>JAZGTL010000010.1:5204285-6505357 GCA_037349345.1 Oemleria cerasiformis | reverse complement strand
TATTTCTTTTTTTTATATAAAACTTTTGGATTTTTTTTTCTTCTCAAAATACCCTATTCTCTCACTTCATATCTCTCCCGTTTTCTATTTTCACAATTATGAGTACTATGTTTCTGCCATTAAAGTATAATGGCATTTCTAGGCTGCTTGAATTATATAAACACTTTACTGCATATGAACATTATCAAAAAAATTTGTTGCAATATGATATAATGCTTCGTGATGTTTAATTGTAGGCTATTAAATTATTTTGAATTGTTAAATTTTTAAGTAAATTAAGAGATAAGGGGTAAATTTGGAAGCTTGATTCATAAAAAATAAGAAAATATTAAAATAAAAAATGGAGTGGAACAAGTAATTTGTGAAGTGTCAAAATACACTCCCTATATAAAAAAGACAACATTTCTTTTTTGCAAATTAAGCTCCATAACTAGCATTGAATCTGGATTCAACAAAATTAAAGGAATATAAAATCCTAAACCCTAAACCCTAAACCCTAAACCCTAAAATCCCATCTCTAAGAGCACTTTAATTGTAAGTCCCTCAACCTAATATTTCATATCATCTAGGAAAAGGGTAAGGATTCCATAGATGCATCCATTCAATGGATTCACGATCCAATGATTATAATAAGCTACTAAGAAGCATCATAAAATACCTTTCATCTGATATGTAATATGCTACTTAGTACAATATGCATGGACAACAAATAATAATATAAGCCTCTGCATTTAGGCTCTACGCATTTTGCCACATTTCATTCAATATAGGCCCTTGCATTAATCCAATTGTTTAAAACATTACACATCATCAAGTTAGGAGTTAATATTTCTATTTATTTATTTATTTTCAAATTTTTATTAAACTAACCCAAGTTAATTTAACTTATATTCTTATTAATTAAAAAGTAAAAATTCTTAGGGTTTACAATAAAGAACATGAAACCGCTTCTTCTTCTCTTCCTCCATCTTTCTCTCTGTCTTTAATAGAAAATCCTTCATCGTTGTTGCAAGAGTCTTCAAATAATTCAATCAAGAAAATAGCTTTCATAATTTAATTCTTACAATTTTTATGTTTTTTTTCAATTTTCCGATTGGTTTGATGCTACTAGGAGCCTTTGATGGTGGCCGGAGCCTTCGGTTTGAAAATTTGAAGAAAGAATGGACTGCCGGTGGGAGCCTTTGATATTAATGCATAATTAGATGGACCTAACAAAAAAAATTTTGGTCATTTACTTTATTATTTGATGATGTGGGGAGCTATAGGTTCATCAATGGTGAAGAATAGAACATTGCAGTAACTTTCGAACAACAATTTACCTTTGGTTTGATGATAAAGAAGACAAATACGAAGAAGAATACGAAGATGATGACGAAGGAGCAGAAACTAATCCGGATTACGCCGTCTACCTTGCACCACAATTTGCCTATGGTTTTTCTCGAAGTGAATTCGAAAATTCCGCACAAACAGGAATTTGGTGTTAACTTAACAAACATTTTTTATTATTTAATTTATAAGAATTTGAGGTTAACTTAACTTGGATTAGTTTAAAGAGAATTTGAGAATAAATAAATAAAAATATTAACTCCTTACTTGATGAGGTGTAATGTTTTAGTGGTTGGATTAATGCAAGGGTCTATATTTAATTAAATGCGACAAAATACATGGAACCTAAATTTAGAGACTCGCAGTCCATAATAACATCTACACTAACATAGTATTTGAAAAAAAAAATACATTAGCATATTAAGATTCCAATTTATGTAAGAGTCCAATTTATTTAAGAGTCTAGATTATTTGTCTAATTTTAGATAAAAGAGTTCCTATTATTATTTAAACCATTTATTTGTCTAATTTTACTTTTAAGTAAGTGAATGAGTTGTGTTTGGTTGTCAAAAAGAAGTTGTCTTAATTTCTAGGTAAATGCGACTATAATTGTGTCCTTAAATTTAATTATCACATCATGCTCAAGAATTAAATTGACAATAAAATACAAATTCACGAGATAAATTAAAATATTATGCCATTGTTGGCTTTCGCTTATGTTTCTTGGTTTATCCAGGCTTGGTTTTGGCTTGAGGGGGCACGCGGAGACATAAGGGGCTCAAAAATCACCATTTGTGCGGAGACACATTTGGCAGTTTTTTAGGAACCGTTGCGTAGATCTCAAACTCACGAGTTTGTAGATAGGCGGCACGCGGAAAACGGAGTTCGAGTGAGAGAGTTGTGGGTCTATAATGTTCAGGGGCATTTTGGTAATTTGGCCAGGGTAGATATTTTTAACACCAGACAGTTCATATTTTCTTCATTCCTCTCTCCCTCTCTTCGCGACCTTCACCCAAACCCGTGACATCGAACCCACAAACCCCGTACCTTTGACCATTGATCGAAGCCACCTCATCCAATTTGGTTCCATCCATCGGAATCTCCTCATCCCGGCAATCAAGGACGTACCGACCGTCAAAGGAAGTAGTCGCGGGAGACGCCGAACCGAGGAAACGAAAAATTGAACATTTCGATCGATTTTTCAGCCAACTTAGGTATGGGTTTCGTGTTTAGACTTCATTTTTGAGTTCTTGGATTCGAGTAGATGGATTTAGACTATAAATTTGTGAAAACCGGTTAAGATTTGAGGAAGTTAGGAAAATTTCAAGGTCAACCGGTAATGGCGATTTTAGGCGACGGTGCACGGCGGAGCGATTGTCTTCTCTAGTGACTCTTCGGCAACTGGTCTAGTCAGAGAGACTGACGTGGCATGCCATCTAGCAGCCACGTGGAGGCCACCTAACAGCCACGTGGTGCCACCTGGTGGCTGAGTCAGCACCGAGTAAGGCGCGTGATGTATTATAGCAACGCGTGAGGTATTGTAGCAGGCGCGTGAGGTGCTGTAGCCGGCATGTGGCGGTTAGTGGGACCGGTCCTTGGGTCACGGCAACGCGTGATGACAAGGTTTCGACGTTCCGGACCTTTTGGCACAGGTTTTGGGTTAATCGGACGTCATTTAAGGGTAGTTTTGGGCATCCGAAGTGGCTACGTTTTTAGTGAGACGCGTGCGGACCTCCCGGGGTTTAGGGAGTCTAAATGTAGGGTTTTTAAATATCGTTGGTAATCCCGATTATTACTTTTTATAGGCGATACTGGTCCGGGAACTTCAGATGAGCATACGACCCGGGATTGAACTAATTGGACACTTGGTGAGTGGACTTTGGTTTTGTAAATTAGAATGCATGCATAAAGGTATATTTGATATAATTATTTGTCACGTATTATTTTTGGAAAATTTCTGGAATTTAGAAAATTATTAAATTATTATTGAACACGGGCTTTCAATAATTATTTGAAAATGACGTTTTGGGCTATGGCCTGGCTTTATTGATTCGAGTTTTATATGGTTTCGGTTGAGTCCATGATTTTGGGTTTAGACCCGAATTTGTGATTTTATTGGATTTGGGCATAAACCCGATTTTTCAATGAATTTGACTTAGGCCAAGAAATAGGGATTTCAAACCATGAATTTTCGTTTTCACTGAATTACTGTCCCCGAAGGCCAAGGTTTTCTCCAACTAGTGTCGAAGGGTATTTCTCTGCCAGATCGTTGAGGTTTCTCCGACGCTTGTGTCGAAGGGTATTTCTCCACCAAGTCGCTGAGGCTATCTACGTGTAGTACAGGGTTCTGTACAACTTGAGGTATATCGAGTGTGTCGAGGGTTGGACCCGGGTCAGTCAGCTCGGATATGGAGCTACGGCACAAGATCCATTCGGGGAGCAGTGGGATATGGTATGCTATATTTTGTGTCCAGGTCTGTTTACATGATTTTTAAACTTCTTTGAGGAGGGTTTTCAAAGTAGGATTGTGGACTACGGGATGTTTTCATTATTCGGGTATTCGTGGGTCCCACCGGTGTTCTACCAAAAATAATGGATTTTTCAGTAAGTTTTCGGCTTATCTTTCTGGACTTGTTTGAAAAGCAATTTTGTATTATGCATGCATTGTTTTACTCATGGAGGGGGAAAAATGTATGTTTTCCTCGGAAATTGTTTTAAAAGATTATTTTTTCCACTCATACTTTTCTGTGTTTTAAATCCCCTCAAACCCGTTGAGTTGATGAGGGCACATCCAAAGGCGGAAGCATTAAATTTCAGCTGCACATTTACCTAGACTATCGAGTAGGAATTATAATTATTTGTATTTACCTTTCCTACCTAGATGCTCTAATAAGCATTTTTAGACTTACTGTAAATTATGATTACATCGTTGGTTGGTTGGTGTTGTTGGGCTTTGGAGTGTTATTTGATCATTCGTCTGACAGATGGGAGACGGTTAACCTGACTTTAAGGAGAGATTCTGCCGGATTTTTGGCAGAATTCTCATAACTAATTGCAAGGGTTAAGGGTATTCTGAGAATTTTATAAAGTAGTTAGACGAGAGCAGGGCTTTTCCCGGTTTCCGAAGGGGAATTCAGGAAGGGTCCTGTCAACTTTGTATCACAGCACTAGGTTTAAATTCTTGTAGACCGTACACCTAGTGTACATCTAATAGCAGTATTGATGATTTATGGTTCTTTTCAGCGTAATGCCTCCGAGACGCGAGCCCCGTCAGCGACCTGGAAACGGTGAGAAAGCTGATACGACACATGATCCCGTAGTAGAGCCTGATTTGAGGCAGACCCTGGATCAATTGGGTTGGGCTTTGATGATTATACTTCAGGGTAGGGCTACTTCTGAAGTTTCTGACATTGAGCGAGCCCAGAGGCTAGGGGCAACAGTGTTTATGGGCGAGTTAGGCCCTGATGATGCTGATGAATGGATTACTCATTTGGAACGAGTGTTTGCTATTATGAGGTGCCCTCCGGAAGGTAGGGTGCGACTAGCCACAAATATCTTCTAGATGGCTATGCGTACCGTTGGTGGCATACTTTGCAGCTGGCGGGTTGGGATGTCCGTACCCTTACTTGGGAAGCTTTTCGGGAGCGCTTCCTCGAGTAGTTTTAACCTCGTTCATACCGAGCTGCCAAAGAGGCTGAGTTCTTGCAGCTACAGCAAGGGGACATGACGGTGGCACAGTATGAGTCGAAATTTCTTGAGTTGTCACGCTTTGTACTGGCTCTCGTGGCTACTAAGATAGACAAGTGCCGAAGATTTGAGTATGGGCTGAGGAACGAGGTTTGAGTAGCAGTCACTGTTGTGGCACATACTTCTTTGAGGGCTTTGTCAGATGCTGCTACCATAGTAGAGATGAGTTAGCCACCTCAGCACCAATTTAGTGGTTCCAAGCGACGCCGGGATCACCTGAGTTTCAGGGCCTCTAGTCAAGGATCAACTAAGAGAGGCAGTTTTAGTTCTTGATCTTCTGGGGGGAGCAATATCCGAATCAGGCAGTGGCGGAGCCGGTCAGGGACATCAGTCATCCGCCCAGTCTAGTGGGGCTTTAGTGCAGTCGACCAGGAGACAAAATGGCAGTCCCGCATGGATAGGTGACACCGATTGTTACTTCTGTGGGGAGGCGAATCATTTTAAGAGAGACTGTCAACATCGTTGTCCAGGCAGTAGTTTGTTGGGCCGAGATGCTGTTGAACCGAGTCAGATAGCAGTGCAGACATCTGGTACTGCAGTAGGGAGCCAGACCCAGTCTAGTGGGTCCAGCAGGACCAGAGGAAGACAAGGGCGTCATGGTCGGTCTTCTGGTACATAGGCCCGACTTTTTGCTATGTCCCAGCAGGAGGCTCGACTGGCACCAGAGGTCGTTACTTGTTCGTTGTCTATTTTTAATCATGATATTTTGTTTAATAGATCCCGGGGCTATACATTCTTTTATTTCTCGAGGTTTTACACTTTTTGCTAATAGAGAATTGTTCCCAATTGGTTGGGACATGGGCATTAGCACCCCTACCGGAGATATGTTAGTGGCGAACCTAGTGACACGCAATTGTCCGGTGGTAGTAGGAGGTTATGAGTTAGAGGCAGATCTAATCCCCTTGGGCATTTATGATTTTGATGTGATTCTAGGGATGAATTGGTTAACCATTCATCCTGCCTCCATTGACTGTTACGATAAGAGGGTGGTCTTCCGGAATCCAGGCTTGCCGAAACATAACTTACGTTTCGGGGTGATCGTAGGGTACTTCCCTCGGAACTAATATCGACCTTGACGACTGAGAAATTATTGAGGAAAGGTTGTGAGGGCTATTTAGCTCATGTGATCGATTCTCGGGATACTCCGATGAGAGTAGAGGATATTCATGTTGTGAATGAGTTTACAAATGTGTTTCTAGAGGATCTTCCGAGGTTACCACCTCACCGGTAGATTGAGTTCACCATAGAGCTTCTTCCGGGTACTCAACCTATATAACAAGCACCGTACAGAATAGCATGGTGGAGATGGGATTTATTCGACCGAGTGTCTCGGTTTGGGATGCGCGGGTGTTATTTGTAAGAAAGAAATATGGTGGTTTGAGGCTATGTATCGACTACCGGCAATTAAACAGGGTTACGATGCGGAATAAGTATCCTTTGCCACCAATTGATGATTTGTTTGACCAATTAAAAGGGGCAAGGTATTTCTCAAAAATTGACCTTTGATCCGAGTACTATAACTTAAGGATCATGGAAGAGGATGTTCACAAAACAGCTTTCAGGACACGTTATGGGCATTATGAGTTCCTGGTGATGCCCTTTGGTCTGACGAATGCACCAGCGGCATTTATGGATTTGATGAATAGGGTGTTCCAACGGTACTTGGATCGGTTTGTAATTTTGTTCATTGATGATATCCTAGTATATTCGAAGAGTGCTAAGGCACATGAGAAGCACTTGAGGTTGGTGCTGAATATGCTGAGGAAAAAACAACTATTCGCCAAGTTCAGTAATTGTCAATTTTGGTTGACTAATGTGGGATTCTTAGGTCATGTGATTTCTGCTAAGGGTATCAGCGTGGATCCCCAAAAATTTGAGGCAGTGGCAAATTGGGAGCAACTAAGGACAATGTCAGATGTGAGAAGTTTTCTGGGTTTAGCAAGATATTATTGGCGATTCGTAGAAGGATTCTCTATGATAGCCGCCCCGTTAACTCGGATGACGAGTAAAGGAGTCAAGTTTGATTGGGATGATGAGTGTGAATAGAGCTTTCAAGACCTTAAGAGGAGGTTGACTTCTACCCCAATGTTAACCCTTCCAGATGATAACGGAGGATTTGAGGTGTACAGTGATGCATCATTACGAGGTATAGGCTGCGTGCTAATGCAGCATGGGAAGGTGATAGCATATGCTTCTAGGAAACTTAAACCTCATGAGTTGAACTACCCCACATATGATTTACAGTTAGCTGCAGTGGTGCATGCACTGAAGATTTAGAGACACTATTTGTATGGGGAAACGTACTGGATTTTTACCAACCATCAGAGTCTGAAATACTTCTCCACCCAGAAAGATCTGAACTTGAGACAGAGAAGGTGACTTGAGTTGATAAAGGATTATGACTGTACCATAGAGTATCACCCAGGAAAATCCAATGTAGTGGCGGATGCATTGAGCAGGAAGTCCATGGGTTCCTTTGCCTATTGCACACCGTCTACTTACCGTTGTTGGTGGAACTCCGAAGAGCGGGAATTATACTTGGCATGGATAGTCAGGGGGCTCTATTGGCTAGCTTTCATGTGAGACATGTCTTGATTGACCGAATTATTGAAGCTCAACTCCAGGATCCTATGTTGTGTGTTATTAGGATGGAGTTGGAGGCTGGGAATAGGCAGGATTATGTGATTAGGGATGATGGAGCCTTGGTTAAGGATGGCCGATTGTGCGTACCTAATGACCCAGAGTTGAAAAGATAAATTCTTGAGGAAGCTCATAGTTCTGCCTATGCTATGCATCCAGGAGGTAACAAGATGTATCATACTCTTAAGGATCACTATTGGTGGACTGGGATGAAAAGGGAAATAGCAGAGTTTGTGAGTAGATGCCTGACGTGTCAACAAGTAAAAGCAGAGAGGCAGAAACCATATGGGGCACTACAACCATTACCTATTCCGGAATGGAAGTAGGATCACATTACTATGGATTTTGTGTATAAACTTCCTAGGACTCAGAAAGGACATGATGGAATCTGGGTAATTGTTGATAGACTCACCAAGTCAGCACATTTCTTGCCAGTACGGGAAGATTACAGGATGAACCAGTACGTCAAATTTTTTGTGGATGAGATCATACGGTTACATAGGACTCCATAGTCGATTGTGTCAGACAGGGATCCTAGGTTTACCTCGAGGTTTTGGAGGAGTTTGCAGAAAGCCTTTGGAACTACATTGCATTTCAGTACAGCTTTTCATCCTCAGACTGACGATCAGTCTGAGAGGACAATTCAAATTTTGGAAGATATGATGAGAGCTTGTGTACTGCAGGTTAAAGGAAATTGGGACTCACACCTGGCCTTGTTGGAGTTTGCATACAACAATAGCTATCAGTCTAGTATTGGGATGTCTTCTTTCGAGGCACTGTATGGGAGACAATGCAGGAAACCGATATGTTGGACTGAGGTAGGTGAGAGAAGACTGTTAACACCATAGATAGTGGAAATGACAGAGGAAAAGATTAGAATCATTAGGGAATGGTTAAAGGCAGCTCAGGACCACCAGTAAAGCTATGCGGACCGATGAATCAAAGATCTTGAGTTTGAGGTCGGAGACTGGATTTTCTTGAAATTATCCCCCTAGAAAGGAGTTGTACGTTTGGTAGACGAGAAAAGCTGAGTCCTCACTATATTGGGCCTTATGAGATTATTGAAAGGATAGGACCAGTGGCTTACAGACTTGCTTTACCCCCATAACTGTCAAAGGTTCACGATGTATTCCATGTGTCCATACTCCGGAAGTATCTATTCGATGAATCTCATGTATTGGAGGCGCAACCAATTGAACTGAGAGATGATTTGAGCTTTGAGGAGCAACCAGTGCAGATTCTAGATTGGAAGGAAAAAGTATTGCGCAGAAAGACTATTCCTCTGGTTAAAGTTATGTGGATGAATCATAACGTGGAGGAGGCCACGTGGGAAATCGAGGCACTGATGCGGGCGCAGCATCCAAATTTGTTCCAATGACAGGTATGAATTTCGTGGACAAAATTTCTTCAAGGGCGGTGAGTTGTAAAGACCCGGAATTTTAATTGGTGAATTTTCGTAAATTAATGTACAAAATGACGAAATTACCCTTGGTTTTATACGGGGCTCAAAAATCACATTTTGTGCGGAGATACATTTGGTAGTTTTTTGGGGACCATTGCGTAGGTCTCAAACTCACGAGTTCGTAAATAGGCGACACGTGGAAAACTGAGTTCGTGTAAGAGAGTTTTGGGTCTAGAATGTTCATGGGCATTTTGGTAATTTAGCATGGGTAGATATTTTTAACCCCATACAGTTCAGATTTTCTTCATTCCTCTCTCTCTCTTCGCGACCTTCACCCAAACCTGTGACATCGAACCTAGAAACCCCGTACCTTTGACCTTTGATCGAAGCCACCTCATCCGATTTGGTTCCACCCATCAGAATCTCCTCCTCCCCGCAATCAAGGACGTACTGGCCGTCGAGAGAAGCATTCGCGGGAGACATCAAATTGAGGAAAGGAAAAACCGAACCTTTCAATCGATTTTCCAGCCAACTCAGGTATGGGTTTCGTGTTTAGACTTCATTTTTGAGTTCCTGGGTTCAAGTAGATGGATTTAGACTATAAATTTGTGAAAACGGTTAAGATTTGAGGAAATTAGGAAAATTCAAGGTCGGCCGGCAATGGTGATTTCCGGCGACGGCGGACGGAAGTGCACGGCGGAGCGGTTGTCTTCTCCGGTGACTGGTACGGTCAGAGAGGCTCATGTTTCAGGCCACCTGGCAGCCACGTGGTGCCACCTAGCGGCTGAGGCAGCGCCGAGTCAACATCGAGTCAGGCGTGTGAGGTATTGTAGCAGCTAGTGAGGTACTTTAGTAGGTGCATGGCCTAGTCACTAGCCATCCGTCGGCTCATGACGGCACGTGGGACCGGTCCTTGGGTCACAGCGGCATATGTCAACAAGGTTTTGACGTTTCAGACCTTTTGGCGCAGGTTTTGGGTTAATCGGACGTCGTTAAAGGTAGTTTTGGGCGTCCGAAGTGGCTGCATTTTTAGTGAGACACGTGCGGACCTCCCAGGGTTTAGGGAGTCTAAATGTAGGGTTTTTAATTATCGTTGGTAATCCCGATTGTTACTTTTGACAGACGATACTACTCCGGGAACTTCAGATGAGCATACGACCCGGGATTGAACTAATTGGACATTTGGTGAGTGGACTTTGGTTTTGTAAATTATAATGCATGCATAAAGGTATATTTTATATAATTGCTTGTTACGTATTATTTTTGGCAAATTTCTGGAATTTCAAAAATTATTAAATTATTACTGGACACGGGCTTTCAATAATTATTTGGAAATGACGTTTTGGGCTATGGCCTGACTTTATGGATTCGTGTTTTATATGGTTTCGGTTGAGTCCATGATTTTGGGTTTAGACCCGGATTTGTGATTTTATTGGATTTGGGGATAAACCCGGTTTTTCAATGAATTTGGCTTAGGCCTAGAAACAAGGATTTCAAACCATGGATTTTGGTTTTGCACTAAATTACTGTCCCCGAGGGTCAAGCTTTTCTCCGACTGGCGTCGAAGGGTATTTCTTCACCAAATTGTTGAGGTTTCTCCGACGCTGGTGTCGAAAGGTATTTCTCCACCCGGTCGTTGAGGCTGTCTACGTGTAGTACAGGGTTCTGTACAACTCGAGGTATATCGGGTGTGTGGAGGGTTGGACCCAGGTCAGTCAGGTCGGATATCGAGCTACGCCACGGGATTCCATTCGGGGAGCAGTGGGATATGTTATGCTATATTTTGTGTCCATGTCTGTTTACATGATTTTTAAACTCCTTTGATGAGGGTTTTTAAAAGCAGGGTTGTGGACCACGGGATGTTTTCATTATTCGGGTTTTCGTGGGTCCCACTGGTGTTTTACTAAAAATAATGGATTTTCCGGTAAGTTTTCGGCTTATCTTTATGGATTTGTTTGAAAAGGATTTTTGTATTATGCATGCATTGTTTTACACATAGAGGGGGGAAAATGTATGTTTTCCTTGGAAATGTATGTTTTCCTCGGAAATGTATGTTTTCCTCGGAAATTGCTTTAAAATATTATTTTGTCCACTCACACTTTTTTGTGTTTTAAATCCCCTCCAGGTCGTTGAGTTGACGAGGGCACATCTAAAGGCGGAGGCATTAAATTTCAGCTGCGCATTTACCTAGACTATCGAGTAGGAATTATAATTTTCTGTATTTACCTTTCCTACCTAGATGCTCTAATAAGCCTTTTTGGGCTTACTATAAATTATGATTACATCGTTGGTTGGTGTTGTTGGGCTTTGGAGTGTTATTTGATCATTCGTCTGACAGGTAGAAGATAATTAACCAGTCTTTAAGGGGAGATTCTGCCGGATTTTTGGTAGAATTCTCGTAATTAATTGCAAGGGTTTAAGGGTATTCTAGGAATTTTATTAAGTTGTCAGACGGGAGCAGGGATTTTCCAGGTTTCCAAGGGGGAATTTGGGAAGGGTCCTCTCACGATAATCACAAAATTTTTTGAAACATCTAACTAAATCTCTTTTGGCATCAAAGATGTCATAGTGCATGTCATAGTGCCCATGAACACTTCCAAAGCCCATGTCACAAGATATCAATGGAGTCGTGACATTGTCGAGGAACCAGACAACGCCGAGTAAAAATTTGATGGCCTGTGAGGTTGGGTCGACGCCACTCCCTTCACATTGAAGGGTTAGGTTGGTGTTTTTGGCCAGTTCGTTCGTGACGGA
This sequence comes from Oemleria cerasiformis, assembly GCA_037349345.1. Classification (NCBI taxonomy): domain Eukaryota; kingdom Viridiplantae; phylum Streptophyta; class Magnoliopsida; order Rosales; family Rosaceae; genus Oemleria; species Oemleria cerasiformis. The sequence goes on along the minus strand of JAZGTL010000010.1, from coordinate 6,493,488 downwards.
CACGCGATACATGATTTCTGAGCTGCAGGTGGAGAGTGACAACACAAGGAGGACCAAAACGCTTGCTAGTGTGTTCATGTTTTCCAGAATAAGGTTTGTGGAGAATCTGGAGATGCTTGGTCAGATGACTAATGAAAAGTTTTGGTGCTTTAGTTGCCTTTAAATACCAAAACTTGGTCAACGGATGAAAACAAGAAGGTAATTTTGGTTTAGGTAATTAAACCGATTAATTATTTCACCAATTAATATTGTAACTGGTTCTAAGGCCTCGGTCACTCAAATTGATTTTTCTTTATGTTTACATGTATAAAAATGACCAAACAAATTAATATTGTAACGTATTCATACTATTTTCCTTTAATTTCTAGGCTTCTTTTACTTAAGGTCAATCAAATATTATAATGGCTTTTTATTTTAAATGTAACTTGTTCTCGCATGAAAGTCTTACTTTGCACCCGATTCTCATTATTCGCTCAAAATGCACTTTGAAACGGCCGAGTAATCACACTCAGCTACTTTTCCGTTAAAGCTGTTAAATTAGGGTAAAAAAATAAGGGCAAAATTGGAAATTTACCCTATCAAAAAATAAATAAAAATAAAATTAATTTACAAAAACAAAAAAAAAAACCAATTCCCGAATACTAATTATCCATGTATCCCTACGGCTCCCTCGCCATGGCCATCTCCATCGTCGCCACCGTCATCATCATGACCCTCATCCTCATCGCCCCCTCATCCTCATCGCCCTTCGCACACCATCGCTGCCGAGAACACCCAGGTGGTAACAATCCTCTCTCACTCACCGGCCGTTTGGTTCTAGAATCAATGGCTTTCAATGCATCTCGTGCCGACCCCCAGAGTATGATGGACCTGCGCCAAACCATGGCATATTTTAACAACCCGGAATAATTCCAACCGTGTTGAATCAATCAGCAAATTTACCAACCTCAAGGATTCACAAGTCCAAGGTTTACCACTTGCTCAAATCAATTGAAATCCCAGCCTCTTGGGTTTTTCTACAAGCAATCAACCCACCAAATTCTCGAATTGGTCAACAAGGAAACACTATAAACTACACAAAACTGCAGTAATCTTGAAATAGAAACTAATCCAAATAAGGCAACGGTTTTAGTATTGAAATTAGTACATAAAAGGAAAAATCAGTAACAGCTACGATTTAGCTGTTAGCATCTGTGAAGCCAGAAAAGCTGTAAAAATATTAGGTGGTACTGAACTACCACGTCAGCTCATGGTACTCTCATTCAAAATTTGCCACGTATTATTCTTTTACATGTGAATTTAATTTTCTTTTTATATTTTGAATTAAATTAAAAAATCAAATAAAACTTCAAAAATAAAAAGCCTCGGGAGGGTAAAGACGGGGGGAGGATGGGATGGCAGAGGGGGGGAAGACAACGACCGGGGTGGGAAGGAGGAAGAGAACAACGTGGAAGGGGGAAAGAGAAAGAGAACGACGAACGACGAACGGGTGAGGAGAAAGAGAACCATGGCCACACATCAATGTCTTGGACATTGGACTCATTCCACACATGAGTCCACACATCAATATTGAAACGACCACAATAATTGAAATAAGGGAGGACATGGGTTCCGGTTCTGGAGAGTCAAAGGTCAACATGACCAAGTCATTGGATCCAATACCTTGCAAATTGCAATTGTGATGGCTCCTATGAAAGAGAACCAAGGGGGGTGGGGGTGTTGGGGCGGGGGGTGGTTTAGAAAATAAATAGTGGGGAAGAGAACAACAGGGGTAGGGTTTGTGTTTTTTATTTTTTAAGTTTTTTATTTGGTTTTTTAATTTAATTTCAAAATGTAAAAAGAAAATTAAATTCACATGTAAAAAAATAGATACGTGACAAATTTTAAATTAAAGTACCATGAACTGACGTGGTGGTCCAGTACCACCTAATAATTTCTCCAAAAAATACAAGAATCTTCAAGTGGGTCATCTCCAAAACAGCCAAAGATCAAAACTTTAACACAAGAAAATCAAAAACTTAGATGGGTTTTGTCTTACTTGGTTGGGAAGCTAATTTGGGTAAGTCCCCCTCCTCTTTTTGCACAGTCGTCAAGTGTTGGGTTCAGAAATCCAAGCGAAGAAGAAGTCGAAAGGGGATTCTTAGTGTAATTAATAAGGTGGGTGGAAGTCAAAGTGGAAGAGAACAAATAGTGATAAGAAGTTTTCGGAGGCAAACGAGGCTCTTTCGGAGTTTTCAAAGTCTTCTAAATCTATGGTCAATGCCTCCATGGCCTTCTCCTTGCAATCTCAATTTTCATAGACGACCTGAAGTCGCCTCTCTCATCAATACCCTTCTCCAAACCAAACCCAGCACTATCATTTTCTCACTAGCACTAGTAGGTAGTCGTCTCCCCTGAGAAATTAGAGACAAGCCCAGTTCTTTTTGCCCAGGATCTCAGCTCTCTTGGATTGTGATCCTTCATTAGCACAGAGGTTGAGATCCTCCTGGGTTCACCATGGCCTAGTGCAGCACCACCTCCACCCCTCAGCCTCATCTCTCTCTCTCTCTCTCTCTCAGCCTTGTCTAATGGCTTTGAGCTCGACCCAGGTTCCCGAGAAAAAGATGAAGATGAAGTTTGGTATTTTTTTAGTTTTAAGGGTATTTAGGTCTATTTGCTTAGGCTTTTGACTATTTTTTACCGCAAATGGATGAACTTAACTTAAAAGCAGCTGAGTGGGACGACTCGGCCGTTTCATGGTGCATTTTGAACGAATAAGGAGAATATGGTGTAAAGTGAGACTTTCATATAAGAATATGGTGCATTTAAGGTAAAACGCCTATTATAAATTTAGGAATTAGTCATCCCTCCTTGACATTAATGTTGCAATCAATCCATCCCTTTTTAAGTGTCAAAACTCAAAACCAAAATTTAAGTAATTTAACTCATGGTTGCTCATTGCCATGTTAACTGCATTTGAAGATGAAAGTATCACTCTTCACTCCTTGACAACTTTTCAATTTAATCAAACGTCCTTATGGCTCAATGTGAAAAATCATATGAACCTCCAACAAATGGGGGTCGTTAATCAAAGTCCATCATATACTCTTATTATGATTTTTCTATATTAAAGTTACAACCTTCAAAGATAATTGTTTTTCTATGGGAATTCAAAGCATATGTAAAATTGTACTCCTTGTGAGAATTCAAAGCATATGTAACATTTTCTTTTCTCAATCACACTTACACTTATAGAGGGATAAAATAACATTTTTATCGTTTTAAAAGGTAACAAGTGTACTAGCATTTCAGGTGTTATAATTTAGGTGGATGACGAATTTGATATGTTCCAATTCTAGGGTTTTAGAATGTTTCTTTGAAGGGTGAGTGGAGTGGAGGTTATGGCTTAGGGATTAGGTCTCAAATTTTAGGCGGAACAAAAAGAACGAAACCATTCCGAGTCCAACCCGCCACAAAATTTGTGACAACTCAAGATATACAAATCCGAAATAAAGAACCTGACAAAAATTCTAAAGAAAACGAAAGTACCACATTTTCTTCTTCCAAAAAATAGGAAAAAAATCCGCCTAAAACTCAAGAGAAAATCCCTTAGCCATAGACAATTAGCCTTAAATTAATGGAAGTTAAGAACAATAAAAATTAAATATACAACCAAAACGGAAAAAAAAAATGTTATGCGCCAATATTGTCAAGTTCAACTTGTTTTATAAATTGAATTTTGATCGAAAGACTAGATATATCAAAAAGGGATATTTCACACAAAGCAAAGCAGTCATACTTTTCTGTTCTCACTTCTCACGCAAGTGGTATGAGTCTAATCTAATGAGGCTATGTACGTGTCAATGGAGAAATTTTTAGGTGCCGCACGTTAAACTACAAATTACAGCCAATGTCAAGAGGAATGAAATTTCAATAGCTATGAACAAGAGATACGGCAAAATGCGAGAATAATGTAAATACGTACTTATTACCACCTCCAATTTATTCATACAACGTTCAGCGTCAAACACAAAATGCAATCCGATAAAGTACATGTGATAATCATAATGTAAACACAATAAACTAGCTATGTAAAACTACAGCAACACACGTTAAACATTGCACCAAAAAGAATTTCGTTGGCGAATACCTCAGGCAGTGGTAGGTTCTTCAAGTTCTAAATTTCTAGCTAGCCTGACGCAACTCTGGTCGCACAAAATCTGCATCAGCAGGCACTGAGATATCGACTGTAGGTCGCAGTTCGGCGCATACTTTAATGGCGCCGTGTACTGGATCTGACATGAAGTTGCTGATGAGGTCTTGGTTGATGGCTGCATTGTTGTCCACAGCAACCAAAGCCTGCTGAGTAAGGATGTAATCAAATCGGGGAGCCCATTTCCTTGATCCCAACCGAGCTGTTGTTGAACAGTTGTCAACCATAAAAGAAACTCCCCGAGCATGCATAAATGGATTCAACGAATCCACCGACTCAATAACACTTTCATTAATGATCTCTGAGTATGAATGCCCTTTCTTCCTCAACACTTCGATCTGGAAAATTATAAAGCCACATGCAGAAGAAAATGTCCAAAGTTACTAACAGCAGCGTTTACTACTTAACATGTAAGCAACTTTCAAAATCATCGCTTTTGTTAACGTAATTTATCTACTTTGGTAAAATGAATTTTCATTTCTCACTCATTATAAAGGGTTAGGCCCATACCTGTGCCATCATTAAGGCAACAAAAACACCAGCAGTGAAAGGGTGTAGTGGGCCTAGGTCACCAGCTGGTCGTGTTGATCGGACACGCTCACCGACCTTCCACATACGAGTCTGATCAATTTTACCCATTGGGAATGCAGGGAGGCCTTCCTTCTCCTGTAAACAAAGGAATTTTAATTACCATTTCTTTCATAACAGTATTATATTAAGGTATATTCAAAGAAGTGTGAGGATCATAAACTTCTAATTAACAACAGTGAATTAAACTTATAAGAAAAAGCTAGGCATACTAAATAGTAACAACAGATACGAGAACATACGTAAAAGCGACGCCCAGCCAAGACAACACTGCGGATCTCATTACCACTGGCTACATCTTCATAGCATTCGTACAAGATATCCATGCAGGGATAAAATGAGGCACTATATGCTGCCTCAAATTCCTTTTTGCCGTCTTCAGACAAAGAGTTGTATACCTCCAACATGCCCTGTTGGAAAAAGGAATAAAAACGATAACTCCACTTCTCATATTCATATACAAGCACACATGTGCAATCGAACACACAAGTTTAGAGCACAAGGAATAATATCCAAGAGCGAGCAGAACCTTTGTTGAGATGGTCCTTGACACAATTCCAGTTACACATTCAACCGTGTTCTTATAAGCCAGATCTTCGCTCATTCCATTCTCAGTGTACCGCCTAAATAGGGACTCCACAATTCCATGAACAGCACCAAGTAAAATGCCTATAAAGCAGAGAACAGTAGATGAGAAAGAAGGGAAGAATCATGAAGGACCAAAAAAAACGACACATTAGATGATGAGAATGAAACTTACCTCGTTCTCCAAAAATGTCACTTTTGTATTCCTGCTCTAGTGTAGTGGCAAATGTGAAAGGAGAACCAAGGGCAACAGACCAGCCCAAGGCCACATCTGTGGCTCTACCATCAACATCCTGTACACAAGCACCATTTAGCATCTAGGAAACTATATTAGCCAGAAAATACATGGTCAGAGTGAAAGATATCTGACCTGGTGGACTGCAAAGCTGGAATTAATTCCGGCACCATTTATCTCTTTTCCTTGGACATAGAGTCTCCTTACGGATGGACCCATCCCCTTCGGGCATATAGCAATTACACTGATGTTCTTAGGGAAGTCAAGTCCCTCTGACTGCAAGTGCCCAAGTAGGAAACCATGGGAAAGGCCAAGTATACTATTTGGTTTCATGTGTGAAAATACTTTCTCATAATTATCAGCCTGCAACATGAGACAAAATTTCAAACATATCAGGACATAGATACTTTTAAGTATACCTAGAAAACAAAAGGCTGTCACATACACATAATTCAATGCTTAATTTAGACTAGACATTAGTTCATTCAATCTGACTTTGTTCTCGACAAAGTAGAACTTCTACTGAAAACTTAACTTGGACTTAAATCACATCAAACATTTTTGCAACACCGAAACAAAATCACGCATGAACATGCAGATGCTCATGAGATAACCACTAAATGATAATACCACTTTGGTTTGACACTACAAAATTTGACTGTACTCACTAGGAACATAACTTATAAAACACTTGACTACTAAAACATCATTCGGTAACCAAACAGCAGATACAGTCTGGGGCGGAGCCACCTAAGTACCAGAGGGGTCCCAGGCCCCTGCTGTGATTTTTTCATTATATGTATATGTATATGCAAATTAGACCAATATTATTAAAAAAATTACGTGTTATTCTTTTCTTTTGCTCATTTCTTTCTAATTCTCTATTAACATGTCACCTTCACCTAATAAGTATTGAAAATCTAAGTGCATGAGTTTTTGTTTTGCATACTTTTGGGTACTCAAAATAGATGCCACAATTGTTTTTGAAAAATAGATCAACATATATGTCCATAAAATTCTCTCAACCATTGGTAATATTACCATCAAATTGATTTTATATTTTTTCCGCCATTATTATGGATTTTATTTTTTTTTCCCACCATTATGATTGTCTATAAAGTGACTCTTTTAACATTAACTTCTTAATTCAGAATGGAATCACACTGAATTCCTTTCAGCCAAAAAAAATCCTAAGCATTTATCTATATAAAGGGCCCCTCCTAAATTAAATTCCTGGCTACGCCTCATACAGTATGTGATATTACATCACAGAAGACCTTAGAAACAAAACAATATAATTGTGTAATCACTTCATTCTTAAGCCTTAATCCTGAGAGACTTATTAGTCAGTACCATCAGTCAGAATTCACTTTCAGGAAGGGGACCAAAGAGACAGTTAAAATAGTAAATGTATTAGCAGACCCAAATTATTAGTAGACCCAAATTATTCGTAGACCCAAAACAGGACAGAAATGCCTGCACAACTACAAATTACAGCCAATATCAACAGGAAAAAAAATTTCAAAAGCTACTAACAGACCTGTGCAGAATCAGAAATTAGTAGCAATACGAGATCGCTGCCTGACACTGTTTCCCATATATCACCCAGAGTCCCATTCTCCTCAGTGAAACCAACTGCCCGAGCTTCAGAAAAAGAGCGGGAACCCTTCCTGAGCCCAATCTGTAAAAATCACAGGTTATGATTTGTACATATATAAAAAAATCAGACTGCAAAAGATTGAAAAGCAGTTCAATCATTAAACAGAACCGTATAATATGGATTATTATGAGTGAAACAGGAAAGAAATTACCTTGACTACAATATCAGACTTTGCTTCAGCTAGAGAATCTCTTAGGTTCTGAGCTTGAGCAGGTCCCTGAAGAAATGAAAGATAAGCTAAAGACCCAAATAATATATATTGAGCATTAACTGAGTCTGAGGCAGGAAAACAAAGTAGAAATCTACATTCCAACTGAAACACATCCCCACAAAACCACATGCAACTTAAACTCGGTCTGTCAATAATCCACATGCACCTCACAAACTATTCCAATCCAAATTTTTGCCCATCTCTAACACCCCATCCTTATAATCACCAATTTACAGGAAAGAAACCTACTGATACTTGATTACCAGAAACCTACTGATACTGGATTACCAGAACCAATCTATTGGCACAGGAGGAAAAAAAAATGACAACTGTAAGCCACGCATTCAAAGACTTATGATTTCCAACTATTCAAAGTCGGTATTTTTCGTTTTCACTTTCAAACTCAAGCCCATCCCCCTCATGGAGAGTACATCTAAGAACCAACGCAGAACCCAAAAATTAGACATGTAAATTCCATAAGCAAAACATTTACGTTTAATAAATAGATAAAAAGAAATGAGAGTAATTCATTCACCTGAGAACCCCAACCGATAACACCAATCTGCTTAATACCCTTGAAGGCATCGGGAAGCAAATGGAACAGATCTCTCCCTCCTCTCACAATATACTGCAGTCAACATAAACCGCAAAAAGATCATTCATAAATTCCATATGCAAATCATTTCTCAATAAGTATGAGTAAAACACATATAAATAAAACAATTAGATAAATGTACATGTATCCCTTTAAGTAGGTGAAGAAACCTTTAGCCTTTTGCCCTCCTTTTCCGCTCCCCTTACCTACTCGATTAGCTTTCCAGTGAGGAATAGCTACTATTTTTCATTCCCCAATCTACTAAATAGTATAAAAAGTTCCCATTTCTCTTTCCCAAACCCATTTATCAAAATCCAAGAAAAACCCAGCAACCCAATTAGTAAATTAACTAGACAAACTCAGAAATGTGCATAAATAGTGACCTCGTTGTAACCGGCGAGGTTGATCTTCTCCTTACTGAAGACAGATGTCTCAAAATCGAGAGAAAATGGGGGCCTAATATTCTGCGCTGCCACCATGCGAGCTCCGAGAGCGGAACCGCCGCCAGAGACATTAACACGACCGCGAGTAGCTTTGGCTCTGAGAGGGTTTAGAGATTTGGACACCACAGATGCAAATCCTAGACTGGAAGGAGCCACCTGGGTTTTGGCTGCTGCTGATGATTGGGGAGCAGAGAGGGCCGGAGAGGAGAAGGAAGAAGTAGCCGCCGCCATGGATGACTGAAACACAGCAAAATGAGGCACAGAGAAAATGAGAGAGAGTGTGAGAGTCCTGGTGCTTAAGCACGTTTTTATATCGAGGTCGTTTTATATCAGTGTGTTGCTGTGTGATGTGGCTAACGTGCGCCGGGTGCTTTAAGCGTGCGGCAGGTGATAAAAACGTGCAAACGGATGCTTAAAACGTGCGGCCTTTCCTCCTGAAATCATCATTTTTCTCTTCTTCTCTTTTTTTTTTTTTTTGCCTGATTTCTCTTCTTTTCTTTACTTGTTTATCAATGAAATAACAACCAAAATAATTAAATAAGTATTGAAATCCCTATTTTATAACTATAATGTGTAGTACAGTTAGCAAACTGTCATCTTTCCATGTACTAACTAGCAGGAATTCAAAATTCGCTAAGAGCACTTTGTGGCCAATGCAAACCGAAACCTAAGCGGAGATTAGATCACCATTCGAGTGTAGGGACATCTTGTGATATTTACTATATAAAAAAAATACCTATGTTATTACTTGGGCCCCCAATAATACCAATAATGTAGATTTGCTTGATTTTTCCTTTCAAAGATCTGAAACTTAATTTCAATAATTTAATAACTATTACTTTTTCAATTCATTTTCAACATGTTTATAATCATAAATCTAATATAATGCAAATGACCTTTTCATTGTCTAAATTATTTTAATAAAACAAAAAATAATTTAATTATATTAAGTTAGTGTTCTTATTTGTTGCTGTTTTTCATTAATATCACATTATTACATGAATGTTTAGATATATAATCCAAAATCATAAAAGAAAAATAAAAAAATGAAACAAGAGGCCCCATTTTGAAACTCCTAGTCACTAAGTTAGATAATCATTCATTTGCCACTAGTAATAGTGTTTTTAGTGTTATTCTGATAGTGTTTTGTATCTCACTCCAACATTTACTTTTACATGGATGGTAAAGTGATTAGAAGGTCAAAAGGGACGCAGTATAAGAGATTAGAACTCCATATAATTTCAAGCGAAGCAAATTAAACTTGGATGACTACGTACATACAACATTCCCTTTTCGTATTCTATGTATTCGATCAGCTCTTTCTATCACCAACAATCTATATTAATATTATATAACATATATATATATATATAGGTATACATACATCATTCATTAGAAAAGAGTAAATGACAAATAACCACTTTTTGATGAAGAAACGCAAGGGCCATTGGCATTTTGGACGTTCTTCAATTAGAGCTGGTTCATCGAAAGGGTTCAATGGGTGCATGTTCTTCAAGAAACGCAGCTGCTTCAAAACACTCGGCTGTTTCTAGTGCCGATGCCCCGGCATCAGCTTTGTAGAGCAGCCCGAGATTGTACCAAGCACAAGGGTTTCCTCTGTCAATTCGTAGGGCATCCATGAGAAAGCTTCGGACCACCGGCAACGACTGTCCACCAAACTGTCTGAGAATACAGGCTGTGGATATCAAGCTTGGGACATGAGTAGGTTCTACATCTAATGCCTTCCTGAATGATTCTAAAGCTTCTTGCTGGAGACCCTTTGCTTTGTAGAGTAAACCTACCAACCAAAATAACCAAGTTTTAAACCCAGGCCGTAACAAGAAGATCCTTACCAAGTTTGAATCAAACCAAAATCAATGGGAGAAAAACAAGTGGAGGATTGCAGAAGGAGAAAAGAGGAGTGTGAAAATCGCTGCTCACAGAAAAATGGAAAGTATACTTCAAATATCGACTTCAACAAAAATGACTTTGAAACTTTTATGTCAAGTTTTCATAAGACCAGGATTGAAAGAAGCAGTTGCAACTTGATATCCGGAAGGTGAAGCTGATGAAAGAGAGACTTCGATTCAAGTTTAAATACTCTGATCCAAAAGTTACATGCTATGGGGTTCTCAACCTTGGACTTGAAATTATATATCAAGAATTGAGATTCAAGTACTAGTACAACTTTAGTATAAAATCTAAGGTAATAGAAATGTACCTGTAGAGTGCCATCGGGCAGCAGAATGAGGATTGATTGCCTGTGATTTTGAAAGGCAGACCTCAGCATCCCGCCATTGTGACAAGCTTATGTACAAATTAGCTAAATCATGCCACGTCTCCATTTCCAAGCTTCTATTATGGTCTCTCTGTAAAATGTATAAAGAGAAACATAACATACCCTCCTACAAGTTATGACTCACTAAAAGTAAGAAAAGATTTGCCAGCAAGGCACATTTTCAAAGATATTAAACATGCACAGTCAAATTATAGATGTAAATTTATCATCATTACCTTTCTAAGCCTCTTCTCAGCACCTAAGTTTTTGGACCGAACTTGAAGAACAGCGAGAATATGGGTATAGGTTTCTATAGCATTCTTCAGCTGGCCCTGTGCAATATGGAGCTTTGCTTTAGTTCGCAACAGTTCTCCTTGATCCCACTTCCCGGTCTGATCTAGAGCAGCATTGATTACGGTCTCAGCATCAATAAACCGTTTTTGAGCTGACAATATTCGTGCCAAAAGTGTATACGCTTTTGTACTGGACCCAGCCTCGAGTTTCAATAGCTGCTTTGCATAAGAAAGTGCAATATCCAACTTCCGTTGCTCCGCGTGTTCAAGACAAAGATGAAATACAACGAATGGATTCCTCTCTTTCGTGATTTTCTCAGCAGTTTGAAGTGCTTGCAGCGCTTCAGACTGCATCAAAATCCTTTCAGAATCAGAAGCAACAGATCTGGATTTAACTGACAGGGATACACCCAGTAAGCAATTTGCAATACTTAGCAATTGGCTGCATTTTCCATCAAACTGCGAAAGTGCTCTATATGCATATTTGGTCCCATCCTCAATGCAAACTGAATTCTCAGTGCAAATCTTTGAAGCCAACAATAATTCCAGAATGCAATCCGTGTTCTCTCGATTATTTAAAATATTCCTTAAAAGATTCAAAGCAACCAAGTCCTCACCTTCACCGTAGTAACAGAGGGCCAGAGTGCAATCTCTTTCTTGTCTTCTTATAATTCCAGGAAACAATTCTTCAACCTGATGGGCTAGGGCCTTTATTTTCCCAGAAATAGACAACGCAAACGAAAGATGGTCAAGAATTGATGGGTCCCATCCAATCCTTCCAACAACAAATTTCTTTAGTAGAATCAGCAACAGCAGAATAGCCTCTTCGATATTGTTTCTTGGCACAAAGGAGCTTTCCATTTGCGAACGGAGGTTTGGAGGGTTTGCATCACATCCACTGTACAAAAGAAATACCGCAAATTCTTTTTCTATCTTTGAAGCAACTTCAATATCAAGATTCCAATGATAGAGGAGAGCCTGCCGGTATGATAAGATAGCTTCTTGGGGAGCCCCAGAAAGTATCCACATCTCTGGAAGTAACTCAACAGCTTTGCCAATTGTTTCTTGTAATTTACAATCAGAAGCAAAGTTTTCGGGCAAGCCATCTGGTAATGCAGATTCAACCGTGTCTAAAATAAGTTTGCATGATTGAGCAGCTTCTGCAAAAAGGATCAGCAAGTAAAATTAGCCCTGTAGAAATTATCATGAAAGTGTACCATCTCAATCATCTTAAAAGTTCACAAATTTGTGCAAAGGAAACTCAACAGAAGCACCCAAATCATTCAAAGCTCATGACAAGAAAAAACATGCCAGATGAGATGCAAGAAAACTGCAAAAGTATGAACATACATAAGACAGACAGGAATTGGACAGTGAACAGGAGATCGAAGGAATACCTCCAAACCGTCCAAGACCCTGCAACGACTTTGCTTTGAGAAAAATAGCTTCAAGGAGCAAACTAACAGCATGCATAGACATGGGTGGGACAGCATCACTTTGAGAATGGCGTCTGTTGAGCTCACATCTTCTAGAAATGGAGACTTTCATTTTGGGAATCACAGCAGCAATGTCTATTCCTTCAAATACATGAAGAGCAGCTTCTGTGTTACCTTTTTGATACTCAAGCCTTCCTAATAGAGCTCTTGCTTCCTATAAAACATGCAGGTGTATTAGCTTTCGGAATTATCTTCAGTTGAATAAAGATTACAGCAAACCACAACAGCATATAACCATGACCGTGCAGCTGACTTTATAACAAGTCATTTTGGGAAATCATAAGAATCTCCTATTAACAGAACAATCAGCCGAATTTTACTCCTACAAGAAATTAAGCCTGGTCAGTGGCATTGTCGAGTGCCCCACGTTAATGATCTTCCCAAATTAATGTTGAAATCAGTGCTTGGAAAATTCCTACCATTCAAGGTCCTGGTTTATTAAAAGAAAAAGAAAATTACAAAATAACCAGTAATCTACGGCATCACTAAAGCCATTGATTTACAACAAAGATGAACTATTCCTTCACAATTGATCTCATCTGTGTAATTCCTCCATAATCAAGGCATAAATTTGACACCAGGTCTATAAGAAAAAAATCAGTTTAAAGGGAATAAATTAGCAGGACTTCAAAGGAAAATCTACCACAAAACACAGTCAATCGTAGCATTTGTTGAAATCTTCAAGTTGTTCAACTTATTAAATAATGGTTCACAAACAAGGGAGTAAAACAAAAGCTAACAAGAAAGTAATAGATATGCAAAACTTAGATTGTACTAACCTCATAGTTTAGATAACCGCTCTCACGCAAAGACGACTCAGCCTCTTCAATGTTGCTATTATCCACCTTTGTTTCTATCTCACCTGTTCGGGACGAGTAGCCACCACCACTGGCTGAATAGTCCCGAGTCGCCAGAGAGTCAGATGAATGAGGTATTTCATCTGCCCTTAGTTGCTCCCCTGAACGCATACACTTGAGCATCTTTTGGAACCTCCCTTTAATGCTAAATCTTCTCTTATTCATCCACTTCTTAGTTCTCATACCGGATCATTACAATTGAACTGTTTCCCAATTATCACAAACCACAAAAATAGAAGGATATCAAAGGGAACAAAAATTCAGAGCTCTTTAAAGAACACACATTATAGAGCACCCTAGGTCATAAATTCTTAGATCATGAACACAAACAAGACCATTGAGAATATATACCAAATTTGAATCTAAATTCGAAATTCAAACTTTTCCTGGAAAGTTCAAAACATTCCCGGAAAATTCACTTCAGAGACTCACCAACATTAACCAATTGCAAATACTAATCAACCCACTAGCACATTAAAGATGAAAAGCCAAGGAAGACTCGATATAAATAGAAATATTCAAAACCCAGTTTCGATTCAGCACCAGCCAACACCACACTAAGAGAAAACACAATGATTTTGGAGCATAAAGTTGAAGGAAAGAGAAAAAATCCATCACAGAATCAAAGGAGAAAGAAGAGGTGAGAACAAAATACCATCAAAGAAAGCTCCTTTTGGTTGGGAAAAAGCATTGACTGAGCCCACAAGGCACCGATTTCACCATGCATCTCTCTCTCGAATTCATCCAAGGAAAGGTCAGTTGGACTCCTCCTGTTACCCAAGAATCCAAAGCAACAATGACCCTTTCCTTTTCCTTTTCCTTTTTTTCTTCCTAACAGTTCTTGGGCTCAGAGTTTTTGGCATTAAATTATGAAATCTAACCCTCTGAGTCTTCATTCAAAGGTGTGAACAGAGGGAAGATTTTGGGCACCTGTTAAATTACCCCAAAACGTATAATTAAGTTACACTAAACAATTGTTTTGTAATTGATTAAATTAATTTACAAAATGCCAGGCAATTCGAAAGGAATGTCCCGGGCCCACTTCGCCAGTCAATCCCCGTGCCGTTTTAGTCAACTTCCGGCCCCAGGAACGTAATTTCACCCTCTGGGTTACTGGGTGGGTAGCTGCCATTTGTGAACCATTCAAATGTTTTCATTCATTCACCTTGCTTGGTTTGATCTGATGTTTACATCTACAGGTCAAGTTTGTGACTGTAAAGGGTTGGCAAAGTCAAACAACTTGAGAGTAAAAATTTATCAACTAGGCAAGAGATACCTAACCTCTTCCAACAATTTGTGCCTTTTATCAATTAAGTTCTACCTTTCTTGGTAAGAGTTCATATAATTCTCATGGATCATCCTCCACAATTGTACTATTGTATACTTATTAAAAAAAGTTTCACGATATGAGCATAGTAAAATCACTAAATAAGATATTCTTAAGGTATAATTCATCTAAATGTCTTGTATTTAATCATTTATAACTTTCTTGATATTTTGAAATTTCTCATTTTTAATTTGTCTAAATTCTTAATTAATTTTGTCTAAATTTTTGAAACTTTAAAGTTTTTTATCCAAACATACCATTATTGATAGATTAATAAGATAATCGTACAATGTAAAACAAGGTATACAAATACTATATAGTTTGACAATGAATCGGCTTGCAAAACTCTAAATTAGGTTGGCAAAAGCTAAATAATACAACCTAGATGACATTAAAACACAGAGAGCTTTGATTCTCAGTTATGAGAGTTTTGAGAGAAAGAGAGAGGGGTTTCACCTCCTTCTCTCTAAAACTCTTCTTCCACGAGACCTAACCGCCTTAACCTATTCACACCCGCCCTTCGTGGCGGCACAACACCTAGCCCCTTCGATTGCTGCTCCACTCTTTTGTGGTGGTTTCTTTGCTCCGTCCTTTGTGGTGGTTTTTCGCTCCATTTGTGGTGGATGTTTCTTATCTCACCTTTAATGGTGACCCTTTTGTTTTTTTACATATCTGACCTCCCACCTCCATACCTATCTCAAAATTCCTCCACCCTCCATCGATTTTCACCTCATATCTTCTCCTAGATGCCCTTATAGTCGCTATTTTCTTTAACTGCCTTTCTTCATTGGTAGTTCGCGGTGGCTTTCAGTGACATTTAAAGTGCATCTTTCACTCTTTAAATGGGTTATGGGAGCGTTTTGTGCGCGGTGGTTTATCCACCCCCATTTTTCAGTAGATTCTCTGGTTTGGCTTGTTGTTTTTCCCACCTTGGTGACCGTGGATTCGTGGTATTGTGGTGACTTTGGTGTCTCGGTGTGGCGGCATCGGCATGAGATGTGGTGGCTACTTTAAGTTCAGATCTAAGGTTTCTTTTATTTTTATTTTTTGTAATTTCTAGGTTTATTTGTGCTTTGTTGGATTAGCCATTTGTTTTTATTTTGTCTCTATGTTTACGTGATGGTATAACAAAACCAACCACCGAGGAGATGAGCCAATCGAAACCAGCAAACTAATTAAACCAAATAAAACTATGAAAACACAATTAAGCAGATGGACATCGCATTAATGGTAAATAAACATTCACTAAACTTAATCATTGTGTCACCCGTTCTGTACCACAGTAGTGCCGTTTTTCCAAGTATATATCCTCCCTTATTAATTGCAACTGGGTAGCTGGGTTGGTGGCATATTAAACTCTAGTGTCTGCAGGTTTGGATGACCAATAAGTGCAGGGATTAATACCATGCTGCACACAAATGCATATATGCCTAGGACAAGCTTAACCTTTTTCTTTCTCCTCCAAAACCTAAACAGTCGAATTTTAAAAGAGGTACCTACCATTACCAAATACCAATATTTATGAGGTCGACAGAATAAACCTGTCGTCGATATAATTAAAGTGATTTTTGTGAACCATCGACCATAAATATATATATATATATATATATATATATATATATATATTACTTCTATTTATATATAATTTGTTTAACAAAATAAATAAAAGGTAGTACTAGTAGTAACTGGTAAGAATAGAAATAAAACATTATTACACATGCCCGCAGTAATTAATGGCATCCCTCGTTTCATAAACATGCACGTGAAACATAAAACATGCAGCTCAGTGGTGTACTCCGATGCCACCACCTCCACCTCCACCACCACCAAATCCACCTCCTCCTCCAGCCCCTCCACCAAACCCACCACCACCTCCAAATCCACCTCCAGAGCCTCCTCCAATGCCACCTCCTTTTCCAAATCCACCACCTGCCCCACCACCATAGCCGCCTCCAATGCCACCACCAAATCCCCCTCCTTTACCAATTCCACCACCAATGCCGCCACCTTTCCCAAAGCCACCACCAGCTCCTCCACCAACTCCACCACCCTTTCCAATCCCTCCACCAGCTCCTCCTCCAACTCCACCACCAGCTCCTCCACCCTTTCGAAACCCGCCACCAGCTCCTCCACCCTTTCCAAAGCCACCTCTAGCTCCCCCACCCTTTCCAAACCCACCGCCAGCTCCTCCTCCCTTTCCAAACCCACCGCCAGCTCCTCCACCTTTTCCAATGCCACCACCAGCTCCTCCACCAACTCCGCCTCCCTTTCCAAACCCTCCACCAGCTCCTCCTCCAACTCCACCGCCTTTTCCAAATCCACCACCAGCTCCTCCACCTACTCCACCACCAACTCCTCCTCCCTTTCCAAACCCACCGCCAGCTCCTCCTCCCTTTCCAAACCCACCGCCAGCTCCTCCACCCTTTCCAATGCCACCACCAGCTCCTCCACCAACTCCGCCTCCCTTTCCAAACCCTCCACCAGCTTCTCCTCCAACTCCACCGCCTTTTCCAAATCCACCACCTACTCCGCCACCCTTCCCAAAGCCACCACCAGCACCACCACCTTTTCCAATCCCACCTCCAACTCCACCACCACCTTTTCCAATCCCACCTCCAACTCCACCACCCTTTCCAAAACCACCACCAGCCCCTCCTCCTTTTCCAAAACCACCACCAGCTCCACCTCCTTTACCTCCTCCTCCACCAACACCACCACCTTTCCCGAATCCACCGCCAGCACCTCCTCCAGCTCCTCCACCCTTGCCAAAACCACCACCACCACCTACTCCGCCACCTTTACCAAACCCACCACCAGCACCACCACCAACCCCATGGCCCCCACCTAATCCTCCACCACCACCACCTCCGATCCCACCACCCCCGCCAGATCCACCACCAGCTCCACCTCCAAAACCACCTCCATCACCCCCACTAGCACCGCCTCCAAAACCCCCACTTGCTCCACCTCCAGAACCAAATCCCCCTTCCTTCCCAAAACCTAAGTTCTTTTCTTTCTCATCCTCATTATGCTTCACTACACTCACTACATTCCTTGCAACCACACTCACTGCAAGAATTTGAATGCAAAACAAAGAAAACAAAACAAGCCTCCTCCCAACACTTCCCATTATATCTATTCTTCTACAAGTAATCTGAGCTAAATGTTGAGATCGAGAGACAACAAATTAATCCCAGATGATCTAATTTTTATACACCACCATGCATTAAATCGGTCTCAACCACTAACTGATCGCCACATTTAATTTTAAATGAACGTACCCCACTATTTTGAATTATGAGCTAGCTTGAAGCCTAGCTAAGACTGCAATTTTCTCCCTGTACCCCCATAATCATAAAGAAAACCCTACCAAGACAAATAGTATGGATCAACTCTAAATGCATCCACTCGCCCCCACATGCATGCCTAACTTGCCCAACTTGCCCTTGCAGCTTTTGCTTAGTTCACATTAGCTTCGATTCATCCTCCTTCCTGTCACTATAATGGCTTCTTAATTTACTTGTGAAAATGAGAAAAAAAGTAAGCATATATCATTTTCATACTCGAGTTCCTTTGTGTTAATTAACACGGGAGAGAAATTTTAAAAATAAGATGGTTTCACGTCCAAATTAAGCATTAATTAAATACCCTAAAATCTGAAATCAAATCAGCTAGTTAAATGGTATTGTACAACAAACATGTAGTGCATCCCGTTTACTTGTTATTATGATATGAATGAACTAGAGCTTATATTCTTAATTTTCATGGTGTATTAATTAATATAAATATAACTATACCATTGCATATTATAACAAATGAACATGAATACATTGATTATAAAATGATGTGACAATATAATATAATCTCTTTAAGAAGTTTTAGAACCAAAATTTGGGAATTTCTGCAGGTTTGGGAAAATGGCCGGCTTGATTTTGGAACAAAGCAATAAGAAAAAGAAACTCATGGTTAGGTGTACGTCCTGGAGATCCTTGATCTATACCTTCCTTCCTAACTATGCCATGTGCGAGGTAGATGAAGAATTTATTGGCTATTGAAAACTTGCACTTCATGTCTTGCTCACTTTAAATTCTTATCGATCATTAAACTAAACAATCCACTAACTCATCAGTCATCACAAAGGTTACCATTTAGTGGTATTTTTTCTATATATTTACAAGTGAGCGATTTATGTTCTTATAAGGACAAAGTCGAAAACTTTTAAACACTGTACCTACTATAATAAAAAAAATGTCGATAGCTATTTGAATCGAATTGCTGTATAGAGTTTTGTACGTTCATCCCTTCATAATTAAGGTAAAGGAAAAATGGATATTTACGAAAGAATTAATTCCCTTTATGAATTAATTTCTTGTAAGGTGCGATGTTAGGGAGATCACATTATTTGCAAATCGCACACTAATATAGATAGGACCCACCAACACAAGTAGAGTTCCATGTATTAGTGTGTGGTTTCCAAACCATGTGGTCTTCCTATCATTTCCCTTACAAATATGGTATATATAGAAAATAAAATAATACTTGTATCTCACCCTAGTGGTACCCACCCACTCATACCACCCTTTCTATATATTGAATAATCATTATACATATATCATACTCGGAACCGTTCAACTTTTAAATAATTATCTCCACAAAAAATCAACAACTTCGGAAGTTCTTTAGTTATTCATATGTATCAAATAAATCAACGGCATTGGTAACAATGAAGATCCTCATGGTGAGCCATACATTTAGTTTACACATATCTCCAATTCGGTTATTTTTTGTATAAATGATCTTAAAATGTTGATTTAAAAGTTGAACAGTTCCGATAATTATAATATATTTTCATCTATCTTCTATCATTCGAGATGATCCTGAGAATTCTTTAGGGAGATTTTAGCTTGCCATTAATAGTGTCAATAATAATCTTCGAATATTTTTATTACAATTTTATTGTTTGTTTTAATTTTTTTTTCTCTCTCTAATAAATCATGTGGCCTACTACAATAAGAATCAAACTCATGAAAGCAATATATTACTCTCAAAAATAAGAATCAACTCTATTACACTCAAATTTTTTGCCCAAATATGAGAGTTTGATTATTATAAATAGAAATCAAACTCAAATTTCTAGCTTGCTGTGGAAGTTCTAAATTTTGTTAACACCAAGAAATGAAGTAATGGGGTGATCTAGATTTATTGTAGTTGTAAAAGATTTGAATATTTGAAACTTATTGAGATTTGTAGCTGTAAAAATTATCCAATTAAACTTGTATTAATATTATGATTTTCTTAAAAATAAAATTTCACACCTGCCAAATAAGTATTTGGGGATGCCAATAGTTGGGCGCTGACTTTCTCGTTGAAAAATCTTAGACAAAAAGTTACATGCATTCAATGACTCACCCGTATTGATTTTTTTCCAGTCATCTACGTACCAAGCACGTGCAGAAGAAATTGATTTAGTACCAATATCACATGCAAACGTTGCGATTTGGTACATTCAAATTCATTGTGTATTCATCTACCTAGATAATTAATATTGATGTTAATTAGGTTCAACTTGGTCTCATTATAACTTTCTTTTTTGTTTACGAGAGAATTTTTTTACTGTAAAATTTTAGAAAGATTATTCAAATAATTTATCGTAATAGTTAGTCTCCCAATTTAAATATTGGTTTAATTTTAGGAGGCATCAAACTCAAAGATTTGTGAAACAATATGTAGCCAAAAACTCACCCTAATTAAATAATTATTTTTTGAAAAGCTCGTACTATATATATGGATCATTCAAGCAAACAAAAGGGATGGGTAACAAATAACGTTGATATAATTCGAATTTCCAGTTGTTTTGCATAAAGGTGAAGTTTTTGAAAATAATTAAACATAATGTAGTGTATTAATGTCGTATTGAAATATCTCACATTATAAACCAGTAAACGATATGTTCTCTCTCCTAACTCATGCTTTCTCTGTTCTTTCGCCTAAACCATAAAACCCTAGCCGTCGGCCCCTTGTGGGGGTCGGTGACAATCCCTCTTTTCCCCCATTTCTCTCCTCTTCTCTTCTTCCCCCCTTCTCCTCCTTCTCTTCTTCTCCTCGTATTTTCTCTGTTTCTCCATCTCCTCCTTTTTCTTCATCTCCGCGATGCTGTCTACTTGCTGCTCTATCCTCCGTGGAGGTATTTCGGCCCCTCCCTTTGTGGAGGCTTTTGCTTCACCTTTTTTTGGTGAATCTTGATGCTTCTCTGGATCTGAGCTCCCCCCTCCATCTCAATTTTCATCCACCAGTCCTCAATCCTCTCATCACCCCTCACCATATGCTCTCTGCCGTGACTTGCTTTAGACTCTCCGCCGTCGGTTTCCGACCCTCGACCCAACGGCTGCTTCCTCTTCTGATCTTCATCAGTAGGTCGTGGTTTTGGGTTGCATTTAAAGTGCATGTTGCACTCGTTGAATGGATTATGGGAGCGTTTTAAGCGAGGGTGGCTTGCTCACCCCCATTTTCCGGATGGTTCTTCGGATTCACCTTTATTTTCCGGATGGTGGTGATGAGTTTGCAGTGATGTGGTGGCTATGGCGGCTTGGTGGGGCGGCTGTTGGAGATGTGGAGGTTCTTTAATTTTCAGATCTAGGGTTTCCATTGAATTTTTTTTTATTTTTAATATTTTAGATTTATTTTATGTTTATGAGCTTTATCGGTTTAACCATTTGCATTTTATTTGTCTTCTTATGCTATTCTTGTTATTAGGCCTTCAATACCTTGTATTTGTTTGCTTCTACTAATTAATATGCTTAATTGTCTGATAAAAAAATATATATATAATATAGTGTAATTTGATGTTTGCTCCTACTAATGCATAGTCTTAATTGTTTATTAAAAAAAAAACATAATGTAGTGTAATTTGGTCCGGTAGTGAGGATCAATGAGTGGACAGCGAATGAAGATGGTTTATTAATGAGGTAGGCTGCCATACTGATGTGGATTGGACAACTAAGTAAACCTTGGGCGTCAGTGAAGCAGTGAGGACGTGACGTGGTCAGTAAGCAAACTCACACTTTTGATACTGAAATTAATCATGATTAGGCATCCAGCTTTTCTATAGACTATATTGTCGGTAATGCATTCCATATGTTAAATTTTAATATTTTAATTTAAATAATTAACTAATTATAATGTAGTCGTTATAAATTTGGTAGAACGGTGTATTTTGTACGATACAATTGCATTTGATGGGTGGGAATATAATAGATTAAATTAGATACTTAATCGAATTCAGTGCATCGCAAAACTTGAATGTAAAAATAAATAAACTTTCATTATAAGAGCATTATAGGATATTAGATATAGAAGAAAATTTACATTTTTTATCCTACTATTTTGATTTTTGAGGTAATTGGAGTAGACAAATTTCCTTGTATGACTACTACCCTATAATCCGCTTAGGAAGAAAACGCATCAATTTTTACCTTTAAGATACATTGAATTTAATGAGTTATTCAATCTAATTCAATCTCAACGAAAAAATGTGACAAGAAAAAAACTTTTAATCCTATTTTTTTCAGGAGATTGTATTGAATTAATTTTTTTATTGTATCTATTCAGTGGCATAGCCAAGATTTAGTTGTTTTGGGGGGAGGGGAGGGTAAAATATTTAATAAATAAATAAATAATTCAACTGACATCATTACTACTAATTCATTAGACAATTATCCTCCACGACAAAGTTTAAATTATAAACTTGTCTAATAAAAATCTATAGAGGAAATACGATAAAAAAAATTATAAACACAAGTTTAATTACTAGTACAACAATTAATAGACTGGTCAATTTAATAAAAATAAATTAACACAAAAGGAAATAAATACTTAATTAAAGTAGGATCAATTTAATAATTTTCAATTATAGAAATATATATTATATTAGAGCTTCCTTATGGATTGGGCCGGACCAGGCCGGGCGATTGTAGCTCCGTTGACTTCTATTCATTGAGTTGAGCTCTCTTTTTAATGGGCCTTGGAGTCCGTTGGGCTTTGTCTTGAAATAGCTTGGTCTTTATCCTTACTCACATTTTATATTTTACAAACATAATTGGAAAAAAACGAACTACTAAAAAGAAGAAGACACGTGGTTATACTATTTTGGTGCAGCATGTGGCAGTTGTAGATGGAATTGGTCGAGGTCTTCATAATCGCCACACACGTAAGCAGCTCACAACATAAACGTGACAACCAATGCAAATTGCAATCCTTTCGATTTAATATCTAATGCATTTATATAAATTTAAAACAACTGTTAAGTTAATCCCATATATATAAATCATGTCACGCCATTACAGTTGCATTGTGATAATACATACATATATGTACTTTTTTATCTTTTTCCACATACATGTATGTACTCTAAAAATGTTCTTTTTCTGCCAGCCATTTAGGCAATAAAATCATCATTTTAAGTGGAAATCGAGCTCTATAACTAATAATGTCTAGTTGTATTAGTAAAGATCTTAATTTCAA
The DNA here is from genome assembly GCA_037349345.1 of Oemleria cerasiformis. Lineage (NCBI taxonomy): Eukaryota > Viridiplantae > Streptophyta > Magnoliopsida > Rosales > Rosaceae > Oemleria > Oemleria cerasiformis. Next base: position 6,470,208 of record JAZGTL010000010.1, on the reverse strand, counting down.
CTCTTATAAAAAGTAAGATATGTACCAATATAAATAATTTTTTCTCTACATCATTGTATCAAAAGAGTGCAAACTGAAAGGGATCGCATGAGCAGGCCCATTGCGGAATCTATGATTCCAAACATATGAAAACCCTCGACTGTACTTATCTGGATGGAAGATGGTTAGCATTGCTTTCATTATTTAATACAGTTACATTGTAAGTTTCGATAAAATTTTAGGAACATCAATTTTACCGTTAGCATTTTTTAAGATGACTTATGGTGCATCCTACAATTTGAGACAACCAACGGCTTGCTTTATATAGCAATTGAAGAACATTCAACGAAGGAAACATGGGGTCTTCTCACATAATATAACACTTTGAGCAATAAACCTTTGTAAACAATGAGTAAAAAGGGTCAAAGTCTACCGCAAGACAAGGAATATTAATGCTAAGTTCAAGTATGATTAATTTAAGTGGCACAACCTAGCCACCATATGATATTATTAATTAAGCATTGTTAATTAACGTTCCATTGGTGCTTGTTAAACAAATTATAGAGAGGCAATTAGTATTATTAGTCTTGTAAAGAGCAAAATTTATATTGAATGTGTATAATTCATTTTTCAAAATTCTTATATAAAAATTAAAAGAAAACAAGTCCTATTGGTAATTTAAATTAAACTAAATGTTGACACCCTACCGACCGACCAACCACCAAAGGCCATAACAACCGATTCAACATGCCCCATCGGCCTACCAATACTAGGAGTGGTCGACCGACCATGCACCGTCTGGTCGACACTCCCATGGTAGCAACACCCATAGACATGTCACCAACCGATCGACCAAGAGAACCTTGGTTGGCACCCTCTGACATAATAATTCGGTCGGCACCCTGACACACCGATGGGTCCACTGTTACTCTCTTCACCATCCCGAATTCTCAACATCTCATAAGGTAGCTTCAAACCCATACCATTAGGGTTTCAACCACCACATTCATTGCCACTATAAATACAAAAGACACCCCTCTCACAAGGTAACTATTCTTCTTGTTTCTATGCTACTAAACTACCGACTGACCATCCTACTCACTTATTAACTTAAGCATCGGAGTCTGCTCAACTGGCACCCACTAGTGTTAAGCACTCTTCTTGTTGTCTCGCAGGTCTCCCTAGCTGACAAGAAGAAGGCATACCAGCATGAAATAGAGTTATACCCCGTTGTCCATTTTAGGATCAAACACTAAGAAACACTAAGAAAATACTCAAGTTCCAAAATAATATATTCTGTTGGCTTGTTATGTACCTTTTTTGTCACATGATTTCAAAGTCTCATATCTCAATCATATTGTATTAAGGAGTCCTAGTTCATATACTATTGTAATCTTAACTATCTCTCTCTCTCTCTAGCCTCATTGCAGGTGCTCCGCGTTTGCTAAAGGCCTTTCGGCGCGCTACACACGACTTAACAACTCAATAGAAAATTGGTACATGCGTGCGCGAAACATTTTCATATCATGTCACACTACGTGCAACTTTAAACACACTTTAATTTTTTTATATACGTGTGCGTCAATCTTTATTTTTTTAATATATAAAATGTGATTACAATTTTTAATTTTGATATTTTATTTTTAAAACAATGGAAAAGAAAAAAAAACAAATACAAAAGGATGCTAGTAGTTCCATGTTCGTAAAGTTTGATTTGCTTTGGTAACTGGGAAAAAAAAAGTGAATGTGGGTCTACGAAAGAAAATACAATCAAGGAATGCCCTTATGATTAGGGGTGGACATAAACCCGTTAAAATAAAAAACAAATTCGATACAAACTGTTATTGCCACTCCGATTGGATTTGACCGGATAAAAGTAAAATGGTTTGAAAATCCAAACCATTCCATTAGTAATAGTTTGGTTTTGGATTTTCATTTTGAAAACCGTTGGAATGCAAACCGAACAGTTATAGTTCATATTTATTTATATTATTTGTTAGTTAATATTTTTCACCCTATAATATATTAATGTAAGGCCCCGTTTGTTACACATGAATATAGGGTAGGAATAAAAGTTTATTTTTAGATTCCATCTTTCCTTGATATTTTCCACTATTTAGGACCCTAGAAAGGAAAGCAGATCAGGAATTTGATTGGAATCAATTCCATCCAATTGATGGAATTTAATTACCTACAATAGGGTGGTATTCTATTTCCCTAGTAATTAGGGAATGTAAAAATTACTTAATATTACTCATAATTATCACTATTCAACAAGGGAAAAATCGTCTAAATTAAAGCAATATACTTACAATAAGATTTTTTGAAAACAATTTTGATTGTGATTTTTTTTAATAAATTAGGGTTTCCTATTTGTTTGGACATATTTCGATTGTTTTTCTTTGTTGGATTCAAGAATTTTAATAAATTTGAATTATGTGTGTTTTGATATTGAAGAACATGACATTTAAGTTCATATTGAAGGATTGATTTTCTTTAGTTCATAGTTAGGTGATACTTGAAAAAAGAGTGTCATAGTAAAAATAGTTATTATTATTTTTTCATTGCATGATTTGCCAAACGCAACAAAGGAATGAAATGCTTGAAACCTTACTATTATTCAAGCTCGTTCCAAACGCTATAATGGAATTCTTAATTCCTTTCCATCTTGAAATAGGAAAGGAAATATATATAATTATTTTCCCCTTCTTACATTCCAAGCATCCAAATGGGGCCTAAGTGTTCATTTCATACCATACCTCATTAATCATTTACCCATTTTGTGCTACTTTCAAATTCAAATTATATTTATACATAACCCGTCATTTTTTGAAATTTAAAATGTTGAAAATTTTAGTTTGTTGATACGTATGAATGAAATATTCATGTGAATAAATGAAATCTAGCTTGATGCGAATAAATGATATTGATGAGAATTGTGGAATTTTGGAAAAAAAATTATGTTTTGAAGGCATGGGCGGAGGCAAGGGGGGTCCAGTGGGATCTTGGGCCCCTTTCACCAATATATAAAATTAAAAGATATAATTTATTTTTAGCAAAAAAAAAATTAAATATAATATATTTTTATTCAAAATATTTAAATTTGAATTATTTTTATTAGAAATATTTAAATTTGAATTGATTATTGATTTAAACTAGTTAATATATCTTTTAATTATGGAAAGATATCAAAGAAAATCAAATACTAAATAATATTGATTTCAAAAACTGAGAACTCGTCGAGGATAATTATATAATAAATCAGTAATATGAAATGATATTTTAGATCTTTACTTAGTTTGATAATATTTTGTTGATTTGAACAATTTGAATACTTTTGTATACATTAATTATAACCAAAAGCAAGAAATCAGATAATGTTGATTTCTTTATAAATAAAAAAGGATAAACTACATAAACGTACTCAAACTATAGGGGTCATTTCAAGTTCATACCCCAACTATGAAATTTTTTATCTAGGTACCCAAACTATCAAAATACAACATCTAGGTATCCACCGTTAGCAATCTGTTAAGAAAATATGTTAAGTGCCTAAGTGACATTTGTGGGGCCATTTTTTATGCTGACATGGACTCCATGTAGACAAAAAAAAAATAATTTTTTTTGAATATATTAAAAATAATTAATAAAATATTAAATTAAACAAACTAAACAATTAAAAAAAAAGAAAAGGAACGATGAATCCCCGACCACCCTCGTCTCCCTCTCAGCTCTGGACAATCGCTCACTGCCCACTGCCCACCTCCTAGAATGATAAATTCATCACATATTCACATCATTTTCATGAATGTATGAATCCTACAAACATTGGTAACCTAATAAGATTTCAATTAGTCTGCAGTTTCAAATGTGGACTCTGAAATTATTTGTGATACCAAATTCCTCACATTGAAAGTGTCAATCAAGCAACAGATGAGAAAAACGGCACCAATTTCTCTGAATGTGAGAAAACCTAGAAGCCATAGTGACTCACAGAGATTATTTCTATGAAATTCCAATTCCAGATTTAAATTCAAACCCATATCTCAAATCAAAAGCGATTCCAATTCCAAATTGAAATCCGATTTGTCCAACAATTTGCTTGTCCCACATGTTACCAAATGACTCAGTTGATCCTTTCGAAGCAACCCAAACAGAGACATCACTCACCATCACCAAACCCACCATCATAACCTCACCAAAATCATACCCAATTCAAAATCCATGAGGAACACACATCAAAATCATCGTCCTCATCGAGGTCGAGATATGGCGAGTCAAAATTGCTGCCATCTTTGTCTTCAAACAGAGCTCCGTTGGACCTCATCGACGAGAACGAAAGGCTGAAGAAGGTAAACATGCAGCTCATGAAGGAACTCGCGGAGGTCAAGAGTCTCTGTAACATCTTCACCATGGTCATTGCAGATTTTCTGGGTTTCTTACTCATGAAATTGTTGATGAAAGAGGGATAGGGAGATGGAGAGGAAGGGAGAGAGGATGGGTATTAGGGAATTTGGGGCAATTTCATCGTTGGCTCTGTAAATAATGTAATCAAGGCGGAGGTGGCAGCAGAGAGGTTTTTTTTTTTCTCGGTGGGGGATGGATTTTGTTTTGGTTTTTTTAATTTATTTATTTTAAGATTATATTTATCATTTTTAATATATTCAAAGTTTATTATTATTTTTATCTACATGGAGTCCATGTCAGCATAAAAAAAGGGACTCATAAGTGCCATTTAGGCACTTAACATATTTTTTAATAGATTGCTAACAGTGTGTACCTAGATGTTGTGTTTTGATAGTTTGAGTACCTAGATGAAAATTTTCATAGTTCGGGTATGAACTTGAAATGACCCATATAGTTTGAGTACTTTTATATAGTTTATCCAATAAAAAATGTTCTTAAATAATTAAGATGCAAAAAAAAGAACAATTAAATAATTTATGAACTTGCCACCCCTACTACACGTTATAAGTTCGTGATATATAAACTACAAAATCAGCCTATTATTTTCTTGCGATTGGAATAACCGACCACTTCAAAAAATACTGGAAGGTTCTAATAGTACACATCAATTTTTGTTTTACCGAAAAATAAATTGAAAATTCGAATCCATTAAAGCTCTAATGATAGATGGCAAGATGGCAAGTTATTTTCATATTTGGTATTCTTGAGGTTGCATGACAGTCACATTTCATGCGTGCTCGGCTCCCTGGGAAAGTTGTTGGCCACTTGTTGCAGGGTCGCGTCATTCGGCCCAGGCCCCGGCCCCTAATGTTGGACTAATATTGGTCCTAATTATTTAACCTCAAATGTTTGTTTATGATATCAGAATATCAAACTCAATTTAAACACATGTTATTCTCGCCTATACATAATATATTGAGTTGTTAATTTTACTCTAAAAGATCGTGGTATAAATGAAAAGAGTATTCGATATTGGACAACAATATTTGATTTTGGTTCATATAATTTGTAACAATATTTGGAAGCTAGGGATGCATTATTTGATTCGATGCTTAAAGATTTTCGGACTCTTTGTTGTTGGAATTTTGACAAATTTCAAATTTTGTGAGATGATGTGTAATAATTAATTTTCTTATTTTGGTTCTTAAATATAAAAAAACTAATAAATTTTAGAAAGGAAAAAAACTGTGTTATTTTTAAGAGTTATTTACACAAACACTCCCGAGGTATTTTGTGTTTTCATAAATACCCTTTTAGGTTTTGAACTTTACATTAACACCCACTTAGGTTCCAAAAATATTACACATAACTCATAAAATATTACTATGAAAGGTCAATTTTGTCAATTTTTAAGTTGATGTCAGTTTTTAATTGATAATCATTTAACAAATGAGTTTATGTGTAATCTTTTTGGAACCTAAGTGGGTATTTGTGTAATGTCTAAAATTTAAGGGGGTGTTTGTGAAAGCACGAAAAGCCTCATGGGGTATTTGTGTAAATAACCTTTATTTTCAAATGGTTTCAAGATTAACAAAAATCAAATATTTACAATGCTGCATTTTATAATATCAGCTACATTTTTCTTATACAAGAATATTAATTACAATTATTTTTAAATTCTATATAAATATATGACGTTCCTATTATTTATGAGAATTGAACCGGAAACTAAGACATTTCACTTACAACTGAAGAAACATGAATATCACTAGACCATAGTTTTAGTTGACATTTATCTTCTAGTGCAATGGTAATTCTCTTATAAGAGTTTTCAAGTTTGAATTCCTCTATTATTAAAAATAAAAATAATCGTTTTTACAATGGCCAACACAGTAACAACAAATCTATGCCACTATAATCGTACTAACTACCGGATTTATAAATTTAAAATAAGGTAAGCAAAATTTATTATGTGCTGATTGAAAAGATATAATTTTGATTGTTCTCTGTTGTTGTTACTTTCTTTTTAGCATGTGTCCATATTTTTGGAAATTTATGGCAACATTTTATTCATTACAATTTTCAAGATTTTTTAATATAAACTTTTACACCAATTTTCCATTTTTGTGTGCAATTTTTTTTTATCGACCCCCGGGGCGCCGCCGCTCATGTCCCCATCGTGTGCTGCCATGACCAAACCCGATTACTATGGTTACGTTCCAAGGTCTTACTTGTAATTCCACATTTAATATTTTAGCAATAAAAATTCAAAATGCAGCGCTTGAAAATAAATAAATAAATTCAAAATGCATCCCGAACGAAAAACAAACTACCCTCAACACTGACTACATTTACATTTACCAATCGGAGAAACGAGGCAAGTGTTTCATAACAAAAGGGTAGTCCAGTCATTTAACACCGAAAATGGCATTGAAGTAATTTATTTAAAACAACAGGGGTATATGTAAAACGAAGCTCCATATAAATTCTTCAACCACGCCGCTTCGCTCAGTCTCTCTCTATTCTATATAATTCCCAATCTTCTGTCTTCCTCCTCTTCTCCTTTCTCTCTCTTGAATTAAAATCTCCGTATCTTCCCGTCATACGCCATATTCCGGTGGCCCCACCTCTCACTTCACCGTCTGCACAATCTGATCCCCATCGACCGATACGGTTGGGTTACTGCTATCCGGATCCGATTTCACTTCTCCATTCTCAACTTCTGACCTAACCCCCAATCCCAGCCCCACCCCACCCTTCATTTTCAGAAAATTATTTATTTTATTTTATTTTTATTTTTAATTTCCTTTTCCCTTCTTTAAAAGCCTCTTTGGGAAATTACGTTTCTGACTCTACAAAACCGCCCCTGACCGTCCCGACGTTTGAAAAAACCTCCATTACCTGATTTGACGATTTTACCCCGACAACAAACCCCCACTTGACTCACGGTTTTACCGTTTTACCCACTCTGGCCCTTTCCCCTTTCCCCTTTCCCCTTTCCAACTCGAAGTTCGTTTGCTGACGTGGCATGGAATTTTAAAATCCCTTCTTTTAAAATTTGAAGATGAGTTTCCAACAGAATCATAGCCGTAGGATTTTGCCACCTGTCCCATTCAGAAAGAGAAAGGAGAGAGAAGGCAATGCCTCGTCCAACGGCTTTAAAGTGCCGGCTCCAAAAGCTTCAAAGGCTCCAAGCCCAAGCCCAACGACACCCTCGGCATTGTCGTCCAATCAGCTTCTGGCCGGCTTCATGGCGCACGAGTTTTTAACGAAGGGGACTCTTTTGGGTCAGAAATTCGACCCGGCTCGGGCCGAGTCTGTGCCGTTGTCGAGCTCGTCAGCCGAGCCGAGGAAGGGGAAGCCGGTGGAAGCCGGGAAGATTGAAGGGGCAGGCTCAGGTGCGGGTGTGGTGCACGAGAGTTATGTTGGGGTGGCGAGCATATTGAAGACGGAGGGGGCCCACATTCCGGGAATTGTGAACCCGACGCAACTGGCGAAGTGGATTCAGATGTGACATGGTAGGGGGAGGGCAGGCGTACGCTTGTGTTTTGGTAGGCTGGAGACGTGGCGCGCTGTGGTGGCATCGTTGTGGGTATTGGTCCACGTCAGCTAGTAGTAGTAGTTGAGGTCTGAAAGCAAAGCGCATGATTCGTGAACACAGTGAGTACGTGAGTGAGTGAGCGAGAGTCTGAATGCGGCGAGTGATCGCACGCAGGCGTAGACGATTCTCATCTCTCTTGCTCTCTTCATCTCGACCATGTTTGTGATGATGATGATCTCTGCTGGGTTTTATATTGTTGTGTTTATTTGTAGGATGATCAATGATGATGAAGATATTAGGAGAGGCCACAAAATGCAGGCTAGCCAAGCCCTCTCAAATTATGATCCTGTGCTTTAATTGTTGTTGATTAACTCATTTATCTCTAGTTATTTATATAATATGGTCGATCTTTGACGATTCTGCCAATCCATATATATATATATATATATATGTAAATATGTTTGTTGTTAGTTTAAGGATGAGTTGTTGTTATGAATATATCTTTGCATGCATGTTCATCTCGGCTACGTACAATAACTGTGGTCTATTGAGATTGATTAGATGGAGTTGAGAGAATGGCCGGCTGATCACAGACATCCGCAAGTAAATCACAGTTTGAGGTATATACACATAATGTGTAATGAGCTGAGGATTATAGTTGATACGACACTGGTGTGAATGACTGGTAATTAAGCGACATGGATGATTAATAATGTAATAACATAAAATATATGTTCTTAATTAGTTAATTACTGCTAATTAAAATTTCCCCAGGCTTTAGGCACATGTACCGGCCAGCTGCTAGGTTGTACGTCAATGATATTATATTATATGGGTGTCTTTTGAAATGAATTATTGTCCCTTTCCTATTTTCTGATTAGTATATTTTGGAGATTTCAATACTAATTAAGCTAGCTGAGGGCTGAGGCTGAGATCGATTGTAGGTTTGAGCAATGCTCGCTTTGTGTTACTGGTGTGGCGTTTGTTTAATTTTTTGGTTAGAGACTTGGAGCAAGCTCCATCTTAATTGACTTATGGATTCTGTTTCTTTTCTTCACTTTAATAAAGTTACGTCTTTTCTGTTAATTAAACAAGATTTTAACGAGATCATAATTAATACACACTTCAATTTGATGAAGTTAAAAGAGATCGAGAGTTGTGCCAAAATTTTAGATCGTTAATTTGTTGTCAAAATTTGTCGATGATATTTCTATATATATACATTAATATACAGTAAAAAATTTCAAATTTGTTTATCGATAAAAAGAAAATCCATTACTAATACGTATATATTTATATATACTTAATATAAAAAAATTGGCGTGTACTGGGCGTTTTCTTGTGGAAATTGCGCGCATGCATTTCCTTCAATCCAATTCCGTTATTCAATGTTGTTTGTAGGATTCAAGGAAGCTTCCTTGTCCCCTTAATTATGTATATGATGTCTTAATCCAAGTTAATAATTTGTCCTAATATATGGAATATTGACCTCTCTCCCACGAAAAATATCTGTCTTCTTTTCTTTTGTTAGAAATAACAAATCTCATTCATTCATACTGATTAAGATTGAGGAAAAAAGACTGAGAGTTGATATAAAAAAGTCCGAAATTTCGAAAGGAAAAAGAATATCACTGTATGTAACAGGAATAATACATCTGTTTTATGATCGCTTCATCATGGCTTGAGCCTGTTGAAAACTGACACTAAAGAAATCTTGGATACACATATGGGATTGTATGCAACATTTTTCTCACTTTCAATTCCTACGTCCCTTTTCCTTCCGTTACAATCCAGTCTCATTTCTACTAATCTACTTTTAATATCGGAGCGTATTTCACATATTAGTTATCATTTTTTTTTTATCAAAAGATATTAGTGATCATTTAATTAGACCTAAAAATATCACTAAATCAATAATATTACTAATATTCGGTTGTTATTTTTTATTTTAATTTGTTTCTATGATCGTCATTTGAAATGTTAATAATAACTCAATCTCATACTTTTATTTTTAGATAAACGTTCGGATAATTATTGTAATAAAAATTGTTAAACGTACCGAGGTGAGATCATGATGCCAATTATCACACTCAAATTAGTATATTGTAATGTACTCATCTTTTACAGATCATCACACTCAAATTATCTCTGGCTAGCTATTGATTTGATCATGCATATATGTTTGGTTAAAACTTAAAATTGCAATTCAAATGAGATATAATTAAGGTGATTTTACATTTGAATTTTCAGTGACCAAATAAATCATCTACCAGCTGACTTGTATAATTGTAAAACGCGATTCAAAGTTTTTATTTTACTTATATATATATAGAAAGATATTCCATTTTAATTATTATCTAGGGGAAGGGGGATTTGGACTTAGGGATGGCAATGGGGAGGGTTGGGTTTGGACACTAGTACATCCATATTCATACGGCCATACCCGCTATAACTTTTAACCCCCATACCCGCATCCATACCCAATTATTTCAATCGGTTTTACCCATACCCGCATCCATCGGGTAATAACACCCCCATACCCTCCCAAAACCCACTTTATACTTATTATTTTTTCTTAACATATGTTTAAATATAAATTAAAATTCTAAAACAACCGAGAACATGTCCGAACTTTCTTTTCCATCCCATGTATGCCTCACACTGCACAACATAATAACAATTTGTGACTTCATAGTATAATAATTGTTCAATTAACTGAATTAAGGAGAAAAAAAGAAGAAGGAGAAAATGTATTAATATTAAACAATATAATGCGGGCTTGGTTCAAATTGGGGGACACTAATATACCATACTCAACCCATGCCGGTATTTGTAAAAATACCCATACCCGACTCATACTCGTTTCCTCACCTCCATACCCTAGCTCTCCAATCGGGTAGGGTATCAGTGGATACCCGCATCTACAATTTTATTGCCAACCCTATTTGAACTAAGTCATACAATCGACCATCAACTGAGTATCAAAACTTCAAACAAATATGTAATGTTCTCGCCATCTATGGAAGTTGAATAAACTGAGAGACCTATAAAATGTAATGCTAATTGGCAAAAAGCGAATGAATAAAAGTCAAGGACTCAAATTTGATGATCCTCTTCCTAATTCTGCATTTTTCACATTATTATTGTACAAACTAATTAAAGCATTGAGGATAACTGTTAAAAATAAAAGAGGTCTTGAATTGGAGAGAATTGTGTACTGAATAATTATGCAAAGATACAAAATATATATTAGTTATAATAAGCATAATTAAGAAAAGAAAATACTCTAATATAATTAAGTAAATTATATTTACAAGATATCAAATCAATCTAAGATATTAAATTAATTTAGAATTCGCCACGATTTAATTTTTAACCATAACTATTTAGAATGCTAACTGCAATTGTGGATGGAAATAACACGTTATCATCTGTGTTAGTAAAAAAAACAATGCACTGCTGTCACATGGAATGTACATAAAGTGAAGTGAAGCAAGCATGTGGCCGCAATTATCTCATGGAATGTATATAAAAGATTAAAGTAAATGGTGACACAGGGGAGCCTTGCAATTGCGTCTATGCCCAAAAAGACGATAATTTGAAGCCGAAAGAACAAGATAATTAAGGAAATAATTGATAATAGGGTAATCTCATGATTTGATTGGCAGAGAGGCTCTTGGTGCTTGCTATTGACTAGAGCTACCTGTGTATATATATACCAGTAAGTTTATACAATCCTATTTTCTGAGTTAAATTTGTACTTAGTTATGCATACATGTCTAGGTTACAAAAATCATCGATCTTTAATTTACTATAAGAGGTTCCTTAACATGATTATCTAAGAGAAAGTCTTATATAGGGCAGTCCGATCATGTTATCCGTATGATGATTCAAATAAAATAAGTCATCGCGCAAGATCCATTCTCTTCCGAAAACAATTGTATGTGTGATGTTGCCAGACGTACCGAATACCTTCTCCTAAATGAGGGTGAGAGTTTTAACTCTTGTTGTGAGTGTGGGGGTAAAGTGTTTTACACTCGAGCTTTGTTAGATTGAATTTTCTCGTTAATCATAGTTTTCTAGCAAATAAATCAATTAGATGGGAAAAACCAAAAAATAAATTAAATGTGTACTTACGAAAACATGTGTGTATCTGAGTCATGAATGCCATTCGCTTGTGACTGATAAATTAGGACAGCAGGTGATGGAAATGGAGAAGGAGAAGGAGAAAGAATGGTCGAGTGTTCCTCAAGCTCTGGGAATTTGCATCTACATTTGCTTCACAGGTGGAATCTGGGCAGCATTTTGCTTGATTAAGATTATGAGCAATGACGTCGTCGTTGACGATCATATATTCTCATTAGCCTTAATCGTTTACTTCGTCATTGTTCGATTGATTTTGGTAATATTTTTCTTCTCAATAACTGTCAAGTTCTGTGTTGAAGTGGCATATGAAGCCATCACAAGAAGATTCAGAGAGGATGAATCCATGGTTTAGCAGCCCAAGCCATGAATTTTAAACAGTTTAAATCACGAATGCCGTGCTTCAACTTGGAACTTATTTGATGAATACTAGTCTCTCAGAAGGCGCTGTTTTTGGCCGTACATACATTAATCAAAATTTTGAAAATAAGATAGGCTTGAAAATCAACTGAAACAATGCTCATCTTGTGGAAATTGAACTGGACTGATAAAATAATTCTACAATCATTCAACCGTATCAACCGTATTAACCACAAAATCTCTAATACGATGGGCTTTATGGTAACTAATTCGGCTAGCAACTTATACAAAGGATAAACTAATGTGAAGAAAGATTGCCGTAAAATTAGGTGTTCTAGCTAGCTAGGCCTGCTTGATTACCGCGGATCTAGCCTTCATATTAAGAAAGATTGCCCTGAAATTAACAAGGTATGTAAAAGTGAGTAGTTTCAGTAAAGAATACTCGAATGCACAGTGATCTGAACTGCATTGGGTACTTATGATACAACAATTAAGTAGGAAACATGGCCACAAAATCTCTAATATGATCCTTGCTTATCGTTTAAATGGCGTATTAGACATGTAGGGAGAACAAAAAATTTAAAGGGGATGGCATCAGTAAAGGAGGGAAGTTATGGAAGCGTACCAGCATGAGGCAACGAAGCTGTGAAACAAGACACGGAATTGTGGAGGCATATACTGGTAATTAATCCAACCAACAATCGGCCAAAACTGCAACCATCATAAGTTCCAGTATTGTCAATTCATTGTTCCAAGATTTTCATTGACTATTAATTTTTTTTTTCTTTTCAGAAAAAAAGAGTTCATATGCCATACCTTCCATGCTGCCAATTGAACAGAAGGGTAGTCCTTTTGAATTTTTCCCTTGACTAAATTCCATGGTCTTCCTGCAATACCAGAGTGAAAAGCAAAGCAATGGATCATTTCCAATTCAGAGTTATATGGCATGAGCATTGCATCAAAATCATCAAGTTTCAACAGATGCAATTCAAAACATGGCGAGAGCATTAAGAGTGCACAATGAATGAGTGACAGGAGTGAGGATATGCTTTGGATAATAGATCAAAAACAACGATTTATGTCGTGAATTTAACATGCAGAATAAGATAAATTCATCTTCAGCACCACCATTTCACCATCATTTCTTCGGTATCTATTTGGATTAAACACATATTTAACATATTCTGTCAAGATAATAGATATTACAGAATTAGAAAGACTAAAAGCAGAATTAACTATACATTGTTTCCTAGATGCTTCAAGCTACGTGCACACTGCTGCTCTATAAACGAAACTGAAATTCGAAATGTTCACACCATCCTTTTGGGAAGCAAAGGAAAACAACTCATAAACATTCGGAAACTAGAGCTTTGTTTCAAGGCAGGATTCTCTAGAATAAATCCGGGGCAGGGGAAGTTTTGCAGCTTCAATGGTTATAAACCCACAAAACTATGAATCGACTTTCCTATACACTAAGTATAGTACACACAGTAGACACAATGACTAAGTATGGTATAACAAAATACTACTACAGCACCAAAGAAAGTGAAAAACCTAAAAGAAGAAGGAAAGAGAGCAATCAATCAAGTCCCACCAAGCCATTATACTACTACAACAAAATCGATGTAATATTAAAGATTAATGCATACCAGATGTCGTACATATACAAGACGGATCAATAAGTTTATACCGGAGGTATGTGCATACCTTCAATCACCAAGCCATAGAATGTCATGAATAGAATGTTGTTCCAAGGAGAAGAAGTTAATTGTTCCAGCAAAACCTAACATTTGAAATTTCATCCATCAGTAGCTGACACAAAAATTGCACGCTGGCTTCCGACATTCATTTAAATCAAAATAGTACCAACAAAAAAAGGACTTGACAGAAAACTTTAACCTTCTTTGCAACAGTTTTAGTGTCTTTCTTGCCCTTGAATATTATGTCCATCAGTTTGTGGAGGAAGTGCCCAAATGGTCCCCCATATGCAAATCCATAGAGCTGAAAACAAATTTAGGATTCAGATGCCGACATGACATACACGGTCAAGGCATAAGGCAATCATTTCCATAACCTAATCAAACATATCAGCCTCAGCCTATCAGAGAAAAGGAAAATGTGAAAGATTTGAATTTCAATTCATTATATTGGGTTCTAGTAAGATAAAACTCCATGGTTGCTAAAGTGATTTTACCCATCGAAATCAGAATGACATAAGACACAATAAAACAAACAGATGTCCTTGTCAAGTCCTTCATTTTCTCAGCGGCCATACAAAAAAGAAAACAATTTGAAAATCTCATACTTATACAACCCATATAGTATAAAAACAATTATGTTAAACACCATGATTAGAAAAGGGGCATACCATCATAAGAAACAGCCTTCTCAATTGAAGCTTCTTGATCCCAGAAATCTTCTGGGCAATTGCATCACTACACCCAGCTAAAACTCCAGATGTAATTGCCTAGGAACCCAACAATTCAAAGCCAATAAACAAAAACATCAATTTCTACACCAAAATATTCAAAAGCAGACCCAAATTAATGATTTTTGAATTGAAATCTTTACGTGGTAACATAAAAAAATGAAAAGAAAAACTGGGTTCGATCAAAAAATTGAAACAAACCTTGGTTCTGAGAGGGTAGGATTGAAGTTGAATAAGGTATTTTCTCCAAGCTTCGCTGACTATTTCAGACATGGCGACTCCAACGTTCTCTCCCTCTGTTTTTCTCAGCAGAGAGTGAAATGGAATTTAATAGACACGATTTATATAAAGTTAATATTTTATTGACTATGGAAAATTTGGGGTTCGGTGGTGTGGGAAAGTAACGTGATCACAGAAGCGACTACCTTTCAGCAATGCAAGGAAGCCGACGACCCGTTTAGAGTCTTATAGTAACATTTGTGCGAAGACGTTAGAAGGTAAAGTTACAATCTTTTGACTTTGCTTTGTGTTAAATATTGTAACTCTTTTTAGTGAAATTACACGTATTAAGTATAGATATAGTTTGTAATAAGAATAGAATAATGAGTTATAATACTTATTTATTAGTTGATAAATAATTAAGTAATTGAGTTACAATCTTCGTCCGTTTTCGTTTTTCAATTACATATGAAATATTACTAGATTAGTTACAATTTATATTTTTTTAACTTTTAACTTTTAATTTGAATTCTATCATTTATTGCTAGACTAGGGGACATCGTAGTTAGGTTAAAACAAATGATCTTCAAAATGCACCACTCCATTTTATGGTACGTTTTTGTCATGTTTAACTTGGGGCTTTGGCATTTTCAGGCTCGATATGTTGCCGGCTAGTCTTGAGTTCGATTCACCCTGAGTTATATCCAAAATTATTGGAGAGCCACATTGAAAAAATGAGCTCTAGCAATGTTATCAAGCTTGGTTATCAAATTTAGAACTTCATTGACTCTTTCAATATGAACTATCCAACAGGATCATGGGAAATCAACTTATCTACCTTGAAAATGGTTTTAAATTTCAAATTGCCCAATCAAAGTTTTCCCTTCTTTTTATTTATTTTATTTTCTTGAAATAATTATTAATCTGAATTTTTAATTCAAAGTGAAAGAAAATGTTTGAAATATCACATTATTAAACCGCATTGTGACCTTTTTCTTATACTACACTATTTAAATGGGTGTGACCGTGTGAACTTTTTTCAGATCAAATGTTGGAAATCTGCTTGAATAATTGGATTTGATCACATATATACATGTCCATTCACTTCTCCACCATGTTCAATAAAATATTTGCTGACCTTAATTAGGAAGATTCATCGGGTTGCATCATTTAATTAAGTTTAAGTCTACTCTAAATTATGTGTAGCCCTATTTTTTAAGAACTCGTGTGTAATCACAAATGTTTAGTTCTTAGATTTACCTCATCCTCCCACACTCGGGACAACAACAAAAGAGAAGAAAAGTGAAGCTCTGTGCAACATTACCCCGTCGACACATAACTCTTCCAATCCATCCTCTCCGCCCCTCCAAAGAGATAAGAAACCAATTTCTTATTGCTTATTACCGTATTACTTGGGACTTTTGGCTAATGATAACATTGTGTCGGTCTTTATCATTAGCCAGGAGGCTTGCTTGTTATTTGGGCCTTCACTTTTTTTTCACATGACGATCGGCGCGTGTTACAATATTTCCCAAAAAACAAAGTTAGTCAACATTCCTTTCCTGAACCACCCGTCAATCACCACCCATATCTTTCGAACTTCTCATTAGTAGCCAACCACCAAAACAAAAGAAAAGTCACAAATTTTCTCATCGGCGAAGGTGTCATCTTCCACTTGGCATGCCCTAAAATTTCTTCAAAATCAAGACTTAAAACAAATGCCCCAAGTAGCTCATACAAGACAATGTTCTCCCAACTAAGCATAACTTCTCAACTCAGCAAGTGGGAGACTCCAATTTTCCATCTTCGAACATCAACTGATCGGTCACACTCCACAGGTCGGCACCTACTCAACTCTGTCAATGAACATGCCCAATTAGGCACTCCCATGGGTCTACCAACCGAGACCATTTGCTCATGCTGAGTCACATCTCATGCCAAGCCTCAACACAAATCGGTAACAGTTCATAACACATGAAACATACCATGAACATCATAGACATTATCCTTGCATCATCACATTAACATCTTGTGCATCATCATGCACACACACATGAACATCATGCATAACAGTGCCAACACAAAACAAACGATTGCTAAACGTAAGCAATAACAAAACATACAGAGAGTACACATTTGCTTAACACACATGCCAAGTGAACATTAATTATCTCGCACAATGACAAACACGAAACATGTAGAGCAAACATCAGCTTGAATAATGGCAAATACAAAAACATGCCGAGCAAGTATACACTTACAAACAACATAACAAACACAACGTACATTCAAAGCTAAATTAGTTAACGTGCAAACTAGCACACACAACTAGCAAGACACACTTGCAAATATTCAAAGCTTATCAACAAGGTTTTATTCACCAGGAGACTACCATGATAAAATCACTATCATGCCAAAACATGTATCAGCACAAACTAACATACATCAATTACGAGTGAGTTTTTCTCTCGGCATCACACCTCGACCGAGGACTTAGGGAACTGGTTATAGTGCACTGAGCGGAACAATGGACGAAAACAAAGGATTTGCTCGGTCAGTAGCACTCTTGTTACATGGCCTTAACCGAGACACTACACTTCAGTCAAGAACTTGTGGGACTTCTTTCATACCGTAACTGCCCAAGCAACGAATTCATTAGAAGACTCAGAAGATCATATCGATCTCATCACCAAGGCCCACTAACAAGGCTCATTATCAAGGCCTATCATTAAAGTCCAGCATTGGATCCCATCATTAAGACTTAATCTTGCTTATATAAGGATAGCACTATCACCCTCATTTGGGGGATTCCACTCGCTCACTAAAAATTCCCACTCTCTCTAAACATGAAAGCTCTCCCTTCTCACTACACTTCTATGATCTTTCTCTAAAAGACTCTAAGCCTATTGTATCATGTACAAACAAACACTATTATATTAATGAGAATGGTCTGATCCCGTGGGCATAACTCATGTTTGTGTTCTTGGGTAATTGTGCGTCTTACTACTTCTAAGTTGATACATTTTATACATCAACAAATTGGACATGAGAATATTATACAATAATTTTTCAATCTTACATTAACTCACAACAAGTGGGAAATTAAATTTATCACTTTGATGATGGCACTAATTAATTCAGCTACCAACTTGTACAAATGGTAATAATGTAGAAAGTCAGAAAAATTCCAATATCGAACCGAGAAGATTAAGGGGAAGAAAGAAACATTAGGTGTTCTAGGCCTGCTTGATCACCGTGGATTTAGCCTTCAGATTAAGAAAGATTGACCTGAAATTGGCAAGCTAGGTTAAAAAAAGTGGGTAGTCTTTTAGTAAACAATGCTTAATTGCATCACATACTTATCATACGTTATATAAGTAGGAAACATGTAACAATATATATATACGCGACAATTCTTACATCTCATTTTAGAGGAATCTTCTTATTATTTCACTTCAAAGGGAACCTTCTTATTTCCGTTTTAATTTATGGAACTCTCTATATATATATATATGTTATAATCGGAAACGTTCAAACTATAATTAAATAACTATTTCAAGATATATTATCTCCACAAAAAAAATTAGAAAGATTAGAGGTCGTGTAGTCATTCATATGTATCAATAAATTCTAGGGTATTTTTTATGTTGAACCGTCAATTTAGTTTATACATATGAATATCTACATGATCTTTAATTTGCTTATAAATATTTCGCATATATGATATTGAAATGAGATTAAGAAGTTGATCGATCTGTTCCGATTATAACAATTCGATAAATAAAAAGAGTGGAACAAGAAGGTTCCCCAAAGTAGGATGCAAGTATTGCCCACTTATATATAGGTACTCAATTTGTGTTAGTATTAACTTTTTTTTTTCTACAAAAAATATTGGGGAGAGAAATTTTTCATATTATATATCGAATTCGTTTTTACAAAAGTAAGATATAAGACTTATGGGATACTAGCTAGTGGCTTAATATCTACTTTTTAATAGATTATACAGTACAATATTATATAGGGTATCTAATAATAAGTTAAAGAAACACAAGAAATTAAAAAAAATTAAAGAGCTTACAGACATAATTGATGTTTTTACATTGTATCATTATTTTTGAATCGAAATATCATATATATTAAAAAAAAAATGTGTAATTAACCCAAGTTGAAGGAATATAAATAGAAGCCAACGTACCAGCATGAAGCAACGAAGCCGTGGAACACGACACGAAATTGTGGAGGGATATACTGGTAATTAACCCAACCAACGATAGGCCAAAACTGCAACCATCACAAGCTCTCATTATATTGTATAATATATATATTCTCAATTCATTGCTTAGAGAAAAAAAAAATAATTAGGGTTCATAATTCTTCGATTATACCTTCCATGCGGCCAATTGAACAGAAAGGAAGTCCTTTCGGATTTTGCCCTTCACTAAATTCCATGCTCTTCCTGCAACACCAGATGAAAAATAAGTAAATTAAATAATATTTCCAATTCAGAATTAATACATCATGAAAATTACATTCAAAACACAATTATAATATATACCTTCGACTACCAAGCCGTAATACATCATAAATAAAATGTTGTTCAAAGGAGAAGAAGTTAATTGTTCCACCAAAACCTAACATATTTGAAATTTTCATTCATTAATAGTTGACACAAAAAATATATGACATTCATTTAAATTAAAAAATAAAAAAAAGAAGAAGAACTTTTACCTTGTTTGCAACAGTTTTGTTGTCCTTTTTTCCCTTGAATATCAAATCCATCAGTTTGTGGAGGAAGTGCCCGAATGGTCCCCTATATGCAAACCCATAAAGCTGAAAACAAGCATGGGACTCAAATCATCAAACCCCCGAATCCCAATTTATTATATATGACTCGAATAATTGAGAATAACAACTATAATTTAACGGTATTTTTTTTCCAATATTATACGGTGAGTGATTTCGGATTCAATATTCTCAGCAGCCAAACAAAAACTAAAACTGAACCAACCTTGACAATCTAGCTAACACAACCAAAAAAGTAAATTATTTAAAATAAAAAACTATATATGTAATGATCAGAAATTAGAAATAGGGTTACCATCATAAGAAGCAGCCTTCTCAATTGAAGCCTCTTGACCCCAGAAATCTTCTGGGCTATTGCGTCACTACACCCAGCTAAAACTCCAGATGTAATTGACTGGTAATTGGTAAAGGTAAACCAAAAATTCAGAGAAAATAAACAAAAACATTAATTAATCGCTGCTTAATTATACACCAAAATATTCATAACCAGGCCAAATAATTAATAAATGATCTTCATTAGTATTTCAATTGAAATCTCTGAAGGGTGATCAAGATATGATGATAAGAAAAACTGGGTTTGATCCAAAAACTTAAACAAACCTTGGTTCTAAGTGGGTAGGATTGGAGTTGAATAAGGTATTTTCTCCAAGCCTCATTGAGTATTTCAGACATGGCTGACTCCATCGTTCTCTCCCTCGGTTTTTCTGAACTGAGCTGAGAAAAAGAGTACGTGAAATGGGATTTTATAATTAATACTCCAGATCCATTACGTAAAATTCCTCTTTTTTTTTTTTTTTTTAATAATTTCAATATTTTCAATAAACTGTCAGTTAGTTTGACATTAAACATCTGCTTAATTTAAAATAATCAATAAACAAATTATTGTAGATTCTATAAATATATTATTAGCATGTGCCAATTAAAAAATGTTGGAAATCAGCTTGAGTAATTGGATTTGGGAATGGATCACACACATCGATCTGTCCAATCACTTCTCCACCATGATCATTAAAAAATTTGGTGACCTTAATTAGGAGATTCATTAGGGTGCATGTGTGTTGAATTAATTAATTAAGTCTACTAGCTCTAAATTAAATACCATCCATGCATATGTCGTGTGCACATATTATATTCTTAAATTATATTTCGTCTCATGTGTATTACAGATGTTTAATTAGTTCTTAAATTATGCATGTATATTCACGATGGGTAAAGCAAGGTGTTGTGCGCTGCGTTTTGAGTGTTTAGTACTTTAATTAGTATCAAAAAATGTGTAAGCTAGGTTTTAACAGAAATTAAGAGTATTTTCGGTGTTAAGATGCAGAATTACGTTGTAAATCAACCTTTTACAATTATGATGACATTTTATTAGAATATTTTAAAATATAAAATGATTTTGTTCCACCAATATCAGTACTATGATGTACTGTTATTCATTCCCACTGCGCAGTTGGTAGCCTCGGGTTCGACCTTTGTAATGAGCAAGGTCAAACCCCAATGTATATATTCCCATCTTCAATATTAATTTTATATCAAAATTGTTTTGCTTCATTGAAAAATTGCAAAATATTATTAGAATGTAAAATTGAAGATATTAATATGCACCTTGATTTAAAATGAATTAAATCTAGACCATTTGATGATAAAGAGCGCGGATTGCCTTAAATGCATATTTGTTCATTAAATCTCTAATATTTCTTGTAAATGTACTAGAATTTTGTGTTAGTGGGCCCATTTAATGAGATGAAAAAAATAATAATGTAAATTTGCAATTTTTTTTATTTATAACTTTCATTGAGATGTATATTTTTCATCTTATATTTTCGACCCATCTATTAGACTTAAAAAATAATTTCAAAATTGTAAAACTTACATTTAACTACTTTGTATCTTTGATTAAAAATAAATACATTTATACTTTAATACTGAAAATGCTCTAACAAATTAAAGAAATTTAAATCATTAATTTGTTATCAAAATTGACAAAGACTACTATAGATCGAATTTGGTCTTGTGTTAGCAAGTTCTTTAACGAGTACGTCATGTTTGTGTCGTACTTATGATTTCTTTTTCATTTTCAAAATAGTCCACCCTAAGTACTTGACCTACTTAATTAGTTATATTACTCCTTACTCACGAATCACGACTCAACCCTAACTCAATTTGTATATAACCTGCTTTAGTTTTTGGGTTGATAGATATCCACTTATATATTTTGAGCTAAGAATTTAAATAAACAAAATATTCCTATATATTTCTAAGCTAAATCTCTCACATATATATGAATGGGCATGATTACTCATGAGTATTGCCTAAATGGCCAAAAATTTAGATGAGCATAAAATTATCCATCATCTAATGGGTATGGTAAGGGTTTACCCATAAAGTAATGAATACCTATTAAGTTAAAAACACATTCATTATCCATTATTCAAATTAGCTTATATAAATACTGAATTTGACACATTCGACAATGACGTCG
This sequence comes from Oemleria cerasiformis, assembly GCA_037349345.1. Lineage (NCBI taxonomy): Eukaryota > Viridiplantae > Streptophyta > Magnoliopsida > Rosales > Rosaceae > Oemleria > Oemleria cerasiformis. Next base: position 6,447,846 of record JAZGTL010000010.1, on the reverse strand, counting down.
ATGTTTAGGTTGTTGTTGATGATGATAATTAACTAGCATAAATGTCATAATTATTTTGTTTTAAATTTATAAGATTTGAACTTGTAATTTGTAGTATTTTTTAATTTTATGCATGTACCAAGAAATTAATGTTATTTTTAAGAATTTTGGGTGAGTGCGATTAATACTTTGTTTGGTTATGGATTTGGAATCTTGGATTTAGTACTTCCATTTAGCTAATTTAGTGAAATGTACTAGTACGATTAGTGCTTTGTTTGGAGGATGAGAAAATGAGAGGGAAATAAGTTAATATTCTTGATTCTGTTTGCGTTCTATGTAATGTAACTGGGGTTTTGATGGACTCCAAATCTCTGAGATTTTAAGATTGAGGATCTTTATTTGCTTTCTTGACACTCCAAGTCCAATGAGTTGAAGCAATATCAGTTTGAAGTGCTTGTAATGAGAAATGAAGGAGAAAGTGTAGTTTAATAGTGATGGTTTTGGTGTCTTATATTTCTGAATATTTCAGTATTGGCCAAGGCTTTAATTGAATTTTTTTTATTTCATGCTTCTCACTCACCCTCTCCATCGAGCATCAACTCCTGCCATTTCAGTCCACAAATTGAGGAAATGGTAAGACTTTCACTGCTTAATTTCAATCCTTTTCAAATACTATCTTTCATTTTTATTGCCAAATTGATTGCATGAAGTTTGATTGGTTTCTGTGTATCATTTTATGCATATGGTTGATTCAAAAATCGTTGAAAGTTAATAAAATTTGTGATATTTGGTTGTGGGTGTTCTGAATTTGATTGAATGGTTTTGAGTTTGAAGCCTAAACAACCAAAAAGTTTGAGTCTTGATTGATGATGACGATGCTGGTAAAAATGTTGATGAATATGTTTTTTTTTTGTGCGCATGTTTATTGATTGGTTTTGATGAATTTTGGAATTGGATGGGTTTGGTTTTGTAGGTAGGCTGCAAAGTTATTAAAAAGAAAAACAGGGCTGATTGGCTTAACACCCTTTTGCTTAGCAATTTCTTTGGTTCATGTGGTGTTCATGAAGACCTTCGAAAAAATGAGAAGAATGTGTTTTGCCTAGACTGCAGTCTTCGCCTGTGTAGGCACTGTATAAAGTCTCATTGCCTTCATTCAAAGCTTCGGATCTGCAAATATGTCCATCACGATGTCGTCCGCCTTCAAGAAATTCAGAAACATCCTTGACTGTTCTAAAATTCAGGTTTGCTACTTTGCTTCACTCTCTCTGTCTCCAATTATAATAATTCAGCAATTGGATTTGATTTCATCATTGCAGGTAAGTATGCATCTGCGGTTGTAATGATGTGTTTGTTTTACCTTATTAATCAGGCCAAGGTATTTGTGTGGGATTTCTAGAGGAATATATGTTGTAGATTAAAGATACTGGTTTTCTGCATGTTTTTTTTATGTGTTTCAGTCTACTGGAAAACTCTAGCATTGTTTGATTTTAAACTTTTGTTTCATGCAGAGACTGGCCTCTGATTGTCTTGCAAAGTACATCTTTTTGGCAGTTGGAAGGGTAGGTTCTAGTACTGATTTGATTGTACAAAGTGTGGAATTCGTTCACGATTTTTATTAATCTTTATATATGGTGTGGGTGTGGGTGTGGGTGTGGGTGTGGGTGTGGGTGTGTTTGTGGGGTTTATTGTCATTTTATCTTCAATCCTAATGTGAGCAATAATCTGAATTGGATTATTTTATTTGTATGATTCTTCATCCTCTTCCTCCCCTAATCATCTTACATGATTTTGGTTTTGTAGCAAGCTTTGACATTAGTTTTTGTATACTTCTTAAATTTTATGGAATATATTATTCATTTTAATTAACACTTGTATTTTTTTCATTATTAATGAAGTTTACTTTTCATGTGTTTTCTTGCTATTTTGTTCAACTAAACTTGCAAAAGTTTGTGAGGAAAATGTATGTACATCTCTTTTTATGAAAAAGAGTGTAGCTATTTAGATAGTTTCGCAATAGCCATTACATATATATTGTTACCTTTTTTCACATACTGCATCGGCTTAAATGTTTAAACCATTATAGGAAGTCGTTTACGCATCGGTATTTATATATTCAGTGTTGCTATTTAGCACTTTTCGCAACGTAAATTAGATACACACTGTTGCCTTTTCCAGAACATGCATAGGTTTTTATGTATATAACGTTGTCAAATGTACTTTAGACAACGGTAATAACTATACCATGGTTTAAGGAAGGATGAAAAGACAACGGTATTCTGTAAAAACCGATGCAAAAAGTGACTTTAGAAAGGAGAAAATCCGTTGTCTGAAGACCCCCAATAGACAACACCGAGCAATACTACGGTATTTTGGGGGAATAGACAACGGATTTTCTCCGTTGGCTAAGACCAAATTTCTTGTAGTGTTCTCTCTATAATGCTTATTATCTCTCTAAGGCTCATAGCCTAATGTATCATGTATATATACAACCATTATTATATTAATGAGAATGACATAATTCTGTGGCCCGATTTGAGTGAACCACGTATATGCTTGTGTTCTTTGTGTGAGTTCGCGTCTTCACGGATTCGTTGGTCCATTTTTAAGTTCAACACCGTCAAAAAAACTCATTTGACCATCCCTAAATATACATTATTTGTTGAAAATTCATGAATACTAAGAAAAAACCACAAGAAAAAAAGTGGGAAAATGAATAGCTTAATGTGATCATGCAATAGTAATACTGTTGATTCTATGTTTATCATGTCAAGAATATCTAGTTATCTTGCGGTTAGTATTTGTGTCAAATTTTGTGTTGATGTCAAGCATGCTTGCAAACGGTACTTGAATCCAAACTTCATAACTTTATGATATTAATTTTTAGTAATATCATTTCGATCATGAGATTCACATCACAATTTTTTTCTCATCAATTGTGTTGATGCACAAATGTGACAACATAGAGGTAGTATTCGGTCAAATTAATACATGCCGCGTGGTCTTCAGAAGATTTGTAAAAGGAAGAGGAGGTGGTCGTTAGTTAGGGATAAGCACCGGTGTGGTGCCGGCCTAAAGGGTCTCCGACGCCCAAGTCAGTATAGTGGTCTGTGTATGTAAGCAGTATGTGGTAAATAGTAATTTTGACAGAATAAGGGTGAATATTGAATCTTAGTTACTTTTTTGGGAAATGTGCCTTCCTTGTATTGATGGTTGATGGAGGCTTGATGAATAGTTTCGATGTGGGATAAATGCACTTCTGCTATGGTGCTGACATGTGGCACCCAGATGGGTGGTGGATATGTGTCAACGTGTCAGTGTGTTATTGGTCCTTTGTTGGGCTTGTTTGTCTTGTGAGCTTGGTTCCACTTAGTGTTTGGGCCTATTTGTTGGGATTGGGCTTAGGCTTGGTTTGTGTGGCCCACTGAGTCTGGTCCAATATGGTGTCAACAGAAGTCCCCCAAGTTCTTGACCGAGGTGGATTTCCTCGGTTGGAGACTTGTTATTTTTCCCAGACTCGGTGGGAAAATGTACCTCTAGTCCCCCAAGTCCCCCAGGCAAGGGTGAACATCGAGTGTTCAGTTGGTGTTGTAGGCTTGAGTAGGGGAGTGTGGGACTGAGATGTCTCGGTCCTTAATAATAGGCTGATCAATCCATGTAGAGTGGAGAGCCGATCTGTGTGATTGAGAAGGCGTTCAATCAACAAACATGTTTAGTAGGTGTTGTGTGTAAATAGGTCATGTATGGATGATATTGCTGCTCGGTAATGATGCCTAGTCCGACCAGTCTGTTAGCTCTGGTAATGGTTATGACTGACCGGGTAGTGTATATATTGTTGTATTGGCGATAGTTGTTGTGGGAGACCGGTCGGTCACTGAACAGTCGGTCGGTCATGTGGTCGGATGAGGAGTCCGTTGTACGCAAGTAGGGCGAGTGGTGGCGCGTGTGACCTCTGCATGTTTGACACGTGTCGGCTTCTGGTGCGTTTTGTTGTAATTGAGGTGACTCTTCGTCTGGCCGATCGTTTCACCTCCCCTGGCCTCTATAAATAGTTGAGGTGTTTGCTTTGAATTTCACTTTTCACTTCGAGCGAAGCTGCTGTCAAATTGAAGAGGCGATTTTCGGCAAGATTTTTGCGGCGGTCGGTGCAGTGGTGCTATTTCCGGTCAGTCTGCTCCGCCGTGTAAAAACAAGGTATGTTGCTGCTTCCTTGGTCTTTTTGAATCAAAGTTACTTTTTTTAAAGAACTAGTGAAGAATTGGTGGTTGGATGGTGGTTGGATCCGTGTAGGCATAATACTCGGTCGGTCATAGTTATTTTCCTTTCCTTTCCTTTATAGATATCAAGTATGTCAGAGTCGGATAGCCAGAATACTGAGGTTCAAGATTATGAAGTGGACGTCGAGTGGATGATCGGAGTTTGATGATAGGGAGCTGAGGCAATCAGAGGCTACTCTGGGTGGTAAAGGGGGAAAGAATGGGAAGGTGGCTGAGCCGATAGAAGAGGAGACTAAAGAGGAGAGAGCCATGATGGCTAGGTTTGAGGGTAGGACCGACCAATCTAAGGTTGGGCCGAGCAATAGGGATTTTGAGGAGGATGAATCCGTGTCCCCCCGTGTGGTAAAGGTTAAGCAAGGTCGGCGCAATGGGAAGGTTACGGTCGATGGGAGGTTGAGTAAGGGTATGCCACATGGAGTTGAAGAGGTGCAGAAGGCCGTGTTGATCAAGGAGGTCGAGTTTACAATGGATGAATTGACCTGCAAGGAGACCCAAGAAGGGTTGGACATGTGGCATGCTGGTTGGAATGTGCCCAAGGACATTAAGTTCAGGGTAGTCTGACCGGATCAGACGCCGAGTGACCCTCCACTGGGTTATGCGCTATTCTACCCAGAGCTGAACATGCACGGTGTGAGGTTCCCCCTCCATCTGTGGTTGCGGATGATGGTGAAGAGGAAGGGGGTGGCGCTCGATTAGTTCAAGACGAATGTATGGATTGTGCTAATCAGTCTGTATGCTGTCTTCAAGAAGGCAGGGAGCCCAGAGTCGACTTATGAGCAGGTATGTACCTGTATGAATTTGGCCAGCAACAGAAGAGCAGGTGCTGGATACACGTTCGGTGTGTCGATAAGAAGGCCAGGGGCGAATTCATACATGCTGTGCCGTCCTCTCAGAATTTGTACAAAACTCGGTTCGCCTTTGTTGGTGGGGCATGGGGTGGGGAGGGAATTCCCTCAAAGTTCCAGAGGATTGACAGCCCTGGTTAGCCTCAGTATATATTTGTGTTTATTGTGCATTTTGTGTTTATTTGTCTAACCTATGGTCGGTCTTTCAGGTGTACTTCCTAATGTGAAGATCGATGGGAAGAGTCGGCATGCTTGTCATGACGTGTGGAAGGCGTTGAATCTGACTCAGCGCAATCAGTATATCCTCCGTCTGCCTACATTTTTTCACTACGTCGGTTTGTTCTCCTGAAAAGATAAGTCCTTATGACTCGGTGTATTTGTGTAGGCCGACCGGTAAGCTTCTAACTTATTTTTGTTTTGCTAATCATGCCTAATTTTCAAGAATGCTGAGGAGGTGAGGGCAGCGGTGGCACAGAGGGGACCGCGCACCAGATCTTGGTGGGAGTTCACCGGATCAAGGTGGGGCTGGGCCGGTGCTAGTGGGTCGGTCTCTGGCCAGAAGAGGAAAGAGGCACTAACTGGAGCCGGGTCGTCCTCTGGGTCGAAGCGGAAGACTGAAGGGATTGACCTAAGGGCCCAACAGATGATAACCCTTATGGTTGAGAAGAAGAAGAAAGCCAAGAGGGCGCCGATCGATATTCAAAATCATGTCCGTCATAGACCTTGGTGATGAGGCTGAGCAAGATGCTGTTGTTAGGCTGACCAAAAAGGGTGGTGAGGCTGAGCAAACTGCTGTTGTGAGAAGGGAAGCAAGAGGGTGCCCATGGGGAAGGCCAATCATGGGAAGCAAGAGGGTGCCCATGGAAGAGGCTGACCGAAGGCTGGATGAGGCTAACCGGGAGATGGAGCCAAGGGAGGAGGCTGAGCTGAGGATCAAGGCCATTCAGAAGGCTACTGAGAATGTGAAGCAGGCTCAGTCCCTGTTGAGTGATGGGTCTTGGCCATTGTTCACCCCGCTGCGGTTTGAGGGGCCACTTCTTCCTCCTTGTCTACCGAATCGTAGGTTGGTCAAAATGACTGACTAAGGGAAGCAAGAAGGTGCCCATGAAGGAGGCCGATCAGAGGCTGAATGATGCTAACCGGGAGAGGAGGTTGAGTTGAGGATCGAGGCCATTCAGAAGGCTACTGAGAATGTGAAGCAGGCTCAGTCCCTGCTAAGTGAGGGGTCTTGGCCATTGTTCCCCCTGCTTCAGTTTGAAGGGCCATTTCTTCCCCCTTGTCCACATAACTGTAGGTCGGTCGGAATGACTGACCATGCTAGTGTTGACTTGGGTATGTTCACCGACAGCCGGGTCAAGTGGCCTGATGTGTCGCTCGGTATACAGGAGAATATGCTTCTTGTCATCAACGACGTCACTCAGGGGTCGACCATGGAGCTGTCAGAGCTGGCCACCTTGCCTGAGCAGTCGATGACCGAGTCGATGGAGAAGTCTTTCCTTATTGCTGCCCACATAAGTGGTTTTGTAGTGATTTGTTTTTGGTATATTGACCTTTGTGCTCGGTGTATAGTCCTTTGGTGAAATGTTCATCAATTACAACCATGCTTAAAGGAGTGTGGCAGCAACCGACTAGGAGAAAGCCAAGCTGAAAGAACAGTAGGCAACCTTAGGCTCAAAGTAGCAAGAGGCCGAGCTGACTATGAAGGCCAAAGGTGATTTGGAGAGGCAGCTCCAACTCGAGCGGAGGAAGGGGGAGGAGCAGGCTGCTCAACTGGCCTTGTATCGGCATGAGGTTGAGGTGGCCAGGGCAGCTGAAGCTGAGGTAGAGCGGCTGATAGAGGAGCTGGCCAAGATGGAGGTCGAGAAGGATGCCCAGGAGGCAGAGCTGGAGCAGCTGAAGGCCGAGAAGGTGGCATGCCTAGCAGAGGTGGAGAGGGTGAAGGCAAAGGTGGTAGCTGCCAAGTCAATTGGCATGGCTGAGTTTCTGAAGTCCAATGATTATGAAAAACATTTGGATGACTTCACCTCGGATTGTGAGTAGGCCATATACCGGAATATTTACAAGTATAATGAAAGTATTGTGTTTGACACCACTCCTTGGCTTGGGATGCAAGTGACCCCAGAGCTGCTTGCGGCAATGGATAAGCCTGACACTGAGCAAGAAATCGACTCGGCCACACTTGATAGGGAATACCAGACCGGCGAGGCCGACCCTCTTCTAGTTGATGAGACCAACACCAGTGAAGACAATCCTCCTCATGCCTAGAAGTTTTTAATTGTTTTTGTTTTTTTGGTGGCCGACCTCTGTGTCGGTATTTGTAAAATATTTATTTTTTGGAAGACATTTTGGGCAGACCAAGGGGTCTGTCCACTAATTTATAAAAGTATCATTTTATTGATATTGATGTGTGTAATTTTTCCAAGTGTTTGGCTTTATGTGCACTCGGTTTGTGTTGGGTAAATGCCTTTGTAAACTTGTTTCAATATCAATATTTGTTTGCTCGGCCTGTAATTTTGTTTGCCTTTGTATGAGCCAATGTTTGCTTGGTAAGTGTGTTTCCAAGACTTGTTTGACCGAGCTGTTTGTTAGTCGATGTGTGTATGTCAAGACATGTTTGTCTTTGTTCAATATGCTTTTTGAAAGTTTGGACAGTATGAAGTAGTCGGTCCTAGTTGGTGTTGTACCGACCAGATAGATAGGTAGTCATGCTAGTAGGTTTGTATGTTTTGTACCGTAATGTGTTTGGTACTTCAAAATTTGTTCAAGTTGTTTGACCATGAAGTGTGGTCTATCTTAGGGTTGTTTTACCAGTTGGTGTTTAAGCCGGATAGTGTGGTCGGCGTTGTCTAGCTCAGTTAGTTTTGAGCTTAGTTAAATGCAAATGGGTCTTCGCTGGGAAGATAAAGTAAGTGTTAGAACATTTGTTGTGGTCTGTCAGTGTGCTCGGTTAGTGTTGAGTGTAAATGAAATGCAAGTTTACAGGAAGAAAATTGTCATTGATAAATGTTAGGCCAAGTGGGACCTTTTACAATAAGAGCCTAAGTGCTGCTTTACAAAAATGTGTATTTGTGGTCTTCCCGAGTGTTAGACCGATCGGTCTATATATAATAGCGTTTGAGGTGGTTTGCATTTCATGGATGACCAAGTGGTCGGCCTTCAGAGTCTGACAAGTCATAAGTCCCTGGTCGGCATATCCTTGTTATCTTGTAGGGACCTTCCCAATTTGGTCCAAGTGTACCGGCCGACCGGTCTTTGGTTGCCAAACTTACTTTTCTTAAAACCCAGTCACCAACCTGGAAATTGCGAGGCTTAACCTTGGAATCAAGATATTGGCAAAGTCTTTGCTTGTAAGTGATATTCTGTAGGTTAGCTTTCTCTTGGTGTTCTTCAATGAGGTCCATGCTGAGAGCAAGTTAGTCATCATTCTACTCGGTGTCATAGGTCATGACTCGGTATGAAGTTTCATGGATTTCCGCTGGGATGACAACCTCATTTCCAAAGGCCATTGAGAACGGTGTCTCGTTGGTGGTCGTTCGTTATGATGTCCTGTATGACCAAAGCACATTTGGTAGGATGTCTGCCTATTTGCCCTTTGTTTCGTCAAGCTGAGTTTTCAGGGTGTGTTTGATGATTTTGTTGACAGCCTCCACTTGACCGTTTGATTGTGGATGTGCTGGGGAAGCAAAGCAGAGGTTGATGTTATGCCTATCACAGAATGCTCTAAAGCGTTGGTTGTCAAATGGTTTGCCATTGTCCGTGACGATGGGGTGTGAAAGACTGAAACGGTAAATGATGTTCTGGAAGACGAAAGTTTCAATTTGAGCTGCTGTGATAGTGGCCAAGGGTTGGGCTTCAACCCATTTGGTGAAGTAATCCACGGCGACCACGGAGTACTCGATATGTCCCTTTCCTATTGGCATTTTGCCAATTAAGTCTAGTCCCCACTGAGATAATGGCCATGGGCTGAGCATTGGTGTGATGTTCTCTTATGGTAGGTGTAGGGAGGGAGCAAAACGTTGGAATTTGTGACATCGAGAAGTGAAGTCTGCCGCGTATGCATGCATGCTTGGCTAATAAAACCCTTGGCAGAAAGCCTTGTGTGCCAGAGAACGTGGGTCAGAGTGGTTTCCACAAATTCCTGCATGCATTTCCTCCAAAATGATTCTGCCAGCCTCCGGTGTTAGACACTTTAGGAGAGGAAGAGTGAACCCCAACTTGTAAAGTTGGCCATTGATGATAGTGCACTTAGAGGCTTGTCGACATATCTTCTTTGCGGTGAGTTTGTCAGTTGGGAGAGTCCCATTGGTGAGGAAACTGAGTAGAGGGGCCATCCAAGTTGAGTTGGTGTTGATAACATTAATAGAGGATGACTTGGTGCTTGGTTGTTGGAGGATTTCTACAGGGATGTTTCAGCTTGTTTTTTCATCAAGGAAGATGCTAGGCGTGCAAGAGCATCTGCATGGCTATTTTATGAATTTGGTATCCTTGTAATGGTGTGTGCTTGGAAACCGTCTAGGAGAGCTTTGGACAATCCTCTATACGAAGCCATGGAAGAATCTTTTGCCTCAAACTCATTGTTGATTTGGTTGACGATGAGCTGGGAGTCACTGAAGATTTGTATTTGCTTGGTTTCCATATTTTTAGCCAGATGAAGACCTGCAACTAGTGCCTCATACTCTGCCTCATTGTTGGAGGCCTTGAACATGAAGCGAAGAGCATATTCCAAGCAGACCTTGTTTGGAGTTGTGAGACCAAGTCCTGCCCCAGAGCCACTGTGGCAGGCAGAGCCATCCACATGCAAGATCTAGATGGGCTGATGTGTGTCCAAGGTAGGTGTTTTGGATTCTGGGATGGTTTCTGGGGTAGTCTTCTCCTTTGGCTCAAGTGGTGGGTATGTGAACTCAAAGATGTAATCATCGATGACCTGCCCCTTCTCGGCTGGTCTGGGTGCAAAAGTAATGTCGAACTTGCTGAGTTCAATTGCCTATTTGAGTAGGTGGCCTGATGTTTCAGCCTTTTGAAGTACATGGCATAGTGGTATGTTGGTTATGACTATGATAGAGTGAGCTTGGAAGTAAGGTCTGAGCTTCCTGGATGATATTATCAATGCAAAGGCAAGTTTTTCGAGGTCTGTGTACCTTTTTTTAGTGTCTTGTGGTGCCTTGCTCACATAATAGACTGGGTGCTCTGCCCCATCCTTCTTCTTAATGAGTACTAAGTTGACTGCTGATGTGGATACTGATAAGTACATTTTAGTGGCTCTCCTACAAGGAGAGGTGCCTTGCTCATGTACTCCTTGAGTTCTTTGAACACCGTTGTGCACTCTTCCATCCAAGTAACGTGTTTGGACTTGCATGTCAGGGCTTTGAAGAACGGGACACACTTGTCAGTAGCTTTGAAAATGAAGAGGGTAAGAGCTGCCACTCTTCTAGTGAGGCTTTGGATGTTTTTCTATGTTCGTGGGGGGTTCTATGTCCATAAGTGCCTTGATTTTTTCAGGGTTAGCTTCTATGCCCCTCTAGCTGATAATAAAGCCTAAGAATTTTTCCTGAGCCCACTCTGAAGATACACTTGGTTGGGTTCAAGCGCATCTTGTATTTCTTCAAGACTTAAAACATCCGCGTGAGGTTTGGGATGTGCTGGTCAGCGGTCTTGCTCTTGACTAGCATGTCATTAACGTATACCACCATGGTCTTATCAATTTGGTCAGCGAACAAGAATTTCACTAGGCGTTGGTAGGTGGCGCTGGCATTATTGAGGCCAAAAGGCATAACATTGTAGAAATAGATGTCCTAATCGGTTCTGAAAGTGGTGTGTATTTGGTCAGCTGGGTGCATGAAGATTTGGTTGTACCCTGAGTATGCATCCATAAAACTTAGGAGTTCATGACCGATTGTGGCATCGACCAATTGGTCTATCGTTGGTAGGGGGAAGCTATCCTTTGGGCAGGCCTTGTTCAGGTCGGTGAAGTATATGCACATGCGCCAAGCGCCGAAAGGTTTCTTCACCAAGACTATGTTGGCAACCCATACTGCGTAGACTACCTTACGCACAAAGTGTTTGGTGCTAAGTTTGGTTATCTCAGCCTTCATAGCTTCTGTCCAATCAGCATAATAGATACAACGTTTTTGTTCCACTAGTTTGAAAGATTGGTTGATGCTTAAGCGATAGTAGATGACATCAGTCGATATGCCAGGCATGTCAGCCTATGACCACGCGAAGACCTTAGAGTTGTCCTGTATGAACTTGATGAAATCTGATCGAATGGTAAGGCTGAGGGTGGTTCCAATCTTCACCTTTCGATCATCGTGGGTATAGGAGAGGATGGCCTCTTCAACCTCCTCAATGGGTTGAGGGTGTGGTGTGGCCGAGTGATCCCTAGGGTTCTCAATTGGTCATTCCTTAATGTGTTGGACGACCTGAGGATCGACTGGGTCTACCTCGAATGTTGACTCAGAGACCGTCATTGTTTCCTTAGGCTGGGTAGTGGTCTTCCCATCAAGGGTTGTGGAATTGCAAGTTCTTACAGTGATATGATCTCCACGGACTTGGCCAAAGCACATGGGGGTTAGGAACTTGATCAGAAGTAAGTGGGTGGATACCACTGCCTTGAGTTGGTTGATGACGCCTCTGCCCAAGATGACGTTGTAGACTGTTGGGAAATCCACTACCAAGAAAGAGGTAAGGACCGTTGCTCGCATGGGAATGGTCCCAACAGAGAGTGGAGGAGCGAAAATGCTAATTGGTACTATCGAGTCCCTAGTGAAGCCGAATAATGGTGTGGGAGACCGGTCGAGGTCGGAGTTTGGGATGCCTAGCTGCTTGTATGCCTCTATGAATAAAACGTTGACAGAGCTCCCGTGTCCACCATGATTCTTCCCATGTCAAAGTTTGCAATCTATGTTCGGATGACATTAGGTCATCATGTGGCTAAATTACTCTCCGCTCTTCCTCCTCCAAGAATGTGATGGGATCCCAGCCAACCTTGCATGTTTTCTTCGCCCGCCCTTCTTCAATGTTGAAGATTTGGTGGTTGCTCTGCGAGGCGCGAAGGAAGTTTTTCTTTGCTCTGTTGGAGGTTAGGGGGAAAGAGACAGATGGTCCCCCGGTGATTGTGTTAATTTGGGGATGGCGAGGTGAAGGAGGTGCATGTTGCCGGAATTGGTTGATTTTTCCATCCCTAGTTAGAGCTTCAACAAGGTCCCTGAAGACCACACATTGGTCAATGCTATGGCCATTGTACTCGTGGTATTGGTAGTAGGTGCTAGTGTTCTTGGCAAGCTTCCTAGCAGCTAGAGCCCAGTTTGACTTGGGAATCATGTGCTCGATATTCATCAGGACATTCTCATATGAAGTGTTGAGGATGGTGTAGGTTTCGTACTTTTACCGAGGGAGTGCTCGGTCGTTATTGTGAGCTTTGTTGTCATGGTGACCTTGGCCCTGATGAGAGTTGTGGTAATTGGGATTCTTGCCTTTCTTGCCTGGGTTATATGAGTTATGGGAGTAGTCTTTCCTCTTCCCTCCATAAGATTGCTACTTCTGGTTAGAGTGTTGCTGTTGAGGAGCATGTTGGGTGTGGGATTGCTCGGCTGATATGTGTTGGTTGAGTCGGTGTTGCTAGGCTGGTATGTGTTAGCCTATGTTGCATCCCCCTTGTGGTTAAATAGCTCTGCCTTGGCATGTATTGCAGCTTGCTTCATGATTTCATTATAGCTAGACCAACCCTGTGTGTGTAGCAGATCTGAAGGGAGATTCCCTGAGGTCACCCTTGAAGGCTGCTTTGTCATCTGTCTCCGCGCACCGAGAGTAATCGTGGTTGAACCGAGCCGCATATTTTTGTAAAGGCTCATTCTGTCCCTGTTTCAGTAGGAAGAGGTCTTCCACCGAGAACAACCGGTCGGTCTGTATCATGAACTGGTTGAGGAAGACTGTTTGCAGTTGTTTGAAAGAGTCAAGCGTCCCAGACCCCAGTCTATAAAACCAGTTAATTGCTGCTTTAGTCAGGGTCGAGCTGAATACAAGACACTGTGCTTCTTTCGAGAGGTTTTTGAAGGCTACGGTCGACTGGTAGTTGTTCAGATGGGTGATCGTGTCTCCCTGGCCAGTGTATATTGGGATTTTCAAGGGTTTGACCTCTTGGTCGTGCCTGAATGAGTTGATTCTTTTTGTGAAAGGTCCACAACTAGTCTTGACTCGGTATAGGAGTTGCTGTACGAGTGGGTCGACCAGATGTGGTTTATGTCGGCTGTCATGATGACTGCTACTAGCAGGTCGGTAGGCCTCTCGTCAAGTTGGTGATTCGTGGCATGCCTCGCGGTGTTCACTGGGCGTAGGCCGGTCAGCCTCCCGTCGAGTGGGCGACCCGCGGTGTTCCTCCAAACGATTGTTACTGGGAGGCCGGTCGGCCCTCCTCGCACTCAGAGCCTTCTGAGATGATCCTGCACCTTCCGAAACAAGGATTGGCATAGAGGGCTCGGTTCGTTGGGCGTATTGTGGCTGAGTTTCTTTTCTAGGCCGGTCAGCCTGTTTGTGTGTCGGTCGACCGGTCGTTCCAACATTGTCAGGAAAAGCTAGTATAGTTGGCTCGAGAAGGGACCGGTCCCTATTTGATCCTTCACTCAGAGCTTCCCTGGTGTCTCGGTTTACCCTTGTTTCAGCTTGGCCTTTGCTAGGGATAATCAACAACTGAGCGGTTTGATTAGTGGGTTCAGCCTGTGCTTTCCCATTGTCCTTCTTGGTGGCTCGGCGGACACGCTCGGCCCGTTCGGCGCAGTCCGCCATGACCTGCTCGGTGTCGGCCATCGCGGCCTTTGTTCGGTAAACCTCCAGCTCTGTCTGGGTGATTTTTAGCTAGGCCAGCAAGTCGGCGTATTGCTCGTTGAGCACCTAGTTTCTGTACTCGGCCTGACTACTGCTAGCCTTGACCTCAATCATATCCTGTTGGAGTTTTTCCAATAATTGCATTACGTTAGGGGGATTGCCCCTTTGTGTTTTTGACCCCTGTGCGGGTGATACTTCGCCGTCTCCCTGATCACTCTACATGTTTAATGTTAGAGATTATGGGTAGTGCTCGGTTTGGTAGAGTAATGGGAAAACTTAGTCAGAATTCCCATAGACGGCGCCAAACTGTTGATGCACAAAATGAGCCAACTTAGAGGTAGTACTATGTCCAATTAATACGTGCCACATGCTCTTCGGAAGACCTATAAAAGGAAGAGGAGGTGGTCGTCGGTTAGAAATAAGCACCGGTGTGGTGCCGACCTAAAGGGTCTCTGACACCCCAAGTTAGTATAGTGGTATGTGTACGTAAGAAGTATGTGGTAAATAATAATTTTAAACGAATCATGCTGAATAGTGAATCTTAGTTACCTTTTTGGGAAATGTGCGTCATTTTGTATTGATGGTTGATGGAGGCTTGATGAATAGTTTCGATGTGGGATAATTGCACTTCTACTGTGGTGCTGACACATGACACCCAGATTGGTGGTGGATATGTGTCCAAGTGTCAGTGTGTTATTGGTGATGAGATATTATCCAAACTGAACAATATACATGACTTCGTCACACGAGGATCGAGACCAGCCGAATAGGAAAATTGGACGAAAAAGAGCATATTCTTCCGGTTGGCATATTGGTCGAAATTGAAAATCTGACACATCGCGGATCTTATGCACATCGAGAAGAATGTTACTGAGAGTGTTGTGGGAACGACTTTACCCATTGATGGCAAGTCAAATGACACAAAAAAGACTCGTATGAGTATGCAAGAAATGGGGATTCGACCAAATTTGTGGCCAAAAGTCGTCAATTGCAAATACATCATGGCTTATCCAAGTTATACATTTAAGGAATATTTTAGGAAAATAGGAAAATAAAAAATATGTAATGAAGTTATTGAAATTAGAAAATATGTTAGGAAATAGGAAAATAGAAAATATGTTAGGAAAATAGAAAATAGATACGGAAATTATAAATTGTTTAGAATGTTTAGGAAATTATAAAATTTGTTAGGAAAATATGAAAATAGGAAATATGTTACGAAATTAGGGAAATAGAAAATATGTTAGGAAATTAGAAAATATTTTAGGAAAATAGGAAAATAAAAAATATGTAATGAAATTATTGAAATTAGAAAATATATTAGGAAATTAGAAAATATGTTAGGAAAATAGGGAAATAGAAAATATGTACGGAAATTAGAAATTGTTTAGAATGTTTAGGAAATTAGAAAACTTGTTAGGAAAATATGAAAATAGAAAATATGTTATGAAATTAGGGAAATAGAAAATATGTTAGGAAATTAGAAAATATTTTAGGAAAATAGGAAAATAAAAAATATGTAATGAAATTATTGATATTAGAAAATATGTTAGGAAATTAGAAAATATGTTAGGAAATTAGAAAATATGTTAGGAAAATGGGGAAATAGAAAATATGTTAGGAAATTGGGAAATTAGAAAATATTTTAGGAAAATAGGAAAATAAAAAATTTGTAATGAAATTATTGAAATTAGAAAATATGTTAGGAAAAAAGGAAAAAAGAAAATATGTACGGAAATTAGAAATTGTTTAGAATGTTTAGGAAATTAGAAAATTTGTTAGGAAAATATAAAAATAGAAAATATGTTATGAAATTAAGGAAAAAGAAAATAGGTTAGGAAATTAGAAAATATTTTAGGAAAATAGGAAAATAAAAAATATGTAATGAAATTATTGAAATTAGAAAAAATGTTAGGAAATTAGAAAATATGTTAGGAAAATAGAAAATATGTACGGAAATTAGAAAATTGGAAACTCTGTTTTATGCATAATTAATATATGTTTGTATTTGTGAATTTGTTGTGATATTTTTTGTAAATCGTTTTATGTAGTTCCGACGGAGTGAAATATGTTTA
The DNA here is from genome assembly GCA_037349345.1 of Oemleria cerasiformis. Classification (NCBI taxonomy): domain Eukaryota; kingdom Viridiplantae; phylum Streptophyta; class Magnoliopsida; order Rosales; family Rosaceae; genus Oemleria; species Oemleria cerasiformis. The sequence goes on along the minus strand of JAZGTL010000010.1, from coordinate 6,431,853 downwards.
TATTTCATAACCGTTTATGCGAAGCTAATCGAGTTGATTAACTTCGTATAATGAAATTCAATAAAAAAACCTTATACCCGTTTGAGAGTTAGTGAATCAGGTTGATTGACTGACTCTTGAATTGTCCATTTATTCGAACAGTTTGGAGGTGCGCAACTATGTGTTGTGTAGTTGGCGGTCTATGAGGTTAGATTTCGATTGTGAGAAATTCGGTATGTGCATAATTAATATATGTTTGTATTTGTGAATTTGTTGTGATATTTTTTGTAAATCGTTTTATGTAGTTCCGACGGAGTAAAATATGTTTATATTTCATAACCGTTTATGCGAAGCTAATCGAATTGATTAACTTCGTATAATGAAATTCAATGAAAAACCTTATACGTACCCGTTTGAGAGTCAGTGAATCGGGTTGATTGACTGACTCTTGAATTGTCCATTTATTCGGACAGTTTGGGGGTGCGCAACTATGTGTTGTGTAGTTGGCGGCCTACGAGGTTAGGTTTCGATTGTGGGAAATTAAGTTTTGTCAATTAATTCAGTTTGGATATTATTATCCCAGATGAGGTACAACCGTACAAACCAATGAATAATACCGTTACCATCAGCAGCAACATGCTATAGCGTTACATAAGTTATTATAAATTTCAAGTTAAGAAAATACCGTTAGCATTCTCGGACTGAAATTAAGTTGTTAGTTTCAAATTACAACAGAAAAATTAATATATCAAATAAAAACAAGAGAACGCAAAAACAAAGTAATCAAAGCATAAAACAAACAAGTTTTATTATTTTAAATTTGCATTTTACTTGAGCTTAATTAAGTTTTGTGCCAAGTAAACATCTTCTTATCTTCCATTGTCTGGCCATCAGTCAAATAAATTCCATCCTCTTTGGCTTTCCAGATGCAATGAGCTCCACCACAGTCGTAAATAAACCCCCAATCAGCTTTGAAGGCGTCGAAAACATTATGGTAATCCAAATACCAGAAGTTGCAAAAGAAAAGGGTGGTGCTCCAAATGTTCACACGAAATTTCCATTCGTACCAATCGTTAGGAGCGAGAGTATGAAAATGAATATCATCGTCCTTGGATTTACAATGAGACGTGAACGTATGGTTGTCGAGATTGTTCACGATGCGCACGAAGTTCTTTGTAAATGGCGTCGACCATTGCCTCGACCATTGCGTCGACGTAGTTCGACCAAAGGCCAAGGCAAGGAGCAGCACAACGCAATAAAATTGGCATATTGCTTTGGAAGAACATGATGAACCCTTCATCATTTTTAAATTTAGGTCACCGGATGATGAGATGAGAGGCTTCTGATTTGATGTTGATGTGGACTTGTGTATTTGTAGCAAAGGTATAGCAACAAAATAATTGTACTCGTCATTTTTGGTATGTTGTAATTAATAAATATTTTTTTATTTTACAAAATGATGAGGTGATATGAATGGTTATAGAATTTTATTGTACTCGTCATTTTTGGTATGCTGTAATTAATAAATATTATTTTATTTTACAAAATGATGAGGTGATATGAATGGTTATAGAATTTTAATTATATTAAATAAGTGCTGGAGGCACCAACTTTAAATCTCAACTTTAAATTTCCAACCGACGTGGCATGCTGAGTTGGCATACATGTCATTTGTTACATCACTTATTTTAATTATTCAACTTTCAATTTTTTTTTCTTTCAATAATTACTCTTTTTTATCTTCAACCATTTACCCTAGCAATTATTTCGCCGCTAATCAAGATTAATGTGAGAACCACCGCTCAATATACCAAATCACATCATCCTTCCATTCCCAGAGAACGAAGAGCCAAGAGGTATGATATGAGCCAGCCAATATTGAACTTTTTATTGTTCTCTATTCCTAGTTGTTGATAACTTGTATAGGCTACGTACAGACTTCCAATGCTAATGGAAGTCTCTTATACAAAATTGTGTTTATACAGTTAATAGAAGACTTTTCTCATGGCCACTTCAAGATCCACCTCCTCTGCCATTAGCATCGCCGTCTCTGCCCCTGGGATACCCACCCCCAACATCTTACACAACCCTTATAAGAAGGGATTTGTATAACAATTAACCACCAAAATATTATTGGATTTGAATCAGAAATTAACGCTATATGGGGGTGATATGAGTCTTTGAGAAAGCTTAAGGTGATGAGGATCACTACAAGAAATTTGAGGTTGTCTGACAAACATTTGCCCGACGAAGTGCTTTTCGCCATGTAAATATAGTTTGCCCGACGAACTAGGAGGGTTGCCGGGTAAGGTGTGAAAGATATTTCAATCGAAGCTTTAAAGTGAGTACAGAGAAGAGAGGGATAATAGAGAGTTCAGAGAAGAGAGGGATAATAGAGAGTTCTCTCTCTATCGTTTATCAACTTACTCACACACTCTGTTACAAGGTGAGTTTCACTATTTATACTCTTATAGACACACTATATCTACTCAATACTTATCAGCTAACCTACCTTGGGTTAGTTATAACTAAATAACTACTAACAGCTGTATATACAAGTTAGTTATAACTAATCAACCACTATACATTTGATCACTTGTTAATATCCTCCCTCAATCTCATGCTAAGAGGCTCAAGCATGAGATTGTTACGAAGATAAATAAACTTGGGAGAATGAAGGCCGTGTGTCATGACATCAGCAATCTGGTCCTCAGAGGAGACATGAGCAAGACGAAGGTCATGGCGTTGAACCCTCTCACGAACAAAATGAACATCGAGTTCCACATGTTTAGTACGACCGTGGAAGACAGGATTGTGAGCAAGCTGAATTGCAGATAAACTATCACACCAGATTAGAGGTACATGGGGCAAAGAAATATGCAGATCAGCAAGGAGATAGCGGATCCAGTGCAGCTCACAAGCGGTGTTTGCCAAAGCCCTATATTCTGCTTCAGCAGAGGAACGAGAGACTGAGGACTGCTTCTTGGCTCCCCAAGAGATAGGACTACGGCCCAGATAAACAACATGGCCTGAAGTAGACCTGCGGTCATTGGGATCCCCTCCCCAATCGGCATCTGAATAAGCCTGTAAATCCAAGCAACCAGGGGAGTAACGAAGACCAAAGTGAAGAGTGCCCTGAATATAACGAAGGATTCTTTTGACAGAAACCAAATGAAGGTCAGTCGGAGCATGCATAAACTGACAGACAGTGTTGACAGCAAATGCAATATCAGGACGACTAAAGGTGAGATATTGTAGAGCACCAACAATAGAACGATACATATATGGATCAGAAAGAGGCAGACCATCATTAAGCAATAACTTCACATCAGGCACCAATGGTGTAGAGACTGAACAACAGTCTTGCATCCCAACTTTGTTCAGAAGGTCAGAGGCATACTTACGCTGATGAATGAAGAGACCCTGACCATCACGACACACTTGGAGACCCAGGAAATAGGTAAGCGGACCTAAGTCCTTCATATCAAACTCTCGACCAAGGGCAGAGATCAGCCGAGACATGGCAAGAGAGTTATTTCCTGTGATGATAATATCATCAACATATAATAAAACAATGACCAGAATACCATCCAGCTTTAAAACAAAAAGAGCAGAATCAGACAGAGACTGAAGAAAACCAAGAGATAACATATGCGTAGTAAATCGCTCATTCCAAGAACGAGGAGCCTGCTTTAAGCCATACAGAGATTTCTCAAGCTTACATACCAGTGAAGGAGCTGAAGAATCAATAAACCCAGGAGGTTGTTCCATATATACCTCCTCATGAAGATATCCATGTAAAAAGGCATTCTTGACATCTAATTGTCTCAAGGACCAGTTGAAATGAGCTGCCAGAGCGAGAACCAAGCGAACAGTAGTATGTTTCACTACGGGACTGAAAGTTTCACCATAGTCAATACCAGCCTCTTGAAGATAACCTTTTGCAACCAATCGAGCCTTGTAACGAGCAATAGACCCATCAGAGTGTCTCTTTAGTTTGAAAACCCACTTACATCCTATAACACTGCGATGAGAAGGGAGACGAACTAGCTTCCATGTATGTTGGTGGTGCAAAGCCTCCAACTCGTCCTTCATAGCCTGACACCACAAAGGATGCTGCAAAGCCTGCTTGTAGGTTTCAGGTTCAGGAGGAGAAAGGTCAAGTGAGGATGAGGATTGAGCAGCAAGAAAGCCTACATGATTAGCACCTGAAGCTGTAGCTTTGGACCTTGTAGTCATGGAATGCCTAGCTCGGGACCTCGTAGTCACGGAAGGTCGAGAGGAAAGAAGAGACAGCGGAATAGGAGGAACATATGTGGAATCACCAGACCCAGAATGACCGGAAGAAGATGTGGAAGCAGGGCAGATCACGGGTGCTGCCAGAATAGAGGGCGGTGGAACAATGACAGTAGCTGGAGACATGATGGCCTCAGGGCTGAGAGAACTAAAGGAACTGGCCGAGCTGCCAGAATATAATATATCACCAGGACTACCATAGGTTGCAGCAGGAACTGTGATAGGATGGGAACTGCCATTGTCTGTCCCATGATGTGAAACATCAAGACCTGTCGTAGGAATAGCCGGAGAACTACCAGAATCTGTCGCATGGTGTGCAGGATCAGGAATACCAGAGTCTGTCTGATGGCGTGCAGGTTCATGAATGGTCGCAGGAACAGCCTGAGAACTACCAAAACTAGATATAATAGGGGGATTAACACTGCCACACCTATCCTCCCTAACAGGAAAAAAAGATGACACTAAAGAAGGAGACGAAGAAAGAGGGGTAACAGTCGGCACAAAGGAAGACAAAGGAGAGGAAGAGGACTGAGCAGAAAAGGGAAAAACAGACTCATCGAAAAGAACATGACGAGAAATATAAGTGCGTTTGGTAGGAATATGAAAACAAAGATAACCTTTGAAATGTAGAGCATAGCCAACAAACACACATTGAGAAGACCGAGGTTCTAATTTGTGAGAGTTAAAAGGGCGCAAAAAAGGATAACAAGCACAACCAAAAACATGAAGCGAAGTCAAAGCTGGAAGATGACCAAAAAGCTTGTGATATGGAGAAGACATAGCAAGAGTGGACGAGGGCATACGATTAATAAGAAAATTAGCAGTGGAACAAGCATGATACCAAAAGGACAAAGGCATAGACGAGGCAGCTAACAAAGTAAGAGTAGTCTCAATGAGATGACGATGCTTACGTTCTGCCAGGCCATTCTGTTGAGGAGTGTAAGGACAAGATTTATAATGAAGAATACCATGGGAGTCAAGAAAAGTAGTCATAGCATGGTTGACAAACTCCCCACCACCATCACTCTGGAAAATTTGAATAGGCTTTGCAAACTGAGTAGTAACATAGGAGTGAAATTTAACAAAAGTAGGAAAAACATCCGATTTCTTATTCAAAGGGTAAATCCAAGTGTAACGAGTACAATCATCAATGAAAAGTACATAGTATCTATATCCAAGACTAGAGACACAAGGACTTGGACCCCAAACATCGGAATGAATTTTATGAAAAGGTACAGAAGCACTGCGAGTAGATGAAGGAAAGGGCAAACGAGACATCTTGCCTTGTAAACAAGCTTGACAGAGATGAGGGACAACATCAGATTGAGTGACTAACTTGGCCTGTTGTAACATCACAGAGATAATGTCCTCAGAAGGATGACCAAGACGCTGATGCCATAGGGAACGGGTGACCTGCTTACCAAGAAAGGCAGAAGCAGGAAGAGAAAGAGGGGAACAAAAGGGCAAGGAAGGAATAGGATATAGCCCATCAACACTGGGACCTCTGTAAAGTATTGTCCCCTTGTTGTCCTGAATGAGGAAGAAAGAGGCATAAAAAACAAGTTGGCAATTATTATGAAGACAAAATTGATGGACAGACAGCAGATTTTGAACAAGTTTAGGGACATGAAGAACATTGTGCAATTGAAAATTGCGGGAAGGAGTACGAAGTGTAGCAGTCCCTATACTAGTAATGGGTAAACAAGTACCATTCCCAATAGAAATACCTGAAGAGGCAGGATTAGGCTGAGCCAAATGAACCAAGGAAGCATCTGAGGTCATATGGTTTGTAGCCCCGGAATCTGCTAACCAAAAGTTAGGATCAGCAAATGTATGATCAGCGGTGGCAGCATAAGCTTGAGCAGAACCAGGCAGAAGAAAATTGTTACGTTGTGGACAGCCGATAGCCTCGTGACCATGTTGCTTGCATAACTGACAGATAAGTGGAGAGACATCAGTGGGAACCTGTGAAGCCGGAGCCGAAGAAGGTGCAGAACTAAGAACTCCAACACCTGAATGAGGTGAGACCAAAAACTGAGGTGCAGTAGGAGAGGCACCATTGTATTGATAGGTTGCAGAACCATAACCAGAAGTACCATTGTTGCCATTATACGCTCCATAGCCACCATGATTAGAATTAGGACCATTGTAACCGTAAGAACCATTCCCTAGTCCATGAGAAGAATTGTACCCGCTATTGTGAGTATTGGGAGAATATCCACCATTGTAAGTATTGGAAGAATATCCACCATTGTGATTATTGTGAAAATAGCCACCATTGTTGTAGTAACGATTTCCACGACGGCCTCGGTAGCCACCATTATAACGTCCTCGGCCTCTATTGTATCCTCCGCGATTCTGCCAATGTGGGGCAGGATTCCATTGAGGTTGTGACATAGCAGAATTGTCAAGACCAGTGGACGGCGAAGTATCAGACTGATCCTTGGTGGCAATCATAGCCGTAAGTAAGGGCGCCTGGAAGTGCAGCTGATTAGAAGCCTTAGTCAGATCACTTTCTTCAGCAAGCAAGAGCGTACGAAGCTCAGAGAGTGTCACAGCCACAGGACGAGCACGAATGTGTGACTTAAACGGATGATATTCAGTAGGCAAACCATTTAAAATGATCAAGATCACATCTTTGTCAGAGACACAAACTCCTGCACTAGCAAGACGCTGTCTTGCTGCTCTGATCTTGCCCAGAAAAACTTCAATAGACTCGGCTCCTTTCTGTAGAGTTTGAAGATTAGTCTTCAACTGCATCAGATTAGTTTCAGACAGTGATGAGAAACGCTCCTGTAGTGTAAGCCAAGCTGAACGAGAAGTCTCACAAGTCATTATTTCAGTAAAGGCTTCTTCAGATATCGTTGCAATAAGCATGTTCAGCAGGGCAGCATCCATGTCAATCCAAGCCTGATATGTCTCCGAAGAACATGCGGGACACAAAATTGTACCATCCAGGTACCCAAACAGATGGAAGCCTTTGAGTAATCTCAGAATCTTTATACTCCAAGAAATATAATTCGTTTCATCAAGCTTCATAGAAACAAATCCAGTTGCATGTTTAAGTAACTCAATTGCTGTTGTCATTGTTTTTTTTTTTTTTTTTTTCTTTCTCGTGCAAGTCAGATAAGAACTGGAAATTGGTGTAGATGAACACGAACAGAGAAAACACAATCGATGGAAATACCGCACAAAGAAAACCAAACAAACAAACAGGCAAATTCACAAAAAAGAACCAAGAACTGAAAGTAACAACTTAGCTGTGAAATCAACGTAGCCTCGAAATCAGGACGAGCTCAAAATCAGTCACAAGCGTCCGAAAACTCAGAGATGAATAACAGCAATTTCATGAGGAAAGATCGAAGGAGAAGATTCGAAGATTCGAAGGAGAGTAAACAGCGGAATAGGACTGAAAAACTAGGTTTTCATGAGGAAAGATCGAAGGAGAAGATTCGAAGAACAGTTTCAAGAACTAGAGAAGAAACTGAAACAAAAAGGAAAATTAGGTCATAGGATCGAGAGCGACAAGCGAAGTTAGCTCTGATACCATGAAAGATATTTCAATCGAAGCTTTAAAGTGAGTACAGAGAAGAGAGGGATAATAGAGAGTTCAGAGAAGAGAGGGATAATAGAGAGTTCTCTCTCTATCGTTTATCAACTTACTCACACACTCTGTTACAAGGTGAGTTTCACTATTTATACTCTTATAGACACACTATATCTACTCAATACTTATCAGCTAACCTACCTTGGGTTAGTTATAACTAAATAACTACTAACAGCTGTATATACAAGTTAGTTATAACTAATCAACCACTATACATTTGATCACTTGTTAATAAGGTGGTGGCGGTAAGTACAAGTTGTTGGCGCGTAAAATAGGAAAGGGTTGCCCGACGAGAAGTTTTTCCCGTCGGGTAAGATGAGATATGACGATCAATATAAGTCGTCGGGTAACACTTGATGTTGACTTAATATTGCTCGACGAATCATTAATCTTTGTCCCGCGAAGATGCTTCGTCAGGCAAAAGTCTAAATAAACTAAATAACCCTGCCGCTCTTTTCTTCTTCTTCCTCTCTGCTTCACAATCTCTCAGTCCCTGCTCCTCTCTCTCTCTCCCTCTAGCTTCATCATCTCATCACCAGTTTCACTATCAATATCAAATATCTTTCTCTCTCAATCAACAATATCAATTTTGAAGGTTTGAGAAATTTAATATTTTTAGTTGGTGCAAAGGGTATAGCAACAAATTAATTGTACTCGTCATTTTTTGGATAAAATTATGTGTGTTTGCCTCTTAATTTAATTTTGTTAAGAATTTTGTATAAAATTATGTTAGGAAATTGTGTATTTATTGTGTAAATTGTGTAGAAATTGTTTAGAATTTCTGGACACTAGAAATTAGAATTTTTTTTAGGAAAATATGAAAATAGAAAATATGTTAGGAAAATAGAAAATATGTTGGGAAATTAGAAAATTTTGTAGGAAAATACAAAATTTTAAATTATTTAATGAAATTATTGAAATTAGAAAATATGTTTGGAAATAGAAAATATGTTAGGAAAATAGGGAAATAGAAAATATGTTAGGAAATTAGGGAAATAGAAAATATGTTAGGAAATTAGAAAATATGTTAGGAATATAGAAAATATATACGGAAATTATAAATTGTTTAGAATGTTTAGGAAATTATAAAATTTGTTAGGAAAATATGAAAATAGAAAATATGTTAGGAAATTAGAAAATATTTTAGGAAAATAGGAAAATAAAAAATATATAATGAAATTATTGAAATTAGAAAATATGTTAGGAAATTAGAAAATATGTTAGGAAAATAGGAAAATAGAAAATATGTACGGAAATTAGAAATTGTTTGGAATGTTTAGGAAATTAGAAAATTTGTTAGGAAAATATGAAAATAGAAAATATGTTATGAAATTAGGGATATAGAAAATATGTTAGGAAATTAGAAAATATTTTACGAAAATAGGAAAATAAAAAATATGTAATGAAATTATTGATATTAGAAAATATGTTAGGAAATTAGAAAATATGTTAGGAAAATAGGGAAATAGAAAATATGTTAGGAAATTAGAAAATATTTTAGGAAAATAGGAAAATAAAAAATATGTAATGAAATTATTGAAATTAGAAAATATGTTAGGAAAATAGGAAAAAAGAAAATATGTACGGAAATTAGAAATTGTTTAGAATGTTTAGGAAATTAGAAAATTTGTTAGGAAAATATGAAAACAGAAAATATGTTATGAAATTAGGGAAATAGAAAATAGGTTAGGAAATTAGAAAATATTTTAGGAAAATAGGAAAATAAAGAATATGTAATGAAATTATTGAAATTAGAAAAAATGTTAGGAAATTAGAAAATATGTTAGGAAAATAGAAAATATGTACGGAAATTAGAAAATTGGAAACTCTGTTTTATGCATAATTAATATATGTTTGTATTTGTGAATTTGTTGTGATATTTTTTGTAAATCGTTTTATGTAGTTCCGACGGAGTGAAATATGTTTATATTTCATAACCGTTTATGCGAAGCTAATCAAGTTGATGAACTTCGTATAATGAAATTCAATGAAAAACCTTATACCCGTTTAAAAGTCTGTGAATCAGGTTGATTGACTGACTCTTGAATTGTCCATTTATTCGGACAGTTTGGGGGTGCGCAACTATGTGTTGTGTAGTTGGCGGTCTACGAGGTTAGGTTTCGATTGTGGGAAATTCGGTTTGTATCACCTCAATGTTCTTTGAATGCACACTAGATATTTGTTTATAATATCTACGTCGTGCATTTGGGGAACTGTAGGGAGATGCTGCCGAAATTTTCCTCGATCGAAACTTAGCCTCGTAGGTCGCAAACTACATAGGACAGAACGTGCACTCTCGAATGGGATAGGGTCAAATCACCGGAGGCATAAGGAGGCGAGCTGCTTTTGATTTTAACTTGTTCTAATTACGGGACAATGTTAACTTAATTACTTACGTTGACTCTATGTTGTGACAGCAGGCACAATGGACAGAGGGTGGATGTAAATGTTGGATAGATCTTCTTATCAGTATTTGGATGGGATCGACAACTTCATTGCCTTTGCACGTAGTCATTGTAGTGATGAAAGACGTATCAGGTGTCCGTGCCGTAAATGTAACAACTGCAGTTGGATGCCGTTGAATGAGGTCCAAACTCATATGGAATGGAATGGGATCCTACACAACTACACTAATTGGATCTATCTCAGTGAAGAAATTTTTTCCGCATCGACATCTTCGGTTCTCGGGACCCGTCGGGACGAAAGTGATTTGGATGGGCGATGTGATAATGATCAAGTCGTTGAGTTATTAACCGATGCTTTTCCTCCTGCATCGGATGATATGGACGATGAGGCGCCCATGTTGCAACCCGAAGACTCTGAGCTCCATTACGAGAGATTTTTGAAATTAGCTTAGCGCGAATTGTACCCCGATTGTAAATCCTTTTCGGTTCTAGGGGCAGTTGTGGAGTTGATGCACATGAAAGTTGAGTATAATCAAACGAACAAGCATTTTGATCACATGATGGGCATCATATGAATGCTCCCTGAAGACAATCGTCTGCTTAAAGATCATTATAGCTCGAAAAAGCTGTTGAAGGGACTAGGTTTAGGGTATATCAAGATCCATGCATGCAAGAACAACTGTGCATTGTTTTACAATGAATTCGAGCAGCTTGACAAATGTTCCGTGTGCAATGATCCTCGGTTTCAAAAGAACATGATTCTGAATAAGGTGTTGCGTTATTTTCCACTGAAGACAAGGTTACAAAGATTCTACATGTCGTCCCACACATCCCGTGATATGAGGTGGCACAAGGATGAACGCGTTGATGATGATGTACTGAGGCATCCGGCCGACGGAGAGGCTTGTAAGGAATTTGATAAGATGTATACCGAGTTTATTGCGGAGCCAAGAAATGTCAGATTAGGGCTTGCTACTGACGGTTTTAATCCGTTTGGGAGTTTTGCAAAGCCCTATAAGACTTGGCCGGTGGTTATGGTTCCGTATAACTTGCCTCCTTGGAGATGCATGAAGAAAGAATTCACAATCCTCAGTACTTTGATGTTGGGGCCCAAATCATCGAGTAATTCCATCGATGTGTATTGGCAACCGTTAATTGACGAGCTCGTGGATTTGTGGGAAAATGGTGTCCGAACATACGATAAGTGCAGTGGAGAAATGTTCACTCTATGGGCAGCCGTAATGTGGATAATTAATGATTTTTCTAATTATGGTATGTTGTTGGGATGGAGCACCAAGGGCTATCTTGCTTGCCCGACATGTGAACCAGACACAACGTCCTTTTGGCACGCATCTAAGATATGCTACTTAGATGCGAGAAGGTTTCTGCCTTGGGATCATCGATGACGAATGCAATCAGACTCATTTGATGGCAAATCAGAGTTACGAGCTCGACCAAGGGAGAGGTGCGGTGATGAGATATTATCCAAACTGAACAATATACATGACTTCGTCACACGAGGATCGAAACCAGCCGAATAGGAAAATTGGACGAAAAAGAGCATATTCTTCTGGTTGGCATATTGGTCAAAATTGAAAATCTGACACATCGCGGATCTTATGCACATCGAGAAGAATGTTGTTGAGAGTGTTGTGGGAACGACTTTACCCATTGATGGAAAGTCAAATGACACAAAAAAGACTCATATGGGTATGCAGGAAATGGGGATTCGACCTAATTTGTGGCCAAAAGTCGTCAATTGCAAATACATCATGGCTTATCCAAGTTTTACATTTACGCCGGCGAATAAGAAAAAATTACTGAAGTGGTTGCATGGTGTGAAATTTCCCGACGGGTACGCCGTCATCATATCCCGAAGCGTTAGCACCGACGGTGGGACCATGTCTGGTATGAAGAGCCATGACTATCATGTTTTGCTACAACGACTCATTCCAATTGGTATTAGGCCCTTCTTGGAGCCTGGTGTTGTTGAGACGATAGTTTATTTGGCTCAATTCTGCCAGATACAATGTGCCAGATCGTTGGTTAAGGCGGACCTCGAAGCAATTAACGAGGATGTTGTCTACATCATGTGCCGGCTAGAGCAAATATATCCACCTTCATTCTTTGATGTAATGGTGCACCTACTAATACATATGCCGGATGAGGCAAAGCTAGCTGGCCCGGTGCATTATCGTTGGATGTACCCAATCGAGAGGTATAACTTATCCCTGATGTTTGATAATATTTCCTTACTATCATGTATATATGTGAATCATAATGTAAATTTCCTTGCAGAATGTTAGGTACGTACAAGCGGTACGTTCGGAACAAGACACGTCCCGAAGGCTCTATAGCGGAGGCGTACATTGCAAAGGAGGCACTGACATTTTGTGCAATGTACCTTCGGAATGTTGAAACTTCCTTCAATAGGGCCTTGCGCAACGACGACGGTGGTCAACGTCCAGAGACCCTATCTGTATTTGCCCAATCCGTGCGACCATTCGGCACTGGTCCAATCTTGGAGCCGTTCACCAATAGCGACATGGAGGTGGCTCATTGGTTCATGGTGAACAACTGTGACCAAGTCTGGCCCTTCCATGAGCAGCATGAGGCGTTGCTGAAGGTCCAATTTCCTTTTAATTGGGAAGAAATGGACAAACAATTGTTTCCACGTTGGTTTTCCGAGCATGTAAGTCAAATATTTTATTTGCAAATTTCTTAAATTGGTTTTAAGTTTACCAATTTCGTTTCTTGTGTATCTTACCAGATGGCATAGCTGAAAGATGTCAACTAGCCAAATTTCAATAAAGAATTAATCCAGTTGGCCATTGGCCTATTCTGAGGAGAAACATACGCTGGTTGTCACGTCAACGGAGTTAAGTTCGTGTGCACAGAACGAGACGAACAATTGTCTATGCAAAACAGTGGGGTCTTTGTGCCGGGGGATGGGGAAAATGCTGATACGGGTTCTGGTTAAGGTGTTATAAGCAGACTGCAAGGAAGTCGTCTTGTTCAAGTGTCATTGGTTTGATACGAACCCAAGTATCCTAGGCAGTGTCTTTAAAGATCAATTATTTACATCTGTCAACACAAACACCCGGTGGTTTGAGAGTGATCCCTACATCCTCGCTAGTACGGTGAAACAAGTACTCTATGTGGATGATCCAAAAGCTGGTGGTGGTGGGAGAGTAGCTGAGATGGTGAATCATAGAAATATTTGGGACTTGGATGACCGATACCATGAAGAAGATGGGGAAACAGACGATGACCAAATTGTTTACCAGGTGGATTCCTCGGCATCCACCCTAAATTTGGATGGAGTACGGACCAAAGACATCATCCCACCAATTTTGATTGATGACATTTTTATTGATCTCGGGGCATTAGAACAAATTGATAGTGATTCAGAGGAATCAAGTACTGTGCACATCTTGGATGACGAGCGTGAATAGGAGGGGGAAAGCGAATCCGACACCGAATGAAGGTTGTAAATTAGAAATTTCATTTATATATGTAATAACCATCTTCAAATCCATAAATTTGATTTATATGTATGTTTTATGATTTCATTGACAAAAGTTTCAATTAATCTTTTATGTACTAAAGCCACAAACTTTGATGTCATCATCCTTGATTCGACTTCCCAACATTTCATCTTATTTGATAAAATAGTGTGTACAACAAACAATTAATTATAACAAATATTAAAAATAAAAAATTTAAACTAAATCTAGTTTCAATTTATAAAAACTTACTGACAATTGCCCGACGAATGTACTTTTATATCCGTCGGGCAAAGGCTTAAAATATAATCACGTGTTTCTCTTTTTGGTGGGCGGTTGCTGAAACTGAAATATTATGCCCGACGAATATTCATTTATATTCGTCGAGCAATATATAGCAGATTCAATTTACATTTATTTATTGAACAATTTTTTTAAATTACTTACGACATGAAATGGACCGATCTAACCGTCCACATTTAGTGTAGGTACTCATAGATCGACTACGCGACAAATTACCCAATTTGGAAATCCCGGGATTAGGTAACGGCACACGACGATTCAACGGTTACACAACGTTTCTTCATGATCGGACGGCTTGAAATCCTCAAAACTTCAAGCTTTTCGAGGGGCGAGATCTAGGCACGTAAAAGCAAAAAATGAACGGTTAGATCGGTCAAATTCAATCATTTGAATATTAGTAAAACCAAAAGTTCGAAAATTGTTTTGAAGTTTCCTTCAAGTGTTTAAACTCCTTGATGAATATGCTTGTTTTCCAATTTTTAATAATTTACAAATTGAAATGGACCGATCTAACGGTGCACATTTATGGTAGGTAGTCATAGATCGCCTACGCGAAAAATTACCCAATTTGGAAATCCGGGGATTAGTTAATGGTGCGTGACGATTCATTGGTTACACAATGTTTCTTCCCGATCGGACGACTTGAAATACTCAAAACATAAAGTTTTTGACAGGTGAGGTCTACAAACTTAAAAGTAACCATTGAACGGTCAATTTTTTGAAATTCCATCGTTTGAATATCAATTGAACCAAAACTAGGAAAAACCCATTGAAATTCACAAACTTAATGATCAAGGCACATAAGCTCAGAAAAACATGACGATAACGATCGATGGGGCTTTAGGCATCTAAAACCAAAAATTGAACGGTCTCGATCTGGAAAACTCTATCGTCGGACCTGGTTTTTTGATCTGTCATATACTCAACATCATGAGACTTTCGCCCTACGAAGGAAACTATTCGCCGGGCAATAGGTAAATATGCGTCGGGCAAATATAGAAACGTCGTCAGGCAAAAAAACAAAAACGCGCTTTTTTTTCCTCGAAAATTTCAAACATTCCGCCAAAAAATTTCGCAAAATATCAAACTTACTCGTTGCCCTACGAATTCATTAAATAGTTACCCGACAACTATCCACCGCAAGCTGTTACCCGAAGAATTCATTAGAAGTTCGCCCGACGGATTGGTTCGTCGGGCAAGGGTATTTAGATAGATAAATCAGACCGACTCTTCTTCTTCTTCCTTCTTCTTTATTTTCCTTGTTTTCTCTCGACCCCCATCTCTCTGCAACTGAAACCAGAGCCAGGTTGTGGAGGTCGCCACAATTCATAGCACTCCATCTCTTTCTCACTCTCTCTTACTCAGACTCCAGCTCTCACTCCGCCGCCGCATCAATGTCTCGCGCCGCCACTCTCTCATCGTCGTTTGGTCTCGTCGCCGCCCCTATCCTCCCCGTCAGTCATCTCAAGGTCGAACTCGTTGTCCCTCTCTCTCTATTGTTAATGTAGATTGGTTATTGTTAATTTTGATTGGTTAAATCTTAATTTTAGTTTGGATTAAAATTTGGTTTTGATATTATGAATATTGTGATTGGATTATTGTCATTATTGTGCATTTTTGTCAATTTTGCAGATTGGGAATTTAGGGGGATTAGTTCAATATTGTGATTTTGGATTGAACTGGAATATAAATATTGGGTTTGCTAAGTTTGTTTGGATTTAGGAATTTATGGTTAATGTTGAAGATTTGTTGAAATTTTGATGTTTGGTATAATGTTGAAATTGGTATAATGTTATGAATTTTGCATTTGAATTTTGTTATGATTTTGGATATGAATTTTATGTGAATTTTGGATATGTGAATTTTATGAATTTTGGATATTTGAATTTAAAAATATTTATGTGAATTTTTTATACGGTGTAGGATAAGTGAATTTTGGATATGTGAGTTTTATAAATTTTGGATATGTGAGTTTTATAAATTTTGGATATGTGAGTTTTATAAATTTGTAATATGTGAATTTTATGATTTGGATATTATTATTGTATGTTTGGATTAATTTGTAAGATTGATTTTATTCCTGAAATTTGGATTTAGAATTAATGTTGTGAAATTTGAGTTTAGTGCTTTTGGATTACTTAGTATTTTAGGTTTAATTTTCGTTTGTGTTGGTTTTATTTAAAAAAATTAGAATTTGGTGGCTTTAGTTTTTAGATACCAATTTACTAATTTTTAATAAATAAAAAATTGTTATATTTTCTTTATTTATTATTGGAATTAAAAAATGTTGGTTAATTTTATATGTGGTTTTGTTTTTATTTTGTGAATTTAATATTTAATATTAAAAATGTTTGGTTTTTTTTTTATTTAATTAAAAATATGTTGGTTAATTTTATATTAATTATTTTAAATTTCTTATTGTAGATGTCGCATCGCACTTTAATCACATCTAGGACCCGCCCATGCCCTGATCCCGTTAATGATCATGCGTCGGAGGAGGCAGCCGCTGCCTCGGTTGCCTCAACAACGGTGTCGGTTCAGGCATCGATCACGGATCATCAGCGACCCTGTCCCGATCGGCTAGTCGACAACACATCAAGAAACAGGGGGAACCCCGTACCGACTCCCAGCCCCCACAGGACGACGCCGAAGAAGACCAAACGGCGACTGCTGTCGGAGAACTCCCTAAGGGTAAGTTGATTATTTTGTTTATTTAAACAACTGTTTTTATTTATTACTCATTTTATGTACATTCTGTTCATCGAATTTGAAGGGAAGTCGGTGAACGTGCGCGGGATCAACCGGGGTTTGACATCCAAGCGAATTTGCAGGACAAAGAATGCAAAGATCCTGGTGGTGTACGTGCCTCGCCTCCGGTCCGTGCCAGTAAAAATCCACAGCCTGCTTGTGTATGACATTGGTGCGATTCTTCGCACCAAGTCCCTGATGATGGGGGAGACTTTCAGAACCCAACCCTTAGAGGAGATCACGCGCTGTTGGAGAGAGTTATCGATACGTGTTTCTCCCTTTTTTTACATTCATTTTATTTTTTTAATTATTTTACTAACTTTAATAATTTATTGCAGATCAATTTTGAGTTCAACTTGGAGGACGTCGACGTTAGCAGATACCGGAGACACCACTGGCAGTTACGGTATGCCGACTGGAAGTATGAGCTCCACTAGTACTACAAGAGTTGGCCTTCCCCGGAGGAAGCTCTGGCAAATCCTCCGAAGGAGTTGGACGGGCGGAAAGTGGCAAGGTGGTTGTGGTTGTGCGACCATTTTGTGTCCCCCACCTATGTGGTACGTACTATCCACCTAGTTAAATTATTTATTTATTTTTTATGTTATTTTCCATTTGAAAATATAATTTTTGTGTTTCGAATGAACATCGAAAATCGGTCGCCAACACATCAAACCGGAGAGCGAAGAAATTTAACCACCACAGGGGGGTCGCGATCCTTATCGGCCCGACAGGAGGATCGGCGCATTGTCGGGTCGATGTTCCCGGAGGTGGATGCCTTGGGGCAAGTGTATGCTGGACGGGGCAACCAAGAGGCTGACAAAATTTTCGTAAGTTTATTTTTTGCAGATTAAACATTAATTTTTAATTTGATAATTAAATTTCTAATTAATATTTATTCGAATTTGTAGGAGGCGATGGAGCAAGACGTCCATCAGACACAGGCTGAGCTCACACAACAGCAACCCGAAGTGCCGTTAGAGCAGCATCTCCTAGATCCTGAGAAGACGATCGTCATCCTAGAGCGACGGCTTGGGAGGCATCCAGAGAAGATCGTTCAGGGGGTGGGTGACGGGATAGTGCGGGATGTCTCCAGTCACTCGTCGAGTTCATCTTGGGGAGCCAATCCCGATGAGATGTCGGAGCTCAAGAGAAACTTCGAGATCCTCCAGGCCGAAAATGCTGAGATCAAGGCTCAAAACGCGCAGATCCTAGCCCAAAACGTTCAAATCAAGACCGACCTCGCCGAGATGCTTGATCGCTTGGGTGAGCGTGGACTGGATGAGCTTCTGTCACAGCCTCAGCCCCCGTCCCAACAACTCGCCTAGGATCCCAACCACCCCAACCCGTCGCCGAGTAGTTAGAATATAATATGTAAAACATTGTTTTAGTTTTAATTATGTAAAAACATAACATTAATTTTTATAATTTTTTTTATTTTAATTCGATTCGCTTTATTCTTTTAATTGTATTTAAAAAAAATATTTTTATTTTAATTATATATATATATTTTTATTTAATTTAAAAAATTATTATTGTTTTAAATATTACAATGTTGCCCTACGAATAAGCACTTCGTCGGGCCAAAATATACCTTGACCCAGTGAATATTATTCGTGGGCAAAATAGTTGACTTTTGGATTGCTCAACAAGTCCTATGCGACGAATAGTCCACTGTGCAACCATAAATTTGCTCGACAAATCACTGTTCCCGTCGATTAACATTAAGCCCGACGAGGAATCGCCGAAGTTAATGTTGTCCGACGACTGTTACATATTGCTCGGCGAACTCGTTTCGTTGGGTAAACCTTATTTTCTTGTAGTGAATTGTAATATACCGAAACTACAATGATAGATTACCGGTGTTTTAGTTTGGAGGGAGAGATAGTATCGTGGTGGGAAACGATGGTTGAAGTGGTGGCTGAGCCACTTTCTTCAATAACCTAAAATAGTTTAATAATTTAATTTTTTAATGAACGAGCACTGTAAAATATTTAGCCAAAATAATTTAATGACATGGAAGATGACATGTATTACATGTCAACACGCCACATTAGTTGGTAACTAAAACTTGGGATTTAAGTTGGTGCTCATTGCACCACTCAATAATTTTATATGAGGTAATATATATGGGTGTTTTTGCACACTGATTTGGAACTTTTTAATGTATTTTCTATCTTTTCGTTGTCTTTATATATATATATATATATATAAATAGTGAAAAGAGAAATTATAGGTATATAAATTCTTAGTACTAAATTTTGTACTAAGTATGATGTACGTTAATTTTCACTTATTGAGAATACAAACAAACAACAAATAAAATGCTATTATATGACACTTGATATAAAAACTTATGTTAGTGGACGGAAAATTCACAGCAAGTTCACAACGTTGACCAATTATTATTCATGACATTTCTTTCAGGAAATAAAAAGAAAACAATGCCAAGGAAATCACAAATGATTGATACACCCATGATCGACGAAGAGTACATTTTGAGGATTGATAAATACTGGAGATCGATGGATCAACTATCTGAACATGGAGAAAGCCTTTGGAGCAGCATTTGGTGCACTAGTCCAGCCTACATTCAGTACAAAAAGAAAATATGTGTGTTAATCACAAATCAAATAATCAATACTAAATATTTGCTAATTACGAGGATTAATTAGCGTTCAAAACCTTTAGAGGGATCTAAGCCTCGAGTTTTGAGCTCAGCATGCTCTTGGCAAAGGGCACATGAGTCACAGAAGTAATGAACACCACAATCACAGCAAGGTTTGTCCGGCAAACTGAATTTTGTCCGCAATTTCTCTCTGTATATGCATGAGATGATCCAGTGAAATTGTACCATCATCAACAAGCAATATACACAACCTTGTGAACAGCATGCTAATAACACACAATTAACCAAATTAAGCCACTATATAATTAATTAATTAAGCTCCAATTCAGTAATTCAACAATGAAATTATTTAACCGTCAATTATTACGTGCAATTTATCAGTTGTCAGATTGTTAATTTGAATTATCGATTACAAAAAAAGGTACTGACATAATATATACTTACAATTTCGTCCTTCATCTACAATTTCTGCAATTCGGCCGAAGGTAACACATGGGCAAAAGAATGTCATGCAACCTACAACCATACATAATTACATTAATTAAGAGTGATTAGAATAATGTAAAAGTTCCAATTTTAGCAAGAAATAATAAGAGAGAATATATGTGCATACATGTAGAAATTTCATTTCCACAAGTGAAAAGGCCGAGAGACCATTCGGGCTTCGGGCGGTTTCGATTGAAAATGTTCATATCTTTCAGCAAGAAAATTAGGAAAACAATGAATGATGGAGTAAAGCTGTGCAGATTTGGGAAATGGATCTTTAGCTTTGGATATTTATTAAAATCCGGCCATGTCTTTGGGAAGTTCGCTCTTCAAATTGATTATGAACATTTTGGATGTTTTTGCATAGTAATTACTAATTAGCAGGCTTGCTAATATTCTTTGTACGGCTCGATCTACTAGCTATCACGGTATAAATAATTAAGCAGGCAATGACACTGTATCATGGAAAAATTAATTATTTAACAAACAAGACTTGGTCGCTAAACGGCATGTTCCACACACACACACACACACACACACACATATATATATATATATATATATATATATCTAACAAATAATCAACTCAATATATTCCATTATCCTAACTCACTACAAGAAATTTGAGGTTGCTCGACAAACTTTTGCCCAACGAAGTCTTTTTCGCCGTGTAAATATAGTTTGCCCGACGAACTTGAAGGCTCGCCGAGTAAGGTGTTGGAGGGAAGAACAAGTTCTTGGTGTGTAAAATAGTAAGGGTTTGCCCGACGAGCTGTTCTTCCCGTCGGGTAAGATTAGATATAACGACGAATATCAGTTGTCGGCTAACACTTGACGTTGACTGAATTTTGCCCGACGAATCATTACATTTTTCATGCTAATATACTTCGTCGGGCAAAAGTCTAAACACACTAAATAACTTTTCCACTCATTTCTTCTTCTTCCTCTCCACTTCACAATCTCAGTCCCGCCTCTCTCTCTCTCTCTCTCTAGCTTCATCCTCTCATCACCATTTTCACTATCAATCAAATATCTCTCTCTCAATCAACAATATCAATTTTGAAGGTTTGAGAAATTTATTTATTTTTTGTTTTGAAATTTTGAGTTTTGATTGGAAATTAATTATGTTTTGTGTTTTAGGAATTTTGTGGTTGATTTGAAGGAATACTTATAAAAATGTATGTGTGTTTGCCTCTCAATTTAATTTTGTTATGAATTTTGGATATAATTATGTTAGGAAATTGTGTATTTATTGTGGAAAATGTGTTGAAATTGTTTAGAATTTGTGGAAATTAGAAATTAGAAAATTTGTTAGGAAAATATGAAAATAGATAATATGTTAGGAAAATAGAAAATATGTTAGGAAATTAGAAATTATTTTAGGAAAATAGGAAAATTAAAAATATGTAATGAAATTATTGAAATTAGAAAATATGTTAGGAAAATAGAAATAGAAAATATGTTAGGAAATTAGAAAATATTTTAGAAAATAGGAAAATAAAAAATATGTAATGAAATTATTGAAATTAGAAAATATGTTAGGAAATTAGAAAATATGTTAGGAAAATAGGAAAATAGAAAATATGTATGGATATTAGAAATTGTTTAGAATATTTAGGAAATTAGGAAATTTGTTAGGAAAATATGAAAATAGAAAATATGTTATGAAATTAGGGAAATAGAAAATATGTTAGGAAATTAGAAAATATTTTAGAAAAAAAGGAAAATAAAAAATATGTAATGAAATTATTGAAATTAGAAAATATGTTAGGAAATTAGAAATATGTTAGGAAAATAGGGAAATAGAAAATATGTTAGGAAATTAGAAAATATTTTAGGAAAATAAAAAATATGTAATGAAATTATAGAAATTGGAAAATATGTTAGGAAATTAGAAAATATGTTAGGAAAATAGAAAATATGTACGGAAATTAGAAATTGTTTAGAATGTATAGGAAATTAGAAAATTTGTTAAGAAAGTATGAAAATAGAAAATATGTTATGAAATTAGGGAAATAGAAAATATTTTGGGAAATTAGTAAATTAGAAAATATTTTAGGAAAATAGGAAAATAAAAAATATGTAATGAAATTATTGAAATTAGAAAATATGTTAGGAAAATAGGGAAATAGAAAGGGTTATTTACACATACACCCCTTGAGGTTTCTCGTGTTTTCACAAACACCCCATCAGGTTTCAACAATTACACAAATACTCCCTTAGGTTTCAAAACCCTTACACATAACCCCTTCTATTTAATGAAAGTTAATTATATGATGACATCAACATAAATTTTATTAATAATGACAAAATTACCCTCGGATGACAATCCTTAATGAAGATTAAGCTATCTCACAACCAAATGCTAACACCAGATGATGATAACATCTGTCTTCTTTATAGTGATTGACTGCTACCATAGTGGTAATATGCATGGGATTGGCTTTAAATCTCTTGACTTGGTGCTGATGCTTGACTTCCAATATCTTGGCTTATTGGATGAGTACTAAAAATTGATAAATTTGAGCAGAATTTATTTATTTTTAAAAATTTGAGGAAGGGTGTTTGGTTGTGAGATATCTTAATCTTCATTAAGGATTGTTATCCGAGAGTAATTTTGTCATTATTAATAAAATTTATGTTGATGTCATCATATAATTAACTTTCATTAAACATAAAGAGTTATGCGTAAGGGTTTTGAAACCTGAGGGAGTGTTTGTGTAATTGTTGAAACCTGAGGGGGTGTTTGTGAAAACACGAAAAATCTCAGGGGGTGTATATGCAAATAACCCAAATAGAAAATATGTTAGGAAATTAGGGAAATAGAAAATATGTTAGGAAACTAGAAAATATTTTAGGAAAATACAAAATATGTAATGAAATTATTGAAATTAGAAAATATGTTAGGAAAATAGGAAAATAGAAAATATACACGGAAATTAGAAAATTGGAAACTCTATTTTATGCATAATTAATATATGTTTGTATTTGTGAATTTGTTGTGATATTTTTTGTAAAGTGTTTTATGTAGTTCCGACGGAGTGAAATATGTTCATATTTCATAACCGTTTATGCGAAGTTAATCGAGTCAATTAACTTCGTATAATGAAATTCAATGAAAACCCTTATACCCGTTAGAGAGTCACTGAATCGGGTTGATTGACTGACTCTTGAATTTTCTATTTATTCGGACAGTTTGGGGGGACGCAACTATGTGTTGTGCAGTTGGCGGTCTACGAGGTTAGGTTTCGATTGTGGGAAATTCGGAAATTCGAAAATATGTTAGGAAATTAGAAAATATTTTAGGAAAATAGGAAAATAAAAAATATGTAATGAAATTATTGAAATTAGAAAATATGTTAGGAAGTTAGAAAATATGTTAGGAAAATAGGAAATTAGAAATTTTGTTAGGAAAATATGAAAATAGAAAATATGTTATGAAATTAGGGAAATAGAAAATATGTTGGGAAATTATGAAATATTTTAGGAAAATAAAAAATATGTAATGAAATTATTGAAATTAGAAAAAATACTAGGAAATTAGAAAATATGTATGGAAATTATAAAATTGTAAACTCCGTTTTATGCATAATTAATATATGTTTGTATTTGTGAATTTGTTGTGATATTTTTTGTAAAGTGCTTTATGTATTTCCGACGGAGTGAATTATGTTTATATTTCATAACTATTTATGCAAAGTTAATCTTTTTTTTTTCCAAAAGATAAAAAGCTTTAGTAATAACGAACAGAAACACCAGCATAAAAAGCTAAGGTATCAAACAACTAATCAGTCCCCAGTTCATCCCAACAATGTTGCCCACCAACCCTAGTAACATAGGCAGCAATAAGGTGCGCAACTTTGTTAGCCTGCCTAGATGCAAACACAAATTGGACACTTCGCAACTGCTTAACAAGTGCATGGATATCAAAGAGAATACAAACCAAATCAGCATCACCTGGACTCTGACCATTAAGAGTGTTAATAACTCCCAACGCATCTGACTCAATCACCACACGATCATGCCCAGCCAGCAAACAATGTGAAAGAGCACTCCTAACCGCTTCGGCTTCATCCAACAAACTCGACTTCAGGCGAAGGTCCCCTTGGCCACCAGCAGACACAAGCAGCCCATAATAGTCATGTATCATCCAACCCACTCCACCGCACGAAGTCAGATTGCTCCAGGCACACTCACAATTAACTTTCCGGATGCCCACATTCGGTTTTCTCCATCGAAGCTCCGCTCATGGCCTACCAACTCCGATGGCCTGAGCTGCGAGAACTGCCCCCTCAAGACTGAGACCCCTAACTCGCGAAATTCAGCCACGCACTTGGTGAGATTGACAATGGCCTTATCCGGCCTCACAACAATACCATCAAACACCATATGTTTGCGGCTCTTCCAGATCCTCCAAAGGCCAAAAGTAAGCGTCTAAATCAACTCCTCTCTATGAGGTAAGAGGTGAAATTTAGCAACCAAGCTTTGCCAAATACCAGAAAAATCCTCCCCTGCTAAAACACTGACATCAAGCATAAGAGGGCTACCATACCAGAAGAACCTAGCAAACTGACAGTGAAAAAATAAATGGAGCTCAGTTTCCACAGCTAGACCACAAACAGGGCAAACGGGATCCACAAGCAGTCTACGTCGCACCAAATTGGACCTAACTGCAAGGGTGTTGTTGCAACCTCTCGAAACAAAATGTTTAAACTTCGGTGGGACCTTCATAGAACAGATTTGACTCCATTTTAGACCCTGAGTGGAAGAGGAATTGGATTCCCCCTCCCCCCGCTTGCCCAACTCATCGTTCCAATGCAGAAACAGAGCAACACCATAAGCCGATTTCACCGAATAACATCCATTCCTGGTAACATGCCACATCAAACGATCACCCATGCCCCCACCGGCTAAGGGGTAGCCGTAGGATCACTTGGGCTTCCTCCTTATAAAAACATCGAGCAATTACCTCTTCCCTCCAAGTATGAGTGCCCTGATTAATCAAATCTTTCACATGTAGAGGAATATCTGGATGGGAAGAAGTCATCTTAAATGTATATGGAGTAGGCAGCGAAGGATCAGACCGTGACCAGACCTGGGCACCATCTCCAATCCTCCACCTCAAACCTGCAGCTAGAATTTTCCGACCTTGGATAAGACCCGTCCAACCCCAAGAGGACCGGCGTCCCACCAATGCCTGAAGGAACGTCCCATTAGGGTAGTATTTATCTCTCAACACCTGAGAAATTAGCAATGAGGGGTCCTGAACAATACGCCAGCCAATCTTCCCAAGTATTGCCAAATTAAAACATTCCAAGTCTCTGAAACCCAGCCCTCCCACCTTCTTCACCCTGGACACATTCTTCCAAGCAACCCAATGCACACCACGCTGACCATGTTGTTTCCCCCTCCAATAATTAGGAACCAACCGCTCAATATCCCGACACACACACACCAATCAGAAGTTTAAATCACGACATATCATAGTTTGGCATAGCCATGGCCACCGCCTTTATCAATACCTCCTTACCAGCAGAGGAGAGAAATTTCTCCGCCTAACCTTGCACTTTACTAGCAATTATGTTTCGAACTTCATAAAATATTAGCCTCTTGGACATACCAAAATCCGCCTGGAGACCAAGATACTTCCCAAAACCATCCCGGGCTGCGATCTGACATCTTCTAGTCAACCTTCTCCATAGGCGCTTTGAACAATTCCCCCCAAAGAACAGGGAACTTTTCTCAAGATTGACAAGCTGGCCTGATGCCGCTGCATAACAATCTAGTACATTCTTAACTGTATCAATCTCATTACTATTGGCATGGAAAAAAATAACCGCATCATCAACAAAGAATAGATTTGAGATCCTAAGAGCACTGGACTCCACCAAACGAAACCCATGAATAGCTCCCTCCTCCTATTGCCGGCGAAAAAGAGCAGAAAGCCTTTCAACACACACCAGGAATAGAAAAGGCGACATGCGGTCACCTTGCTGGATCGCCCTACTAGGCGTAAAATATCCTATTTCCTCCCCATTGACCAGGACACTGTGGGAGACCGAAGCCATGAATTCAAAAATCAAACCACAAAACCGATCTACCACCCCAAGGCCTTTGAGAATATCAGACACAAAACTCCACTCCACCCGGTCATAGGCCTTGGCCATATCAAGCAATGCCAGTTCCTTATCCTCCAATTTACCTCGATGCTTCATGATGGAGAAGCTCATGGACTACAAGAATATTATCCTGTATCTGCCATCCCGACACAAATGCTGACTGATTGATACTAATAATATGATCCGTAACCAGTTTTAACCGATTAGTAAGGATTTTCGAAATTACCTTATAGAGAACATTACATAACGCAATAAGGCGCAGCTGGGACATCTTGACCGGACTAGGAACCTTGGGAATCAGACAAAGATGGGTATGATTAATTTTCCAGAGCAGCCTCCATGTACGCCAAAAATTTATCACCATATCACAAATATCATGCCCCACCACCTCCCAATTCCTCTGGAAAAAACCACTAGTAAAACCATCCGGCCCTAGGGCGTTTGAGGGATTAATCTGGAACACTACAGCCTTCACTTCATCTCGGGTAATGGGTGCCAATAGTCCCTCATTCTCCTCCAGCGTAACACGCCGCTCTAGACAAGACAAAATGGCCAGACAAGTTTGAGGATGAGTATTGGTGAACAACTGCTCAAAATAATCCACCACCACCTGCTGTATCTGAACGCCCTCTTCTACCCACACACCGTCCTTATTTTCTAGTCCCCTCAATCTATTAAATCGCCGTCGTTTGACAGTGGAGGAATGAAATTTTTTTGTGTTTTTATCCCCCTCATGTAGCCATTGAACTCTAACCTTTTGTTTCCAGTAACACTCCTCAACTCGGATCACTCGCTTCAACTCCAATTCTTTTTGTCTCACCCAAGCCCCATCAAAGCTAGGTTGCACATAAGCACTACGCAATTGCTGCTTCAAATCATCAATAAAGACCTTAATATTTCTCTGGTTGACCTTCCTCCATTCAAGAAGACCAGACCGCACCCCCTTCAACTTTACACTTTATAATCCTTTGAACCCCGAACCTCATGATGCCAACACTCCTTAATCACCCGCCGACACTCCTGCTCATTCCCCCCATCTTGAGTAAAAAAAAACCTCATCTTTGGCCGGCGCAACTGCAGCGATAAACGCAGTAAGAGCATCAAGTGATCGGACCCTTCCACAAGGAGGTGATGCAGAGTTGCAGTTGGGTACAAGTCCACCCACTCCGCTGTGGCCAATCCATGGTCCAAACGAGCCTGAATGAACCCCGAGTCCCTCTTATTTCTCCAAGTATACGGGTGACCTTGGAACCCCAAATCGAGCAAACGGTTATCAGCCACAAATTCTCTAAAGGAAAGCATTGAATTTTCAGGACGAATGAGGCCACCATCTTTTTTGGCAACCGACAACACATCATTGAAATCACCCAACAAAAGGCAAGGATCTCCACAATTGGCAATACGAGACCCCCAACAACCTCCATTGGTCAGTACGTATCCTATCATCCGTTGTTGCATATATAGAAAATAATCTCCAACAATAACTAGTAACATAATCTTTTATTAAGACTTCAATAAGAAATTCATAGTACTTTACTAACACTACTTGTTGTACATCCCTCCAAAAAATACATAGGCCACTACTCAAACTCCGTGGCACTACAACATGCATGAAGGGCATCCCTAACTTACTTTTAAAATAACAAAACTGCCTACTATTATTCTTCGTCTCAAGCAACACAACAATATCAGGCCGATGAAGCAAAGTTTGCTCGACCAGGTTATGAACGGTCAACGTACCCCCGATACCCTGACAGTTCCAGCATAGAAAAATCATGGTGACTGGGAAGAGGTGGAACATGCACCCCTACGCTCAAGAGACCCATTAAGGTCGGTCCCGACCACCTGAGAAGCACCCACTTCCACCCCACATTCCAGACGTCTCCTCCGATTTACACTATCTCGCAGCGTTGGTAAAACTCCCTCACCTTCCATCACCAGCCGACGACGTTTACCATGACCAGCACCACCAACCCTTGCACCCACAATAATGGGCATAAGCTGAAAAGGATCTGATTGTTGTGAAAAAGGGACAACTTGCCCGGTACAGTCCCCATCCTCCCTAACCAAATCCAGCACAGCATCCTGTCCACGACTCGACTCCCTATCAGCTACTACCGCTGAACCCAAAGTCTCCACCACACCAATAGGCCCATTAGTTCCCATCGCAAGGGGTACCTGAACAGATGCATCACCGACCTCAGGCTACTCAAAAAAAACATGGTCCCGGGAAAACAGAACACCCATCTTACAATCCACCAGAAAGCCCCCCAAATCCACCTTTTGCATCTATCCCCCTCTGCCAATCAAGCCAGCATCAAAGGCGGCCTCCAAGACCCGCGTACGCCTCGCCTCATCCTCTTTCTGTGCACGGAAGCTCACTGCCAGATCGGAAGCAACCCCATCCCCCCGTCGTCTCCTACGACCTCCTAACCCCATTGAATCTCTGCCAATGCCATGACAACGAACGACGCTACACAGGGGCCTACCCCTGAGGTCCATCTCAGCATCCCAGCCATCAAAAGCATAGCCCCGGGCCTCTCCCCCAACCGACTGCGCAACACCTTCACACTACCGGGTGGTATGCCCTAAATAACCACACACCAAACAATACGTAGGCAACATCTCATACTTAAAGTCGATCCATTGCTGACCCTCCAGCGGAAACTCCACAATTGTCCCTCGCATCAAAGGGTCATCCACCCTCATTCGGACACGAACATGGACAAACCTCCAATACACACCTTGCCCCAAGACGTATCAACCCCTAAGATAGCCCCGACAAGGCCACCAATCTTCTTGGCCACGACAACAGTCATACTGAGTAGGGTAATACCATGTAATTGCACCCAGAAAGAGGAGTGATTCATCCTCAGTCGCCTAGGATTTTTGGTGCGCGACCCTTCTTCCAGAATTACCAGTGCCTCCATAAAGCTCCATGGTTCCATAGCCAAAACCCTCTGCATATCCTGCTGCGTAACAAAGCAGGCCATGAATTTTTTGTCTCCAATCACACGAATAGAGACACCAGCCCTCCTCTTCCAAAGGCATCACCATTGATTCCTTTATCTGTGTACACTTCAGCCACAAGACAAAATTGAAACCCTAAAGGAAGATCTTCAACCTCTTCTTGTAGCACCCGAACACCCAGTTGCTCCCTATCCGAGAGCCATAGGTGAGACCTGAAGTGCTGTTCCAACTCCGCCATATCCATAGCAGTCCACAACCACAATCTCGCAACAAAACATCACGTTTGCCGCCTACCTGAAACTCGACGGCTGCCCAAATTTTTTTTAAGTTATTTCCAGGTGCCCCTAAAACCCTAACAGACCTTACAAAAACTTCGTATAATGAATTTCAATGAAAAACCTTAGACCCATTTGAGAGTCAGTGAATCAAGTTGATTGACTGATTCTTGAATTGTCCATTTATTCAGACAGTTTGGGGGTGCGCAACTATGTGTTGTGTAGTTGGCGGTCCACAAGGTTAGGTTTTGATTGTGGAAAATTCGGTTTGTATCCCCTCAATGTTCTCCGAATGCATACTAGATATTTGTTTATAATATCTATGTCGTGCATTTGGGGAATTGTAGGGAGATGCTATCAAAATTTACCTCGATCAAAACTTAGCCTTATAGGTCACAAACCACACAGCACAGAACGCGCACTCTCGAATGGGATAGGGCCAAATCACCGGAGGCATAAGGAGACGAGCTGATTTTGATTTGAACTTGTTCTAATTACGCTTACGTTGACTCTATGTTGTGAAAGCAGACATAATGGACAGAGGCTGGATGCAAATGCTGGATAGATCTTCTTATCAGTATTTGGATGGGATCGACAGCTTGAATGCCTTTGCACGTAGTCATTGTAGTGATGAACGACGTATCAGGCGTCCGTACCGTAAATGTAACAAATGCAGTTGGATGTCGTTGAATGAGGTCCAAACTCATCTGGAATGGAATGGGATCGTACACAACTACATTAATTGGATCTATCACGGTGAAGAAATACTTTCCGCATCGACATCTTCGGTTCCTGGGACCCGTCGGGACGAAAGTGCTTTGGATGGTGATGTGATAATGATCAAGTTGTTGAGTTATTAACCGATGTTTTTCCTCCCGCATCGGATGATATGGACGATGAGGTGCGCATCTTGCAACCCGAAGACTCTGAGCTCCATTACGAGAGATTGTTGAAAGAAGCTCAGCACGAATTGTACCTCGGTTGTAAATCCTTTTCGATTCTAGGGGCAATTCTGGAGTTGATGCATGAAAGTTGAGTATAATCAAACGAACAAGCATTTGATCACATGATGGACATCATTATCTGAATGCTCCCTAAAGACAGCCGTCTGCCGAAAGATTATTATAGATCGAAGAAGCTGTTGAAGGGTCTCGGTTTAGGGTATATCAAGATCCATGCATGCAAGAACAACTGTGCATTGTTTTACGGTGAATTCGAGCAGCTTGACAAATGTCCCGCGTGCAATTAGCCAAGGTTTCAAAAGGGGAAGATTCCGAACAAGGTGTTGCGTTATTTTTCACTGAAGCCAAGGTTACAAAGATTCTAAGATTCGTCCCGCACAACTCGTGATATGAGGTCGCACAAGGATGAACGCATTGATGATGATGTACTGAGGAATCCGGCTGATGGAGAGGCTTGGAAGGAATTTGATAAGATGTATCTCGAGTTTGCCGCGGAGCCAAGAAATGTCATATTAGGACTTGCTACTGACGGGTTTTATCCGTTTGGGAGTTTTGCAAAGCCCTATAAGACTTGGCCGGTGGTTATGGTTCGGTATAACTTGCCTCCTTGGAGATGCATGAAGAAAGAATTCACAATCCTCAGTACTTTGATGTTGGGGCCCAAATCATCGAGTAATTCCATCGATGTGTATCTGTGGGAAAATGGTGTTCGAATATACGACAAGTGCAATGGTGAAATGTTCACTCTACGAGTAGCCGTAATGTGGACAATTAATGATTTTTATGCTTATGGTATGTTGCCGGGATGGAGCACCAAGGGCTATCTTGGTTGCCCGTCATGTGGACCAGACACAACATCCTTTTGGCACGCATCAAATGTATGCTACTTGGGTGCAAGAAGGTTTCTACCGTGGGATCACTGATGGCGAATGCAATCTGACTCAATTGATGGAAAATTAGAGTTACGAGCTCGACCAAGGGAAAGTTTCGGTGATGAGATATTGTACAAACTGAATAGTATACTTGACTTTGTCACACGAGGACCGAAACCAGCTGAACAGGAAAATTGGACGAAAAATAGCATATTCTTCCGATTGGCGTATTGGTCGTAATTGAAAATTAGACACATCGCGGATCTTATGCACATCGAGAAGAATGTTGCCGAGAGTGTTGTGGGAACGACTTTACACGTTGAAGGCAAGTCAAAGGACACAAAAAAGAGTCGTATGGGTATGCAAGAAATGGGGATTCAGCCTAATTTGTGGCCAAAAGTCATCAATGGCAAATACATCATGGCTCATCCAAGTTATACATTTACGCTAGAGAATAAGAAAAAAATCCTGAAGTGGTTGCAGGGTGTGAAATTTCCCGACAGGTATGCCTGCAACATATCTCGAAACGTTAGCACCGACGGTGGGACCATGTCTGGTATGAAGAGCCATGACTATCATGTTTTGGTACAAATACTCATTCTGATTAGTATTCGGCTTTCTTGGAGCCTGGTGTTGTTGAGACGATAGTTTATTTATCTCAATTCTGCCAGATACTATGTGTCAGATCGTTGGTAGGGGCGGACCTCGAAGCAATTAACGTGGATATTGTCTACATCGTGTGCCGGCTAGAGCAAATATATTCATCTGCATTCTTTGATGTAATGGTGCACCTACTAATACATCTGTCGGATGAGGCAATGCTAGCTGGCCCGGTGCATTATCGTTGGATGTACCCAATCGAGAGGTATAACTTATTCATGTTGTTTGATAATATTTCCTAAGTATCATGTATATATGTGAATCATAATGTTTATTTCCTTACAAAATGTTAGGTACGTACAAGCGGTACGTTAAGAACAAGACACGTCCCGAAGGCTCTATAGCGGAGGCGTACATTGCAAAGGAGGCACTGACATTTTGTACAATGTAAGTTCGGAATTTTGAAACTTCCTTCAATAGGGCCTCGCGCAACGACGACGGTGGTCAACGTCTAGAGACTCTATCTGTATTTGCGTAACCCGCACGACCATTCGGAACTTGTCCAATCTCGGAGCCGTTCACCAATAACGACATGGAGGTGGCTCATTGGTTCATACTGAACAACTATGACGAAGTCTGGCCCTTCCACAAGCAGAACGAGGCGTTGATGAAGGCCTAATTTCCTTCTAATTGGGAAGAAATGGGCAAACAACGGCTTCAACGTTGGTTTTCAGAGCATGTAAGTCACAAATTTTAATGTCTCAATTTCTTAAATTGTTTTTAAGTTTACCAATTTCATTTCTTGTGTGTATCCTACTAGATGGCATAGCTGAAAGATGACAACTAGCCAAATTTCAATAAAGAAGTAATGCAGCTGGCCATTGGCCCATTTCGAGGAGAAACGTACACTGGTTGTCACGTTGACGGAGTTAAGTTCTTGTGCACCGAATGAGACGACAAATTGTCTACGTAAAATAGCGGGGTCTTCGTGCCGGGGGATGGGGAAAATGCTGATACGGGGTTCTTCGGTAGATTGTTAAGTGTCGTTAAGGTATTATACGTAGACCGCAAGGAAGTCGTCTTGTTCAAGTATCATTGGTTTGATACGAACCCAAGTATCCCAGGCAGTGTCATTAAAGATCAGTTATGTACCTCTGTCAACACAAACACCCGGTGGTTTGAGAGTGTTCCCTATATCTTCGCTAATACGACGAAACAAGTATTCTATGTCGATGATCCAAAAGCGGGTCCTGGTTGGAGAGTCGCTGAGAAGGTGAATAATAGAAATATTTGGGATTTGGATGACTGATAGCATGAAGAAGATGGGGGAACAGACGATGACCAAATCGTTTACCAGGTGGATTCCTCGGCATCCACCCTAAACGTGGATGGAGTACGGACCAACGACATCATCCCACCGATCGCAATTGATGACATTTTTATTGATCTCGGGGAAATAGAACAAATTGATAGTGATTTTGAGTAACCAAGTATTGTGCACATCTTGGATGACGAGCGTGATTGGGAAGGGGAGAGCGAATCTGACACCTAATGAAAATTGTAAATTAGAAATTTCATTTATATATGTAATATACATCTTCAAACCAATAAATGTGATTTATATGTATGTTTTATGATTTCATTCACAAAAGTTTCAATTAATCTGTTGTGTACTAAAGTTACAAACTTTGATGTCCTCATCCTTAATTCATCTTTCCAACATTTCATCTTACTTGACAAAATAGTGTACAGAATTTTGGGAAAAATGGGAAATAATATTTTCCAGACGAATATACTTTTAAATTCGTTGGGCAAAGGCTGCCAATATCATCACCTGTTTCTCTGTTCGGCCGACGGTTGTCGAAACTTGAAGTATTTACCCGATGAATATACTTGTAAATCCGTCGAGCTAAGTCTGCCAATATCATCACCTGTTTCTTTGTTCGGTCGGCGGTTGCCAAAACTTGAAGTATTTGCTAGACGAATATTCATTTAGCTTCTTCGGGTCATATATACCAGATTCAATTTACATTTATTTATTAAACACCTTTTTTAAATTACTTACGAAAAATAATGGACCGATCTAACCGTCCACATTTATTGTAGGTACTCATAGATCATCTACGAGAAAAATTACCCAATTTAGAAATCTCGGGATTAGGTAACGGTGCGTGACGATTCAACGGTTACACATAGTTTCTTCACGATCGGACGGCTTGAAATCCTAAAAACATCAAGATTTTCGACGGGCAAGATCTAGGCACGTAAAACCACAAAACGAACGGTTAGATCGGTCAACTCCAATCGTTTGAATATCTGTAGAACCAAAACTTCGTAAAATGTATTGAATTTTCCTTCAAGTGTTTAAACTCCTTGATGAATATTCTTGTTTTACGATTTTCAATAATTTACATATTGAACTGGATTGATCTAACCGTCCACATTTATTGTAGCTACTCATAGATTGCTTACGTAAAAAATAACCCCATTTCAAAACCCCAGGTTTAGATAACGGTGCGCGAAGATTCAACGGTTACACAATGTTTCTTCACGATCAAACGACTTGAAATCCTCAAAACATCAAGATTTTTCGACGGGTGAGGTTTACAGACTTAAAAGTAACCATTGAACGGTCAATTTTTTGAAATTCCATCATTTGAATATTAATTGAACCAAAACTACGAAAAATCCAATGAAATTCACAAACTTAACATTCGAGGCACATCAGCTTCGAAAAACATGACGATAATAATTGATGGGGCTTTAGGCATACAAAACCAAAAATTGAACGGTCCCGATCTTGAAATTCCTATCGTTGGACCTGGTTTTTAGATCAGTCATAAATTCAACAACATAAGAACTTAGCCCGACGAAGGTTAGTATTCGGCGGGAAAATTGTAATCAGTCGTCGGGGAACCATACACACGTTGTCGGGCAAAGTAAACAAAACGCGCACTTCATTTTTCGAGAAAATTTCAAAAATTCTGCCAAAATATTCGCGAATACTCAAACTTACCGCGGATATTTACCCGACGGAATGTGAAACTTTTACCCGACGAATATTCACCGCTTTTTGTTACCCGACGAATTCATTAAAAGTTGACCCAATGTAGAGTTCGTCGGGCAAGGTTATTCAGACAGATAAATCGCGACCGACTCTTCTTCTTCTTCCTTCTTCTTCATTTTCCCAGTTTTCACCCGATCGACCGCCATTTATCTGCAACACAACCAGCCCTCTCTGTGGTGGTCGCCAGCGTCAAATACAACTCCCTCCCTTTCTCGTTCTCTCTCACTCGGACTCCGCCGGGTACTCCGCTGCCGCATCTCTCTCTCGTGCCTCCTTTCTCTCGCCGCGATTAGGTCGGACCGCCGCACCTCTCTCTCGCCGATGAAAATCTCAAGGTCGAATTCGTTCTCCCTCTCTCTTTATTGTTAATGTGGATTGGTTATTGTTAGTTTTGATTGTTTATATTTTAATTTTAGTTTGGATTGAAATTTCAATTGAAATTTGGTTTGGATATTATGAAATTGTATTGAAATTGGAATTGAAGTTTGGATTGGATTTTGGCAAATTGTGCATTTTTCTCAAATTTGCAGATTGAAAATTTTTACTTAAATATTGTGAATTTGGATTGGATTGGAATATAAATATTTGTTTTAATTACTAAGTTTGTTTGGATTTAGGGTTAATGTGGAAGATTTGTTGAAATTTTGATGTTTGGTATAATGTTGAAATTGGTTATGAATTTTGCATATGATTTTTGTTATGAATTTTGCATATGATTTTTGTTATGGTTTTGGATATCAATTTTATGTGAATTTTGGATATGTGAATTTTATGAATTTTGGATATTTGAATTTAAAAACATTTATGGGAATTTTTGATATGGTGTAGGATATGTGAATTTTGGATATGTGAGTTTTATAAATTTTTGATATGTGAATTTTATGAATTTGGATATTATTATTATTGTATTTTGGATTAATTTGTAAGTTTGATTTTATTCCCGAAATTTGGAATTTGAAATTTAGGTATAATGTTGTGAATTTTGAGTTTAGGAATTTAGGTTTAAGTTTGTTTGGATTTATTAGTATTTTAGGTTTAATTTTGGGTTGTGTTGGTTTTATTTAAAAAAAATTAGAATTTAGTGGTTTTAGTTTTTAGATACCAATTTACTAATTTTCAATAAAAAAAAATTTGTTTTATTTATTTATTTATTTTTCGAATTAATAAATGTTGCTTAATTTTATATGTGGTTTTTTTTTTTATTATGTGTATTTAATATTTAATATTAAAAATGTTGGTTTTTGTTTTAAAATTAAAAATATGTTGGTTAATTTTATATTAATTATTTTAAATTTCTTATTGTAGATGTCACATCGCACCTTGATCACATCTAGGACCCGCCCCGCCCTGATCCCGTTGATCTTGCAGTGGAAGAGGCAGCCCTTGCCTCGGTTGATTGAACAGCGGCGTCCGTTTAGGCACCGATCTCGGATCATCAGGACTCGGTGCGCGATCGACTCGTCGACATCACAACAAGAAACGGGGGGAACCCTGTATCAACCCCCAGCCCCCACAGGAAGACGCCGGAGCAGATGATCTAGCGACTATTGTCGGAGCACTTCCTAAGGGTAAGTTGATTACTTTGTTTATTTAAACAACCGTTTTTATTTGTTACTCATATTATGAACGAATGTTCATCGAATTTGCAGGGAAGTCGGTGAATGTGCGCGGGATCAACCGAGGTTTGACATCCCAGCGGATTTGCAGGACATTGAATGCAAAGATCCCGGTGGTGTACGTACCTCGCTTCTGGTCAGCGCACGTAAAAATCCACAGCCTGGTGGTGCATGACATTTGCGCGATTCTTTGCACGAAGTCCCTGAATATGGGGGATACTTTTAGGAACTAACCCTCGGAGGAGATCACGCGCTGTTGGGGAGAGTTATCGGTACTTTTTTCTCCCTTGTTTTACATTAATTTCATTTTTTTAATTATTATAATAACTTTAATAATTTATTGCAGATCAATTTTGAGTTCAACCTGGAGGACACCGACGTCAACAAATACTTGATAAAACATTGGTAGTTACGGTACGCCGACTGGAAGTACGAGCTCCACAAGTACTATAAGAGCTGGCCTTTCCCAAAGGAAGCTTGGGCAAATCCTCTAGAGGAGTTGGACGGGCCGAAACTGGTAAGGTGGATGTGGTTGTGCAACCATTTCGTGTCCCCCACCTATGTGGTACGTACTATCCACCTAGTTAAATTATATATTTATTTTTTATGTTATTTTTCATTTGAAGATATAATTTTTGTTTTTACTAATGAACAACGAAAATCGGTTGCCAACATATCAAATAGGGGAGCAAAAAAATTCAACCACGACGGAGGTTCGCAATCCTTATCGGCCCAGCAGGAGGATCGGTGCATCGCTGGGTCGATGTTCCCGGAGGTGGATGCCTGGGGCAAGCGTACGCTAGCCAGGGCAACCAAGAGGCTAACACTATTCACGTAAGTTTATTTTTTGCAGATTAAACATTAATTTTTAATTTGATAATTATATTTCTAATTGATATTTATTCGAATTTGTAGGCGGAGATGGTGCAAGACGTCCAGCAGACACAAGCTGAGCTCACACAACAACATCCCGGTGTGCCGTTGGAGCAGCAGCTATCGGATCCCAAGAGGTCGATCGTCATCCTGGAGCAATGACTTGGTAGGCGTCCAGGGAAGATCGTCCGGGGGTGGACGAGGGGATAGTTCGGGTTGTCTCTAGTCACTCTTCAAGTTCTTATTGGGGAGCCAATCTCGAGGAGATGTCGGAGCTCAAGAGAAACTGCGAGACCCTCCAGGCCAAAAATGCTGAGATTAAGGCTCAAAACGTGCAGATCCAGGCCCAAAACAATCAAAACAAGACCGCCCTCGCCAAGGTACTTGACCGCTTGGGTGAGCGTGGGCTGGATGAGCTCCTATCAAAGCCTCAGCCCCCGGCCCAACAGCCCGCCCAAGACCCCGACCCGTCGCCGAGTAGCTAGAATTTAATATGTAAAACATTTATTTAGTTTTAATTATGTAAAACATAACATTAATTTTTATAAATATATTTTCAATTTTCATTTGATTTGTTTTATTCTTTTAATTGTATTTTTTAAAATATATTTTTATTTTAATTATATATATTTATTTAATTAAATAAAGTATTGATTTTTTTTAATTATTAACATTTTGCCCAACGCATAATCATTTCATCGGGCTGCTTAACAATTTTGTCCAGTGAAATGTTGTCATCGGGCAAACAATGTTGACTTTTGGAATGCACGACAACTCATTTGCGACACATCGCTACAAGAAAATCGTTGTTGCCCGACTAGATTTTGCCCGATGAAGACAATCTCGCGGGGTAAGCACAGATTGCCCGACGGATAAAAAGACTCGCCGGGTAACCTATAGGAGGGAAAAGAAAGTCGTTGGCGCGCAAAATTGGAAGGTGTTGCCCAACGATATGTACCACTCGTCGGGTAACATTATATACAACGGCAAATAATCGTCGTCGGGTAACATTTGGCGTTGACTCTTTTTGCTCGACGGATCATTAAAAGTTGCTCAGCAAAGGTGGTTTGTCGGGCAAAGGTCCAAACACATTAAATACCCGAGACTCTCTCTTTTCTTCTTCTTCTTCTTCTTCTCCCTCCTCTCTGCTTCAGCACTTCTATGCTCTCTCTCTCAATCTCTCACTCACTCACTCTCTTTTCTCTACTTAACATTATCATCTCATCACCATTTCCACTACCAATCAAATCCTTTTTCTCTATCAATCACCAAAGATCAAATTTTAAGGTTTGAATTTTTTTTGTTTTTGTTTTGAAATTTCTATTTTTTGTTGGGAATTAATATGTTTTGTGTTGTAGGAATTTTGTGGTTGATTTGAAGGAATACTTATAAAAAGGTATATGTGTTTACCTCTCAATTTAATTTTGTTAAGAATGTTGGATATAATTATGTTAGGAAATTTTGTATTTTTTGTGGAAAATGTGTAGAAATTGTTTAGAATTTGTTAGGAAAATATGAAAATAGAAAATATGTTATGAAATTAGGAAAATAGAAAATATGTTAGGAGATTCGGAAATTTTGTTGTAAAATAGGAAAATTAAAAATATGTAATGAAATGATTGAAATTAGAAAATATGTTTGGAAATTAGGAAAAAAGCTAGGAAATTAGGGAAATAGAAAATATGTTAGGAAGTAAGAATTTTTTTTTACAAAATAGGAAAATAAAAAAATATGTAATGAAATTATTGAAATTAGAAAATATGTTAGGAAAATAAGCAAATAGAAAATATGTTAGGAAATTATGAAATCAGAAAATATTTTAGGAAAATAGGAAAATAAAAAATATGTAATGAAATTATTAAAATTCGAAATTATGTTTGGAAATTAGAAAATATGTTCGGAAAATAGGGAAATAGAAAATATGTTAGGAAATTAGGAAATTAGAAAATATTTTAGGACAATATGAAAATAAAAAATATGTAACGAAATTATTGAAATTAGAAAATATGTTAGGAAATTAGAAAATATGTTAGGATAATAGGGAAATAGAAAATATGTACGGAAATTATAAAATTTATAACTCTGTTTTATGCATAATTAATATATGTTTGTATTTGTCAATTTGTTGTGATATTTTTTTTAAAACGCTTTATTTAGTTCCGACGAAGTGAAATACGTTCAAATTTTATAACCGTTTATGCGAAGTTAATCGAGTTGATTAACTTCGTATAATGAAATTCAATGAAAATCCTTAGACCCTTTTGAGAGTGTCAGTGAATCGGATTGATTGACTGACTCTTGAATTTTCCATATATTCTGACAGTTTGGGGGTGCGCAACAATGTGTTGTGTAGTTGGTGGTCTACGAGGTTAGGTTTCGATTGTGGGAAATTCAGTTTGTATCCCTTCAATGTTCTCCGAATGCATACTAGATATTTATTTATAATATCTACGTCGTGCATTTGGATAACTGTAGGGAGATGCTGCCGAAATTTTCCCCGATCGAAACTTAGCCTCCTAGGTCGCAAACTACACAGCACAGAACGTGCACTCTCGAATGGGATAGGGCCATATCACCGGAGGCAAAAGGAGAAGAGTTTCTTTTGATTATAACTTGTTCCATTTACGGGTCAATGTTAACTTAATTACATACGTTGACTCTATGTTGTGAAAGCAGGCACAATGGACAGATGGTGGATGCAAATGTTTGATAGATCTTCTGATTAGTATTTGGATGGGATCGACATCTTCATTGCCTTTGCACGTAGTTATTGCAGCGATACAAGACGTATTAGGTGTTCGTGCCGTAAATGTAACAAATGCAGTTGGATGCCGTTGAATGGGGTCCAAACTTATCTGGAATGGAATGGGATCGTACATAACTACACTAATTGGATCTATCACGGTGAAGAAATATTTTCCGCATCGACATCTTCGGTTCCTGGGACCCGTCGGGACGAAAGTGGTTTGGATCAGCGATGTGATAATGATCAAGTCGTTGAGTTATTAACCGATGATTTTCCTCCCTCATCAGATGATATGGAAGATGATGCGCCAAGGTTGCAACCCGAAGAAACTGAGTTCCATTACGAGAGATTGTAGAAAGAAGCTCAGCAAGAATTTTCCCCGGTTGTAAATCATTTTTGGTTCTAGGGGCAGTTGTGGAGTTGATGCACAAGAAAGTTGAGTATAATCAAACGAACAAGCATTTTGATCACATGTTGGACATCATCATCCGAATGCTCCCTGAAGACAAATGTCTGCCAAAAGATCATTATAGCTCGAAGAAGTTGTTAAAGGGCCTTGGTTTAGGGTATATCAAGATCCATGCATGGAAGAACAACTGTGCATTGTTTTATAGTGAAATCGAGAAGCTTGACAAATTACCCGTGTGCAATGAGCCTAGGTTTCAAAAGAACAAGATTCCTAACAAGGTGTTGTGTTATTTTCCACTGAAGCCAAGGTTATAAAGATTCTACAGGTCGTCCCACACAGCCCGTGATATGAGGTGGCATATGGATGAACGCATTGATGATGATGTACTGAGGCATCCGACTGATGGAGAGGCTAGGAGGAATTTGATAAAATGTATCCCGAATTTGCTGCGGAGCCAAGAATCGTCAGATTAGGGTTCGCTATTGACGGGTTTAATCCGTTCGGAAATTTTGCAAAGCCCTTTAGCACTTGGCCGGTTGTTATGGTTCCGTATAACTTGCCTCCTTGGAGATGCATGAAGAAAGAATTCACAATCCTCAGTACTTTGATACCGGGGCCCAAATCGCCGAGTAATTCCATCGATGTGTATTTGGGGCTGTTGATTGACGAACTCGTCAATCTGTGGGAAAATGGTGCCCGAACATACGACAAGTGCAGTGGAGGTTCACCCTACGAGCAGCTGTAATGTGGACAATGAATGATTTTCCTGCTTATGGTATGTTATCGGGATGGAGCACCAAGGGCTATCTTGCTTGCCCGACATGTGGACCAGACACAACGTCCTTTTGGCACGCATCTAAGGTATGCTACTTGGGTTGCGAGAAGGTTTCTGCCCTGGATCACTGATGTCGAATGCAATCTTACTCATTTGATGGTAAAACAGAGTTCAGAGGTCGACCAAGAGAGAGGTGCGCTGATGAGATATTATCCAAACTGAACAGTATACATGATTTCGTGACACGAGGATCGAAACCAGCCGAACAATAAAATTGGACGAAAAAAAAAATATTCTTCTGGTTGCCATATTGGTCGAAATTGAAAATCAGACACATCGCCGATCCTATGCACATCAAGAAGAATGTTGCTGAGAGTGTTGTGGGAACGAATTTACCCATTGAAGGCAAGTCAAAGAACACAAAAATGGCTCGTCTGGGCATGAAAGAAATGGGCATTCGGCCTAATTTGTGGCCAAAAGTCGTCAATGGAAAATACATCATGGCTCATCCAAGTTATACATTTACGCCAGACAATACGAAAAAATTCCTAAAGTGGTTGCAGGGTGTGAAATTTCCCGACGGGTACATCGGCAACATATCCCGGAGTGT
Organism: Oemleria cerasiformis; assembly: GCA_037349345.1. Classification (NCBI taxonomy): domain Eukaryota; kingdom Viridiplantae; phylum Streptophyta; class Magnoliopsida; order Rosales; family Rosaceae; genus Oemleria; species Oemleria cerasiformis. The sequence goes on along the minus strand of JAZGTL010000010.1, from coordinate 6,390,003 downwards.
TAGCACGGACGGTGGGACCATTTCTGGTATGAAGAGCCATGACTATCATGTTTTGCTACAACGACTCATTCCGATTGGCATTCGACCCTTCATGGTGGCTGGTGTTGTTAAGACGATAGTTTATTTGTTGAATTATTCCAGATACTATGTGCCATGTGGTTGCTTAAGTAGGACCTTAAGTAATTAACGAGGATATTGTTTACATTATGTGCCGGCTTGAGAAAATATATCTTCCTGCATTCTTTGATGTAATGGTGCACCTACTAATACATATGTCATATAAGGCAAAGCTAGCTGGCCCAGTGCATTATCGTTGGATGTACCCAATCGAGAGGTATAACTTATCCCTGCTATTTGATAATATTTCTATACAATCATGTATATATGTGAATCATAATGTAAATTTCCTTGTAGAATGTTAGGTACGTACAAACGGTACGTTCGGAACAAGACACGTCCCGAAAGCTCTATAGCCGAGGCGTACATTGCAAATGAGGCACTGACATTTTGTGCAATGTACCTTCGGAATGTTGAAACTGCCTTCAATAGGGCGTCGCGCAACGACGATGGTGGTCAACGTCCAGAGACCCTATCTGTATTTGCCCAACCCGCACAACCATTCGACACTGGTCCAATCTCGGATCCCTTCATCAATAGCGACATGGAGGTGGCTCATTGGTTCATACTAAACAACTATGACGAAGTCTGGCCTTGGCAAGAGCAGCACGAGGTGTTGGTGAAGGCCTAATTTCCTTCTAATTGGGAAGAAATGGACAAACAACTGTTTCCACGTTGGTTTTCCGAGCATGTAAGTCAAATATTTTATTTGGAAATTTCTTAAATTGGTTTTAAGCTTACCTATTTCGTTTCTAGTGTGTATCTTACCTGATGGCACAGTTGAAAGATGTCAATTCGCCAAATTTCAATAAAGAATTACTGCAGCTGGCCATTGGCCCATTCCGAGGAGAAACGTACGCTGGTTGTCACATTAACGGAGTTAAGTTCGTGTGCACAGAACGAGACGACAAGTTGTCTACGCAAAATAGCGGGGTCTTCGGGCCGGGGGATGGGGAAAATGCTGATACGAGCTTCTACGATAAATTGTTAACTGTGGTTAAGGTGTTATACGCAGACCGCAAGGAAGTCGTCTTGTTCAAGTGTCATTAGTTTGATACGAACCCAAGTATCCCAAGCAGTGTCATCAAAGATCAGTTATGTACCTCTATAAATACAAACACCCAGTGGTTTGAGAGTGATCCCTACATCCTCGCTGGTACGGCGAAACAAGTATTCTATGTGGATGATCCAAAAGCTGGTGGTGGTTGGAGAGTAGCTGAGATGGTGAATCATAGAATCAATTGGGACTTGGATGACCGATACCATGAAGAAGATGGGGAAACAGACGATGACCAAATTGTTTACCTGGTGGATTCCTCGGCATCGACCCAAAACGTGGTTGGAGTACGGACCAATGACATCATCCCACCAATTGCGATTGATGACATCTTTATTGATCTCGGGGAATTAGAACAAATTGATAGTGATTCGGAGGAATCAAGTACTATACACATATCGGATGACGAGCAAAAATGGAAGGGGAAAAGCGAATCTGACACCGAATGAAAGTTGTAAATTCGAAATTTCATTTATATATGTAATATCCATCTTCAAACCAATAAATTTGATTTATATGTATGTTGTATGATTTCATTCACAAAAGTTTCAATTAATATTTTATATATGTAATACTCGGTAGCTTTTCATACAATTGAGGAGACCATACATGTACTCCACAAATTACCCAACTTCAAAATAAATGAAGGTCAAAGATTTAGTCAAATATTTTGATGATAAGTCATGAAGGTCAATTTGATAAATCATGAGGGTCAATTTTCACTCACTAGTGCAATGTGAAAAAAATAGAACCCAACATTAATATTGACCAAATAAGATACAACAATTTTTTATAAAAAATATTGTCCATAAAATGTGCTTTTATAATATATTTATTTATAAAAATTAAATATATTTATTTATAAAAATTATGAATAAAATTGTACAAATATTGTCCATAAAATGTGCTTTGATAATATATCTAAGTCTTCAAAAATCAAGCTTTTGAATCGATTATTCTAAGGCTTCAACCATGGCTTCTCTTCATCACATTCCAACATTTTCCTTTAATAAACCTTATTTTTTCGAGCTCATTATAAATGATTTATGAAGAGACAGCAAACTTGTAAGCTCCCCTCTCTCTCTAGCTCTAATGTCCTCTCTGTCTCTTTTTAATTCTTTTTCGATTCAATGACTTAATTATTTATCATTTACTGGAGATTTATAAAGGCGTCCAGAACCCTTTTTGAAGTGGAAGTGAAAACTCCATATGATACCAATTTGCCCGACGAATGTACTTATATATCCGTCGGGACTTATTTACCAGATTAAATTTACATTTATTTATTAAACAATTTTTGTAAATTAATGTTGCCCGACGTTTATTAAACATGTTACCCTACGAATCACAAGAATTGGTGTTACCCGACGGATAAGTAAAGGGTTACCCGATGACCGGCCTCCGCTTATACGTACCCGACGAATATACATGAATATCCGTTGAGTATTATTTAGCAGATTTAATTTACATTTATTTATTAAACAACTTTTTGGATATTACTTACAAATTTAAATTGACCGATCTAACCGTCCACATTTATGGTAGGTACCGATAGATCGCCTACGCGAAAAACATACGCAATTTGGAATTCCCGGGATTAGGTAACGGTGCGCGACGATTCAACGGTTACACAACATTTCTTCACGATCAGACGGCTTGAAATCCTCAAAACTTCACGATTTTCGACGGGCGAGATCTAGGCACGTAAAAGCATAAAATGAACGGTTAGATCTGTAAAATTCAATCGTTTGAACATCAATATAACCAACACTTCGCAAAATGTATTTAAGTTTCCATCAAGAGTTTAAACCCCATAGTCAATATGCATGTTTTCCAATTTTAAATCACTTACAAATTGAAATTGACCGATCTAACCGTTTACATTTATGGTAGGTACCCATAGATCCCCTACGCGAAAAATTACCCAATTTGGAAATCCCGGGATTAGTTAACGGTGCGTGACTATTCAACAGTTACACAACGTTTCTTCACGATCGGATGGCTTGAAATCCTCAAAACATCACGATTACGATTGATGGGGCTTTAGGCATGTAAAACCAAAATTTGAACGGTCCCGATGTTGATTATTATTTCGTCGAATCTAGTTTTCAGATTAATGCTAAAAACGACATTAGAAAAGTCAATCCAGATGTAGAAAGGCATTCACCGGGCAAAATGCCGTAGGACTACATTAGAACGTCGTCGGGTAAAGTAAATAAAACGCGTAATTTTTTTCCCCGAAAAATTTCAAAACTTCCAAGTGATTTTTCGCGAAATCTCAAAATTCCCGCGTAGTGTAGCCCGACGAATATTGGAACGGTTACCCGACCGGTGATCTGTCCCGGCGAAGGTTTTGAAGTTATGCCCGACGCAACTTGAGCCTAAATTTTCGCGGAATCTCAAAAGTACCTCTTTTTTGTTGCCCGACGGAGTTTGAAAATATTACCCGACGGATAGCTGACCGTTGTCCTTACCCGACGTAGTTTGGACATTTTACCTGAAGGATACCGACATCTCCCCTTACCCGACGAATGTTTTAGAATGTTGCCAGACAGAGTTCCCGCCTAAATTTTCGCGGAATCTCAAAATTACCACCGAATATTGCTCGACGGATATTTATAAAGTAACCCGACGAAAATGGAACATGTTACCCGACGGATATGTAGCATGTTACCCAACGAAGATATGTGAAAAGTTACTTGACGGACATGTAACGAGTTACCCGACGAATATCCACCGTTTGTTATTACCCGACGAATCATTACAGTGTTGCTCGACGAACCCATACATCGGGCAATGTCAATTAGAGAGACAAATCAGACCGACTCTTCTTCTTCTTCTTCCTTGTTCTACATTTTCCTCAGTTTCTCCCAAACCCAGACGACTCCCCCTCCCTGCAACTCAATCGACTCCCTCTCAATGCAGCCGTCTGGTCATCGCAACTCCAGCACTCTCTCACACTCTCTCTTAGCCAGACTCCAGCCGGAAGGTTCTCACCGTAACTTGCCGGAAGGTTCTCACCGTAACTTGCCGGACGTTTCTCACCGAGGTAAACCGTCGCTGCCGTCGCCGCCCCTATCCTCGCCGGCAGTTTATTCAAAGTCGAACTCATTGTCCCTTTCTCTCTATTGTTAATGTAGATTGGTTATTGTTAATTTTGATTGGATAAATTTTAATTTTAGTTTGGATTGAAATTTCAATTTAAATTTGGTTTGGATATTATGAAATTGTATTGAAAATGGAATTGAAATTTGGAATTGATTATTGCAGATTGTGCATTATTGTCAAATTTGCAGATTCGGAATTTAGGGGGATTAATTGAATATTGTGATTATGGATTGGATTGGAATATAAATCTTCGTTTGGATTTTGGAATTTATGGTTAATGTTGAAGATTTGTTGAAATTTTGTTGTTGGTATAATGTTGAAATTGGTATAATGTTAAGAATTTTTCATATGATTTTTGTTATGATTTTGGATATGAAATTTATGTGAATTTTGGATCTGTGAATTTTATGAATTTTGGATATTTGAATTTTAAAAACAATTTTGTGAAATTTTGATATGGTGTAGTATAAGTGAATTTTGGAAATGTGAGTTTTATAAATTTTTAATTTGTGAATTTTAGGATTTGGATATTATTATTATATGTACGGATTAATTTGTAAGTTTGATTTTGGTCCCGAAATTTGGATTTAGAAATTTAGGTATAATGTTGTGAATTTTGAGTTTAGTGCATTTGGATTAATTAGTATTTTAAGTTTAATTTTCGTTTGTGTTGGATTTATTTAAAAAAATTAGAATTTGGTGGTTTTAGTTTTTACCAATTTACTAATTATTACTAAAAAAATGTATTGCCTTATTTATTTGCGTTTATTGAAATTATAAAATGTTGGTTAATGTAAATGTCATTTTTTTAAATTTAATATTAAAAATGTTTGGTTTTTTTTATTTAATTAAAAATATGTTGGTTAATTTTATATTAATTAATTTACATTTTTTATTGTAGATGTCGCATCGCGCCTTAATAACGTCTAGGACCCGCCCCTGCCCTGATCCCAATGATGATCATGCGCTGGAGGAGGCAGCCCCTGACTCGGTTGCCTCAACATCGGCGTCGGTTCAGTCATCGATGCGGTCTAGCAGCGACCCGGTGTCCGATCAGATCGTCGACAGCATAGCAAGAAACGGGGGGAACCCCGTACCAACCCCCAGCCCCCACAGGACGACGTCGCAGCAGACAAAACAGGGCCTAATGTCGGAGCACTCCATAAGGGTAAGTTCATTATGTTGTTTATAACCAACCATTTTTATTTGTTACTCATTTTATTTATCAATGTTCATCGAATTTGCAGGTAGGTCGATGAACGTGCGCGGGATAAACCGAGGTTTGACATACCAGCGGATTTGCAGGACAACAAATGCAAATATACTGGTGGTGTATATGCCGCTCATCTGGTCCGCGCCGGTCAAAATTCACAAACTCCTGGTGCATGACATTGATGCGATTCTTCGCACCAAGTCCCTAATGATGGGGGAGACTTTCAGAACCCAAGCCCATGAGGAGATCACTCGTTGTTGGGGAGAGTTATCGGTATGTGTTTTTCCCATTTTTAACATTAATTTCATATTTTTTTAATTATTTTACTAACTTTAATAATTGATTGCAGATCAATTTTGAGTTCGGCTTGGAGAATGTCAAGCTCATTAGATATCTGAGCCACCACTAACAGTTACGGTACGCCGACTAGAAGTACGAACTCCACTAGTACTTCTTGACTTGGCCTTCCCGGAGGAAGCTAGGGAAAATCCTCCGTAGGAGTTGGACGGGAAGAAACTGCTAGGGTGGTTATGGTTGTGCGACCATTTCGTGTCCCCCACCTATCTGGTACAGATTATCTATCTAGTTAATTAAATTATTTATTTTTTATGTTATTTTCCATTTTAAAATATAATTTTTGGTTTTACGAATGAATAGCGGAAATCGATTGCCAACACATCAAACCGAGGAGCGAAGAAATTCAACCACCACGGGGGATCGCGATCCTTATCAGCCCGGCAGGAGGATCGGCGCATCGCCGGGTCGATGTTCCCAGAGGTGGATGCCTGGGGGAAGGTGTACTCAGGACGGGGGGATCAAGAGGCTAACAAAATTCGCGTAAGTTTATTTTTTTGGAAGATTAAACATTATTTTTTAATTTGATAATTATATTTCTAATTAATATTTATTCAAATTTGTAGGAGGCGATGGAGCAAGACGTCCAGTAGACACAAGCTGAGCTCACCCAACAGCATCCGGATGTGCCGTTGGAGCAACAACTCTCTAATCTGAGATGTCGATCGCTATTCTGGAGCGACAACTTGGGAGGCACCCAGGGAGGTTCGTTCGGGGGGCAGGCGACGGGATTGTGCGGGATGTCTCGAGTCAGTCATCGAGTTCATCTCAGATAGGCAATCCCTAGGAGACGTCGGACCTTAGGAGAAACTTCGAGTTCCTACAGGCTGAAAATGCTCAGATCAAAGCCCAATACGCAGAGATCCAAGCCCAAAACCACAAAATCAAGACCGCCCTTGTAATGACCCGGACCAGAAATTAAATTATTTTGAGAATTGGACGATTTTACCCTCGATTTTAGACGGGTTCGGGAGTCACTTTTTGACTGGCAGTACTTTGGGGAATTTTTCTTTGGTTGTTGCGTAGGTCTCGAACTCACGAGTTCGTAGACAGGCGGCACGCGTAAAACAGAGAACCGGTGAGTTCGTTACGGGTTTAGAAGCTTCAGGGGCAGTTTGGTAATTTTGGAAAAGTTGGAACTATATAGGAGATATTTTTTCTCTCTCCTCGGCAGATTAGTCCATCTCTCTCCTACCCGAATCCTCCCCGTGCGAACACCGAAGACCCATTTTCATCGGAGGGATTTCGATCCGATTCGACCGAAACCAAGGTCGGGAGAATCTTCCCCGGGACCCCACGAGCATTTTGGGGTAGTTATTAAAGCGGGAGCACCGCCGTAGGCGACAGACGGAGGAGGGAGGGAACCGAATCTTCTCGGCCATTTTTTCGGCCAAACCAGGTACGATCTTTGAACTTTGACCCCATATTTGGATTCCTGGTGAAAAGTAGGGATCGTGAAAAGCGGTCAAGAAATGAAGAAGTTAGAAAACCTTGAAAATCGACCGGAAATGGCGATTTCCGGCGAACCAGACGGCGGCGGAGGTGGCGGTCCGGTCATCTTCTCCGGCAAGCCTCCGACGACGGTGACGGCCGTCCGGTCGTCTTCTTTGTTGAGTCACCGGAGATCGGTCGGGTCGAGTGAACCAATCGGGTCGAGTGAATCGATCGGGTTGAGTGAACCGGCCGGGTGGAGTGAACCAGTCGGGTCGAGTGAACCGGTCGGGTCGAGTTGGACCGGGTCAAGTTGAGCCGGATCGGGTTGGACCGGTCCAGGCGCGTGAACACTGTATTAGCGGGTTGGACCGATCCAGGCGTGTGTACCGGTTTGAGTTCGACGTTTCGAATCTGTTGGTACAGGTTTCAGGTTGATCGGACGTCGTTTAGAGGTTATTTGGACAATCCCAGCGGTATTAGTTGACCGTATTAGCGGATTTTGAGCTCGGAAAGTCAAGGTGGTTGGGTTATTATTGTGTTAGTAGTATTTGATGTAATTATGTGTGTGGTGATGAATGTTTGGTTGACTATTAATATATTTATGGAATGAGAATGATGCAAGATGATGATAGGAAATCTAGATTATGCCAGGGTTTGCTTTAGGACCCAGCATTGTTAATTATGAGATGTGAGTATAAACTACAACTAGATTAGGGTATCTCGAGGGTCAATTCCGAGATACGTATCACGATATCAAGTCGTGAGGTATGATACATTCGGTGAAATACATGAGTCACAGCGAGATATCATGTTGACGTGGTAATTATTTGATTCCATGATTTTGAGTTGAAACCGTAATTGTGATTATTAAATATCTTTTATTTAAATAATATTACGTATGAGTGCAATGATTTCCTGGAATTTATAATTGATTGCTAGACATTTGTTTTTCCAATATTTCAGTGAAAGTGTGTTGTGAGAAATGGCATGGTTGTTGGATTCGATTTTGATATTGTTTTGACGCGGTAATTATTTGAGTCCATGATTTGAAGTTGAAACCGTATTTGTGATTATAAAATACTTGATTTTTGATCCAATACCGATTTGAGGAAGCCAGGATTCGAGGCTAGGATCCGCTGAAACGGTGAACCCGGTGAACGTCCAAAATAAACAATACCGATTTGAGGGGGACCAGGATCCGCTATTAGCGGTGAACCCGGTGAATCTCCGAGATAAATATTGATTGAAGGAGGCTGGGATCTGGGCCAGGATCCGCTATTGGCGGTGAACCTCCGAGATAAACATTGATTGAGGGAGGCTAGGATCTGGGCCAGGATCAGCTATTGGGGGTGAACCTCCGAGATAAACATTGATTGAGGGAGGCTAGGATCTGGCCCAGGATCCGCTATTGGGGGTGAACCCGGTGAACCTCCGAGATAAACATTGATTGAGGGAGGCTAGGATCTGGGCCAGGATCCGCTATTGGCGGTGAACCCGGTGAACCTCCGAGATAAACATTGATTGAGGGAGGCTAGGATCTGGGCCAGGATCCGCTATTGGCGGGGAACCTAGTGAACCTCCGAGATAAACATTGATTGAGGGAGGCTAGGATCTGGGCCAGGATCCGCTATTGGCGGTGAACCCGGTGAACCTTCAATATAATTGGTTACTATTCTTCGAATAGCATCGAGAGTTTTACTCCGTTGGTTCGTTGAGTGCTCCGACTCTGGCATCGAGGAGTTTTGGTTCCGCCGGCTTGTGAGGCTATTTATGCATAGTACAGAGAGTTGTGATATAGGACTAGCACACCCTAAGGGATACCCTGGTGGCTAGGGATATACCAGTCGAGGGATATGCCGACTGATGTGATATGATAACCGAGGATATTTCCAGCTCTAATATGATTTGACGACGCTTGTCATGGGCTTAATCAGCCTACGAAAATACTTCGTCATCCGGGTCAGTGGGTTTGTATGGGCGGTGACCTAGAGTGACGAATTATTGTTGGTTCACAAATATCTGACTAGTCAGTTGTCTTGTGATATTCCAGTAGAGGTGTCAGCAGTGTCTGACCTACTGACATTTGGTGTCAGAGGGTATTCCTATTTGGACCACCACTATTCCGAGGTCTTGGCTTTAACCTGTATGCTATCCTGCGTCTGACAGGTAGGAGTGGTCAGTAAGTATAGAGGTTCTATCGGGAACCCTGTAAGGTTTACTAAATATTGTTTTTGTAAGGATAAAGAGTATTCCTGGTATTTAATGTTTGAGGTAAAAGAGCTGTCAGATGGGATAAGGGTTCTTCCCGGGTTTCGAGGGGAAATTCGGGATGGGTCCTTAAAATTGGTATCAGAGCTCTAGGTTAACTTCCTGCAGACTGCAAACTTGTGTGCAAATTATTTAAGGATTTCTGTTAACAAGATGCCTCCGAGGCGTTTACCTCTTTAGCGACCTTGAACTGAATAGGCGGTTGGTTCTTTAACCTGAGTTATTGAAATTTCGGGGATGAAATTTCTGTAAGGGGGGAAGTTTGTAACGACCCGGACCATAAATTAAATTATTTTTAGAATTGGACGATTTTACCCTCGATTTTAGACGGGTTCAGGAGTCACTTTTTGATTGGCAGTACTTTGGGGAATTTTTCTTTGGTCGTTGCGTAGGTCTCGAACTCACGAGTTCGTAGACAGGTGGCACGCGGAAAACGGAGACCCGGTGAGTTCGTTACGGGTCTAGAAGCTTCAGGGGCAGTTTGGTAATTTTGGAAAAGTTGGAACTATATAGGAGATATTATTTCTCTCTTCTCGGCAGATTGGTCCGTCTCTCTCCTACCCGAATCCTCCCCGTGCGAACACCGAAGACCCATTTTCATCGGAGGGATTTCGATCCGATTCGACCGAAACCAAGGTCGGGAGAATCTTCCCCGGGACCCCACGAGCATTTTGGGGTAGTTATTGGAGCGGGAGCACTGCCGTAGGCGATGGACGGAGGAGGGAGGGAACCGAATCTTCTCAGCCATTTGTCCGGCCAAACCAGGTACAATCTTTGAACTTTGACCCCATATTTGGATTCCTGGTGAAAAGTAGATGAATTTACATGTGTGGATTGTGAAAAACGGTCAAGAAATGAAGAAGTTAGAAAACCTTGAAAATCGACCGGAAATGGCGATTTCCGGCGAACCAGACGGCGGTGGAGGTGGCGGTCCGGTCATTTTCTCTGGCAAGCCTCCGACGACGGCGACGGCCGTCCGGTCGTCTTCTCCGGCGAGTCACCGGAGACCTGTCGGGTTGAGTGAACCGGTTGGGTCGAGTGAACCGGTCGGGTCGAGTTCGACCGGGTCAGGTTGAGCCGGACCGGGTTGGATTGATCCAGGTGCGTGAACACTGTAGCAGGCGCGTGACCGGCGCGTGGGACCGTGTGCCGAACTTCCGGCGGCGCGTGGGGCCGAGTCTGAGGTCACGGCGATGCGTGGTAACTAGTTTTCGAAGTTTCGAATCTATTGGTACAGGTTTCAGGATGATCGGACGTCGTTTAGAGGTCATTTGGGCAATCCCAGCGGTAATAGTTGACGGTATTAGCGGATTTTGAGCTCGGAAAGTCAAGGTGGTTGGGTTATTATTGTGTTAGTAGTATTTGATGTAATTATGTGTGTGGTGATGAATGTTTGGTTGACTATTAATATATTTATGGAATGAGAATGATGCAAGATGATGATAGGAAATCTAGATTATGCCAGGGTTAGCTTTAGGACCCAGCATTGTTAATTATGAGATGTGAGTATAAACTACAACTAGATTAGGGTATCTCGAGGGTCAATTCCGAGATACGTATCACGATATCAAGTCGTGAGGTATGATACATTCGGTGAAATACATGAGTCACAGCGAGATATCATGTTGACGTGGTAATTATTTGATTCCATGATTTTGAGTTGAAACCGTAATTGTGATTATTAAATATCTTTTATTTAAATACTATTACGTATGAGTGCAATGATTTCCTGGAATTTATAATTGATTGCTAGACATTTGTTTTTCCAATATTTCAGTGAAAGTGTGTTGTGAGAAATGGCATGGTTGTTGGATTCGATTTTGATATTGTTTTGACGCGGTGAACATTTTAGTCCATGATTTGAAGTTGAAACCGTATTTGTGATTATAAAATACTTGATTTTTGATCCAATACCGATTTGAGGAGGCCAGGATTCGAGGCTAGGATCCGCTGAAACGGTGAACCCGGTGAACCTCCAAAATAAACAATACCGATTTGAGGGGGACCAGGATCCGCTATTGGCGGTGAACCCGGTGAACCTCCAAGATAAACATTGATTGAGGGAGGCTAGGATCTGGGCCAGGATTCGCTATTGGCGGTGAACCCGGTGAACCTCCGAGATAAACATTGATTGAGGGAGGCTAGGATCTAGGCCAGGATCCGCTATTGGCGATGAACCCGGTGAACCTCCGAGAAAAACATTGATTGAAGGAGGCTAGGATCTGGGCCAGGATCCGCTATTGGCGGTGAACCCGGTGAACCTCCGAGATAAACATTGATTGAGGGAGGCTAAGATCTGGGCCAGGATCCGCTATTGGCGGTGGTCCCGGTGAACCTCCGAGAGAAACATTGATTGAGGGAGGCTAGGATCTGGGCCAGGATCCGCTATTGGCGGTGAACCCAGTGAACCTCCGAGATAAACATTGATTGAGGTAGGCTAGGATCTGGGCCAAGATCCGCTATTGGCGGTGAACCCGGTGAACCTTCAATATAATTGGTTACTATTCTTCGAATAGCATCGAGAGTTTTACTCCGTTGGTTGGTTGAGTGCTCCGACTCTGGCATCGAGGAGTTTTGGCTCCGCCGGGGTGCGAGGCTATTTATGCATAGTACAGAGATTTGTGATATAGGACTAGCACACCCCAAGGGATACCCTGGTGGCTAGGGATATACCAGTCGAGGGATATGCCGACTGATGTGATATGATAGCCGAGGATATTTCCGGCTCTAATATGATTTGACGACGCTTGTCATGGGCTTAATCAGCCTACGAAAATACTTCGTCATCCGAGTCAGTGGGTTTGTATGGGCGGTGACCTAGAGTGACGAATTATTGTTGGTTCACAAATATCTGACTAGTCAGTTGTCTTGTGATATTCCAGTAGAGGTGTCAGCAGTGTCTGACCTACTGACATTTGGTGTCAGAGGGTATTCCTATTTGGACCACCACTATTCCGAGGTCTTGGCTTTAACCTGTATGCTATCCTGCGTCTGACAGGTAGGAGTGGTCAGTAAGTATAGAGGTTCTATCGGGAACCCTATAAGGTTTACTAAATATTGTTTTTGTAAGGATAAAGAGTATTCCTGGTATTTAATGTTTGAGGTAAAAGAGCTGTCAGATGGGATAAGGGTTCTTCCCGGGTTTCGAGGGGAAATTCGGGATGGGTCCTTAAAATTGGTATCAGAGCTCTAGGTTAACTTCCTGCAGACTGCAAACTTGTGTGCAAATTATTTAAGGATTTCTGTTAACAAGATGCCTCCGAGGCGTTTACCTCTTTAGCGACCTTGAACTGAATAGGCGGTTGGTTCTTTAACCTGAGTTATTGAAATTTCGGGGATGAAATTTCTGTAAGGGGGGAAGTTTGTAACGACCCGGACCATAAATTAAATTATTTTTAGAATTGGACGATTTTACCCTCGATTTTAGACGGGTTCAGGAGTCACTTTTTGATTGGCAGTACTTTGGGGAATTTTTCTTTGGTCGTTGCGTAGGTCTCGAACTCACGAGTTCGTAGACAGGTGGCACGCGGAAAACGGAGACCCGGTGAGTTCGTTACGGGTCTAGAAGCTTCAGGGGCAGTTTGGTAATTTTGGAAAAGTTGGAACTATATAGGAGATATTATTTCTCTCTTCTCGGCAGATTGGTCCGTCTCTCTCCTACCCGAATCCTCCCCGTGCGAACACCGAAGACCCATTTTCATCGGAGGGATTTCGATCCGATTCGACCGAAACCAAGGTCGGGAGAATCTTCCCCGGGACCCCACGAGCATTTTGGGGTAGTTATTGGAGCGGGAGCACTGCCGTAGGCGATGGACGGAGGAGGGAGGGAACCGAATCTTCTCAGCCATTTGTCCGGCCAAACCAGGTACAATCTTTGAACTTTGACCCCATATTTGGATTCCTGGTGAAAAGTAGATGAATTTACATGTGTGGATTGTGAAAAACGGTCAAGAAATGAAGAAGTTAGAAAACCTTGAAAATCGACCGGAAATGGCGATTTCCGGCGAACCAGACGGCGGTGGAGGTGGCGGTCCGGTCATTTTCTCTGGCAAGCCTCCGACGACGGCGACGGCCGTCCGGTCGTCTTCTCCGGCGAGTCACCGGAGACCTGTCGGGTTGAGTGAACCGGTTGGGTCGAGTGAACCGGTCGGGTCGAGTTCGACCGGGTCAGGTTGAGCCGGACCGGGTTGGATTGATCCAGGTGCGTGAACACTGTAGCAGGCGCGTGACCGGCGCGTGGGACCGTGTGCCGAACTTCCGGCGGCGCGTGGGGCCGAGTCTGAGGTCACGGCGATGCGTGGTAACTAGTTTTCGAAGTTTCGAATCTATTGGTACAGGTTTCAGGATGATCGGACGTCGTTTAGAGGTCATTTGGGCAATCCCAGCGGTAATAGTTGACGGTATTAGCGGATTTTGAGCTCGGAAAGTCAAGGTGGTTGGGTTATTATTGTGTTAGTAGTATTTGATGTAATTATGTGTGTGGTGATGAATGTTTGGTTGACTATTAATATATTTATGGAATGAGAATGATGCAAGATGATGATAGGAAATCTAGATTATGCCAGGGTTAGCTTTAGGACCCAGCATTGTTAATTATGAGATGTGAGTATAAACTACAACTAGATTAGGGTATCTCGAGGGTCAATTCCGAGATACGTATCACGATATCAAGTCGTGAGGTATGATACATTCGGTGAAATACATGAGTCACAGCGAGATATCATGTTGACGTGGTAATTATTTGATTCCATGATTTTGAGTTGAAACCGTAATTGTGATTATTAAATATCTTTTATTTAAATACTATTACGTATGAGTGCAATGATTTCCTGGAATTTATAATTGATTGCTAGACATTTGTTTTTCCAATATTTCAGTGAAAGTGTGTTGTGAGAAATGGCATGGTTGTTGGATTCGATTTTGATATTGTTTTGACGCGGTGAACATTTTAGTCCATGATTTGAAGTTGAAACCGTATTTGTGATTATAAAATACTTGATTTTTGATCCAATACCGATTTGAGGAGGCCAGGATTCGAGGCTAGGATCCGCTGAAACGGTGAACCCGGTGAACCTCCAAAATAAACAATACCGATTTGAGGGGGACCAGGATCCGCTATTGGCGGTGAACCCGGTGAACCTCCAAGATAAACATTGATTGAGGGAGGCTAGGATCTGGGCCAGGATTCGCTATTGGCGGTGAACCCGGTGAACCTCCGAGATAAACATTGATTGAGGGAGGCTAGGATCTAGGCCAGGATCCGCTATTGGCGATGAACCCGGTGAACCTCCGAGATAAACATTGATTGAAGGAGGCTAGGATCTGGGCCAGGATCCGCTATTGGCGGTGAACCCGGTGAACCTCCGAGATAAACATTGATTGAGGGAGGCTAAGATCTGGGCCAGGATCCGCTATTGGCGGTGGTCCCGGTGAACCTCCGAGAGAAACATTGATTGAGGGAGGCTAGGATCTGGGCCAGGATCCGCTATTGGCGGTGAACCCAGTGAACCTCCGAGATAAACATTGATTGAGGTAGGCTAGGATCTGGGCCAAGATCCGCTATTGGCGGTGAACCCGGTGAACCTTCAATATAATTGGTTACTATTATTCGAATAGCATCGAGAGTTTTACTCCGTTGGTTGGTTGAGTGCTCCGACTCTGGCATCGAGGAGTTTTGGCTCCGCCGGGGTGCGAGGCTATTTATGCATAGTACAGAGATTTGTGATATAGGACTAGCACACCCCAAGGGATACCCTGGTGGCTAGGGATATACCAGTCGAGGGATATGCCGACTGATGTGATATGATAGCCGAGGATATTTCCGGCTCTAATATGATTTGACGACGCTTGTCATGGGCTTAATCAGCCTACGAAAATACTTCGTCATCCGGGTCAGTGGGTTTGTATGGGCGGTGACCTAGAGTGACGAATTATTGTTGGTTCACAAATATCTGACTAGTCAGTTGTCTTGTGATATTCCAGTAGAGGTGTCAGCAGTGTCTGACCTACTGACATTTGGTGTCAGAGGGTATTCCTATTTGGACCACCACTATTCCGAGGTCTTGGCTTTGACCTGTATGCTATCCTGCGTCTGACAGGTAGGAGTGGTCAGTAAGTATAGAGGTTCTGTCGGGAACCCTGTAAGGTTTACTAAATATTGTTTTTGTAAGGATAAAGAGTATTCCTGGTATTTAATGTTTGAGGTAAAAGAGCTGTCAGACGGGATAAGGGTTCTTCCCGGGTTTCGAGGGGAAATTCGGGATGGGTCCTTAAAGCCTTTGCCAAGGTCTTTGATCGTTTGGGTGACCGTGGATTGGATGATATTTTCTCACCGCCCACCTAACAGCCCCCTCAGGATCCCAGCTACTTCGACCCGTCGACTACTAGTTAGAGTGTAATATATGTTCAGTTTTGTTTTCACTTTAATGATGTAAAAACATAACATTAATTTTTATAAATATTATTTTTATTTTATTTTGATTCTTTTAATTGAATTTTTTAATTATTTATTTTTATTTTTAATTATTTAATTAAATAATTTATTAAAAATATATTTTAAATATTCAGAGTTTGCCCGACGTACAATCAAGGCGTCGGGCATAGGAATGAAATTTTTTTAAACTGTACCCGACGAAGATTAAGAAAGTTACCCGACGAATACCAAAACGTTACTCGACGGATAAGTAACAATTTACCCGACGGATATGTAGACTGTTACCCGACGGATATGTAAAAAGTTACCCGACGGATATGGAAAACGTTATCCGACGGATATGTAAACACTTACCCGACGGATATGTAAACACTTACCCGACGGATATGTAAAAAGTTACCCGACGGATATGTAAAACATTACCCAACGGATATGTAAATATTTACCCTGATATGTAAACAGTTACTCGACGGATATGTATCGAGTTACCCGACGAAGATTTAAAACGTTACCCGAAGAATATATGAAGGTTACCCGACGCACATTCTCTGCCGGTAATATCTTGTTAACTTTTAGGTTGCTCAACGAAGGTGTAAGCGACGAACTCCTCCGCGGGGCAAGTTTTAGTTGCTCGACGAATACACTGTTATCGTCGACTAACATCAAGCCCGACTGCACTAGCCTGACACAGGTTGCTGGTTGGAGATTCGTCGTTTTCAGAGTTGCTCGATGAACACCTATGGTTGCTCGACGACGTCCTTTCGCCGGGCAAGATGAATTTTATTATAGTGCATGGATCCGTCCGGCAAGCTTTAAATTGCTTGCCGAATTTACTGTTCCCGTCGGCTAATCTCAAGCTTGACGGGTGTGGCTTGATGGACGTTGTCCGACGATGAATCGCCGAGTTTAAAGTTGCCCGACGAACATTGAACTTTGCTCGACTAGCACTTTTTGCCGGGCACGACTGATTTTCTTGTAGTGGCTATTAAGAAAATTTTGATTTTGTGTTACTAATTTGTAGTTTTGCAAATATAAATAGTAATACGTACTTGTTTTTCATATTATAGGTCACGTTCTGTGAGTATGATGGAATTGGACAATTTATAAAATTATATATATATATATATATATATATATATTTTAATGTGATTACTATTGTAAAATAGTAAAGATGGAGATTGAGAAAGTTTGGAGGCAAAGAGAATAATTTTATTCATCATATAAACCCTCTTTATATAGAAGTAGGGTTTAGGGTTTGATTACACATATACTATTACTATTCACATGAATAGCACCGATAATAATAAATTATTTACAACCCTCCCCCATGGATATTCCATGTCAATATATAGTGTCACTTTGGCTACGCCCATGTGTTACCTCGTTAAAACCCTATTAGGTAATATAAAAACCCTATAGGACAAAAACAACCATGGTTGAAAGGAAAAAATGTGCAACGCGCATAAATATGGATTAGTCGCATCGAAACCTCGGAGGTAGTTGAAGTCCTCCAATCGAGATTATGAGCAGATAGTATGTATGTGGGAGTAGGATGCGTTAGAGTAGCTACACGAACTAAAATCTTGCCCAGTAAACCCTGTGGAAAAAACCCATGGTCGAAAGTAAAAAGATGAACAAATGCGTATGTGTAGAATTATGTCATCTTCAGGATGCAATATGATTAGGGCCGGTGACCATTTCAAAGATATGTCTCATTAAAATGTAGCCATGTAACAAAATCCAATAAGATAAAATAACCCTAGATGCAAGATAAAAGAATACACCATGGCTAACATACAATACAAGTTACGTGTTTAGTATAAACACACACCTTTAAATGGTGGGGGTTGTGTTTAGTATAAATATTATTATTATTACAGTAGTTTTCCTCTTGGAGAAAAAAAGCACACCCTTTAACAAATATTATTACTTATGGAACTAACACAAAGCAACCATTCAACCATTAATCTCTGCCGAGTATATTGGAGATCATTTGAACACGGTAGGAGGCATCGGCTGAGCAGCCGTTGGCGGCCCAATCCAACCTACATTTCAAAAAATAAAAATTGTGCATGTTATTGATAATAATTAATAATTGAGAACGATGTACATTTGTAACGAATTTAGGATTAGTTACAAACCAGCTGCCGGGTCGAAGCCTCTATATTTGAGCTCAGAGTGCTCTTGGCAAAGGGCGCATAGCTCGCAGCAGCCGTGGACACACCAATCGCAACAAGGCTCCTCCGGCAGACCAAATTTCTTGCGTATTTTCTGTCTATACATGCATGAGTATAACCAATGGCACTGAACCATGTACAGCAACCCGTACGTACACTAGGCTTTGAGAGATGCAAGCTAAGCTCACCCCCAAAAAAAAAAAAAAAAAAAAATCTCCTATTAGGAACCATGACTTGTATAGTAGGGTTTTATATACGTAAAGGTCTCTCTTGATCAGTCATATGATTTGTATAAGATATATATGTCTGGATGTTCGAGAAGACGAGACGAGTTGTATACAACGGTTAATTTTCTCAGATTAATTAGGCTATATTATAGATATTTGGGAATTCATGGTGTGATGACACTTACAAGTTTGTCCTTCATCGGCAATTTCTGCGATTTGGCCGAACGTGATGCATGGGAGAAAACATGTTATCAAACCTACACACCAGAAGGCAGAAGATGACTTAATTACATTCACCAATTGGGTTTGTTAATTAAGTAGATAGAATGAAATAAAAAAGTGCTTAAAGTTAAATGGTGTTAAATTGTCCCACAAAAGAGATGGGAGTTGATTAGTTCTTGTGATAGATATTCGTACGTACATGGAATGGCATCTTGTCCACAGCTACAAAGACCAACCGACCAATTGGACTGCGTAGGGCGATGGCGGTAATCGATATTCATACTGGTAATTTTACTAGTAATGCAATAGCAAACAATAATTAAGATTTCTGCACTTATCAAACAGGTTACTGTAATTAATGTAGAACAAATCAAAGAAGAAGATTGCTAAGTTCTATTTATACTCCAATATCCAAACCCTGCTAGTTCATGTAAGGAGACAGTGTACCTTTGGGAAGTTCGCCTATGAAATTGCTAGCTAGCTTCTTAATAATTACCTTGGTATACCAGGCCATGTTCATTATTATTCACATTAGACCGGACATTTTTCTTTCAACTTATATAACCTTGTTTTATGATCTTGTGAAAAAATAAAGTTATTTATTCATTTTTAATTAACCTTGCTAATCATGATTATTGTATTGGGGCATAGAGCAATTGTGTGATCACGTACTAGAATAGGCTGCCTTTACATGTTCAAACAGAAGCTAGAAGGGCCAACTGGGCAAGTACCAAAAGAGCCAAACCCAACAACTCAATTTCAACATATTTCGTCTTCTTTACATTTTCCTAATATAAAAAGGAGACCATGTATATTTGTAAACCATATATTAATACAAGTGGGTGGTTCTTATATTGTAGATCATACCTATATTATTATGTAATTTACAAATATTCAACATTTGCCTTCTGTTGTATTTGGGTAAATGTAGAGCACCGAGAAATTAAAATGTGAGGGGATTCACTACAAGAAATGATGTCTGGCCCGACAAGCTCTTGCCCGACGAACGCTACTGGCCGGATAATCAACTGTCGCCCGACGGATACGCATACTCGCCGGGTAACCTGTTGGCGGGAAGAGCATGCCGTTGGCTCGCAAAATTGGAAGGTGTTACCCGACGATTTATACCCCCGTCGGGTAACATTATATACAACGACGAATAGTCGTCGTCGGGTAACACTGGGCGTTGACTCTAATTTGCCCAACGAATCATTTAATATTGCCCTGCGAATGTTGTTCGTCAGGCAAACGTCTAAGCACACTAAATACCCGAGACTCTCTTTTCTTATTCTTCTTCTTCCTCCTCTCTGCTTCATCTGTTCTCTCTGCTCTCTCTCTCCCTCTCACTCACTCACTCTCTTTCTCTACCTAATATTATCATCTCATCACTATTTTCACTGCCAATCAAATCTTTTTTCTCTATCAATCACAAAATATCAAATATTAAGGTTTGAAATTTTTATTTTTTTTAGTTTTGAAATTTTTATTTTTGATTAGGAATTAATTATGTTTTGTGTTGTAGGAATTTTGTGGTTGATTTGAAGGAATATTTATAAAAAGGTATGTGTGTTTACCTCTCAATTTAATTTTGATAAGAATGTTGGATATAATTATGTTAGGAAATTTTGTATTTATTGTGGAAAATGTGTAGAAATTGTTCAGAATTTGTTAGGAAAATATGAAAATAGAAAATATGTTATGAAAATATGAAAATAGAAAATATGTTATGAAATTAGGAAAATAGAAAATATGTTAGGAAATTAGGAAATTTTGTTGTAAAATAGGAAAATTAAAAATATGTAATGAAATGATTGAAATTAGAAAATATGTTAGGAAATTAGGAAGAATGTTAGGAAATTAAGGAAGTAGAAAATATGTTAGAAAATTATGAAATTAGAAAATATTTAGGAAAATAGGAAAATAGAAAATATGTTAGGAAATTAGGAAATATTTAGGAAATTGTGAAATTAGAAAATATTTAGGAAAATAGGAAAATAGAAAATATGTTAGGAAATTAGGAAATATTTTGGAAATTATGAAATTAGAAAATATTTAGGAAAATAGGAAAATAGAAAATATGTTAGGAAATTAGGAAATTTTGTTGTAAAATAGGAAAATATAAAAATATGTAATGAAATTAGGAAATATTTAGGAAATCATGAAATTAGAAAATATTTAGGAAAATAGGAAAATAGAAAATATGTTAGGAAATTAGCAAATTTTGTTGTAAAATAGGAAAATATAAAAATATGTAATGAAATTCTTGAAATTAGAAAATTTGTTTGGAAATTAGAAAATATGTTAGGAAAATAGGGAAATAGAAAATATGTTAGGAAATTATGAAATTAGAAAATATTTAGGAAAATAGGAAAATAAAAAATATGTAATGAAATTATTAAAATTCGAAATTATGTTTGGAAATTAGAAAATATGTTAGGAAAATAGGGAAATAGAAAATATGTTAGGAAATTAGAAAATATTTTAGGAAAATATGAAAATAAAAAATATGTAATGAAATTATTGAAATTAGAAAATATGTTAGGAAAATAGGGAAATAGAAAATATGTACGGAAATTATAAAATTGTAAACTCTGTTTTATGCAAAATTAATATATAATTAATATATGTTTGTATTTGTGAATTTGTTGTGATATTTTTTGTAAAACGCTTTATTTAGTTCCGACGGAGTGAAATAATTTCATATTTCATAACCGTTTATGCGAAGTTAATCGAGTTTATTAACTTCGTATAATGAAATTCAATGAAAAACCTTAGACTCGTTTGAGAGTCAGTGAATCGGATTGATTGACTGACTCTTGAATTGTCCATTTATTCGGACAGTTTGGGGGTGCGCAACAATGTGTTGTGTAGTTGGCGGTCTACGAGGTTAGGTTTCGATTATGGTAAATTCGGTTTGTATCCCCTCAATGTTCTCCGAATGCATACTAGATATTTGTTTATAACATCTACGTCGTGCATTTAGGGAACTGTAGGGAGATGCTGCCGAAATTTTCATCGATCGAAATTTAGCCTCGTAGGTCGTAAAGTACACAGCACAGAACGTGCACTCTCGAATGTGATAGGGCCAAATCACCGGAGGCATAAGGAGAAGAGCTACTTTTGATTTTAACTTGTTCTATTTACGGGACAATGTTAACTCAATTACTTACGTTGACTCTATGTTGTGAAAGCAGGCACAATGGATAGAGGGTGGATGCAAATGTTTGATAGATCTTCTTATCAGTATTTGGATGGGATCGACAGTTTCATTGCCTTTGCACGTAGTCATTGCAGTGATACAAAACGTATCAGGTGTCCGTGCCGTAAATGTAACAACTGTAGTTGGATGCCGGTTAATGAGGTCCAAACTCATCTGGAATGGAATGGGATCCAACACAACTACACTAATTAGATCTATCACGGTGAAGAAATATTTTCCGTATCGACATCTTCGGTTCCTGGGACCCGTCGGGACGAAAGTGGTTTGGACCGGCAATGTGATAATGATCAAGTCGTTGAGTTATTAACCGATGATTTTCCTCCCACATCAGATGATATGGAAAATGATGTGCCAAGGTTGCAACCAGAAGACTCTGAGCTCCATTACGAGAGATTGTTGAAACAAGCTCAGCGCGAATTGTACCCCGGTTGTAAATCATTTTCAGTTCTAGGGGTAGTTGTGGAGTTGATGCACATGAAAGTTGAGTATAATCAAACGAACAAGCTTTTTGATCACATGATGGAGATCAACATCCGAATGCTCCCTGAAGATAATTGGCTGGCAAAAGATTATTATAGCTCGAAGAAGTTGTTGAAGGGCCTTGGGTTAGGGTATATCAAGATCCATGCATGCAAGAACAACTGTGCATTGGTTTACGGTGAATTCGAGCAGCTTGACAAATGTCCCGTGTGCAATGAGCCTAGGTTTCAAAAGAACAAGATTCCTAACAAGGTGTTGCATTATTTTCCACTGAAGCCAAGGTTATAAAGATTCTACATGTCGTCCCACACAGCCTGTGATATGAGGTGGCATAAGGATGAACGCATTGATGATGATGTAATAAGGCATCCGGTGGATGGAAAGGCTTTGAAGGAATTTGACAAAATGTAACCCAAGTTTGTTGCGGAGCCAAGAAATGTCATATTAGGGCTCGCTACTGACGGGTTTAATCCGTTTGGGAGTTTTGCAAAGCCCTATAGCACTTGGCCAGTTGTTATGGTTCCGTATAACTTGCCTCCTTGGAGATGCATGAAGAACGGATTCAAAATCCTAAGTAGTTTGATACTGGGGCGCAAATCGCCAAGTAATTCCATCTATTTGTATTTGCAGTCATTGATTGACGAGCTCGTGGATCTGTCGGAAAATGGTGTCCGAACATACAACAAGTGCAATGGAGAAATGTTCATCCTACGAGTGGACATAATGTGGACAATTAATGATTTTCCTACTTATGGTATGTCATCGGGATGGAGCACCAAGGGCTATCTTGCTTGCCCGAAATGTGGACCAGACACAATGTCCTTTTGGCACGCATCTAAGGTATGCTACTTGGATGCGAGAAGGTTTCTGCCCTAGGAGAGGTGCGGTGATGAAATATTATCCAAACTCAGCAATATACATGATTTTGTGACACGGGGATCAAAACCAGCCGAACAGAAAAATTGGACGAAAAAAAGCATGTTCTTCCGGTTTCCATATTGGTCGAAATTGAAAATCAAAGACATAGCCGATCCTCTGCACATCAAGAAGAATGTTGTTGAGAGTGTTGTGGGAACGACTTTACCCATTGAAGGCAAGTCAAAGGACACACAAAAGACTAGTCTGGGCATGAAAGAAATGGGGATTCAGCCTAATTTGTGACCAAAAGTCGTCAATGGCAAATACATCATGGCTCATCCAAGTTATACATTTACGCTGGACAATAAGAAAAAATTCCGAAAGTTCTTGGAAGGTTTGAAATTTCACGACGGGTACGCCGGCAACTTATCCCGGAGTGTTAGCACGGACGGTGGCACCATTTCTGGTATGAAGAGCCTTGACTATCATATTTTGCTACATCGACTCATTCTGATTGGTATTCGCCACTTCTTGGAGGATGGTGTTGTTGAGACGATAGTTTATTTCTCTCAATTCTTCCAGATACTATGTGCCAGGTCGTTGGTTAAGGCGGACCTTCAAGAAATTAGCGAGGATATTGCGTACATCATGTGTCGGCTTGAGCAAATATATCCACCTGCATTCTTTGATGTAATGGTGCACCTACTAATACATCTGCCGGATGAGGCAAAGCTAGCTGGCCCGATGCATTATCGTTGGATGTACCCAATCGAGAGGTATGAATTATCCCTGCCATTTGATAATATTTCCTTACTATCATGTGTATATGTGAATCTTAATGTAAATTTCATTACAGAATGTTAGGTACGTACAAGCGGTAAGTTCGGAACAAGACACATCCCGAAGGGTCTATAGCCGAGGCGTACATTGCAAATGAGGCACTGACATTTTGTGCAATGTACCTTCAAAATGTTGAAACTACCTTCAATAGGGCATCTCGCAACGACGATGGTGGTCAACGTCCAGAGCCGCACGACCATTCGACACTGGTCCAATCTGGGAGCCGTTCATCAATAGCAACATGGAGGTGGCTCATTGGTTCTTACTAAACAACTGTGACGAAGTCTGGCCCTTCCACGAGCAGCACGAGGCGTTGATGAAGGCCCAATTTCCTTCTAACTAGGAAGAAATGGACAAACAACTGTTTCCAAGTTGGTTTTCCCAGCATGTAAGTCAAATATTTTATTTCCAAATTTCTTAAATTGGTTTTAAGCTTACCTATTTCGTTTCTTGTGTGTATCTTACCAGATGGCACAGCTGAAAGATGTCAACTCGCCAAATTTCAATAAATAATTAATGCAATTGGCCATTGGCCCATTCCGAGGAGAAATGTACGCTGGTTGTCACGTTAACGAAGTTAAGTTCGTGTGCACAGAACGAGACGAAAAGTTGTCTACGCAAAACAGCGGTGTCTTCGTGCTGGGGAATGGGGAAAATGCTGATACGGTTTCTACGGCAAATTGTTAACTGTGGTTAAGGTGTTATACGTCGACCACAAGGAAGTCGTCTTGTTCAAGTGTCATTGGTTTGACACGAGCCCAAGTATCCAGGCAGTGTTATCAAAGATCAGTTATGTACCTCTATAAACACAAACACTCGGTGGTTTAAGAGTGATCCCTACATCCTCGCTTGTACGGCGAAACAAGTATTCTATATGGATGATCCAAAAGCTGGTGGTGGTTTGAGAGTAGCTGAGATGGTGAATCATAGAAACATTTGGGACTTAGATGACCGATACCATGAAGAAGATGGGGAAATAGATGATGACCAAATCGTTCACTAGGTGGATTCATCGGCATCCACCCAAAACGTGGATGGAGTACGGACCAATGACATCATCCCACCAATTACGATTGATGACATTTTTATTGATATGGGGGAATTATAACAAATTGAAAGTGATTAGGAGGAATCAAGTACTGTACACATATCGGATGACGAACGTGATTGGGAGGGGGAAAGCGAATCCAAATGAAAGTTGTAAATTCGAAATTTAATTCATATATGTAATATCCATCTTCAAATCAATAAATTTGATTTATATGTATGTTGTATGATTTCATTCACAAAAATAGTTTTTTTACTTTCTTAAAGTGAGGAGACCATACATGCACTCCCCAAAATACGCAACTTCAAAATAAAATGTTGGTCAAAGATTTAGTCAAATATTTTGATGATAAGTCATGAAAGTCAATTTGATAAATCATGAGGGTCAATTTTTACTCTTTAGTGCAATGTGAAAAAAATTGAACCCAACATTCATATTGACCAAATAAGATACAACAATTTTTTATAAAAAATATTGTCTATAAAATGTGCTTTGATAATATTTTTATAAACAATTATTTACCAGATCAAATTTACATTTATTTAATAAAAAATTTGTTTAAATTAATGTTGCCCGACGGTTATTACCCATGTTACCCGACGGATCGAAACAATTGGTTTTACTCGACGGATACGTAACTATTACCCGACGACTATATGTAACACTTTACCCGACGGATATGGTACAGGTTACCCGACGAACCACAACAATTGGTGTTACCCGACGGACAGTTAACTTTTACCCGACGACGATAATTAACATGTTGCCCGACGGATATTTAACGGTTTACCCGACGACCGGTCTTCACTTGTAATTACCCGACGAATATACATGAATATTCGTGGGGTATGATTGAGCAGAATAAATTTACATTTTTTTATTAAACAACTTTTTTAAATTACTTGCAAATTGAAACTGACCGATCTAACCGTCCACATTTATGGTAGATACCCATAGATCACCTACGCGAAAAATTACCCAATTTGGAAATCCCAGGATTCGGTAACGGTGCGCGACGATTCAACGGTTACACAACGTTTCTTCACGATCAGACGGCTTGAAATCCTCAAAACATCAAGATTTTCGACGGGCGAGATCTAGGAATGTAAAACCACGAAATTCTCGCGTAGTATAACCCGAGGTATAATGGAAATGTTACCCGACAGACTGCCGACAGGTGCTCTTACCCGACGACGGGTTTGAATTATGCCCGACGAACACTGCACCTAAATATTCGCGGATTCTCAAAAGTACCGTGTTTTTTTGCCCGACGTAGGTTGAAATTATTACCCGACGGAAACCGACAACTGTACTTACCTGACGGAGGAATCAAAGTTACCGCCGATTATTGCCCGACGGATATGAAACATGTTATCCGACTGATACCGAAAATTTTACCCGACAATGATAGTGAATAGTTACACGACGGATGTGTAACGAGATACCCAACGAATTTCTACGATTTGTTCATTCCCGATGAATCATTAAAGTGTTGCTCGACGAACCTATCCGTCGGGCAATGTCAATCAGAGAGATATATCAGACCGACTCTTCTTCTTCTTCCTTGTTCTTCATTTTCTGCAGTTTCCTCTGTTGCTCTCTATTTCTCTTCCCAATTTGCTCTCTGTTTCGTTTGATTATCAGAACCACACCACTGTTTCTCGCTCTCCCTCCATCCGCCGCTCCAGCAGTCAAAGACGCCGCCTCTCTCTCAGCGAGCTTTGTCGTCGCCGCCGCTCCCCTCGCTAGACCGATCTCTCACCGAGTTCCTTGAAGGTCGAACTCATTGTCCCTCTCTCTCTCTCTATTGTTAATGTATATATATTGGTTTATTGTTAATTTTGATTTGAAAAAAGAATTTATGAAATTGGATATTGTTATTGTTATTGTTAATGTTAATGTATATATATTTGGATATATATTTGTTATTGGTTTATTGTTATTGTTATTGTTATTGTTAATGTTAATGTATATATGTTGGTTTATTGTTAATTTTGATTTGAAAAAAGAAATTATGAAATTGGATATTGTTATTGTTAATTGTTATTGTTAATGTTAATGTATATATATTTGGATATATATTTTTTATTGGTTTATTGTTATTGTTAATGTTCATGTATATATATTGGTTTATTGTTAATTTTGATTTGAAAAAAGAATTTATGAAATTGGATATTGTTATTGTTAATTGTTATTGTTAATGTTTATGTATATATATTTGGATATATATTTGTTATTGGTTAATTGTTATTGTTAATGTATATATGATAGTTGAAGATTTGTTGAAATTTTGATGTTTGCTATAATGTTGAAATTGATATAATGTTATGATTTTTGTTATGATTTTGGATATGAAATTTATGTGAATTTTGGATATGTGAATTTTATGAATTTTGGGTATTTGAATTTTAAAAACAATTTTGTAAAATTTTGATATGGTGTAGTATAAGTGAATTTTGGAAATGTGAGTTTTATAAATTTTTAATTTGTGAATTTCAGGATTTGGATATTATTATTATATGTTTGGATTAATTTGTAAGTTTGATTTTGGTCCCGAAATTTGGATTTAGAAATTTAGGTATAATGTTGTGAATTTTGAGTTTAGTACGTTTGTATTAATTAGTTTTTTAAGTTTAATTTTCGTTTGTGTTGGATTTATTTTAAAAAATTAGAATTTGGTGGTTTTAGTTTTTAGATACCAATTTACTAATTATTACTAAAACAATTATTGCTTTATTTATTAACGTTTATTGGAATTATAAAATGTTGGTTAATTTTAAATGTGATTTTGTTTTTATTTTTTGAATTTAATATTTAATACTAAAAATGTTTGGTTTGTTTTTTTTTAATTAAAAATATGTTGGTTAATTTTATATTAATTAATTTATATTCATTATTGTAGATGTCGCATCAGATCTTAATCACATCTAGGACCCGCCCTTCCCTGATCCTGTTGATGATCATGCGCCGGAGGAGGCAGCCCCTAACTCGGTTGACTCAACAGCAGCGTCGGTTCAGTCATCGATGTCGGTCCATCAGCGACCCGGTGCTCGATCGGCACGTCGACAACATAGCAAGAAACGGGGGGAACCCCGTACCAACCCCCAACCCCCACAGGACGACTTCGGAGCAGACGAAACAGGGCTTAATGTCGGAGCACTCCCTAAGGGTAAGTTCATTATTTTGTTTATTTAATCAACGGTTTTTATTTTGTTACTCATTTTATTTGCCAATGTTCATCGAATTTGCAGGTAGGTCAGTGAACGTGTGCGGGATAAACCGAGGTTTGACATCCCAGTGGATTTGCAGGACAACAAATGCAAAGATACTGATGGTGTACGTACCGCGCCTCCGGTCCGCGCCGGTCAAAATTCACAGCCTCCTGGTGCATGACATTGATGCGATTCTTCGCACCAAGTCCCTGATGATGGAGGAGACTTTCAGAACCCAACCCCGGGAGGAGATCACACATTGTTGGGGAGAGTTGTCGGTATGTGTTTTTCCCATTTTTAACATTAATTTCATATTTTTTAAATATTTTACTAACTTTAATAATTGATTGCAGATCAATTTTGAGTTCGACTTGGAGAATGTCAAGCTCATTAGATACTTGAGCCACCACTAGCAGTTACGGTACGCCGACTGAAAGTACGAGCTCCACAAGTACTTCTTGACTTGGCCTTCCCCGGAGGAAGCTAGGGCAAATCCTCCGGAAGAGTTGGACGGGAAGAAACTGCCAGGGTGGTTGTGGTTGTGCGACCATTTCGTGTCCCCTACCTATCTGGTACGTATTATCTATCTAGTTAATTAAATTATTTATTTTTTATGTTATTTTCCATTTTAAAATAAAATTTTTGGTTTTACGAATGAATCGCGGAAATTGATTGCCAACACATCGAACCGGGGAACGAAGAAATTCAACCACCACGGGGCGTCGCGATCCTTATCGGCCCGACAGGAGGATCGGCACATCGCTGGGTCGATGTTCCCAGAGGTGTTAGCTTGGGGGCAGGTGTACGCTAGACGGGGGGATCAAGAAGCTGATCGAATTCACGTAAGTTTATTTTTTGAAGATTAAACATTTTTTCTTAATTTGATAATTATATTTCTAATTAATATTTATTCAAATTTGTAGGAGGCGATGGAGCAAGACGTCCAACAGACACAAGCTGAGCTCACCCAACAGCATCTGGATGTGCCGTTGGAGCAGCAGCTCCCTAATCTCGACATGTCGATCGCTATTATGGAGCGACAACTTGGGAGGCGCCCAGGGAGGATCGTTTAGGGGCGGGCGACGGGATTGTGCGGGTTGTCATGTCTCAGTCGTCCAGTTCATCTCGGATAGGTAATCACCATGAGACGTCGGACCGTTGGAGAAACCTTGAGGCCGAAAATGCTCTTATCAAAGCGCAATACGCGGAGATTCAAGCCCAAAACCAACAATCAAGCCACCCTTGACAAGGTCCTTCATCGTTTCGGTGGCCGTGGATTGGATGACATTTTCTCACCGCCCACCCAACAGCCCCCTCAGGATCCCGGCTACTTTGACCCCTCAACTACTAGTTAGAGTGTACAATATATAAAATATTTTTTTAGTTTTAATGATGTAAAAATATTACATTAATTTTTATAAATATTATTTTTATTTTATTTTGATTCTTTTAATTGAATTTTTTAATTAAATATTTTATTTTTTATTATTTAATTAAATCTTTTATTAAAAATATATTTTAAATATTCAGAGTTTGCCCGACGAACAACCAAGGCGTCGGGCATATAAACGGAATTTTTTAAAACTGTACCCGACGAATATGGGACATATTACCCGACGGATAAGTAAAACGTTACCCGACGAATAAGTAAAGCGTTACCCGACGAATATATAACACGTTACCTGACGGATGTGCATAACATTACCCGACGGATGTGTAAAAATTTACCCAAGGATATGTAAAAACTTACCCGACGGATATTTAAATAGTTACCCGACGAATATAAAAAACCCTACCCGACGGATATGTGACACCTTACCCGACATATCTGAAAATAATTACCCCGATATGTAAAAAGTTACCCAACGGTTATTATATCGAGTTACCCGACGACGATTTATATAGTTACCTGACGAATATTGGATGGTTACCCGACGCACATTGTACGTCGGTAATATGTTGTTGATTTTAGGTTGGTCGACGAAGATTTCAGCGACAAACTAGTTCGCCGGGCAAGATATCGTTGCATGACGAATACACTGTTGTCGTAGACTAAGATCAAAGCCCGACCGAACTAGCCCGACGGGGATTGCCCGACTGAGATTCGCCATTTTCAACGTTGCTCGACAAATCCCTACTTTTGCTCGACGACGTCCTTTCGTCGGGCAACTTGGATTTTGCTGTGGTAACTATATATATTGCATATCAACGCGCGCGCATTTTTTTAGACCTTCCAACATTGTCACCGTGAACAGAAAATACCACTAAATCAATACTGACAGCAGCCTTATTTCTTTGCGTTAATGCAGTGATCAATTTTGAAAATCAAATTTCCACAAATGGAACACACTCCAGATAGACGTACATACCATATGCGATTAACCCTGACTTGACTCAAATTCAGAAAGTCGAAAGCATTATTTTAACTACGAAAGCATGTGTATGGATTATATGTTCACATCTCTTGATCGATTTTAAGTTCTTATCTTACGAATAGGGAGACCACATGGTTTGCAAACTACACACTAATACAGAAGGCCCTATTTGTGTTTGGTATGTCCTACCTATATTAGTGTGTAGAATGCGAATGTGGTCTCCCTAACATTGTTCCTGAAGATTGCCGAACAAACTTTGTTGCTTCCTCACATAACGTACATGTCCGATTATTAAGATTCACGATTTTTGTTCTTTTCATCTTTGTTTTCCTTTGCTTGAGAACAAAGTCAAGTGACTCAAGCTCAGAATCTTAAAGTCGTGTGAAAAATAGATATGGTGCCATGAATTCTGAAATAACCACCCACGAACTCACTTACCGCAAAGGCCATCCCAACGCCCTCCGGAATCATGTTAGGCAATCAAGACGAAGGAGAACTCAACAACACCCCCTTCACGCAAAGAAGCTCCAGGGACAACATCCCAGATATGTTAAGACAGACGTTGGACAATCTCCAACGAGAAGTGGTAGAGCTGAGGGCTCACAACGCCAAGATATATGCTAAGAATCAGGTCCTGTTAGGGCGGTATGCGAGCACACTCTCCCTTGTAAGGTTGTCCCAGCGCAAACAACCGCAAGACAAAGGACCAGTCGACCTGGTACATGTCGACCAGGCCGCAACCGAACGCATCTCGGACGATGAACCTGTCCACGAGAAAATTCCCTCGGATAAACACAAGAGGCCGCAGGCGAGGGTTCACCTAGCTTATCCGGAAGCCGATTACTCATCCAGCCACAAAACGGAGATGGATAGTCTCAGCCGAGAATCTACCAAGACGCTCGGCAACTACTAGACATTCGACAAATTGAGTTAGAGCCCCTCCGCCTGACTTACGCTACATCGGACCCCAGGGCAGCGGGACATCCCCCCTGCCCATCCTAACCATGGAAAGTCGGTAAACTACAGGACACGCCTCTAGTATGGCTCATAACTAAGAGGATCAAGGGACTAGAGGTCACGAACAACAGCCAAGGGCAAGCGACCGGGAAACTCCAAACTAGACCGGCTTAACTGCAGGAACTTACTCCCACGGCCGAAGAAGAAATCGGGATAGCCGAGCAAGAGGTGACGATCAAGATGAGTACCAGCAGAATCCGCCCTCACCTCCACAAGGCAGTGCCCTAGTAGAAAACCTCCTATGACGGGTGAACAACCTAAAGGCAGAGAAAGAAAAAGGTAAGGCTCCGGCTTGGGGAAAAGCTAGCACCAGTCCTTTTACCAACCGAATCCTTCGGTCAAGACGGAGGACCGAGGTAAAACCATTAAAGATAGCTCTCTAAACGGGCAAGGGGGACCCTGTCACCCATCTAAACAACTTTGTCTCCGCCCTGGCATGCAAAAACGTGACAGACGAGGTCCAATGCCTGATCTTCAGCTCCACTCTCACCGACGCAGCTCTCAATTGGTTCTACCATCTGGCCCCCAATACCATAAACTCCTTCGATGAACTTCAGACAACCTTTCTCAATCAGTTCATGATCAAGTAGGATTGGCTGGTCTCCTTAAAAGATCTCATCTTCCTTAGATAAGAAGAGGACGAAACACTTCAGAAATATGCAGCCTGGTTCAGCCTCAAATACTTATGTTGCCGGGACACCGATGACAAGGCTGCATTCAACGCTTTCCGAAGCAGCCTAAAGGAGTCACCTTTCAATTATGCGGCCCACACGGAAGACTGGAAGGATTACAACGAAATCATACAAAGGGCGGCGATCCACGCCAAGGTAGAATTCTTCCATACCCCCACCAAGGAGACCAGGACATCCTCATACCCAACACCCTCAAGGAATAGCGAGGGAAGGACCAACCATGTCCCCGACGGCTACAATCACGACTCCCATCAATCCCAGCAAGGAAAGAAAAAACTGACCTACGAGGAACATCATCAGGGCAAGAGGGGCCGGTCAAATTACAATGGCGGAAGATTCAAGCAGGGTGACAGACATCACCAGGGGGCGAAACTTGAAAGGTGACAACTCCGAACCGCGAAGTCGGTTTGAAACATACACCATCTTGAACACCCCCTTGGACCATGTTCTACTCAACGTGGAAAGGATAATCCCTAAAGCAAAGCCAAGGAACCCCAGCTATCGCCCCACCCACAACAAAGAAGCCTTCTGCAAGTACCACAAGTACAATGGCCACACGATCGAAGAATGCAATGTCGTCAAAGACATTATCGAGAAAATTCTACGTGAAGGTAGACTCAATCAGTTTCTACAGCATTCCCCCTTACCAGTAGCGCTTTAGCAAATTAATACCATTAGCGGCGAACCCTCCCTATCCTCCTCCATCACCTCTAACCGAGGCAAGAAGAGCTTCCTTCACGCTACCCGGGCTAGCCACCAAATCCTCAGCATCGGCTCCAGGAGAATAACCAAGGTAGCCAAAACCGATTGGCCACCCATCACATTCTCGGAGGAAGAGGAGCAAGGCATCGTGTTCCCGCACGACGACCCTTTCATCATCCGCGCCCAAATGTCCGAGTATGACATAGGGAGAATACTCATTGACACTGGGGGCTCGGTCAATGTACTTTTCTGGGACGCTTTCAAGCAGATAGGCATCGACGAGAAGGAGCTCGATCGCAAGGTCACACGCCTCCTCAGCTTCTCCGGGGCCTCGGTCTTACCTAGGGGCATCATTTCTCTACCAGTATCTATGGGCACCACCCCAACAATCACTACGGCTATCACAACCTTCCTAGTGGTAGACTGCCCCACGACCTACAATGCCATACTTGGACGAGGACTGCTCAACCAAATGAAAGCTATCGTTGTAACCCACCTACTTTTAATGAAATTCCCAACCCCCATGGGAACGGGACAGGTAAGAGGAGATCAACTCTCTGGCCGAACATGCTACGCCACGACCCTAACCAAGACAAGCAGGCAAGATCAGTCGGATCACACAGAAACTATTCGTTGCCGAAACTGCCCTAAGGGACGACCCCATCAATCCTACGCTCACGCAGGAATTCCGAGATAGCCCCCCGGAAGATCCACAAGACCTTGCAAATATGCCACAGGCAAAACCTGTGGAAGATACAGAGGCAATTAGTCTTTATGATTTACAGAACGATCGCATGGTCCGGATAGGGTCGAAACTCGAGCCCTCCATACGAGCAGCCCTTGTCGAATTCTTGAAAGCAAATATCGAGGTCTTCGCGTGGACTTACGCGGACATGCCCGGCATCTCCACGGATGTGATCTGCCATCGGTTCACCATCAACCCATCATTTCGACCGGTCACCCAAAAGCGGCGTAGTCATGACACTGAGCGACAGTTGACCATGCAGGCCAAAATCACCAAGCTAAGCACCATACACTTCATCCGGAAGGCCATTTATGCCGCTTGGGTAGCAAATGTGGTACTTGTCAAGAAACCATCCGGATCCTAGCGCATGTGCATCGACTTCACCGATCTCAACAAGGTATATCCTAAGGACAGCTTCCCGCTGCCTAAGATCGACATGCTTGTGGATGCCACCACTGGACACGAATTACTTAGCTTCATGGATGCATACTCCGGCTACAACTAGATACTCATGAATCTAGGTGACCAAATCCATGCAAGTTTTAGAACTAACCTGCGCATCTACTGCTAGGCCTAAAGAATGCAGGAGCTACATACCAGAGGCTGGTAAACTTCATGTTCGCCGATCAGATAGGAAAAATGATGGAGGTCTATGTGGACGATATGCTCGTCAAGAGAAAAACGGCCGACGAGCACATTCCATATCTGACTAAGATGTTCAACGTCCTCAAGAAGTACAAGATGCGCCTCAATCCCACGAAATGCCTCTTCGGGGTGGGATTAGGCAAATTCTTGGGCTACCTGATCAGCTAGAGGGGGATCGAGGAAAATCCCGAGACAATCAAGGCAATCCTTGACATGCAGGCTCCAAAAAGTCACAAAGAAATTCAACGCCTAACAGGAACTGTGGCGGCTCTCACACGATTCATTTCCAAAGCAACCGACAAATGCGCCCTATTTTTCAAAGCCCTCAAAGGAAAAGGTAAACACATCAATTGGACGGAGGAGTGCACCAAGGCTTTCGACGAGCTCAAACATTACATGGGTAGGGTACCATTGCTAGCCAGACTCAAAAACGGCAAGCCGCTCTTTGTCTACTTATCAGTATCTGTTTCGGTTATCAACTATGTTCTCATCACACGACGGGACGGGGTGGAGCATCCCGTATACTATGTCAGCAAAGTTTTTCAGGATGCTGAGACACGGTACCCCGACCTAGAAAAACTAGCCCTGGCCCTTGTAGTCACAGCCCGGAGGCTCCGACTATACTTCTAGGCACATGTGATCAAGATTATCACCAACATGCCCTTAAGACAAGTTTTGTAGAAGCCAGACACATCTGGCCGTCTCACCAAATGGGCAATTGAGCTAAGTGAGTTCAACATATCCTACGTGGCCAGGACATTTGAGAAGGGACAGGCTGTGGCGGACTTCATAGCCGAGTACTCGTATAAATCTACACAATACATACCACCGGAGGCAACACCTCTGCAAGCACCCAGCACCGAAGAAATCTAGAAACACACCAAGACACCCCTGATCGACCTACAATGCCCTTGCTGGACACTATACGTGGATGGATCCACTTGCCACATTGGGTCAGGGGCAGGATTAGTTCTTACCTCCGCAGAACTGGTCAAGCTAGAATACGCCCTACGCTTTAGTTTGAAAGCCTCCAACAACGAGGCCGAATATGAAGCACTGTTTGCCGGCCTACGCTTAGCCAAAGACCTTGAGGCCAACTAGTTGAGAATCTGTAGCGACTCGCAATTGGTAGTTAGCTAAATCAACAATGACTTCGACGCCAAGGACCTGTCCATGTCCCTATACTTGGCCTTAGCAAAACAATTCCTTCAAAGCTTCTCGGCTTACGAAATAAACAAAATCCCACGATCTGAGAACAGCCATGCCGACACCCTGGCATAACTCGCCTCCTCCCTGGATGAGAAGGAACATCGATAAGTACTCGTGGAAGTCCAACACGTGCCCAGCACGAGGCAACGACCAATATACACCATCAACACCAGCCCGACCTAGATGGATCCCATCAAAGCCTACCTCCGAGATGGCACTCTCCCAGGCGACAGGATGGAGGCCAAGAAAATCTAGAGACAATCAGCTCGATACACAATCCAGCACGACCATCTCTACAAGCACGACTTCACGACCCCACTATTGAAATGCCTGACACCAGATATGGGTGATTACGTCCTCAAGGAAATGCATGAAGGCATTTGCGAAGATCACTCAGGAGCACACACCCTGGCAAAGAAAGACTTCAGACATAGCTGCTATTGGCCCACTGTGCTCTCTGACACCATTGAACTCACACGAAAGTGCGACAAGTGCCAGCGACATGCACAAACCCTTCACCTCCCAGCCGAGCCTCTCACTTCTATGCTCAGTCCATGGCCATTCTCCCAATGGGGACTCGATCTGATCGATCAAATGCCCAAGGGGAGGGGAATGGTCAACTACGCAATCGTTGCGGTAGACTACTTCCCAAAATAGGCCGAAACGAAACCATTAGCAACCATCACGGCATCCCAAATCGAGGCTTTTGTCTAACAACACATCAACTGTCGCTTTGGGATCCCCCACACAATCGTCACTGATAATGGGAAACAATTTGATTGCAATCGTTTGAAGGATTTTTGTGAGACCTACGGCATTAAGCTCCTTTTTGCTTCAGCCTCCCACCCCCAGTCTAACGGACAGGTAGAAGATGTTAACAAGTGCATCAAGTACAACTTGAAGAAGAGACTGGACGAGGACAAGGGAAAATGGTCCGACATCATCATTGACGTGCTATGATCCCACAGGACCTCCTTCAAGACGGCCACCAACGAGACCCCTTTCGCCTTATCTTTCGGCACCGAGGAAGTCGTGCCAGTGGAGATTGGCGAGACGTCATATCGAGTTATCTCCTACGACCCAGAACAAAACAATCACCACCTAGCTCTTAGTCTAGACCTACTGGAGGAACGCAGAGAAATGACCAACATCAAGAAAATTGCATACAAGCAACGAGTTTCAGGATATGTGATCTTGTCCTAAGGAAGGTCAGCCTTGCCACTACGTAGAGATATGTCGGAACCTTTGCCCCCACTTGGGAAGGCCCCTATACAGTCTCCCGAATTTGCAGAGAGGGGACCTATGAACTCAAGGATTCAAGAGGCAAGACTCTCCCACATCCAGGAATGTGGACCATCTAAAATTCTACTATAGGTAAAAGGGGCCCACGGCTACACCGATGATCGGCCAATGGTGAATTTTTTGTAACCACTCCTAATCTCCAACGCTCTTGCACTACAAAGCAACCGATCCTAATTCACTACGGAAAGCCTCTTCTCTACACGACATCGGTTCCTCTTAGAACAAGTTTTTTACATGTTGATTACCAACTTTCTGGTCAACGGCCTCACCTCATTACAAGTCAGTCTAAACATAATTTTTAGGCAGAGTCAAACAAACACGTTAACATAAAACAAATACACCATCAATATATATCCAGAAACCATTAAAAATTGTTCAATACAAGGGCTTTCGGCCACGGGATGAATACAACGTTACAATCAATAAACAAACACTAAGGGGCATTCCCCTGGCCTTCAGGGACATCTCCACCTTCTCCCAGCACCTCGGCCTGCCCATCGGCATCATCATCCTCCTCCTCCAGCAGCACTTTCCCATCCTCGTCCACGTAGTCTTCCAGCTGTGGGGGATGCTTCAGCCAGGGGAATCGGATAGCTACACCGGTGTTAGCCAAAAGGATTCACTTGAACAGCCCATCCTCCAGTCTGGCCCCAAACCTTTGCAAATCGTGATGATGCGCCGGGGATGCCTTATATTCTTCCCCACCAACCTTCTTGGTCGAGACAAGCTGGTCGACCAGCTTAACATTAGCCGACTCTGCCTGCCGGACCCGAGCCTCTAGCTCAGATATCTTTGCTTCGGTGGCATCTCGTTGGGCTCCCAGCTCAGCCATCTTCGCTTCAACGGCATCCCGTTTGGCACCCATCTGCCTTT
Source organism: Oemleria cerasiformis (assembly GCA_037349345.1). Classification (NCBI taxonomy): domain Eukaryota; kingdom Viridiplantae; phylum Streptophyta; class Magnoliopsida; order Rosales; family Rosaceae; genus Oemleria; species Oemleria cerasiformis. Next base: position 6,352,175 of record JAZGTL010000010.1, on the reverse strand, counting down.
CCAGCTCCTTTACTTTGAGCTCGGCATCAACTTTGGCCTGAATTGATCTCTCGGCCATTTTTTCCTTCTCGGCCGCTGCATCCATTTTTGCCTTCAGCGCCTGATGCTCTTCGGCTACTTTCTCCTTGGCCTGGCTGGCATGTCGGAGGGTGGTGAAAACCTCACCAAGAAACCGCAACCAAAACCAACAAAAAAAATTACTCTCAGAGGTCGAATAACAATAATAAACAGAGAATAACCTACAATAAGAAGGTACTTACATATGCCCCGGCTAGCATGGTTTTGTCGCAACGATCAGCGAAGTCCTTCGCCTTCAAGGCCACTATATCATCCAGCTCGTACTGGGACCCATGAACACTTGTGTTCATGAAGTTCAGCTAGGAGGGATGGAAGCCGTCGACAGCTGCTGCCATGTCTCATCTAGCTCCTGAGTCCTCACCATATCCAGCTCCCCATCGATCTTCAAAAAATACTACCGGAGGCAAGAATCCAGGTACGGTTTCCTCATCTTCTTGGGGACCCTTCGGCCCTCTAAGTCCGAGCTGATATTAGGACAGACAATTTGACGCACGGTCTCATGGACATCAACCTGAGCCTGCTTATTCTACAGCAATGCTTCGTCCGCATCGGAGGCCATCACCTTTCGCTTCTTCCCTTTCCTCCTCCTCTCCTCAACCATGATGCAGCGTCACTCGTTGGCCTCATCATCCACGCCAATGTTGCTGGCCGCTGGAGGCCGGCTTGAGGAAGACGCGGATGCATCCATCAGCCATACAACGACCAACTCCGAGGCACTAGGGAAGAGATGGGCCAAAGGCTCCCTAGTCACCGGGTCACCAGCTTCCTCACCACCCTGCTCGGTCGTGGGTCCCTCTACCCGCAACTTGACCTTTGCCGATGACCTTCTCCGGATCGGCTTCTGATAGTCTCCCTTTCCCGTAGAGGCCCCTGCCTTTTCCACCCCGGCCTTTATCTCGACCGCCTTCTTCAACACTTTGGCGATCTTGTCCATCCTTTTTTCGAGTTGCTCGGCTCCGGCTACAACGAAGTCGAGATCGGCTACATCACGCCATCATATCAATCACCTGACATATTCTATTAAAAGGTATGGGAGTAGGACACTTACGCAAGGTGGATATTAGACCAACTTGCAGAAGGTGAGCAGGCAATCGCAGGTAGTCCCTACTCATTTCCACTCGGTCAAGTCTTCGAAAAACTTCTGCGCAATCAGTAACCTCCTTCTCACTGATGTTCGGCCGCTTAAACACCTCTACACAAATAGGAAAGGTCAGCTCGATCGACAACATTATTAACAAAAACTAAACAAAGAAAACATGCAAAGTAAACAAGATTGTCCTACGGCCACCACCTTTCGACTGATACACGCGGGGCATGCGTCGGCCGAACAATGGCAACTCTACACCCTCCCAATTCCACAATACAAACACAAACTTGTGTTTCCAGGCCTTTTCGGAGGTTGGCATGTCTTCAATAAAGGGCCCATTTTCCCATTTCATCCTGGATTCCTCGTACACCCAGCCCGTCTTGTCTCTCACGAATTTGTACAAATGGCATACGTGACCCCAGGTCAGCTCTCCTTTTCTGCACAGCCTAAAAGCGGTGTATACCCTAGTCAGCAGGACCCAGCAGTTCAGATTTAACTGACCAAGGGCAACACCCACTTCCACGGCCATTCTCTGCAGCCACGAGTGAAGAGGCAGCCCGACTCCATTGCTGAAGTTATCTGGGTGGAATGTAGCCCAGCCGACGGGAGGATTGCTCGGCCTCTCCCTTCTGCCAAGAAGCCTCATCCTCACAGGGTCTGGAATATTGAATACCCTTCAATAAGCCAGAAGGTCATCCTCATCCAATGTATTTACCTGACAGTCGACTTCATAAGCCGAACTAGCCACTGTCACCAGCTCCATGGCCTCTTCAACATCGATTTCCATCGGCCTGGATGATGATGCAATTTCCACGGACTTTGAAGTTGAAGCCACCACCGTACACATATCAACCGGTGACTTCAACAGCTCACTCTGTTGGATTGATGAGACCTCAGTGTTAGAGGTCTCAGCCCCGTCAATGGCTGAGACATAACGGGTATCAATGAATCTGAAATCCTTCTCAAGCTCATCTTCTAATTCTTGGCCCGAGAGCCCTTGAGATGCCTCAAGGATCGGTCCATCCACATTTGGATCCACCTCTGGCTCTACCATAGGGTTTGGCCGAGGGGAGCCAGAGGCCGATTCAGAAGCATTTAACCGGGAATCAGAGTTAGCCTAGCTAGCATCTGATTCACCGTCAAATGCATAACAGAACCGATCCTCGGATCCTTCTGAATGACCACGCGAAATAGACATCTACAGACAATACATAAATTCTAAGAAGGGAAAGATGCTTGACACGACTACTTTAGACTTATAGGAGATCTAACTAAAAGCATACATCATGTTCATCCCCAGTTCATGCAAAAACACATTTTCAATCGAGAAAACGACGGAAGAAGAAGGTCGTACCTTGTTGATAGGATTTTCACCGTGAACACCGCCGCATTATACTCGCCGGGAATCACCTAAACAGGAGTCAAATAGTTGCTGGAAATCAGCTGAAAAATTCGACAACCTATCTCAAAAGCAAAGTGAGGGGAAAATGGCAAAGTTGAAGCCTTTATACACCCCTTCAGCCAGACAAAGGGTCGCACACAAATCCCAAGATAGTTAATACACAACGCGTGGCACAACATACCATGCCATTTGTCGCACATCGAGCGAGGTTCTGCTCAAGTGGGCAAACCAAGGTGACATACAATCAACCTTGGAGTGGCACTCAGCCGACCAAGGACACCATCCAAGCCGATCGGCCACGTGATCGTGCGAGGTTCCACGCAAGAGGGCCAACCAAGGTGACATACAATCAACCTTGGAGTGGCACTCGGTCGGCCAAGGACACAATCCAAGCCGATCGGCCACTTGATCGTGCAAGGTTCCGCGCAAGTGGGTCGACCAAGGTGACATACAATCAACCTTGGAGTGGCACTTGGTCGGCCAAGGACACCATCTAAGCCGATCGGCCACGTGATCGTGCGAGGATCTGCGCAAGCAGGTCGACCAAGGTGACAAACAATCAACCTTGGAGTGGCACTCGGTCGACCAAGGACACCATCCAAGCCGATCGACCACGTGATCATGTGAGGTTCCACACAAGCGGGTCGATCAAGGTGACATACAATCAACCTTGGACTGGCACTCGGTTGGCCAAGGACACCATCCAAGCCGATCGGCCACGTGTTCGTGCGAGGCCTCGTGCAAGCGGGCTGACCAAGGTGACATACAATCAGCCTTGGAGTGGGACTCGGTCGGCCAAGGACACCATCCGAGTTGAACGACCACGTGATTGTGCGAGGCCCCGCAAAAGCGGGTCGACCAAGGTGACATACAATCAACCTTGGAGTGGCACTCGGTCGGCCAAGGACACCCTCCAAGCCGATCGGCCACGTGATCGTATGAGGCTTTGTGCAAGCAGGCCGACCAAGGTGACATACAATCAATCTTGGGGGTGGCACTCGATTGGCCGAGGACACCATCCAAGCCGATCGGCCACGTGATCGTGTGAGGCCACGCACAAGCGGGCCAACCAAGGTGACATACAATCAACCTTGGGGTGGCACTCAGTCGGCCAAGGACACCAACCAAGCCGATTGGCGACGTGATCGTATGAGGCCCCGCGCAAGCGGGCCGACCAAGGTTGCATGCAATCAACCTTGGAGTGGCACTCGGTCGACCAAGGACACCATCCAAGCCGATCGGCCACGTGATCGTACAAGGCCCCGCGGAAGCGGGCAGACCAAGGTGACATACAATCAACCTTGGAGTGGCACTCGGTCGGCTAAGGACACCCTCCAAGCCGAACGGCCACATTATCCGGTGAGGTTTCACGCAAGCAGGCCGACCAAGCACCCGTTCGACCACACAAAAAAAAAAATAAAAAAATCTTCTTCTTCCTGACCATCCTCCCTCACCCAAACCCGCTAGAAGATTAACATACGGCATATCGCCTCGACCAAGGGCTTGGGGGACTGGGGACTAGTGTGGGACGAGTCCCCACAGGTTGACAGAAGAACAACAAGCCCTCAACCGAGGAAATCCACCTCAGTCAATGACTTTGGGGACTTCTGTTCGTACCTAAACTGTTCAACCTAGACAAGGCCGACCAAGACTCTCCAAAACTGTACTTGGCCTTGGCTCAAGAAAGAACACAACAAATGCAAACCCACAAACATCAGGTGCATCCCACCAACACACCCTTGGGCAAAAGACAAAGACCACTAGACCGACCAGATCTGGTCGGCCTACTCATCGGCCGACCGTGTCAAACTACCACGGAGCTCAGAACCACCATGACACGCGTCAGCTCCCTGGGCATGGACATTTATCCCACATCGAAATGTTTCACCAAAAACATTTAATGCCACTGTAAATACAAGGGCACCTCCCCTCTAAAAGGTAATGACATATTTACCCTTACACTGCCCAAATCCCTCCACTCTTAAACTAACTTAAGCATCGGAGACTATTTGGCCGGCACCCCACCGGTGCTCCTTTACTTCTACTTTCCCTTGACATGTCTCCTTACTCCCAAGGAGAGTGAGTGAAGCGAAGACGAAGGGACACTTCTAAGTTGGTCCATATTTGGCATCAACATGAACATTGGCTTCATCACTTCAAGAAGTCCGATTTGGTTTCGCCCCGTGGTAGCTTAATAAGGTCGTTTCTCTTTTTTTTTTTTTTTTGTGTCTTTTCATTTCTGATTGCTTTTAGTTAGATAGAGGAGGTAACTCATCCTTATTAAAAATGTAAACTACAGAGAGAGAGAGTATATTGAACACCGAAATAAGGTAATTACCTATTACAGTTTTCCTCATATATATATATATATATGTGAAACAAAAAAAAAAGAGGAAACACCCTTATTTAACAAATATATATAGTACTCGTGGAATTAACACAAACAAAAAATTAACCATTCGATCAATCATTCTCTGCCGAGTATTGGAGATCATTTGTACATGGAAGGAGGCATCGGCGGAGGAGCAGTTGGCGGCCCAATCCAACCTACATTACAAAAAATAAAAAATTATTACACCGATAAATAGCTAGCGTTGCTAATAATTGAAAATTTGTGGACAAAACCTTTGGCGGGGTCGAAGCCTCTATATTTGAGCTCAGCGTGTTCTTGGCAAAGGGCGCATGCCTCGCAGCAGCAATGAACACAACAATCGCAACAAGGCTCCTCCGGCAGGCCAAATTTTTCGCGTATTTTCTGTCTATAGAGGCATGAGTAGAACCAATGGCACTGAATCGTGTACAACAACCCGTACACTATGCTTTGAGAGACGCAAGCTAAGCTCACGAAAATAGAAACCCAGTTAATTGACCTAATAATCTCTTTCATATAGTACCGTTGTATATATACACAGAGGCGTCTTTCACACTAAAGTGGTCCGTCAAATTAATGACTTGTATATATGACATATTTGAGATGAATTGTAAACAACGGTTAATATATTAGGGAAATCTTTTGGTCTCGTGACACTTACAAGTTTTTCCTTCATCCACAGTTTCAGCGATTTGGCCGAAGGTGATGCATGGGAGAAAACATGATATCAAACCTACACGCCATATGATCAATTAGTTTCACCAACTGGGTTGGCATAAAAAGTGCTTAAAATTAAATTGTGCCACAAAAGGGAGTTAACTTCTTATACTATTCTTACATGGAATGATATCTTCTCCACAGCTACAAAGACCAACTGCCCAATTGGACTGCTGAAGGCGATGGCGATGATCCATGTTCATATTTTTACAAGTAATATTGCAAACAATAATTAAGATTTCTGATCAAAGAAGAAGATTGCTAAGTGCTAATATGTATACTCTCATATCTAAACCCTAGGTCTTGTAAAGAGACAGCGTCTTTGGGAAGTTCGCCTATGAAAGCTTGGTACAGCAGGCCAAGTTAATTAATATTAATTAGGACTTTTTTTTTCAACTAATTCTTGTTTTATCTTCTGAGAAATTAAAGTTTATTCATTGTTAATTAATCTTCTTATAGACAGCCACAAGACCCTCTCAAAGAAAAGACACACTGCTGGAAAAAGTCCACATAGGAAACAAAGATGAAATTCCAAAATTCCTGAGGTTAAAATTAAACAAATCATTAACGTTAACAATGGGAATAAGCTAGTTGGACTAACAATTATTAAATCATGATTATTGTATTGTTGCTTCTAGAGCAATATATTGTTTGATCACACGAATAGCTAGGTTAACGCGGTTTCGTTGGGAGATATATAGAAGATATCAGTTGAGATGAAATTAGATATAGAAGGAAATTTATATCTTTTAATACTATCATTTTGAGAGGATAGGATTAGAAAAGTTTTTTTTATAGCTAATGCTTTCTAAATCCCCTTAAATCAATGAAAACAAATTCATGCATCTTTATATTAAAGGTATATTGAATTTGATGAGTTATCAAATATAATCAAATCTCACTCACAAAACGAGCCCATATAGTCTCTTAGGCACACTGAATTGTAAAGTCACTTGTCCATTGAAGGAGGCACTACTGGTGGAGGAGCAGTTAATGGCCCGATCCAACCTACATTTTACATACGAAAATAGAATTAGGCGAGATTAGTTCATCATTGTCCCTCATCACAACCTACACTTTAAGAATAATGATAAATGAAAATTATAAATCTTAAAATTACTTGGTGATGAAGAAAGTTTAGGGTTTAAGATGAGATATATTGGAACCTTTAGAGAGGTGGAATCCTCTAGATTTGAGCTCAGCATGTTCTTGACAAAGGGCGCAATGGTCACACACCAATAGTGAACACAACAATCCCAGCAAGGCTCCTCCGCCAAACGAAATTTTTGCCCACTGCAAATGAATCAGATATAACAGCCCGTACGCTATGCCTCCTCCACGTAAGCATGCTAAGTACAAAACCAAATGCAAAAATCGGAAGTTAGATAACATTAACTATATGTGGGCCGTTGGATAATAACGAAGTATTAACCAAAATGATATTCTTATAATTAAACATTTTGATTTCATCCCTCCTTCCCTCGATCATGTACTTAAACCATATTCTAATTAAAAATTAAATGTAAAAATCAAATGGTCATCAAAAATTGACATCAAAGAAATAAATTATTTTTCTTTAGTTCATATATATCGTATTAATTAATCAATTTAGCTACAAACCCTTGCTATTGGAGGAATAACTGGACAAACCGGTATGTTGTCGAATATAGGGCCGAACTTACAATTATCATTTTCATCCACCATCTCTGCAATTTTTCCGAAGGTGATGCATGGGAGAAAGCATGTTATGCAACCAACACCTATATATATACATGATCAAATATATATTTCAGCACTTCGAGAGAGAGAGAGAGAGAGAGAGAGAGAGAGAGCATACGAGCTTCTTCTCCACAGTCAAAAAGACCAGTTGACCAATTGGTGTGGTGTGGGCGACGGCCATAATCAGCAGCATTCATATTTTCACAATGCAAATTAAACAGAGGGAATTAAAAGTTTTTGTTTTACTCTTTGAATCTCATAGCTATAAAATAAAAATTATACGATTAGGTCGGCCCTTAAACACGGCAACGCTGTAATAGGCAACCAATATTGATTGCTAGGAGGTGTGTGAAATTATCAAATAGTAAAACTCATCAAATACGTTGTATATATAGTCCACTTGAGATATCTTTGTTTTTAATATTTACTTATATTATAATATGACAATAGTATATATATATATTCTAATTTAGATAGTATAATCATACATAAATAAGCCGCTTAATTTTTTTTATTAAGAATCTCCGGTTGATTACTAATTAATTCGAGAAAGGTTAAAATTGAGTAAATCTAAGAGGGTTTTTTTTTGTTGAAGTAATAATTCTAGGGTTTGGGGGCTAATTAAGATCACCTAGGATTGGGTTTAGAACTTGGAAGTCGTGATCCACACCCTATATAGGAGTAGCCCAGTGTATTATGTCTTCAATTTAATTATAAACCCAAATGTAAAGAGAAATGAGATGTTGTATTGGATTCTCTGTAAGAAAGAGTGTTTGCCGTGAAACAAATTACTACAAGAAATCAGGTCTTGTTCGACCAAATTTTGTCCGGCGAAGCAAATTGCGTTGCCTAAAGATACTTTACCCTGCGAAAAAAACAGTTCACAAGGCAAAAACCTATCCACTCATGCCCGATGAAGAATTTCGTACGGCAACCGTCGTGCATGGGGCAAGGTTTTGGCGCAACAAAAAAAAAATCCCGCATAATTTTGTTAACATTGCCCGACTAATAGATTGGTAGGGCAAGATTGTTTCGTGGGGAAAGTTTTTGGTGCGAAAAAAACGGTGATGGCGCGTAAAATTAGTGACTTTGCCCTACGATTTTTTTTCTTCACCAGGAAAAATAAGAAATCTCGACGACAAAGATTCGTTAGGCAATGGTTTTTTTGTAGGGAAAAGTATGAGCGTTGACCGATTTTGCCCAGCGAATTCATTAAACCTTGCTCGACGGACTATTCGTCGGGCAAAGGTTTAATTAGACATTAACTGCGCCGAGCCCCTCTTCTTCTTCTTCTTACTTCTCTGCATTCTCCTCTCTATCTCTCTCTAGCTCTTATTACACTAGCAACCATCATCTTTCACTATACCAATCTCTCCCTTTTCTCTCTCAAACATTAAACTCCATCAAATGTCAATTTTAAAGGTTAGAGAATATTTTTTTAGTTTTGAATTTTTGATTTTTAATTGGAAACTAATTATTATTGTTTGTGTTTTAGGAAATTTGTGATTGATTTGGAGAAATACTTATAAATAGGTATGTGTATTTGCCTCTCAATTTAATTTTGGTATGAATTTTGGATATATAATTATGTTACTAAATTGTGAAAAATGTGTAGAATTTGTGGAAAATGTGTTATGTGTTTTTGTAGGAAATTAGAAAATATGTTTAGAAAATAGGAAAATAGAAAATATGTTTGGAAAATAGGAAAATAGAAAATATGTTTGGAAAATAGGAAAATAGAAAATATGTTTGGAAAATAGGAAAACAGAAAATATGTTTGGAAAATAGGAAAATAGAAAATATGTTAGGAAATTAATTAGGAAAATAGAAAATATGTTAGGAAATTAGAAAATTGTAAACTATGTGATTTGAGTAATTAATATATGTTTGTATTTGTGAATTTGTTGTGATATTTTCTATAAAGCTATAGGTAGTTCCGACGGAGTAAAATAAGTTGATATTTCATAATCGTTTATTCGAAGTTAATCGGGTTGATTAACTTCGTATAATGAAATTCAATGAAAAACCTTAGACCTGTTTGAGAGTCAGTTGGATGTACATGTAGATGCTTAATGCGTGACCGCGCAATTGACTGACTCTAGAATGGTCCATTTATTCGGACAGTTTGGGGGTGCGCAACTATGTGTTGTGTAGTTTTCTGCCTACAAGGCTAGATTTCGATCGTGGGAATTTCGGTTTGTATCTCCTGAATGTTCTCCGAATGCGTACTAGAAATTTGTTTATAATATATACATCGTGCATTTGGGGAAATGTAGGGAGATGCTGCCAAAATTTCCCTTCGTGACGCAAACTATATAGCACAGAATGTGCACTCTAGAATAGGATAGGGTCAAATCACCGAAGGCATAAGGAGACGAGCGTCTTTTGATATTAAGATGTTCTAATTACGGGACAATCTTAACTCAATTACTTACGTTGATTAAATGTTCTGAAAGTAGGCACAATGGACAGAAGGTGGATGCAAATGGAAGATAGATGTTCTGATGAGTATTTGGATGGGATCGACAATATTATTGCATTTGCACATAGTCATTGCAGTGATAGTGGACGTATCAGGTGTCCGTGCCGGAAATGTAACAACTGAAATTGGGGGACTTTGAAAGAGGTCGGAACTCATCTGGCATGGAATGTGATCGTACACAACTATACTAATTAGATCTATCATGGTGAACAAATATTTACAGCATCGACATCTTCGGATCCCATGATCCATGGGATGAAAGTGCTTTGGATGGGCGATGTGATGGTGACCAAGTGTTTGACATATTAACCGATGTTTTTCCTCCCGCATCGGTTGATATGGACGATGAGGCGCCCCGATTTCAACCCGAAGACTCTGAGCAAAATTATGAGAGATTTTTGAAAGAAGTTGAGCGAGAGTTGTACCCCAGGTGTAAATCGTTCTCGGTGCTAGGGGCAATTGTGGAGTTGATGCACATGAAAGTTGAGTATAATCAAACGAACAAGCATACTGATCACATGATGGACAGCATCATCTGAATGCTCCCTCAAGATAACCGTCTGCCTAAAGATCATTATAGCTCGAAGAAGCTGTTGAAGGGTCTCAGTTTAGGGTATGTCAAGATCCATGCATGCAACAACAATTGTGCATTGTTTTATGGTGAATTCAAGCAGCATGATAAATGTCCCGTGTGCAATGAGCCTAGATTTCTAAAGAACAAGATTCCGAATAAGGTGTTGCGTTATTTTCCACTAAAGCCAAGGTTACAAAGATTCTACATGTCGACCCACATAGTCCGTGATATTAGGTGGCACAGGGATGAATGCATTGATGATGATATATTGAGGCATCTGGCCGATGGAAAGGCTTGGAATAAATTTGATAAGATGTATCCCGAGTTTGCCAAGTAGCCAAGAAATGTCAGATTAGGACTTGCTACTGACGACTTTAATCCGTTTTGGGATTTTGCAAAGCCTTATAGCACATGGCCGGTGGTCATGGTTTCGTATAATTTGCCCCCTTGGAGATGCATGAAGAAAGAATTCACAATCATCAGTACTTTGATACCGGGGCCCAAATCGCCGAGTAATTCCATTGATGTTTATTTGCGGCCTTTGATTGATGAGATCGTGGATATGTGAGAAAATGGTGTCCGAACATACGACAAGTACAGTGGCGAAATGTTCATTTTGCAAGTGGCCATAATGTGGACTATTAATGATTTTCCTGCATATGGTATGTTGTCGAGTGCAGCACCAAGAGTTATCTTGCATGCCCGACATGTGGACCGGACACAACGTCCATTTGGCATGCATCGAATGTATGCTACTTGGGTGCAAGAAGATTTCTGCCATGGGATCACCGGTGGAGTCCGCAATCTGACTCATTTGATGGAAAAACAAAGCTAAGGGCACGACCAAGGGAGAGGTCCGGTGATGAGATATTGTCCAAATTGAACAGTATCCAGGAGTTCGTCTCACGAGGACCGAAACCAATGGAACAGGAAAATTGGACGAAGAAGAGCATATTCTTCCGTTTGGCATACTAGTCGAAATTGAAAAATTAGACACATCACGGTTCCGAAGTACATCGAGAAGAATGTTACCAAGAGTGTTGTGGGAACAACTTTACCCATCAAAGGCAAATTCTTCGAAATTGAAAATCAATTCAAATTTGTCGGGAAAAGACGCTTTGCCCAATGAATTATGTACTTCGTTGGGCAACTGTCTGACCCACAGGACATTTGAAATTTCCAACCCTTTCCAAACCAAATATCACCCTTATACCTCCATATCTGAGAGCTAAGTTGCTTTTAGCTTTGATGGAAGAACAACTTTCAAAGCGTTGCTCTGCTCCAGGTTCAGAATCTCATGGAACTCCAAAGAGACCTTCAGTGAGTGAACCAGATCTTCCACATACCAAATTCTCCCATCCAAAATCCGAAGCACATCAACAAACCAAGTTCTCTCATTTAAGTTGAAGCATCGGTTTTTGGGTTGGCAGAGAGAGACGAAGAGCTAGCCATCATCCAAATCATAACAAACACTAAATCTATGTTTACTCCACAAATACAACAACTTCAGTTTGATTCACTACTCAACTACAAAATTATTACAATGCGACCATATTTTCTTTATATGTACGAGTAATGCATAAATGTGTGAGGCCTTAGCACTAAACCCACTCTCTTCATTATTCATTCATTCACTTACTACATGTACCAAATCCATTCATTTACATTTATAGTAAAGCCGGTGATAAATGAAAGTCGATCAAATGTAACTCCTCATATTCATAACTGAAGTGACAGCAGTCAAAGTGACTTGGCAATGTAGTATGTTTGACAATGTAGTGTATAGAACTTTTAGAAATTTTCAATGGGTCAAAAGATTTGCCCGACGAATACTTGTATATTCGTCGGGCAAAGGTGTCCTATATTTGGTGGTCCTTCGCCGAAAAAGGAAGACATTTGCCAGACGAACGTACAAGTATTTGTCGGGCCACATATACCAGATTGAATTTACATTTAATTACTAATCAACGGTTTAAATTACTTACCAAATGATTATCTAACCGTCCACATTTATTTCACGTACTCATAGATCGCCTATATGAAAAATCATCCAATTTGGAATTTTAGGATTAGGTAACAGTGCGCGATGATTCAATAGTTACAAAATGTTTTTTGATGATCGGACGGCTTTAACTCCTCAAAATCTCACGATTTTTTAAGGCCGAGGTCTAGGCGCGTAAAACCACAAACTAAACAGTCAATTTCTTCCAATTGAATCTTTTGAATATCAATTGAACCAAAACTTCGAAAAATGTATTGAAGTTTCCTTGTATTTAAAGTGTTTGATGAATAAGCTGATTTTACGATTTTCAATAATTTACAAAATGAAATTGACTGATCTAACCGTCCATATTTATTGCAAGTACTCATCGATCGCCTACACGAAAAATTAGCGAATTCGGAATTCCCGGAATTAGGTAACGGTGCGAGATGATTTGGCAGTTACAAAACGTTTTTTGACGATCGGACGACTTTAACTCCTCAAAACCTCACAATTTTCAACGGGCGAGGTCTAGGCACGTAAAACCATAAACTGAACTGTCAATTTCTTAAAATTCAATCATTTGAATATCAATTGAATCAAAACTTCGAAAAACACCTTGAAATTCACAATGTGAAAGGTCGAGGCACGTAACTCCGTAAAATATGACGATTTCCGAGTTAGGGGCTTTAGGCATGTAAAACCACAAAGTGAACGGTCACGATCTTGAAAATTCAATTTTCGGTCCTGATTTTTACATTACCCTGATTTTCATAAATAAAACCAATATTTCCAAACGTATCATAAATTTCGTTGGGCGAAGCTTTAAATTGTCGTTGTGCAAGCTTAACTTTTCGCCGGGCAAATTGAAAAAACTCGTGCAATTTTTTTCAACGAAAAATCAAATTTACTACCTCGTTTTGCCCGGCGAAGTTTTAAAGACTTGCCCGACGAAATTGGTCGTTTCTCGAAGACCAACGAACTCATTAAAGTTTTCCCGATGAATACTTCGTCGAGCAAATGCTTCTAGTAACTTAAAAGCATGCGAAGGTTTCTTCTTCTTCTTCCTTCTTCCTCATTTCCTCCACCGCTGCTCTTTGCCTAAACCGAAACCAGCAATCCTAAACCCCTCTCTCTCTCTCTCTCTCTCCCACGTACAACCACTCGCTCGCTCGCACAACCTCTCCCTCTCACTTGCACTCCCTCTCTCTCACACAACCAGTGCAGCTAAATCTCTCGGAGTCCCTCTCTCTTTGTCGCACTCTTTCTCACGGTAAGTACCTTAGCCTTTTCTTTTACATTTCATTTGAGTTTAATTCCTTGAATTTGTATATATGTTTGATTGAATTTCTTGGATTTGTATGTTTGGATTTAGTAATTTTGGGTTGAAGTGGTTGGTTTAATTTGTATGTTTGGAATGGGTTTGTTGCTGTCTAGGTTAATTGGATTGGTTTTGTTAATTTGTTTGTGAATTTAGGGGAGCAATTTTGAAATTGGTAGTTTTAGTTCACTATAAGAAAATCATAGTTGCCCGACTAGTTTTTGCCCGACGCATACTATCTCGCGGGTAACATGTTGGCGGGAAGAAAAAGTCTTTGGCGCACAAAATTGGAAGTTGTTACCCGACAGTTTACATACCCCGTCGGGTAACATTATCAACAACGACGACCAATCGCCGTCGGATAACACTGGGCGTTAACTCTATATTGCCCGACGAATCATTAAAGATTGCTCTGTGAATTGAGTTCGTCGGACAAACGTCTAAACACACTTAAAACCTAGACACTCTCTTTTCTTCTTCTTCTTCTTCCTCCTCTCTGCTTCATCCTCCTCCGTTCTGCTCTCTCTCTCCCTCTCACTCACTCACTCTGTTTCTCTACCTATTGTTATCATCTCATCACCTATTTTACTATCAATCAAATCCTTTTTCTCTATCAATCATAAAATATCAAATATTAAGGTATGAAAATTTTATTTTCTTGTAATTTTGAAATTTTGATTTGTGATTAGGAATTAATTATGTTTTGTGTTGTAGGAATTTTGTAGTTGATTTGAAGGAATACTTATAAAAAGGTATGTGTGTTTACCTCTCTATTTAATTTTGTTAAGAATGTTGGATATAATTATGTTAGGAATTTTTGTATTTATTGTGGAAAATGTGTAGAAATTGTTTAGAATTTGTGGAAATTAGAAATTAGAAAATTTGTTAGGAAAATATGAAAATAGAAAAAATGTTATGAAATTAGGAAAATATGAAAATAGAAAATATGTTAGGAAATTAGGAAATTTTGTTGTTAAATAGGAAAATAAAAAATATGTATTGAAATGATTGAAATTACAAAATATGTTTGGAAATTAAGAAAAATGTTAGGAAATTAGGGAAATATAAAATATGTTAGGAAATTAAAAAAATTTGTTAGAAAATAGGAAAATATAAAAATATGTAATGAAATTATTGAAATTAGAAAATATGTTAGGAAAATAAGGAAATAGAAAATATTTTAGGAAATTAGAAAACATTTTAGGAAAATAAAAAATATGTAATGAAATTATTAAAATTCGAAATTATGTTTGGAAATTAGAAATATGTTAAGAAAATAGGGAAATAGAAAATATATACATAAATTATAAAATTTAAAACTTTGTTTTATACATAATTTATATGTGTTCGTATTTGTGAATTTATTGTGATATTTTTATTAAAACGCTTTATTTAGGTGCGACGGAGTGAAATACGTTCATATTTCATAACCGTTTATGCGAAGTTAATCGAGTTGATTAACTTCGTATAATGAAATTCAATGAAAAACCTTAGACCCGTTTGAGAGTTAGTTAATCGGATTGATTGACTGACTCTTGAATTGTCCATTTATTCGGACAGTTTGGGAGTGCGCAACTATGTGTTGTGTAGTTGGCGGTCTACGATGTTAGGTTTCGATTGTGGGAAATTCGATTTGTATCCCCTACACGTTCTCCGAATGCATACTAGATATTTGTTTATAATATCTACGTCGTGCATTTGGGGAACTGTAGGGAGATGCTGCCGAAATTTCCCTCGATCGGAACTTAGCCTCGCAGGTCGCAAACTACACAGCACAAAATGTGCACTCTCGAATGGGATAGGGCCAAATCACCACAGACATAAGGAGAAGGGTTGCTTTTGATTTTAACTTGTTCTATTTACGGGACAATGTTAACTCAATTACTTATGTTGACTATATGTTGTGAAAGCAGGCACAATAGACAGAGAGTGGATGCAAATGTTTGATAGATCTTCTTATCAGTATTTGGATGGGATCGACAACTTCATTGGCTTTGCACGTAGTCATTGCAGTGATACAAGACGTATCAGGTGTCCGTGCCGTAAGTGTAATAATTGCATTTGGATGTCGTTGAATGAGGTCCAAACTCATCTGGAATGGAATGATATCGTACACAACTACACTAATTGGATCTATTACGGTGAAGAAATATTTTCAGCATCGACATCTTCGGTTCCCGGGACCCGTCGGGACGAAAGTGGTTTGGATGGGCGATGTGATAATGATCAAGTCGTTGAGTTATTAACCGATATTTTTCCTCCGGCATCAGATGATATGGAAGATGATGCGCCAAGGTTGCAACCCAAAGACTCTAAGCTCCATTATGAGATATTGTTGAAAGAAGCTCAGCGCGAATTATACCCCGGGTGTAAACCATTTTCGGTTCTAGGGGTAGTTGTGGAGTTGATGCACATGAAAGTTGAGTATAATCAAACGAATAAGCATTTTGATCACATGTTGGACATTATCATCCGAATGCTCCCTGAAGACAACTGTCTGCCAAAAGATCATTACAGCGCGAAGAAGTGGTTGAAGGGGCTTGGTTTAGGGTATATCAAGATCCATGCATGCAAGAACAACTGTGCTTTGTTTTACGGTGAATTCGAGCAGCTTGACAAATGTCCCGTGTGCAATGAGCCTAGGTTTCAAAAGAACAAGATTCCTAACAAGGTGTTGCGTTATTTTCCACTGAAGCCAAGGTTACAAAGATTCTACATGTCGTCCCACATAGCCCGTGATATGAGGTCGCAAAAGGATGAACGCATTGATGATGATGTACTGAGGCATCCGGAGGATGGAGAAGCTTGGAAGGAATTTGATAAAATGTATCCCGAGTTTGCTGCAGAGCCAAGAAATATCAGATTTGGGCTCGCTACTGGCGGGTTTAATCCGTTTGGGAGTTTTGCAAAGCCTTATAGCACTTGGCCGGTTGTTATGGTTCCGTATAACTTGCCTCCTTGGAGATGCATGAAGAAAGAATTCACAATCCTCAGTACTTTGATACCAGGGCCCAAATCGCCGAGTAATTCCATCGATGTGTATTTGCGGCCGTTGATTGACGAGCTCGTGGATTTGTGGGAAAATGGTGTCCGAACATACGACAAGTGCAATAGAGAAATGTTCAACCTACGAGCGGCCATAATGTGGATAATTAATGATTTTCCTGTTTATGGTATGTTATCGGGATGGAGCACCAAGGGCTATCTTGCTTGCCCGACATGTGGACCAGACACAACGTCCTTTTGGCACGCATCTAACGTATTCTACTTGGGTGTGAGAACGTTTCTGCCCTGAGATCACCGATGGTGAATGCAGTCTGACTCATTTGATGGTAAATCAGAGTTAAGAGGTCGACCAAGGGAGAGGTACGGTGATGAGATATTATCCAAACTCAACAGTATACATGAGTTCGTGACAAGAGGATTGAAACCAGCCGAACAGGAAAATTGGACGAAAAAAAGCATATTCTTCCGGTTGCCATATTGGTCGAAATTAAAAATTAGACACATCGCCGATCCTATGCACATCGAGAAGAATGTTGCTGAGAGTGTTGTGGGAACGACTTTACCCATTGAAGGCAAGTCAAAAGACACAAAAAAGACTCGTTTGGGCATGAAAGAAATAGGGTATCGGCCTAATTTGTGGCCAAAAGTCGTCAATGGCAAATACATCATGGCTCATCCAAGTTATACATTTACGCTGGACAATAAGAAAAAATTTCGAAAGTTCTTGCAGGGTTTGAAATTTCACGACGGGTCGCCGGCAACATATCCCGGAGTGTTAGCACGGACGGTGAGACCATTTCTGGTATGAAGAGCCTTGACTATCATATTTTGCTACAACGACTCATTCTGATTGGTATTCGACCCTTCTTGGAGGATGGTGTTGTTGAGACGATAGTTTATTTGCCTCAATTCTTCCAGATACTATGTGTCAGGTCATTGGTTAAGGCGGACCTTCAAGCAATTAATGAGGATATTGTGTACATCATGTGCCGGCTTGAGCAAATATATCCACCTGCATTCTTTGATATAATGGTGCACCTACTAATACATATGCCGGATGAGGCAAAGCTAGCTGGTCCGGTGCATTATCGTTGGATGTATCAAATCGAGAGGTATAACTTATCCCTGCTATTTGATAATATTTCCTTACTATCATGTATATATGTGAATCTTAATGTAACTTTCCTTGCAGAATGTTAGGTACGTATAAGCGGTACGTTCGGAACAAGACACGTCCCGAAGGCTCTATAGCCGAGGCGTACATTGCAAATGAGGCACTCACATTTTGTGTAATTTACCTTCGAAATGTTGAAAGTGCCTTCAATAGGGCGTCTCGCAACGACGATGGTGGTCAACGTCCCAAGACCCTATCTGTATTTGCCCAACCTGCACGACCATTCGGCACTGGTCCAATCTCGGAGCCGTTCATCAATGCCGACATGGAGGTGGCTCATTGGTTCATTCTCAACAATTGTGATGAAGTCTAGCCCTTTCCCGAGCATCACGAGACGTTGATGAAGGCCCAATTTCCTTATAATTGGGAAGAAATGGACAAACAACTATTTCCACGTTGGTTTTCCCAGCATGTAAGTCAAATATTTTATTTCCAAATTTTTTAAATTGATTTTAAGCTTACCTATTTCGTTTCTTGTGTGTATCTTACCAGATGGCACAGCTGAAAGATGTCAACTCGCCAAAATTCAATAAAGAATTAATGCAGCTGGCCATTGGCCCATTCCGAGGAGAAACGTACGCTGGTTTTCATGTTAACAAAGTTAAGTTTGTGTGCACAGAATGAGACGACAAGTTGTCTACGCAAAACAGCAGGGTCTTCGTGCCGGGGGATGGGGAATTGTTAACTGTGGTTAAGGTGTTATACGCTGATCGCAAGGAAGTCGTCTTGTTCAAGTGTCATTGGTTTGATACGAACTCAAGTATCCCAGGCAGTGTCATCAAAGATCAGTTATATACTTCTATAAACACAACCACTCGGTGGTTTGAGAGTGATCCCTACATCCTCGCTAGTACGGCGAAACAAGTATTCTATTTGGATGATCCAAAAGCTGGTGGTGGATGGAGAGTAGCTGAGATGGTGAATCATAGAAACATTTGGGATTTGGATGACCGATATCATGAAGAAGATGGGGAAATAAACGATGACCAAATCATTTACCAGGTGGATTCATCGGCATCCACCCACAACGTGGATAGAGTTCGGACCAATGACATCATCCCACCAATTGCAATTGATGACATTTTTATTGATCTGGGGGAATTAGAACAAATTGAAAGTGATTCGGATGAATCAAGTATTGTACACATGTCGGCTGACGAGCGTGATTGGGAGGGGGAAAGCGATTCCGAATGAAAGTTGTAAATTCGAAATTTCATTCATATAAGTAATATCCATCTTCAAATCAATATATTTGATTTATATGTATGTTGTATGATTTCATTCAAAAAAAAAGTTTTTTTACTTTCTTAATGTGAGGAGGCCATACATGCACTCCACAAAATACGCAACTTCAAAATAAATGAAGGTAAAATATTTTGTCAAATATTTTGATGATAAGTCATGAAGGTCAAAGTGATAAATCATGAGGGTCACTTTTTACTCTTTAGTGCAATTTGAAAAAAATAGAACCCAATATATATTCATATTAAACCAAAAAAGATACAACAATTTTTTTCCAAAAATATTGTCTATAAATGCGCTTTGATAATTTTTTATAAACAATTATTTACACGATGGATATGGTACAGGTGACCCGACGACCGCCTTCTCTTACACTTACCTGACGCATAGGGTACAGGTTACCCGACACCGGCCTCCGCATATAATTTCCCGACGTATAGATATATGAATATGCGTCGGGTATAATTTATGAGATTACACGGAAAATTTTTAATAACACATGTTACCCGACAGATTCATTACAGGTTACCCGACGTCTACCTCCTCTTACATTACCTGACGGATATAAATGAATAGCCGTCAGGTATGATTGACCAGATTATATTTACAATTTTTTATAATGCCGGTTACCCAACGCCATGTTACCCGACAGATTCGTTACAGGTTACCCGACGTCTACCTCCTCTTATATTACCCGACGGATATAAATGAATAGTCGTCGGGTATGATTGAGCAGATTATATTTACAATTTTTTATAACGCCAGTTACCCGACGGATCAGTTACGGGTTACCCGATGTCTACCTCCTCTTACACGTCGGGTATGATTGAGCAGATTATATTTACAATTTTTTATAACGCCGGTTACCCGACAGATCAGTTACGGGTTACCCGACGTCTACCTCCTCTTACACGTACCCGACGGTTATAAATGAATATCCGTCGAGTATGATTGATCAGATTATATTTACAATTTTTATAACTCCTGTTACCCGACGGATACTGTACCGATTATTTATATATCTATACCCGTCGGGTAATTAAAAGCAGATTATATTTACAATTTTTTATTACACATATTACCCGACGGGTTTGTATTTGAATATTCGTCGGGTATGATGTTTTTAGCAGATTAAAAACTGAAAATATTTTTTTACCCAACCTTTTTAAAAACTTCAAAATTGAAAATGATCGATCTAACCGTCCACATTTATGGTAGGTACCCATAGATCGCCTACGCGAAACATTTCCCAAATTGGAAATCCTAGGATCAAAAAACGGTGTGCGACGATTCAACGGTTACACAACGTTTCTTCACGATCGGATGGCTTCAAATCCTCAAAACATCAAGATTTTCGACGGGAAAGATTTAGGCACGTAAACCACAAAGTGAACGGTTAGATCGCTCAAATTCAATCGTTTGAATATCAATAGGATCCAAAATTCGACAAATGTATTAAAGTTTCCTTGAAGAGTTTAAACTCCTTGGGCAATATGGTTGATTTCTGATTTTCAAAAACTTAAAAATTGAAAATGACCGATCTAACCGTCCACATTTATGGTAGCTACCCATAGATCGCCTACGCGAAAAATATCCCAAATTGGAAATCCCAGGATTAGGAAAAGGTGCGCGACAATTCAACGATTACACAACGTTTCTTCACGATCGGACGGCTTGAAATCCTCAAAACATCAAGATTTTCGACGGGTGAGATCTAGGCACGTAAAACCACAAAGTGAACAGTTAGATCGCTCAAATTCAATCGTTTGAATATCAATAGGATCCAAAATTCGACAAATGTATTGAAGTTTCCTTGAAAAGTTTAAACTCCTTGGGCAATATGGTTGTTTTCTGATTTTCAAACACTTAAAAATTGAAAATGACCGATCTAACCGTCCACATTTATCGTAGGTACCCATAGATCGCCTACGCGAAAAATTTCCCAAATTGGAAATCCCAGGATTAGGTAACGGTGCGCGACGATTCAACAGTTACACAACGTTTTTTCACGATCGGACGGCTTGAAATCCTCAAAACAACACGATAACAATAAATGGGGCTTTGGGCATGTAAAACCAAATTTTGAACGATCCCAAAGTTTCTTATACTTTCGCCGGACTTGATTTTCGGATTAAGGCCAAAAACAGCATCAGAAAGGTCATGCCCGACAGAGATGTGAAAACCTCTGTCGGGTAACTTCAATAAATTTGTCAGTTTTCAAAAATTCCAAATTTCCGCCTAATTTTTGGCGAAATCTCACATTTCCCGTTTGGTGTTACCCGAAGGACAGTGTAACTCTTACCCAACGGACTACTGACCGGGTATATGACCCGGTGGATATTTTAAATGTTACCCGACGGACCCTGCGCTTAACTTTTGGCGGATTCTCAAAAGTCCCGTGTTTTGTGGCCCGACGGATAGTAAAGGTGTTACCCGACGGATATCCTACCATTATCGTTACTAGACGGGTGTTTTGGCAGTTACCCGACGGGCTTCCTACCTAAATATTCGCGGATTCTGAAATTTACCGCTTAATATTGTCCGACAGAAACGTTAAAATAACCCGACGGAGTTCAAAGAGTTTACCTGACGGTAACTAAAACGTTACCCGACGATATGATTTAATCGTTACCCGACGGATGTTGAACACAAATACCCGACAATATGATTTAATCGTTACCCGACGGATGTTGAACACAAATACCCGACGAATATGCACTGGTTTCTAATACCCGACGGGTCATTAACGTGTTACCCGACGGATGTATGCGTCGGGCCACAGACAGTCTGATACTTAAGTTAGACAGACTCTTCTTCTTCTTCCTTCTTCTTCATTTTTTGAAATTTCCCATCTCCGAAACTGCCAACCCTTTCTTCCTCTTGCTCTCCAACCCGAAAACTTCGTGATTTTCTACCTTTCCAAGCCACCGACTTGTCTTGCTATCCCTCAAGCCGCCGGCCAAGCAGTCAAGGACACCGTCTCCCCTCACCGAGGTATGCCGTCGCCACCGCTTCCCTTGTTAATGTTAATGTTAGTTTCAATATATTGTTTATTGTTAATTTGAATATATTTGTTTATATTGGTTGATATTGGATATATTGGTTTATTGGTTTATATTGGTTGATATTGGATATATTGGTTTATATTGGTTGATATTGGATATATTGGTTTATTGGTTTATATTGGTTGATATTGGATATATTGGTTTAGTGTTAATTTTTATTTGGAAAAAAAATTTATGAAATTAGATATTGTTTTTGTTAATGTTAATGTTAATGTTAGTTTCAATATATTGTTTATTGTTAATTTGGATATATTTGTTTATATTGGTTTATATTGGTTGATATTGGATATATTGGTTTATTGGTTTATATTGGTTGATATTGGATATATTGGTTTAGTGTTAATTTTTATTAGGAAAAAGAATTTATGAAATTGGATATTGTTTTTGTTAATGTTTATGTATATATATTTGGATATATATTTGTTATTGGTTTATTGTTATTGTTAATGTATATATAATAGTTGAAGATTTGTTGAAATTTTGATGTTTGGTATGTTGGAATTGATATAATGTTATGTTTTTTGTTATGCTTTTGGATATGAAATTTATGTGAATTTTGGATATGTGAAATTTATGAATTTTGGGTAATTGAATTTTAAAAACAAATTTGGGAAATTTTTATATGGTGTAGTATAAGTGAATTTTGGAAATGTGAGTTTTAAAAATTTTTAATTTGTGAATTTTAGGATTTGGATATTATATGTTTGGATTAATATGTAAGTTATATTTTGGTCCCGAAATTTGGATTTAGAAATTTAGGTATAATGTTGTGAATTTTGAGTTTGGTACGTTTGGATTAATTAGTTTTTTAAGTTAATTTTTTGTTTATATTGGATTTATTTAAAAAAAATTAGAATTTGGTGGTTTTAATTTTTAGATACCAATTTACTAATTATTACTAAAAAAAATTATTGCTTTATTTTTTTAAGTTTATTGGAAGTATAAAATGTTGGTTAATTTTAAATGTGATTTTGTTTTTACTTTTTAAATTTAATATTTAATTTTAAAAATGTTTGGTTTTTTTATTTAATTAAAAATGTGATGGTTAATTTTATATTAATTAATTATTATTTGATACTGTAGATGTCCCATCGCACCTTCATCACGTATAGGTCTCGCCCTTGCCCTGATCTCGTTGATGATCATGAGCCGGAGGAGGCAGCCCCGAACTAAGTTGCCTCTACAGCGGCGTCCGTTCACGCACCGCTGTTGATTTATATACGACCAGGTGCCCGATCGGCTCGTCGACAACATAGTAAGAAACGGGAGGAACCCCGTACCGACCCCCAACCCTCACAGGACGACGTCGGAGCCGACGAAACAGGCACTAATGTCGGATCACTCCCTACGGGTAAGCTCATTATTTTGTTTATTTAACCAACCGTTTTTATTTGCTACTCATTTTATTTACTAATGTTCATCGAATTTGCAAGTAGGTCGGTGAACGTGCGCGGGATAAACTGAGGTTTGACATCCCAGCTGATTTGCAGGACAACAAATGCAAAGATACTGGTGGTGTACGTGCAGCGCCTCCAGTCTGCGCCGATAAAAATTCACAGCCTCCTGGTTCATGACATTGGTGCGATTCTTCGCACCAAGTCACTGATGATGAGGGAGACTTTTCTAACCCAAACCCCAGAGGAGATCACGCGTTGTTGGGGCGAGTTATCGGTATATTGTTTTCCCATTTTTAACATTAATTTCATATTTTTTAATTATTTTACTAACTTTAATAATTGCTCCAGATTAATTTTGAGTTCGACTTAGAGAACGTCGAGCTCAGTACATACCTGTGCCGCCACTGGCAATTATGGTACGCCGACTGGAAGTACGAGCTCCACAAGTACTTCTTGTCTTGGCCTTCTCCGGAGGAAGATCAGTCAAATCCTCCGGAAGAGTTGGACGGGGCGAAACTGCTAGCGTGGTTGTGGTTGTGCGACCATTTCGTGTCCCCCACCTATTTGGTACGTATTATCTATTTAATTAATTAAATTATTTAATTTTTATGTTATTTTCCATTTGAAAATCTAATATTTGGTTTTACAAATAAATAGCGAAAATCGATTGCCAACAAATCGAATCGGGGAGCGAAAAAATTCAACCACTACGGGGGGTCGCGATCCTTATCGACCCGGCAGGAGGATCGGCGCATCGCCGGGTTGTTGTTCCCAGAGGTGGATGCTTGGGGGCAAGTGTGTGCTGGACGGGGGGATCAATAGGCTGATCAAATTCACGTAAGTATTTTTTTTGAAGATTAAACATTTTTCCTGAATTTGATAATTATATTTCTAATTAATATTTATTCGAATTTGTAGGATGTGATGCAGCAAGTCGTCCAGCAGACACAAGCTGAGCTCACCCAACAGCATCCGGATGTGCTGTTGGAGGAGCAGCTCCCTAATGTCGATATGTCGATCGCTATTCTGGAGCGACAACTTGGGAGGCGCCCAGGGAGGGTTGTTCGGGGGGCGGACGATGGGATTGTGCCGGCTATCTCTCATTCGTCGTCTTCATCTCGAATAGGCAATACCCAGGAGACGTCGGACCTAAGGAGAAACCTCGATATCCTCCAGGCCGAAAACGCTCAGCTCAAAGCCCAATTTGCGGAGATGCAAGTCCAAAACCAACAAATCAAGAGCGCCCTTGACAACATCTTTCAACGTATGGGTGACCGTGGATTGGATGCCATTTTCTCACCGCCCACCCAACAGCCCCACAGGATCCCGGCTACTTTGACCCCTCGACTAATTGTTAGAGTACTATATATACAATATTTTTATAGTTTTAATGATGTCAAAATATTACATTCATTTTTTTTTAATATTAATTTAATTTTGATTCAAATTTTTTATTTTTTATTATTTAATTAATTTTTTTCTTAAAAATATATTAAATATGGAACGCTTGCCCGACGCACAGTCATTCCATCGGGCATAAAAACGGGATTTTTTAAAACTGTACCCGACGAAAGGGGGAAATGTTACCCGACGGGTGTGTACACTTTACCCGACAGACATATATAACGTTACCCAACAGGTTGGGTAACACGTACCCGAAGGACATATATAACGTTACCCGATGGGTTTTGTAACACTTTTCCCGACGGACATATATGACTTTACCCGACAAGTTTCCCAACACGTGACTCGACAAACATATATAACGGTACCCGATGGGTGTATATAACGTTACCTGACGGTTGTTTATAACGTTATCCGACGGATAGTATTAACCTTAACCGACAGATTGTATGAACCTTACCCGACGGTAATAAGATGTTGACTTTAGTTGCTCGACGACAGTATCAACGACGAACACTACCGCCGAGCATTATGAAATTGCTCGACGAGGACACTGTGCTCGTCAAGTAATCTGAAAGCCCGACTACAGTAGCCCGACGCCTATTGCCGAACGGGGAGTCGCCATTGTCAATGTTACTCGACGGATGTCTTATGTTGCGTGACGACGTCATTCCGCCGGGCAACTTATGATTTCTTGTAGTGGTTTAATTTGCATGCAATTGGAATTCAAATTGGATTTGGAATTGATTTAGTAATAATGGAATTGGATTTATTTTTGTCACGATTTAGTAATTTAGATTTAATTTTGTGAATTTGGAATTTAGTAATTTAGATTTAAGTTTGTTTGGATTTAGTATTTTAGGTTAAATTTGGTTTATTTTAGGTTCAACTTTGGTTTGTATTATTTTATTTTAATTTTGTGAATTTATTATCAAAAATTAAAATTAGGAAATTTAATTTAATTTTTCTGAATTTATATTGAAAAACTAAAATTTGTGTGGTTTTATTTCATTTTTGTGAATTTATTATTAAAAATTAAAATTAGGTAGTTTTATTTGATTTTTACGAATTTATTATTAAAAATTAAAATTAGCTGGTCTTACTTTCTTTTTTTGTGAATTTACTATTTAAAATTAAAAAAATTTGGTTTTTTGTTTTTTTTAATCTATTATTAAAATTTAAAATATGTTGGTCATATCTGAATTATTTTGAATTTCTTATTGTAAATGTCGTCGCGCCCCTTTATCACATCCAGGACCCGCTGCGCTACCTTTGTTGATAACCGTACGAAGGAAGAGGTACCATCTGCCATGGTAGCCTCCACAGTTGAGTCCACTTAAGGATTCGTCAACAGCTTGCAATCCGTGTGACCCGATGCGTGATCGACCCTTCGACGCCATAGCAATAAACGGGGGGAACCACGTTCCGACCCCCAGTCCTTACAGGCCGCCAACCACCAGCCGTCACAGGAAGATAGATCAATTGAACCGGAAAATGGGGCCGGAGTAATCCCCGATGGTAAGTTGATTATTATTTTTATTTAAAAAAATAGTTTTTTTTTTACGCATATTTGTAATAATTTTCGTCGTAAGTGCAGGGCATTCGGTGAACGTGCGCATGATCTACAGGGGTTTGGCATCGCAGTGGATTTGCCGGACAACAAAGGAAAAGATCCGGGTGGAATACTCGCCTCATCTGTGAAAAGCATCCCAAAAAAATCCACACCCTGGTAGTACACGACATTGGCGTTATTCTTTGTACCAAGTGCTAGATGTTGAGGGAGACTTTCAAGAAGTTCCAGCTGGACCAGATCAGGAGTGTTGGGATGAGTTATCGGTAAGTTTTTCTCCATTTTTTTAACATTATTTTTATTATTTTAAATATTTTACTAACTTTATTATTTCATTGCATGCCAATTTTGAGTACAACTTGGACGACCCCGACACTAATAAGTACCTCACCAACGTCTGGCAGAAACGGTACTCGTAATGGAAGTACGAGCTCCATTTGTACTACCTAAGCTGGGGATCCCCGGAGGAAGCTCGTTCAAATGCTCCATCCGAGTTGGCGGAGTTGCATCGGTTGGAGGAATGGATGTGGTTGTGCCCCCATTTCGAGATCCAACCCCACTCCCGCCCACCCCCCCCAATATCTAGTACGTGCCACAAATATAAGAATTATTTCATTATTTTCGATTTAATAATATAATGATTGTTTTTACTAATGAACAGCAAAAATCGGCCGCCAACAAAATAAATAGGGGAAAAAGCAATACAACCACCACGGAGGGTTGCGAGCCTATGTGCACCGGCACGAGGACCGGTAAAAGGCCGGGTCGATGTGGCTGAAGTTAGATGTCTGGGGGTAAGTCAACGCTAGCCACGGCAACTAGGCGACTGACAATATTTACGTAAGTTTCTTTTTTGCATATTAAATGTTAATTTTTAATCTCTATAATTATATTGCTAATTAATATTTATTCGAATTTGTAGGCAGGGATGGTGCAAAACATGAAGGTGTAAAGGCTGAGTTGTCGCAGCAACCCGACGTCCCATTGGAGTAGCAGCTACCGGATACCACTAGGTCGGTGGAGATCTTGGAGATACACCTGGGGAGGCGACTAGGGAAGCTAATACGAGGGGCGGGAGATGCGATAGTCTGGGATGTCGCAAGTGGCTCTTCGAGTGCTTGGGGAGCCAATAAGCATTGCGAAAGGTTCACGAAGCTCCAGACAAACTTCCAGAACCTCCAAACCGAGTTATCGACCGTCCAGGCCGAATGCGCGACCGTCAAGGCCGAATGCGCGACCGTCAAGGCCGACTACGCGAGCATATAGTCCACCCTCCAGGCGGTGCTTGAAGCGATGCGTGCGACTGGGATGACTATTCCTCTCCCGCAGGCTCAGCAGCAACCTCAGCACCCAGCCCAACAGCCCGACCAGCACCCTGACTAGCAACCGAACATTTTTATACATAGGACGTTGTAATTTAGTTTTAATTATATAAAAAATTAACTTGTAGAACTAATATTTTTAATCTTATTTGATTCATTTTCTTTATTTTAATTATATATATATATATTTTTTAATTATATAAATTATTAAAAAATTAAAAAAAATTTCCTAAAATTAAAGGTTTGCCCGACGAATAGTGGATTGCGTCGGGCAACGGAACAACGAATTCGGTGGAATTCCGCCAAATTTCAATGCTGAATTCGGTGGAATGTCGACGTATTTGGGACAATTTACCCGAAAAACTGCCACGGTTCGACGGGCAATGTATCGTATCATATACCGTTTATGGAACATATTTGCCCGATCGACCATTAAATTTCATTGGGCAAAGCTCCGTTGACTTACTGCGTTTGGTCGACGACTTATTCCCAACCAATGTTGTTTTTCGGGCAAGTGTTTGTTTGTCCGTCGAATTTTCTTTTTCTGTCGGGAAACATCTTGCCCGATGAGTGTTGCCCGACGAGCTTGGCCCGACAAAGGTTTGTCAGTGTTTGTTTTTCCCAGCGAATTTTCCTCATTGCCCGACGAACTATTTTCGTTGGGCAAAGTTATTTTTCCTGTAGTGAATATTGGATGTTAGAGTGAGTATTGGGTGGTTTGGTCTAGTGGGTGGTTTGTCTAGTTGGTGGTTCTAACACACCGACAAATAATTCATATCGGCTCGGGTAAGTACTTTAACAAACTATTTGCAGCTGAGCAAATTTATAACCTAATTCATCCGACTTATACTTAGGCGGGGTGGGTTGGATGAGTTTTGCGGGTTAAGCTTTATAATAATTTTTTAAAGTTTATATTATTTTCATACACAAACAAGTAGGAATGGTCATTTTCATGATTAAACCGTCGAACCCGACCAATCCAACCTAATGTGTTGGATTGGATGACTTGCAACTTGCAAAGAACAAAACATGAGTTCAAGTGAAATCTCATCCTATCGCTTTTGAAGTTATTGATATTCAATATGTAATATTTCAAATCCGATGCATCCACTTGAAACCTATAATAACTTGTAGGTATATCGGTTTAAAATATTACAATGGCATATCAATGGCTTTGAAACTTGTGGGTTAGTTTTTATCCCGAACTCATTTTTTCCTTTGTAATCCACCGAATTTAGCTTATATTGGTTGCATTGGACGATTGAACAATGACTATAGAATCGACAATTGAAGCATCATCCACCCTTATTAGGTGTAATAAAGAAAAAAACATAAAAAAATATTGAGTCTATAGGAAACATGTTAAAAGTCAATGGATGTAATTAGCTTGATTCTAGTAATTGGAGAGATCACAGGATCTGATTGTAATTGCTATAGAGCAAAGTCTTACTTACCTAGTTTAGATGCAATGTAATTTTATTTAAACACACAGTGGCACACTCTGTAAACCAATTCAATTGAAATACACAAGACACTATATTCTTTCATGAGATCAGAGCACTAAACCTTAGAGACTCTGCCCAACACCTTCCGCTACCATCAAGCACACAAACACGACCTACACGCACAAACAACCAACCGACATAGGTGAGGAGAAACCATCAGGATCATAAATGAATATTTCTGACCCATTTACCCTCCATCACTCAGACTCACCCGGCTCATTCTTGTATCTAAACTCCTGGATGGTCACAATTATGGTCAATGGAGCAGATCAACGAAGATTGCCCTGAGTGCGAAAAATAAAATTGGGTATGTCAATGGCACCATCAAGGCACCGTCAAGCACCAACGAAATGTGGCAGCGCAACAATGACATGGTATTGTCGTGGATTTTACAATCGGTGCATGCCGTTATTGCCAGCTGTGTGCTATACCACACTAGCGCATATGCCATATGGAATGACCTCAGGGATCGATTCTCACAGAGTAATGACTCGATAATTTATCAAATTCTCCTAGAGATTTTCAATCATCGACAAGGAAACCTCTCAATTTCAGAGTATTACACCAAACTCAAGGCTATGTAGGACGAACTAGACTCACACTACGAACCCATCACCTGCAATTGTGATGGATCAGAGAAACGTGTAGCAAGAGGAGAGAAGGAGAAAGTGATGCAATTCCTGATGGGATTAAACGAACCTTATTCAGCAGTGCGAGGTTCAATCCTGATGATGTCACCATTGCTAGACACGAGGAGAGTTCACTACTTGATTCTTCAACATGAGCGACAACTCGATGTAGTGAGTCGTAGGGACGCACATCCGGTCAGCCAAGCGATGCAAGTACGACGACATATCGCCAACAAGCCAGCGACAATTGCTGGAAACCCGTTGGGGTCGAAAGGTTCTCACGGCGCTGCAAGCGACATTGGTTCGCGTGTGTCAATGAAGTGCTCCTACTGTGAAGGAGACACACACACACACACACACCGTTGATAGGTGTTACTATCTGAATGGAAGTGAAAAACAGCTTTGATGTAAGAACAACTTCCAAAGCCTTGAACTGCTCCAGGTTCAGAATCTCATGGAACTCCAAAGAGACCTTCAGTGAGTGAACCACATCTTCCACAAACCAAGTTCTCCCATCCAAACCCAACACACCGTTGATAGGTGTTACTATCTAAATGGGTTCCCTATGGGCCACAAATTGCATGGAAAAAATGTGAAGCCCAAGAACAGAAGGACAGCATACACACCGTTGATAGGTGTAACTATCTTAATGTGAACTTGTTGTCCGTCAGCAAATTAACACGTGGGTTAAAGTGCACTGTGATTTTCTTTGACAAGTTTGGTTTGGTGCAGAACGTGACTACGGGGAGGACGATTGGCTTGGGCAAGCAGTTTAATGGACTTTATTATCTCAAAGCAACCCAAAATCCTCACGTAGTGCACCAAATACACCATATCTCCACTTTTTGGCATCAACGGTTGGGCCATCCATCCACCGCACCGCTTCAATCTTTTTCAAATAAAATTCCTGACATTATTTGTGATAGGAACCATGTTTGTGATCTTTGTCCTTTAGCAAAGAAAACGCGTTCATTTTTCACCCCATCTAATTCCATCTCATCTCAAGCACCTTTCGGTTTAATTCATTGTGACATTTGGGGTCCTCACAAAATTCCCTCACATACCGGCGCACGCTATTTTTTAACCATCGTAGATGATTTCACTCATTTTATATGGATTCACCTTTTAACTTTTAAATCTGAAACTCAAGGGGTATTAAAATCTTTTTTTGCTTGGGTACAAACACAATTCCATGCGCCATTAAAACCTTACGCGCTGACAATGGTAGTTAATTTCTATCCGTACAAACCTTTCTAATGACCAAGGGACCCTCTATCAACATTCATGTCCTTACATAACCCCAACAAAACGGCCTTGTCGAATGTAAACACCGTCACCTTGTCAATGTAGGTTGTGTCCTCCATTTCCAAGAAAACATTCATTTACGTTTTTGGGGGGAAAGTTTGCAAACTGCTTGTCACCTCATTAATAGACTACCCACACCCCTTCTCCAACACAACGCACCTTATGAAGTCTTACACAAAAACCCTCCAAATTATTCCCATTTAAGAGTTTTCGGCTGTTTGTGTTATGCCACTAATCTCCTTCCTAAACACAAATTTGATGTCCGGCCCATCATTGCATTTTCTTTGGTTATCCTCTTGGTCAAAAAGGCTATTGCCTTTACGACTTAGCCACACACAAATTCTTTTCCTCCAGGGTTGTTGTCTTTCATGAGACCCTTTTTTCCCTTCTCGGTCTCACCACCAGAAAATCAAGAAGATACCACCATTGTACATCTCACAAGTACCCCAGACTCATCATCCGCCTCCTTACCACACGGCTTTATAGAACAACCAACCCAAACCCACGACCCTTCCCTATCTCAGCTGACCCACGGCCCTTCCCTATCTCAGCTGGCCCATGGCTCACCAGCACACACCCCCACTCAAAACCCAAACCCAAACTCCCACTCAAACCCCAATCCAAATCCAAACTCAAACCCAACCCTACATCCAAACCCGCACCCACACTCCACAACAAACCCGCCCTCTTTATCATCTTCCTCACTAAACACATCACCCCAAAATCCTCAGTCCAGCGACCCAACCCAAAGACCAACCCCCTTCCCACGACACGTCCACCACCGTTGTTGCGCCCCTCACCGTTGACGTTCCTAGTTCCTCCCCATATCCCCTTCTCCTCCTACCCTCCACCGAGGTTGCACCACCACCCTCCACTGAGGCTCCACCACCACCACTTCGAAAATCCAGCAGTCCTTCTCACCCACCTCCTCAATTCAAGGATTATAAAGCTCATCATGCTACCTTTCTCGCTCCAGGAACTCCTCCCTCCACCAAGCCAAGCACCCGTTACCCCTTCACAAGTATGTGTCTCTGAATAATTTCGTTGTCTCCCACTGTACTTTTGTTTATAATATGTCTAAGCTGATTGAACCCAGCTCATATGACGAAGCTAGACATCACCCTCACTGGCTTGCTACTGTGGATTCAGAAATTCAGGCTCTTGAAGAAAACCACACTTGGTCAATCGTTCATTTACCTTCTGGACATCATCCCATTGGCTGTAAGTGAATTTTCAAAAATCAAATACCATTCTAATGGTTACATCGAGTGACACAAAGCCCGATTGGTTGGTCAAGGCTTTACTCAACGCGAAGGCATTGATTACACCGACACTTTTGCTTCAATGGCCAAACTCATCACCGTTTGCTGCTTGCTCACCACTGCCTCTGTTCATAACTAGTCTTTACACCATATGGATGTACACAATGATTTTCTCCATGGCAATTTGCACAAGGAAGTATATATGCGGCTTCCGTCGAGTTACCGACGACAGGGGGAGAACAACATTGTTTGTCGTCTGCACAAGTCCTTATATGGCCTCAAACAAGCATCATGAAGCTGGTTTCGTAAGTTCTCTTCTACCATCCTATATATTGGGTTTGTACAATCTAAAGCAGACTACTCCATGTTCACACAGATACATAATACTTCCTTCATTATCATTTTATTGTATGTGGATGACATGATCATCACTGGAAACAATAATGATGGCATAAACAGACTTAAGGACTTTCTCAGGACTCAGTTCAAAATTAAGGATCTAGGAGCCTTGAAATACTTTCTTGGAGTCGAAATAGCCCGATCCAAGTTGGGTATTTCCATCTGCCAAAGAAAGTACACTCTAGACATCTTGGAAGATGTTGGATTACTTAGTGCTAAACCTACAAAAATCCCCATGGAAGCAGATACGACACTAACACCAACTAGGAGCGACCCTCTCAAAGATTCTACACGCTATCGCAGGCTGATTGGAAGACTAATATACCTGACCATCACCATAATTGAAATTACAAATGCCATAAATACACTCAGTCAGTTTATGCAGGAACCTCGGAAGCATCATTTCGATATAGCATGGCGTCTCCTTCACTACCTTAAAGGAGCTCTTGCCCAAGGTATGTTGTTTCCCTCCAACAATTCGTTGCATTTAACAGCATATTGTGATGCAGGTTGGGCACGGTGTCCGTTCACCAGGTGTTCTGTCACAAGGTATTGCATTTTCCTTGCGCATTCACTTGTATCCTGGAAAAGCAAGAAGAAAGTGACTGTTTCAAGGTCATCAGTCGAAGCAGAGTATCGCTCCATGGTTGTCACCACCTGCGAGCTCACCTGGCTAAGGTATCTACTACGAGATTTGCGAGTGGATCATCAGCAACCAGCCACCCTGGTATGTGACAACATAGCAGCACTTTACAATACAGCCAACCCGGTCTACCATGAACGAACGAAACATATCGAGTTGGATTTTCATATTGTTCGTGAAAGGATCCAATATGGTGAGATCAAGACGGCCCATGTTTCAACCAAAAATCAAATTGCAGACATCTTCACGAAGCCACTACCAGCACCAACATTTCATTCTCACCTTGGCAAGTTAGGTGTTATTGACATACACACTCCAACTTAAAGAGGAGTGTTAAAAGTCAAGGGATGTAATTAGCTTGATTCTAGTAATTAGAGAGATCACAGGATCTAATTGTAATTGCTATAGAGCCAAGTCTTACTTACCTAGTTTAGATGCATTGTAATTCTATATAAACACACAGTGGCACACTCTGTAAACCAATTCAATTGAAATACACAAGATACCATATTCTTACAAAACATATCAGAGAAATTTCACTTGGTGTGGGAATGCCTAATAATTTTTCTTTCACGCCAATAAGAGTTCCCGAAATTAAATATTTTATACGAGCTGAGTGCGAAGAAATGTTGAACCACTTAACACATACAAATTGATATTGGGGAATTTATGTGACCAATTATATATGAGTGAAGTGTGATGATGTCCAAATGTATGATTCTCTATTGAGCTTTTGACTTTGCCTAGACACAGATTCATTCAATTCTCAATTTCTCACACCTTTACACCGCCTAAATTATCATGGTGCGTATACTGTAAAACTCCATAATGGGCTTCCACCATATTACACACTACATTAATTATCTATATATATACAAGAATCTGTCAAGCTAGTTTGTGGTTATAATATATTCTATGAGAACCATGTGCAAATAGTCTAGTGGAAACTTAGGTTTCAAGTCAAGTTTGCTCTCTAGTCTTGAGTTTGAGACACGAAACTGGTATTTGCCTTGTGGCCAAAAGGAGGCTGAAATGCCTCTGTGAGTCTTCCCAGCCCCCGCACACATTAGTCCTTGGTTGAAAACTTTTGGATAATGCGTGTGTAACTGACAAAAAAATATATATATTCTATGAGAAAAGGTAAAGAATATATTTTACATAAATTATATATATATATATATATATAGGTGTAGATTGGTGGCACCACAATTTTGACACAACTATTGACTCAAATTTTGAACTATTAGATCAATATACTTTTAATAGTTAAGATTAATCTTATTTGTCATTTAAATTTTATTTATTTAAATCATTATCTCCTTGATAAACAAAATTTAATTACGATTTTATTCTCTCCCTCCTCTTTCATTAATCATTTCTCCTTAATTAATTCTCTCCATTCCTCATTTAACTCTTTCTTCTCTCATCTTCATCTTCCTCCTCTCTGCATTTTAACTTTCTTAATTATATCCTCTTCTTCTCCGTTGGTCATCCAATGCAATCTCTTTGATCTTTTTCTTTTTTTTTTGACGTTTCTTCTTCATTTTAGTAATTGAATGATAAGTGACTCTATTGTATAAAAAAAATCTTGCGTTTTTCTTATTTTCAGACTCAAAGATTTTAATTTTCCTATAAATAATTTGATAATATCCCGAAAAAAATATTTTTACATAAAACTTAGCAACATGTAATTAAAATAATTGCTTTTAGGAAGAAATTAAAACCATCATAAGCAGTTTGTCTTTGACTGAAGCCTACCAGTACTCAGTAGTAGTGATTAGTGAATATCAATTGTTGATGGATGCCCCTTGAACATGAAAACCTAAGTAAGGGTTTAACGGGCAGATTGAACCGAAGAGAAAAAATTAGGTAGATCGATCGAGGATCAAGAGATCGATCGAGCTGAAGAAGTCAATTAAACTAGGAAAAAGTTGAGCAACAAAATTAATGGGAGAGGTAGAAATGTACAACTAAAAATAAAAACAGAGGGGTTGCATGGGAGGACGAACGGAGAAGAAGAAATTATGGAGAAGGAAAAAGATGCACGAAGGAGGAAGATGAAGATTAGAGAAGAAAGAGTTAAATGGGAAATGGAGAGAATTAAATAATTAATAAGACTTGGAAAAAAAAAATTAATAAGAGAGGAGGGAGAATAAAATCTTAAATAGGATTTTTTTTTTAAAATAATTATTTAAATAAATAAAATTTAAATGACAAATCAGATTAATCTTAATCTAATGGCTCAAAATTTGTATCAATAGTTGTGTCAAAATTGTCTCGCCACCAATCCGTCCCATATATATATAGATATAGTCATTTCATTATAATAAGGTAATATCAATTTCTTTCTTCCATACATGTATATATATATATCAAACTCAGATTCGAGAAATGTTTTCATCTTCATCGTCCAAAGTAATATCAAATTCAAATATATAAAAAAAAAAACTAAAAATGAATTTGAAAAACGCCACTTAGTCTTTATGACGTCGATCGATCAGTACATCTGATTTCACATCAAATAATTTGCAGAACTTTCCAAGCATCAAGGCCGGCCCAAGGGTGAGGCGAATAAGACCTACGCCATGGCCTCACATTGGAAGAATGCCTCACTTAAATATTCACTATGATATAATCCACATAATAAAGAAGTCCAAATATACAATTCAAATTATTTAAGTTAGATTAAGAAAAAAATTACAAAAATAACACACGAAAGTTGCACAATGTGCACATCCTTGTAGGCCCATTAACATGTTTCACTTTGAGGATTTAAGTAGCATCTTGACAGAAGCAGCATGAAGTTTCATTCTTCTATATGAAAAAAGAAAGCAAAAAAACAAAATATTCTTCTACTTTCTCTCCAAACGTCTCGGGTCTCCCTCTTTGGATTTGGATTTTGGAGTTTCATGTTGGTTGGTCTTCTTCTATGACATTTGGAATAAAAATTCTTTATTTTTTTTTTCAGACTCGTTTTTCTATATTTATTATCTCATAAAATCTTATTTGGATTTTCCAGTATATGTAGCTTCTATTACTGAAAAAAAAAAATTAATTGAAACTAATGAAATCTTATTTACATTCTAGTATGTCACACGGAAGATTAAATAGATTAGTCACATGTTGTTTATTTATTAAGAAAATATGTTAAAAATGTTAAATATGAAAAATTAATCAGTAAAAAAATATGCCTCGGTGTAAAAATGTTATATTTAGGAAGGTCGTAATGTAAAATATATATATGCTTGGGGTAGGTTGTAGTTTTTGGCATTATTATGAATCAGATATATGATCTGTACGTAGTCGGCTATTATTAAATAAGTTGACAAACCATTCATTCATTTATTGCCTTCTTATTTATTTATTTGATAATTTGATTGGCTTGGCAGTGGTATTCTTGTGTCGTCTCTATAACTCCACTGACATCGATCTCAATAAAACTTAATGCTTCTTTACTTTTCTTGTTAGTCATAACACATAATAATGCATCCATATTTCTTATTGTTTCCCACTTAAATCTGAGAGAGAGAGAGAGAGAGAGAGAGAGGACCCCTGCGCCTAGCCAGCTCTCAATTTCGTGTACATCATTCTTAATGCTCAATTGAGGGGTAGTATAACGTCACTAACTTTGTAGGGTATAGTCCTCTAATTTCTTGATACTTAAAATGCGCTTCAAAGGTGCTCATTTCCTATCATTTTTATCCATCCATTTTTTTATAGACGCGGATTATATAATCATTAAGATTTTAGAGTTGGTTTATTAATGGATCACTTTTAATAATATTACAGATTGATACCATTTTCAACTTTATTACTAATACATGACAATATTTGCATCTTATTTTTTGAGAAATCTTCTTATTTTACCTTTTCAATTTAATTATATAGAAACTTTTCATACTCTAGTCATAACAAGAATTCTCTAAATTATCATTTGAAAATTCATACATTTATATGTATCAAACCAATCAACAGTATTAATATTTGCATATGATAATTAATGCATGTATTTGTTTGAACAGCCTCGGTTAATTATGTATATTTTTCATAAGAATCAATACTATCTCTATAAAGCTCCTCTTCTGAGTGAATTTCAATAGGATCCAGAGAGACCGCGTCTTCGTTCATAGGATCCTAAGTACCATATATATATGTGTGTGTGAATGTATATAATAAGCATGCATGCATGCATGGCTGAAATTGAAATAGGGGTGGGAGATAACGGAAAAGAAGAAGTCTTCTATATATTGAGGGAAAGCATGTTGTTACAAGTAAGTGGAGAGGAAAGCTTCTTATTGTAGTGTGAGAGTTGAAATTACTCGAAGTTGGGCAATCAACATATGGAGCATAGGTCTTCAGTTGAGTAAGACTACTCTCGCTCTATAAGATCCGGCAAGGATCGAGGGTTGTCGCGTGATATTGTCGAATAGGTTGATATCGTCGAATTCGCTAATATTGTTGAATTCGTTAATATCGTATTAATATTAGCTTGTTGAATTCCTTAACATCGTCTTATTAATATTAGCTTTTCATGGTTTATTTGATAATCATGTCATTTTAATTTTTTTTCAGTTTTAACTTTTTATATTTGAGATATGAGAAAATAGAGTATGGAGAAGAGTGGAGGAAATATATAGTAGAAGAGATGAAGAAGAATTGTCGACGGAAAATTATATAAAATGAAAACTAAAATCCAAAGGCTAATTTTTTCTTTTTCAATCTTTTTAAATTTTGTTTTTATTCTTCATTTTTTATTTCTTCCTCCTTTCATATACCATCACTCTTTTTCATCCGCTCTCTCTTACTATAACTTATAATCTGGGCCGTCAAGGGCAGGGCTACCAAGGCAACTGCCCTGGGCCCAATAAGAAAAAAATGCCCAATTATTATAACCCTAATGCTAGAAAAAACAAATCTGATTTTCTTTTACTTGGGCGCCTATTATACGTGAAAAAAAAAAAAAAATTTAGTTGCTTTGAAGACTAAACAACAACCTTTTCAGATCCAACTTCCGTTGTTTATTTATTTTTATTTTTTTTCTCTTTGAATATGACTAATTAATCATTAAAATTTCATCATTCTCTTTTTTTGTGTTTTCTCCTCCTGCAATCACCTAGGTTAGTAAAAAGATGAATTATCTCTCTAAGTCTCTTTTCATTTACACATATATATATATTATAATCGAAATCATTCAATTTCTAAATCTTCATTTCAAGATCATTTATCCCAAAAAAATAAACTAAATTGGAGATTTTTTAGTCTTTCATATGTATCAACCAAATGGACGGTTCACCATAAAGATCTTAATTGTTAGCATACCGTTGATTTGTTTAATATATATGAATGACTAAACGATCTCCAATCTTATTCATTTTTTAAGAGATGATCTCAAAATGATGATTTAGAGAATAAATTGTTCCAATATCATGATTTATGTATAAAAACAATTTGGGTGGTACGATGCAAGTATATTATTCATGCGATCTATTCTACTTTTTCTTTTTTAGAAATGCACTATATCCGTGAAGGACCAAAGAATAAAAGTAGAAGAGCAAGTGACGTCAGATTTATGTTGTGCCAAATTATAGGTCTAAACTTCCGTATTTGGACTCATTTTAAAGACTTTCTTATTTCGTTTGGAAAAAAGTGAGAAGCTTAATTGCTAATAGAATTATCGATTTGTTTAATGCATGTGGATGATTAAATAATCACTAATTTAATTTTTCTTCGTACAAATATAATTTTGAAATGATGATTTAGAACATCAACAATTACATGCATTATAAGTTATATATCATATGCAATAAAACAAGTTGCTAAATGAAAATGATGAAATGGGGGAGGCTGCTTCCACGAATGAGAGCATTTTCCTGCTAATTAACTATAAAGTGTTGAGATCGATGGAGTGAGTGAGTACAGACCCCCCACATTATTATGAAGGACCAATGAAATAACTCTATACATGCAAGTCGCATCCACTATTTTCCTTTCTTCTTTCGGTCACTGACTGCTTAGTTGCTATAGTGCTACTGTGCTAGTCTCTCTCAACTTGGTAATTAATACACATCTTAATTATGATATGGCCCTCAATTCTATTCTTTCTGGTACGTTATTTATCTTCACTAATATTGTGTCGATTAAATCTTATGATAGATAATTCAGGGTAGATATCCTGAGAGGAGCCCTAAGAGGCGACCGGCCACTTACCTTAGATCCTAGCTAGCAAGAATGATAGAGTCAGCGATCTTCACCCATATGAGCACACTGATCGATCGTACATGAAAATGATCTACACGTACGAAAGAATTACAGACAAAAGTAGAAGGACAACTTTTTTGCTAGTCTCTCTAGCAGCATATATTGGGTGGACATGGGTTTTGGGTGGTGATTGAACATGTCTCCATGGCGCTTGGACAAGTTGACCGAAGGTTGAAATGAGAGCCACCCTAGCTAGCTAATAACCCCAAGCCTCAAAACTCAAAACTAGTAGCAATATGTATGTACGTGGTTGGTTGAATGTATTTCTAAGTGTCTCACATAACTTAAAACAACTTATATACAGTTTGTAAAATATATTTGTGAAGCAACGTACTGTAATAATTGTGCTTGTTTAGAAAATTAAACACTTTCAAAGGCTTCTTTTTTGTATGAAAATATATTTTGGCATGTTGTTTTATTACGTGCTCCAATCAAACCGGCTGGCCTCTATATAGTAACCAAAAAATAAAACAATATTTTACAAAACTACCTTATCTGACTGCTAATAATATTAATTGCATCTCACCCCGGTGGTACGTACCTTCTCGTACCACATTTTCGATATATTGAATAATCCTAGTAGATATATCATAATCAGAACCGTTCAACTCCTAGATAATCTTTTCAAGATATCATATTCACAATAAGTCAACAACTTTGAAGGTTTTTTAATCATTCACATGTGTAAAATAAATGGACAGTAGTTCATCATGAGGATCTTCATTATTACCAATATCGTTGATTTGTTTGATACATATGAATGACTAAAAAACCTTTATAGTTGTTGATTTTTTATAAAAATGATCTTGAAAAAAATATTTAGGAGTTAAATGGTTTCGATTATCATATATTTATACGGATAATTATTAGATAAATTGAAAGGTGGTGCAAAGAAGTACCACCGGGAATATGGTACAAGTAGATACCATTAGAGGTGGAATGTAAATATCATCCATAATATAAAACGTTTTTAGCTCGACTTAATGGCAAAAGTCCACATAGTTTAAACAGTATAAAATATCAAACCGCTTTAAACAATTAATGCATGTAAAACGTATCCCTCCGTTTTTCCAAGTTAAATGTATTTCTTAGAGCATTGTAAAAACTGACTCAGTTTTCAATATCAATATATATATATATATATGTATGAATGTCAATCGATCATCTTATTTGGTCAAATTTCATTGATAAGAGTTGTTGAAATGGAAAATAAAAAGAATGATTATATATAAGGTGAAATTTGATCGCCGGCCCTAAAAGAAGTCACAACTTTTTCGTACAAACATCATTTTTAATATCTAAAACGTGATCTTAAGATCGGATATATTCTTCAAAACGTGGGATTGAAAAAAGAAAAAGAAAAAAAGAAGCAAAGAATACCACTTTTATATATACATGCAAATTTGTAAAGTAACTTAATTGATCTTTTTTTTTAATAGATATGAATAACTAAACGTCATCCAATCTTATTGATATATATATATATATATATATATATATATATATATTGATGAGATAATTTTACAATGGTGATTTTGAGAACTAATATATTGTTCCGATTTAATATATGTATAATGATAATTTGATAAACGAAAATAATAAAACAAGAAGATTCCCCCAATAAAATGAAAGTATTATCCTATAAATATAAATAATTAATTGTCGCTATGTAATCGAACCTTAAAATCTCTTTCACGCACGCGGACAAAACAGAAAAATACCACTATAAACGTTGTGTACGTACGTAGGGCTACTTTAATTTCTTGATACAACGGTAATAGATGACGCATCATTGGTGACACCGTAGTCTACTTAAAACAGTGGTGCTGATCGAGCCAAGGATGAAAGAAAGACTTATAAGTACACAGAAAAAAAGCTAAATGAAGAGAAAGAAAGTGAGGCAGCCACCACCTAATGGGAATCAATAATTCAACAAAAAAGGGAGAGAAAGATGATCGATGATCAGAGATGGTAGAATTAGTAGTGGGGGGTGCATTAAGTAGAATTTCATGGATTAAATTAAAGTAGAATTTCAAATGGAAAGGTGACTTAGAAAGGTGTTGGTGTACGTTGCTACGAAATTGATATTGGTCTCTTTCTCTCTCTCTCTCTCTCTCTCTCTCTCTCGCTCTCTCTCTCTCTCTCTCTCTCTCACTCAGCTCCTTCTCTTCTTCTTCTTCTCCAAAGTGGACACTCAACCAGAACAACAAGATATGCATATATTATTACAATATGTTTTATGACATGGATTCAGTTACGTACTAAGGAAGGTAACAAACAACTAATGACTCTTATGGCAAATTTAGGGTTAACATGTTTCATCAACATTAGGTTATTAGTCTATCTCTCTAGCTAAGTAATTGAAGAGCCAACGTACGTACTATCAGTGTATTACGATCTAATGTTATCATTTTTAGTTTTATATAAATGGGCTCAAATTCGACTCATGTAAATGAATTTGTTGTTAGACTCAAATTCGACTCATCATCACTTCTAAAAAAATGATTATTAGGGGCACTTAATTAGGGCCAGATAAAACCAAATGCCCCTGTTAATATTTGATCAGGGGCAAAAAATGCATTGGCCTCTAATATGAATATTAGGGGCGAATTAAAAGGCCTCTAATAGGAATATTAGTGAATAATTTTTAATCATCAAAGCGTTTTTTTGTTTTTGGAAATAACAGAATAATTGTCATGACCCGTCT
Source organism: Oemleria cerasiformis (assembly GCA_037349345.1). Taxonomy (NCBI): domain Eukaryota; kingdom Viridiplantae; phylum Streptophyta; class Magnoliopsida; order Rosales; family Rosaceae; genus Oemleria; species Oemleria cerasiformis. The sequence goes on along the minus strand of JAZGTL010000010.1, from coordinate 6,309,555 downwards.
CGAATTTCCCCTCGAAACCCGGGAAGAATCCTGTCCCGTCTGACAATCTAAGGAAAAGTTCCCAAATTACCCTTCAATCCTTACAAATTATAATAATAATAAATACTTCCACTTGACAGACAAGGGATTCAAGCACTCAATAATTCCCGTAATAATGACCAACCAAATACAATATAATATCAGAGCGTCTAAGTAGGATCAAGAGTACAATTTAGATATCCTACTCAAGTATAACTACACAGCGCAGCCGAAAATACTAATGCCTCTGCCTCGAGATTAGTGTCCGCGTCAACTCAACTCAACAGCCTGAAGGGGGTTTAAACACAAAAGTTGTGAGTGGACAAAAATAATCATTTATAAATTCTTTTTCGAGGAAATACCTTTCTCCCCCTCCATTTATAAAATCATGCATGCATCACATAAAACAGTTTATGATATAAAAACATTATTTGAAACCATCGAAATTCTATTTCTCTTTAAAACCACTTAGTTGGACTCACATAAAATCTATATAATGAAAATACCTCGTGGTCCACAGTTTGGTTTGAAAATTCTCTTCAATGGAGTTAAAAATCATTTAATTCCACCTGGACACATAATATCTCAAATCCACTATTCCCGACATATCCACAACACACCAGGGTATCCCTTGAGATGTTTTAAAATCTGTACTACAACTCTCTGTACTATGCATAGACAGCCTCGCGACCCGACGGAGCAAGACCCCTGAACACCAAAGTCGGAGCCCTCAACAACCAGCGGAGCAAAACCCCTCAACACCAGTCAGAGCAACTGTAACCATCGGGATAGAAAACCAGTGAAAACCAAATTCGGGTTTTGAAATCTTTGTTTCTTGGATTAAGCCAAATTCTTTGAAAAGTCATTTTATGGCCAAAACCAGTAATATCATAATTACGGGTCTAAACCCAAATCACATGCTCAAATAGTTACCACGTCAAAACGATATCAAAATCGAGTACAAAAACTAGGTCATTTCTCAAAACACACTTTCACTGAACTATTGAAAAACATGTGTTCAGCATCATTTCTAAATTCCAGAAATTCATTGCACCCATACATAACAGTATTTAAATCAAAGATACATTTATGCATGCATTATAGTTTATAAACCAAAAGTCCACTCACAAACCTGTCCAAACAAGCTCAATCCCGAATTGTACGCTCCCCTGAAGTTCCTGGACTAGTATCGTCTGTCCAAATTAATAATCGGGATTACCAGCTAATAATAAGAACCTTAAATATAAACCCCCTAAACCCCGGGAGGTCTACCTATGTTGGCCTAGAAAACGCAGCAACTTCAAACGCCCAAAACAACCCCTAAACGACGTCCGATCGACCCAAAACCTGCATCAACAGATCCGGAACGTCAAAAACTAGTTGTCACGCACCACGGTGACCTCATACTAGGCCCCACGCGCTGCCACGCGTCGACGAAAGGTCGGAACACGCGCCCACGCGCCGATCACGTGCCTGCTACAGTACCCACGCGCCTGGATCGGTCCAACCCGGCCCAACTCGGCCTGACCCAGTCCAACTCGACCCGACCGATTCACTCGACCCGACCAGTTCACTCAACCCGATCAGTTCACTTGTCCCGATCGATTCACTCGACCCGACCGGTTCAACTCGACCGGTCACCGATGACTCGCCGGAGAAGACGACCGGTTGCCGGCGTCGCCGTCTGGTTTCCGCCGGAATCCCCCATTTCCGGCCGAAACTTCAAGCTTTCATAACTTCCTCAAAACTCAACCATTTTTCACGAATTTTATGTCTAAATCTATCTACTCAAACCCAGGAATCCAAATATGACCTTAAAACATCAAACACGTACCTATGCTCGTCGAAAAATCGATCGGAATATCCGAAACTTCCTATACTCGGTTCGGCTTTCCCCGTGATCCTCTCCTTCGATGGTTGGTACGGTTGTGATCGTGGGAAGGAGTAGAATACGATTAGTGGAATAGAAATGGAAGTCTTGGCCTTGAATCAAACTTGGAATTTGTGGGTTTTGGGTGTGAAAGTCGCACACGGGTTTGGGGTGTTCTGTGTGATTCAGAGAGAGATGAGAATGAGATGATGATATGAAGATGAAACAATGATTTGGGGTTAAAAATATCTACCCAAGTCAAAAATTACGAAAATACCCCTAACAATCTAGACCATTAACTTTCGTACACGAACTCCGTTTTCTGCGTGTCGCCTGTCTACGAACTCGTGAGTTCGAGACCTACGCAACGGTATCCAAAACACCACCAAAAGTGTCTCGAAACAAAATTTGACTTTCACGCCCCTTAACAAGCAAGGGTAAAATCGTCATTTTACATAAATAATTTACATAAATCCAATAATTGAAATTCCGAATTGTTACAATAAAAGTGAAAAGAAAACTGAAAATCACAACTTGTACTATCCTCAACCATACCAACCACCGTTGTACCCGCCAGTGCCTTACCCTCATGGAGAGTATACAGGATTGCTCAATGACCCAGACTTTTTGCAGAATTTTATGCCTTCAGATTCGAGGAGTCGTAATCTTGATCGTGGTTAGGCTATGTTGATCTCATATGCATAATAGTTGCGAGAGATTTAGATGCTTACAATATCGTTTGATATTGTTATTGACTCTTTTTTTGTTAGAAATATTGTTATTGACTCTTTAATTTTTTGTTAGAAATATAGTTAATTGACTCTTTCGATTAATTTTGAGATCTTTGATACTCATGTTTGAATGAGTTGAGGTCTGTGGTTTATTGGATTAATCTCTATGTGTTGTTGTTTTGTGTTGAGGTCTCTGCAGGTGGTTCATTGCGTTGAGTTTACTTGTTAGAATATAATGAAATATAATGTAGTGAGGTCTGGTTCTCTACAGGTTGTTCATTATGTTTATAATTTATTAAATTACAAATTATATAATTATATAATAAAATTAAAATTTGTATCGAAATAATACATTATGAGCGGAAGTCATTAATTTGAAAACTATTAGAGGTAAATATATGTGATAATTAATTGATATTTATTGTATAAATGATGATTGGGACAGTTATAAGCGCCAGCCCTTATTTAGATAAACGCCCGTAATGTATTTAACTGGGAAGTAGGCTGATGTGTCATGCAAAATAATAGGGGTGGATTTAAGTTCCTATCCACCCCTAATAAGTATTAGGGGCGCCATTTTTAAGTGACTTATCGGCCTCTCATGGACTTAGGGCGGTTTAATTAAACTTTTCGCCCCTATTGGAATTAATTGGGGCCAATATCTTCGCCCCTATTAATCGATATTTTAGTAGTATGTAAATGAATTTGTTGTGGAGTTCAATTTCTAAAGTGACTCAAATATTTGATCTAATTAACTTCGTTTAAGGTAAAATATAGTTATATCAAGGTCTTAAATTCTCCTTAATTACATATGCATGTACCATTATCCAAAATGGGTAACTTATTCCATCAAGGGTTTTTCTTTTAGGATAATACTTGCATCTCACCCGGTAGTAACTGTAACAACCCGAAATTTCAATTATTGGATTTACGTAAATTATTTATGTAAAATGACGATTTTACCCTTGCTTGTTAAGGGGCGTGAAACTAAAATTTTGTTTCGAGACATTCTTGGTGGTGTTTTGGATACCATTGCGTAGGTCTCGAACTCACAAGTTCGTAGACAGGCGGCACACAGGAAACGGAGTTCGTGGACGAAAGTTATGGGTCTAGACGTATAAGGGCAATTTGGTAATTTTCCATAGAGGGGAGATATTTTTTAACCCCCAAATCAGATACTTATCTGATCCACTTCATTTCATCTTCATCTTCATTCTCTCTCTGTGACAAACTCAAACACAAAACCATTGAACCGAAACCGTGCGAAAAATACCGAAGAGAAACCATAAAGTCAACGTTGTATTCAAGGCTTTAGCTTCCCGTTTTGATCAACTAATCGTATTCTACTCCTTCCCACGATCACAACCATACCAACCATCGAAGGAGAGGACCACGGAGGAAGCCGAACCGAGTGTAGGAAGTTTCGGATCTTTCGATCGATTTTCCGGCTTACACAGGTACGTGTTTAATGTTTTAAGGTCATATTTGGATTCCTGGGTTCGAGTAGATAGATTTAGACGTAAAATTTGTGAAAAATGGTTGAGTTTTGAGGAAGTTGAAAAGCTTGGAGTTTCGGCCGGAAATGGAGGATTCCGGCGGAAACCAGACGGCGGCGCCGGCAGCCGGTCGTCTTCTCCGGCGAGTCGCCGGTGACCGGTCGGGTCGAGTAAACTGATCGGGTCGAGTGAACCGGTCGGGTCGAGTTGGATCGGGTCAGGCCGAGTTGGATCGGGTTGGACCGGTCCAGGCGCGTGGGTACTGTAGCAGGCGCGTGACCGGTGTTGGTAGATTTAAAGAGCAAGAAATATGCAATTCAATTCTAACAGTTATAAAATCCTTGCAAGTGCACAAATGGATAGGTATAGTATAGTAGCACAGCAAGAGTCGATCCCTCGAGGACTTGTATCAACGTTATGACCAATTTAGTTCAGATTTGTTAACTTAAATAAAAACACACACACACACACACATGGGGGGTTTATGATGTGATAACTGAAATTTAAAGACAAGTAAATCAAAGTGCAGAAAATAACAATGCAAGAATGAAAGGTTGTTAACTAAGGCGAATTAAGGCTTACTATCCACTCTAACCAATTATAGCTCTTAACCAAATTTCCTTGACCTAATTACTATGCATTTTCTGAATTAGGTGCCCGTGCCTAGGACCTGGCGTTGGTTCACTAGACACATCTTATTCCCTCTTACTTAGCATGTTCTAAACATGGCATATGCCTAGAACGTCTATCACCTACCTTTTAAGATGATGCATGAAGTTTAAAGAGAATTTAATGACACCACATTAGCCTAGCAAAGTGGCATGCAATCCTAGGTCTTCATGAGTTAAGATTACAAGTACGAATACTTTCGATGCTCCAAATCACAAGATGATATGACGGTAACTCAAGCAATTACATCTATAATTATATGCAAACAAGGTAGCTAATCTTATAGGCATAAATTAAGTTCATTAAGCATAGTAATCCAACTTATTCAGCATGCATAGCAATCATAATCAAGAGCCAGAAATCCAATTAACAAGCTAACATGGCTAGGGCTTCAAGCAGCCCTAATCCTAATGACTACTCACACATAACTGAAATAAACACAAGTATAATTGAATTCATAAGTAAATTGCAATAATGAAAATAAGGGTACAGAAGAGATTGTTAAGAACAGGTGCAGCAGAAGACACGGCAGAGCCTTCTTCTCCAAGCTCCACGTCCAATAATCTATGTGAAAGATTATCTCCCAAAATATGGTCCCTAATTCTCTAGAAAACCAAAACGGAACTCTCTGTGGCTCAGGTCTCTGTTTTCCCAGAAACAAAAACGCCTCTAGCTAATTATCTCCCCCCCTAAAACACTGAACAAATGCTCCCTTTTATAGACAAAGGGAAAACCTTGTTCTATAATGAGTGGTATAACCTTGTTCTATAAGGATTGGTATAACCTTGTTCTATAAGGATTGGTATAACCTTGTTCTATAAGGATTGGTATAACCTTGTTCTATAAGGATTGGTATAACCTTGTTCTATACAAAATGGTAAAACCATGTCCTATAAGAATAGGGAAAGTTATTTTACTTTTAATTAATTACAAAGTCTTTAAAATCTATTCGAACCAATCAGAGCACGGCCGGGAGTGTGAATGCAGGCTGGCAAGTGGGAACGCAAGCTGGCAAAACTTGGATTTTTGACTGTCTTCGTAATCAGGATCTGGGACCGCGCTTTTGAAGTACGTTAGGAGTATAATAGAAGCGCATCGTCATTCAGGCTTGGCGCAAATGTTGTCAAGCTTAGCGCAGAGGGAGAACCTCTGATCCACCGCTGGCGGAACAGGGACCCCGGGCTTAGGCGCACATCTGGGCTCGGATGGGAGTTCTTGGGACATGTCCTCGACCTGCCTTGGCGTGACCTTGGCACTTCTAGGACTTGACCTTGATGTCATGAAACACAGGTTTGAGACCCGGAGGGCCTGATATGAGGTACTTGGCCAGTGGCCCAAAATAGGCGCACTGGCGCACTCAGGACTCCGTTCAAGACTTGATATTGAAATGAGGACATCTCCTTCATCTGGACTCCGATTTGAGTCATTCTTTTTGCGTTCTTTCCAGATTTTACCTATCTTTCTAACTCTGCACAAGTCTCACAAGATTGATCATTTTCTACTATTGATGGCATGAAATCATTCAAAAGACATGTAAGAGATGCATATAAAGACATCAAAATGATGCATAAATAACGACTGATCAAATACCCCCAAACCTATCTTTTGCTAGTCCCTGAGCATAACAAACGCTAACAAAATGAAAAGACTCGATTTTAGTTAAGATAGAACATTTATACCCCTAGGTTCACCTAGTCGCAGGAGTTTTGTCTCCTGAGGGTTATAACAGTACGATACCCACAAACGTTTTACTTTAACAAAAAGATGCTAGATATAGTACTCTTAACAAGCTAATAAGAATCAAAGTAAGTAGACATGCTTTGCAGAACTAAAAGGAATGCCATAGCCGTGAGTGTCATGTGAAGGTGTACGTGTATAAATGCCAATATTTTCAGGTGATCAAGTTTGAAAACAACTTCATCTAAGTGCCCTAGAAAGATTTCGCCTCGACTCTAATCCTCACTAGACAACTCTCAATTCGCACAAGAATCCTAGGCTTACACTCTTTTCAAGCATATGTGATGAGTTTATGTTATGAAATTCAAATTTAATCACATATGAGTAACAATAAAGAATAGCACTTTATGGAAATAAAGATCTCATGAAAGGAATTGAACTTCAAGAACATAGATACGTACCTTAATCCTCAACATGATTGTCCATAAGATCAGTTAGGTCTTCCTTTTTAGGTTGTATTGGGGCTAAGCTTTGGGGTTTAGCAAGGAAGGATGGGATTCAAAGAACCTGAGTTGTGCCACGGCATGAGAAGTCATGAATTGAACTTGGAATTTCTGACCTGAATCCTTTCTTAAGGCCCACGACATTGTGCTTTCCTGATGACTTATTTTGTGGCTCTTGTGGCTTATTTTGAGGCTCTTGGCTCACTTGGCTCAATTCACTTTGTTTTTCACTTATTTTTTTCCTTCTTTTTCTCAACGTTTCTTTCTTTCTTTTGATTTGAACGTTTTTTGTTTCTGTTCGTCTTTGAATTGAATTGAACCAAGATCATGCAATGATTTCCTCAAATTTTCATGCAGCTTGCAACTTGTAAAACTTTTCTTTACTTTTGAACTTTCAATTGACACCAATGTCCTTTGAATTGGGCATCATCTTCTTTCACCTTTCATTCTCACCATGAATCTCATTTGTGGCAACCTTAGCACAAACTGAGGTTATAGGGTATGGCTGTGATGAATGGCTAAGTATTTTGGGTTAGGTTATACTTTGGGTGATGAAAGAAAAGGCTGAGTGTTTGGCTTCAAAATTGGCTTAGGGAGCATGCAATAGGGTAGGATCAAGCCTTTAGAGGTTAAAGCATACATAGCCTACATCACTTCTTATGGAAAACCACACATTAAATCAAGAGTATCTAAATGATGTTAGTTCTTTAAAATTCAATGCAAATATGATGTAATGAGATCAACAATTAAGAACAAAAGTGATGAGTGTTTAAGAGTAGAAACAAGTATATCCCTCAGAAAGAATGGCAATTAGGCTCAAAGATCTCACAGGGTAGTCTCCATTAATTTTCTAAGGTTCACTCAAATTCAGTTATTTCGTTCACTTAATCACTTAAAACATGGCATTGTGAAGTGCAAATTATGAACTACTTGACCATGGCATGACTCTTAGTAAAGCAAAGATAGTTAACTTAGCATATACATTCCTATTAACAAGTTATCATACTAATCACAAGCAGAAATTTAAATGTCCTGGCCGTGTATCACCCCCAAACCTACTTGTTTTTATATGCAAAATTATAAATCCACACCCCCAAACCTAAACTGAACATTGTCCTCAATGTGATAAGCAGTAAGCATGACAATAGTAGAACGATTTGAGAGATATAACGGGCAGAAACAGAAAAGGAAGTGAGAAATACAAACCAGGGCTAGGCTGCCTCCTAGGAGCGCTTTATTTAACGTCTAGGCAAGACGGGGTTGTCATTCTAGGAGTTGGGCGCATGCGGAGTTGCAGGGTTGACTGCACTTGGATTAGAGAGTTCCTTGAAGTAGTGTTTGAGGCGGTGGCCAATTACTTTGAACGGATCCTGTCGTTCCGGGTGCTGGATTTCAACTGCACCATGAGGAAAAATGTTAGTAATAATAAATGGTCCAGTCCATCTTGAACGCAACTTACCTAGCATTAGTCTGAGCCGGGAGTCAAAAAGGAGGACTTCATGTCCGATGTGAAAGTCCTTGGGCTGAATGCGCTTGTCGTGGAAAGCTTTGCTCTTTTCCTTGTAGATACGAGCACTGTCAAAGGCCTCGTTTCGCAACTCCTCTAATTCACTTAGCTGAAGCTTCCTATGTATTCCAGCATCATCAAAGTTCAGGTTCATCTGCTTAATAGCCCAGAATGCTTTATGCTCCAATTCCACTGGTAGGTGGCAGCCTTTTCCAAAAACAAGCCGGAAGGGAGACATGCCAATCGGGGTCTTGTATGCGGTCCGATAGGCCCACAGCGCATCATTCAATTTGCTGGACCAATCTTTGCGGTTAGGATTTACCGTTTTTTCCAATATGGCCTTTACTTCCTGATTGGACACTTCCGCTTGGCCACTCGTTTGAGGGTGATACGGTGTTGAGACCTTGTGGGTGACGCCATACTTCTTCATTAGGGCTGCAAAAAACGCACCACTACTTTGGCGTCGTTAGTTTTGGTGGGAATTGCTTCCACCCATTTGGAGACATAATCAACTTCAAGCAGAATATAAAGATTGCCAAAGGAATTCGGAAAAGGCCCCATCAAATCAATGCCCCATACGTCGAAGATTTCGACCACAAGAATAGGGTGTAATGGCATTTGATTGCGAGGGCCGATGTTACCTAGGCGTTGGCAGCGGTCACAGGTGAGTACAAATTCGTGTGCATCCTTGAAAAGTGTGGGCCAGTAGAGTCCACTTTGTAGTACCTTGAGGGATGTCTTCTTAGCTCCAAAATGGGCCCCACATGCCAAACTATGGCAAAATGTCAAGACGGATTTCATCTCGTCTTCTAGGATGCAGCGCCGAATGATTTGGTCTGGACAATGCTTCCATAGGTACGGCTCATCCCATATGAAGTACTTAGCTTGTTTAGCCAGCTTGTCCTTTTTGTACCTGTTTAAAGATGAAGGAATTTGCTTAGTGACAAGGTAATTAATGAGATCGGAAAACCATGGATCAATAGCTTGGATTGCGAAGAGCTGTTCCTCAGGAAAGGTCTCGAGGAGGGGCAACTGATCGGCCTCTTCATTGGAACTGTGAAGAAATCGGCTCATATGGTCAGCGACCACGTTTTCGCTGCCCTTCTTGTCTCTGATTTCAAGGTCGAATTCCTGGAGCAGTAGCATCCAACGTAGCAACCTTGGCTTGGCGTCCTTTTTAGTGAGCAGATACTTCAAGGCAGCATGATCCGTGTATACTATGACCTTGGTTTGAATTAGATATGAGCGGAACTTCTCAAGGGCAAAGATAACAGCAAGGAGCTCCTTCTCGGTGGTGGATTAGTTCAGCTGGGCATCATTCAGGGTTTGACTTGCGTAGTAAATGACATGAGGGAGCTTGTCAACACGCTGTCCCAAAACCGCTCCTATGGCGAAGGGTCTGAGGCATCACACATTAGTTCGAATGATAAGTCCCAATTCGATGGCATGATGATGGGTGATGCCGTGAGCTTTGCCTTGAGTGTGTTGAATGCCTCACGGCATCCCTTAGTGAACTCAAATGTGGCGTCCTTGGCTAGAAGATCACACAAAGGTCTTGTGATTTTCGAGAAATCTTTGATGAATCTGCGGTAAAAGCCAGCATGCCCTAAGAACGATCAAACCTCTTTGACTGTAGTGGGGTACGGCAGCCTCTCTACTATGTCTAACTTTGCTTTGTCCACTTCTATGCCTCGGCTAGAGATCACATGAACCAAGGCAATTCCCTGTTGTACCATGAAATGGCACTTTTCCCAGTTCAGCACTAAATTGCTTTCTCTGCACCGTTCCAGTACTCGAGTTAGGTTAACTAAGCACAATTCGAATGAATGTCCAAACCCCGAGAAGTCGTCCATGAATACTTCAATTATATCTTCCACCATATCGAAGAAGATGATCATCATGCAACGCTGAAAGGTAGCTGGGGCATTGCACAATCCAAACGGCATTCTTCTGTATGAAAAAGTGCCATATGGGCATGTGAATGTTGTCTTTTCTTGATCTTCGGGTGCAATAGCAATCTGATTGTATCCTGAGTAGCCGTCCAAGAAGCAATAGTGGGAGTGTCTAGCCAGGCGCTCGAGCATTTGATCAATGAAGGGCAAAGGAAAGTGGTCCTTGCGTGTGGTTATATTTAGCTTTCGATAGTCAATGCACACTCTCCATCCTGTTTGAATCCGTTGAGGTACAAGCTCATCCTGCTCGTTTTTAACCACTGTGATCCCACTTTTCTTTGGCACGACCTGGACTGGGCTCACCCACTTGGAGTCACTAATTGGATAGATGATTCCAACATCCAAAAGCTTTAGGACTTCTTTCTTCACGACCTTCTTCATAGGTGGATGCAATCGCCTCTGCGCCTCCCGTGATGGTTTGGAGTCTTCCTCCAGCAGTATCCGATGCATGCATTTTGTGGGACTTATGCCTTTGATGTCAGCTATTGTCCATCCAATTGTCGTTTGATTGACCTTAAGGACGTGAACCAATGCCTTTTCCTCTTTCGTACTTAGGGTAGATGCAATGATGACTGGAAGGGTTTGATTGTCACCCAAATATGCATACTTTAAGTGCTCGGGCAAGGGCTTCAGCTCGAGTTCAGGAGCCTTTATGATGGACGGCTGGGTTTTCTGACTTGTGAATGGTAACGCTTCGAAGGGAGGCATGTGGAATGGGAGGGCTGGCATGATGTCAAGGGCTCGTACCTCTTCGATCACGCTATCTGTAAGTGAATCCACAGTGTGTGGGTTACTTGTAACGGCCTTCTCAAGGTCATCCGTCATGCAAGACTGAGCAATTGTCTCCCGTAGCAGTAAGTCCATTGTGTTTAACGGAAAATCTACAATAGGCTCGGTAGGGTACTGGATGGTGTCATGGATGGAGAATGTCCGAAGCTGGTCCAGGACCTTGATGGAGACCTGGCCCTTTCTGACATCGATGAGGCACTCGGCTGTGGCTAGTAAGGGCCTTCCGAAGATGAGGGGAGGTTCCTCACTTTTGTCAATTCTGTCCATTCTTAGTACGTAGAAGTCTGCAGGGATGCATGTATCTCCGATTTGTACCAGTACGTCCTCAACAACCCCCATTAGGTTGGTTACAAAAGCGTTAGCCAACCTGACACATAGGTGCGTGGGTTTGAGTGCGCCTAGGTTGAGTGACCTGTAAATGTAGAATGGCATGATGTTCATTGATGCTCCCGTGTCGCAAAGGCAATGTTCGAATCTTTTTTACTGAATGACACATGGAAGGGATGGCGGCCCAGGATCATTGGCCTTAAGGGGCATGCGCAAAAGGGCAGCCGAGCAGGCCTTAGGGATGTCAATGGTGTCCGTGGAGCTAAAACCACGCTTTCCTGCAACTAAGTCTTTGATCAGCTTTGCAAAGATAGGCATGTGCTTGACAATTTTATGGAAAGGCAGTGTGATCTGAAGCTTCTGCAACATGCTAATGATCTCTTCCTCAAAGTCCTCCCTTTGCTTATTCCTGTTTTGGAACCTGCGAGGAAATGGATAATCAACATTATTAGCTAACTCAAAAGTGACTTTTTTAGAATTGGAATTATGAGGTTTAGAGTTAGAAGTATTCGAGTGCTGCGACTTGGGCTTAGGAGCAGGTTGCATGCCAGCCGTGGCCGAAGTAGGCGCAGTGTCAAGTCCTCCTTGCAGTAGGGCACTTGGTGACTCATTGGACTGGTTCTGCGCCAGAGGTGTTGGCCGTGGCATGTTTTGCGGCGCGCCCTGGTCGGTGATCCTTGGTAGAGTAGGTTGAGGCTCGGTTTCAGGTCCTGCGAGGGTGGCATATGTGGGGTCTTGAAGTGGTGTTTCCCTCTCCAGCGTGATGGCATTAGCCGTAGGATTGTGAAATCCTTTCGGATTTACCAGGACTTGACTCGATAGCTTGCCCTGCTCTCGCTGATTTAGTTGGTTCGCCACCTGTCCCATTTGACGCTCCAAGTTTGCAATTGCATTTTTTATGTCTCCCGTCTGACTCTGGCTATCTTGCATGAATTTTATGAATTGAGCATGTTGTTGAGTCAGGATATGAAGGGAGTCCTCAAGAGACTTGCTTCCACCATTCTGATTTGAGGAAGGACCGTGATAGTTCCCCTGAGGGCCTGCGGCTTGCTGCTCAAATCCAGGAGGTGGCAAGGGATTTGCGGCTACTTGATTGTTGTTCCAACGGAAATTTGGATGATTTTTCCACCCCGGATTGTAAGTGTTGGAATATGGGTCATTCCGGGGTCGAGAATTGCTGTTGAACCCTCCAGCAAAGTTGGCATCTTCCACAACTGGGCAATCCTGGGATTTGTGGCCCTGAATTGAACATACCTCGCAGATGTGAACTTCTTTGGCTTTCTCGCTACACAACTGTTTCACCATTGCCGTGAGCTGAGCAATGGCGTCATCTTTGTATTTGATGGATGCATCACCCGTAGCTCTAGAGGAGGGACCCATGAAGCTGAACTGTTTTTCCCTTTGAGCAATGTTCTCAAAGGCGGTCCTTGCTTCCTCGGCTATGCCTTCTAGAATCCCTTGGGATTGAGAGTCCACCATTGTCCGATCGCTAGTCTTCAAGCCTCCATAGAAGTATAGCATAAGATGATGGGGATCAATATGGTGGTGGGGGCACGCCCGTAGCATCTGATTGAACCGCTCCCAAAACTCGTAGAAAGACTCCTCCATGTCTTTGCGTGGGTTCATGATCTTGGACTTTAACTCATTTGTCTTTTCCACGGGAAAGTACTGTGTTAAGAATCTGGACATCAAGTCCCTCCAAGAGTGAATGGAAGCCAGCGCCAGTGAATGAAACCATGTCTTGGCGCGATCCTTGAGACTGAAGTGAAAGAGCCGCAGGCGGATTTCAGATTCTGTCATACCATTGATGCGCAGTGTTGAACAAACCTCAACAAATTCCTTGATATGAAAGTGCGGGTCCTCGCCAACAAGGCCGTGGAATGTTGGCAGCATGGGAATTGTCCCCGACTTTAATTCGAAGTTTGCCACTGTTGACTTGGGAAAAACAATTGGAAATTGATCCTCTGAGACATAGGGCATGGAAAAATCCTTAAGGCGCCATGGGGCTTGCGGTACTAGGCCACGTTCCAGGCCTTGCTCTTCTCTGTGGTCCGCCATCCTCCTTGGGCTTGGTGGCGAGGAGCCGTGGACTGAAGATGCTTGCGATGATGGTCCACTTGATGACCCGTGCACTGAACCTTGGAATGACATACGCGGGTACCCAACAAAAAGAAAAACTAAGTTACAAATCTAAACTTGAATGGGCACCGTTGAGGGACAAGTCCCCGGCAACGGCGCCAAAAACTTGTTGGTAGATTTAAAGAGCAAGAAATATGCAATTCAATTCTAACAGTTATAAAATCCTTGCAAGTGCACAAATCGATAAGTATAGTATAGTAGCACAGCAAGAGTCGATCCCTCGAGGACTTGTATCAACGTTATGACCAATTTAGTTCAGATTTGTTAACTTAAATAAAAAAACACACACACACAGGGGGGGGGGGGGTTTATGATATGATAACTGAAATTTAAAGACAAGTAAATCAAAGTGCAGAAAATAACAATGCAAGAATGAAAGGTTGTTAACTAAGGCGAATTAAGGCTTACTATCCACTCTAACCAATTATAGCTCTTAACCAAATTTCCTTGACCTAATTACTATGCATTTTCTGAATTAGATGCCCGTGCCTAGGACCTGGCGTTGGTTCACTAGACACATCTTATTCCCTCTTACTTAGCATGTTCTAAACATGGCATATGCCTAGAACGTCTATCACCTACCTTTTAAGATGATGCATGAAGTTTAAAGAGAATTTAATGACACCACATTAACCTAGCAAAGTGGCATGCAATCCTAGGTCGTCATGAGTTAAGATTACAAGTACGAATACTTTCGATGCTCCAAATCACAAGATGATATGACGGTCACTCAAGCAATTACATCTATAATTATATGCAAACAAGGTAGCTAATCTTATAGGCATACATTAAGTTCATTAAGCATAGTAATCCAACTTATTCAGCATGCATAGCAATCATAATCAAGAGCCAGAAATCCAATCAACAAGCTAACATGGCTAGGGCTTCAAGCAGCCCTAATCCTAATGACTACTCACACATAACTGAAATAAACACAAGTATAATTGAATTCATAAGTAAATTGCAATAATGAAAATAAGGGTACAGAAGAGATTGTTAAGAACAGGTGCAGCAGAAGACACGGAAGAGCCTTCTTCTCCAAGCTCCATGTCCAATAATCTATGTGAAAGATTATCTCCCAAAATATGGTCCCTAATTCTCTAGAAAACCAAAACGGAAATCTCTGTGACTCAGGTCTCTGTTTTCCCACAAACAAAAACGCCTCTAGCTAATTATCTCCCCCCTAAAACACTGAACAAAGGCTCCCTTTTATAGACAAAGGGAAAACGTTGTTCTATAAGGATTGGTATAACCTTGTTCTATAAGGATTGGTATAACCTTGTTCTATAAGGATTGGTATAACCTTGTTCTATACAGATTGGTAAAACCATGTCCTATAGGAATAGGG
The DNA here is from genome assembly GCA_037349345.1 of Oemleria cerasiformis. Taxonomy (NCBI): domain Eukaryota; kingdom Viridiplantae; phylum Streptophyta; class Magnoliopsida; order Rosales; family Rosaceae; genus Oemleria; species Oemleria cerasiformis. The sequence continues at coordinate 6,294,529 of JAZGTL010000010.1, read as the reverse complement.
AAAGTTATTTTACTTTTAATTAATTACAAAGTCTTTAAAATCTATTCGAACCAATCAGAGCACAGCCGGGAGTGTGAATGCAGGCTGGCAAGTGGGAACGCAAATTGGCAAAACTTGGATTTTTTACTGTCTTCGTAATCAGGATCTGGGACCGCGCTTTTGAAGTACGTTAGGAGTATAATAGAAGCGCATCGTCGTTCAGGCTTGGCGCAAATGTTGTCAGGCTTAGCGCAGAGGGAGAACCTATGATCCACCGCTGGCGGAACAGGGACCCCGGGCTTAGGCGCACATCTGGGCTCGGATGGGAGTTCTTGGGACATGTCCTCGACCTGCCTTGGCGCGACCTTGGCACTTCTAGGACTTGACCTTGATGTCATGAAACACATGTTTGAGACCCGGAGGGCCTGATATGAGGTACTTGGCCAGTGGCCCAAAATAGGCGCACTGGCGCATTCAGGACTCCGTTCAGGACCTGATATTGAAATGAGGACATCTCTTTCATCTGGACTCCGATTTGAGTCATTCTTTTTGCGTTCTTTCCAGATTTTACCTATCTTTCTAACTCTGCACAAGTCTCACAAGATTGATCATTTTCTACTATTGATGGCATGAAATCATTCAAAAGACATGTAAGAGAGGCATATAAAGACATCAAAATGATGCATAAATAACGACTGATCAACCGGCACGTGAGGGCGCGTGGCGGAGCGTGGGCGCGTGTTCTGACCTTCCGTCGGTGCGTTGCAGCGCGTGGGGCCGAGTCTGAGGTCACGGTGGCGCGTGACAGGAAGTTTTCGACGTTTCGGACTTGTTGGCGCAGGTTTTGAGTCGATCGGACGTCGTTTAGGGGTTGTTTTGGGCGTTTTAAAGTTGCTGCGTTTTCTAGGCCAACATAGTTAGACTCCCGAGGTTTAGGGGGTTTATATTTAAGGTTCTTATTATTAGCTGGTAATCCCGATTATTAATTTGGACAGGCGATACTGCTCCAGGAACTTCAGGGGAGCGTACAGTTCGGGATTGAGCTTGCTTCAACAGGTTTGTGAGTGGACTTTTGGTTTATAAACTATAATGCATGCATAAATGTATCTTTGATTTAAATACTGTCATGTATGGGTGCAATGAATTTCTGGATTTTAGAAATGATGCTGGACACATGATTTCCAATATTTCAGTGAAAGTGTGTTTTGAGAAATGGCCTGGTTTTTGTATTTGATTTTGATATCGTTTTGACGTGGTAACTATTTGAGTATGTGATTTGGGGTTTAGACCCATAATTATGATTTATTGATTTTGGCCATAAAATGATATTGGAAAGAATTTGGCTTAGGCCGAAAACAAAGATTTCGAAGTATGGATTTGGTTCACTGGTTCCTGTCCCGATGGTTACTGTTGCTCTGACCGGTGTTGAGGGGTCTTGCTCCGCTGGTTGTTGAGGGTTCGGACCTTGGTGTTGAGGGGCCTTGCTCCGCCAGGTCGCGAAGCTGTCTATGCATAGTACAGATAGTACAGAGAGTTGTACAAATTTTAACACATCTCAAGGGATACCCTAGTGTGTTGTGGATATGTCAGGAATAGTGAATTTGAGATATTATGTGTCAGATTGAACAGTGAATTTGAGATATTATGTGTCCAGATTGATTTAAATGATTTTAAACTCTTTTGAAGAGAGTTTTCAAACCAAACTTTGGATCACGAGGTATTTTCATTATACAGATTTCATATGAGTCCAACTAAGTGGTTTTAAGGAGAAATGGAAATTTTGGTGATTTACATATAATGTTTCAGTATCATAAATTGTTTTTTGTTATGCATGCATGATTTTATAAATGGAGGGGAAGAAAGTTATTTTCTCGAAAAGGAATTTATAAATGATTATTTTTTTTCCACTCACAACTTTTGTGTTTAAACCCCCTTCAGGCAGTTGAGTAAAGTTGACACGAACACTGATCTCGAGGCAGAGGCATTAGTACTTCGACTGCGCTGTGTAATTATATTTGAGTAGAATATCTAAATTTTACTCTTGATCCTACTTAGACGCTCTGATATTATATTGTATTTGATTGGTCATTAATTACGGGAATTATTGAGTGCTTGAATCCCTTGTCTGACAAGTGGAAGTATTTATTGTTATTATATTTTGTAAGGATTGAAGGGTATTTTGGGAACCTTTTCTTAGGTTGTCAGACGAGATCAGGGTTCTTCCCGGGTTTCGAGGGGAAATTCGGGACGAGTCCTGACAATTGGTATCAGAGCACTAGGTTAAATTCCTGTAGATTGTACACTACGTGTACAATTATTTTGGTATTGATGAGTTATAGTTCTTTTCAGCGTAATGCCTCCGAGACGCAAGTTCCGTCAGCAGTCGGAAAATATTGGGGACACACCTGAACCTGCAGTGGAGCCTGATATGTGGCAAACACTGGAACAATTGGGTCACACTTTGACTTCTGTACTTCAGAGTAGGACTGCTATTGAAGGTTCAGACATTGAGAGAGCCCAGAGATTAGGGGCTACAATATTTATGGGCGACTCTAGCCCAAATGATGCAATAGAGTGGATTACTCGTTTACAGCGAGTGTTCTCGGTTATGAGATGTCCTCAGGGGGACAGGGTGCTGTTAGCCACTTTTCTGCTGGGTGGTTCCGCTTATCATTGGTGGAACGCATTAGAGGAATCAGGTTGGGAAGTCAGTACAATTACCTGGGCGACCTTTCGGGAGAAGTTCCTTGAGCAATTTTATCCTTGCTCGTACCGAGATGCCAGGGAGGCTGAGTTCTTGCACCTACAGCAGGGAGATATGAAAGTGGCTCAGTATGAGTAGAAATTCATAGAGTTGGCTCGTTTTGCACCAGCTCTAGTGGCAACCGAGAGGGACAGACGCCGCAGATTTGAAAATGGGCTGAGGGGCGAACTTCGGTCAGCGGTAACGGCTGCAGGCCATACCTCATTGAGAGAAGCGTCTGACGCTGCAGCTCGTGTAGAGTTGAGCATGGGTGTGCCAGTCCAGCAGCAGTTTAGGGGTTCCAGGCGACACCGAGATCGCTGGGATATTGGAGCCTCTAGTCAGGGACCGTCCAAGAGAGGCAGTTTCAGCTCTGGATCTACTGGGGGTGAGGGATCTGGATCAGGCAGTGGCGGAGCCAGACAGGCACCCCAGTCATCCGCCCGTTCTAGTGGTGCTTCAGTGCAGTCAACTAGAAGACTGAGTGGCAGCTCTGGTGGCACTGGATGTTTCTTCTGTGGGGAGATTGGTCACATAAAGAGATTTTGCCCACATCTTTATCCGGCCAGTAGTTCCTGGGGGCGGGGTGCTACTGAACAGAGGCAGAGGACAGTTCAGACGTCCGGTTTTGCAGCTGGAAGCCAGAGTCAATCCAGTGGGGCCAACCGGGCCAATTGGACAAACAGGGCCCGTGGGTCCAACAGGGCCAGAGGCAGACAGTGGGGTCGTGGTCGATCTTTGGATACACAAACCCGAGTGTTTGCTATGTCGCAACAGGAGGCCCGAGCAGCACCAGATGTGGTCACGGGTACGTTATCTATTTTTAACTGTGATGCTTATGTTTTAATAGATCCTGGGGCGACTCATTCTTTCATTTCTCGGGGTTTTACATTGTTTGCTGATAGAGAATTGTCTCCGATTGGTTGGGACATGGGTATTAGTACTCCTACTAGGAATATGTTATTGGCGAATCTCGTGATTCGTAGTTGTCCAGTGTTAGTGGAAGGTCATGCATTAGAGGCAGATTTAATCCCCTTAGATATTTTTGATTTTGATGTGATTCTGGGGATGGATTGGTTGACTATGCACCATGCCTCTATTGATTGTTATGACAAGAGAGTGGATTTCCAGAGTCCAGGTTTACCGGAGCTTACATTCAGGGGAGATCGTAGGATACTACCATGTGGAGTGATATCAGCTTTGACCGCTGAGAAATTGCTGAGGAAAGGTTGTGAGGGTTATTTGGCTCATGTGTTTGATTCTCGGGATACTCTGATGAGAGTGGAGGATATTCCAGTGGTGAGTGAGTTCTCTAATGTGTTTCCAGATGATCTTCCGGGATTGCCACCTCACCGGGAGATTGAGTTCACCATAGAGCTTTTACCAGGTACTCAACCTATCTCACAGGCACCGTATAGAATGGCACCGGCAGAATTGCGAGAGTTGAAGACTCAGTTGCAGGATTTGGTGAATATGGGATTTATTCGCCCAAGTGTTTCACCTTAGGGTGCACCAGTGTTATTTGTGAGGAAAAAGGATGGTAGTTTGAGATTGTGTATCGACTACCGGAAACTAAACAGGGCTACGGTGCGGAATAAGTATCATTTGCCAAGGATAGATGATTTGTTTGATCAACTTAAGGGGGCAAGATATTTTTCAAAAATTGACCTTCGATCCGGGTACCATCAATTGAGGATCAGAGAAGGGGATGTTCAGAAAACAGCTTTCAGGACTCGTTATGGTCATTATGAGTTCCTGGTGATGCCCTTCGGGTTGACCAATGCCCCATCAGCATTTATGGATTTGATGAACAGGGTGTTACAAAAGTATTTGGATTAGTTTTTTATTGTGTTCATCGATGACATCTTGGTGTATTCGAGGATTACTAAGGCACATGAGAAACACTTAAGGTTGGTGCTGAATATGCTTAGGAAAAAGCATTTGTTTGCCAAGTTCAGTAAATGCCAGTTTTGGTTGACCGAAGTTGGATTCTTAGGTCATGTGATTTCGGCTGAGGGTATCAGCGTAGATCCCCAAAAGGTTGAGGCAGTGGCAAACTGGGAGCAACCGAGGACAGTGACAGAGGTGAGGAGTTTTCTGGGTTTGGCAGGATATTATCAACGGTTTGTAGAAGGATTTTCTACGATAGCAGGGCCGTTAACTCGGTTGACTAGGAAAGGAGTCAAGTTTGACTGGGGAGCTGATTATGAACAGGGATTTCAAGAGCTGAAGAGGAGGTTGACTTCTGCTCCAGTATTGACCCTTCCTGATGATACTGGGGGATTCGAGGTGTATAGTGATGCCTCATTGTGGGGTATAGGCTGTGTGTTGATGCAGCATGGAAAGGTGATAGCGTATGCTTATAGACAATTTAAACCCCATGAGTTGAATTACCCCACACATGATTTGGAATTAGCTGCAGTGGTGCATGCATTGAAAATCTGGCGACATTACTTGTACGGGGAGACGTGTCGGATTTTCACCGATCATAAGAGTTTAAAGTACTTGTTCACCCAAAAGGACCTGAATCTGAGGCAGAGAAGATGGCTTGAGCTAATAAAGGATTATGATTGTACTATAGAGTACCATCCAAGGAAAGCCAATGTTGTGGCGGATGCATTGAGCAGGAAATCCATGGGTTCTTTGGCCCATTTGCATACAGTCTACCTACCGTTACTGGTAGAGTTCCGTAGAGCAGGGATAGTACTGGACATGGATAGCCAGGGGGATTTATTGGCTAGTTTCCATGTGAGGCATGTTCTGATTGATCGGATTATTGAGGCTCAACTCCAGGATCCTACATTGTGCATTATCAGGATGGAGTTGGAGGCTGGAAACAGGCAGGACTATGCGCTTAGGGATGATGGAGCCATGGTTAGGGATGGCCGATTATGCGTACCGAATGAGCTGGAACTAAAAAGGGAAATTCTTGATGAGGCTCATAGTTCGGCTTACGCTATGCATCCAGGAGGTACCAAGATGTATCATACCCTAAGGAAATACTATTGGTGGACTGGGATGAAAAGGGAAATTACTGAGTTTGTGAGTAGATGCCTGACGTGTCAGCAAGTGAAAGCAGAGAGGCAGAAACCATATGGGACACTTCAACCATTACCTATTCCAGAATGGAAGTGGGATCACATTACGATGGATTTTGTGTATAAACTTCCAAGGACACATAAGGGACATGATGGGATATGGGTAATTGTTGATAGACTCACGAATTCTGCACATTTCTTGCCAGTGCGGGAAGATTTTCGGATGAGTCGGTATGCCAAATTGTTCATTGATGAGATCATACGACTACATGGGACTCCAGAGTCAATTGTTTCGGACAGGGATCCTAGATTTACCTCCAGGTTTTGGCGGAGTTTGCAGAAGGCTTTTGGCACTACCTTGCATTCTAGTACAGCTTTTCATCCTCAGACGGATGGTCAGTCTGAGAGGACAATCCAGGTTTTGGAAGATATGATGAGAGCTTGTGTACTACAGTTTAAAGGGAACTGGGATTCACACCTGGCTCTGATGGAATTTGCTTATAATAATAGTTATCAGTCGAGTATTGGGATGTCTCCTTTCGAGGCACTGTATGGGAGGCAGTGCAGGACACCGTTATGCTGGAACGAAGTGGGTGAAAGGAAATTGTTAACACCAGAGTTGGTTGATATGACTGAGGAAAAGATAAGGATCATCAGAAAAAGGTTGAAGACAGCTCAGGATCGCCAGAAGAGCTATGCAGACCGTAGAACCAGAGACCTTGAGTTTGAGGTAGGTGATTGGGTGTTCTTGAAACTATCTCCTTGGAAGGGAGTGGTACGTTTTGGTAGACGAGGAAAACTGAGTCCTCGCTACATTGGTCCGTATGAGATTTTGGAGAGGATAGGACCAGTGGCATATCGTCTTGCTTTACCATCGGAATTATCCAGAGTTTATAATGTTTTCCATGTATCTTTGCTCCGGAAATATCTGTTTGATGAATCTCACGTATTGGGAGAGCAGCCACTTGAGCTGAAGGATGATTTGACCTTTGAGGAGCAACCGGTGCAAATTTTGGATTGGAAAGAGAAGGTATTGCGCAGAAAGAGTATTCCTCTAGTTAAAGTGTTATGGAGGAATCATAACGTGGAGGAAGCCACGTGGGAAACCGATGAACTAATGCGGGCGCAGTATCCTTATTTGTTCCAAGGGTAGAGTTAAATTTCGAGGACGAAATTTCTTAAGGGGGGTAGACTGTAACAACCCGGAATTTCAATTATTGGATTTACGTAAATTATTTATGTAAAATAACGATTTTACCCTTGCTTGTTAAGGGGCGTGAAAGTCAAATTTTGTTTCGAGACATTTTTGGTGGTGTTTTGGATACCGTTGCGTAGGTCTCGAAGTCATGAGTTCGTAGACAGGCGGCACACAGGAAACGAAGTTCGTGGACGAAAGTTATGGGTCTAGACGTATAAGGGCAATTTGGTAATTTTCCATAGAGGGGAGATATTTTTTAACCCCCAAATCAGATACTTATCTGATCCACTTCATTTCATCTTCATCTTCATTCTCTCTCTGTGACAAACTCAAACACAAAACCATTGAACCGAAACCGTGCGAAAAATACCGAAGAGAAACCATAAAGTCAACGTTGGATTCAAGGCTTTAGCTTCCCGTTTTGATCAACTAATCGTATTCTACTCCTTCCCACGATCACAACCGTACCAACCATCGAAGGAGAGGACCACGGAGGAAGCCGAACCGAGTGTAGGAAGTTTCGGATCTTTCGATCGATTTTTCGGCTTACACAGGTACGTGTTTGATGTTTTAAGATCATATTTGGATTCCTGGGTTCGAGTATATAGATTTAGACGTAAAATTGGTGAAAAATGGTTGAGTTTTGAAGAAGTTGTAAAGCTTGGAGTTTCGGCCGGAAATGGAGGATTCCGGCGGAAACCAGACGGCGGCGCCGGCAGCCGGTCGTCTTCTCCGGCGAGTCGCCGGTGACCGGTCGGGTCGAGTAAACCGGTCGGGTCGAGTGAACCGATCAGGTCGAGTTGGACCGGGTCAGACCGAGTTGGACCGGGCTGGACCGGTCCAAGTGCGTGGGTACTGTAGCAGGCTCGTGACCAGCGCGTGAGGGCGCGTGGCGGCGCGTGGGCGGGTGTTCCGACCTTCCGTCAGCGCGTGGCGGCACGTGGGGCCGAGTCTGAGGTCACGGTGGCGCGTGACAGGTAGTTTTTGACGTTTCGGACCTATTGGCGCAGGTTTTGAGTCGATCGGACGTCGTTTAGGGGTTGTTTTGGGCGTTTTAAAGTTGCTGCGTTTTCTAGGCCAACATAGTTAGACTCCCGAGGTTTAGGGGGTTTATATTTAAGGTTCTTATTATTAGCTGGTAATCCCGATTATTAATTTGGACATGCGATACTGCTCCAGGAACTTCAGGGGAGCGTACAGTTCGGGATTGAGCTTGCTTCAACAGGTTTGTGAGTGGATTTTTGGTTTATAAACTATAATGCATGCATAAATGTATCTTTGATTTAAATACTGTCATGTATGGGTGCAATGAATTTCTGGATTTTAGAAATGATGTTGGACACATGTTTTCCAATATTTCAGTGAAAGTGTGTATTGAGAAATGGCCTGGTTTTTGTATTTGATTTTGATATCGTTTTGACGTGGTAACTATTTGAGTATGTGATTTGGGGTTTAGATCCATAATTATGATTTATTGATTTTGGCCAGAAAATGATATTGCAAAGAATTTGGCTTAGGCCGAAAACAAAGATTTCGAAGTATGGATTTGGTTCACTGGTTCATGTCCCGATGGTTACTGTTGCTCTGACCGGTGTTGAGGGGTCTTGCTCCGCTGGTTGTTGAGGGTTCGGACCTTGGTGTTGAGGGGCCTTGCTCCGCCAGGTCGCGAAGCTGTCTATGCATAGTACAGATAGTACAGAGAGTTGTACATATTTTAACACATCTCAAGGGATACCCTGGTGTGTTGTGGATATGTCGGGAATAGTGAATTTGAGATATTATGTGTCAGATTGAACAGTGAATTTGAGATATTATGTTTCCAGATTGATTTAAATGATTTTAAACTCTTTTGAAGAGAGTTTTCAAACCAAACTTTGGATCACGAGGTATTTTCATTATACAGATTTCATGTGAGTCCAACTAAGTGGTTTTAAAGAGAAATGGAAATTTTGGTGATTTACATATAATGTTTCAGTATCATAAATTGTTTTTTGTTATGCATGCATGATTTTATAAATGGAGGGGAAGAAAGTTATTTTCTCGAAAAGGAATTTATAAATGATTATTTTTTTTCCACTCACAACTTTTGTGTTTAAACCCCCTTCAGGCAGTTGAGTAAAGTTGACACGAACACTGATCTCGAGGCAGAGGCATTAGTACTTCGACTGCGCTGTGTAATTATATTTGAGTAGAATATCTAAATTTTACTCTTGATCCTACTTAGACGCTCTGATATTATATTGTATTTGATTGGTCATTAATTACGGGAATTATTGAGTGCTTGAATCCCTTGTCTGACAAGTGGAAGTATTTATTGTTATTATATTTTGTAAGGATTGAAGGGTATTTTGGGAACCTTTTCTTAGGTTGTCAGACGAGATCAGGGTTCTTCCCGGGTTTCGAGGGGAAATTCGGGACGAGTCCTGACAATTGGTATCAGAGCACTAGGTTAAATTCCTGTAGATTGTACACTACGTGTACAATTATTTTGGTATTGATGAGTTATAGTTCTTTTCAGCGTAATGCCTCCGAGACGCAAGTTCCGTCAGCAGTCGGAAAATATTGGGGACACACCTGAACCTGCAGTGGAGCCTGATATGTGGCAAACACTGGAACAATTGGGTCACACTTTGACTTCTGTACTTCAGAGTAGGACTGCTATTGAAGGTTCAGACATTGAGAGAGCCCAGAGATTAGGGGCTACAATATTTATGGGCGACTCTAGCCCAAATGATGCAATAGAGTGGATTACTCGTTTACAGCGAGTGTTCTCGGTTATGAGATGTCCTCAGGGGGACAGGGTGCTGTTAGCCACTTTTCTGCTGGGTGGTTCCGCTTATCATTGGTGGAACGCATTAGAGGAATCAGGTTGGGAAGTCAGTACAATTACCTGGGCGACCTTTCGGGAGAAGTTCCTTGAGCAATTTTATCCTTGCTCGTACCGAGATGCCAGGGAGGCTGAGTTCTTGCACCTACAGCAGGGAGATATGAAAGTGGCTCAGTATGAGTAGAAATTCATAGAGTTGGCTCGTTTTGCACCAGCTCTAGTGGCAACCGAGAGGGACAGACGCCGCAGATTTGAAAATGGGCTGAGGGGCGAACTTCGGTCAGCGGTAACGGCTGCAGGCCATACCTCATTGAGAGAAGCGTCTGACGCTGCAGCTCGTGTAGAGTTGAGCATGGGTGTGCCAGTCCAGCAGCAGTTTAGGGGTTCCAGGCGACACCGAGATCGCTGGGATATTGGAGCCTCTAGTCAGGGACCGTCCAAGAGAGGCAGTTTCAGCTCTGGATCTACTGGGGGTGAGGGATCTGGATCAGGCAGTGGCGGAGCCAGACAGGCACCCCAGTCATCCGCCCGTTCTAGTGGTGCTTCAGTGCAGTCAACTAGAAGACTGAGTGGCAGCTCTGGTGGCACTGGATGTTTCTTCTGTGGGGAGATTGGTCACATAAAGAGATTTTGCCCACATCTTTATCCGGCCAGTAGTTCCTGGGGGCGGGGTGCTACTGAACAGAGGCAGAGGACAGTTCAGACGTCCGGTTTTGCAGCTGGAAGCCAGAGTCAATCCAGTGGGGCCAACCGGGCCAATTGGACAAACAGGGCCCGTGGGTCCAACAGGGCCAGAGGCAGACAGTGGGGTCGTGGTCGATCTTTGGATACACAAACCCGAGTGTTTGCTATGTCGCAACAGGAGGCCCGAGCAGCACCAGATGTGGTCACGGGTACGTTATCTATTTTTAACTGTGATGCTTATGTTTTAATAGATCCTGGGGCGACTCATTCTTTCATTTCTCGGGGTTTTACATTGTTTGCTGATAGAGAATTGTCTCCGATTGGTTGGGACATGGGTATTAGTACTCCTACTAGGAATATGTTATTGGCGAATCTCGTGATTCGTAGTTGTCCAGTGTTAGTGGAAGGTCATGCATTAGAGGCAGATTTAATCCCCTTAGATATTTTTGATTTTGATGTGATTCTGGGGATGGATTGGTCGACTATGCACCATGCCTCTATTGATTGTTATGACAAGAGAGTGGATTTCCAGAGTCCAGGTTTACCGGAGCTTACATTCAGGGGAGATCGTAGGATACTACCATGTGGAGTGATATCAGCTTTGACCGCTGAGAAATTGCTAAGGAAAGGTTGTGAGGGTTATTTGGCTCATGTGTTTGATTCTCGGGATACTCTGATGAGAGTGGAGGATATTCCAGTGGTGAGTGAGTTCTCTAATGTGTTTCCAGATGATCTTCCGGGATTGCCACCTCACCGGGAGATTGAGTTCACCATAGAGCTTTTACCAGGTACTCAACCTATCTCACAGGCACCGTATAGAATGGCACCGGCAGAATTGCGAGAGTTGAAGACTCAGTTGCAGGATTTGGTGAATATGGGATTTATTCGCCCAAGTGTTTCACCTTAGGGTGCACCAGTGTTATTTGTGAGGAAAAAGGATGGTAGTTTGAGATTGTGTATCGACTACCGGAAACTAAACAGGGCTACGGTGCGGAATAAGTATCATTTTCCAAGGATAGATGATTTGTTTGATCAACTTAAGGGGGCAAGATATTTTTCAAAAATTGACCTTCGATCCGGGTACCATCAATTGAGGATCAGAGAAGGGGATGTTCAGAAAACAGCTTTCAGGACTCGTTATGGTCATTATGAGTTCCTGGTGATGCCCTTCGGGTTGACCAATGCCCCATCAGCATTTATGGATTTGATGAACAGGGTGTTACAAAAGTATTTGGATTAGTTTTTTATTGTGTTCATCGATGACATCTTGGTGTATTCGAGGATTACTAAGGCACATGAGAAACACTTAAGGTTGGTGCTGAATATGCTTAGGAAAAAGCATTTGTTTGCCAAGTTCAGTAAATGCCAGTTTTGGTTGACCGAAGTTGGATTCTTAGGTCATGTGATTTCGGCTGAGGGTATCAGCGTAGATCCCCAAAAGGTTGAGGCAGTGGCAAACTGGGAGCAACCGAGGACAGTGACAGAGGTGAGGAGTTTTCTGGGTTTGGCAGGATATTATCAACGGTTTGTAGAAGGATTTTCTACGATAGCAGGGCCGTTAACTCGGTTGACTAGGAAAGGAGTCAAGTTTGACTGGGGAGCTGATTATGAACAGGGATTTCAAGAGCTGAAGAGGAGGTTGACTTCTGCTCCAGTATTGACCCTTCCTGATGATACTGGGGGATTCGAGGTGTATAGTGATGCCTCATTGTGGGGTATAGGCTGTGTGTTGATGCAGCATGGAAAGGTGATAGCGTATGCTTATAGACAATTTAAACCCCATGAGTTGAATTACCCCACACATGATTTGGAATTAGCTGCAGTGGTGCATGCATTGAAAATCTGGCGACATTACTTGTACGGGGAGACGTGTCGGATTTTCACCGATCATAAGAGTTTAAAGTACTTGTTCACCCAAAAGGACCTGAATCTGAGGCAGAGAAGATGGCTTGAGCTAATAAAGGATTATGATTGTACTATAGAGTACCATCCAAGGAAAGCCAATGTTGTGGCGGATGCATTGAGCAGGAAATCCATGGGTTCTTTGGCCCATTTGCATACAGTCTACCTACCGTTACTGGTAGAGTTCCGTAGAGCAGGGATAGTACTGGACATGGATAGCCAGGGGGATTTATTGGCTAGTTTCCATGTGAGGCATGTTCTGATTGATCGGATTATTGAGGCTCAACTCCAGGATCCTACATTGTGCATTATCAGGATGGAGTTGGAGGCTGGAAACAGGCAGGACTATGCGCTTAGGGATGATGGAGCCATGGTTAGGGATGGCCGATTATGCGTACCGAATGAGCTGGAACTAAAAAGGGAAATTCTTGATGAGGCTCATAGTTCGGCTTACGCTATGCATCCAGGAGGTACCAAGATGTATCATACCCTAAGGAAATACTATTGGTGGACTGGGATGAAAAGGGAAATTACTGAGTTTGTGAGTAGATGCCTGACGTGTCAGCAAGTGAAAGCAGAGAGGCAGAAACCATATGGGACACTTCAACCATTACCTATTCCAGAATGGAAGTGGGATCACATTACGATGGATTTTGTGTATAAACTTCCAAGGACACATAAGGGACATGATGGGATATGGGTAATTGTTGATAGACTCACGAATTCTGCACATTTCTTGCCAGTGCGGGAAGATTTTCGGATGAGTCGGTATGCCAAATTGTTCATTGATGAGATCATACGACTACATGGGACTCCAGAGTCAATTGTTTCGGACAGGGATCCTAGATTTACCTCCAGGTTTTGGCGGAGTTTGCAGAAGGCTTTTGGCACTACCTTGCATTCTAGTACAGCTTTTCATCCTCAGACGGATGGTCAGTCTGAGAGGACAATCCAGGTTTTGGAAGATATGATGAGAGCTTGTGTACTACAGTTTAAAGGGAACTGGGATTCACACCTGGCTCTGATGGAATTTGCTTATAATAATAGTTATCAGTCGAGTATTGGGATGTCTCCTTTCGAGGCACTGTATGGGAGGCAGTGCAGGACACCGTTATGCTGGAACGAAGTGGGTGAAAGGAAATTGTTAACACCAGAGTTGGTTGATATGACTGAGGAAAAGATAAGGATCATCAGAAAAAGGTTGAAGACAGCTCAGGATCGCCAGAAGAGCTATGCAGACCGTAGAACCAGAGACCTTGAGTTTGAGGTAGGTGATTGGGTGTTCTTGAAACTATCTCCTTGGAAGGGAGTGGTACGTTTTGGTAGACGAGGAAAACTGAGTCCTCGCTACATTGGTCCGTATGAGATTTTGGAGAGGATAGGACCAGTGGCATATCGTCTTGCTTTACCATCGGAATTATCCAGAGTTTATAATGTTTTCCATGTATCTTTGCTCCGGAAATATCTGTTTGATGAATCTCACGTATTGGGAGAGCAGCCACTTGAGCTGAAGGATGATTTGACCTTTGAGGAGCAACCGGTGCAAATTTTGGATTGGAAAGAGAAGGTATTGCGCAGAAAGAGTATTCCTCTAGTTAAAGTGTTATGGAGGAATCATAACGTGGAGGAAGCCACGTGGGAAACCGATGAACTAATGCGGGCGCAGTATCCTTATTTGTTCCAAGGGTAGAGTTGAATTTCGAGGACGAAATTTCTTAAGGGGGGTAGACTGTAACAACCCGGAATTTCAATTATTGGATTTACGTAAATTATTTATGTAAAATAACGATTTTACCCTTGCTTGTTAAGGGGCGTGAAAGTCAAATTTTGTTTCGAGACATTTTTGGTGGTGTTTTGGATACCGTTGCGTAGGTCTCGAAGTCATGAGTTCGTAGACAGGCGGCACACAGGAAACGAAGTTCGTGGACGAAAGTTATGGGTCTAGACGTATAAGGGCAATTTGGTAATTTTCCATAGAGGGGAGATATTTTTTAACCCCCAAATCAGATACTTATCTGATCCACTTCATTTCATCTTCATCTTCATTCTCTCTCTGTGACAAACTCAAACACAAAACCATTGAACCGAAACCGTGCGAAAAATACCGAAGAGAAACCATAAAGTCAACGTTGGATTCAAGGCTTTAGCTTCCCGTTTTGATCAACTAATCGTATTCTACTCCTTCCCACGATCACAACCGTACCAACCATCGAAGGAGAGGACCACGGAGGAAGCCGAACCGAGTGTAGGAAGTTTCGGATCTTTCGATCGATTTTTCGGCTTACACAGGTACGTGTTTGATGTTTTAAGATCATATTTGGATTCCTGGGTTCGAGTATATAGATTTAGACGTAAAATTGGTGAAAAATGGTTGAGTTTTGAAGAAGTTGTAAAGCTTGGAGTTTCGGCCGGAAATGGAGGATTCCGGCGGAAACCAGACGGCGGCGCCGGCAGCCGGTCGTCTTCTCCGGCGAGTCGCCGGTGACCGGTCGGGTCGAGTAAACCGGTCGGGTCGAGTGAACCGATCAGGTCGAGTTGGACCGGGTCAGACCGAGTTGGACCGGGCTGGACCGGTCCAAGTGCGTGGGTACTGTAGCAGGCTCGTGACCAGCGCGTGAGGGCGCGTGGCGGCGCGTGGGCGGGTGTTCCGACCTTCCGTCAGCGCGTGGCGGCACGTGGGGCCGAGTCTGAGGTCACGGTGGCGCGTGACAGGTAGTTTTTGACGTTTCGGACCTATTGGCGCAGGTTTTGAGTCGATCGGACGTCGTTTAGGGATTGTTTTGGGCGTTTTAAAGTTGCTGCGTTTTCTAGGCCAACATAGTTAGACTCCCGAGGTTTAGGGGGTTTATATTTAAGGTTCTTATTATTAGCTGGTAATCCCGATTATTAATTTGGACATGCGATACTGCTCCAGGAACTTCAGGGGAGCGTACAGTTCGGGATTGAGCTTGCTTCAACAGGTTTGTGAGTGGATTTTTGGTTTATAAACTATAATGCATGCATAAATGTATCTTTGATTTAAATACTGTCATGTATGGGTGCAATGAATTTCTGGATTTTAGAAATGATGTTGGACACATGTTTTCCAATATTTCAGTGAAAGTGTGTATTGAGAAATGGCCTGGTTTTTGTATTTGATTTTGATATCGTTTTGACGTGGTAACTATTTGAGTATGTGATTTGGGGTTTAGATCCATAATTATGATTTATTGATTTTGGCCAGAAAATGATATTGCAAAGAATTTGGCTTAGGCCGAAAACAAAGATTTCGAAGTATGGATTTGGTTCACTGGTTCATGTCCCGATGGTTACTGTTGCTCTGACCGGTGTTGAGGGGTCTTGCTCCGCTGGTTGTTGAGGGTTCGGACCTTGGTGTTGAGGGGCCTTGCTCCGCCAGGTCGCGAAGCTGTCTATGCATAGTACAGATAGTACAGAGAGTTGTACATATTTTAACACATCTCAAGGGATACCCTGGTGTGTTGTGGATATGTCGGGAATAGTGAATTTGAGATATTATGTGTCAGATTGAACAGTGAATTTGAGATATTATGTTTCCAGATTGATTTAAATGATTTTAAACTCTTTTGAAGAGAGTTTTCAAACCAAACTTTGGATCACGAGGTATTTTCATTATACAGATTTCATGTGAGTCCAACTAAGTGGTTTTAAAGAGAAATGGAAATTTTGGTGATTTACATATAATGTTTTAGTATCATAAATTGTTTTATGTTATGCATGCATGATTTTATAAATGGAGGGGAAGAAAGTTATTTTCTAGAAAAGGAATTTATAAATGATTATTTTTTTTCCACTCACAACTTTTGTGTTTAAACCCTCTTCAGGCAGTTGAGTAGAGTTGACGCGAACACTGATCTCGAGGCAGAGGCATTAGTACTTCGACTGCGCTGTGTAATTATATTTGAGTAGGATATCTAAATTTTACTCTTGATCCTACGTAGACGCTCTGATATTATATTGTATTTGATTGGTCATTAATTACGGGAATTATTGAGTGCTTGAATCCCTTGTCTGACAAGTGGAAGTATTTATTGTTATTATATTTTGTAATGATTTAAGGGTATTTTGGGAACCTTTTCGTATTTATTGTTATTATATTTTGTAAGGATTCGAGGGGAAATTCGGGACGAGTCCTGACAGTACCTCCTCGTATTACCCTTTTGATATATTGAATAATTCTGATACATATATCATAATCGGAACCGTTCAACTTCTAAATAATCCTTTCAAGATCATCTCCACAAAAAATAACAACTTTGAAGATTTTTTAGTCATTCATATGTTTAAACTAAATTGACTGTTTACTAGGAGGATCTTCATTGTTACAAGTTCCGTTGATTTGTTTGATACATATAAATGAATAAATAACTTTCAATATTGTTGATTTTTTGAGGAAATTATCTTAATTTAAAGGATTGTTTAGGAGTTTATCAATTCCGATTATGATATATGTATATAAATTATTTAGATAAATCGAAAGGTAATCCGAGGAGGTACCACGAGGGAGAAATGGAATATATGCCAATATCATTTCTTTAATTTACAGGGAAAGTAAGAGAGACATGTGATCGAGACTCACCCCCATCGCATTTATGCATGTTATCCTAAGTCTTTATAATAAGCTAGCTAGTTAGCTAATAATTAGAAAGCGTTTAATCATGTAGTTTATATTTCTCTTAAATAAATAGAAAAATATAGTATTTTCCGTAATTATGTTTGAAAGGACAATTATATTAGTCAAAAGGCTAGACAATTTTGGACTCTTAATATTTTGGTTTTTCAAGAATGTTTGTTAAAAGGAAAAGATTGATGAACTAGCTTTCAAAGGGATGCCATCTGCCAACAATGTGGTACCCTTTCTTTTCTTGATAAAATGGGTCTTTTCTAATTGAAGGACCGGATTATAGCCTATCCACAAGCCTCTGCGAAGAACTATATATCACAAAATTCTGGAGTAATTAAAAAATATAGAATTATATTATAACACGTAAATTTATCTGATCATACAAACATAATAGACAACTGAGACTCGGCATTTCCATGGATGCTTTTCGATCAAGTACAGCATATGAATACAACTATTCTGACCTAATTAATGAACTTGGACACCTAGATGAAGCCCCATACGCAGTTGACCTGATCATGCATGTGTCATCCAATGTCCAGGACACATGCAGCTGCTAGCTAGCTGCCTTATAATTATACTGCCCTTGATCTGAAGGGTACTGGCCGGGTACGCCGACCCAACACCATCCCATTAAACGTTTATTGATATGTTGGGTGCCTCAAAAGTGATGGGCAATCTTTGGTTTAACTTACTATTTGAGCAAAAGGTTAACCTACACAAACACAATCCTATATTTTATATATATTATGATAATTGATAAAATTTGTGGTAGCTGGGTAGCTAGTGATAGTGGGGGAACACAAAAAGGATAAAAATGTATGTTGCAACGTCATCCACACCCAGAAAGCTGGAAAATAATAAGCTATCTAGGGTTCATGATCCACCGAGCAAAATGGCTCTATATATAGATCGATGAGCTCCACCCATTATCGATCATATCATCATCAACCAATAATCCCACTAAAACCAGTGTCTTTGTCCCGTCCGCCACTGTACAAAACAACTTCTTAATAGTATTTCACCAGATCCTCGATCATCCACGGCTCCCTTATTAATTATTAAGTTCCATATATATATGCTACCTGCTAGTTGGCAAATTGTGTACACATCCATGGATGGCCCTAAAGTTTTGGAGGTCTGAATTATGGAGTAGTGGCCATCGGCCCTCTTATATATATGTACCCTATATAGGAATTATTTATAACATTGGAGGCGTCTAGGCGGAGGCAAAAAGTCATTCCTTCTATAATAAGAAACTTATAATGTTGGGTTGATGCCTTAAATAGTTGTCAAATTCATTAATCAACTTAAATTTTATAGTGGATGATGAAACTGAGGTACATGCAATTACCCCAATCAGAGCCAGTCCCAATAGTATCTCCATATCTCCACGCTATCTCACTATCCATTCCAAACTCCGACTATGATGATAAGTTCTTTATTCTCTTTCTTTTTCACTCTGCTAGTTGTTATCAAGAGTAAGAATTTAATGGAATATTTTAAACTCAATTTCACCAAATGAGATTTTTTAATAAAATATAAACAACTGATTAATTTGACGAATATTGAGAACCTCCTACGTTATAAAACTATAACCCTCATTATGTAAGGACCCGCCTTTGCCAGTCTCTACGATCAGAGTCACCTCAGTATGCATCACCTGATGGTTATTAATTTATTATGGCATGAGTGATGAACCTAAGTATTCTTAGTCAGCATTAATTTATTAATATAATTAAGATCTATAATATGATTTGTAATGACGTCAATATGAAAAGCTTTCATTATTTACTTAATGCAAGTAGAGGCCAGCCATCCCACTTGCAATTAATGCATATGACCAATTACATTAATAAAGTAAAATGACAGGCCAAAATTGCACTAACATTTACATACAAAAAGCCTAGCAGTAATTCATCAATATTTTACTAAAAGAAATACAAAATGTCAAAGTGTCGAGCCACCCAATGATTAAGATTAAACAATTAGTCACTAAAATATGTTTAATGATGATTAACGACCTACTAATTGCACACTAACATATAAACTAAGTAATAAAATACAGCCTCAGCCACACACAATATTAGAATTAAGTGGATACATGCACAAATTAAACACTAGCTACAAGATTAATGAACTCTCAAATACGTATCATCTCATAAATTTCTAAAGTTAAAGAGGTTTAATTTGGCACAACATTCGTAGAAATTAGATGATTTCTTACCCGATTACGTACATATAGGATGCTTATGTTATTAGAATTATGAATTCGATGACTTATTAAGTTGGTTTTGTCCTCAATACATGTACGGTGTAGATTCATAGTATGCGTATAAAAACATATATAACTCGTATAAGTGAAAACTTATCGAGTTTTTCCGATATACCCACAGATATACCCATACGATATCTTATATTCCTTGCTTTCGCCAATTCCTAGCTAACAAGGTGGTGGCAGCTACAAAAAATGAACCCCAACTCAGAATCATGAATGTGGGCATAAGTCATCGATCATCAGCTAGAAGTAATAGAAACTACATAGAGCTAGGTAGGTAGAGGCGAACATGCAGGATGATAGATATCCAGTCCAGGTTGCAATTTGCATTGATTTATTAGGTGATGTTGTAAGTGCTTCTTTATTTCTCCTACCCCAGTTTTATGCTTCACTAATACCTTTCTTTACATGGCGAATATTCTCCAAATTGATGCTTAATTATGCACTAAAGCGTTATCGACCCTTTTTTGGGTCTCTCCACTAACAAAGAAACGAAAGGTAGAAAATTTATAGGCATTCATCCACAACTAGATCAATGCTTTCGCATTCGATTATTGAAAACCTACTGCGCCAAAATTTTCAGAAAGGATTTATATATGAGAATATAAGCTAGTGATGATGTAGCACTGAATTAGCTAGGTTGCTTATTATTGTGTAGTGCTGCTTGAAGCTGGGGGCAGGCCAGGTTTGTAGGAAATGGAGCATTTGGATTAAGGAAAAAAGAAATTAATTAAAGTGATGATCGTGGTCTATATATCTATTTTGAGATCTATATATTATTGTTAATTAATAATTAAGGTTGTGTGTTAAGTCTGACTGTCCACTAATTAGTGATATCACTTTCTTAACTAATTTATATGAAAAACTTCTTTGGTTCTAGAAACTCAAAGAACCATGAGCCCAAATTTCTGAATAGTGGATATACGTACATATATATAAATTGCCTTGTAATTAATAATTATATATAGTAACACTATTTCTATTAAGAATTATGCTAATTCATATCTCAAATTAAAATGAAAATTTTAAGTTAGTAACATATATTACTATCTATTAGTAGTACGTTTCTTTTTTTGGTATTTGTAAATAAGAGTTTAATTTTTTACTTTTATTAATAACCACAATTTATATCGTCTACACACAGTTAAACAAGTTAATTCAAAAGACTTTATCCCCCGACTAATTAAAAACAACGTAACTATCACCAAATTGGTTGCATACTAGTGGGCAAATCAAAAGTTAATATTAGGTGAGTTTGTGGGAATTTTGAGCTTCAATTGGACGATGTGCATGTGGTGTAATTTAGATTTAGAGCTCCTACTAAACAAAGAAGACAATTGATAGTGTTGCCTTTTTCAAAATTATGTGGTGCCACGTTAATACCGTCCACGGCTTTTTTCTTTACTGGCTCAATTATGAATTTTTGAACCTCCGCTTGAAACGTGGCAAAATCACAACCAAGTTACCACAGCCCAGAAATTCACAGCCACGATCAATTTTTAGCTCACCTAACAGTATCGACACCTAATATTTTTAATACATATATTATAATAAAAATAATAAATAAATTTATTTTATAAAAAATAAATACACATATTATAATACATTCAAATTAATTAAGAATATTAAAGCTCCTCTCCAGAAAGTTCACAAGAACATCACTTGGTACAGAGAAAATGAAAGGAAATATATCGACCGTAGACAGCCCCTCTCCAGTCCCAGGTGTCGACAAATAATTTGCACATTTTTTACTTGGGGATATTTGAACATTAAAAGCCTTCACATTACGTCAATATATATATATATATCAAAATATAACTACATAGCTAATGTGAATTAACACAGCAACTGCTGTATAAAAGTATTCACATCACACTTTTTAAATATAATTTTTGAATAAATTTAACCTAAAATTTATTAAAAAATATTAAAATAATCATGTAGCCGACTCTCTATATTTAACTTCAAGTTTGTCCATATAAATAGTAACTGATTATATGTAATTAGCACTGTTTATTATGTTAAATTGAACATTAAAAATAGAGAGTCGGATGCATGGCTGTTTTTGTTGTTTTTAGACAAATTTTGAGTCAAATTTATCTAAAACTAAATTTGAAGAGTTTACTGGAGATACTTAATTTGAGAGTTTTCAGATAAATTTTAACTTCTTTTTTTGAGATATAGAGAGCACTGATTTTGGTAACATTAAAAACACTTTTAGAGTATTTCAAATTAAATTTGAACAAAATTTAAAGAGTCTGATATGAATGTTCTAATACATATTTTCTATATTTTTATATGTATGCGGTGGTCTTAAATTTGGTAAAAGTAGATAGACAACGAATTAAAATAAGTTAGTTATATATATTAGTTAAAAGGAATGTAAATTTCTCATAGTAATACTGTTGAATTCAAATTTCTCTTTATGTGTGGTTTATACTGGAAAATAAAAATTGAGTGGAATAACTCGGTAATTTAATTACCTCTTATTCACAAATACCTAATATATCATAGTTGACGTCACAGGATCTGGCATAATTGGTTGACATAAACGCCCTCTTAATTAGAAATTAGAATCCAAAACGTAAACTCGGAGCTACAAGCTAGGGCAAACCTGCCAGAGACGTACGGCAATCCCTATCTTTGTCAGCATGCAAAGTTTCATTTCATTTCAAAAAATAAGTAAAAACCCAACTAAAACAGAGTAAATAAGATTAATTACTTGCATGGATAATTAGTGGGTGCGATGAGTGAAGCTAAAATGGAGAATGCGATTTATAGGTCTTGTATTATTTTTCCCGTGCAATTTTCCAACCAAATAACCCTTTCGATCTCTTGGCTATTTCTTATGACTATTAGATGGCCATCAGGGTACTGTTTGTGGTTTGATATATGGATAACATATATATATATATATATATATATATTATATATATTGATAAAAAGAAGAGGTCATACATATTAACTATTTAGGGATGATTAGAGGAAATTTAAAAAAAGAAGGTAAAATAATCATGAGATGTGGTGTAGTTGGTAAATTGTCATTATCATAGGGCGAATTTTCTAGTACCTAATTGGCAGAAGTTCGAAACTCGTTGGGAGCATGTTGTGGCCAGGGGCAAGTCATGTTCGAATCCATGATTAGCAGTTCAAGGAAGCAAGGAAGAGAGAAAGACTCATAATGAGAAAGGTAAACAAGAAGAAATTGAGAGAGTTTGAGAGTGAAAATTTTCTGCTTTTTATCTATTAACATGCTTTTTCATTACATCTCATTTTTGTACACTTTATATAACACACATAACTCATGCCTAACTTCTCTAACTGTTTTGGACATCTAGCACATAACAAACTCTTGATAGCTAGCATTGACAACTACTCAACTAACTAATAACAACCCTATTGACAGCTGTGTTAACTGAGCAGCATTGACAGCTCCTCTATAACGATCCGTCCCTGGAATCCTCCGGACAACGGTCGTTATAGGAGTCTTCCTCCCACCAGCCTACCCCGGCACAAATGTATTCTTACCTGCCCCCCGTTCGAAAATCCCCTAGCTGCAACATCTTTGAGGATTTGAACCATGGACCAAGGCTGTTTATTCCCCTCAAGGGAGGAAACCTTTCACCAATTGAGCTGCAGCTCAGTTGGTGAAAGGTGTCCTCCTTGAAAGGAATAAAAACCCTTGGTCCATGGTTCGATCCTCAAAGGCTGCAGATTGGGGGATTTGGACTGGGGCCTTGGGAATAATACCGATTCTGCCGGAGGATTCCAGGTGGAGGGGATTCCACTAACGGCACCGTTTTCTGAGGATTCGGGACGGGTCGTTACATAAAAGGCGCCTTTTATGTAACGCTCCGTCCCACTCAGGAAACGAAGACGTTATGGGATCCCATCCCCCCGTCTCCCTGCCGGCACAAAGGTATTGTTACCTGGTCCCCGTCTGAAATCCCCTAGCTGTAGCTCAATTGGTGAAAGGTGTCCTCCTTGAGGGGAATAAAAAACCTTGGTCCAGGGTTCGATCCTCAAAGGCTGCAGCTAGGGGATTTCGGACGGGGACCAGGTAATAATACCTTTGTGCCGGCTGGGAGCCGAGGGGATGGGATCCCATAGCATCTTCGTTTCCTGAGAGGGACGGAGCTTTACTTGTTCAACTAACTAACTAACTGATAACTGATAACAACCCTAACAACCATATCCTTCTCTAACATCCACCCTCAATCTGATGCGAGAAGGACGAAGCAACAGATTGTCACGAAAGTATTCAAATTGAGGAGTATGAAGCCCGTGGGTCATAGCGTCAGCGAGTTGATCAGCAGAGGGAACATGCGCCAATTGAACTGTTCGACGTTGGACACGTTCTTGAATAAAATGAACATCGATCTCAAAATGTTTAGTACGACCATGGAAGATCGGATTGTGCGCCATTTGGATTGCGGAAATGCTATCACACCAAATCAGTGGAACTCGGGGAAGTTGAACGTGGAGATCAGCAAGCAAATAAGAGATCCACAAGATTTCACAAGTAGTATTAGCCAAGGACCGATACTCAACTTCGGCAGAAGATCGAGAGACAGTAGGTTGTTTCTTCGCGCCCCAGGATATGAGATTCTGGCCAAGAAAAACAATGTGACCCTAAGTGGATCGTCGAGTGTTGGGATCACCACCCCAATTGGCATCCGAAAAGGCCTGAAGGTGCAGAGAACTCGAGACATAGTGAAGTCCAAAGTCCTAAGTACCCTTGATGTAACGTAGAATCTGTTTGACAGAAACCATGTGAACATTAGTGGGAGCATGCATGAATTGATACATTGTGTTAACAGCAAAGACAATATCAGGACGCGTGAAGGTCAAGTATTGAAGAGCGCCCACAATACTTCGATACAAAGAGGGATCTGACAATAAGACTCCATCAGTGAGAAGCAACTTGGAGTCAGGAACCAGTGGAGTAGATACTGAACTGCAGTTGGACATGCCTACCTTGGCAAGAAGATTGGTGACGTACTTAGTTTGATTAACAAAAATGCCCTCAGCTGCGTAGCCAATCTAAAGACCAAGAAAGTAGGACAAGGGACCAAGGTCTTTCATATCAAACTCAGTCCCGAGAGCAGTAATGAGAGTTGTAATGGCAGTAGGAATATTACCAGTGATAATGATATCATCAACATAAAGTAAAACGATGAGTATAGTAGATCCCTGATGAAAAACAAACAAAGCTGAATCAGAGGTAGACTGAAGGAACCCCAATGTCAACATGTGTGAAGTAAAACGAGCATTCCATGCGCATGGTTCCTGTTTCTAGCCATAAAGAGACTTCTCCAATTTACACACATGATGAGGATAAGTAGAGTTGACAAAACCTGGTGGTTGGTCCATCTAGACCTCCTCATTCAAGTGACCATGAAGAAAAGCGTTCTTAACATCAAGTTGTCTTAATGGCCATTTGAACTGAGCTGCAAGAGCTAAAACCAAGCGTAATGTTGTATGCTTAATCACAGGACTAAAAGTTTCCTCATAGTCTATACCAGCCTCTTGAAGATATCCCTTGGAAACTAAATGAGCCTTATGTCTAGCTATAGATCCATATGCATTACGCTTGAGTTTAAAAACCCACTTACACCCAATGACACCACGATTATGGGGTAGAGGAACCAATTTCCAAGTGTTCTGATGTTGAAGAGCATCATACTCATCCTGCATTGCTTTATGCCATTTAGGCACTGTCAAGGCTTGCTTGTAAATGACAGGTTCAACCAGAGAACTGCCGAGAGAGGAGGTATCATGTAGAGCAAGAAAACCTTTTCTGCAAGGTTTGGAGATCCCATTCTTAGACCTGGTGACCATAGGATGAATTGAGGAGGACACTGGTTGTGAAGATGGACATGAGAGATCAACCACAAAGTGAAGTGGAGGCGCACTCACTGTTGTAGCAGAAGAGGATACTTCAGATGATGATGCATGCTGGTCTGAATGATGTGGAACAGGAACTGGAGATGGAGTGGTAGTGGCATTGTGTGGATGCATAGCAAATACTGGAATTGGCCCAGAATGCAACTGTGAAGAGGAATTGTAGGATGGAGGCTCATTGGCTGAACTGAGAGACTGAAGAGATGAGGCCCTGTGTGGGGTGTGATGACCACTAGATAATAGAGTACAACTAGAGACAGTTACATTTCCAAGATCATGGAAAGGATCATCATTGTGAACAAGAGACTCAATGGACTTAGTGCCAGAAGAAAAATGAAAAGGGAATTGTGTTTCATCAAAAATAACATGTCGTGAGATGTAAGTTCTTTTAGAAGGAATATGATAGCACAAGAACCCCTTATAATCAAATGTATACCCCACAAACACACATTGGACAGTTCAAGGATCGAGTTTATGTTTAGAAAATGGTCTCAGGTAAGGATAGCAGGCACATACAAAGACACGAAGAGAAGCTAAAGATGGATAATGAGTAAAGAGACAAAAATAGGGTGACTGCATTTGAAGAGTAGATGTAGGCATTCTGTTAATAAGGTAGTTGGTTGTGGAACACGCATGGAACCAGAAGGAGTTGGACATGGATGTTGTTTTTAACAAAGTGATGGTAGTTTCAATAAGATGTCGATGTTTCCTCTCTACTAGCCCATTCTGCTGAGAAGTATAGGGACAAGACTTCTGATGTTGAATACCTTTGGATGCAAGAAACTCAGTCATAGCTTTACTAATGAACTCTCCCCCTCCATCACTTTGAAATTTTTTAATAGACTTCTCAAAATAAGTAGTAATATAGGAATGAAATTTGACAAACACTGAGTAAACATCATATTTATTTAATAGAGGATAGATCCAAGTGTATCGAGTACAATCATCAATAGAAATGACATAAAACCGATAATCTAGAGTGGAAGTACAAGGACTAGGACTCCATACATCAGAATGGATCTTATGAAATGGCACAAATGTCCTATGAGCTGGAAGAGGAAAATTAAGTCTTGAAGCTTTGCCTTGAAGACAAGAGGCACATATGTGAGAGGAATGATCAGGAGAATGGGGAATCTGAGCCTGGGTCAACATTGTAGCAATGATAGCATTGGTTGGATGACCAAGCCTTTGATGCCAGAGAGAGGACTGAATCTTTTGGCCTAAGCAACCAGCACCTTCAGATCCAAGAGAAGAAGCATAATGCAGATTCATAGGAATGGGATATAAACCAACAATACTAGGGGTTTGGTATAGCATTTTCCCCTTTTTGTCCTGAATTTGGAGTGAACATGCATCAAAGAGCATTTTACAGTCATTATGCAAACATAACTTATGCACAGAAAGAAGATTATGCACTAAGTGAGGAACATGACAGACATCAAACATATCAAACACATGATTAGATAAAGGCAATGTAACAGATCCAACTCTAGTGATTAGTAGAATAGCTCCATTACCTACTGAAATACCTGAATTTGATGGACAAGGCTGAGCATATTGAAGTTGAGAGTCATCAGAGGACATATGTTGTGTTGCTCCTGTGTCAGCTAACTAGAAGTTAGGATCTGAAAACTCAAAGCTAGAAGTGGCTGAGTATGCTTGAGGCTGAGCTACAGGTCTAGGTGTGGTAACAAAGTGTGCCCTTTGAGAGCATTCCAGAGCCTCGTGACCAAGTAGTTTGCACAGTTGACACATAGAGGTCTGAACTTGAGGTACTGGTGTAGGACACGGAGGAGCCCCAAGGACTCATGGATCAGAACTAGCAACATCAGAAAATGAACCACCATAGCCTTGATTGTAGCTTGAATTGTAGTTAGAATTGTAGCCTTCATGACCTTGAGTATAGCCTGAATTGTAGTTAGAATTGTAGCCTCCATGACCTTGAGTATAGCCTGAATTGTAGTTGGGATTGTTGCCTCCATAGCCTTGACATTGGTAGGGACCATTATAATTGTTGTTGCAATGGTTATTATATCAACCTCGGTTGTAGTTGTTCCTGCCACGATAGCCATTAAACATGCCTCTTCCACGATTGTTCGACCATACCAATTAGAATCTTGGTAGTTATTCCTTACATGCCAGTTTGATTTGGAATTAATGTTGGAGCCTTGCCACTGTGATGACTGAGTGGACATAACATCAGATGATTGTGGTTGAGGTTAATTTGTTGCCTTAGTTGCAACCATTGCAGTGAGAAGAGAGGAATGAGTTTGCAATTGTGATGTAGCCTTAGAGAGATCAACCTCTTTAGCAAGAAGAAGAGTTCGCAGTTCAAACAAAGTAACCGATACAGGCCTTGCTCGAATATGAGATTTGAAAGCATGATAATCTGTAGGCAAACCATTTAATGTGATCAGAATCACGTCCTTATCTGTGAGCATAAGTCCAGCACTAGCCAAATGTTGTATTGCTGATATGATCTTAGCTAGAAAGACCTCAATAGAATCTGATCCTTTATGTATAGTTTGAAGGTTGGTTTTCAGCTGCATAAGATTGGCCTTAGGAAACCCGTTCTTACAGTGTAAGCCAAGCGTCTCTCGAGGTTTCACATGTCATGATCTCAGTAAAGGCTTCCTCAGATATAGTGGCAATCAACATGTTTAATAATGCAGCATCATTATCGATCCATTTTTGAAAACCTTCATCAATTGGACCATGACCTGGACATGTACCATCTAGATGACCAAACAGATGAAAACCTTTTAATAGCCTTTGAATCTTAACACTCCATGAGACGTAATTCGTATCATCTAGCTTTAGAGATACAAATTCAGTTGCATGCTTAAGTAAATCCATTGCAGAAGACATGATTGTGCAAGGTATTGTTTTTCAAATTCACAAATTTACACACAAACTAGTCACATATATCTCATATTCACAAGAAAATCTTTCAAGATACGATGAAATCAGAAAGAAACCGAGGAACTTATCTTTAGAGGTTTGAAGGAAGATTGGAGAACTAGAAGTAGTAGTGGATTGAGATCGGAGGAAGAAAAGTTGATAAGATTAGACGAGTTGAGAGGACAAAGCTAGCACGGAACCAAGAATCGCATCCAAGAAACGTCACAGACCTCAGAAATTACCGCAGTAGCAACAATATACATCTCTTCGAAAAATCACACAAGAAGCAAGAAAGGAATCTAGAACCAGGATCTTAGTTGTGAGCTTCACAACTCTGATACCGATACCATGTTCGAATCCATGATTATCAGTTCAAGGAAGCAAGGAAGAGAGAAAGACTCAGAATGAGAAAGGTAAACGAGAAGAAATTGAGAGAGTTTGAGAGTGAAAATTTTTTGCTTTTGATCTATTAACATGCTTTTTCATTACATCTCATCTTTGTACACTTTATATAACACACATAACTCATGCCTAACTTCTCTAACTGTTTTGGACAGCTAGCACATAACAAACTCTTGACAGCTGCTCAACTAACTAATAACAACCCTATTGACAACTGTGATGATCAACGAACTAACTAACTGATAACTGATAACTGATAACAACCCTATCCTTCTCTAACAAGTCACACCTAGAATGAGGATTAGGTCTACCCTTTAAATATGGAGAAACCTCATGGTATTTACAAAAACAAAAACAAAAGGTAAAATATTTACCCAAAAGAAAAAGAAAAAAAAAAGGTACAAATAAAAGAGGGAATGGAAAGTTGGAAACGTATAAGTAGAGGTAATTAACAAGACGTTCACATTGTTAAGTGCGCAGATATATATCCATCGACTTTACAATTTAAAGGACAAGAAAACTGCCAATAATCATATATATATGCACATATATCTCACAGGTAGTGTGGTGCACGTGAAAATTGAGCACTTTGCTCAAAGTTTTTATTTTTACGAAAGGAGGAAGGCGGAAAACTTTCATATGAATTTATTAGTTAATATTAATTTTTACCACCTTATACAAAATTTATGAAGTAGGCAAGTGCATTAAGAAACTACCTTTTGAAGATTTTGGTTAGCATTACATATATGAAAGAAGTAGAGAGCATTTTATAACCCATTATGGATATATATGTAGCAGCTAGATACCAAATAGCGTTTGATAAAACAAAAATATAGAAGTGGAAAAGAAAGCTTGACCCAATTGATCGAAGAGTCTCCCCGGCCAATCTCCATTGTAAGGGAAACGATACTATATATATATATATATGTTCTAAGATAGGACTTTGTGTTAGTTTACACAATGATTACAGCGCGCGCTAGTCATGTTTAAAAGAAACTAAACACAAATATAAACCATTTTCATCATTTATGTGAATCAAAATTGTGACTCTCGCTTACAAAATTTATTAATAAAACACACTAGACCTCCCATTTATTTTTCTTTATTTTTGAGAAAAAAATCTTGGTTTTACAATTATTTGCATGCATATAATTAACAAATAATAATTTATAATTAATTATTAATTGAAAAGTGATATTAGATAAGGAGAATTATACACATTAGATCTCAACTTCGTCTTTTTAGAAAAATCGAACCCAAAATAATGTCTTACTGCATATTAAAATAAGCCGAAATATGCTTAAACTAATACTGTAATGACAAAATTTTACTGATATATATATATAAACAGAGCGGCTTATTATAACAAAAAAAAATTACCCAACAGTGCCCAAGATTTATTTTTTGAGATTCAAACACAAACTTTGTCACCTTTATAAATTGTAAAGAAAAAGAAAGAGAATGCAAAATTCTTTTTACTGTTTATATGCAACCAATAAAACGAGAGAATAAGCAATAATATCCCTAATGTCATTCATTCAATTACATTTGTCTTTTCTTGCCTAAAAACCTTTGTCTCAAAAGCAAAATCTTTCATTTTTTTTTTAACTACACGTCTCTCGCTCTCTTTTTCCTTTTTCTCTATATATAAACCTCTCCCCAAGCCTCTTTAATACTTCTTAATATTAAGCTAGCTCTCTAGCTCCTCGATCTCTTTGCCTTATTTTTCCTTCTTTCTTTCCTTCACACGCACATAAAAATGGTGAAGTTCTCAAAGGAGCTGGAAGCTCAGCTTATCCCAGAATGGAAAGATGCCTTTGTCAACTACTGGCAACTCAAAAAACAAGTTAAAAGGATCAAGCTTTCCACAATCCCCAAACAGCCCCCAGACGCAGCCGGCGATTTCGGCTTCTCCATTTTCGATCCTCTTCGCTTTCTCACCAACAAAATCACTCACAAGTTGTTCAATTCCGATAACAAAACTGAGATCATTCGGGTAAATAAATATATATTTACCTTATTATTTTCAATGAGCTCATTTTTTAGGTTTGCTTATATATATAGCTAGCTAGAAATAAAATGGCCTTGTTTCGAGCTTACTTTGGATTTTTCAGGCGCTTTTCCGGCCACTATAGTAATTCCCAAATCTAATAAATAGGAACCGTGAAATATTTTTTTATCTTTTATTTCTCAACACAAATAAAGTTGGTCGTTT
This sequence comes from Oemleria cerasiformis, assembly GCA_037349345.1. Lineage (NCBI taxonomy): Eukaryota > Viridiplantae > Streptophyta > Magnoliopsida > Rosales > Rosaceae > Oemleria > Oemleria cerasiformis. The sequence goes on along the minus strand of JAZGTL010000010.1, from coordinate 6,263,816 downwards.
TTTTTTAGGGGTTTTGTCATTCTTAATGGGTTGTGTTCAAACCTAGCTATCTAATCTAGGAGTGCTAATCGGAAACTTTTTGTCACCTCATGATTTAGACTCACTTCACTTTACGTATGAATTATAAACTGATAGTAAATTTACGTAAGAATTATTTTAAAAAAATTCTGTTAAGATTGCTATATATATATATATATATGTGGATTACTAGCGTACGTTATATATATATATATATATATATATATATATATATGTAAAGTACTCGAAGTGACCACGTCATTTTCAGGGAAAGCTTCGGGTTTGTGTTTCCGATGATACTCTGATACCTAAACTGATCCTCCAATTCCTGAAAGCTTAAAATCTCTCTCTCTCTCTCTCTCTCTCTCTCTCACAGCCATGAAAATCCACTTTTAGTGATAGAAGCACCAAAGCTTTACTTTATTGTTGGTGCCGTGAAGGTTTGTGAGTGTGTGTATAATGCTTTGGGTTCTCTATTCGTATTGGCAACATGCGTGATATGTGGGCATGTCACAACAATGAACATAATATTGTCACTTGAATATAATTTGGTTGAATAATTGATGTAAAAGGTTTATGAGGTTACAATAGAAAGTCTAACAGAAAACTCTTGATATAGGAATGTAAAATCTAATACTAATCTAACTCTCTTATAAGTAATTAGAAAAATCTTATTAATAAAGATAACATAATCAAGTAAACAAATAAAAAATATAATAAAGTTACCTATCAATTATTTATTTACAGTATCTAATACATTTTTTATAATTGGAAAAAATGTTTTACTATCTTCATAAAGAAGCTAGCATCAAAAAAGGCCCCATCCTTTCCAAAATGGGCATTTGCGCGCTATTGGGTATTTTTTCTCATCAAATATATGTTGTTTTGATTTTCCATCAACGCACTGGGTTTTTCATTTTTCTTATTTAATTAACAGTTTCAAAAAGTAAAATAATAACAAATTGAATGATGGGAAAGCAATAAAGTTTGCTAATTTTTTTCATAAAGTGGCTGGAAATAAATGTCAGGAATACGAAAGCAACATATGGAGCGGTTTCAGTTGCAGACATATATATTCTCATATCACGACACCATCATGATTCGTGACTGAGTGAAAGAAAATCCAAAAACCACCATGAAACGACACTGAAAAGAAACGACATCAATTTTTATATATGTAACTCTTTTTTCTGTTGCGCAGGTGAAGAGTAAAATCATGGAGGACGGTGAAGATAATGAAGAGATTTATGAGACAGAGCTCGCTCAGTTGTTTTCTGCTGAGGATGAGGTAAGCACAAAAATTGGTTGTGCCCTTTTACGCCAGTTATTCCGGTCACGCAATATAATCAGTTTATTTGCGCGTCAAAAATAAATAAATTAATATTAATGAATCAGGTCATGGAAATATCATATTATTAAGGTAATTACGATTGATTAATTTGTTTTGATGTATGGGGTTTATTTCTATATGTAGGTGAGGGAGTTCTTTGAGGGACTGGATGAAGAACTTAACAAAGTGAACCAATTTTATAAGACCAAAGAGACTGAATTTCTTGAGAGAGGAGAGATTTTGAACAAGCAGCTCCAGATTTTGCTTGACCTCAAGCAAATTCTCAATGACCGGCGGTGGAAAAATTCCGGCTCGAAGCACAACATACCAAGTGTTCCGAGCTCATGGTCTTCCTCTCCACGGAATTCTGATTGTAGTACCGGTAAGCCTAGCTAGATCTTCTTTCGAAATAATTAAGAGCATCTGCTTATGCTGATATAGTACGTAAATATTCTTTCAATTTAGTTCTTTGGTCAATTTTCTAGTACAACTAGTTTTATGTTGGGTGTGCTGTACGTAAATATATATCAATTTTAAGGCCTGGTTACATGCAGTTATAAATGATCATGAGGTCACAGGGAAACACGGATGGAAACTTTGAGACATTTTAGTAGTTAGTCATGGATCATATATATAACTATTATCCTCAAAGAGAAAAAATTGAGCCATTTCACAATCAGTGCTGTTATATTGGATCGATATAATTTATTCAATACATTGCTGACACTCTATCTAATACGTACAAATAGATTGTGCCCAACTCCATTATTAGAGAAGGTCTCTCGAAAACATACTAATCAACAAAAGTAATATAAATATATAACATATTTTTCAAAATTTCAATAAAACCGAAAACAAAATTTCACCTCATCCTCTCATCGATCACTCACTAGGACTTCCATATATAGGTCAGGTGCCTTAAAAATTAATGATTTCTAAATTAATTGATTTTTCTTTGAATAATATATACTTGCATTCCACCGTCTCCAGTGTTACATTTTCGTATCATCCTCTTAATTTATCGAAACAATCCTTATACATATATCATAATCGAAACAGTTCATTCTCTAAATCATCATTTCAAGATTATCTCTATAAAAATTCAACAAGATTGGAGGTTGTTTACTTATTCATATATATCAAATAACTCAATGGTTTTGGTAACAATTAATATCACCATGGTGAACCGTCCATTTAGTTGATACATATGAAGGGCTATATGATCTCCAATTTCGTTGATTTTTTGCATAAATAATCTTGAAATGATGATTTAGGAGTTGAACGGTTTCGATTATGATATATATATATATATATATAACGAAAATTAGATAAATCGAGATAGTGGTACGAGGAGGTATATATCACTAGGGTGAGATGCAAACATTATCCTTTTTCCTTTGTGTTTACATATTATTTCCTTATCGTTAAATATCGTATTCTCTCTTGAATAAGCAAAGTACTGGTTTCATTTCTCAATCCCTCTTTCACATTCATCCCCATTTGCAAGTGTTAAAATGTCAACATTTTTTGTTTAACGGATATACAACATGTGCAAGGAAATCATTATAGGATCGTATGGGAATTTTCATTTCTTTATGACGATACACTTTGCCTCCCAAGTCTCAAAGCCGAATCGTTAGTATATATATATATATATATACCTATCTATCACAGCTGGAGAAAAATGCATATAGATTCTATCACAAATCCAAATCCTTAAGGATATCGATTACGAACTTCTCCTTTTGAAAGAAAGCGACACGAAAAATCTATCATAATCATAACCCATTACTTGCTATTCAGGACGAAAAACGACAAATAAAATAGTTATTAGCTAGTTTTGATTAATTAGTTACTAATTATATATAGAGCTTGATTGATGCAGAGAGCTTGGCGGAATCGAATGCGACGCCTACAGAAATGACACAAAGTGAATTAGCAATCGCAGCATTAGAGAAAAATGGAGTTAATTTCTTAAACACGGCAACTAGAGGGAAGACCAAGAAAGGAAAACCTAAAATGGCCATGAGGATTGACATTCCCAACACAACACCAACAAGAACAATCACAGCAGTGACATCAATGCTTTGGGAGGACTTGGTGAACAACCCTAAAAAGGAAGGGCCTGGAGAGTTCATCAATAGGAAGAAGATACAATGTGCGGAAAAGATGATTCGAGGGGCTTTTGTTGAGCTCTATAGAGGCTTAGGTCTACTCAAAACTTACAGGTAATTAACTCGATCTCTTTCTATTACTTTTTTATTATATAATAATACGAGATATTTTTGTTTATACTTCTCTTTTTTATTATTAAAAAGAGAGATAAGAAAGATGGTCGGTAAATGTGATTTAACTATAGAGTTCTAGCCATGTTTTCATTAGATAAAAACGTGGAGATCGTACGTTCAGAAAGATTGTTGGTGAATATGATTTAACTACATAGTTTTAGTCATATATTCACTAGTGAAATGTGGGGACAGGTCGGAAAGATGGTGATAAATGTGGTTTCACCGGCCATATTGTTTTTAGTCGTGTTTTCACTAGAGAAATGTGGTCATAGGTAGCCTCTTATTACCATTTTTGAAGGGGATCGATGGAGATCTTAATTTGGCCCATATTTTGTTATATTTGCACTTTGAAGTATAGAATTTGGTTTACTTACACGTTTGTAGAAATCCATCGACTTATTTACTGTTTTGGTAAGTATCCTCAAGTAGCAAGAAATAGAGAAAGCTTTATGAAAGGTGTGAAAGAAGTGTACGTACGTTTGTTGAAGCCGCGATGTGGGATTTGGGTGATTAATTACAAAGGTTGGGAAATTTGAAAGTAGTGATAGCGGTGTAGTATGTAGTACGTACTCTTTCATTTCTGAAACTAGAAAAGTAGTGGAAGGAATATCAAACAATTTTTTAATTTATTAATAGTGAAAGCTACTTTAGAGAATTACAATTTAATGGTTATTATTTTATTTTACTAATAAAAATGTTAGAATTCGGTTCATATGACAAAAAGTATTTATATTTATATTAAATTCAATATTTAGTTACGAGTGTATCACATGATAAAAAAAAATTATATATGTTGTTGCCTGATATATGATATGTTATCTTTAACTATTACTTGATTAACTATCTAATCAAAATTTGTTACTAATTTTGGCAGCTCATTGAATATGGTGGCTTTCACAAAGATCCTAAAGAAATTTGACAAGGTAATTAAGATAATATAATATTGTAGAATTATATTTACAGCCTCATTTAATTAAAAAATAATCATACAAATTTCTGAGCAGCTTCATGACTCATAATATATACTATGGATATGATATATTGGTGTCACCTACATTATTTAATTGAATTTGCTGAGTACAGGCTTTGCTTTGAGGTGGCAATATATATAATACAGGTCATGCATATTTTTAAAAACTGTGACAGATATTTTGAATTGGATAAATATTAATGTCATCCAGCAAGGAACACAAAATCCACGTAATCATTCTTATTTATTTAGATAATTTCGATCTCAATTTGTTGAAAATTTTGTTTTGTTTTTTTGTACACATCCTTTAATGATCGCATTTACTTTTGGTGCAAGTAAATATTGAAGCAAAATCAATTACTTTGTTCTTGTATACGTGCGTGCAGGTATCAAACCAGCAAGCGTCTGCAAGTTATCTCAAAGCAGTGAAGAGATCAAATTTCATTAGTTCTGATAAGGTAATTAACTACATTAACAAGATGCCCAGCAACACTAATTAACCTATCTAGCTATAATACCATGATTTCGTAGTGCTGCTTAATTGAATCTCCACTAATCATGCACCATGATTTTTACTAGCCATAATATATTTGATTAAAATATGCTATCCCCTTGAGCATGACCTCATGACCTCATGACTTTGCATTGATAATTGAGACATTAATTTCTTATAAAAAGTTAATAAGTTTTTTAAAGATTAAAATAGATTTAACCAGCTATTTGCTAATTTTTATTGATTTTGAAATGAAATCTTGAGTTTCTTTAATTATGAACACGTGTCATTAATTTTGAAAAAAACAATGCAAGGGAGATCATATTTATAAATCACGCATTAATATAGGCATGGCCCATTAACACAAATACGATACGCCTGTGTTAGTGTGTGATTTACAAATATGACCTACAAATATGATATTTCTAGCAATTTTTTTTTTTTAAATTATACTCATGAGCTATTCAGTGGGGAGGTTTGACTTACTAATTTTTGCACTAAGGGAGACTTCCATGTTACCAATTCATCAATGCACATCAAAAGAAAGTTGGAACAAAAAGGTTGAGTACAAAATTTCCAACTCACCCTGATTATTACTTTAACTATACCCAATATGTGTAAGCGAAACGCTACAAATAATATTGATGTAATCGTATTTATCTACAGAATAATAAAATGTTTTGAGTTCAATTTTCATAAAGAATGAAATTGATATTCAAATTCCATCCTCAAAATTTTTGTATGTATATAAAATAAAATAAAAACTATACCCAATAATGGTAAAAGAAAGGGAAGATTAATAGAAACAAAGAAAACATTTGTCCTGTAAATATAATTTTAATTTTTTTATTGTTAAAATTAGTTATGAAATGGGTTTAATGATTTTTTCTGATGGAGATTGTGTGTGTGTGTATTAATTATTATTAAATTTGATTTGAAAAGGTTGTGAGACTAATGGATGAAGTGGAGTCCATATTCACAAAGCACTTCGCCAGCAATGACAAGAAAAAGGCAATGAAGTTTTTGAGGCCCCAACAAAACAAAGATTCTCATATGATCACCTTTTTTGTTGGTACGTAAGTAATTAATTAATCTCTTCCTTAACATCCATAAATATACAGTTTATTTATATTTTTTATTTTATAAATAGGAAATTTCAGATATAATATACATTAATAACGCACGAATATGATTTATATTTACATTTATTTTTGAATTTAATACTTAATTATGCATGAGTACGTATGTTTCATTTCATAATTTAATCTAAACGCATCCGGCCCTCTCGTGAGTTGTTACTTTTTTATATATATAATGGATAAATATGCTAATAATCTCCAGCCAAGTCCCTAAATTTAAGCTAAATTCTAATTAAAATAATTGAAAAATTATTTTAGCAAACTATTTAAAAAAGTTTACTCTAGTAGTGTTCCCTATTTTGGCAAATCTCAAATATTTTATCATTTGTTTCAAGTGAAACATTTGAATATCCTTAATTTATTATTTATGAAATTCATCCAATTATGAGGAGATAGAAATTTCTACTTTCTCTCTCCTATTTGTTAAATTTAGGGATTCAAAACCCCCAAAATATGGAGCCTTTTATTGTTTGAAAATTCTTAAATTCGCTAAAAAAAAGTGTACCCTAAACAATATAATCACAGAAAATGTCAGTTTTCTTCCCATTAATGATGTATGATGATTAGATATATGAACGGCATTATATATAAAGCCTATGTTTGCCACTAATCCAAAGTGGGATTGCTCAATATACCATCTTTTTTTGGGGGGGTCTCGTTGTATGGTCACTATTTAATAAAGTTGTTTTTCTTTGTATTATTTCCAGAAAATAAAGTTTTTCTTTTCCATTTCCTTTTTAATTTGGCTTTCTTTTGGTGCAGGTTTGTTTACAGGTTGTTTTGTATCGTTGTTTAGTGTGTACGCAATCTTAGCACACTTGTCTGGTATATTCTCTCCCAGCACAGAAAGAGAATACATGGAAACTGTGTATCCCGTTTTCAGGTATATATATATATTGCTTGCTCATTTAATATCTTGTATAATTATGTAAAAAAAATCCTACTTAATTAGGTCAATATTCATAACAAAGCCTGAACTCGCTTGTCTAATTAAGTCAATATGTATTAATTAGTAACAAAAGGCAGAACTCACTTGTATAATTAAGTCAAGACCCGTACCTAGGTCAATATATTAGCTTTCATTTTTTCTAATTTCAAACCCTCTAACAGTGAATAACAATGGGTGTATACGTATTTGTGCAGTGTTTTCGCATTACTCAGCCTTCACTTGTTCATGTACGGTTGCAACCTATTCATGTGGAAGAGCACAAGGATCAATTACAACTTCATTTTTGAATTTCAACCGAGCACGGCCCTAAAGTACCGCGACGCATTCCTCATATGCACCACTTTCATGACGGCCGTGGTGGCCGCCATGGTTGTGCACCTTATACTAAGGGCTAATAACTTCTTGCCAAGACAAGTTGATGCCATTCCTGGAGTTTTCCTTCTGGTTAGTTTTGTTACCCTATTTAACAAGGTCTTGCGGGTACTTGTTAGTCATGGTCAAGTAACTAAGACTTGGAGAAAATATGTGATACTTAACATGAAGCATTGTGCTAATTAATCTTCCATTGAATTTTCCAGTTCTCCATTGCCTTGCTCATATGCCCGTTTGACATCTTCTATCGCCCAACTCGTTACTGCTTCATCAGAGTACTTCGCAACATAGTGTGCTCCCCGCTTTACAAGGTACTATTATCTTCCACTACAAGAAAATTGAGTTCTTTTGGTAAATGCTACGAGGTGTCCCCACATCCGCAAGATGGGTAATCCTCGTTTGAGGTGCGGCTTGGTTGTAGCCACAAAGTGCTCCCAATGAATTTCAAACTCTTGTTAGTTAGGCACTAGGAATAATTAGCTCTCTGGAGGTGACAATTTACTAACTGCACCACACGATTTAGAAAATTGAGTTTTTACAACATAACATTTCTCACGTTTTAGCAATTTACTATCCAATATACCTTGATTGATATTTTCAGGTGTTGATGGTAGATTTCTTTATGGCTGATCAACTAACTAGCCAGGTAATTACACTATATATGATCCACTAATAAAATATATATTTTTAAATTTCATTCATTTTTCATCAAACAATTACTTGATATTTTGAAATCTCCCATGTTTGTAGATCCCGTTGCTGAGACACGTGGAATCCACAGCCTGTTATTTTCTTGCTGGAAGTTTCAGAACGCACCAATATGAAACATGTCGAAATGGAAGACTATTTAGAGAGTTTCTTTATGTTATCTCTTTCTCGCCGTACTATTGGCGTGCAATGCAAGTAAGACTACCCTGTGTCATTTTCGTACCTGAATTCCCTATTTAATTTTGCACGTTGAGAACACAAATTTTTAGTCCAACTAATTAACAATGTGACATTGGATTGCAATGAACTGCTAGTGTGCAAGGCGGTGGTTTGACGAATGTGACATCAACCATTTGGCTAACTTGGGTAAGTATGTCTCCGCCATGGTGGCTGCCGGAGCCAGAATTACATACGCGAACAACCCTCACAGCCACCTGTGGTTCTATATAGTGGTGATCACCTCAGTGGTGGCTACAGTGTACCAGTTGTACTGGGATTTTGTGATGGATTGGGGGCTTTTCAACCCAAAATCAAAGAACCTATGGTTAAGAGATGAACTTGTTATAAAGAACAAAAGCATCTACTATGCTTCCATTGTAAGTTTTTCTTCAATTAAGCTATTTGTGCCCTATAATTTCAATGTGACAGTATGTGTATCTTTTTGTTTAAACCAAAATTTTGATGTAGGCGTTGAACGCGGTTCTGAGAGTTGCTTGGGTTGAAACTGTGATGGGATTTTACAGAATCCCGGATGTTGAGATGCGATTGTTAGAATTTGTGTTGGCTTCATTGGAGGTGATCCGGCGAGGGCATTGGAATTTCTACAGGTACTATATGGGTACCACATTTCTATTAAAGATTACTGGAAATAGTAAAGGAAAATTTTTCTCTAACTTGCAATTTTTTGTGTCAAACAGGTTAGAGAATGAGCATCTAAACAATGTTGGCAAGTATAGGGCAGTGAAGACAGTTCCTCTACCCTTTCGTGAGACGGATTATGATGGTTGAGATGATGTGATCACGTCTTATAATTTTATGTACAGAAACCCCCAACAAATGCTGATACGGGGTGAAATTATGCCAACGCCACAGAGGGAATCATCCACATTTTCTTATATCAATGTGTGAGATAATCCTCTGCCCATCCATTCATCTCATATACAATTCAAAACACGAATTGTAAAAGGAGCTAAGTGTAATGAAGAACCGCGCTTATCAAATGAAATTATGTTTTTTTTCGTACATTTTAGCACCCTAATTTAGATTTGGTATTATAAACAAGAACAAGCAGTTCGTTTTTGGATTGACTATAATTATGACATCATTTCAAATGAATCAATCTTCTTTGCAAATCTGGTGTGCTCTTAGAGAGTCTGCTATTTTCTTTGAGAGACAATAAGCAGTTGATTGGATGGTGATCATGGGATTGACACCAACAGCACTTGGAAGTACACTTGCATCGCACACAAACAGTCCTTCTGCTTCCCAGCTCTCACCATTCTCATCAACCGCGCCTTCTCTTTTGTTGATTCCCATTCTGCAGCTCCCCATCTGATGAGCTGATGAATATGTTGTCCAATTCTGTACCAATGATTGTGGCCCGTCTTCTGCACAAATCATTTCGAAAAAATCCTCCATTTCCTCCTTATCAATGCCTTTGCATTTCATTCTCAGCCCATCACTCCTATGAGTCCCAACTTCGACTGCTCCAGCCGCTATCAGAATCCTGAGTGCTTGCCTCAAACCATCCTTTAAATTCTCTTTATCAGATGCATCAAACTTATAGCTCACTCTTCCTTCCTTGGTCACAACCCCGGATCCCTTATCCCTAATAATCGAAATCAAATGACAAGTTCTTGAAAACTTGAGCATTCTCTTCTTTATATCCAACCCACACTCCCAAGGGATCAAAGCCGAAAATGATCCAGGGCCTAATGCAGGGGTTTCTATGATTGCTTTTGTTTTTCCATCTGGTGAGACCACTTTATGGACTGATGTGATGATTCCACCCTTAAAACATTTACCTTTGAACTCGGAATTTAACTCTGGAAAATGCCCCCAAGCCATTAACACAGGGTGAAGATGAAGATTTCGACCGATGTTCTTGTTCTTCAATCCACTAGAGATCATCAAAGGAGGTGTCAAAAGTGCCCCACATGCTGAGATGGTCACTTTGGCCTCAATTTGGAGTCTCATTGTAATGTTATTGCTCAAACACTTTGCCATAACTCCCACACATTTCTTTTTTCTTAAACTTCCTCTCTGGCTATTTTTTTCGTTTACCAATCTCTCAGCTTTGCATCCGGTTAAGATCACACCACCATGATCCACTGCATCCACCAGCCATGTACAATCAGTCCCCTTTTTCTCCCCTTTCCTGCAACCATAGCCACAAGCTCCACAAAAATGCTGCTCCGAAGAATTTCGCGGCACAAATTCAACTCCCAGCCCAAGATTCTCACACCCTTTTCTCAATACTTGATTTTGAAACCCCTCTTCCACACATTTATCCGTGACACCAATTCGCTCACACACTTTATCCATGGCCGAAACATATTCCGGCTCCCCAAAAAACGCAATCTTATGATCCTTTTTCCACTCATGAAGGACAGAATCTGGTGTTCTGATGCAGGCCGACCAGTTAACAGCAGAGCCACCACCCACCGTTGATCCGGCTTGAATGATCACTTTCCCATCCACGGTTGTAAGAATGCTTCCTGATTCATAGAGCTGATCTCGGGAAGGACCTTCCAGAGATGAATAATCTGAAGCCACAAAGTAATTTCCTTTCTCAAGAACAATGACTTTGTGACCTGAACTTGCAAGAACAGCCGCAGAAACACCGCCTCCACAGCCGGAGCCTACAATTACAACATCACATTTGATGTTGCAAAGGTTTTTTTTCGGGTCATGTGTGACTTCAAGGCCTTTTCGAGTAAGGGAATGAAGAAGGGTGGCGTCGGTTTCGGAATTGGTTTCTATGATTCCCTTCTGTAAAGGCCTTTTCTCTGGGCATCTTGGGGGGTTCTCATCTTGATCGTCATCTTGTACATGATATCCAATTGCTTTCCATGCTGGGTTTTCAGAATTTTCATCAACCTGTAAAAAGCATAATTTAAAAGTTGAAGAGCGATATTTTACTTTAATTTGGGCGGGTTAGTTAGAACAACACTTGATAATTTTTTTTATCGACCACTCTTGATATAATTTAAAAGGATTTTACAATTTAAAAAAGGAAAAAAAAACCATGATTTTATCATAACTTCACAAGAAAAATGACGATAAATTAGAGATCTTATTGTTATCCTATCTTCACTGTTACAAAAGTGGTTGATTGTTTTGACATATATAGATGACCAAACGATCTCCAATTTGATTTATTTTTTACAAAAATAATCTATATAAAATATTTTAAAAAATCAACAATTCTATTGTTCCACATGCATAAAGGACATTTTGTAATCAATGATGGGAGAACAAACAAATCCATCCAAGAGTGGATGCAAGTATTTTCTATAAATCATCCTCCACTCATGAATTTTAGTCGGGGATTGTTGAAACTCATGTCTAGCCTATTTGATTCCGAAATAAGAAATCAAAGTACTACCAAATTTAGTTAAAACCCTAAACACATTCTCTCACTCAATTTCTCGATCTACCAAATAAACATGATCAATTCAAATCATTTTTAGAAATCTCATAATTAGGATGTCTACAAATATCTTTGTTTATTAACTTAAAAGGCAAGCCCCTAATACATACTACCGATCGATTTAGTGCTATTTTTATTAAATGTGTAGTGGGATGTCTTAGATTTTAGATTCGACACTTTTTAAAAATTCAATATATAATACATGTACAAATATCACACTCCAATATCGTTGTATGAAAAAAACTTAACTAAAATACATTAACTTTATAAATAATAGATGGTAAGCATGATCGACATGATCACAAATACATGTAACGGCCTCGTCCTCATGTCCAGCCTAAACATGAGACCACACAAGATTGATTAAGAATTGGGCATCATCCACACTCACATAATTCAACCTCCTTCCATTACTTGTAGATTAATGATATTCTTAGGAACAAGCAATTCATTATTTGACTTAAACAAAACCCCAAAATTAATTAACATACCTACATATATACCTGATTTAAAGGGCATGAATGACACTCAGCTCCCTAGCTAATTATTAATTAGCTTAGTTAATTCTCTAGAGTGCAAAGAAAGTTTTCCTAAATTAATGTCTATAAATATAATGGAAAATTTTCCCATTCGGTTATATATCTAGGAGAGATAATTCTCTCTAGGTTTTGGCTGCCGCCGATATCTAGGAGAGTGGCGTGAGCGCACGGCGAGACTACTTGTTTCAGCAGTACTGCATGATCACGAGTCTGTGGAGGCTGGTGGGTCGGTGGGTGAACTGTGGAGTTCTTTGGGGAAGTGCCTGGATGCAACGAATGGAAGAAGTGGTCTCGAATTTCTCGTCTCGGTTTGCCATAACCGAGGAAGAAGGGACTGAATTAGTAGTAGTTTCAAGGGAGGAAGCGGGGCTCAAAGTAGACAGATGTTTCTTGGTTGGTAAGCTCCTAACGGAGAAACCTTTCAATAGGGAGGCGATGAAGAGAACGTTCCAGAAGATTTGGAGACCCAAAGCGAGAGTCATCATTCTCGACTTGGCGAACGACCGCTTCTCCTTTGCTTTCAAAACCAGATCAGAGAGGGAGATGATTCTTAAGGGGGGCCCTTGGCTCTTCAATGGACATTTACTAATTCTAGCAGAAGCTGACAGTTTGGTGAGTCCAACCAAAATTCCTTTATGGCAACAAGAATTCTGGATACAAGTGCGTGGTTTACCTTTGCACTGCATGAGTCGTGAAATGGGACGACTCATTGGCAATGAACTGGGAGGGCATGCAGTGACAGATCAAAGCAAGAAATACCAAGACTTGGGTAGTTTCCTTCGGGTGAGGGCGGTGATTGACATCACAAAACCCTTGAGACGGAGCATGATCATTCGTATAGATGGGGAGACAGTTGAGGTATTAATTCAATATGAGAAATTACCCCTAGCATGTTATCTATGCGGGAGACTTGATCACGTAGAGGCCAATTGCACTACGCCAAAGTCTGGATTCACTGACGACCTAATGAAGCCTTACGGCCGTTGGTTCCAAGAAGACGTATTTGGGCCTGGGTACAGGAGATCAAAAGAATAAAGATACGGATTACCTCCTGAGAGGGGTTGGTCGATGACTGCTCCAATGGAAGTAGGCTCTGAAAATGAGGAAGAGGGGAGGAAAGATAAGACTGATACGGACGAGGAAGTGCAGGATTCCACCCAGCTGAGGGAGGGAGAGGCGCTGCAGACGGTAGAAACTGAACCGCCGGCGACGGACCGACGGCACATTGATCCAGGGGTTGTGCCGGATCTGAATATGGCAGTGGAGGAAATCACGGAGTCCCATAACTCTTGGGCGGTCATTCCTTTCCAAAAATCCTTGACCCTCGCGACTAACGGAGTAAGCGTAGATCATGTCCCGCAGGACTCGCTGCAGGGCTTAATCTGCGAAGAATCAGCTACAACAATTGAAGGAGGTATGTCAACGGTATCTTTATTTGGTATTCCTCTAATGGTTGAAGATCAACGAGACGGAGTGACAGAAAATATTAATACTCACCTAAGCTTGGGTGGGCCTGGGATGGATTTTGGCCCAAATAGTAATAGAGCACCCACTGAGAAATCGGATATGATTAGCAGTGGAAGGACAACAGAATTAATAAGTACTGGTCCCATGTTGACTTTGCCCCTTATGATGGGCCCTTAGGGGGAATAGTTAATACCCCAATGACACAGCCGATGGAAGAACGTAGCAATGCAGTGACTAGTCATTGTTCCTTACGGTCCGACCCTTTTGGACTTGCGGCTATAATTCAAAAAAAGAGCCGCAAAGGAAGTTCTCCTGCAAACTCACGCAGTCACAATTCCCAGAGGGCTGCGGAAGTGCGAGGTTACAAGAGAAGACCAAAGAAATTGCAATCTTCTGGGAAAAGGAGGAGTAGAGATGAAGCTATTTGTACAGATATGCCTGGCTGCAAGAGGAGGCGTAGTGCATGGGTGGATTCTTCAAACCCTAGTCCGGTGGAGGCTAACGGGTTTCAGCCCCACCAACTCAAATGAGTTGCCTAAGTTGGAACTGCCGTGGATTGGGTAATTCACGTGTAATCAAAGCTCTGAAGCGTATGGTGCAACGCCATACACCGTTGATTCTATTTCTCAGTAAAACAAAAAGCTCTGTAAATATGATGTTTAGAAAAAAATTAGAATTGGGTTTTGATAATATTTTTTTAGTTGATAGTGTTGGAGCTTCAGGAGGGCTCAGTTTAATGTGGATGAATGAAATTTGTGTCAGGGTGCAGGCTTCATCAAAAAATCATATCGATGTAGAAGTTGGGGGATAGGTGATGAGTTCCATTGGAGACTTACAGGATTTTATGGTTGGCCTGCAACTGCAGATAGACACATGTCCTTCGTAGCCTGCATTCCATTTCCTCACTCCCCTGGCTTTGTCTTGGGGATTTTAATGAAATTCTGTAATTTGATGACCATGAAGGGGTGCATGCCAGGCCGGAAAGACAGATTCAAGATTTCCGAGATGCAGTCTCCGATTGTGATTTAATTGATCTTGGATTTTCTGGATACAAATATACTTGGTTTACGACTAGGGATGGAGGGAAAAGGTCCGACTTGACCGGGGTGTGGCTAACCAAGCATGGAGACTACTATTTCCTGTTCACTCAATTTCCAATTTGGAATTCTCTACATCAGACCACGCACCCTTGCTGGCCAAGTGGGAGAAGGCACGGGTGGGCAATAAGAGGAAAATAATGTTTCGTTTTGAAAACATGTGCAGAGAAGGAGTTAGAGCCACGGTGTTGGAAAACTGGACCTCTGATCAACAAGGCCGTCCTATGCAGCCAGTACAGGAAAGTATTCGTCGAACCCTAATGGGCCTCAACAATTGGGCTCGCAACAACAATGGGTTCTTGGCGCAGGATATTGCTCGAGTTCAGGATCAGCTCCAAACGGTTATCGGTGCCCCATTCTCTGAGAACTCAATTTCATTGAAACACCACCTCTCTGAGCAATTGAACTCATTATTGCATCAGGAAGAGGTCTTCTGGAAGCAGAGGGCAAAAGAGGACTGGCTTAAACATGGGGATAGAAACACGCATTACTTCCACCAACGAGCCTCAGAGAGGAAACGAAAAAACTCCCTTAGGGGCTTATTCTCAGACAGCGGTGTTTGGTGCGAAGATGACAGGGGTATGGAAAGTATTATTCTTGATTATTTTAATAAATTGTTCGAATCTCAGGATAACAGAAGCATGGATACCGTGATTGATGCTATTGTGCCAAAGGTCACTGAAGAGATGAATCTGATTTTATTAGAGCCCTTCACAGATGAGGAGATTAGATTTGCTACTTTCCAAATGCATCCATCCAAATCACCGGGGCCTGATGGCATGTCGCCTATGTTCTTCCAGCAATATTGGGATTTAGTGGGGGCTGATGTTTGTAAAGGGGTGAGGAATATTATCTTATCGAAGCATATGGAACCGGGGCTGAATTTCACCCATGTGACTCTAATCCCGAAAGTTAAAAATCCTACCACTATGGCTCATCTTCGACCTATCAGCTTATGCAACGTTCTATATAAGATTTGTTCGAAGACATTCACCAACCGGCTGAAAAAAAATTCGGGGCAGATAATCTCACCAACTCAAAGTGTTTTTATTCCCGGGAGATTGATTTCAGATAATAATCTAATTGCTACAGAATTATCCCTTTATATGTATAAAAAAAAGGAGTGGGTGGAATGGAGTTATGGCCCTGAAATTAGACATGAGTAAAGCCTATGACCGCGTGGAATGGAAGTTTATTGAAAGGGTCATGAGGAAACTTGGGTTTGCCGAAGAGTGGATACAGTTGATGATGATGTGTATAACCACGGTGTCGTACTCTTTCAAGCTCAATGTTGAACCGGTCGGTTATGTCACTCCTAATAGAGGGATTAGGCGAGGGGATCCACTCTCCCCATATTTATTTGTAATATGTGCTGAAGGTTTCTCGGCCATCCTTGACCGATGGGAGTCACAAGGTCGTATTAAGGGGATCTCTGTTGCCCAAGGGGCCCCAAGTGTGCACCATCTTCTTTTTGGTGCAGATGACAGTCTACTATTCACCAGAGGTACCTTAAATGAATGCATGGCGAATAAGGAAGTGCTTAGACTCTATGAAGAAGCTTCGGGTCAGACTATTAACCTTCAAAAATGTTGTGTGGCGTTCAGTGGCAATATTTATTGGCAGGTCTAAGACAGACACATTTGGGGCTGCCTTTATTTATTGGCAGGTCTAAGACAAGACACATTTGGGGCTGCCTTTATTTATTGGCAGGTCTAAGACAGACACATTTGGCTTCATTAAAGATCGTCTCTCAAAAAAATTGGAAAATTGGAAAGGTAAGCTTCTAAGCAGTGCTGGGAAGGAAGTTTCAATTAAAGCCATTGCTCAAGCGGTCCCTCTCTATGTGATGAATTGTTTTCTACTTCCAAAATCATTTTGTCATGAGTTGCATCAGTCAATTGCCAAGTTCTGGCGGGGGGATGTACAACAAAAGAAGAAGATTCACTGGCTCAATTGGACAACACTCTGTAAACCCAAATTGGAGGGTGGTATGGGATTCAGAGATTTCTAAGCTTTTAATATGGCACTTCTAGCTAAGCAGGGGTGGAGGATAATTAATCACCCAGACTCTCTAGCTGCACGGATTCTTAAGGCTCGTTACTTCCCGGAGGAGGATTTTATGACTGCTATTTGTGGCCCTAATTCTTCATACTCTTGGCATAGCATTACTCAGGCTAGAACCATTATTCACCATGGCTTATGTTGGCAGATTGGTAATGGGAAGAAAGTAAAAATTTGGGGGGATAGGTGGATTCCAAGGCCAAGCTTGTCGTTGGTGTTATTCCCGAGGCCGCCCTCATGGGAGCTCAGTGTTAGGGTCAGGAGTCTGATAGCTAACAATGGAGGTAACTGGATTGAAGATCGAGTTCGTGAGGTGTTTTTTCATGAGGAAGCAAATATGATTCTGGGCATTCCACTGAGCATCCGAAGCACAGAAGACCTTCTAATTTGGCAAGGGGAAAGAAACGGGCATTTTACTATTAAAAGTGCATATCGAATTGCTTGTTCTCAAATGGCATATGAAAATAATGAAACTGGGACCTCGGAAATGGAGGGAGCAAATCAGATTCTATGGAAGAAAATTGGGGAGCTTGTATTCCTAATAAAAAATAGAGGTATTTATCTGGCGAGCTTGCAGGAAGCTGCTTCCTACGAAACTAAATATACAAAAGCGGAGAGTGCAAGTAGATAGTGTTTGTCTCTTCTGCGGGATGGAGCCGGAATCTGAGATTCATGTACTACGTGATTGTCCTGCTGCTCGAGGAGTGTGGTTGTCCAGCTCTTTGGGCATATACATTCTGTCTCGTCTATGGTGCAATCCGTGGCAGGTTGCATTGAGTTTATGTCTGGTAAGTTAAATAATGCTCAGCTTGATATTTTCTTTTTGATACTTTGGAGCCTTTGGCAGGAGAGAAATAACCTTTTATGGCAAGGGACCCACCTCCCTCTGAATGAGATTGCTAAAAGCGCATAGGCTTGGCTCAGTTCCTTTCAACACCTTCATCTCAGAACAGAAGGTAGAAATAGCAGAGGAAACCCAACATCGAAGCGTCCACCCATTGGATGGATGAAATGCTACTTCGATGGTGCGTTTGTTGAAGCTGAAAGAAAGGGTGGATTCGGTGTGGTGGTGCGTGACTGGGATGGTAGGTTCGTAGCAGCTACTGCGGGCAAGCTCACCGACATTAGCTCTGCATTGCACGCCGAAGCAGAAGCAGACAGGCAAGGGATTAGGCTGATGATGGAGCTGACCCTGCATCAGGTGGTGATGGAAGGCGACTGTGCTATTGCTATGGCGGCCTTGGCGCAGGATCATGATGACCTCTCCGCTGTTGGCCCTGTGATCAATGACGTGCGAGCGTTTGGCAGGGAAGTTGGAGCAGTCAATTTCACGTTCACGCCGAGAGAAGCGAACAAGACAGCTCACCGGCTCGCTAGGGTGGGTATGGAGTCACTACCCGATGTAATTTGGTTCGAGGAACCTCCTGACATTTTTTTAGACGTTTTGGTGGAAGTCTCTTTGAATTTGAATATGTGATTAGATGTGTGCGTGACACTCTTTTTTCTTAGATTGGATGGTTGAAAGTCCCGATAAGATTTTAATAAGGCCATATTTGATGCACCACCGTAAAGTTATACGATTTGTCATATTCTCTAATGCATTTCCGTACTTTTCTCAACAAAATAAAATGTCTAAAAATAATGTTGCCGACCAACCGCCTAATTAACTCAACGGCATCAGTGGTTCGACGATGATATGTCAACCACTGGTTTATAATTATTAGTTTCAATCTTTTATTTGATATTTCATTTGACTATTAAGTAGAGAGATTAATTTCATACCTGCATTCATTTCTTAATATCTATGGTTAATTACTCTAATATATATATTCTCTAAAAATGATCTGTGATTTCACATCAACCTCTTATATTTTGAATATTAAACTATTATCGTAGTTTATCAATATTAAAAAAATATCTCAAATTCCAATTTTATTAATAAAGTACTAAATTATAGTATTCGTCATTTTGGAGTCAGATGGATGCCTTACCGAGGTCAAATCATATTAAAAGATATATATATATATATATAGATACTATGAGACGAAATTCAAGCCAATTCAAAATTGTGAAGAGTGTTGGGATCGAGAGAGATAGAGAGAGAGATATATATATATAATTATATAAAAAGGAAATGAATAGTATTATTACCCGAGTGAAGAAAATGAAAAGGCAGAGGAACTTGATGAAAAGGAATGCAAGCCTGATGGGAGTGAGAAAGCTGTGGTTGAACCATTTGTGCACCACCATCTCTCTTTTCTCCATTGACAGAGTTGAAAACTTGTGAACAAAAGGCCATCTCTCACCAAAACAAAGACAACCACAAAGCACTAGGGTGCCCAACCTACATGATAGAATCAATAACACCACCCTAACCAAAACCCTAACTTCTGTGAACGCCCTCTTTACCAATAGCTCTGCAACCTGTAGTCCACGTACATATATATATATATGTATGTAAGTTTTCATCATATGATATAACTCTAAAGTAAAATAAAATAAAATGATGCTTATATTGGCATCATAAAGAAATCAAACTCATGTATAGCCTCTATGATTCATGCGAGTCAAATATATTTTTGAGAAAATTACACTTTAATAACCTATGTTTTACACTAAGTTTCAAAATTATGTCTGATTTTTCAAATCTAACATTTACATACTCTGAATTCTTAAAAATATAACATCTTGGCTTCACCGTTAATTATTCTGTTAAATACTGACATGTCCCATGTGGGATCCACTATTTAATTTAATTTAAATATTTTTTTTTCCTTTTTCTCTCTTTTTTTCTTTTCTTCTTCTTCTTTCTCGTTCTCTGCTGCTGCTGCTGAAAGAAAAGGAAGAAAGAAAGAGAAAAGGACAAAAATAAAATAAATTTAATTAATTTTTAAATTAAATTATAAGTTCTACATGTGACACATCAGCACTTAACAGATTATTTAATGGAACAGTTAACGGTATAATCAAGTTGTTACATTTTTAAAAGTTCAGGGTATGTAAATGCAATATTTAAAAAATTAAATATAACTCTAAAATTTAGTGTAAAATATAAGATATTAAAGTATAATTTGCTCTATATTTTTTTATTTATAAGTGAAGAGCAATATCATTAGACCAGTTATAATTTTTATAGTTCATAATCGTTATTTAATAATACAAATATGAGACCTAATTAGTTTTGTTTTTTAGAAATACTTCATCCACCCTAGAGTATATGTGCTCGTCCATTTATGATTGATTGCAAATATTCTCTATTCAAATGTGATAATCAGACTAATGGATTTCTTAAAATCATGTAGAGATCGATCATCTTTGCAAAACTCAAATAAATTGATGATGGTTTAGTAACCTACATATCAATTAATAAATTGACGGTTAACCAAAATCATCTTGATTGTTACTAAAATAGTAGAGTTTATTAATACATAATGACTACCAAATAAATTCTAATTTGATTGATTTTTTGCTAAGATGATATTTTAATAAATCAATGGATCCGATAATTGCATAAGAAAAATTCAAACAATCATGGAAGAAAGAGTAAATTCATCCTAAATTTTAGGGAAAATGCAAGAATTGTTTTTATTAATTAATGTGAGGGAGAAGCGTTCAATGGTTGGAAGACGTTGAAAAAGGAAGCATGACTAGCCAATTAAAACGAATCCCTTACATTAATTAATACATATATTGCATGCTAATTAAAGTCATAGTTAGTATACAATTAAATATTTCTTTGACAAAAGAGATAGTTCAGTACAATATTAATATTTATTAATCTATGATTGAATATTATTAATTTTCTCATTAATTCATGCATGTATAAAAAATAGAAAATGATGACAAGGGTGATGATATATCAAGTAGTTTTGAATACTAGATCTTGTATAAAATGGGGTTGTAATTTTCCTCTGTTTCTCAATATAAAAAAATAAAATAATAATAAATAAAAATTGCCAAGTGGCCGGTGATGAGATGTTAATTTGAAGATGTACCGTACCTCATGAGGGATTGGATTTTGAGCCCCAGAAGCCTTGTAGAAGGACTGCCTAGCCTGAATATTAGTATCATCCTCATCATCATCATCACCTAATGGCGGCAAAGGAGGTAGCAGAGCCTCACAGATACTTGCCAAAGACTCGATTTCAGCTGAAGAAAACCCATGACTGTATTTTACATCACCTCTTCCATGCCCACCACTCAACAATGGATGACACTCTGATCTTCCCATCTCGATCTCTCTCTCTCTTTCTCTCTCTCCCTGTGTTTTTCTGCAAGTATTCGAGAGAGATATATATAAGGAGCATAGAAAGTTCTACTGTCACTGTCCGTCGGTGTATTGATTTAATGAATTAAGGCGAAAAAGAAAAGGGAGCATTTTTCCTCACCATCTGTGTCCCTAAATTTAACCGTAGTTAGTTTTTTTTAAATTAATTAACTATTTAGAGTTCCAAGAAGAAAGAAAAAATAATAATAAAAATTAAATTTAAGAAACCCAGCACCAGCAAGTTCATCTTCTTCCCCAACCTGACAGCCATGGCGGCGAGCACGTAATGAGAAGAAACATATAAACGATTATATCTATACTCGTCAACCGACTGTCAATTTCTCATTCGTTATCACCGGAGAAGTAACTAATTAACTACAACAGTGTGAAGAAATTGATAATAAGAAAGAAATCATCCGAACACAGCGTCAATCAAAAATTGAAATTGATCAATCATAATTGGAAAATGCGAACATGCAAAAGGGTGTGATTTCTGTCTTTACCTCTCTCGGTTGAAGACGAGGACCAAGGAGCTATTTCCTTTTTTGAGATTTAAAATCCATTTATTTTTCTAATTCTTGATTTTTTCTTTTCAAAATTAATTTGCTTGGTTTGATCATTGATGGCAAAGTATTTATACAGAATAAAGTGTGAAAGGGGTTGGTTGTCTTCCATTTGGTGTGTAAAGAGAGCGGTGAGACTGAGAGTGTAGTCTCATGAGACAGAGAGAGAGGCGGTGCAGTCTTGCAGGTAGCGATTAAGTGCATTGAGAAACAAATTCCCGAGCTGGAAGGACGTTTGACGGTGGCTGTGGGCTTACTTGGCAGCACTCGAGTGAGGGAGGTAACTGAGAACTGCCATGGGTGGGTTTCTTAAATTTAATTTTTTATTATTTTCACTCTTCTTCAGACTCTAAATAGTTAATTAATTTTATATAGCTAACTATGGTTAATTTTAGAGACGCATGGCATATATCTGATGATAAAGAAAATGAAGGGATGAGAGCTGTATGAGGGCCCCCACTAAAGTTATTATGATGGAAAACTCTCTTATTGTAATTTGCACAACACAATTCCCGTTGCTTTCTCAGTTATGGCTTCAACTCACTACCGTACGCATACGTGTCATATGTCATCACCATATGTATGAGAAAATGGGAGCAGCGAATACATATTTATATTTATTCTAATATGTTATGCGATGCCTTCTATTTGATTCTCGTAAATATCGAAATCAAAATTTAATATATAATTTTCTCTCTAAAAATTTCTTATATAATATATATATATATGTATATATAATTA
This sequence comes from Oemleria cerasiformis, assembly GCA_037349345.1. NCBI lineage: Eukaryota > Viridiplantae > Streptophyta > Magnoliopsida > Rosales > Rosaceae > Oemleria > Oemleria cerasiformis. The sequence continues at coordinate 6,241,162 of JAZGTL010000010.1, read as the reverse complement.
CTTCAAAATGAAGTTAATTATAATAATTATAGTGTTTTTTTTCCAAGAACGATATTTGTGAAAGAGCAAGAATTTAAGCTAAACTAGGTATTAAATTTAAATTCAACAAAAATATATATTATCATCAGCATTTATATGTCAAAACAAGTGTTTTTGTTTGAAAGGTTGTTGTAATTAGGAAAGGATAATACTACATCCTACCTATAGGGATATCTCTTCGTTCTATCATTTCGTTTATCGATATGTCCTTATACATATTTTATAATTGGAACCTATCAACTTTGCTTAAAATCATCATTTCATAATTATTTATGCATAAAAAATCAAGCATAATGGAAATTATTTAGTTATTCATATGTATCAACTAAATGGATGAATCATCCTGAAAATCTTAATTGTTACTAATACCGTTGATTTGTTATATATATATATATATATATATATATATATATATTTGCCTCCTTTCTTTTATTGTATTGCCCGTTTATTACTTTTCACTTCACTCCTGGGGAGAAAAAAAACCCTTCTTTCCAGAATGCGAGGCACGTCTTTCTTTTCTTTTTGGGAGGAATCTTTCCTTCTTCTGTTGGCGGCGCAGTAAATTTAGTACTCTTGGGGTAGGATGCCAGACGAGATGGAGCTGGAAGCCAACCTAGACTTTCTTGGGGCTTGCCTTGAAAATACTTATGGCTAAACAACCTCCAATATTATTGTTTTTTTACGCCGATAATTTTGAAATAGTGATTTAGAGAATGAAGAATTTTGATTAAGATAATGAATAGTAGCGGGCTATCTATAGTTAGCCATATGCATTTGGTCAAATGTAAAGTTAAAAATAGAAAGTTGAGTGCATGACTATTTTGATGCTTTTGGACAAATTTTGGATCAAATTTATCCAAAAATTAAATTTGAAGAGTAATGTGAATGCTCTTAGCCTAATACAAATGGACGACATAATTGATATATCAAAAATAAAAGGTATAGATGTTATAAATCGACACACATGTTATAAAATTGGCAGATTGGTAGCAATTGTTTAAAAACAAACTCTCACAAACCCTTCACGACTGGATGATTTTGCAGGATCTCTACCACCTAACTGATGATTCCAATCCGATTCTTGCCATCCTTTTCGCATCAGTGAGTTTCTCCTCTCGTTAATTCAAATCAAAATCATCTTGTTGGATGAAAGCTTCTCTTACTAGACACGATGGTGACTGACATGGTTGCTCCATCTGGACCACGTAGACCACTAGTTGGAGGATTTTCATATTTGTGGCTCAACTAGTTTGGTGATGTGTTATTTTGGTAGTCGAATTTAAAGTTATTATCTATTATTAGTTATGTGTAATTTTCTTCTGATTATGATATATTTTGATATCATTCTTGCGCTTTAGTTGGATGTCCCTTGCAATTAGGTTGAGGAGTCATTTGTTCTTTCATTTCACATTTGCTAGAGCATTATAATTAATCTCAAACCAATAATACTATGTGGCTTATTCTTTTGAGGAAAAGAAAATGATAAATTGATAACAAAAATAACGATGTAATAGTCATACTGAAAAATTACTCGAAATTATAATTGTTTATGAATAGTCAACAATGATTGTTTAAAATTACTCTATCTCGACTTTATCAAAGAAATCCAAGTTTACATCGAACAAAACGTTAAAATCTAACAAGTTAGTGCCTAGGTAACCATAAAGATCTAACAAGAGAAAAGATTGATATATAGATAGATAGATAGAAAGGAAAAGTTCAATTCCATCTAAATCAATAGGCCTTAAACAGCATGCAATACATTACACATAATATAATACACATGAGAGCAGCATCTTAGCAAAATAACATACCATATTCTTAAGCTAGCCTCTTTCCTACATAATCATAAAATTACCATAATAAGTTTCAAGAATGAGGAAAGCTATGATAAGTGCCTCCACACTGCTGGGCGATCTCTTGATATAAGAAGAGCACGAGAATCCAAGTAATCAAAAGAAGGCGAGTACAAGTCATCTGGACCAATACTTTCTCTGGGGTTTTGAGTCGCATCATCATCATTTGTCAACAAAGGGACTCCATCATCCTTCAGGGCATCAAACACAAAGAGCCCCAATCCACAAACACCCATCACAAGGTTTGAGTTCCCCCAAACTTGGGTAATGGCTGTGCAATGGCTGTGAGCATTTGATTCCGGCAAAGAATAGGTGCTGTAAAGCCTTTGTTTTCGCAAAGAGAACTGTTGCACCTGTGAGGAGGACTGTTTTTTCCATGCTGCTCTTGCACTACTGCAGCCAAGCAAGATGGAATCCCCGCGCGAGAAAACTGACTGCACATTGACACCAAGTTTTGGTATCCTGAGGCCTACACCAGATGGATGACGAAAGTCAAGAATGTTGATGGAATCTGGGGTGCAGAAAACTCCATCATTTCCTTCTGCTTCTGAAGAACTTACCCTGAAAATGTTTCAAACATGACACTAAGAAAAACAAGTACAATGTGCATGAACAGCGAGAAAGACAAACAGGGGTTGACATCTACCTTTGTCGAACCCCGCCACCTATTTCAGCATCAGTGTTGTTCACATGAAGAGCTGAGATTTTTCGTCCAGAAGAAGAGACAGATAGCAAAGCTTGGGGGTTGAGAGAGTTCACATCCCACAGGGAAATTGTTTCAGCTTCAGCTACAACAACTTTTCCTCTGTTTCTCCATTGCAAGGGGCTTGAATTATCCATTGTTATCACAGGCTTCGCCACATCCCATTTCATAACTTGTTCACCATCACGGATGTCATAGATACTCACAACTCTCTGACCACTAGCAGTTGAGACAATAAGAGGTCCAGAAGGTCTATACCACCATTGTCGGGGTTCTGGATCCAGAAGATTGGAAAAGGCATTTCTTCCGAATGTGATGTTGTTGGGCAAGGGGGCAAGGGCAGTTCTTGAAAGGGTTGAACCGTCCTCAATATGGAAAGCATGCACATCTTTTGCGTAGAAATCCCACGAGCAAAATCCTGAATCCATTGTATTTCCAGCAGATGCAGCCACAACATACCTTCCTGAGCAACCATCAGCACTAGGAGCACGGATTATCCAACAGTCCCTCCACATATTAGGTGAAACTCCCTCAGGAGGCTTGTACACAAGCTTTTCCTGAAGAGACAAGAGCCATCAATTAACAAAGCAAATTTCACATGCAGCATCGACAATTCTATATCCCTTCAGTTGTCCATCTGTTCATGCTATGGTATAAACATGCATGTATTTTTTTCTTGCTATTTCCCATACCAATATTTTATCTGGATAATTGAAAGAAAATCAACAGATATTGGCAATAAAAGTAACATCAGATCAATAACTCAAACTAAATTCCAAGTAAGGCTACTTTATACTGAATATGCACACACTCAAATTCCTTAAATTTCTCATTCAGAAAAGGGCAAAAATCCAATCAAGGGAGGTATTTGACTACAGTTACAGTAAATAACTACCCAATGAAGCTAGAAAAATAAAGGGGGAAAGTAAATTACCTCACAGTTTACAATATCATAGAAGGAGCATGAACTATCATCATGAGCAAGAAGAACTGACTCTCCCTCAGATACAAACCACCCTCCAGTTGAGGTTTTTTGGCCTATTCCGTTAAGCTGGTACATGCAAGTATCCTCATTTTCCTCATCAATAATCATATCCTGTCTATTCTCCTGATCATCAAACTCATCAAGTGTTTCATCTGTTGTGAGAATGAGCTCCATATTGTTCTTTTCAGTGACCAGCTTTGAAGATTTTTCAACTTCTGCAGCAGTGACACCCTCCACTTCTTGAACTTCAAAGCACTTCAAATCTTCATCTCCATCCCGAGTTGTAACATTAGTTTGATCCTTATTCAAGGAAGCCAAGAATTCCATTGCAATTGGGTCGTCATCTATAAGGCTCAATGACTTCCCATCAACCTTTGATTCACTACGGGTTTCAACAATTTGGGACCCATGACTTTGAGAGCTCTCTGATGATTCTTTCAATGCCGTGCGGTTTCTAAGCAACTTATGATGAGGAAAGAGTCTAGCTTCCAAGTCCTCACTATTCAACAAACTCTTAGCATTACCCACCTGCTCAATATGACCTTTCTCAACTACTTTGGAAACCTGGTCATCATGCTCAGTACTTCTTGGCAGCCCCATCTTACCATCTGAACCATTGGGGACATGTCCCATGGCTTTCTCAATCCCGGAAATCTTTTCCTGAATATCAGACAATATCACCTTTGATGTATCTGGATTATTCTTATCCAAAATCTCCTTCGTCTTCTTAATATCCGAGGCAATCCTCTTCACCTTCCCCTCCAAGAAAGCAAGCTTCTCATGAAGCTTACTCGGATATTTGATACTAGCACTACCACCATTACCACCTTCTTCACTCAGCCCCTTCCCTTTGGAAATCTCCAAAACCTTCCCATTACTCAGAGATTTTTCACGAGACTCCTTCAGTCCCAAAACACCAACAGCCCCAACCTTTACAGCTTTCGCATCAACCCTGACCAAATTTTGATCCTTTGTATGGATAGCTAAACTGCTTCTATTACTATTGCAACTATCTAAAGTCCTGTTTCCACCAACCCCACCTGGGATTTTCAAATCCGAGCTCAAATTAGCTTTTTCATCACTTTTCACTTCAAAGTCACCACAATTTCCACTATTTTTCTCTGAACTTGCACTAATTTTACTACTTTCTTTCATATCCATGAAAACCCTAATCCTATTCGCACCCATTTCACTCATCTTCACATCCAAATCCCTAAACCCTTTTCTCTGCTTCCCACTAGCAGATCCCCTAACCCTACTCAAACCCCTCCCTGCACTCGATACCACCCGATCACTCTCCCCAACGGAACCCAAACCCGGACACCTTTCGGCCCGATCCACAGAAACCCTACGTTCTTTACCCGCGTGAGAAAATACCCTCAAAAACTCAGATGGACTAGAGCTCCTACCTCTTGGCACAGAAGACATGGACCACCGAGTACGTGTGTCACCGCCGCCGCCACTTGTCGCCGCCGACACAGACGCCTTGTCAACACGTGGAACCGGCCGGATCAAGGGTTTCTGGGCTGAGGTCCGGAAAGTGGATCCAGCAGGAGGGTTCTCTTTTCCTGTACTGGAGGACCTTTTGTCGGAAATCGAAATCGGTGTGAGTTGCTTGGATGGCTTGAGAGTGGCGCCCACTTTGACCCCGGCGGGGACGGCGGCGGCGGCGCCACGATCTTTGAGCCGGCGAGCCGATGAGGCGGACATGGTATTTTTTATCAGTGAACAAACTAATCAATAATAGAGCAATCCAAGATGTTATGGTACAGAAGATGAGTTTTTTAAGAGAGAGAGTGGCGGATAGAATGAATGACTGCAAGTCCTTTCAGTTTTTTTTTGCTTTTTGTCAAAGCAAGTCCTTTCATTTGAATTTGGACTTTGGAGATCCAGGTGTCCTTTCTGGATCCAGTTTGGGCGGGAAAATGACTTTTATTTTGAGTTTTTGAAATTTTGGGCTTTCACTTTTCAAAAGGTTCGCCTTTGTACGGAAGCGTTTGGGTTTGGGCCTAGAAAATGGGCTTGTTTGGTGAAAGCTAAACCCATTGACAATAAAACCGCACTACCAAGACTAGGGAACTCATATATTATTGAAAGCTAAACTTTTTTTTGGCAAAGAATACTAAACTTATTGATCTAACAGCGTAATTAATCATGTTTATTATTTTAAAGTTAAATTTTACTTAAAATATTATTTTAGGAGCTTACTAAAAACTTTTTACTTCAACTACACTTTTTAATTGAGAGGGTTATAAATGTTATTTTTAGCAAGTTATAAATATTAATACTATTAAATAATAACAAAAACAAAATATATGTTTAAAATAATATTATAATAGTAGTCCTTAATATAAAATTCATGATATGTTTCTAGAGGTTAAGTTTTTTAAGGGGGTAGAGTACTTGTATGGTTGGAGTAGAATTTTTGGGGGTTGTATTCAATTGAGACTTTCATAGAGTTTAAATGTCTCTAAAAATTTAGAGATATTCAATTATGACTTTTAGAGAGTTGAAAAAAGTTTGAGGGTATTCAATCTATACTTTTAGGACAATACTTACATCTCTCACCCTACTGGTACCTCCTCGTACCACCATTTTGATTTACCGAATTGTATTTGTACATATATCATAATCGGAACCGCTCAAATTCTCTAAATCATCATGTCAAGATCATCTTCGTAAAAATCAACAAAATTGGAGGTCGTTTAGTTATTCATATATATCAAATAAATGGATGGTTTGCCATGAGGATCTTTATTTTTACCAAAATCGTTTATTTATTTGATACATATGAATGCATAAATGACTTCCAATCTTGTTGATTTTTTACGAAGATGATCTTGACATGATGATTTAGAGAATGAGCAGTTCCGATTATGATATATGTACAAAGACAATTCGATAAATCGAAAGGGTGGTACGAGTAGGTCCTAGCAGGGTGCGATGCAAGTATTTTCCATACTTTTATAGAGATTTATAAAGTCATTAAAAGTTTAGGTGTATTCAATCATGATATTTTATAACTCCATAAAAGTTTAGGTGTATTCAAAATATCAATGAATATTGTAGACTTTATTAAATGGAAATGTTTTATGGAGTTTGACAAACATTTTAGTGTAAGTTATCCTTTAGCAAAGTTTATGATTTGTCTAGCCTTCCCCCCTCAGATTTCTATGGACAAGGCTTAAAATATAATTTGTGATTTTTATATTTTTCAATACTCAATAAAATTGAAGTCTTATACCGATATCGATTATCATATATTATTCTTTAGGAAAACTACATAAAACCCCCCAATCTATAGGGGTTATTTCAAGTTCATACCCAAATTATGAAAATTTTCATTTAGGTACCCAAACTATATGGCCATCAACAAATCACTACCTCCGTTAGGTTTTCCATCCAAATAGCTGTTAAAAGTACACATGGCAACTCTTTAGTCCAGTCAGCTCATGATTTGGCCAAAATTAGAAGGGCATTTTCGTCACAAAATTTCTCATCTTAATTTTCCTCATAATCTTCATCAATCATCCCCTTCATCTGATTAATCTTCATCATTCTCATTATTCCCAATTGAAACCCCTCCCCAGATTGAAACCCTCATCATCGACTCAGACAACAACAAACCCAATCTTCATTTACTCGGGCCATATCCAGACCCTTCCCCATAGGCAAAAATACATATTGGACCACCCGCCCAGACCCATAATCAACCACACTTCTCCATCTAAAACTAGAAGCACTTCTGCAATTAGCATTTTTGCATAGCAACATAGCTCTCGTAGGGCTCAGCCTCGCCTGTCTCAAAACCCTAGCAAAGTCCTTGCACTTTGAATCCATAACCAGAAAATCCACCCCCACAAGCACCGCTATCACCTCTTCTGGCTCCCTCAACAGGACCTCCAGCGCCATCCATGCCGCCTGCCACAAATTCCGACCTCGATTGTTCACCAAGCACCATGCACACGTGCCTCCCGCACGTGTGTCCACTGGCGATTTCGAGCCCAATGCTCGTTGGAATCACCCCTCCCTTAGACCATGTCTCAATGATGAATTGCGTGTTCCAGTCGGCAGCCATGGCGGAAACAAGCTCTGCAACTCCGGATTCTTGAAAAACCGCACACTGCAAACGAAACCCACAAAAAAAAACTTAATAAAATCCCAAATTTATGAAAAACCTTACACTCTAAACAAAATCCACATCATAAAAACCCCAGAATCATGAAAAACCTCACACTCCAATCCAAACCCATATCATAAAATTCAACAAAATTGAATGAAAATAATGAAATTGAAGACCTTACTAGCATGAGATGAATCAAAGCAAGAATCCTTCCAAAAATGAAATGCTTACTGGCTCGAACGGTGTCGATGTAGGCCTTGGTTGCTGTTTCAGGGGACCAAATCAGCTTCATTTTCTCTAAAGGAAATGGGTTTTTTTTTTTTTGCTCAAATGGGTTTCAATCTGGGGATGATAAGAATGATGAAGATGATGAGGATGATTGATGAATATTATGAGGATGATTGATAAATATTATGACAAAAATTAAGATGAGAAAATTTGGGACGAAAATGCCCTTTTAATTTTGGTCAAATCATGAGCTGACTGGACTAAAAAGTTGCCACATGTACTTTTAACGGCAATTTGGATGAAAAATCTAACAGAGGTAGTGATTTGTTGATGGCCATATTGTAACAACCCGGAAATGTAATTATTGAATTTTCGTAAATTATTTTGCAAAAAGACGATTTTACCCTTAGTTGTTAAGGGACATGAAAGTCAAATTTTATTTCGAGAGACTTTTGGCTGTGTTGAGTATCGTCGCGGAGGTCTCGAACTCACGAGTTCGTAGACAAGCGGCACATGGAAAATGGAGTTAGTGTGCAGAAGTTACGAGTCTAGAATGTTAGGGGCATTTTGGTAATTTTGCAGGGGTAGATATTTTTAACCCTACTTTGATCTTATCTTCATCTTCATTTTAGTCTCTTTCTCTCTGGACCCCTTTTCACAACCCCACACCCCCCCCCCCCCCCCCCCCTCCCTCCAACCCCGAACCCGTGCGACACAAAACACCAAAAACCCAAAATTTTCAACTTTGATTCAAGGACAAGTCTTCCATTCTAGTGTTACTAATCGGAATCTTCTCCTTTCCACGATCACAACCGTACAAACCATCGGAGGAGGCACCCACGGGAGACGTCGGACCGAGGAAAGAAAAAATTGAAAGTTCAAATTGATTTTCCGGCCAGAACAGGTACGGGTTTAGTGTTTTGAGGTTATATTTGAGTTCCTAGGTTCGAGGAGATAGATTTAGACGTAAAATTCTTGAAAAATGGTTGAGATTTGAAGAAGTTAGGAAAAATCCAAGGTCGGCCGGAAATGGGGTTTTCCAGCGATGACAGACGGCGGTGCGACAGTCTTCTCTGGTGAGACTTCGGCAATATCGGAGGACGGCAGCGCGATCGTCTTCTCCGATGAGACGCCGGTGACTGGGTTGGTCAGATAGTGCTGACGTGGATGCCACATGGTAGCCACGTGGAGCCATGTGGCGCCACCTAGTAGCCACGTGGGTGCCACCTGGCCACATAGTCAGTAGTCAGTTGACTTAACGGTCATCTGATGTTGTCTGGGTTTGACGGAATATGATGACGGCATTGGCATATTTCGTCAAAAGTTAACAGAGTTGGACGGAACCCTAACGCCGTTAGTCTAGATGGAATATTCCGATTCTGTCTGGATATTCTGTCAGAGCGACGAAATATTCCACCGTGAACAGTACCGGCGCGTGGGGGTGCGTGAAATCATGTGGCTGGCGCTTGGCGTGTGGTCCAGCCTTCCGCCAGTGCGTGGGACCGGTTTTGGGGTCACGGCGACGCGTGTCAACTAGTTTTCGACATTCCATATCTGTTGGCGCATGTTTCGGGTAAATCGAACGTCGTTTAAGGGTAGTTTTGGGCATCCGATGTTGCTGTATTTTTAGGATGACGCGAGAGGACCTCCCGGGGTTTAGGAAATTTAAATGTAGGGTTTTTATTATTAGCCGGCAATCCCGATTGTTAATATTGACAGGCAATACTACTCTAGGAACTTCGGAGGAGCGTACGACTCATGATTGAGCTTGCTTGGACGTGTGGTGAGTGGAGTTTGGTTTTGTAAAGTATAATGCATAAAGGTATTTTGATATAATTGTTTATTAAGTATTGTTACGTATTGTTTAGTACATTTCTGGAATTTAGAACTTATTACTGGACACAGGTTTTTCCATATTTCACTGAAAATGTGTTTTGGGCAAGTGGCATGGTTTTTGGACTCTATTTTTATGTTGTCTTGACGTGATAATTGTTGAGTCTGTGCTGTTGGGTTAGACCCGTATTTGACGATTTACTGGTTTTGGGCCATAAATGATTTTTCAATGACATTGGCTTAGGCCAAGAAACAAAGATTTCAAAACACGGATTTGGTTTTCACTGGTTTTATATCCCCGATGTCAAGGTTGCTTCGACTGGCGTTGAGGGGTTTTGCTCCATTGGTTCATTGAGGGTTCTTCGACGCTGGTGTAGAGGGTTTTCTCCGCTGGTTCGTTGAGGTTGTCTACGCGTAGCACATGGTTCTGCACAACTCGAGGTATATCGGGTGTGTGGAGGGTATGTCGGGAACAGTGGGATATGTGTTGATGTATTTTGTGTCCAGATCACTTTACATGATTTTAAACTCCTTTGAGGAGGATTTTCAAACCAAATTGTGGACCACAATGTGTTTTTCATTATACAGATTTTGTGGTTAAGATGAAATTCCGGTGGTTTTCAGATATCTTTATATCATATTTACATAAAAAGAAATGTTTATGTTATGCATGCATGGTTTTACTCGTGGAGAGGGCAAAAGTACGATTTCCTCGGAAAATGATTTTTAAATGATTATTTTTGTCCACTCACAACTTTTGTGTTTTAAATCCCCTCCAAGCTATTGAGTTGACGTGGGCACTTCTAGAGGCGGAGGCATTAGATTTTCAGCTGCGCATTTTACCTGACCTTCGAGTAGGATATTTAATTTTGTAATTAATTCTCCTCCTAGATGCTCTGATAATATTTTGGACTTACTGTAAACTTTCAATTTCTTCGTTGGATGGTTGTTGTCTATTGGAATTTGGAGTGCTTTTTTATCCTTTGTCTGACAGGTGGAAGACGGATAACTAGTCCCTAAGGGGAGACTCTGCCGAACTTTTGGCAGAGTTCTCATAATTAAATTTGTAAAGACTTAAGAGTATTTTGGGAATTTCCTTAGGTTGTCAGAAGGGAGTAGGGTTCTTCCCGGGTTTCGAGGGGAAATTCGGGAAGGATCCTTACACATAAAGTTTGGGTACCTAGATGAAAATGTTTGTAGTTTGGGTATGAATTTGGAATGACCCCTATAGTTTGGGGGGTTTTATGTAGTTTGTCCTATTCTTTATGGTTATGTTCTAAGCAGCTGGAAAATGAGTATTTACATGAATTTATTTAATGTTTGAAGAAAATAAAATAAACTAATGTTATAGGGAATACCTCAAGGGTTGATTCGGAGATACGAACTACGATATTTGAACCACGAGCAAGGGTGGATATCGATGTGAGACAAAGAGTGCGATAATACGATAATCGATGAAGAGCAACTATTTGATTGAGATGCTAGTGCCGAGGAGTCATGCCGGCTTAGGACATGAGTCAGTATTGAGATGTTAGTGCAGATGAGTCATGCCGACTTAGCACATGAGTTAGTGTTGATATGCTAGTGTCGAGGAGTCATACCAGCTTAGCACACGAGTCAGTAATGAGATACTATGGTCGAGGCATGCCGGTCAAGTACATGTGTTACACTTCCGAGTCGTGAGTCATATCGGGTCGTATATCTGCATCGAGTCATGGTATACCCATATGATGTTCTGACATGACCCCTCCCGAATTTCTCCTCGAAATCTGTAAGAGGCACTCTGTCTGACAACACCTGCAACCTTGAAACAATTCCTGAAATACCCTCACTAGTCCAATCAAGAATCTATGAGAATTCTTGTAACGACCCGGACTAGAAATTAAAGTCATTTGAGAATTTAATTAAAGAAATGACGATTTTACCCTCGGTTTCAGAGGGGTACGGGAGTCACTTTTTGTCTGGCAGTACTTTTAGAAGTTTTTCTTGTGTCGCTGCATAGGTTTCGAACTCACGAGTTCGTAGACAGGCGGCACGTGAAAAACGGAGACCCGATGAGAGCGTTGTGTGTTTAACAGCTTCAGGGGCAGTTTGGTCATTTTGGAAAAGTCCAAAATGTAGGGGATATTTTTTCTCTCTCTTCAGAGACTTTGCTCAGACCCGACTGCGACACTCTCTCTCCTCCCTCAATATCTCTCTCCCTCTTCGTGCTTACACATCACCTCACCATCATCACTAACCTATTTTTGGGTTGATTCCAGCCAAACCAAGCCCAGATGCAGCATCCTCTCGAGATTGCGAGCTGCTGGATGCTATTTTCGAGGTGAGAGCATTGCCGTTGGCAGCAGACCGAATGAAGGATTTGTGTGAAGCTTCTTGGCCGTCTTCTGGCCAAAACAGGTATGGTTTCAAAGCTTTGACTTCATATTCGAGTTCTTGGTTAAGAGTAGATGGATCTATATGTGTAAATCATGAAAAATGGTCGAGAAATGAAGAAGTTGGAAGCTCGCCGGAAATGGCGATTTCCGGTCATCTTCTTCGACGAGAGTCCGACAACTGGTTTGGCTCTTTGAGCTGATGTGGTAGTCCAGTCAACTGCTAACTCAGTTGACACGTGGTAGCCTAGATATCGAGTTACGACTCGAGGTGCTCAAGGTGAGCCGGGATATCGAGTTACATCTCGGGGTGCTTAGGATTAGCCGGGATATCAAGTTACGACTCGGGGTACTTAAGATGAGCTAAGAATGAGCCGGGATATCAAGTTACGACTCGGGCTAAGTCAGTGAGACTCAATTCAACCAAGTCGGGTACCTTCGTCATCAGGGTCAATGGGTGGTGTGAGCAGTGACCCATATGGACGAGTTGGAGACGTTTCACACGAGGATGACAGGTCAGTTGTCTTGTTTGATTGCGGAGGAGGTCCTCAGAGGTAGTTTGTGGACTACTAGGCAATCCTTCGTCTGACAAGTAGGTTAAGGTCAATCAGGTACAGATGAGGTTCTATTGGAACCCCTGTAAAGTTTATTTGATGTTTCCAAAGATTAAGGGTATTCCAAGCATTAACTTTTGTGGTTAAAAGCTGTCAGACGGGAGCAGGGCTTTTTGCGGATTTCAAGATGAAATTCGAGAAGAGTCCTGTCAATTTGGTATCAGAGCTCTAGGTTTAACTTCCTATAGACTGCACACTTGTGTGCAAATTGTAGTGACCCGAAAATTGAATTAGTGAATTTTCGTAAATTAATTTGGGAAAGGACAAAATTACCCTTGGTTTTATAGGGGGCTCGGAAGTCAATTTTGTGTGGAGACACATTTTACAATTTTTCGGGTACCGTTGCATAGGTCTCGAACTCATGAGTTCGTAGACAGGTGGCACGCAAAAAACGGAGTATGGGTGAGCAAGTGGTGGGTCTAGAATGTTCAGGGGTATTTTGGTCATTTACCTTGGGTATATGTATTTAATCCCAGACTTCACGAGAATTCTCATTTTCTTCCCTTCTCACATCAGACCCGTGACACCGACCGACACCGACCGAACCAAAAAACTTCCGATTTTAATTTTCGGTTCAAGCCAACTTTGGCCAATTTGATTTCCCTTATCTGATTCCCCTCTTCCCGCGATCAAAACCATATCAACCATCAAAGGAGGCAATCGCAGGAGACACCGAACCAAGGAAAGGAAAATGAAAACCTTCCGATCTATTTTTCGGCCAACATAGGTATGAGTTTCGTGTTTAGAGTTCATTTATGAGTTCCTAGGTTCGAGTAGATGGATTTAGACATAAAATTCGTGAAAAACGGTTGAGTTTTGAGAAAGTTAGGAAAAATTCAAGGTCGGGCAGCAATCGAGTTTTTCGGCGACGAAGGACAGCAGCGGACGGCGGTGCAGTCGTCTTCTCCGGTGAGACTCCAGCAACTGAGTTAGTCTCCGGTGAAATGCCACCTGGCAGCCACGTGGAGGCCACATGGGTGCCACTTGGCGGTTGATTCAGCAGGCGCGCGAGGCACTATGCAGGAGTGTGAGGCAATGTAGCCGGCACGTGGCCGAACCGTCGGTGTCCTGTCGACGCGTGGGACGAATTCTGGGGTCACCGCGGTGCATGTCGATAAGATTTCGACCTTTTGGCGTAGGTTTGGGGTTAATTAGACGTCGTTTAGGGGTAGTTTCGGCGTCCGATGTGGCTGCATTTTTAAAGTAACGCGAGCGGACTTTCCGGGGTTTAGGGAGTTTAAATGTAGGGGTTTTGATTATCGTTAGTAATTCCGATTGTTACTTTCGACAAGTGATACTGCTCTGAAACTTCAGAGGAGCGTACGACTCAGGATTTAGCTATCAGTAAATGGAATTTGGTTTATAAATTATAATGCATGCATAAAGGTATATTTGAATTAAATATTTTTATGTATTGTTTTTGGTACATTTCTGGAATTTAGAAATTGTGCTACTAAATGATGATTGGACACGTGTTTTCAATATTACAGTGGAAGCAATGTTTTGGGTTGTGGCCTGGTTTTATGGCATCTGTTATTAAATGATTTTGACTTGATAGATTTTGAGTCCATGGTTTTGGGTGTAGACTCGGAGTGTGATTTCCTTGGATTTGGGAATAGACCCAGTTTTTCAATGAATTTGGCTTAGGCCAAGAAATAAGGATTTCAAAACATGGATCTGAATCATTGTCCCCGAGGGTCAAGGTTTTCTCCGATGCTGGCGTGGAGGGTCTTTCTCCGCTAGATCATTACGGCGAGCTACGGCTCGGGAGACCATTCGGGAAGTGGTGAGACAGGTTTATGGTAGTACATAGTTCTGCACAACTCGAGGTATATCGGGTGTGTGAAGGAGGGTATTGAGCTACGGCTTGAGATTTTATTCAGGAGCAGTGGGATACGTTTTGATATATTTTGTGTCCAGGTTGGTTTCATGATTTTAAACTCCTTTGAGGAGTTTTCAAAGTAGGGTTGTGGACCATGGGACGTTTTCATTATTTGAATTTTCGTGGGTCCCATCGAGTGTTTTAAGTCAAATGGATTTTCCGGTAAGTTTTCGGTTTATCCTTATGGATTTTTTGAAAATGAATTTCATGCATGCATTGTTTTATTCGTGTAGGGGGAAAATGTATGTTTTCCTCGGAAATGGAGTAGGATATTTATCTAGACTATCGAGTAGGATATTTATTTCTCTATTTACTTATCTAATCTAGATGCTCTGGTAAGTCTTTTGGACTGATTGTAAAATTGTGGTTACATCGTTGGAGGGTTGATTTTCTTGGAATTTGGAGTGTTATCTGATTCTTCGGCTGACATGTGGAAGACGGTTAACAAGTCCTTAAGGGGAGATTCTGCCGGATTTTTTTGCAGAATTCTCATAATTTTTTTTTGCAAGGGCTTAAGGGTATATTTGGGAATTTCTTTAAGTTGTCAAACGAGAACAGGGTTTTCCCAAGTTTCGAGGGGAAATTCAGGAAGGGTCAATTCACAAATTATTTAAGGATTCTTGTCAACGAGATGCCTCTGAGTCATTTGTCTCTTCAGCGACCTAGAACTGAAGGAGGCGGAGAGTTGGGAGTCGTGATATGCACGGGCGAGGTAGGCGTCGCTGTTGCTGGTGAGTGGATTTTGGTTTTGTAAATTATAATGCATGCATAAAGGTTTATTTGAAATAAATTCTTGTTAAATATTGTTTTTGGTAAATTTCTGGAATTTAGAAAATTATTTTTACTAAATTATTACTAGACTCGGGCTTTCAATAATTATTTGGAAATGACATTTTGGGCTATGACCTAGCTTTATGGATTCTTGTTAAGCCGGGATATCGAGTTACGACTCGGGGTGCTTAAGATGAGCTGGGATATCGAGTTACGACTCGGGGTGCTTAAGATGAGCCGGGATATCGAGTTACGACTCGGGGTGCTCAGGATGAGCTGGGATATCGAGTTACGACTTGGGGCGTTCAGGATGAGCCGGGATATCGAGTTACGACTCGGGGTACCTAGGAGGAGTCGGGATATTGAGTTACGACTCGAGGTGCTCAGGATGAGCCAGGATATCGAGTTACGACTTAGGGTGCTCAGGATGAGCCAAGATATCAAGTTACGACTTGTGGTGCTCAAGATGAGGTGGGATATCAAGTTACGACTAGGGGTGCTTAGGATGAGTCGAGATATCGATTTAAGACTCGGGGTGCTCAAGATGAACTGGGATATCGAGTTACGACTCGGGGTACTCAGGATGAGTTGGGATATTGAGTTACGACTCGGGGTGCTCAAGATGAGCCAGGATATCGAGTTACGACTCGTAGTACTCAGAATGAGCTGGGATATCGAGTTACGACTCGGGGTGCTCAAGATGAGTCAGGATATCGAGTTACGACTCGGGGTAAGTCAGTGAGACTCAATTCAACCAAGTCGGGTACCTTCGTCATCAGGGTCAGTGGGTGGTGTGGACGGTGACCCAGATGGATGAGTTGGTGACGTTTCACACGAGGATGACACGTCAGTTGTCTTGTTTGATTACGGATGAAGTCCTCCAACGTAGTTTGTGGACTACTAGGCTATCCTTCGTCTGACAGGTAGATGAAGGTCAATCAAGAACAGAGGAGGTTCTGTTGGAACCATGTAAAGTTTATTTGATGTTTCCAAAGATTAAGGGTATTCTAGGTATTAATTTTTGTGGTCAAAAGCTGTAAGACGGGAGTAGGGTTTTTTTTCGGATTTCGAGACGAAATTCGGGAAGGATCCTGTCAATTCTAACGAAAATTTGGCAGAATCTTCCCTGTAAATTGGTCATACTGTCTTCTACATATCAAACGAAGGATTTAAATACCAACTTAATATCCAAGCAGTCCAGATCAAATCACAAACAATCCACCAACAAGTCCAAACAACCAAACCACGGAAAATAATTTACAAGCACTCCCAAATGGTTAATCAGATTAAGTAGGTGGGAAAGTCAAATGTATCAGCCTAACAAACCCTACTTGAAGGTTATAGGTAGTAGCGCAGTTGAAAGTTGATGTATCCGCCTCAGAATGTGCCCTCGTCGTACTCAACGGCCTGGAGGGGACATAAAACAAGGAAAAGTGTGAAAGGATAAAATAACCAAGTAAAACTACAAATTTCCGAGGAAAACATAACTTTCCCCTCCAAGTAAAACCATGCATGCATACTTTAAAATCCATTTTAAGTAGCTAACTAAATAAAATAATCACAAAAAAAATTACCGAAAATCGATTTATTAATTTAAAATCCAACATGAGCGATGAAAATTTGTACAATGTTAAACTCCTTGAGGTCCACGACCATGCTTTGAAAACTCTCATCCTCAGAGTTTAAAATTATAAGAAACCTGAATATATCATACCATACAAATATCCCACCATCCTTCGAAGTAATCTCGAGCCGGAGCTCAATATCCGAGGTAGTCCAACCCAGGGACATGCCTCGGGTTATTAAAATGTTATTTTAGGAGCTTCCTAAAAACTTTTTACTTCAACTACACTTTTTAATTGAGAGAGTTATAAATATTATTTTTAGCAAGTTATAAATATTAATACTATTAAATAATAACAAAAACAAAATATATGTTTAAAATAATATTATAATAGTAGCCCATAATATAAAATTCATGACATTAAAGTTCAAGGAGTCACTATGAGCTCATCCTCCCTCTTCAAATTTGGGAGTTTCTAGAGGTTAAGTTTTTTTAGGAGGTAGAGTACTAATATGGTTGGAGTTGAATTTTTGGGGGGTGTATTCAATTGAGACTTTCATAGAGTTTAAATGTCTCTAAAAGTTTAGGGGTATTCAATTAGGACTTTTAGGCCTAATTTGGTACGCCGTATTGTATTGACTATTTCAGTCGGATAGACTAATATGTCCACCGAATAGACTGACTATTTAGTCACGTGTTTGGTGCTCTACCGGATTAAAATGCCGACTATATTATACTGGCCGGATTATATTATAGTGGTTGGTCATATTATACTGTGCATAATGCGAGTTCACGAATTTGTTTTTTACATAAAATCATTTGTTTCTTAATATAAATGGAGAATAAAAAAAAATTAAGTCCAAGCACACATTTTATTTAATTTTTTTTATACAACATCTCAAGTGTTCATCCTGATCAAGTATTTGGCAAACATATGTATCTATATCCAGCATAACAATTGCATAGGAAATATCTATATATCGTAAATATTAATTATGTGTATAATTATTATTTATTATTTATTTTAATTAATTATTGATATTATTATTATTATTATTATTATTATTATTATTATTACTATTTATTTAATTATTATATTATTATTATTATTATTATTATTATTATTATTATAACTATTTATTATCATTATCATTATTATCATTTTTACTTTGCAAGATTGTTAATTATCCGACTATTTAATACGGACAATTTCGAGGATACTATTTTAGCGGGTGTGGACCATATAATGGTACTTAACCATATTAACTTATTCGGTGTCTAATTAATACGAGTGGTACCAAACACAAGTTTCATACTATATTATCTTATCTGGTTCCTTATACGGGGTACCAAACGTAACCTTAGAGAGTTGGTAAAAGTTTGAGGGTATTCAATCTATACTTTTATAGATATTTATAAAGTCATTAAAAATTGAGGTGGATTCAATCATGACATTTCATAATTCCATAAAAGTTTAGGTGAATTCAAAATATCAATGAATATTGTAGACTTCATTAAATGGAAGAGTTTTATGGAGTTTGACAAACATTTTATTGTAAGTTATGCTTTATCAAAGTCTATGAATTGTCTAGCCTCCCCTCTTGGATTTCTACAAACAAGGCTTAAAATATAATTTGTGATTTTTATATTTTTCAATACTCAATAAAATTGAAGTTTTATACCGATACCGATATCGATATCGATTATCATATATTATTCTCTATAGGAATTAAAAGTAATTAAATAAAATAAAATTTACATGAATTTATTTAATGTTTGAAGAAAACAAAATAAATAAAAAATTAATAAAATGAATAAAAAAAATTCAAAAACATGCATGATGCCTAGCGGCCCTAGCTGTAACAACCCGGAATTTCAATTATTGGATTTACGTAAATTATTTATGTAAAATGACGATTTTACCCTTGCTTGTTAAGGGCGTGGAAATCAAATTTTGTTTCGGAACATTTTAGGTGGTGTTTTGGATACCGTTGCGTAGGTCTTGAACTCACGAGTTCGCAAACAGGCGGCACGCGTGAAACGGAGTTCATGTACGAAAGTTATGGGTCTAGACGTGTAAGGGTAGTTTGGTAATTTTCCATAGAGGGGAGATATTTTTAACCACCCAAATCAGATTTATCTTATCCACATCAATTCATTATCATCATCCTCATTCTCTCTGTGAAACACGCACCCACTTGAACCCGTGAGAAAACACCCCAAAACCAACAGTCAACTTTTGATTCAAGGCTTTAACTTCCATTTTTGATCCACTAATCATATTCTACTCCTTCCCACGATCACAACCGTACCAACCATCGAAGGAGAGGACCACGGGGGAAGCCGAACCGAGTATAGGAAGTTTCGGATCTTCCGATCGATTTTTCGGCTTACACAGGTACGTGTTTGTGGTTTTGAGGTCATATTTGGATTCTTGGGTTTGAATAGATAGATTTAGACATAAAATTTGTAAAAAATGGTTGAGTTTTGAGGAAGTTATAAAAGCTTGAAGTTTCGGCCGGAAATGGGGGATTCCGGCAGAAACCAGACGGTGGCGCTGGCAGCCGGTCGTCTTCTCCGGTGAGTCACCGGTGACCGGTCGGGTCGAGTGAACCAGTCGGGTTGGGTGACCGGTCGGGTCGAGTGAATCGGTCGGGTTGAGTGAACCGGTCGGGTCGAGTTGAACCAGTCGGGTTAAGTGAACCGATCGGGTTGAGTTGGATCGGGTCAGGCCGAGTTAGGCCGGGTTAGACCGATCCAGGCGCGTGGGCACTGTAGCAGGCGCGTGACCGGTGCGTGAGGACACGTGGCGGCGCGTGTGGGCGTGTTCCGACCTTTCGTCGGCGCGTGGCGGCCCGTGGCGCCGAGTCTGAGGTCACGGTGACGCTTGACAGCTAGTTTTTGACGTTCCGGATCTGTTGGCGCAAGTTTTGGGTCGATCGGACGTCGTTTAGGGGTTGTTTTGGGCGTTTGAGGTTGCTGCGTTTTCTAGGCCAGCATAGGTAGACCTCCCGGGGTTTAGGGGGTTTATATTTAAGGTTCTTATTATTAGCTGGTAATCCCGATTATTAATTTGGACAGGCGATACTGCTCCAGGAACTTCAGGGGAGCGTACATTTTGGGATTGAGCTTGCTTGGACAAGTTTGTGAGTGGACTTTTGGTTTATATACTATAATGCATGCATAAATGTATCTTTGATTTAAATACTGTTATGTATGGGTGCAATGAATTTTTGGAATTTAGAAATGAAAAGGACACATGTTTTCCAATATTTCAGTGAAAGTGTGTTTGAGAAATGACCTGGTTTTTGTACTCGATTTTGATATCGTTTTGAAGTGGTAACTATTTGAGTCTGTGATTTGGGTTTAGACCTGAAATTATGATTTTACTGGTTTTGACCATAAAATGACTTTTCAAAGAATTTGGCTTAGGCCAAGAAACAAAGATTTCAAAATACGGATTTGGTTCACTGGTTTTCTGTCCCGATGGTTACAGTTGCTCTTACTGGTGTTGAGGGGTTTTGCTCCGCTGGTTGTTGAGGGCTCCGACTTTGGTGTTGAGGGGTCTTGCTCCGCCGGGTCGCGAGGTTGTCTACGCATAGTACAGATTTTAACACATCTCAAGGGATACCTTGATGTGTTGTGGATATGTCGGGAACAGTGGATTTGAGATATTATGTGTCTAGGTTGAATTAAATGATTTTAAACTCGGTTGGGGAGGATTTTCAAACCAAACTGTGGACCACGAAGTATTTTTATTATACAGATTTTATGTGAGTCCAACTAAGTGGTTTTAAAGAGAAATGAAATTCTGATGGTTTCAAATAATGGTTTTATATCATAAACTATTTTATGTAATGCATGCATGGTTTTATAAATTGAGGGGGAAAAGGTGATATTTCATTGGAAAATGATTTATAAATGATTATTTTTGTCCACTCACAACTTTTATGTTTAAATCCCCTTCAGGCTGTTGAGTTGAGTTGACGCGGACACTTCTCTCGAGGTAGAGGCATTAGTACTTTCGGCTCCGCTGAGTAGTTATACTTGAGTAGGATATCTAAATTGTACTCTTGATCCTACTTAGACGCTCTGATATTATATTGTATTTGGTTGGTCATTAATTACGGGAATTATTGAGTGCTTGAATTCCTTGTCTGACAAGTGAAAGTATTTATTATTATTATAATTTGTAAGGATTGAAGGGTATTTTGGGAACCTTTCCTTAGGTTGTCAGACGGGATACGGGTTCTTCCCGGGTTTCGAGGGGAAATTCGGAACGGGTCCTGACACTAGCCTCACAATCTCATTAATCGTTAAAAGTTTAATATTTTTGGGGAGTCAAGCGAGTGGGTTTGTCAGTGCTTTTGGATTCTCCTCATTAGGTGTTCAAAACTAGTAATTGTTAAGAAATTGAAATTGCCTTAAATTATTAAACAAACTAGTCACTAAATATCGAATGTTACATATCCAAAAATTTAAAGGGGTGTATTCAATTTGGATTTTAATGGGTTTTAATAAATTTTAATGGATTTTAATAAATTTTAATGGGTTTCAAATCTTTTAGGTTTGAACAGATTTTAAAAGCTATATTTTTTTTATTTCAAGGAGTTTTCATATGGATTTTATTTTATTTTTATTATTGATTTGTAATAATTTGTTATGATTTTAAAAGCTTTTTTTTTTATTTCAAGGAGTTTTCATATGTATTTTATTTTATTTTTATTATTGATTTGTAATAATTTGTTATGATTTTAAAAGCTTTTTATTTATTTTTAAGAAGTTTTCATGTGACCAATTAACAAACATTATTATATATTATTTCATCCATAAGAGTATTTTAAGAAAGAATTGCTTCCTCCATCATTCCGTCCTAATCGGTGCATTATTTGTTACAACTTTCGGCCAAAGCCTTGATTTCTAATGTCATCAACAACTCTCTAGCTTTCTTCACCATCTTCTTCTTACACACAACCCATTTATAAGGCATTATATGTAACTACATGTGGCTTCGCCAAGAATTTCATCCAGCAAACCACAAGCTTTATCAAGTTTCCCATTGAACAGTGATTTATATGTAATCACATTAGGTTTCAAACTCAGCTTCCTATTGCCTTGAACACCTTCATAGCTGCTGCTACATTGCCATCTTTACAAAAACCCATTAATCAAAGTATCAAAAGTAATCTCATTTGGGCAAATGTTATTTGTCACCATCTCCTTCAAAATGGAGTATTATAAGTAACCACATTTAATCTCAACACTACAAGTGAAACAAATGAATGATCCTCAATCCTCCTGCTAATCATCTCGCGGTACACATATTCAACCTACCCAATTTCATTTTCCTTCAACAAAGCACTCAACACATGGTAACAATGACAAAACTGACTACTTGAACTCATAATCACCAGCACACTAAAATGCTTGAAACACACAACTTGAATCCATATCTTTCACACATGCCAACACCAGCATATCAATTATGATGGAATTTGCACCAAAATATTAACTATGTAACATCACTATGAATGCAGTGAGGGAGGGAGAATTCACTCTCATCAACTCCATATTCATAGACAAATCTTTTCAAAAACAGAGGCATAACACGGATTATATTCTTTTTAGCTGAATAAAAACCGTAATCGGTATTTTCAATGTGTGAACAAAATGAGCAGTAACAATAGCACTGCTCAATCAAAGCCCTGTATGCTCTTACAAAAGAGCAGCAACACTTACCAGATGAATCCTCAATCCATACCGAATACAAAACAACCAACATCGCATTCCCAGCTATATAGTAATTATGTACGCAATGTTTATAATCTTTAACGAAATCGTAAGATCCACACCCATCAAACTCAGAAATTGATTGAGTAACGAATCAAACAACATATAATAAAAAAACTTAAAATAATCAGAAATTAAAATTGTAGCACAAGGCTCAGATAAGAAATCAGTTATTACAAAACTCATAAAGGTTCAAAACTGACTGAATTAACAAAAAATTGTTCAAACGGAGAACACAAAAGTACACAACGAGCTACAAACTGCCTAATCGGTACTGATTACTTGATTAGAAAAAAAAACACAGAGATCGGTGTAGGAGTTGATCGGAGGAGATGATCGGCGTTGAAGACGTCGATTGATGGCTGATGCGGACACCTACTTGGATCTCTGCCTCATATTTCAGCGCTTCCTCTTCAGCCTCCTCATGCGCTTCTTCTTCCACTCCACAACACAAAACCCAAACAAAACAAAACAAATCAATAAAATGAACAAAAATAAAATACTAACAGAAACCGCATGTATGGCAGAGATTGAGCAGTTGCTACTGTTAATGGTTGTTTTATTCACACATTAAAAAACGATTTCAAAAGATAACAAATTCATACCAAACAAAAAAGATCAACAACTACTACTACCACATTGAAAAAGAGAAATATAGCATGTTTTACCTTTAGGGTTTAGTACAGAGAGAGGGAAGAGGGAACACGTCAAAATCTTTGGGGGGAGGGGGAGATATTGGATTTGTGTCAGGGCTTTGGTATTTATACCATCCACTCAAAAATCCTTTCAAATTCAGGATCTCATCCAATCATCTCAAATATATGATGTTTTAAATACATGTGTATTCTAGTGGATTTTTAAATAATTTATTTTGAATACACCTTTGTTTAAATATATTTTAAATTAATCTATTAAAATACAAATTAAATACACCAAGATTTTCAACAAATTATTTAAAAACCTTAGATTTTAAAATCATTTAAAATTTATTAAAATATAAATTGAATACACCCCTAAATTTAAAAACGTAATATATTTGGCTTGGGTTGTATACCGACTACATATGTAATTTCCACTTTTGTAACGGGTATATTCGATGTGAAATATTGAATTTATTTACAAAATTAAACTTGGAGCATTGCAAATGTAGGCCCCAATTTGACGAGCCTTCGAGTAGCAGCGCCATTCATCCATCAATTTGAAAAGTTTTGTTCAATAATTTACAAGAAGATGATGCAAACGCGCGCACGCATACTCACCACCAGTTTCCATCACACCCTGACAAATATAAATTGTAAAGTCCAAACCAACAAACACCATAAAAAGCTGGAATTAAGATTCGAAGTCGCGGCCTTTAGGCATGGCTATGGCTTCTCTCAGCTCTCCTCCTCGCTCCCCACCCCTTGTCTCTCATTCTTCTACCAAATGTCTTCTTCCAAGCATCCCCCCCTACCCAAAACGCCTTCGTTTTGGATCGACAAATATCCACCACAGCAAGAGCTTTGCTCTGAGATCAGCTTCGGACGACGTCTTTGTAAATGATCCACCACCACCCGGTCCACCATCGCCAGGTCCGCCACCTCCTCCGCCTTTCAGGTTTGGAGGCAAGCCCAAATCTGAACTGAAGCTCAAGCTATTGGTACTTTGTTCAAATTCCCAAACGCCCATTTATGAATTTAAAGGGGATTGATTTTGCATTTGGACTTACTTAGAAGTTGGAACTTCTGATTGGTTGCTTTCGGACATGCCTCATTTTGTGTGGTGAATCTCAATTTAACTATTAATTTAGTTGACATGCTTCCTTTTATTTATTTATTTTATGGTTACTTTGAAAGTTGTATCTTTAGCTTGGCATAATTGCTGGAACAGACTGTTATGAATATATTCAGACTGTTTAATTTGGTACAGATTATTCAATTTTTATTAGCCTCCAAACAGTTGGGAATTGGATTGAATTGTGTAAATTATGCTCTTTTAGAGATTGAATTGAGAAAATTAGATCATTTTTGTATGGAAGAAGACGAGCCTTGTTATTTAGATATCACAAATTGAGTTCCTTGTGGGTGTTAGTATAATAGTTTATTTTTTATTTGTGGTTTCTACTAAAGTCTGTGTAATTTTACATTTTATATGTGTTTAGCAATTGTGAGTTGAATATGATTGAACAAGAATAGAAAGGCTTCTAGTGTCATGAGATTGAATTAGAGCTCTTGAAAATGCCTATTTTGAAGTGCTTCAACAGATGACATGCTAGCCCTATAAAAGTAATGAACTTGATAGCAACTAATTTATGGCCTAAAAAAACTCAGTTATCATGGGCTTCAGGACACAAAAATAAACTTTTCTATTGTTCGTTTTTGTTATCGATTTTCTTTTTGATTCATGCATTCAGTTCTTTGAACTCTTGTTACAAAGTTGATTTCAGAAGAAGGGTCTTCATATACTGATTCATCAACAACTTGCTATCTGTGGAGCTTAATCAAATCATGCCTCTCTTATATTCCTTCTTTAACTTTCGGATAGAGCTTTGATTGTTGTCACTTAAAATTTTGAATATATACATGTGAGCTTGTGGAGTTATGGTCTGTTTATAGCTATTTTCATTTTTCACATGTGTGTAATTATTTAATGTGCTGATTGATCTGATGCAGAGTGCTGTTTCTGGGCTAAACAGAGGTCTTGCAGCATCTGAAGATGATATAAAAAAGGCAGATGCTGCTGCAAAGGAGATTGAAGCTGCTGTAGGTCCAGTGGATCTCTCAGCTGATATCGATAAACTACAAGGAAAATGGAAACTGATATATAGCAGTGCATTTTCTTCTCGTACTCTAGGTGGAAGCCGTCCTGGACCTCCCATCGGAAGGCTACTCCCAATTACTCTAGGCCAGGTATGCTACAAAAACTGATCGATTATATTCCAGAAAACCAGTGAGTCACCTATTTACATGTTTGCTAGGTAAAATTAAAATCACCCCACTTATCAGTTTCCAGTTGATTTTTCTGAGCCTTTCACAGCAACTCAAAGTTCTCAAGACACCAGACCTGGATACATAACACTCAGTCTGGGGCCTTGGGCATATAATCTGCCTTTTTTGGGTATTTAAACTGCCCTTTGTAGCTATCCAAGTTTTGAAGGAAGACGTGAGAATAGCTTCTTTGAGATAATTTAAATTTGCTCCATCTCACTTTGGGCCGAGGTTTTCAAATAGCAGGCATATATGTATATATCCATTGGCACTATACACATACTTATGCGCTCACACACAGATACACGAACAGTTGGGAAGTGTGAACATCTAAATTAACAGTTCTACAACGTTGGTCTGCTTAGATGAACAATCCGTCCTGTAAATGTCTTTGTATCTGACCATATTTTTCGTACATCCAAATGTTTTGTGAATAGGTATTTCAACGGATTGACATCTTAAGTAAAGACTTCGACAACATAGTGGAGCTTGAACTAGGTGCTCCATGGCCCGTGCCGCCCATTGAAGTGACCGCCACTCTAGCCCACAAATTTGAACTCATAGGTACTTAAGAGTTGTGGACTCCCTCCCTCTGGATTACCTAGGAACCTATCTATGTCTTAAAACAATCAATATCTTTCTAATACGGTTTCGGCGCATAATGATTACAGGTACTTCAAGGGTTAAGATTGTATTCCAGAAAACGAGTGTAAAGACAACCGGAAACTTATCGCAACTTCCTCCATTGGAGTTACCGAAGTTACCAGACGGACTAAGACCTCCATCCAATAAAGGAACTGGTGAATTTGACGTTACCTACCAAGATTCGGACATCCGAATCACCAGAGGAGACAGAGACGAGCTGAGGGTTTTTGTGATTGCGTAGTTTCTTGGTACATTATCTTTCCCCTTGCACTGAATCACCTTCATGGTGTCTTTTGGCCTCATATTATTATCAGAGTTGTGATGGTTAAGTTCCATAAATTAGTGATGAACAAGGAACAATGGTTGTACTTGTAAATTTTTCATCTATAAAGTGAATCTTCTTTGTTACACAACACATGCGGTGGCAATCTATATTTAGCTTCATGCAGTGCCAATCGACCGGAACTTTCAGTCCGTGGCAATGCCACAACAATTATAGGTAAGTGTGCTATTTATAAATGTAAACGTAAACGTAATCATTTTCACTAGAGTAAGTGTGCTATTTATGCACTCGAGATTTCAAATATAGATTAAATAAAAGTAGAATATTACTTTTAAAATAATAATAATAATACTTGCATCCCATCCTTATAGGTACTTGCTTGTTCCACCATTTCGATTTAACAAATTGCCCTCATACATATATAATAACCCAAACTCTTCATTCTCTAATCATCATTTGAAGATCATGTTCGCAAGAACATCAACAAGATTGAGGGTCGCTTAATCATTCATATGTATCAAATAAATCAAGAATATTGGTAATAAGTAAGATCCTTATTGTGAACCTTCCATTTAGTCATTCATGTTTGATACATTTTCAACTTCAAGCAATAAATTTTCTTAAAAAAAATGTGGAAAAACTATGCGTAGTAGCCTTGTTGGTCCCAAAAACTATATACGCATGTGCATGCTGCTCTAAAAGGATAATATTTGCATCCCACCAAGGTAGTATTTTCCTGGACCACCATTTCGATTTATCGAATAATCCTTATACACATATCATAATCAGAATCGTTTACTTCCAAAATTATCATTTTAAGATCATTAATACTAAAAGTCAATCAAATTGGAGATCATATAGCAATTCACATCCATAAACTAAATGAGCGGTTAACTATTTGAATTTTAATTATTACCAATATCGTTGGTTTGTTTGATATATATAAATAACTAAATAACTTTCAATGTTATTAATTTTTTACGGAGATGACCTTCAAATGATGATTTAAAAATTGAACGGTTCCGATTATGATATATGTATAAGAATTATACAACAAATTAAAAAAGTTGTACAAGAAAGTACCATCAAAATATGATGCAAAAATTATCCGCTCTAAAACAACTTAGATTTTCTCAATACAAACTGAAATTGCAAACTATTAAATCCTATAGAAAGTTGACTTTAAGATCTTTATTTTGAGCCATTACTAAATTTCTTGTTTCCAAATTAATACAATTTATCTTATGGAGTAATTTCATACTACCATAAAGTAGCTTCCAGAAAGATAATATCATAAAGGTTGCGGGTGCCCCAATATGAAATGACTTGACCCACCATTCACAACTTCACAAGCCATTTTTTTTTTCTTCAAAGTAATACTATTTAAACACATTAAATTAACCAAATTGAATTATCATATTGATGTACTAATCAATATATAATGTTATTTAAATAAATTAAATCACTTTATATTTATTTTTTGTGGTGAATAAAATGCTACATTAATATGATTACTAAATATGATTAATTTAATACTAAATTGCATTCCTCGTTTTTGAATGGACAAAAAAACAAATAAAAACAAAAGAAGAAACTAGACGTTACAAATCTAACGGCTACATTATTGTTTCAAAATTCGAATTGATTTCTGAAAGCTCTCATTTTGAAATTCTATTCCTTTTGCCTTCGTTTCCTTTCAAAGACTCTCTCTCTCTTTCTCTTCGTCCCCTAGCTCTCGCTATCATCTCGCCAAAAGCTCTCTCTCTACAATGGCTCCAACGCCTTCATCTTCCAAATCCAATCATAGCCACACAGCCCAGATCAGGACCCCACAATCCAAGCATCGTCTCCAGTTCTTGAAAGCTCACCCATCTCCAAACCCTAACTCTGCCGCTAAAGACCCACCCGCTGAGCACCCGGTCGAGGTTCTTGCTCGAATCCGAGACTACCCAGACCGAAAAGAACCACCGGCATCGGTTCTTCAAATCAATCCTCAAAAGCAGAGCATCCGGGTCCGGGCCGATTTCGGGTACCGAGATTTCACACTCGATGGGGTTTCTTTTTCGGAAGAAGATGATTTGGGGACGTTTTATAGCAAATTTGTTCAATCCAGGATTGACAGTGTGAAATTGGGCGAGAAATGTACAATCATGATGTACGGTCCCACTGGGTCAGGCAAGAGTCACACCATGTTTGGGTGTTGCAAGCAACCTGGGATTGTGTACAGATCGCTGAAAGATATTCTTGGGGATGGAGAAGACGATAGTTCCGGTGCCATGGTTGGGACGTTTGTGCAGGTCACCGTGTTGGAGATTTATAATGAAGAGATCTATGATTTATTGTCAAGCAATGGTGGTGGAGGACTCGGATTCGGATGGCCAAAGGGCAACGGCTCCAATTCCAAGGTGATAACATTAATTGGGTCTCTCTTTTCTTTGTTGAATTCCTGATGATATATGAGCTTCTCTAAAATGGTCTTTTGTGTTTAGAACATGAAGTTCGAATGTGTTTTCTGTGTTAGCTTGGATTTTTCTACTGTGTTAGCTCAAATTAGATAGAACTCACTGCAAATTCATGAAAGTTTACAATTTTTGAGAGCCCATATTTTGTGATGATGATGAGTTTTATTTGGAAGTTTGAATATTAGATTTGGTTGAGTTTGTGACTTTGTGCTGATTAGAGGGAATGGCTCCAATTGTGAGGTGATTACATTAACTGGTTATTGAATCTTTTGGTGATTTATGAGCGTTCTTTGTCAATCAGTTCTTTGTGTTTAGAATTGTAAATTTGGAATCGAAATGGGTTCTCTGTGCAAGTTTGGATTTTTGGATTTGGATGTGTTGGATCACTGTAAATTTGGTAGAGTTTTTTAGATGGCTTAAATTTTTTGGAGTTCATCTCTTGCGATGATGATAAAGATTATATGATGTGGTTTAGGCTCAAAAATCATATGGGGGAACATTAGTTTTGCTGTAATTTTCTGCACTAATACTTGTATCTACAGGTTAGGCTTGAAGTGATGGGAAAGAAGGCAAAGAATGCAACCTACATTTCTGGAAATGAAGCTGGGAAAATTTCAAAAGAGATTCAGAAAGTGGAGAAGAGAAGGATTGTTAAGAGTACCCTTTGCAATGATAGAAGTTCTCGGAGCCATTGCATGGTAAACTTTTAGAAGACTTTCAAGTATATAAAATTGTTCCCTTTCGTCACTGGTTGGATGTAACTTGCTTTCTATTTCTACACAGATAATCCTTGATGTCCCAACAGTAGGAGGGCGCTTGATGCTTGTAGACATGGCTGGTTCTGAAAACATTGAGCAAGCTGGCCAAATTGGATTTGAGGCAAAAATGCAGGTATGTCTTGGTGGTGGTGCCTTATTTATGCTGGTATTGTATGCAACACCTTCATTGGCATTGTAACAAGTGTTGATTTATGCTTACATTGAATTCACAGACTGCCAAGATAAACCAAGGAAACATAGCTCTGAAAAGAGTGGTTGAGTCAATTGCCAACGGTGATTCTCATGTTCCATTTAGAGACAGCAAACTAACCATGCTTCTACAGGTAACTTCTATTCACACTACTGTCAGTTATTGGGGATTATAAGATGCCTTGTAAGTATGTCGGTGATGATTCTTGTGTCCTTTTTGTGCAGGATTCTTTTGAGGATGACAAGACCAAAATGTTAATGGTGCTGTGTGCAAGTCCAGATCCAAAGGAGATACACAAGACAATCTCCACCCTTGAATATGGTTCAAAAGCAAAATGTATTGTTCGTGGCCCTCATACGCCAATCAAGGATAAAACTGGGACTGAAGATTCATCTGCAGTTATCCTAGGATCAAGGATTGCTGCCATGGATGAATTTATCCTTAAACTGCAAAGGGAGAACAAGATCAAAGAGAAAGAGCGAAATGAAGCACACAATGAGCTAATGAAGAAAGAAGAAGAGGTTTATGCATTGAGAGCTAAACTTGAGCTTATGGAAGGGAGGGGATCTGGGGAAAAGGAGGACGAAATCAACATGAAGGTGAGTGAAGTGGCCCAGACTCTGAAACAGGAGTTGGAGAAGAAGTTGGAGGAATGCCAGAGAATGGCAAATGAGTTTGTTGAATTGGAAAGGAGGAGAATGGAAGAAAGGATACTAGAACAGCAGCAGGAAGTTGAAATGCTGAGACAGCGGTTGGAGGAAATTGAGCTTGAGCTATGCCGCTCAAGTGATGGAAGTGGAAAGGAGAGTGGGACAAAGGACCTTGACGGAACCCAGTTTTCCAAAAGGTTGCTAGGGATCTATGCCAGTGATGATGCAGGATCAATGGTAAAGTCAATGGATTTGGACATGGATGATCTAGAACCTTCTGCTCGTGAGGTGAAATATGTAGTGGGTGGAGTCTCCGGGGTTGCTTATCAATCTGAAAGAGATAACGTAAAGGCTGTAAACATTGATTCTTTTGAGCCAAAATATGCTGACAGGATATGCCTGAGCACTGTTTTTGAAGAAGAAGAAATGGAAGAGGAAGAACGTAAGGAAAATGTGGAAGCTGAAGTAGTGGAGAAACAAGTTATAGAGGAAAAGAGAGTGTGCATGGATGTTGGGCCTAGCCTCAAGAGTAACTATAACGTGAGCTCTTTACCTCAGGGTTATCAACATACACCAACTGTGAATCAACCAAGCAGAAATCCAGGCGAAGAAGATGGCAATGGAAAAACGGATGATAGGCTTGTCAGAATCCGCAACATATTTACACTCTGTGGAAACTACAGAGAGCTCTCCCAACATATCACAAGTCCAGCACCTGCTGTTGCATCAGTTAAACTAGAAAATGAGCAGAAACTGACAGAACAAGAGATCAACAAAAGTCGAGTTTGTGATGAGATGGAATTGGCTTCCAAGGAGAACTACAACCCTTCAAATGAAGGCACTGACGCTGATACTGCTGAAGTGTACGTGAAATGGGAGGCTTCGAAAGAAAATCCAGGGAAGTTCATTACAACACTTAGGGTTGTAAAAGAAGCAACCCTTGCTGAACTGCGAAAGTTGATTGAAATCTATCTTGGAGCAGACAATCAAGCATTCACATTTCTTATGCTTGGGGTAAGCCAGTTTGTTAATTTTATTTGAACATGCTAGTCTAGTAGTGATTTCAATCTTCTTTAGTTTTACTGATCTATTTTGAACTATGGAAAACCTTAAGAAACTTGAATGTTCTATTTGATCATGCCCAAAACTGGTGGTTTGAGTGGCTGCTTCGAAATTAATCTTATCGACGAAAGTTTTCGTAGAAAACAGACACTCAGATTCAAAGTTGGATGAAATTCATATTCATATTGTATCTATATAATATATGCAGGACCCCACTGGAGGTTCATTACCAAAGGAGAAGGAAGCAGAAACTGAGGCCACTAAGCTTCCCCTATGCAACAACAAATCAAATGGGTATTTGGCTTGCTTGAGGCCACTGAAGGGGATGATGATGCAAAGCCCAAGTCAGCAGCAGCTCCCATCATCAAGTCCTCTCCCATTCAAGTCACTGGAAAATAGACTTCCACCACCACTCACCCCAAATTCCTGCTTCTCTGTTCAAGGTGATTGTGTGACACCCAAAGTAGCACCAAACTTAGGTTCTACTCCTTTCATTACTCTCAGAAGACATTAGTGGTTGGTTCTGATTGTATAAATGGATGGTTGCACTCTGCCTATGTGCAACTTCTGTAATGAAAAGGCAGAAGACATTAGTGTGTGTTTATTTTGGTTGTTTAGGACCCAAAGTGGGATCAGACTTCAAGTTCTACTCTGAAAGGTGCAACTTTTGTATTGATAATGCACAATATATAAATATGTCTCTATTGCTTGTGGCTCAAGTTTGTGTACTTTCAACTCTCTGTATGTATCTTCTTCTTTGAGATAGTTATTGTGATTATCATATCGTGATGTAGTTCTTCGTTATAAGTTCATCATACTAAGCTCGACAATAATCGGAGATGATATGTTGTCCCCAGTTTGGTATCCGAGTTATGTCTTTATTCTCAATTTCAGGTGTTTAATTATTTAACCCCAATATATTCCTTTCTAGTATCTGGGAAATATATATATATAATTTTTTTTTTCCCTTTCCCATGTTGGATTATGTAGAAATTGGAAATAAAACTTGTTTAATTTCCAACTATACCCCTAAATTAAAATTATGCAAAAATTTTAAATTTTTCTTCAACTGATCATTTTAGAATTGTTATATTGAATTGTTTATGAGAACAAATTAATTATACAAAAATGTGTAGTAAATGCTTTGTTTGTTTGTCCATCTTTTTTATATACGCGAATGAATGAGGACTATTATTATTTTCTATATAATGGTATTAAAAACGGATTAGCATCTGTGAATTGACGTGAATTTACATAAATCTTAACTATTAGATGCATCTTATGTTTTTTAATGACATCACATTCCAATAATTACATTAGACTAAAACTAATTTTAATGTATTCTATCACTTATTTTATTTATTTTTTTCATTTCAAAAAGAAAAGAAAAAAGGGATCCTTGCAATAGCGCAACTCCCTCTCTCATCTTCAGCCATTCTAAGGCCATACTACCCCCAGTTGTCGCCCATCGTCGTCGTCTCTCTCTCTCCCGGTCGTTGTTGCTGTCTCTTTTCCCGGGTGCTGTTGCTGTCTCTTTTCCCGGGTGCTGTTGCTGTCTCTCTCCCGGCTGCTGTCGTCGTCTCTGTCTCCCCGGTCGCCGTCGCCGTCTTTGTCTCTCCGCTGTCGCCGTCGCCGTCTTTGTCTCTCCGTTGTCGCCGTCGCCGTCTTTGTCTCTCCGCTGTCGCCGTCGCCGTCTTTGTCTCTCCGCCGTCGCCGTCGTCGTCTCTACTTCCCCCTCCCCTCTCATCTTTGTTTAGAATTAGCACCAAAGTTGTTTCATCATCGGCATCTTGGCCACCAAAATTGTTCATGTTCATCAAATCATCTCTTTAATACATTTTCATGCCCGGAGCTCCTGGCATACCCTCCATAGATTTCATTATTTTTTCCATTTTGGCTTCTTTAGTGATTGATGTTTGAAGGAATACTATTTCTTTTTAGATTTTATTTGAAATAAAAAAAAAACAAAAATATATAGAAGTGACAGGGTGCATCAAGGCTAGTTTTAGTTTAATGTAATTAATGTGATGTGAAGTCATTAAAAATCATAAGATACATCTAATGGTTAATATTTATGTAAATGCGCAGATGCTAAATGCAGAGGTTCGCGGTCCATTATACATATTATGTATCAACTCTTTCTTTTAGGATAATTGAATTCAAGATAACAACAGACCATAAAAAGGAACACTATTAAAACGTATTGCTAATGACTAATAAATGATTTGTTCTTACTTTGTAAACCTTTTCACATGCCTAAACACGCCTAAATGATTTGCCATCCGTAAACTTGCTTTTTTATAATTTGTTTAGTTACAATGACCGCGGAATGAGAATTTAGACTGAACCACAAAATAGATAACCACAAAATAGATAATTAAGCTTCGATACTCATATACATTGCTATTTGTAGGAATCGAACTAGAGATCTCTCGTATACATATCATTTTAGGACCAACCAAACTTGACTTTTTTTCTTCTTTTTGTGGGTAAGTAAGAAATATTATACCAAAAGAAGACCCTGGGAAACCAGGAACGAAGGCATCAAATGCCAAAACCTCAGCAAGAGGGAGGTTACATCAAAGGTACATTCCAAACCGAATCAGTATTAGTGCTCGAAATGGAATTCCTAAACTCGACCGTACACATACGGTTCCTAATCATATTTACAATACTTTGAAAGATAATACTAAGGGAGTTCCTAGAATTACTAAAAATACGTCAGTTATGCTCCATCCAAATGCTATTGACCGTCGTAGCCAAGGCAAGCCGATAAGAAGTAGCCATTAAAAGAGCAGGCTTTTCAACTAGAAGGCAGAGAGGAGATAAGATCAGCCCAGAGAATCCCACAACGTTGGAGTATAAGTCTCCAAATACCTCAAGAGAACTCACACTCAAAAAATAGATGAGAATGAGACTCCAAAGCTCTATCACACCGTACACATCCACGATCGTTACCGCCACCAATAAAACTCAACTTTATCTAAAGTTGCTAGCCTTTATTTAACAACCAATCACAGAATAAAACTAGTCCTTGGAATGAAACCTTTGGATTAAGGCATCTCCACATCGACTTTGCAGAGTACACTCCACCCCCAAACCTCTTTTCATTAGCAATCCAAAATATAATTTCATGGGAAGGAAAGAGGTCGATTTGCTCAAACTCAACATTTATACCACAACATTTCTTTATTTTCTTTTCATTAGCATAGTTATTAATTTTCCCTCATGTTGACCAAAATAAATAATTAGCCCTCATAAAAAGTCTGCAGCTTTCAAAAGAAACGAAAAAGTCTAGACACCTTTTGAAGAGATGATAAATAGCCCCTGAAGAACATTTATTCCAAACAGCAAAGCAAATGTCTGTCTCTTCTCCGCTTAGCATATAAATTTCTCTCCTCCCTTTTCTACCACCTTGGTTAATTAGGGTTTCAGGCCAAGCAGAAAGAGCAGGGTTTGACAGATAGCCATGGCAGCCAGTACCCAGCATCCGTCCAATTCAACTCCAACCCAAGAAGAAGAGGTCGTTAACAATTTTTGATGTGTGGATTCTGTGTGCTTTGAATGTCTGGAATTGTTTATAACTTTTAATTCTCCGGTAGAGTTTTCGTTGGGCTATCAAATTATTTATTTCCTCAAAGGATCGGAGAGCTTGTCTCATCGGGTTCCTCTCTATGGCATTAGCCTTCCCTGCATGCTGTTTGCAGTTTGTTGTTTGAATTGACAAATTGTAGACTTTTTGATGTATATTTTTTCTATGCCCTGTTTTTGACAAACAAGAGCTTTTTTTTCATCAGAATTTTAGGGTTGGAGTGTCAAGGAAGAATGGTAGCTTTGTATTAGAAACTGTGCCTTATCATGGATGTCAATGCCCTAGAGTCTCCTCCCTTGAGCATCGATTTGGTGTTGAGTTTTATTAGCTGATTCATTTCCACGTGTGTGAAGCATGGTCTGGTTTTCTTCTTTCCTTTTCTGCGTATTGTTGCTACATATGTTCTGGTTTCTAGAGTTGAGTAGAGTGATTCTACTGTTATTGTATGTTATATTGATTTGTGCCTGATTCGCGGGGTTTTTTAATACCTAATTTGGAGGTAGGACCCATTTATTTTTTGATTCCTTACGTGTTAGTAAACGTGGGGAACTCAGGTATGGGAATGATACGCTTTCTTTTCATTCCCATCCCCGCTAATTAAACATGCCATTATGGTTCTTTTGTGTATTAGCCAATTGCTTCGTAGAATGAGTTAAAATATAAACATGATGGAAATTAACTCTGTTGACATGTGTATTCATCAGAAGTTTCCATGGGAGTCTCAAGGAAGAATGATAACATTGTATTCAAAATTATGCCTTATCTTGTATCTCAATACCCTAGAGTCGTCTCCTCCCCTTGAACATCCAATTGGAATTGAATTTTTTCCAGCTCATCCATTCCAGCGTGAGTGAAGTATGGAGTGGTTTTATTTTTTTTCATTTCACTGTACTATTGCTTTGTTGATAGCACAGCCGGATTTGGAAATCAGTTTTTCTCGTTTCTAGAGTTGAGTAAAGTGATTTCTATTGTTATGGTTCTTTTGTGTATTAGAAAATTGCCTCCTGCAATGAGCGAAACTTAAAATGATGCGAATTAAGTCTGTTCACATGGGAATAAAAGTCTTTGTTATAATTTTCTCTTGGTGAAGGACTTATATCTTTTTGCTTGTTGCAGACATTCTGAATTTCAACTATCATTTGATCTTCCAAGACAACAACTTTATGAGTATTTCATTTTACAATCATCTTTTCTTTTGTCTTCTATAAAATCGTAATAAAGGAAAATGGAGTAGTTTTCTTTGAAAGTTTTTCTGTGGTTTGAGACTGCAAACTTATACTCTGGGTATTTTCGTGGATGCTGTGTGCTTTGAATGTCTGTTGGATTTTTTTTTCAACTTTTATATCTCCATTAGAGTTGTCCTTGGGCTAGGGAGCTTATTATCTCCTCATAGAATTGGAGAGCTTGTCTCATCGGGTTCCACTTTCGCGGCTCTAGCCTGCCCTCCCTTCTATTTTCTGATTGAATTTGACGAATGTTATCTATGAGACATGTTTATGTGCCAAGTACTCCACAATGTAAGAGTTTTTTGTTTATCGGAATTTCAGAGTTGGAGTCTCAAGGAAGAATGGTAGTCTTGTGTTAGAAATTATGCCTTATCATGGATGTCAATGCCCTAGAGTCTCCTCTCTTGAACATCGATATGGTCTTGACGTTTTTATTAGTTCATTCATTGCTACATGTATGAATCATGGACCGGTTTTCTTTTTGCCTATTCTGTATACTATTGCTACGTTTGTCCTGGTTTGTAGGGTTGAGTTGAGTGATTTCAACTGTTATTGCACGTTATGTTGAGTTGATACCTGATTCTCCAGGTTTTTTATACTTAATTTGGAGGTAAGACCCGCTTAGGTATGAGAATGATACACTTTCTTTTCAAACCCATACTTGGTACTTAAACACGCCATTATTGTTCGTTTGTGTTTTAGCCAATTGCTTCCTGCAATGAGTAAAAACTAAAATTGAAGGGAAAAATGTCTTTGTTATGGTTTTCTGTGGGTGAAGTACATTAGTTTTTTTTAATTGCAGATTACTATTTTCCTGAAGATAATGAAAACTGTGCCCTTGACAGTCAAGAAATCTGAGACGATAAAAGATCTGAAAGCACTGCTATGTGAGAACTTTGGATTTCCTGAAAATCGTCAGGACCTCTTCTTGGGTGGTGATTTGCTCATGGACACCCAAAGGCTAGTTGACTCTGGAGTTCACATGGACTCAACTGTCCATCTTGTTCTCCAGAATGCCGATGGTATCAAACTATTTGTCAAACTCCCATCAGCTCAGGGCACCATTGAGATTGAAGCAAAAGCTCCTCACACCATCCGAAGCATCAAAGCCATGATTCAGGCGAAGAAGATGATTCCATCGGATCAGTTCACTCTTGTATGTGGTGGACAGTTGCTTGAAGAGGACAGCACATTGGCCTCGTTAGGTATCAGAAATGAATCAATGCTGCAGATGATTTCAACTCCGAAAGATCACCTTTCAATATATGTGAAAGCAGCCGGAGAGACTTTCAAACTCAAGGTTAGACCCTTGTTTCCTGTCGGTGATGTGAAGACCATGGCCAGTAACGTTTTATGTGCCTCAGTCAGTGATAAGAGTCTGTTCTGTGCCGGAAATCAGCTTGAGGACCGCAAGACATTGGCTTTCTATGACATTAGAGATGAATGTGTTTTGGAGATTGGGCCTCGGAGGTTTCAGATTTTTGTCAAGACCTGGAATGGGAAAACCATCACCCTTGATGTGACATCGAAGAGCACTGTCAGCGAGGTGAAGGACAAGATATTGTGCAAGGTTGGGCTGCCAATGGGCATGCCAGTTCGTGGTTGGAGTATCGTGTTTGCTGGAAAACGCCTTGAGGATAATTTCGACATTGCAAGTTACAACATTCAGAAAGACTCCACCCTCTTCATGGTTGCCTCCTGGTGAACCTAACTCCATTATCATTCATGATTCAGAAGCAAAGCCAGCAGCTAGTGTTGAAATTTCTTCTCAAGGAACTCTTTCAATCATTTCAAACACTAACTGCTTTCGGTAGCCAATTATCTATATTAAAGTTAAATTATTAGTACTGTGTTTATGAATAGTACAATACCATTTTTCCCCTTTTTTAAAAAAATAATTTTTTGCCCTTTTGCTCTAAATCTTACATTATATTCATTTATTATTATTATTATTCCCCTTATTTTTTTCCTTTTTCTCTAAACCTTACATTATATTTATTTATCATTCTTATTATTATTATTATTATTTTATTGTTTATTATAATGTGTTTAGCTATTTACATGATCATCTACATGATTTTAGCTATACAAACTGTACCTTATAATATGGTGTATTTAGCATATAAAAGATTTTCATTCAAAAATCTTTCAGCCTTTGCAAGATTGAAAACTACCAACCACCTCAATCGGCTAATCATCAAACAAAATTTAACGTAGATGAAAATAAATGTTATATATTAAGAAAATTAAAGCTCAAGTTTTAAATGAAACTTTCTATTACAAACAGCCCCGGAATTTCAAATTGGAATTTATTAAATTACCAAACTA
Organism: Oemleria cerasiformis; assembly: GCA_037349345.1. Classification (NCBI taxonomy): domain Eukaryota; kingdom Viridiplantae; phylum Streptophyta; class Magnoliopsida; order Rosales; family Rosaceae; genus Oemleria; species Oemleria cerasiformis. The sequence continues at coordinate 6,202,216 of JAZGTL010000010.1, read as the reverse complement.
CCCTTCTATTTCAATTATCGAAGTTCTGTGAAATTACCAAGTTAGAGAAAAAGGATTTAATTCGGGAGTTAGACTCTGAATATTTAGCTTAATAGGAAAGTTAGGTAGGAGTTTTCAGAAGGAAAAAATCGAATTCGTGGAAGTTTTTCGGAAGTAAATTATTTTTTTGGAGAAATTGGAATTTTTCCATTATCTATTTCTTTAACTAATTAACTATTTTTATTAAATTATTATTTTGTTTCCTAAAATATCTAAACCTACCTCACTATTTGCTCTTACTCTCTTACTCTCTCTCTCTCTCTCTCTCTCTCCGACGACCCAAACTGCGAGATCGGTCCCAATCCCTTTGCCTGGGCAAGGCGAAGTCTGCTCCCTCCTTCTTCAATACCATCGGTGGTCGTAGCTCGTCAATCGAGCGTTGAAGCTCGACGGCGTTCGAAGCTCCCAACCACCTTCCGTTCGACTGAGGTAAAATTTCTTGAATCCAAGTCTAAATTCGTGCTCCTGGATTTTCGTAGATAAGTTTTGGTGGATGAATTGTTAGTGTTGGTGGAGTTTGGGCGAAGCTAGGTTTTCGGCGATTTTTGGCCGCCTCTGGTCGGCGCGTCGCCGTTCGAAGTCGCGATTTTTCTGCGTGGGTGTTTCCTTATGGTCTTTAAGACTTGTTTTGAGTAATGGGGTAGTTAATTTCAACTTAAACCCATTGTAGGATATTTTACAAAATGGGGGTTATTATTGTTCTTGTTTATTGAGCATGTTATTAAACTTGTTGCTTATCTGTTCCAGGCATATGACATCATGGGAGCTACTATGGCTCAGGATCGTCGAATGACGTTGACCCCGAGTACTGTGAGTGGACCCGTTTGTTTTCTTATATATGTATATATATATATATATATATATATATATATATATATGCATGAATGTGTGATTGATAATGATGGTCTTGAATGATGAGTTGGGAATGAACATGTTAATTTGATTATGTGAGTCCGATTAGGACATGATTGAGTCTGAATTTCATGGATTGGTTATAATTGCTTGGTGTGTCATGGTGAACCTAGAATGAGTATATTTTGACTTTGAGGTCTTGGATATGACTTGATTGAGTTTGGACCAGTCGAGTTGGATTCCCCTTTAATTGGTTACAGGCTATGATAAGCTTTAAGGCCTATGCGTGAATATTGATGAAAAGAGTACATGGCTTGTTGATTGATGGGAATTTCGCTATATGTGTTATAAGTGAGTCATTGAGAACCGAGTCTGGTTGTGAAGTCCTGAAATGTGAATTAGTGGCCACTAGTCATGTCAGTAAAGAGTATTGAGTTATGTTGAGTATGAAAAGTATGTTATGTGTAAGCTTGAGGAGAATGTCGAGATAATATGATGATTGCTGAGAAATGGACCATTCGGTAGTCGCTGGTATCGTACCTGTCTGTAGGCCACAAACCAGTCCTACATATGATCGTTCACCTGCACTCGCTCTATACTAGTTAAATAGCGTCAGTCTTGTCCCGGGGCCCTAAAGGGACATGTGGTGATGGTGCGATGCACCCAGTCCTTCACGTGGTCGTGGTACAGAGTGAAGATACTCAGTCCTGTCACGTGAGCATGACTCGTGCGACTATGGTACCGATGGTGTACTGATTATATTATTGATGTTATATTGTCCAAGGGAGGACTTGATTGAGAAAGTATCATTGATGATACAAATTATGTTGGAATGCGTTATGTGATTTTGATATCGAATATGAAATAATGCTACAAGTGATGATTTGAATGTTAAGTACCATAAAGGGGTACCGAGTATATGTTAAGTATGTTATGGAGTAATATATGATGAACTTGAATATGAAAGGTATTGGTGACATATTATTGATGGTTTATGGATTCCTGGCGTGTGTTAGGCCCATGGCTAAGTTATGGATTATAATTGTTTATAGGGGAGACTTTGATGAGTTACGTGGGAAATGTTGGATTCGGAATTGGTTGCTTTAGTTATGTGAAGTTTTAAAGTACTTATGTACGTATATGAATATATGTGTATAAATATGCTTGCAAATGTCGGTTTTCTAACTGAGGGGTTAGTATATACTTTTATCACTGTTTTCCATTGACTTTATTTTTGGGTTCACTCACCTTTGTTTTTCGCCCCTCAGGATTTAAGGAGCATTGAGTCGAAATTTCGAGGGGGATATTACTAGTGGCAGCTGAACTTCTTAATTGTATGTGTAAGGACCCTTTCCGAATTTCCCCTCGAAACCCGGAAAGAACCCTTAGCCTGTCTGACAGCTCTTTTACCTCAAAAATTAAATACCAGGAATACCCTTTATCCTAAAATAATTTTTAGTAAACCTTACAGGGTTCCCGACAGAACCTCTGTACTTACTGACCACTCCTACTTGTCAGACGTAGGATAGCATACAGGTCAAAGCCAAGACCTCAGAATAGTGGTGGTCCAAATAGGAATACCCTCTGACACCAAATGTCAGTAGGTCAGACACTGCTGACACCTCTACTGGAATACCACAAGACAACCGACTAGTCAGATACTTGTGAACCAACAATAATTCGTCACTCTGGGTCACCGCCCATACCAACCCACAGACCCGGATGACGAAGTATTTTCATAGGCTGATTAAGCACATGACAATCGTCGTCAAATCATATTAGAGCCGGAAATATCTTCGGCTATCATATCATATAAGTCGGTAAGTATTCTCGACTATCATATCGTATCCTCAACCGGAATAACTCTCGGCTGGCAATACATATAAGTCGGCATAACACTCGGCTACCATATCACATCAGTCGGCATATCCCTCGACTGGCATATCATATCATCAGTCGGCATAACCTTCGGCTATCATATCACATCAGTCGGTATATCCCTCGACTGACATATCATATCATCAGCCGGTATAACCTTCGGCTATCATATCACATCAGTCGGCATATCCCTCGACTGACATATCATATCATCAGCCGGTATAACCTTCGGCTATCATATCACATCAGTCGGCATTTCCCTCGACTGACATATCATATCATCAGCCGGTATAACCTTCGGCTATCATATCATATCAGTCGGCATATCCCTCGACTGGCATATCTTATCATCAGCCGGTATAACCTTCGGCTATCATATCACATCAATCGGCATATCCCTCGACTGTCATATCATATCATCAGTCAGTATAACCTTCGACTATCATATCACATCAGTCGGCATATCCCTCGACTTCGGCTATCATATCACATCAGTCGACATATCCCTCGACTGGCATATCATATCATCAGTCGGTATAACCTTCGGCTATCATATCACATCAGTCGGCATATCCCTCGACTGGCATATCATATCATCAGCCGGTATAACCTTCGGCTATCATATCACATCAGTCGGCATATCCCTCGACAGGCATATCATATCATCAGCCAGTATAACCTTCAGCTATCATATCACATCAGTCGGCATATCCCTCGACTGGTATATCATATCATCAGCCGGTATAACCTTCGGCTATCATATCACATCATCAGCCGGTATAACCTTCGGCTATCATATCACATCAGTCGGTATATCCCTCGACTGGCATATCATATCATCAGCCGGTATAACCTTCGGCTATCATATCACGTCAGTCGGCATATCCCTCGACTGACATATCATATCATCAACCGGTATAACATTCGGCTATCATATCACATCAGTCGGCATATCCCTCGACTGGCATATCATATCATCAGCCGGTATAACATTCGGCTATCATATCACATCAGTCGGCATATCCCTCGACTGGTATATCCCTAGCCACCAGGGTTTTCCCTTGGGGTGTGCTAGTCTTGTATCACAACTCTCTGTACTATGCATAGACAGCCTCGTGACACGGCGGAGCCAAAACTCCTCGATGCCAGAGTCGGAGCACTCAACGAACTAGCGGAGCAAAACTCTCCACGCTAGTCGGAGAAACAGTAACCAATTATATTGGAGGTTCACCGGGTTCACTGCCAACAGCGGATCCTAGTCCCATATCCTGGTCCTCCTCATATATGTTTATCTTGGAGGTTCATCGGGTTCACCGTCACTAGCGGATCCTAGTCCCGGGTCCTGGCCTCCCTCAAATCAATGTTTATCTTGGAGGTTCACCGCTAATAACGGATCCTGGCCCCGGGTCCTGGCCTCCCTCAAATATGGCCAAATCCGATAAACTCATACATACGGGTCAAAACCCAAATCATGGACTCAATAATTTCCACGTCAAAACGATATCAAAACCGAGTCCAAAACCCATGACATTTCTCAAATCACACTTTAACTGAAATAGTGGAAAACATGTGTCCAGTAATCATTTCTAAAATCTGGAAATTCAATGCCACAATACATAATAGTATTTAAACAAAGATACATTGATGCATGCATTTCAATTTATAAATCAAAAGTCCACTCACAAATATCAACCAACCCAAAATTCATGGACGCTCTAGCCCCAAGGAACACATGCACAATAATGACCCAACTACCTTGACTTTCCGAGCTCAAAACCCGCTCCACGGTCAACCATTACCGCTGGGATTACCCAACCGGGCTCTAAACGAACTCCTATGGCCTCGAAACCAACAAAATCTGATTCGGAACGTCCTAAAACCCTAGTCACGCGTCGCCGTGACATCGGGAACAGTCCCACGCGCCACCGGAAGGTCGGAACACACGCCCATGCGCGCCCACGCGCCGTCACGCGCAGCCACGCGCTGCTACAGTGACTCACGCGCCTGGACCGGTCCAACCCGACCTAACTCGGCCTGACCCGGTCCAACTCAACCCGGCCAGTTCACTCGACCCGACCAGTTCACTCGACCTGACCGGTTCACTCGATCCGATCGGTTCACTCAACCCGACCAGTTCACTCAACCTGACCCGGTCCAACCCGACCCGACTAATCGCTGGTGACTTACCGGAGAAGACGACCGGACCGCCGTTTGGTTCGCCGGAAATTGCCATTTCCGATCGATTTTCAAGGTTTTCCAACTTCTTTATTTCTTGACCGTTTTTCACGATCCACACATGTAAATTCATCTACTTTTCACCAGGAATCCAAATATGAGGTCAAAGTTCCGAGATCGTACCTAGTTTGGCAGGAAAATGGCCAAGAAGATTCGGTCCACCTCCCTCCTCCGTCCGTCACCTACGGCGGTGCTCCCACTCCGATTAATACCCCTAAATGCTCGTGGGGCTCCGGGAAAGATCCTCCTGACCTTGGTTTCGGTCGAATCGGACCGAAATCCTTCCGATGAAAAGGGTTGTTTGGTGTTCGCACGGGGAGAATTTCGGGTAGGAGAGAGAGACTGAATGGACCAATCTCCCAAGGAGAGAGAAAAATATCTTATATATAGTTCCAAATTTTCCAAAATTACCAAACTGCCCCTGAAGCTTCTAGACCCGTAAAGAACTCACCGGGTCTCCGTTTTCCGCGTGCTGCCTGTCTACAAACTCGTGAGTTCGAGACCTACGCAACGACCCAAGAAAAATTCCCAAAAGTACTGCCAGTCAAAAAGTGACTCTCGAACTCGTCCAAAATCGAGGGTAAAATCGTCCAATTCTCAAAATAATTTAATTTCTGGTCCGGGTCGTTACAGTATGGGTTTTTACCCTATGTTGTATTCACCAACTTTGGTGTTGAATTTTGAATCATCTTGCACATTTTTTCTATAGAAATGCTCTGTACTACTCACGATGTTATTCGTGGTGTTTTTGACCTTTATGTCATGAGTTTGGTTATAGTGTACTTCCTATATTGTCTTTAGGGCTTCGTCACGTGGACTTTTTGGTCCATGTGTCGGCCCACATGCCTCGTTTATTATATATTTACTATTTTATCTGGGTCAGGGTGTCACTTTCACAAACATAGAAGCTCATTAGCCATTAGTGGGATTTAAACACCAAGATAACAACAAAGACAATCGTTTAGAGAGATTTTAACACAAAAAATGTTAACATAAAAAAAAAATGAGTTAATTAAAAATTAAACGTATATAACACAGACTCATTTAAAGTTTCAATGTTTACATAATTAGGAGGATGGAGCATATATGCTGGCTTTTGTCATATATGGAGCATATATGTGCTTTTGAATAGTGCAGTATCATTTTTGCCTTTTTTTATTTTTATAATTTTGTTTTTCCTTTTTCTCTAAACTTTACGTTATATTCATTTATTATTCTTATTATTATTATTATTACCCTTATTCTTTTCCTTTTTCTCTAAACCTTACATTATATTCATTTATCATTCTTATTATTCTTATTATTATTATTATTATTATTATTATTATTATTATTATTGTTTATTATAAATAAAAATTATTAATTTATTACTCAATTTGAGAATATTATCTCATGCCTTGAATCTAATGAAATAATAATATTATTATTACTATTACTATTATATTATTATTTTATTTGTTAATTAAAAAATATATTAACAAACAATAAATTATTTTGTTGGTTATATAGCTTATATTAGACTATTAGAGTTTATATTGAAAAATATAACGACATTATGACATTTTACATCTTAGAATCATTATTTAATAGTCTTTATAATTGTTTATATATATATAATAATGTTATGGTTAGCATCCAATATTGTTATAATATATGTAAAATCATTTAAATGAACAAATAATGATGTATGTAAATACTTAATCATCTTTTGGAATATTTTCTCATATCCTAAATCTATTTATATATATCATTTTGTATAAAATTCATGTTTATAATCAATTAAACAGTCCCGCAGCAGCGCGGACAATATCTTGGTAGTTAAACCTAATTTTAAATTATTTGTAGCACAAAAGGAGTTGACATTCTTAGATATTTCTTATTGCCCTTCCACTTCCAAGGTATGATTTCTAGTTTCTGACTTATACTATCATTTTTTTTGCTATACAACAAACAACATGGCACAAGAGAAAAAAGAAAATTGAAGAAAGGATTAGTGTGGTTTTATTATTTTCAATATACAGTAAATATGACACTTTGACTCGAAAATCCACAAGGATTCCGAAGTCGAGAGGTGCTGGCCGACACGTGAACATAGGGCCCACGTGACAAAGCCCAATAAAACGGTTTATTTAGGAAGAATTAAGATAAATAGTGAACAAAAGAAAATAAAAAGAACAAAAAGTATGATTAAGGAAAAAGGTAATCAACGTAAGTATTACATTAAACAGAACAAAGTACGAATTTAAAAGATAAGTGCATGATGATCCGACTTAACGAAAATACAAGGATTACTAGGTAATCCCGGGTTTCAACCCGTACATGAAAAGGAACTGTTAGGACCGCAACTATCTGAGTCCTCCTCGTAGATGGTCTTGAGCGCACTACGTCTTGAGGGGTGAAAAAAAAAAAAGCAGAAGAGTGAGTGGACCTAACAGTTATTTCAGTGTAAAATCATAAAATAATAACCCCTCAGTTTTACAAAAAACAAGTCATCATAACAGTAAACATGCACGTTTTACGAAAAATAATAATAAAATAATATGCAATCAAGAATATCATCCCGAAGTAAAAGTATAACATGTATAACCCATTAATTATGTTCTTGAGTCGCTCGAGTCATGTGCACATGACATGCTGGGTATCTATGATTTGCTCGTGTACCTCGAGCATGTGAAGGTTGGGTGCTAAGCACCGTTACCTCATGTCCACTAGAGCTCGGGGACAAGCTGACGCTATTTAACTAACATTCGAGCGAGCGCTGGTGATCGATCACGTGGAGGCTGGTCTGTAGCCAAGATACGGGTACTAGGGTACTAAGATACCGACGACTCCTATATAACGCGCTTACTTTACAACTCTTATAATAAGATACAACCATCATAGACAAAACAAGGCATGTCCAGGAATATAATAATAAAATAATAAGGTAAGTCAACCTCTCTAGGTATCACGACTCAACAACGTAAGCTAACCATGATTTCAAATATTATAATTATAGTAAAACGTGCAAGTTAAAGATAGTGATAGAAACGAAATTTTAAGAAGGAGGTCCACTCACAGAAAGTCAGGATAAAGTCACCCGACGTAGTAGGGTCAACGTGAGTTCCCAACTGCGGATCTCCTGTTACAAATAATCCCAACAACACCGTTTAGAACCTAAGTTAAACTTTATTAAGTTTCTTCCAATTTCGTTTGCTCAACAATGGCCCCTAAGGTAAAAGAAAGGTCATAAGCGAGTTAAGACGTCTTCAAAACGTCTCAAAATTTGTGCCACATGCGGCCACGCGTCTGGAAATCCCCCACACGCCGCCACACGCTGGCAGTGTGGCTCACGCGCCTGGTTCTTGCCCAAGAAAAATGTGACTTGTCTGCAATTTCTGCTCGCCGGAAAACCAGAAACTCCGGCGAAGCTTTTCTCTCTCAAATCGCAGCCAACACTAACATGCAAGGCACCAACCTTATTCTACACAAGTCCAAGATTACGAATAACACACTTTAAGACCAAGAATCTACCTGCTGTAGTCGGAAAGTCGTCGGGAAGCAGCGGTGGTTCTGCAGAAATTCCAGAATCCGGCGAGTGCTGTCCGCCATCAACCGCAACTCGAGTCCTACATGCAATAGGTCAGGAATGAAGTCCAGGACAAAAAAAATCTAGTGGTGTATTCCCTAAGACACGAGCTTACCTCGTTTGATCGGAATCCTACGCGAAAACTCTGCCCTCCGCCAGACCTCCGAGTTCCTCCGCCGCGAGCCAAATTCAAAAACGGCATGCAAGCACTGGGTTTTCAGGCCCTCAACGAGACGAGGCGAAAGACAAGAGTTTGGGCTCTAAATATTACCTGGTTAGCTTGGAATTCGCTCGAATCTCAAGAACTCTGGCGGTTCTGCGTTTTCCGAGGACTACCTCCGCCGTCGTATCTAGTCGGAAATCGACATGTAAATGGTTAGAAAGGTAGCTCTCAACTCAATTAAGAGAACGGTTTAACTCTCAGGGTTCGATTTTACCTGGTTCGTTCTCAACTCATCGGGAAGTCTCGGATTCGAAGTCGATGTCCACCTCCGACTCGAGCTTCGGTGAGTTTCGTGCCTCGAGGTTCAGCCCAATGGGTTCGCGGAGCCCAGACGAGTCGATTGGTGGTGGTGGAGAGCTCTAGTTCGAAGGTTGGAGGTGCTGCGTTCGGTGGCTCTTGGACGGAAATCGTGTGGAAGACGAAGCCATAGTCAGAAGATGAGAGGGAGTTTGTGAGTCCAACTTATTCTCTGGAGCAAAAGGGTTGTTTTTCTGAAGTGGGAGAGGGCGTAAAAGTGGTAGAGGGCGTAAAAGTGGTGCTCAATGGTGGTGGTGGTGTATCTCGCTCACGGTCGAGCGCGATGGAGGAGGGGATGGATTGTTTGGGCTGTTTGGGTTCACGGGTCGGGAGAGAGTGAAAGAGAGTGATAGTGGAGTTGGGCTTGAATTCCTTAATTCAGATGTTCCCTCATCTGATACCACTCACAAGTTTAGTGGGTTTAAAACACCACACTCCCTTTTGCATGCATTACACCTGTAATGCCTTGGCTGCAACAAAGTAACTTGTTGCTTGTTGTGGTTAACCAGTTTTGAAAACAGTGAATTAGTGTAGTAAGAACCCCATTTTTACCGAAAGTTGATTTAAATTTACGGTAAAAATGCTTCGTTAACGGTACGGGTCGTAACAAAATATTCCTCCTTAAATTCATCTAAATTGGGGGAAGAAGGATTTCAACCCGAATACATAAAGAGAGAACAACATACATAAAACTCTGTAACAATCAAAATATTAGACAAATACATCAATCAAACAGCTTGAATAGATATATAATGAAATTCATAATATTCAGCTCACTTCTAATATTTGAAGTTCGTTGACCAATTTTATGAACTTATCAATAATTACTTGTATTAAATTGAACAAAAATGAAGACTTTTTGCTAGAGCCTAGCTTAAACAATTGTCTGAATCTTATTATTTAAAGAACAATTATGCAACAGAGATTAATCTCTTATTTTGTTTTGGCTGTTGTTCTGTTGTTGTTGAGTTCTCACACAAACTTTGGTCTTCTTGGGAGGGCAACTACTTAGGCAGTCCTCACTATTTTACTTTCGTAAGAACTTTAAACTTTTCCCAGAACCTGGAAATCTGGGAATTTCAGATGGAAGCACTCAGACTTCGTAGATCTTCAAACCGGGGATACCGAACACTCCCATCAAGTTACTTTGATTCATCTCACCAAAAGGTTACATCAACTTATTTTTCATTGGAACATTTTTGATTCTGTATTTTTCGTCTTCAATTATTTTCTTCTTCTTCTTTACATGGACATATTTATATATGCATCCTTCAAATGGTTGTTTCTTGTTGTAGCAGAGGAATATACCGCGGAAGGTCTTGAAACAAGTATGCTTGAGGATTAAGAAATCGGTTACAATTAAAAACTTGAAATCCAAATTATACGCAAAGGGAAGCAATTCGGAGGCAGCTCTCTTGGGTGATAGTACTAATTGGCTTCACATTGGCCAACTCCCAGCTGATCAAGGAATTCAGATGGAGCGAAGTTACCATATATTTCACCCGAATCCAATGACAATATATGTGAAAACACCATCAAATCAGAAGACGATTGTACTTGAAGCAGAAGGGTTCAATATCATCAACGACATCAAGTCCATGATTGAGGTGAAGGAGGGGGTTCAATCAGACCGATACACTCTAGCTCACGGTGGGAAACTACTTCAAGATTACCGGACATTGGCAGCGCTTAATATACGAAGAGAGTCAACTCTTTACATGATTTTGAATCCAACAGATGTGATGCCAATCTTTGTGAAGACACCAAGTGGAAAGATGGTTAGATTTGAAGTTAAGGTCTTGTACACTGTCCGGGATGTTAAAGTGATTGTTGAGAGCTTTATAGGGTGTCCGATTGCTGATTGCAGAATGACTTATGCAGGAAATGAGCTGGAGGATTGCAAGACCTTGGCTTTCTACAACATTGAAGAAAATTCGACTTTGGAGTTGATAACTTGTTGGATTCAGATTTTTATCAAGACATGGAGTGGAAAAACCATTACGCTTGATGTGACGCGAAAGAGTAGTGTCAGAGAGGTGAAGGACAAGATCTTTTGTAAGGTTAGGGTTCCAGTTCATATTCAGAGTATTGTGTTTGCTGGAAAACGCCTTCAAGACAAATCCTGTCTTGCAAGTTACAACATTCAGAAAGACTCCACTCTCCATATGATTTTGGCTTGGTGAACCAAAATATGTGTTCATTTGGCTTTGATTCAAGATGTATATAAAATAAATGCATTTGTCATATGATTGCTTCAAATTTACCATTTTCGATTTCTCAAGTTTTGTTATTGCCAAACCAGTTGAGGAATTTAATTTTCCCGGAATCATGATGAACTTGTTAGGTTGTGAATCTGCCTTGAGTCACAAGGTACAAAAGATTTGGAAACAATCTGAACTTGTTTGAATTACATTTTCATTCATACAATTGACAGTCAGAAGAACAAGTGCATAAAAATGATAGGCCTAGAAAGCAGCAACATTCAGACACTCTTAACCTATAACCCCATTTGCTTCCTCTTCTTTAGGTTGGAGAAGAACCTCGAAAACTTGGGTAGGAAGCAACAGAAAGAGTCTGCATAAATTCGAAACCAACTTCTCAAATCTCACTTGGAGAGCTTTGCAAGTCACAGCTACCAACATGACAACACGAAAAAAGATAAAAACAATATCAAGAAGTAAGCCAGAAGAGAATGAATTCACAATTTTGCAGGGTAATGTTAGGAATTCGAAGATTTGTCCATTTAGTTGACGTTATTCCCTCCGGCAACCGCCTCAGGGTTCTTCGCCTGTGCAAACATTGGGTGCATTGGACTGTCCCTGTTCTTGGATCCATGCTCCGAGCCGTCCAACGAAATATCAGTCATGGAATGCTGACCTTTCGATCTTCTTCTTGATGATCTTGCAGAGCCGCCTTCAGAGGAACCCTTCTTCCTCCTCTGTTTTGGTATCCCAGGCGGGTCTTGTGAGGGAGATTCAGATCCAGCATTATCAGATTTGCGGCTTCTTCTTGAATTCCGGCTGCTTCCTTCTTTACCCTCTCTAGCTGGGGAGTCCATTCCTCCTTCCTTGGACCGATGCCGCCTCGAACTCTTCTTTGATCCGTCAGAGATTTTCTCCCCTTCCCCTTCACCTTCCCCACTCGAAGAATGGCGCCTGGACTTTGGATTTGGAATATCACTTCGATGCACCACCAATTGTTGGGCCGCAGCAAGTCCATTTTTCTGCATATCTGCTCCAAAATTGAAATCACCATACAAAAGTCACACAAAGATGCTAATAGCGACAGGTTAAGCTGTCACATTGTGAATATAAGGCATGTTAAGGTGTCAGACTCTGAATATAAATCATAATCGAACCTTGGGAGGACAATTCTTTAACAGTCAATTGGCCGGTCGATGAGACTTCCGGAGCGCCTTTGAACTCGTTCATCTGCAATATGAATGATGTATATACATAAATACCAGTCACAATTATATGTGACATAAAAAGTGTGCCTTGAAATTTACCCAGCTCGGCGTACTATTTTCAGACGGTCCCTCCCATCCAATGTGTGCAACATGCTTTACATCTGTGGGAAACCCAATTTGTATCTCATCATCTTTCTCATCTGCAAAGGAAAAACAGAAAATCCCATAATTTATTTCATCATTAATTTGTCGCAAAACCAAAGGAAAATTGCAAGGCAACTCCCCAAGACTTTGCAGATTTTGATCAAGAAAGGGTATTCGAATGCGGGAAAAACAGACGAAAATTGCACTTACCAAACATTTGTGAAATGTATCTTAGGCCTTTCAAGAGGCCCTTCACCTTGGTTGCCATTTTTGGCTCAAATATTTTATAACATGCACTTCAGAAACCTTCTGCTGGAAATTAAGCTGCTGGCGACCGCCGAGACGGTGCTTATTCTGAACCTCAAATACAAAGAACAAAGCAAGATAGTGTATGACAAGCTCCTGATGATCATGAAAATGAGAAAGGAATAAATATAGAAAGCATAACAATTTGGAAACTCCCTTTCCCAAAGAATATTCACTTAATAGTAACAATTAATTAGCATGTACTTTTAGGTACCTTGAGAAAGAAGGCATCAGCAGCATGATGTCAAGCACACATCATGATAAATGTTGCCAATTAGCCTAGCCGTGTAATCCAACTGATCAAAGAGTGGTCACATCATCTCCTCCGAACACAATTTACAAATTAAAATTTGAAATTGCAGATTGTGCTGCTGCCATGGGGCCGAAAAAAATAGGCAAGTTGGATTGGAAAATCCGAAAAGAATCAGAAATGAAATGAGAGAAAAGGTTTTGTGGGATGGCCCGGTGGCGATGCAGAGCTCGTGCCCGGTGGCCAGTCATCAAAACCTGATGCTCACCGGATTTTCGGGTGGGAAAGTAGAGAGATAGAACTAGAAATGGCCAGGACCATAGGCCAAATTTGGGTGGAGGGGAGCTTGTTAACGATTTTTCACTGAATGCGCGGGAAAAGCGGTTGCTCAAAACAATTGTGTGGCAATTGTCAAATTACTTGGTTTCTTTTTTATCCTCTGCCTACTAATTTGTAGATTTAATCACTCAAATAACAAGCATTTCTTTATTTTTACTATTCATTTTCGTAAAAAGTTTATTTTCAAATATGGAATCCATTTCTATATAGCGCATGTGAGTGTAGTCTCTTTATGCATTTGAATTCATATTCTGCTAGTCTATCGATTTCTATAATTGTCGTTAAATAATACAATAATCTAAAGCAGCTCATTACATGCTTTCTGTTTTTAATTTTCCGAAACCATTACCACTGTTTAATGAATTTTTTAAATTTCCGGAAATATGAGGTGATTATTCTCAGCAGATATCAGAAATCACCAAATCACAAACAACATTTTAATCAGATCTCTAATAGAAAATTTTATCTAAGCACACAACAAGGTCAAAGACAACTCTATTAGATCCCAATGGCTTTGTGACCCAAAAACACTAACCCTGCTTGATATTACATTGGCATTCGATCAAATGGAACAACATTAGAGGAAAGACAAGGCAGAACATAAAATCAAATAACAAACGGAGGCTTTGTAGTTAGTTAACCAATTAAAGTAAAAATTTGGCATTAAACAACATTAATCAAACAGGCAGATGAAGTCCAGGAAAAAGTCATTATTTTTCATGTTCCAAGTTGAAGGTTTAGGCCATAAGGGCATCATGATCCAAGGAGGAAATGGCATGCAATGAACATGAAAGCGTAAGCCTCCTCCTCTCATCAGGGAATCTTCTCAATCACGACGCCTTCAACTCATCCATGCCAACACTTGCCTGTTCAGACAAGTGGAGTTTCGTGAGCACATAAATATTAACAGTTTACAAGAGCAGAAAAGTTATTAATTTTCTCTCTTCTTTTCTCATTGTTTTAATGTTTTCTATATAGAGAATCAATGGAATCACATGTGAAGCAAATTACGAAACGTCCATCAAAACTTAACAACCACCTGCTTTACTTTTCAACCCAATTGAGTGCATCCAGCGTGACAGTTATGTAAATCTACAAATTTGAGCATTAAAGCTAAATTTCAATAAACCCAATTTACCGTGGTCATTATGTGGCAAACCTTCATGCTCAAAATTCAACCATGATGTTAAAGAGCAAGGGCCTTAATAAATCTACAACAGAAAAATATCTTACCAGGAACTTGTGATTCTCTTTAAGTATAGGGGTAAAGGTAGTGCAAAATTTCTCTATATCGGCCATAATATCACCATTGCCTCCTATCACATCCATGAACTTCTTTCTGTCGGGAGCCAGCTTCATGGCAACCTATCAATATAATGACTACTAAGTCCATATTTCTAAACGAAAATATTCTCATTTACCATGTCTTTTGGACTTACAGTAAAGAAAAAGGTGGAATACTGAACATTAATTAAATCATGGAGTGCAAGTAATTATGAATGAGTGGATAAGCTAAACGGACTTAACTGATAGTATTAAAAAATACTTTCTATCAGAACAGTGAAACTATACTAAAGAGCAGGGTTTTTCTCTAACAAGTAAAAACACAGATATGAGTTCAGGTCTAATAAATATAATAGCTTCACGCTTTCGGATAAGTTATGTAGTTTTACATTCTAAATTCTAAAAACAAGAGATAAACTAGCATCAAAGATTAGCTGGCAAAGATGGGGGTCATGACTCATGAGAAAACATAAGAGCGCATCCAGGCCAAAATATTTATCAATGCTAGGCAGTAAATCACTTAAAAAGGAAGCACTCAACTTTGGAATATAATTGCCATAACTCTATTAGAGTTCAGCGTCGGACATCCAAAAGACTGAGGCCAGTATGAAAAATGGTTGTGCATTCAAATAAGAGAAGGGACATCAAAGACATTACACTGAAACTTGAGCTAGCAAGCCATCCATGCCATTTTTTCAGGGTCTTGCCATAGGAATCTGTACAAGCCTGTGACATTGTCCAATCTTGATGCTCCAGTAAGTTCCGAAACAGCTCTACCAAGAAATCCATGGCTCTGAAAATAAATCAAGAATAATATCATACAAATGTGGCTTCACATTCCAATGAAGTGCAAAGGCATAAAAGCGATAAACAATATATCATTTAATTTACCTTGTCAGCCAAAGAAGGCCATTGGTGCAGCTGGATGATGCTTTTGCAGTTTTTGTTTCAACCTCAAGTTGCACCAAACTGTACAAGTAGTTGAACTTGGAAGTATTCGATAAATACTTTGTTTCCAATCTCTGTACAAAGCAAAAATTGTAGAGAGCGAGAATACTAAGAGACAGTCAGGGTCAATAAACAAAGATAATGGTCTTACTTTGAACATATATACTAAGCAGATTGATGTATAAAATATAGACTAGATTAGCGTTGACATATCCAAGTTAGACAATACATATCGCATCTATTACTACCAAAAAGAAAGCAGTTCTAATGAAGCTAAAACAACAAAACCAGAAAGAAATACAAAACTCGGGTCAGAATGAATTGGAAAATACATGTAAAAGAACATCTTACCGTTATATTACCACCGATGTCTGATTTAACAAGGGTCATAGCAGCTCCAAACTTATCTGGCTCAAAAATACTTGGAATTACACTTCGTAAGTTAAAGGATCAAGCCCAGAACCAAACCACAAAGCTCATATTTTACAAATAACAAATTGATAGGTAGCATTATGCTCAAATATCATGCACAATCAACATGCATACCAAATGAAACTAAAAAGCTGGCTCGAAAAACTCAGAATAAAGGAAATTAAAGCCATTTTTAGGATCAGAAGCTCAAAATAAATTATGGAGGGAGAGAAATGAATGAACCTATAACAGGCAAAATCTGCTTGCACACTTCCAAGAAAGGCTTGGTCAGAGTCTCTCCTGCATCGGATTTGACACTCTTCAATCCTTCCAAAGCAGGAGCGAACACAGTCCCCTCCATCTTCCCACTTCACTGCGTAGACATATCATTATAAATTCATATATTCACACAAAAACAAGTAAACTATACAATCAAGCTCAAATCTTTCATTTTCAAATTTATTTTTCAATCAATTTCAACTAAAAAACAATATCCTAATGAACATTACATATGGGTAATCCAAAGAGAGTAAGAGGAAGATCGGAGCTTAAATGCAAGTTGCCGGTACCGTTTGATGAATCAGGGAGCTTCAGATGAATGGATCTGAGTAAATTTACAGAAATGGCAAAGATCAATAACAAAAATGATGATGATGATAAATTGATAATCGATTTAGAAAGGGGAAAAATGTGGGTTGGATTCGAAATTCCAAAAAAGGGGAACCTTTGGGGGACTTGGGTGGCGAAATTATGAGAAGAATCGGATTCTTCTGAGATTTCAGAGATTGGGATTGAATTGCTTTTGGAAAGGAAGTGGGATTTTAAAAGCCGAAGTGAAGGGAGGGGGATTTTTGACTAATTGACTGTTTGGAGTGTGTTCGAAGTCGATAGTGGATGGGATGAAATCATGAACGGCATTTGGTATACGACGTGTTGTTTGCGTAGTTGGATTGGCTAAGGGGTAACTGCCAGCCCGCTAGCGGCTTCCTGGCCGTTATAATATTTTTTTTTTACTGTTACCGTTTTGTTTTACCCGGGTGAAATTTTCTTTTACTGTATAACAGGTGATAAAAGGATCTAGGTCTCTAACTACAGCTGGGTTATAAATTGCTTCCATCGACATTCGACAAGCCAAATCAACCAAGTGACAAATTGTTTACTTACACTACAGGTCTGCCCAAAAAGTGTGGCAGCGGGCCCAAGATCGCCTTCAGAGGATCTCTGTCGAAATTCGAGTGCGGATGAGCGGGTTTGTGTGGGTTCCTCTTAGTGATGAGTTGTGTGGACTTATTTGGATGTTGGGTTTGGGTTGAAAGCTGTGGGCTTCTGGGTCTTGATACCACAGTCTATCCCTAGATGGGCGAACCAAGAAGTATATAGGCCTTAGTTGCCTTCAAATTAGGCGTGCCAATAGTAGAGACTGTTACTCGACAGTTCAAAGATGGGTTCCGTTTGCGGTCCAAGAACCTTTCTTTTAATCAAGTGATTGTGAGGCAAGTGGGCAAATTACTTGCGATGTTCTTTTCAATGCATTCTTCTTAATGTATCTAAGGACTTTAATAATTTTTCTTTCCAATCTAGTCCAAGTTCATGTGATTTCCGATATATTCATGTTAGCAACTTGTTATTTAGTTAGAAGCAGTTAGACACGCGGATTTCCTTAAGTCGAGATGATAGTATTGGACCAAAACATATAGATGGTTTTACGACTTAGAAACATCACACTGGTTAGTATATTCCGAATACTTAACTTTCCTTAAGAAAATCCGTTGTATTGCAATGGAAGTAAAGTACAATTATTGAAAAAGTTAATGCGTGAGTATTGAATGAAATGAGTAAATTACAAGTGATGTAAGTAAATTATCTCTTTCGTAATCAAGCCTTTGAGGGGCACGATCTTCTAGAAATCATCAACTGAATGAAAAACAGTCATAATCATGCCATAGGTTGGTAGAGCATTCGAGAGACGTTGAGACGCCAAAGGTTGAGTATCTGGATGCCTCAAAGACTGAGTTGAGTGGCAGTCGGGATGAGGTGAGTGTTTGGTGATCTTCAAGACTAACTTGAGCAGCAGTCAAGATGAAGGAAAGCTTTGAGTTCTTGGTTTAAGAACTGAGAGAGGGGTTGAGAAGAGAACTGAATCTTGATTCTACATCGATGAAACAGGTTGTGCCTAAATAAGCGAGCCTTTGAAAAATGAAACTTTTGAGGGTTTGCAGTTGTTTTGGAATTGATTGGGTTGATAAATTTGTTTGTTTGACTTATTGATTGGTTGTCCTTGAGAAGAAGTTTTATTCTCCATTTATAGGCGGTGAGGAGCTGATTTGGCTTGCCATGTAGACGTTTGCTAGACCCATGTTGCAGCTTACTTGTCTCGAACATCCCCTTTACCTTCTGACACATTTCGGCGTTTCAAGACCGACTTGCCCCTTCTCCACGCCTTCATGTTTCCAAGCCCCAAGTGGATGCTTTTGGGGTGCGCCTTGTGAATTGGGCATTTAATCTTGCCGAATTCTTGTTCTGGCCCAAAGCCGTATTTTTTCGGGTGTAAACATTGCCCCGTGAATTTGAAATGTTTTAATTCTTAAAAAAATTTAAATTCAACATGACCCCACCTCTGCATTTTTGTGATTCTATTGAATCCACTTCCCGAAGCCCTTTTTAGTTTGGGTATTGGCGGTTTCAGGTCCATTATTGCAATTTCTTCTGTTACCTTCTTCCTTGGAGGTCTTCTTTCTTCTGTTACCCCTTGTTATGAAAATATGTCCCCTAAAGCAGTTTCGAAAGGAAGAGCCCCAGCTGGTTCTTCACCTTCCTCTGGATTCGTGGATGGTCCCACTCCTGAAACCCCTTGGATTACTGGGCAAGGTTTTGAAGACTGTTGTATTTCTTCGCAGAATAATCTGCGAGTTTGTGAAGAAGGAGTTCATATTGCTAATGGTCATGTTCTTGTTGCGGATGCTGAACATCACTTCACCCTAGGTCCTTGTTGGCGAGGTCAAATTTCGGAAGAGGCAGCCCTCTTTTACAAAGATCTGTCTGGGTTCCAGGCCCCCCACATCTACCAACGGTCTTCATTTTCCTAGAGTGACCAACATTCCGAATGGGCTCGTTTATTCCCGGCGGGCCACAATTCGAAGATTGTCGATCGCTTCTTGCGTTGGGTCTGGAGAATGAAGAAGTTATGTTCTACTGATCTTTGGACCAATGGAGTATATCACCTGGTAAGCTTGTATGGCCTTCCTACCTGCCCTAATATGAATCTCTTTAGTGCCACTTTGTGTTTCTGGAATAGTAGCACTAACACGTTTGATTTCGGAGTTGGTCCTATGACTCCGACCCTCCTTGGTTTGGGGGTTTTATTTGGCTTGACTCTATTAGGGAGGATTGCTGATTTCACCAATTCATTTACTGGCCCCTATTTTACTTCGGACCCTGATCCCGAGATTGTTAGAGCTCCCCCTCTTTTAAATAAAATTAGCACTTTCACTCCGTACTTCAATGCTTTCTGCCCTTATGATTTGAATGGGAAACTTAAAGATGAGCAATCCTTCGGGGACTTAGGGCTTTCTAATGGCTACTTAGGTACTATTTATGAAAAAATCCAGTTCAACCATTTTTGGTTAGACTGGTTTGTTTTCCCGAATGCCTCTAAAGGCATCAAATAAGAGTTGGTTCCCTTAGCTGAAGCTCTCGCTTCTTGCAAGGATGTGGCCATAGGTCCGATTGTTCTGGCCCAAATATACAGTCTCATGCACTCCATTACTTGTTATCTTGGGTCAAAACCCTCTTTAAATGGACCATAATGGATGGTACAAGTATGGTTGAATTGGTCATTTCCTCAATTCCGACGACAAGCTCCTTCTTTTGTCCTTAAGGTTATTCTTGGTCAACGGTTGATGCACCTATCTCCAGTGATTTATTCTACTAAGGACTATTTTTCATTCTTCTTTCAACTGAAATCCCCTCCAAAAGAGCATTGGGAGGCTAGCGTGGTCTGATACTATCACTTGTTTGAGCATGGGGGTTATCTGGCTCTCCCTGAGAGCCCGAAACGGAAAAGGATGGTGATAAGAGATTTTATTAGCTACGTGACGACATGGTATCTGTTGAAGGGAGGGAATCATCACTCTAAATCACAGCTTGGTTTTGAAGTTTGTCAGCCTAACTTCCGTGCACACCAATTTGGTTTTCGCCAAGCCATTCCTGTGCCATTTGTGAGAGGCATGAATGCTGGTACTTCTTTTCGACTTCAGCAGTTCCCTGATAATGTTGCAATGACCATCCATCAATCATTTTTTGATGCGCGTATCCGATTCCCGCCTGGTATGGAAGTGTCCTATGAATGTACGCGTATCTTTGCGTTGTGGTGGTCATCTTACTTTGAGAGAACTTTCAAAGCATCTTTGCAAGCGGTTTCAGTACAACAATTTCAGTCTTTTAAAAATTCAGTGGAGTATTTTGCTGCCCTTATCTCTGCTTTTAGTCAAACCATTCGAGATCACAATGCCAACCCTCTCATTGGTAAGTTTTTTACACGTATGAAACATTTCCCTTTTCTTGCTAGCAATTCCCTTTCATGATGGTTTTGTTTGGAAGTTGGAATCAACGACGTGGATTTGCTGGTGGAGTGGGTTGATGATCCATTGTCCCTTATTGAGGACATTCTCGACGAGGCTCCAATTCTTGAGAGACATGTGGGTCAGATTGAAGAAGATGAAGAGGAGTCAGCTATCCCGATGGCTTCCAGTAAGCAATTCGAATTCGCTTTATTTGTGCTTTCATCGTTTGTTTTCTCTTTGCTTCCTAACTTTGCTTTCATTGCCCTTGACACTCCTGCTTCTTCCCTCAAATCCGCTGGTAGGGATAGGAAGACGGGTTCTTCTTCAGCTGTAGTGGCGACAACTTCAATTCTTGCTTCTGTTGTCCAAACTAGTCCTTTAGTTCCAGAGAAGAAACGTAAACATCGTCTGATCGTGGAGGAGGACGCAAGTGATGAGGTGTCCTTGTCTGAATTTTTGCGCATCAGGAAGCTTTCTAAGGGTGATAAAGTGCCTTCATCCTCCCAGGATCCTACTCCAACTGTCCAAGTTGCTTCACCTGGAGTCTTTCCTCAAGGTGATGTCCCTCTGGATAGCTCGCTTTAGACTCACGAGGTTAGATTATTTCTTTCTAACACCATTGTTATGCTCAGTGGCTTTTGGCATTTTTTTTTGCTAATTGGACGATCCTTTTTAGGTGACTTCTTCAATTCCTGATCCTTCGAGCATGCATGGTCACTCCATCCAGTGGTGTTTCCATGGCTAGTCCTAGTCCGGTGATTGATCTCTCTTCCGACCATTCTGACTCCAACCAGACTTCCCTAGCATCACCTGTATCCTGGGATGTTTCAATCTCAGAGTCAATCTCAACTGTGCCTTTTCCCACATCTCATGTCGTCCTTTCTGCTGCAAAATCCATGATTCTTTATAGGGGATCATTTATCCTTCCAATGGGTATGGAGTTGAGTGCTCCTGCTACCTCTGTTGTAGCTTCCTCTTTATTACCATCAACTGTGGATGGCTTTATCAGCGTAGGTGGTACCTCTGGTGAGACAGATGCCCCAATTTCAGTAACGCTAGTGTCTGGTCCTCAAGAAGTTTCTGTTGGGGATTCTCTTAACAACTCCAAGCCACCTCAGGACTTTTCTCCCGTCAATGAAGCCTCTGTAGTAGCTAGTTGCCAGCCTTTCCTAGTTTCTCTTGAGGAACCAGTCTCAATGGCTGTAGACTCCCCAATGCCAGTATAGGAAGCCAGCACGTCATTTCCTTCCTTGGCTGTTTTCTCCGAAGGTGGTTCTGGCGGTGAGGAACAGGGAACTGCTTATGTGTCTGGAAAGGTACTCTTCTATTCCTTTCCCATTGCTGGGACTTTTTGTGTTTCTTGATTCTGACCAACTTCTTTTGTTTAGACGTTTAAGTTTCCTGAAGTTGAACTTTTGGAGAAGGAGGTAGAATCTTATGTTACTTTAACTTCGAAAGCTTCTGACCATACTCCCACTGTTTTGCCTCCTCATCCCGAATACACAGCTGCTCGGGATCTTATCAGGGCCTTTGCTGATGGGGAAAATGTTCAAGATCTGGAAAAGGTCAGGAAGGCCTTGTTTGTCATGTCCAACTTCTTGCTAGTAGCTTCTGCCTCTGCTCAATCCTCAACAAAGATTTTGGATGATTATCAGAAGAAACTATCTGAGCATGCACAAAATCGAGATACACTTTCAACAGAAACTCCTTCTTCGGATGAGTTGAAGATGGTAGAACATGACTTCCTCAAAGGAAATGAAGAATGTGCTCAATGGGGCCGCAAATTGGTCAATGTGACTCAACAGCTAGAAGATCTTAAAGCTAGCGTTGCAGCTACAGAAGTGGAGTGTGCGTTCGTCAGGTGGGAGTATGAGCAAACAAAAGCCAGGAAATTGGCTAGTGAGAATAGCCTTCGAGAAAAGGAGATCCAAGCGCGAGTTGTTCACGAGCGGGAAGGTAGCCTCTCATTGGAGTTGGATGTAATGCGGATTGGGCTGCATGCCATGTTGGGCTTTTTGTTAGAACTTTGAATTTGGGCTTTTCTTTGGCCTCATTTGGCCTTTGTAATAGTGTACTTTTTATTTAAAATCTTCTGCGTGTGTATATGCGTATCTTGAACTCTTCGTTTTCTACGCCTCTCTTTAATTGCGGCATGGTAATCATTTGTCATGCCATTATCTCCTCTATTAATTCTTTTCATGCCCACTTGGTTTCACAGACCAGCGGTGAGAATTCTTGAGAAAAAACTTCCCTTTCTCCTAATTTCGTTTCTTGATTATGGCCTCTTGTGCTTCGTTCGATTCTACTGGCTCATCTTCTCGCTCGGTCGAGTCCCCTCCAAAGTATGATCAGTTGGTGGATGAGCTTGGTCGCCTTCGTTATGAAAACTCCGTCCTTGAGAAAAAACTAGCAATGGCGGAGACTCTCTAGGCAGAAAGCAAAGCCAAAGAGGAGGAAAAGGGTATGGCTCACCGGGAAAGGCTTCTCATCATTCGTCAGCAGAGGGCAGAAGACTGACTGAGCTTTCAATGATTGCAGATCTCGAAGGAAATCGTTATGAGACTCGTGATGAGGATGTGCTTCGTACTCTTGAACAGGGCATGGTCGGAGTCAACTTCTCCCGCAGCTGAAGATTTATATTTCCCTTGTATTTTCCCTTCTATGATGAATAAAATAACATTTTCCTCGGATAAACTTTACTTTTTATTTTATTTTATTTTATATTTATTTTTTCATTTTTATCTGTTGTCCACCGCCATTCATTTGTTTATAAAATGCCATGCATCTATGTTCACTTTCCGCACACAACATATTTTCTCACCTCTTGATATGGCCTCTAGTAGTCATGACCCTCTAGAGGTCTATGTCTCGTATTATACACAAATTGTGCAATGTCTCCAAACTGAATCTCAGGATCAAGAAAGGCTCATTCAGGATCTAGAGAAGCAAGTTCACCTTCTGGCCACTTTAACTGAGGCACATACCCATGAGACTTATCGCGAGAAGGCCTCCCTCTGTGCTCATACCATAACACTCAGAGATGCGCTGGCGGAAACTAGGGATCACATGATCCCTCTTGAGAGTGAGTTGGCTGCACTCCGCGATGAGGAAAATCATTTTTTGGCTGCCTTGGATTCTCGCAATAAAATGATTCGTCGCATGCATTGTTCGGCTTATCGGGATGGGTTTAGTCATGGTTTTGTAGATAGGATAGTCGGGAAACCTCATCCAGGGGTTGCATGTCTGTAATTCCCTTTATTACGATGAATAAAGTACTTTGCTTTCTTTTCTGATTCAGCACCACACATTTTCTGCTCGTAGTACTGTCTGGCCATTTTTGGCTAAGTTTCCATTTTTCACACTGCCTTACCTGTTTATGTTGATGACGTGTCCTAATGCAAATGACTTAACTTTGCATGTAATATTATGCTGACATGTGTTGTATATGCACAATTATAAGCCTTCTCTTATAATTATGCTTTGGCAAAACACTTCATGCAACTTTGACCCATATGGCCATGTCTAGTGATTCTTTTAATTCTCACTTGCGTAGTTCCTGAGCACTTGTGCCTTCTCTGTATGATCAAGTTATCAGATCCCGCTTGTTGGTGGAAGGTAATGATCATGATGCTCGATTCTTGCAACACTAAGTCCAACTTAATCATATTGATAAACTAAACACCCTACATAGGTCTTCAATCTCTTTTTCAATGCTTCATCAGCAAGTACGATTAGTATAGGATGAGGTCCATAGGGAAAACTCAACTTTGCAATGACTGGAAGATATAACCTTGCTACTTCCAAAGCCAGGATCTTAGATCTTGTGGATATGATCAAAGCTCGCGATCTTACTCTCGAAACCATTTCCCAGAAATCCCTCAAGGATGGTTATGACGATGGGTATATAACTTGAGCCGCTGATCGACCTCACCCTCAAGGATGGTCTAAGAAGAAGTTAGCTGCTAAAATTGAAAGCCATTCTAGTTCATCTTGATTTGTTTAACTATGATCTTTCTTGGCTTTTCTGGTTTTTGCAGATTTTCTTGTCTTTTTTCCTGGCCATTTACTGGCCTTTGTATGCAGGTCGAACATGTAACAAACGTCTTTTCATTTTTTGTTGCTTTTCTGATGCCAATTTTTGCATTTCCCCTTTTTGAATAATTGCAACAAACACGATAATGATCTTGTCTACACATGAGGGACTTCTTTAAAGGAAATGTCCTTTCACTTTGCTTCTTCTAAGCATACCCTTTAGCAATCCTATTTTTATAGACCTGGTTGCTCTTTATTTGGTCTATTGTTGGTGGTATAAACTACTTGTCATGGAAACCCCATGTCAAAATAGGCCTTTCCCATTCTTCAAGAGTTAAGAATCCTTGTTCTAGTATTTTGTGGGTTGTCACCATAGTAGGGCGGCCATTTTTGTCTTCACCAATTAGCTTGATGCACCCCAACTCGGGATCATAGAAACTGGCTTCAACTACTGTAGGATTAGCCACGAAAGGCCTTGAGTCTGCCTAGATGGTCTCCCAAAAGCCTCTTTCAAAGGTAACTTAATTGGGATTCTAGATCACGATCTATTGGTGTAACATGGAGTGAACACACATACTCTTGTGGATCCAATCCAGCAACACGTTGTAGCTAGCAGTGTTGTCTACCACAAAGAATGCTAACATCAACTTCTTGGATCCAACCGTAATTTCCAAGGGTAAGACCCCGTGAGTCTTGGTGATGGTTCCGTTGAAATTGGACATTATGGTCGTAGTCGGAAAACAATCTTGAAGGTTTATGTTCAATTTTTTTTATCATCATATATGGTAGAACATTGATGGAAGCTCCTCCATCAATCATCATCTTATCAATCGGGATCCCCTCCAGATGGGCTATGATGAAGATAGGCCTTAGGTGATCCGTCATTTCCTTAGTCGGATTAGAAAACAACATCTTCTCCCTGCGGAGGGTGGATTCCGAGATGACCTTTTGATCGTCTTCATGATCATTTGGTATTTTGATTGATGCTCGGGATGGCTCATAGGTAATAACATCGCCCTTCATTCGGTTAACCTGATGGTAAACTGCTGTCAAGTGTTCTGGCAGTACAACCACCAAGTTTATTTCAGTCTGGGCTTCTTGTTGTTTCTTGTCAAACAAGTCATCCATCTCCATGACCTATGGAAATTATTTATTGAATTCTCTTAGTTCTTCTTCGGTCATGTCTTGACCGTAATCTTCTTGAATGATTGGTTTATCCTCCCCTTTTGAGGTTGGGATCTCCGCATCCTTGAGTTGTTTGCCTGGCAAGTCTTCTGGCGCAAAACTACCGAATACAATTTGCCTCCTTATCTTAGCAGAGTTCTCCGAGATGGAGTCCAGAAGAGATATGGTTCTTAGCTTATTGACCACGACCTCTCTCTTCTTCTAGTCCTTTTTTGGAGGACTCGTTAACTCCCTTTTGGTCACGGGAGGGGTTTTTTTGTTCTTTTTCTTCTTTGGGAAGAATTGCCCCCAAATTACTACCCCCAAATTTTTCTAGGCGCGCATGTAGGCTCTATATAGTCTCTGGATCCTTCGCTTTACTGATCTTCCTAATTCTCTAACTAGCTTTCCATCTTTGCCAATCACATACCACTTTCCCTCTCGGATTATTGTTTTCTCGGGCTTTGTCTTCATGGTTGTCTGCTCCGAAAGAGCAGGTATATTGCTACTGAAACTCTGTTGGCTAGCTTGCCCCATAGTTTCTTGGCTAGTGACTCATTCATGCTTTCTTTTGATGTTTCCCAACCTCTGGAAAACAGAGCTATGAGGTAGCTTGCCTTTGGGACTATGTGGACCAAAGCTTGTCTCTGAGACCTTGAGGAAATCCTTATCCCGATGATCCTTTGAATTTTTAAGTTCCAGGTCTATTTTAGCACTTGGGGTTCTAGATCTCTAGGACACACTCTGTCCTACACTTGCTACACATTACTACTCCAGCCACAACTGTAGCCAGCAACTTCTCAAGTTGCTAAATTTCTTCATGAGGTTTTGGCTGATCCTCGTTTACTATCTTGGCCTTCTTTTTAGATCGAGGCCATTGAAGGTTGAGCATATTAACTGAGGCCATTGGGATAGGATTTGTGTCTACTCCCATTGGTGTTTTAGGAATTGGGACTAATGCAATATGCCCATGGTTAATCAAACTTTGAATTGTGTCCCTGAACTGGACACAATTGGTTGTGGCATGGTGTGGTGAAACATGCCATTTGCAAAATTGTTTTCCTTTAATATCCTTCAGCCTAGGCATCTCCTACTTGGGATCATGTTTGATTCTTTTGCCTTTACCAACTCATTGTAGATCTATCCAGCTTTGGTAAGGTCGAACGAGTACAAGTTAAACACTGGTACCTTGTTTGTGAAGTAACCTCCAATCGGGTTGACTGTTCTTTGTTCCCGAGCGGGTTTAACCAATGATTTAAGGGTTACTGGTACCTTGTTTGCGAAGTGCTGCCATGTCCATTAAAGAGTGCAAAGGTTGGTGGTTTGAAATTTCTTGGAAATAGATTGTTCTGGTCTACGTAAGCCGGGTAAGGCTTTCTGTAGATTGGGACATTCGCTATTCTTGGAGGTGTTGCCTGACCTTGCATCATCAGTCTTATTTCTGTCATCTTGTTCATGATGGCCTGATGCTCTGGATTACGGGGTGGCCTCTGGTTGGGCCTAAATTCTTCTTTTGATCCCATGTCGTTTGGATAAGATTTCCTCCAGTTTTCCAACTAATTTTTACTTCCGATCGAGATGATCTTGGACAATTTAACTTTTGATTCTTCCCTACTAACCATTGGTGGTTGGTACTTGGAAGACATCCCAAATTCTTCTTTTGACATCCCTTAGCGATTTTTGCTTGTTTCCGGGGTTCCATTTCTGGAGCCTTTTGAGAAGATAGGCTATGAGATCATGATTTCAAGGGTTGACATCCTAGATCATGTGGTCTTCTTGCCTTTGTCAAGGCTCAAAGCTCCCAAGGGCGGGATGTTTTCTTCTTTTTCTTCATGTTTCCCTTGCTTGGAAAGCTCTTGGACCTGACGATACAAGGCCTCTATCTGTGTACAAATGGGGAACAGGCAATCCTTGATGAATTTCATCAAGACATCCTTGGTTGTCTCCTAGTTGGTGATGTCTTCAACCTCTCCTTCACGGGGAGACTCCATGTCAGCTACTGGTAGTGACAACTCAGGCACCGTTTCTCATGAGCACTTTTCACAAATCTTCCTTTAGCATCTCGGCGTCGCTCAGAATATCTGAACTTGGACATGCACTAGAAAGAGTCCAATTGGGCGTGCCAGATTATGATATGCCCAAAAAGTGTGACAACGGGCCCGGGGTCGCCTTCAGAGGATCTCCGTTGAAATCCAAGTGCGGAGGAGCGGGCTCATGTGAGTTTCTCTTAGTGATGAGTTGTGTGGACTTGTTTGGATGTTGAGTTTGGGTTGAAGGCTGTGGGCTTATGGGCCTTGATACCACGGTCTATCCCTAGATGGGCGAACCAGGAAGTATATAGGTCTTAGTTGCCTTCAAAGTAGGCGTGCCTCTAGTAGAGACTGCTACTAGACAGTTCAGAAATGGGTTCCGTTTGAGGCCCAAGAACCTTTCTTTTAATCAAGTGATTGTGAGGCAAACGGGCAAATTGCTTATGTTGTTCTTTTCTATGCCTTCTTCTTAATGTATCCGAGGACTTTAATAAATTTTCTTTCCAATCTTGTCTAAGTTCATGTGATTTCCGATATATTCATGTTAGCAGCATGTTGTTTAGTTAGAAGTAGTTAGACACGCGGATTTCCTTAAGTCAGGATGATAGTATTGGACCAAAACACATAGATGATTTTACGACTTGGAAACAACTGTAAAATACACTCGTTGGTATATTCCGAATATTTAACTCTCCTTAAGAAAATATGTTGTATTGCAATGGAAGTAAAGTACAATTACTGAAAGAGTTAATGTGTGAGTATTGAATGCAGTGAGTAAATTACAAGTGATGTAAGTAAATTATCTCTTTCGGAATCAAGCCTTTGAGGGGCACGATCTTCTAGAAATCATCAACTGAATGAACATAAGTCGGAATCATGCCATAGGTTGGCAGAGCATTCGAGAGATGTTGAGACGCCAAAGGTTGAGTATATGGATGCCTCAAAGACTGAGTTGAGCGGCAGTCGGGATGAGGTGAGTGTTTGGTGATCTTCAAGACTAACTTGAGCAGCAGTCGGGATGAAGGAAAGCTTTGAATTCTTGGTTTAAGAACTGAGAGAGGGGTTGAAAAGAGAACTGAATCTTGATCCTCGATCGAAGAAACAGGTTGTGCCGAGCCTTTGAACAATGAAACTTTTGAGGGTTTGCAGTTGTTTTGGAATTGATTAGGTTGATCAATTTGTTTGTTTGATTGATTGATTGATTGGTTGTCCTTGAGAAGAAGGCTTTTTCTCCATTTATAGGCGGTGAGGAGCTGATTTGGCTTGCCATGTAGACATTTGCGGGAACCATGTTGCAGCTTGCTTGCCTCGAACATCCCCTTTGCCATCTGACACATTTCAGCGTTTCAAGACCGACTTGCCCCTTCTCCACGCATTCATGTTTCCAAGCCCCAAGTGAGTGTTTTTGGGCCGGGCCTTGTGAATTGAGCATTTAATCTTGCCGAGTTCTTATTCTAGCCCGAAGCAGGATTTTTTCGGGTGTAAACAACTACAAAAATGCAAATTTGAACTTAAATGAATAGAATTTAATTATTCAAATCCATTTAATTTGGTTCAATGTGGTCAAATTTAAAAATCTAGTCATTTTAAATTTGAACAATATTGAGGTGCTGACTATTCATAATTCAATATTCTTACCAAAATGACATGGCCCAATAATTTTAGATTTTTTAGTCGAAATGCACCAAAAACTGCGACTTTAATCTCACTATGTACCTAAAATGCTCATTTGTCTCACTTATCATCCAAAACGCACTCTCTCCATACAAATATTTGCACCAATTCCGTTAACTCCATCTAATAGTCTTCAATATCATGGACAATTTTGTCATCTCAAGCCACGGGGTTATGAATGGGACACTAAATACACATGACGCGGAAAATTAGGATGAATATGAACAAATTGGAATGGTTTATGAATGATTTCAAATGTGTTCATGCACATCCCAATTTCTCACTTCATGTGTATTTAGTGCCCCTTTATGACCTCGTGGCTAGAGATGACAAAATTGCCCTTGATATTGACGACTATTGGATGGAGTTAACAAAATTGGTACAAATTTTGTATGGAGGATGGATTTTGGGTGGTAAGGGAGACAAATAGCTCTGTTTTTAGGTGAATTAGAAGGCTTCTTCTATTAATGTCAAACCCAAAAAAACTTTGAGAGATTTGGTGAAGGCTTGTTGTAAGGAATTGTTTTGGCTATGGAGAGAAGTCAGAAACAAACTTTGAGAGAAGAATAATATTGAGGGATGGAGAGAATTCACCAAATCCCTCAAAGTTTCCATTGTCAAGGCTTCTATTGTCATCAACCCTCAAAGTTTCTACTCTACAGACAAATAAGAGTTCGAAGGCTTCTTCTATTGTTGATTATATGGATTTTAATGAGTTGATTAGACTTTGATCATCGAGTTTGATAGATTTTCATAACACTGTGAATCCTTATAAATTTTGTATGGTCTATTACCATTCCAGGAGCATCTTGGCTAGTTTCAAATTTTCCATATTCATATGAATGGTTGTCATCATCCCTGTTGTTGGGGTGTTGGCGGCGACAATAGTGAGGGCTAACAATGTGAATCCTTATAAAATTTGTAGTGGTCTATTATCATTTCATGAGCATCGACCTTCACTAGTTTCAAATTTTCTATATTCGTATTAATGGTTGTCATTATCCGTGATGTTGGAGTATTGGCGACAATGGTCATATATACCGCCATGGTAAGGTGGTGGCGGTAACGACCATATATGGTAAGGTGGTGGCGGTAACGACCATGGTGCGGTGGTGGTAGTGGTAGTGGGAAGATAATGGTAGTATGGTGCGGTGGCTTGGTTGTGATGTAGGTGGTAATGGTGGTGGTTATATACAGTACAATGATCTCAAATTAATAGCCTACATAAAATAAGGCAAAATTGCAAACAAAAAACACGAAGAAGAAGATATTCCACCATAATTTCATATAAGGAGATTTTATTAGAATTTGAAGCTCATGATGATGAAGCAAAATTGAGAATGTATTAATACTAGTGATAATATATTTGGAGTTAATTAGAAGAATTTGGGCGGATATTTGATAGCATTTTTGAGAATCTTTTTGGAGGCAGCGTCAGCAAGATCAATGCCACAAATATCAGCCAATCTGATGAGGTATAGAAGCACATCAGACAGCTCTTCTCCCAGATGCTCCTTATCTGATTCCTCCCAATTTGGCAACCCTTTGTCCACCTCTCCTCTCCATTGGAATATTTCTGATAGCTCTCCCACCTCTCCCACCTACGTACCAACCACATCGATCATACTTTTTCATTATTCATATCAAACCAACAATCAATCATTACCAACCATTAAATTAAATCTTATTTCAATTTCGTTATTAATTTCTCTGATTTCCATCCACTCATTATACATCAATGGTTTTAATTCAATCTGTGAGATGCTATATATATGTATACAATCAAAACTAAAAACGTATAAAGTCATGTGCATGTGTTGCGTAACATTTGTTTCTCTTAATTGTCTGGATTGAAACCCTAATAAGATTTTAATATATTCTTGTATGTGACGTGGTTGAGAATCCTAACAAGATTAATTTGATATATTCTTGTACGTATGGTTGAGTTTTGCTAATGCGCGCAATCCGTACAATGTTCTTAAAAACAACATAAAATTCAATAAAGAAATATACGAAATGTCATTGACGGCATATGTTATTTCGAAACCACGTACCAAGATTCCTTAGGCTTTAATGAAAAATCATTCATCCCTTAACCAACCATCAATATTGCTTTATAATGTGAGATAATTAAGTCTCTGTGCATGTCTAAGAGAAAATGTGTTGGTATATCTAATAATTAGTACAACATGGAGAAGACTGAAAAGTTCACAAATAATGCTTAAATTACACTTAAGCATAGATTTTGATAAGATTAAAACGAATATCACGATTATGATTCAAATTTACAGTCTCATATAAAAATATTCTACTGACTTTAATTTACAGTCTCATAGTGGCATGATTAACCAAATGAACATACAAAATTAGAGGAAGGTTCATTACCATAGCAAGGAGTAGATTTCTGGGGCTATGATATTTCTCCCAATCTCTGGCCTTGGCAAATTCCTCAAGCTTCTGAGAGAGGTCCTTGAGACTAATACTCACTTTTTCTTCTGCAACAAGAATCTCTTCTTCACCTCCCATTGTTTTTCAGTGATATATTATATTTCATGGAGGGAGGAGAGGAAGCTCTTATAGGTCAAAAAGGGTTGAAATTGGAAATATTAATATCTATCTTTTGAAGGAATAAGTATCTATATGCAAATAAATAAAATTGAAAAAGGAAAGAGATATGAAAAGTCTAAATAAAATTATACAAGAGATTCTTTACTGACCCCCACCCCACTCTCTGCAAAATGGCCAACTTATTCAATGCATAAATTTAGTAGAGAATATTCCACCATTATTATTATTACCAATTAAATCAAAAACCATTAAGGAGAGATGAGATTGCAAATCCAAGTTGAATTAATGTGCAATTTTTGGTCATTCATTTCGTGCTACCAAAACCACTAATTAGCTAAAAGATTTTAGGTTAGGTTGCTCACAAGTTGTAGCTCATCTCTAATTGGATCTTGGTTACAAGTATTTACTCTTTTTACTTGAAGGCTTCCTTCGATTTAATTCCCCTTTTTATTAAACTTTGATTTCATTATTTACTGACCTACATTAATTGCTTATTGTTTTAGAATGCGTGATCAAATTAAGTTCTGAGTTTAGACAAATAAACTTCAGTTTAAGGCCTCCAGTATCAAATTTTGGAAAACTTAGGTACCATGAATGTGAAATAACCATGTGCAACGTCTCACATCACTCACAATTCAAAAATGTGAATTGTGACCATGTCTTAGAATTTTGCGAACCTAAAAAAAGAACATATATATAGTTTTATAGAGAGATGGAGAGAGCGAATTAAGCTTAAGTGGTACTTGATGAATCCATGCACCACTTCTAACCGTTTTCTTGAGACTTCTAACCGTTTTCTTGAGGCTTCTAACCGTTTTCTTGAGGCTTCAAACAACTAGTCATTAAGGGAATGTTTACTTACCTGGAATGAGAATAGTGGACAATCGGAGAAATGGATAATAGGAGAAATAGGTAATCACATATATATAGTTTTATAGAGAGATGGAGAGAGCGAATTAAGCTTAAGTGGTACTTGATGAATCCATGCACCACTTCTAACCGTTTTCTTGAGACTTCTAACCGTTTTCTTGAGGCTTCAAACAATTAGTCATTAAGGGCATGTTTACTTACATGGAATGAGAATAGTGGACAATCGGAGAAATGGATAATAGGAGAAATAGGTAATCATTCTCATTGAGGTGTTTACAAACTATATAGAATTAGAACATTAATGAGATTGTTAACGGAATAAAAATTGATTGATTACTAAAATGCCCTTTCTTTTTCCCAGTTTTCTCAACATCTTGTTCTCTTGTCTGATCACCCTCTCAAAATCCATGTGCTGAAAGATTAGATTCATTACAAAATAAATAAAGTGTTCTTTTCATTTTCTGAAAGATTCGATTCATTAGAAAATAAATAAATTGTTGAGTGAGGTGATGGACAATTTTAGTACATAATAAATAAATAAAGATTTGATTCATCATAAATAAATAAATAATTATTGTAAAAGTGGTAGGGCAATTTTAGTACATAAAAAATAAAAATAGGTAATGGAAGGCATTAACACCTCTTCCCTAGTTAATCCCATTTCTCATTTTGGGGAAATGACATTAAGGATTTCATGTGGTGCCCACCGGTTAAAAAAATCTAATTTTGCAAGTGAACACATGAGTACTCCGTAATAGGAATCATTGCCTTTAATTTGATTCTCATTATCCCTAAGTAAACAAGCCCTAAAACTAGTATAAAAGAAAGGAAGTCTTTTTAATGACTTGAGATAGGCCAATCTCGAGATGCTTTACTCCTAACCTCACAAGGTGACGGAGCTTTAATGAATATGTATGTCGACACATATTAATTAATTTGTAGAATATATACTAATACAAATTACTCAGCTAGCATGCTAAAATCAACTACTTGGAGAACGTGAAGTCTTTTTTATTGGTCGTCTGTTTTAATATAAACGGATTCCGATACATATATATATATATATATATTTTTTTTTAATTTTTAATTTAGAAGAAAACAAATTAACCATGTTCTTTTTATTTTTATCTCAAACAAACCATGTTCTTTTTATTTTTATCTCAAACTAACCATGTTCTTAACTCAACAAAAACTTGCTTGTTCCTCCTTTTCATTTGGATGCTTTTCCTTTAAATAGCTGCGGCACCACGCATGACGCATTAATTAAACTTTTAATTTGTGAATGTGTGAAAGATATCCAAAGTTATTAAAAAGTAGGATTTTCACACATGGAAGATGGAACCATATGATTTTGCCAAATGTTACAGTATATACATCGTTAGATTGTCAATTTAAACTACCGATCATATATATAATAATATTTCTTATTAGTGCACGTGTAGTGTGAAACGAACTATAAATGTATTGGCAAGTATGTATGAAAATATCCGCAATATTCGTGAAATTTCTATCTATATATCTGTATTTTGGGGTCTCGACATTAAATTAGAGGGAAAGAAATATCCACGATATTTCCTTGAATATATCCGTATTTAAGGGTCTTGGTATAACAATAGGGGGGAAGAAAAATCTCTCCTCAATGTTCATGATATAGGTATAAAAATTGGGTGCTTAAGTTTTTCCCAAAATTTCATTCAAAATTTTCAAATTTTGGACTAAATTTTCAACATTTTTTTGTTAAGCGTGAATGATATCGATATTGATATCGAAATATCCGTCGATATTTCCATAAATGTAACTGTCGATATTTCTGTGAAAATCGATATTTTCATCCTTGCTAGCAAGTTGAAGAACATATTAAACATTAATATTAAACACTGATATTAAACACTAATATTAAACAAGTACTCCATAATTCTTTTATTGAACTAGTATAAGCATATATTGTGAATTCAACGATTGCAAGGAAAGTTGTAAAGAAAAAAAGAAGATTAGATGTCATTCGACTTCAATCAATAAAAAGCATTGTGCAAATGACCACCAAAGCAATTGCTTATAAAAAAATAATTTTGAACGCAATGGTTTTGTTCAAGTACAACCTGGAGAATAATCATCGTCAAGTGTGAATATAAAATCTAAATAGAATAGACACAAAATACAAGAATATACGATATGGCAATTATGAAAAATAAATAAATAAATAAAAATGTGTTAATCACTAGTATTATGATTTACAATAGTATTTTTTTATTCATTTGATGAATAGATTTTAAATTCAATTTGCATGATATTATATTAATTTTGATGCTTAATTATATTTGATTTATTATGTAAATCAACTTTAAGCCGACTCCAAGTTAGGAAAGAATTAAAGATAAGAAGGTAGGTTGAAATCAAGTAGCGAGGTAGATGCGGATATGAAAGATGCACAAAGATAAACTTAACAATGATTCAGTGTCATGGAGAAGATACGATTACGATAAGATAAAAATCATCAAAATGAGAAATGCTTGAATTATTTATGTGAAAATTCTCAAAATTGTAGATCAACTTTTAGAATCACGCAAGCATGTTGTTCTAAGTAGCTAGGTCGGTCGGTTTGACGTTGACATCCATCTTTCTTCACTGATGGTAACCCCTTACAATATTTCTCTTCTTTTTTATTTGTTTTAATTACAAAGTTACTAGACTACTAGAGCCTATAGGCTTGAGTTGAGTTAGAGAAAAATGGACCAATGTGATCAGGGTCGGTGATACGACCCATTCCAGAATATAATGAAAATTAAATAATTAACTTGAAAATCCGGTGAGTTTGTAACGACCCGTAAATTTAATTAGTGAATTTTTGCAAATTAATTTAGGAAATGACGATTTTACTCTCGGGGCTCGAAAGTCACTTTTCGTTCGGAGATATTTTTGGAAACTTTTCTTGAATTGTTGTGCAGGTTTCGAACTCACGAGTTCATATGCAAGCGGCATGCGAAAAACGGATCCCGGATGTGGAAGATATGTGTCTAGAAGCTTCAGGAGTATTTTGGTAATTTATGTGGGTCATATATTTTAACCCGCATTTATCCAGATTTTTCTGATTCAATCTCTCTCATCCCTCGACTCTCTCTCTCTGGTCCAGCAAAAACCGAATCCTTTCACCTTTGAACTCGAAATATTTGGTTGCTTCAAGCCAAACCAATTACCATAGCTTATCTATGAGCACAATACTACCTTCCTTGAGTTGTGAGGACTTCGGTGGATGGAGAAAAAAGGACCCAAAGATAGACCGAAGCTTTCCGGCCACCAAAGGTGAGGTTTCTCAATTTGGACTTCATATTTGAATTCCTTGGATCAAGTAGATGAATTTCCATTATTAGAACGTTGAATTTCGTTGGGAATTGAGAGAGTTATGTAGCTTTGAATTTTCGGGTGGATATGGAGGATTTTTGCAGAAATGAACAGTAATTGTGTCTGATGTTAAAGGCGAGTACGCTTTGCAGTCGCAGCTGTAGGCGCGCGTGGGGGAAGGGTCATCGCCCCTCCACCAGCGTGTAGGGGAGCATGGGGCACTTCCCCAGGGTCCCGTCAACACGTGTTTTCATGTTTTCGACATTCTGGACCTTTTGGACCAATGTGATCAAGGTCGGTGATACGACCCGTTCCGGAAAATAATGGAAATTAAAGAATTAACATTCAATGAGTTGGGTTGAACTAAAAGAGTTTTGGATCATTCGTGAAGGTCCAATGTTTTGGTGGGCCGTAAATTAAATGATTGGGTCACGAATTGACCATTTTACCCCCGTATTATTGATGGGTTCGGCATTCACTTTTTGATCATGAACACCTTTGGCTACTTTTCTCGTACCATTACGTCCGTCTCGGGTTCCTGAGTGTGTAGACAGGCGGCAAACAAGAATCGGAGTTCGTACGAGAAAGTTACGGGTCTAAAATAAGAAGGACGAAATGGTAATTTCTAAAAAGTTCAAACATATAAATTCTGGAACTCTCTCTCTTCCCTCAGTTGGTCAAACACTCTCTCTATCTCCTCGAACTCTCTCTCTACTCATGCGATCGCCGCACCACCACCACTGTCATCGACCCACATGGAGGTCGAATCGAGCCAAACCAAGGCCAAAAATAGCATCCCTTCATGTTTGCGAGCTTTTTGGTGCCATATTCGAGACGAGAGCAGCACCGGATGCAGAGGATCAAAGTTGAGTTTTTGGGCCGAAGCCTCTCGGCCTTTTTTCGATCAAATAAGGTAAAATTTCTAAATTCTAAGCCTGGATTTGGATTCCTAGTGAAGAGGAGATGAATCTACATGTGTAGATCGTGAAAAATGATGAGGAAATGACTGAGCTAGGAGCTCGCTGGAGATGGCGGATTCCAGTCAACTTCTCCGGCGAGTTCTGGCAATCTAGTTCGAGCTGGGAGCTGACATGGCAGCCCAGTCAGCTGCTGACTCAGCTAACACGTGATGTCATGTGGAGCCACGAGGTAGCCTAGTCAGCAGCTGAGTCATCTGTCATGTAGTGCCACGTGGTAGCACAGTCAGCTGCCTAGTCAGCCGTCAGTCAACCATCAAGTCAACTGACGCCGTCAACAGTTGACTATGCTAACGGCATTAGCATATCCCGTTAAAAGCTAACGGCGTTAGCATATCCCGTTAAAAGCTAACGGCGTCATAACAGATTCTAACGCCATTAATGTTAATGGAATATTCTGATTCCATCAGAGCGACGAAATATTTCACCGTGACTTTTCAGGCGCGTGGTCGGAACGTGAGGCGCGTAGCCGATGCATGGGGTGGCCACCGGCCTTCTGCCAGTCCATGACGGCACGTGGAGCCGTTTCCAGACCCACGGCGGCGTGTGTCTAGGGCTTTGAGGCATCTCGGATATGTTTTCGACAGTTTTGAGGCCTTTTAATTTCATTTAAAGCCCCATTTGAGTAAATTCAGTTTGTATGGGTTTAATACGGGTGAGTTTAAAGTCCATGGGTCGAAGTACCCATCTAATGATGCAATAAAGGGCTTATTGTTACTAATGCCTCCTTTTGATTGGCAATTTGTGCGAGGTGTTGATGGAGAATTCCACCACTTTGCAGCAAAATCGTGGTAACGTTCAGAAACAAATGAGCTAACGAAGGAAGTTCGTGAGATCCTGTCAGGAGACTTTTCACCGATGAACTTTGAGTGGACCCTTCTCCCTACACCTTCAATTATACATTGCTTTTATTGAATACTTGTTAAGGATAAAGTATTGGAATGTTAGAAAGCAAACAAGAATGAAATGATCACATGAGTGATCTTAGACTATGCCGTGGGTAACCTTCAAGGCCCGACATAGTGAAATACAACCATTAGGGTTAGAAACCCTAGGAAGAGTAAATACTCCGCAATGAGTATAAACTAGATGATAACAGTAAATCTCGAGGATAGATTTCGAGATATATCGGTGAAAGGTAAATACTCCGAAATGAGTATAAACTACCACTATTA
Source organism: Oemleria cerasiformis (assembly GCA_037349345.1). Taxonomy (NCBI): domain Eukaryota; kingdom Viridiplantae; phylum Streptophyta; class Magnoliopsida; order Rosales; family Rosaceae; genus Oemleria; species Oemleria cerasiformis. The sequence goes on along the minus strand of JAZGTL010000010.1, from coordinate 6,163,642 downwards.
CGATGTCTCGATGGAAGATTTCGAGACAAGTAAGACGACGAAAATCGAGAATTACGGAGAGATCGATACGAGTATGATTGTCACGATGAGTATGATACTCGAGAGAGAGAGAGAGTTTACGATCGAGATGCTAGTATCGAAGATGTGATGCCGGTACATCGCATATGTTGGTCGAGATGCTATTGTTGAGGAGTCATACTGGATTAGCATATGTGTTAGTGTTGAGGTACTATGGTCGAGGCATTCCGGCCTAGTACATGTATCATGTGTCTGAGTCATGAGTCATATGATAGTGCGATGATTACCGATGATACATGCCGGCATAGCACATGGGTCATATAATAGTGTGATGATTATCGATGAAACATGCAGGCATAGCACATGAGTATGTATTGTGGTGCGAGGATTGCCGATGAATCATGCCAGCATAGCACATATGTCAATCGTGTAGTCATGAGTCATATGACAGTGCGATGATTACCAAGGATGTCATGCCGGTATAGGACGTGTGTCAGTTTTGGTATGCCCATGTGGTGGCCGCTGGTGTCGTACCTGTCTATAGGCCACATGCCAGCCTCCACGTGATCGTTTTCTTGCGCTCACTCTATACTAGTTAAACATCGCCAATTCTTCACATGGTTGTGGTACGAGCAAAGACACCCAGCCTGTCACGTGAGTGTGACTTGTGCAGCTACAGTTCCATTGGGATACTTGTGTATGTGTGATGCCAGCCGATGACATATGCCGACTGATGCCAGCCGATGATATATTCCGACTGATGATGTGATGTGCTAGCCGATGATACATGCCTGCTGATGCCAGCTAATGATACATGCCGGCTGATGATGTGGTATGCCAGCCGATGATACATGCAGACTGATGTCAGCCGAGGGTTTTGTCGGCTAATGTGAGTCTGGGTCCGAACGCACGAGTGTGACGTCGAGTTATACGATACCATCCGTAAAGTGATAATGAGAGTAAGACGTTGAGCGGATCGATCTCATTCGTAGAGAGACGATGAGAGTGAGGTATAGGGATCTGAGTTATCCATGAGATGGATGCGTCCCTACTTGACAACTGAGGATTCATACCGGCTTATGGGAGATGATAGTCGATGACTTATATTGGCTTATACGATTCAATAGCCGAGGGACGTGCTGGCTAAAATGAGTTGACGATGATTGTCATGGGCTTGATTGAGATTCAAAGCACCAGTGAGTCAACACTCGTCACCATGGTCAGTAGGTTTGGTGTGGGCGGTGACCCAGATAGGCGAGCTTTGTTTGGTTGCCTGAGGGCGATAGTTCATTGCCCGCCATCTTTCAACGTAACGATGGTGGTAATGTTTTTACTTAATCACCATAAGGACAAACTGGCTATTACTGGTCCTTCAGGAAGTGCTGATGTTTTGCTTTCTAAAGTGGAAAAGAAGCCGAAAGTGGCCTTAGCCTCTAGGGCTTCATTTATGATCACCATGATAACCCCATGCTTCGCTGTGAGTGAAAATTTAGTTAGTGGCTTTCGTCACTGGAACTCAGTGTTTAGGTGTCGGCCAGTACCCGTGATTGTCGATATCATGGTGGATATCCGAAGCGGGGTGTATTAGTTGGTATCAGAGCATGGTCGTGGGCATCGTCGTTGGGTACGGCCCCAGGATGATCGTAAATGCCATGATGAGCGTGTTAGTTTACTTCCCTGATTGAGACCGTGTTGTAAAACGGTTTACTAGTCTAACCCAATCAGGTAGGAAGTTCTCACTAGTGATGGTCAAGAGTGGACCAGTCTAGCAGCCTTAAAGCTGTTGTAGGACTGACGTGTGAAATTTTCGTCGAATTTCGTGTTCAGGTGGTGTAAATGAGTAGTGAAACTCGTCTGGGCGGTGTGAACGACTTATTCGACGATTAGCACTACGATGAAGAGTCCCAAAAAGGACAAGGTTGACTATGACAATGAGAGGCTTAGGGACTATGATGGTGCTTGCTCTGGTCCAAGAAGCCTTCTAGCATTGCCATTAAATGGTTCCTTTCCACGAAGTCGAAGATGATGAAAATAAGCTGCAGAAGTATTTAGCTGGGGGATAAGGATCAAGCATTGCAGCAACTATCAAAAGTTGCTCCCTCTTGGAAAAAGGGATTCGCTCGGTCCAGTGACCAACCGTAATCCAAGGATGAACTGCACCACACAAATGCAAATGCTGAATCTGCTCGAGAGGTGACTAACTCTACCAAGCCACGTCTGAAGACGAGGTCTTGACGTATGACGGCAAGATGAGTGGTCGTAGAGTACATTCGTAGAGTGACACTACCTTCTGGATGAGACACATAGAGTATGGAGGCAGTATCCTTGCACCAGTGAACTGGTTAGAGGAATTGTATGAGGCTTTTGGCTGAAGGTCGCCATTAATGAATAACGGTTGTCCGATGACACCCAAATGCTCGGGAATGAAATGACAACAAATAGCATGGTTAAATGCAATGAAGAGCGGGAAAACATGCCACATCCTAAGACCTCATGACGTCTAAAGATGGTTTGAAACCAGGGTGAGATAGACGTGGTAAGGATGTTGAATTAAAAATAGGCCCAACTAGCCACTTGAGTCGTATGGCCTCCTATTAAGGTGAAAATAATTTCCCTAGCGTATGATGGCAGATACTCATACATCGAGAAATAAGAATGTGAAGGACGGGGATGATGGAGAAATAGAATGACTAATAATGAGATCTGAAACCCTTAATCCTCCTCCCGAGAGTCCATGCCACACTTGGAGTCAAACAACTAGGTTGTTTGTCAAATTTGAATGAGTTGATAAGAAAAAGGAATACCTTTAACTTCATGAGAGTTTAAATTGGTCAAACTTAAGCTTGGTGGGGAAGCACCGAACGTCAGATTTGTGACGGCTCAATGTGTTGTATACGGATGGGACGTACCCCATCGTAGAGATTACGGATGGGGTGTACCCCATCGTAGAGATTCCGCTCTGATGCCACCAATGGATTCTGTAAGTCTGAGGACTGAAGTTAGGTAGAATTCTGGATTGATAAGGTAGATGAGACCTTTGAGGTGATGGAACTTCCGCCAGAGAAATGGATTGCCACAACTGCTTTCTTTATGCGTGAAACAACTAGTGCGGGGTGAGAAAACCCGAGAGGCATTTATTGACTGTGGAAGAATCACCCATTTAGGAGGTTGTCAGACAACGTTTTGAGAACAAATTGTATCTCAAAGAGGATGTCGACCGAATGGAAGATGAATTCCTACACTTGAAACAGGAGAGTTGACAGAATTCTCTTCATGAACCAAATACGATCCAACCTCTTCTGCTAAGGACTGCAGGAGATACGGAGATGTCAAGGGGCATCGAATCAGAGTATCGCAGCGTCAGCGTGGCATAGAGGGATTGAGTGGTCAACTAACTTGGTTGAGGGAGAGTACCCTACCTCCGAGCACCCACGAATTTCGAGGACGAAATTCTTTTAAGGGGGGGGGGGGGGGGGGGGGGGGGTTAGATTGATACGACCCATTCCGGAATATAATGGAAATTAAAGAATTAACCAGAAAATCTGGTGAGTTGGGTCGAACTAAAAGAGTTTTGGATCATTCGTGAAGGCCCAATACTTTGGTGGGCCGTAAATTAAATGATTGGGGTCGTGAAATGACAATTTTAACCTCGTAGTATTGATGGGCCCGACAGTCACTTTTTGATCGGGAACACCTTTGGCTACTTTTCTCGTACCATTACGTCCGTCTTGAGCTCTTGAGTGCATAGACAGGTGGCACACGCGAATCGGAGTTCATACGAGAAAGTTACAGGTTTAAAACGAGGAGGACGAAACGGTAATTTCTTAAAAGTCCAAAAATATAAATTTTGAAACTTTCTCTCTCTTCCCTTAGTTGGTCAGACACACTCCCTCTCTCCTCGAACTCTCTCTCTCTTTCTACCCGTGTGAATGCCGCACCTCCACCACTGTCAACGACCCACTTGGAGGTCGAATCGAGCCAAACCAAGGCCAAAAATAGCATCCCCTCATATTTGCGAGTTGTTTGGTGCCATATTCAAGACGGGAGCACCACCGAATTCGGCGGATCAAAGTTGGGTTTTTGGGCAGAAGCATCTCAACCGTTTTCCAATCAAATAAGGTAAGATTTCTAAATTCTAAGTCTGGATTTGGATTCCTGGTCAAGAGGAGATGAATCTACATGTGTAGATCGTGAAAAATGATGAAGAAATGACTGAGCTAGGAGCTCGCCAGAGATTGCGGATTCCGATCATATTCTCCCGTAAGTTCCGAAAATCTGGTTTGAGCTGGGAGTTGACGTGGCAGTCCAGTCAGCTGCTGACTCAACTGACACGTGGTGCCACGTGTAGCCATGTGGAGCCACGTGGCAGCCTAGTCAGCTGACATGTAGTACCACGTGGCATCACAATCAGCTGCCCAGCCAGCCGTCAGTCATCCCTCAAGTCAACTGACGGCAACAACAGTTGACGGAATATGCCAACGGCGTTAGCATATCCCATTAAAAGCTAAAGGTGTCATAACAGATCCTAAAGCCGTGAATGCTAACGGAATATTCTGATTCCATCAGAGCGACGAAATATTTCTTCGTGATTGTTCAGGCGCATTGGGTCTTGGCCGGCGGGTGAGGTGCGTAGCAGGCGCGTGGCAGCGCGTAGGGTAGCCACCAACCTTCTACCGGCGCGTGGCGGTGCGTGGAGCCTTTTCCTGACCTACGGCGGCGCGTGTCTAGGGCTTTGAGGCATCTCGAATTTGTTTTCGACAATTTTGAGGCCTTTTAATTCCATTTAAAGCCCCGTTTGAGTAAATTCAATTTGTATGGGTTTAATATAGGTAAGTTTAAAGTCCACGGGTCGAGGGACCCAATCTAATGATGCAATAAAGGGTTTATTGTTACTAATGTCTCCTTTTGATGGGCAATGTGTGCGAGGTGATGATGGAGAATTCCACCACTTTGCAGCAAAAGTGTGGTAACGTTCAGAAGTAAATGAGCAAACGAAGGAGGACCGTGAGATCCTGTCAGGAGACTTCTCACCGATGAACTGTGAGTGGACCCCTCTCCCTACACCTTCAATTATACATTGCTTTCATTGAATACTTGTTAAGGATAAAGTATTGGAATGTTAGAAAGCAAACAAGAATGAAATGATCACGTGAGTGATCTTAGACTATGTCGTGGGTTACCTTCAGGGCTCGGCATAGTGAAATACAACCATTAGGGTTAGAAACCCTTGGAAGAGTAAATACTCCGCAATAACTATAAACTAGACGATAACGGTAAATCTCGAGGATAGATTTTGAGATATATCGGTGAAAGGTAAATGCTCTGGAATGAGTATAAACTACCACTATTAGGATGTCTCGAGGGAAAATTCCGAGACAAGTAAGACGACGACAATCGAGAATTACAGAGAGATCGATACGAGTATGACCGTCACGATGAGTGCGATACTCGAGAGAGAGATTTTACAATCAAGATGCTAGTACCGAGGATGTCATGCCGGTACAGTATGTGTGTCGGTCGAGATGCTATTGATGAGGAGTCATCCCGACATAGCATGTGTGTTAGTGTTGAGGTACTATGGTCGAGGCATGACGGCCTAGTACATGTATCATGTGTCTAAGTCATAAGTCATATGATAGTGCGATGATTACCGATGATACATGCCGGCATAGCACATGGGCCATATGATAGTGCGTTGATTACCGCTGATACATGCCGGCATAGCACATGAGTATGTATTGTCGTGCGAGGATTGCCGATGAATCATGTCGGCATAGCACATATGTCAGTCGTGTGGTAATGAGTCATATGACGGTGCGATGAGTGTCGAGGATGTCATGTCGACATAGCACGTATGTCAGTTTTGGTATGCCCATATGGTGGCCACTGGTGTCGTACCTGTCTGTAGGCCACATACTAGCCTCCACGTGATCGATCTCTTGCACTCGCTCTATACTAGTTAAACAACGCCAGTTCTTCACGTGGTCATGGTACAAGCGAATACACCCAACCTGTCACGTGAGCGTGACTTGTGCCGCTACAGTGCCATTGAGATACTTGTGTTTGTCTGGTGTCAGCCGATGATACATACCGGCTGATTCCAGCCGATGATACAAGCCGGCTGATGATGTGTTATGTCAGCCGATGATAGATGCCGACTGATGTCAACCGAGGGTTTTACCGGCTGATGTGAGTCTTGGGCCGTACGCACGAGTGCGAGATGGAGTTAAGCGATACCGTCCATAGAGCGACGATGAGAATACGACGTTGAGCGGACCGATCTCGTTCATAGAGAGACGACGATATTGAGGTATATGGATCTGAGTTATCCACGAGATGGATGAGTCCTTACTTGGCAGCCAAGGATTCATACCGGCTTATGGGAGGTGATAGTCGATGACTTATACCAACTTATATGATTTAATAGTTGAGGGACGTGCCAGCTAAAATGAGTTGAAGATGATTGTCACGAGCTTGACTGAGATTCAAAGCACTAGTGAGTCAACACTCGTCACCGTGGTAAATGGATTTGGTGTGGGCAGTGACCCGGATAGACGAGTTTTTTCTGGTCGCCTGAGGGCGACAGTTCATTGACCGCCATCGTTCAACGTAACGATGGTGATGATGTTTTTATTTAATCACCCTAAGGACAAACTAGCTACTGCTGGTCCTTCAGAAAGTGCTGATGTTTTGCTTGCTGAAGTGGAAAATGGCCTTAGCCTCTAGGGCTTCATTTATGATCACCAAGATAACCCCATGCTTCGCTTTGAGCGAAAATTTAGTTAGTAGCTTTCGTCACTGGAACTCTGTGTTCAGGTGTCAGCCAGCACCCGTGATTGCCGGTATCAAGGTGGATATCCGGGGCGTGGTGTATCAACCGGTCTAAGAAGTTCGAGGCCTAGGGCGAAAATTTTAAAAGTGCTCCCATAACCTACCTTAACACACAGAGAAATATATATATATATATATATATATATATATATATTTAAAATTATTTTTGTTTTCATCTTTTTAGAAATTCTCAAAAAAATTTCAAGAATTTGAATACAGTACTCATACATACATAGAAAACATAGTCGCATTGTGATACTTTATATAAAGAAAACAGTGAAATTTTATCAAATATTAATATATATATATATATATATATAGCTAAATTGAAAGTCAATATTCATTCCATTGCTAAAACAACAATATATATACAAGATATGTAAAAATAATACTCCATACAAACTAGATAACTATACATCAATCAGAATAAACCTTATCAATATTTTTCAATAATATAGGCCCAATTTATTAATAAAATATTAAATTTAAAGTCTTCTAACTCAATTTAAATATTTTTTAAACAATTTAAACATTCTTTAATTTTTTTTCCTATAAAAATAAGATTAATTTAAAAAATTTGGGCCTCTTGGTCTGTGGGTGCAAGGTAGTCTCCCTAGTTGCCCTAGACCAGGGCCGGCTCTGAATGTGATGCCCCTGGCCCGCCACCATGCCACATAATAGAAATCAATGAAGAAATAAATCACATATACTATAGAGATTTCAAATATAAGATCTCTTGTTATTGAAAGTTTTTATATGTTAGACAAATTATTATAATTTAAAAAAAATTGAAGAGTTTAAAAATAAGCCAATAATGTATTTCAAATTAATAGTCTTTTACTTTATGTTTGAAGTTTTGATTCGGCCATGGAGTTGAGATTAATACTTGAGACTCAAGTTAGGGTATGGAGTCCGGGATCCAAGGTTTATGGTTTGGGGCCGAATTTTGGGGTAAGGGATCATATTGCTCATTACACTTTAACAACGTATTTTATTTTTATAAAATGACATTAAAAGATTATATGTAATGGATATCGACTTTATTTTTTATAAGAGTTAAATTCAAGACCATTCACTATGCAAGAGAAAACAAATATCAATAAATTATACACTCTTTTTTCTTTCTACCTTATTTACACTCGTACACATTTATTTCTTTCTACCTTAAATGCACCATGAACTCGCATATAAGTCTCACTTTACATTATATTCTCAAAATTCGCTCAATATGCACTCTGAAACTCCCGAGTTGTTCAACTCAACTCCTTTTCCGTTCACTCCGTCTAATTGTCGTCAATTTAATAACATGACGCATACTAGGCTTAATGACTGAAGAAAGAAAGGGCACAATGGTAAACCTTCAATCATCTTCAACCTTCAATCTTCAATTTTCAACCTTCAACCTTCAATTTTCAATCTTCTTCTTGAAATTGGCATCAGAGTGGGGTTTTTACCCGGGTCCAGATCTCTAAAACTCTATGGCCAGGTCATCGCCGTCACCAACGACGTCGTAGTGGTGCTACAGATGCACACGGTTCGTCTGCGTTTGGCCCATGACTTCACCCTATCATGCCCCCACTGCGCGACCGGTTTCCTCGAAGAGATTGAAACGATGCTGCAACCGCCACCACACCCTACCCATCATTGCCACCGTCGATTCCCATCCTCTCACGTCCACGATCAAGATCCGGGTCAAAACCCCACTCCGACCACGCTGGGTTTACCGAAGCACCATAGAGCGGTCGCGATCGAGGGCGACAAGAACGATGTCCAACAGCTTCAACCACTGCCTCATCTACTCGATTCCGTTGCAGACCCGACGGGTGGTCGGAGTGGGGTTTTGACTCGGATCTTGATCGTGGTCGTCAGAGGAAGCAGTCAATGGTGGGTTTGGAGAGGTGGGGCTTGTTTGCAGAGGTCACGAGGAGGCTTTTGAATTCTTGGTGAATTTGTAAGAAGGCGCCGAGGAGGTCTCAAAGCCATTGGAGAGAGAGTAGCTCTTGGGAGGAAGGAGAGAGGTGGAAGAAGCAATCGGCCACATGGGTTTGGAAGGAGTCGAGGTCCACAGTCCCCTGACCTCCGCTATGGCTATGGATATCCATTGAATTGAATTGATCCCGTCTGAGACTGAAGGTTGACCATTGTGCCCTTTCTTTCTTCATCCATATTCTAAGGTCATTAAATTGACGGCAATTAGATAGAGTGAACGAAAAAGGTATTGAGTTAAACAACTCGGAATTTCAAGGTGCATATTGAGCGAATTTTGAGAATAAGGTGCAAAGTAAAATTTATATACGAATTCATGATACATTTAAGGTTAAAAACCATTTTTTTATTATTCCAAACCTTCACACCATATGGGTGGTCTTCAATTTCTTTTAACGAAAAATTGTTTAATTAAAAACAAATAATGGAAATAAGGGAGAAGAAAGAATTATCTTTACATACCAATGAGTCACACCATTATTCGATGAGGATGACCTACGAATCATAAAATATATTATCATATTTTATAAAACAATATTTCATAAAAAAGTGGGATTTGAAGTCGATCACATAAATATTGAATTATTAAATATCTAATAAAAATGCACGAGTCATTATAAACTTTACAGTTTAGTTGCGTAAAGACTACAATATTTTGATTCAAGGGATACCATTACTATATGATTCAAATTTGTAAACGTATCAACGGTTTCCTCCAAACGTTTTATGGAATTAAAGTGGTCACCATGTATGTTTCAATGGAAATATATAGATGGAGATCAAGGACGTGTGGAAACTAGAAACATGGAAGAAATTGTCATGGCTCCATCAAACTTGGAAAGACACCATCATATGGAGTATGGACACACGAATGTCAACAGTGATCATGGGATTAATTAGTGGGGAGTAATAGTAATTAAGATACCAAAATAAATTTCAAACAATGCGCTATAGAATTTTTTTGCTGTGTTTTCAAAAATTCTACATAAGAATTCACTCAAATTTGTATAGAGTTTGATTGAGATTTGACTTTTTTAAACTCAGCCTGTTTGTAATGAAATCAAACAAAGTGTAAATTCAATTAGATAAAAAAATAAATCAAGATAGAAGTTCGACTCATAATTACAAGTCAATCAAATAAAGTTAAAACTCAATAATATGTTTCAATAAGTCATGTTTGAATGCTATATGATATTAGGTCGATACTTGAATTGACGCATATACACTGCTAACCAGCAGCTCAAATTTGAGTAAAATAATAAAAAAGTGATTTTCATACTTCTACTGCCTTCTAACGTATTTCTCCAGTTTGTCCCCCCATCGGATTAAGTAGATCAAAGAAGAATTAATTGACAGAAAAAACTAAGGAAGAAAAACAGTATAAGAATCACTTCCCAAAAAAATTTCAAATTAAACCCTACTCCGGCTGGACCCGTTTAACGTACTTAAACCAAAACTATCCAGTACCCGCACCGTGATCCAGGTCCATGTGATAACAACTTTAAACTGAACTCACTCTTCAGAACTTGGGCCTGATTGGTCAACATTGTAATGTTTCTTCTCTAACTTGTTAAGCCCATTAGAGGGAAAGTGATGAAAAGGATCGGACGGTCCGATGCAACCTACAAAGACCCCATAGAAAAACCCTAATCCCGCGACCATTTGCTCTTCTCTTCTAAGCTCCGCCTCCTCCATCAAAACTCTCTCACACTCACACTCACACACACATCACCAGAGACAAAAATGGTGAGCCCCTCCTCTCTCATCCATGCGCCGCTGTTTACCGTCTCTGTAATCTTTCAGTACGACTTCGTTTTGTTGTTCCTTGATCTCATTATACTTTCTTTGTTTTTTGTTTGTATAGCCTTTCAAGAGGTACGTTGAGATCGGAAGGGTCGCTCTCGTCAACTACGGCGAAGACTATGGGAAGCTCGTCGTCATCGTAGATGTCCTTGATCAGAACAGAGTAACCATCTCCTTCCTTTTCTTTTCTTAATCAAAGTTGTACCCTTTTGTTTGTTGATTTGGAATTGTGTTCCCTTTCTGTTTTGTTGCCTGGAAAATTAATTTTGGGATTCGTGCTTTATGTTATATTAGCTCGTGGGTTATTCGTGTTGAAATTTAAGGTTCAGTGCTACATGATTCCGCTTGGCTGTTTTTTCTGAGCTACCAAGCAGAGTTTTGAGTTTTGTTTTATTTTATACAGTATATATTTAAATCAATCACTCAAATTATTCATACACTGATTGCTACCCTTTTGAAGCCTTTCGATTTTTATAAACTGCTAATGAGTATAATTTCCCAGTAGACTTGGTGGAATGCTAACTGTCTAGATTCGAACTTTTATTAGAACTTGTGGATAGGCGATTGAATTTCACTAGGTGTTGGAATGTGGTTATTTTACTCCGAATTTGTACTGCACTTATGAGTCTTTCTCTCTGGTGGATTAAGCCACAAGATTAATCCAACAGTTAAAGTTGAGTTCTTTTTTTAACTGGTACTGGAGGGCTGGTGTATCAAAAAGCTATTGGACTGATTACTTTTTATATTTATGTACTGATATCTGCTCCAACGAGTTTCCTTTTCGTTGGGGAATTGGTGTCCAGCATAGTGAATTCATTATTCAAATGCTAATCCAGTTATCAGTTCCTAAGTTTTATATATTTATCTTCTTCGTTTTTTATATGAAGTCGATTTTGTAGTTATGTTCTTCGTATGTTTCATTGGGTTACTTCCTTTTTTATTTGTTAGGAATGGGTTAAGCAGTCTATTGATAACTTTCATCAGTCTTAAGTGGAGATAGTCTGCAACTTCACAGTTTTTGGTCTGCTGGGTTGCCATCCAACCCAAACTTCACACATGCAATAATGTATTTATTGTTGATTTTACATTTGCATCATTGTATATTTCTGTAACTTGGTAGGCTCTTGTCGATGCTCCTGACATGGTGAGGTCCCAAATGAACTTCAAGAGGCTTTCACTCACCGATATCAAAATTGAAATCAAGAGGGTCCCAAAGAAGAAAGAATTGCTTGCTGCAATGGAAGCTGCTGGTAGGCTCAGTTACTCAGCAAAAATTACAGTTCTTCTTTTCATGTCATGTTTCTCTTTTGATAATTGTATGTGTGTTGATAGATGTCAAGAAGAAGTGGGAGAACAGCTCTTGGGGTAGGAAGCTGATTGTTCAGAAGAGAAGAGCAGCTCTCACCGACTTTGATCGCTTCAAGCTGATGTTGGCCAAGATTAAGGTTTGTTATGACTCATTTGAATCTCTTGTTCGACTACCTCAGTGTTGAGTGTTCATCCTATTAATTGTGAAACCTCGGAAACTAATAAATACATTTTGCTCCTTTGCAGAAAGCTGGGATCGTCAGGAATGAGCTAGCAAAGCTGAAAAAGCAAGCTGCGGCGTAAGCAATATCAGACATTCAATTTACAGTTTTGTTATGAGTTACGTGGATTGTTTTGTTCGATCAAGTTTAGTGTTTTCGGAGCGGTTTTTGTTTTACAATATTGTAGACAAATGGAGCACCTTTGCTGATTAATTATGTCGTTCTTCCTTGTCTTGCCATTGAAATGTAGAATTTCTTTGTTTCGTATTTAGCCCTCTTCTGTTGCTCACTTGAATTGGCCTGTGAAATATTTGTTTTGTGATTAGTACTCCGTTAACCCCAATTCACATAAACCCACGTTAGCTGGAGCCTTCGCAAATATTTCGTTAGGGTTGAGTTGACTATCTAACAGAATCCAATAATAACTCGTTAGGCTAAACAGTAGTTATTGTTCCTTAATTTTATCCTAATTGTATTTATAGTACTTAAGCTGAAATATTAGAGTTTGGTTATAGTACTTAAAGCTGAAATATTAGAGTTTGGTATTTTTGAATTATTGCCTAATGTGCATTGATGGTTTTTCTGTCAAATTTCTCTTTCATTTTTACTTAAAATCAAATTTTCATTTTCCGTTAAAATCAAATTTGTTTGTGTAGACGCAGACAAGAGTCACTTTGTCTCCAGATTTTGAGTTAATACACATAGGAGAGAAATTACCACTACCATTGCATTTTAAAATTAATAGGTCTTAAGAGTGTGATATATTCAAAATTTATCGACCTCAGCCCTTAAAAGTAGAAAATCCTTAAAAAAAAAACTTATTTACTAACTTAACCCCTCAAAAATTCCAAATTCTTGAGTGTCCCTCACATTGCATTGCTTTCTGCAATTGACAAGAAAATTATGGTTGAGAAGTTTTGAGTGTAACATTGTTTGAAATGTGATAGAAGACCCTTTTGTTTAATTTAAAAAAAAAATCAAAAAAATAAAACAATTATGTAAAAGCGTGAAAAAAACACTCGCATGACTACAACGGACTAGAATAGGCCTCAGCACTGGGTCGGATCGGGCAAGCTGGGCCCAAAACATTGGGTTTGGGTTGGGCCGGGTTGGGTTTCTGTTATATTTAGAAAGTACCAGATCGGGCCGGGTAAGTTTAGTTAGATATATAAAAATTCAAGAACTTTGTTGGGCCATGATTTTTTCGGATTTCACGGATCAGGCGGAATAAGCTCATTAGGATCGGACTCAATTGGATTTTTTAAAATTAATAATTCAACTAATTTTTTCCCTAATAATAAATTTGAAGTTGAAAAAAACAAAGAAGACAAATTTGGAAAAAGTGTAGCAGTAGCACCCTTGGAGATTATACTAACCTATCCTTCATAAGTGCAGTTTAATAGCATATTACGAATTTGTTGGTTAGAAAAATATATTACAAATTTATCCACGGATTACCTCACTTTCACCCTCAACCTCATCATCACTAGCTTCCATCGAAGCAGTAACTAACAACAAAAGCTTGGGGACCTGAGATTATATAATGATAATGATATGATCCGATTTTATTATATTTGTTTGTGTAATAGAACAAGTTGAAGATGAATGAAGTGCATGCTAATCATTTTCAAGTGAGAATTTAAACTCTTGTTAATCTTGATAAAAGTGCTTAAGATTTTATTCTGGGAGATACATGTGCATCAAATAAGCCTTAGGAGGAGCATGACATCGGTTTGAACTTGTAGTGTTAGTGTTCACTCATCAGCAAACAGGCTCTGCTCAATAAGCCACAGAAAACAATTAACCCAATTATCAATCCGTGTAATTCGCCGTAGAAAACAATTAACAATGAAACCCAGACAACAATCAACAATTAACCCATAAAACAATTAATCGCAGAAAACAATTAACCCACTTCAAAGTTCAAATATACTTGCAATTATTGAAGTTTGATAGTCTTCCCAATTATTGACGGATTGATTTAGTCATCATGAATAAGAAAGAGACAGTCACTTGTTTATACTTTACATCTTTAGTCATTATGAAATAAAAAAAACAATAACCAACTACAAATGTGTAAAATGGTGGACGAAGAAAAATCACCAGCCACAACAAGTCTCGATGGAGGAGGTACGTCCTCTGCTTCAATAGCTTTATCGAGGATACCACCAGTCGTTGAACTAGAAACAACAGAAAAATCAACATCAGGGCATTGAGGATAAGATTGACTTTACTTTTGTACTAAAACCTATTCAATAACTAAGAATCATCAACTTTTGACAGAGAATAAAAGACGAATTTCTGATTAAAGAATTCATTATGACATCATCTTATATGTAATTCATTGTGTATTGATTATTTTATTTACTTCTTACATGTGAATCCAATAACTCCTCCTATATTATTTTTTCCCATTATTTTGGTGTCATTGTCACGCTTATCAAATCTTAGATTTGGCAATGGCAATGATTTGATGTGAAATGTAAATTGCCAACCAATAATTTCAACTAAATAATTATCTATCTATAAGTACGAAACCACCACAATGGGAGGGCAAGGGCAACCATATTGTATGTTTATGGGCCCACCAAGTTCATAATTCAAACTACTTGCCTGCCACGTGATTTAATCTAGTCGAATTTATAAAACACTAATCTTCAAAATTCTATGTTTATGGGCTTAATTCTTTCTTCATCCAACAAACTGGTATTCATAAAAGCCCTAAAGGGAAAGATTACAAACATGGGGTCCTAAGGGCCCATTAGACCAAAAGGAAAAACCAACATTTTGCTTATATTTTCTTCCCTGGATGTAGTGAGGCAAATAGTGCAGGTATGAGTTTGAAGCTAACTGTGAAATACATCTCAGGCAGTAGAACCAAAAAGACTCCAGTCATTGACTAAGAGGGTAGTGACGGCGAGTTGAAAGACCTCGGCCACCGGCATATACCCAGATTGTACCGCAGGAACAGCCGAACCAGCCCCTACTGTGCTGGCACTTTCACTCAAAGGACTGCAAACAAAATCACATAAGCACATCAATGTCATAGAATGCACAAATGACAAATAATCTACATATACGGCATTTTATGGCCCAAATGAACTCAACAACATAATCCCAATAAGTAAATCAACATACTGTTTTTGATCATTATATATGATATCACAAGGATAATATGAAAAGAGAGAAGCCATACTGCATGCTAACTATTTGCATTTAGAAGATTTAAAAAAGAAATATTGAAGTCAGAGCCAAACTGCTAACAGAATCCAGATATGTAAATTAGCAAAACACAACGAAAGAAAGTGTTAAATGAAATCCCAGGGAAGGTTCATCGTTAGGCCCCCTAGGTGTTTAAGGGATTACCAAGGTGGAATTTTATAGTAACATAAGCTAAGGTTAGGACCCTCCTAATCTATATTGCTCTTTGTTTTTACTTCTTCCCCTTTTAGTTGCCTACAGTTTAGAAAGAAAAAAAAGCAGCAGTTTAAAGAATATTGCAAACTACATGTAAGAAGGCATACACTACATCCTGCTATGTATGGTGCAATCAGAAAGTTCCCACCTTTGATGAAAACAGATAATGAATAGAGATACAGTACAATACTTGCGTGAAAATCTCGAAATGTAGATAAGCTGGTTAAATCTCTGTGCTAGCATATAGAATTCATGATTATCTTTGTTTCTAAGAGACAATTTTCTAAAATTCAATCAAAAACAAAAATGTAAATTCTTGTGACAACTCATTACTTGAACTTACTTTATATGAACGGGCTCATATGCAGTAACTAGCACGTCTGTATTAACTTCCTTAAGTCGCAGATTAGCCACGTACACCTGCAGGACTCCAAACGATAAACACTAGTTAACATTCTTGCCAAAATGAACCTGGAAATCGGGAAGAGGATCATGCAACATCTTAGAACAGTGGAGAACACAACAAACAAACACACGTACCCTCACAATATTTTGTGCTTCCCTTCCTTGCCGCCCCTTGGAAATGGCCTAGATTCAAGAATGAAAAATATGAGAATGATCCAAAATGGATGGCATGAGTCAAAGGCAAAAAGCCAGTGAAAAACTTGGCAACAACTTGGCACTTATATTGCCCATACCATTTGGCCAACAGCGGTTGTAACAACAGCAGATATGTTTCTGTAGCACAATCCAGGAGCCTCAATGAGTCCTGACTGCTCAATCACCTGAATATAATTGGGAAATGAAATGTTGGGCAAAGGCACTCAATTGATAATTCAGCTGCAAAGGGTTAGTAATAGTAGCATTTCCCTACTTCAATAGCCATATGGAATCCACTTACAATGGACTTAAGGGTATTCACGGAATACAGAAAAAATGAGTGGACAAATTTTCAATACTGTTCATTCGCAACAAAATAATTTCTTTCAACAGGGGTCTAACATATTTATACCTAAAAATTCGAATATCTGATTAAATCTATAAGTCACACTCATGATTACGAATGCTAATGGGGATATACATATATACACAATTATAAGATATAGGACAACATTGACAATGGAATTACCATGCCTCCCTCAGCATCGTTTTCAGTGGCAAGGTCTTGAAGAAACCAGTTGGCGCTCCCATTATCACCAACTTCATGCTTCAATTCCAAGAGCTCAAAGATCAAGCTTTCATCCCGGGCAGGGTCCACAAATGCCTCCTTCAAAAACCAACAGTAAAATGAAATGAAAAACCAACCAACACCAACCACAACTTGGCAGCATGAAAGAATTAGAAGGCATAATCAATTCACCAACCTCGTGGTCAGGAACTTGCCGAATGTCGCTCACATCCTGAAAATTTCGACACCCCCACAAGTCATTTAAGAGAAAGATGCAAAATTGAAATGCAATTAAGGAATGAAAAAAACAAAAACGAAAAAAAAAGAAAAGCAAACCTGGAATCTAAGTGGGAAGGTGCTAGTAATGGCGCCGTCAAACAAAGGGCGCTCAGAGTAAATATCTTGGGACATTTTAGTATCTGATGGAGAAGCAAAGCAACAGACAACGTTGTTTCCTATAATAAATCCATCGATAATTAATTTGAGAAAAGGTAATAAAAACAAAAAAAGGAACAAAATGCAGGAATGAAAATAGAGCAATCAAAATTTGCAGTCATGAAATTGTACCTCTAAAAATAACGGCAATTCAGAGTTGAGAGAGACTGAGAAGTTTCTGGCTTCTTCTATCAGAGTTTATGAAGTTCGTGGGCTCTACATGGCCTCAGCATTGGGCCAGGTCGGGCAAGCCCAGCCCAAATTTTTGGGGCTTAGGCCAGGTCGGGCTGGGTTTGTGTCATATTTTGAAAAGTACCGGGCCAGGCCAGGTAGGCTTAGTCACATCTATAAAAGCCCAAGCACTTTGTTGGGCCGGGTTTTTATCGGGCTTCATGGGCCTGGCCAAATAAGTCCACTCGGGCCTGGCCAAATAAGTCCACTCGGGCCTGGCCAAATAAGCCAACTCGGGCCGAGCCAAATAAGCACACTCGAGCCGAGCCAAATAAGCCCACTCGAGACAGGCCAAATAAGGCCACTAGGGCCGGGCCAAATAAGCCCACTAGGGAAGGGCTCAACTGGGCTTTTTAAAACTAATAATTCAACTAAATTTGGAGTTGGAAACAAAAAAGATCAATAGGGAAAAAAATGGTATAAAATAAAAGGATACTCGAGGGTACACATAGGGATTGCAGGAACTCATACACGTTTCCACTCTGACAATTATATATACAGGTGATTTCTGAATGAATTTAACTGTTCCAAACATTCCTAACATATGCATATTAGGACACTAATAGAACTACTAATTTTAATTAGTACATACTAGATTGTTCAAATTACTAGAAGTTATTGAACAAAATGCCAAAACAGCATCAAGTTAAAAGGGCCTCACCTCAGAAATCAATGCTTTGCAACTACAAATGAAGGCTCCCTGTAAAATAACAGAACAGAAGAGTTGATACTAGGTTGCTAAGGTCATGATTCAGAAAAATTGTTTTTCAAATTGCAAGGGTAAAAAATAGGGAGATTGAATGACCAGGGAACCCAAAAAATGGCATGAAATTAAGCAAAATTCACAGGAAAAATACAAACAAGAAGCGACATCTTTGCCAACACCAAAATCAAAATTAAATATACAGATAATGGATTAAAAAGAAAAACAAACCAAATCAAACCAGAGCGACACAAAAGATAAACACACTATTAATCAATTAAGGGTAGTCTGCCTTTGAACGAAAGAGAGAAAAGAGAAATTGGGAGATTGTTACCTTGCAATAGAGACGGCTGTGCTCTGTTCGGAACAAGGACGAGAAGACGACGGAAAGTGAAGAGAAAGGTGGGTTGTGCGGCAGTGCCTGCGTGCTGCTGTGACCGTGAAAAACCGTTCGGCAGTGCTGGTTTTAACGCAATCTCGACGGATATTTTTTGGAATCAGATAGGGGAGGAGGCTTTAGTGGCTGCAGCAGCTCGTTGTAGTATTCAATTAATGGCGGATTTGGATCTTAAGTGTGAACCAGGTGGAGGTGGAAGGCGAGTTTGCGATGGCTATAGCAGCTCCATAGATCGGTGATGAAGTGGTTGTGTGTGAGTGGGCTATTTGTGAGACTGCGAGTGAAAGGAGAGTGTTGTGCGAGAGAAAGGAGAGTCAGAGAAGAGAGTATAGTTAGGGTTAGGGTTTGGCGCTTTGGGTTGAACAAAATGGGCCGGGTATTCATTAAAAACAATGGGCTGAGTAATTTAATTGGCGAATTAATAAATAATAGGTTTTATATATTCGGATTTACGGGTCGAGTTTATATAGATGGACTGGGTTATGTTTTACCTGGTCGGACCTATCGGACTATTTCGGGATTAAACACATAAGCCCAAACCCAACTCACGAACTTTCGGACCAGGCTTTCTTTCATCGGGGAAAACGGGCCCTGACAAGCGCATGTGAAGGCTAGACTAGACAAATAAAACTACAAGTTAATTGGGTCTTGGTCGTCACGCTACCGCGTAGTTTATCATCTTCTCTTTTAGAGCGATTAGTGGGAACCAAGCCTCCCACAGAAAAAAACAAATTATTGTAGAAAAATTGATAATTTAAATTGCAACGTGGGAGAAGTTAGCGAAGTTCTCATCAAGTCTCAACTGTGGCCGCATTCCACACTCCACAGATGAAGAAATATGAAAGTGGAAAGGTCTACTTGTTGCCGTCCTTGAAGGGTCAACAATTTCAATTTGTTTCATTCCCCTTCCAAACTGCAAGTCAATGCCCCCAAAAAGAGGTTCCAACAGTCAAAATATATATATATATATATATATATATATATTATATTCCAGTTTATTCGTAACATAGATTCCAAAATTAGATATAGGGGGTATATTGAATTCATATTTATACAGATAATTACAGAATTTTTTTAAAGTTATCTAGTTTTACAAATTTATTATTTTTCATAAATTTTTACAAAGTTAATAACTGAACTATATAGAGTTATGTGACAGAATTTTACAAGTCATACTGAATTTTATATATTGTGATTGAATTTTATATATTGCGATTGAATTTTATAGAAAATGATATTAAGTTATATAATTTAATATATATTTTTTTTGAAAAATTTTATAACCGTATCATAATTATTTTTTTACTAAAAATTCTCCAACTAAAATAAAATAAGATATTTCTAATACTACAAAAATATAAACTTCTAACGATCAATGAGATTGAGAGGCTAGGGTCGCTAGCCATCATGCATGCTTTTGAATTTTTTTTATTCATTTTATTAATTTTTTATTTTTTTGTATATTTTTTTTCTTCAAACAGTAAATAAATTTATATAAAGTTTGCTTTATTTAATTATTTGTAATTCTTATAGATAATAATATATGATAATAGATATCGATAGGAGACTTGAATTTTATTGAGTCTATTGAAAAATATAAAAATCACAAATTATATTTTAAGCATTGTCTATAAAAATCCGAATGGGGGAGGCTAGACAAATCACAAACTTTGTTAAAGCATAATTTACGCTAAAATATTTGTCAAACTCCATAAAATTTTTCCATTTAATGAAGTCTACAATATTCATTAATATTTTGAATACACATAATCTAATCTTTTTTGGAGTTATGAAACGTCATGATTGAATACACCTCAAATTTTAATGACTTTATAAATCTCCATAAAAATATAGATTGAATACCCTCAAACTTTTAATATAGAGACATTTAAATTCTATGAAAATCTCAATTGAATAACCCCTTAATCTCACTGAAATTTCATGAAATTATCTCTTGATAATGAAAAATTATCTAACATTTAAATCGGATTAGCGAACTTTTATATTTAAAATTCCCTCTAAACAAAAAATAAACTAGTCAGTAATTTCAGTCCAAAAAAGAAAATTTATTAAATAGCGGGTCACCAAACTAAAATTTATAGCAGTTGGTTGGCCTAATTTATCACAAAAATCGAGTTCAACGAAAATCTTCATAAATCATTCTGAGATTCCATTTTGTTGTAAGCTTGTGGTTTTTTTTTTTTTGTCAAATCTTGTTAGTTTGTGGTTAAGCTATTATCTTTATTCGGGAATTAATCTCACGTTATTTTAAAAAATGACAATAGTAGGGAAACTACATGGTTTGCAAACAACACCCGAATACATGTAGGACTTACCAATACAAATAGATTTCCCTATATTAATGTGGTTTGTAAATTATGTGATCTCTCTTTTATTTTATTTTTAAATATAACGATATTTAAAAAGATAATTATATATATATATATATTGTATATCAATCTTACTTTTTACGTAATTCAAATTTGAAATTACCCGTTGGATTAGAGTTGTTATTAGATAACTTGGGCTTTTCTATTAGTAACAAAATTAGTTTGATTTCAAATACACGTTACGTTCTTGGCAAAATAAAATATATATATATATATATATATATATATATACACGTTACGTTAGTTTGATTTTTACGTGATTCGAATTTGAAACTACCCATTGGATTAGAGTTGTTATTAGATAATTTGAGTTTTTCTATTAGTAACCAAATTAGTTTGACTTCAAATATACGTTACGTTCTGGGCAAATATATATATATATATATATACTCGTTACGTTGGAAAATGTTATCCCACTCATTCTAGTGAAAATTTAAGAAATTAATAAAACAATTATGGAAAATTTAAGAAATAAAATTAATATTAACATAGGACGTAAATAACAACTTATGTGAATGTGAACTGTCATTATGATTCGAAACGAATAATTTAGACCACGAACACAGAAGATCATATTCAGTAAGGGGCAGTTATACATTTTAAATTTCTATTTCTAAATAGAATCCCAGAAGATTTAAAGCTAATAAATCCCCTCATTTTAATTTCCTAAAATTAACACACACAAAATATGAGGTCTCATGCTGATGTGGTTGAATTCACAACCAGCTTTTTAGACTCCTCATTGACTTTAAATAGCCTCCAAATTCCATATTGTTAATTATATTTACCGACACAAACTAGCAACTGCCATATATTTTGCCAACTTTAGCCCTCCCCCCCATCTCTCTATTTTTCCATTTTTTCAATTTGAAAAAAGTTTATCGTCCCTGTGATTAATTATCTTCCTTAATTTTGTTTCTCGGGCCTGCAGGTGATTATCTTCTCACGCAGAGATAATCACCAAAGGCCTCAGGTCCAAAAATGTCCAAGGTGTTACCAAAGGCGGCCTCTGATCAAATGTCCAAGGTCTTCATGGGCATCAAGGATTTTCATCTCAAGCAAAAAGTAAGTAATTAATTAATAACCCTATTTATAATTTTTTTTGTTTTATTTCATTTTCTTCCCAATCTGCATTTTCCTCTGCTCTTCCTGGGTTTCTGAGTTTTAATTGATAGGAAAAAAAAAAGAAAAAAAAATGAAAAAGAAGAAGAAATAAATAGCAAAAACAAAATAGGATGTGATGATTTTTATTTTTTTTAAACGATACAGGAACACTGGGGCGGGGACAAAATAGACGATGTTAACAACATGGACTACAATCCTTTTGCAGATAGTGAATATTCTACTAACAATGGAGTTGCTTCAGAAAAAGTTTGTTTTTCTTTTTTTGTCTGTTTCAATTTTCCCAATTTTCATTGTTCATGTGTGTATATATATATATATATTATAATGTATTATCAAAAGTTTCTACACAAAGTTTGTATATTTATTAATGTTGGAGAATTGTAACATAAAAATTAGACAATGACCAGTAATTGGTGATTAAGTTTTTTTTCTGTTAATTCAATTAGGTATGGTTTTTCAGGCTTTGAAGCTGAAACGGCTTATCATGGGAGGTGGTGGAAGGAAGAAGAAAGAGGCTGCGCCGGTGGCCACGGCCAGTATGGGAAAGAAACCGTCGTGGATGATGCCGGCTGTGTCGCATGGATATCGTAGCGTTGAGAGCTACAGATCTCCAGGTGGTTATTATGAGTCTGATTGTGACTTTGTTGTGGCTCAAAGAGAGCAAATTGAAGAGCTTGAGTTGTGGTTTTTCGGAGTTTTTGATGCCCGGGTTGGGAATGGAGTCACCAAGTACATGCAGTCACATTTGTTTGATAAGAACCCTGAAGAGGTAAATCATAGTTACATTATCAAAAAATCCGGTAATGATTCGGTGGATGCACTGATGAATTCGTCACTTGAGGATGCATAAATTGATTTTTGGAAAGCTTTTAAAATTAGCATACAAATTTAAATGGATGCACCTGAATCACCACCGCAAAATATGATCAAGGAACTTCATTTTGATTAAGAAATATTTATTGATTAATTTGTGACCTATTTTCTTTTTCGACTTTCATTTTTTTATGTCACTGTTTGTAGTCTCAAATAAAGGGAAAGAGCAAGGAAACAATGAAGAAAGCATATCTTGCGGCTCGGGCAAAGATTAGGGAGGGTTCCGGGGAGGTGAACGGCGTCGGCTCGGTTTCGGTGATGGTGATCGGCGGGGAAAGGCTTGTGCTTGCTAACATGGGAGACTATAGAGCAGTTGTGTGTAGGGATGGCTTGGCTCATCAGATAGGCACCAAGAACAAGCAATCATCACCCAGAAGACATTGGTCTCAAAGATTTTTAAAAGGTATGCAGTGCGTCGATAATATCAAATTTATCCACCAAATGACGCGACAGAAGATATAACTGCTTCAGAAAACAAATAATGCTTCATTTTTTCATGCTTGTGTTTGATATTTGCGTGCAAAAAAAGTCACATTTTAGTGTGATTATTACAGGCAATGTACCAAGCTTGAAGCAATCTAAAAGCTCAGACCTTGTTGTTGGGGGTGAAAGGGTTGATGCTGATACTGAATTTGTCATTTTAGCAAGCTCTGGCATATGGGAGGTAAGACTTGATATTATTTTAATTTTACGATATTGAAGGAGAGTGAAGCGAATACTACTGGAGTGAAGTGAAATACCATTAGATCTTCGTTCATCATTGTGTTTCACTCAGGTGATGAAGTACCAAGAGGCTGTGAATCTTATCCAGCACATCGAAAATCCGCAGGCAGCGTCGGAGTGTTTGGCAAATGAAGCTTCAAATAGAATGAGCAGAGGCAGCATTTCTTGCCTGGTCATTAGATTTGATTAACATGTCAGTCCATTTGCTTGGAAACACTTGTTTGTTCTTCTTGTATAAGACGCACTTTGTTGTGATCTAAATATCATTTCAAACATGGACAACCAAAGAAAATACAAATAAAACGTTAGAAGACGTCCCAAGTTTGAAAAGTTCCCAAATTCGAATCCCCCTCACCTATTAATCAGAGAATCTGAGATATAATATTACTAGATTCTCAATCTATTACACAAACAGAAAAAATTCATGTAACAGATTTTTCTGGGAAGAGAAATTTGAGAAATTCTACTAGCATGTTATGATATGACTAACTTAGAAAGTGACCAAGTTGTGTTAAGGAGCAAACCCTAAATTGGATATTTCCTATGTCTCCGATGAATCTAAAGAAAATTACAAGGCCATCCTCAACAATCTCAGGGAAACTATTTGGTTCATTTTTCTTTCCATGTGAGATCAATGAACCCTAGACAGACATCATCAATCCCTTTCACAACAACAAATCTCCGGCAGGCCTACGACAATTTAGTTACGCTGCGGGGAGCTACAAACAAATTCAGCATGCACACTACAAAACTATTATAAATGTACACAGGCAAGTTACAACAACAAAACTAAGATTTTACTATTAAACATACAGAATAGACGACGGCGCATGTTACAAAGGCAAGTTACAACAACAAAACGAAGATTTTACTATTAAACATACAGAATAGATGTTTGTTGCTTCTTCGACTTCAACTTTGAAAAGCATTGACATCATGCTGTCAGCTTCTTCTCACTAGTCTTACTTCGGAATGGTGACAACAAGGAGAAATGGCGAGAAGCTGTAACGATAAGAAAGAAACGTCATCTCAATTAGAATCGCTTCATTACTAAAAATTAGTTGGGAAAAAGAAAGGGAGCGAATGAAGCAAGGAATGTTACTAAGATGGTAAAAACTTACATTTTAGTGTAGTACTGGAATTGGGAGTTTCATCTTGAGAGATCAGATTCTTTAATGTAAAGACTGGCAATGGGCACAAAACAAATGACCGTCAGCTTAAGTAGTATTTATTACCAAACTCCATCAATAAGAACCAATGACCTAATTCTGCCCCGGACTATATAAATTTCAAATTTCACAAATCGATGATGTGCAATCTTCATAAACGTCCAGAAACTTAGTGATGAGAAACAAAAAAGAGCTCCAAGTCAAAAGTCACATGAGCAAAACATTTCATTTACTCTATTTTTCTTCCTTTCAGTACAAACATGCAAAACCATATGAATTCTTTCATACAGTATGGTTTATTTCTCCCAATCAAAAGTCACATCAGCAAAACAAAAAAAGAGCTCCAAGTCAAAAGTCACATCAGCAAAACATTTCATTTACTCTATTTTTCTTCCTTTCAGTACAAACAAGCAAAACCATATGAATTCTTTCATACAGTAAGGTTTATTTCTCCCAATCAGAAAATATGTGCACATGAATTAGACATTCTATCAAGGAACTGTTCTTCAAAGGCCCCGCCTAGGGCCACCTAGCCCCCTAGGTAATAGGGCCCACCCCGCCTTCCGATTACTGCCTAGCGAGTTTTAGAACTGTCTTGTCTTGACACTTAGTTATAGCTGTGGTTTATCAAGTCTTGTTTCTTTTGTGTTTTCCATAATGTTAATCTCACTTCAAAGTGTGTCTACCATGCAAAATGAAAGTGATCATTTGTCAAAATGTTAAGTTTTGTGTTCAGGACAGAATGCAAGTTACCTTCACTAGAAGAAACAGTGTTTGTCCTATTATCGTCAGC
Source organism: Oemleria cerasiformis (assembly GCA_037349345.1). NCBI lineage: Eukaryota > Viridiplantae > Streptophyta > Magnoliopsida > Rosales > Rosaceae > Oemleria > Oemleria cerasiformis. The sequence goes on along the minus strand of JAZGTL010000010.1, from coordinate 6,138,051 downwards.
CTCAGAACCATTCACGCTGACATTATCTGACTCATTGTGTTCACCTGATGATGAGCCATGGTTCTTTCTTCCAAACTTTAACAGCCGTCTAAACCCTTTTGATGATTCCTTTACCTGAGCCCTTTCAGATGCTTCTGGAATCTTTTCTAGTTTCAAATTACTAGACTCAGATACCAGTGCTTTCATGGTAACTGTGCCTGTTGCTACATTCTCAAAGCTTGCTGGGGGTGCTTTTCCATAGTCAGAATTCTGAGTACATGGATCTTCCAGAGAAGAAACCCGCACATAAGGAGCTTGATACAGTTTTTCAATGGTACTATTGCTTGAAAACTTCTCTGGCTCCTTCTCCATATTACTTGCTGTTGCCTATCCATCAAAGTGGTTATACAAGAATATTAGATCAAAATGAAAATTTTGCACCAACACCAGTCGGATACAGATCCAAAGTTAATGATATGTCTAAGTATATCTTATTGTTCATAGTCTTTTTTGCAAAGGCAGAAAAAGAGAAACGCCTAACAACCCCTAAATAACTCATAAAAAGTAATTACGATTGGCAGGGAAAAAATATAAAATCTAATAAACCTTTTGAACTTCATATGGTGTCATAGTACAGACACCATAAAATACTGCAGTATTGCTAATTGGTAGCACTATATCTAGAATTGATACAATGGACTAAGTAAAACCTATTATTCTTCCAGTAATATTCAAGAGTGTAAACATTGAATTTTACTTGTCCATTGCAGTCAGTAATTATAGACCAAATTTATAAAACAAAGAAGCAAAGTCCTTTTGTTATCTATCTAACCAACAATACCTCATGAGGGTGAACTTGCTGCTTTAATAGGTCATGAGTCGGTTCTCTATCGAGTTTATCAATTGTAAGTGGTGAAACTGGTGCCCGAATTGCAGCATACTCTGAAACTACTTGTGTTCTCTCCATATTGTTCAGTACCTTTTTGTCCCCCAACATTTCTTTAGATGCAAGTGCAATAGGAACGGAATCAAGCATCACAACAGTTTTCTCAATTACTGGGTTGTCATCCCTATCACCAGGATGTGAACTTTTGTCATCATTCTTCTTCAGTTGAGCACCTTCAGAGGTTGACTTCACAGAATTATCCGTATGTGCCGTTCCTTTTGTAGTTGAAGTACTCTTGGCAACATCAGGTCCTTTGGATGTCCTAATTTTCAATTCTGGGAGAGTAGCCGCCTTGCTTTTGTCGTAGTTCATGATAGCAGATATTTTCTTGCTCTCAGGAACATCAGATACTTTGGGCTTTGATGCTTTTACAGTTGGCTTTGATGCCGTTACAATAGGCTTTGATGCTGTTACAGTTGGCTTTGATACTGTTACACTTGGCCTCGTTATGGTGGTCCGTGGTTTCACAGAAGAAACATGATGGCTGTTAGTCATCTTAGGCTCTGACAATCTTCTAATCCGTGCAATAGATGACTTAGCATCAATCGTAACACCAGCATTATCTTTCTTTTCTTCAGGCAATGAAGATACTGACCGGCTTAACCTGTTTCCAGCCGAGTGGCTTCCAGTACTCATTTTGCTGGATTTGGAGGTTTTGTGAGAATCAGGGGAGCCTATAGAAGCAGTTCGTATGGGCACCCTTTGTAAAGGAGATGATGATCCTGGCTCTGAATCACTAAACTTTGATCCTTTGTGAGTTCTTGGTGATAGTTTTTCCGGTCCTTGTTTCCTGGTTTTCTGTGAGGGCAATGGTGTCAAAGCAGGGCCACTACCGCCTCTAGCAGCAATCCTTTTTTGCCTCTGTATCTTTAAAGCTTCCAGTCGTTTCATCTCTTCCTCTTCCTGAAAACCAAAAGCTCAAAGATTTGAAAAGGGAATGAATAAACCAGATAAAAAAGCTTAGCATTAAACTTTTTTTTTGGGTCAAGGCTTAGCATAAAACTTGCGAAGCTAACTTTCGAACATATAATCTACTGTAGAACGGACATGGAAATAAGTTACACCACAGAACTAATATCGTTGTAAACCAAGTAGAAAGCAATAAATAGTTAAAACTTTCCATTATATATGAAACCTTGTTTTACTAATGATTTTAACTCAAATGGTTGTTTGTCTACCTGAGTCTCTTAAATTTTAAAGGTCATAAACTCATATCTGGGCATACATGTATTTCCCTAGAACAAAATATACCAAGTCTACGAATATGTTGTCTTCGGATGTAAAAATAATAATGTGGGCAAGAACACCTTGTAAAAGTTCCGGTGCTCCATAATTTTATGACATCTTTTCATAAGTGATACACTTTCCTAATGATTTAAACTCAAAATTTGTAATCTTGTCAACTTGAGTCTCTCTGTGGAATGTCATAAGTGTAAAAAGTTCAATCCGAAATCAGTGTACTGTATTGAGAGTACTGATCTAACATACCTTTTAAAATCAGTACAACTAGGAGGGTGGATATTCTACTTTGGTAAAAACTAGGAGAGGTTTTTCTAATGGTCCGTTTGATAATCATTTGGTTTTTGGTTTTCAGATTTTGCGCTTGAGATATAAGGGAAGTATACGGGAGAAAAGGAGGGATAAAGAAGAGTGGAGGAAGGATGGTGGGATCAATGTGGAAGAAATGCATAAGGAAAGGCACACAAAATGAAAACTAAAAACCAGAACTATTTAAAGTTGTTTTCACATTCAAGATTTGGTTTTCATTTGTTCTTCTTTGTTATTCCCCAACCTCACCAATCTTCTTCATCAATCATTTGTCATTTCTCCTATATACTTTCCCCCTATCAAAAGGAATGGTCCCTAAATTTACTCTTTGAAAAAAGAAAACAGGTAGGAAATGATCAATAACCTTCTCTTTCTTCATTTTCTGAAGATCGGCTTTAAAGCTTCTTAGTTTCTCAGCGCGTGCACGTGCTTCATCCAAAGGACTCAACTTTGAGGGCTTTCCTTTCCTTATTGGTCCCCCAATCTTCTTATCTGAAGTATCAGAAACAAGTTTTGATTTCCTGTCCTTGTCAGGTTTCTTAGACCCTTGCTTGTTTTCAGTGACCACTTCCTTTTGTTTCTTATCCAAAGCAGCACCACCGTTCGCATGAACCTGCATTTCATAATCTAAAGCAGGGTCGTAGCCTATTGAACCCTTTTCTGCGCCACGCTCAGGCATTAAAGTTAACTCATCTGGCTCATAATTAACTTGGGTTTCGGCCTTCTGAACTGCTGATGGGAACTCAGAGCCCATGTCAATAGCATTTCTGTCATTGTTTTCAAGATGATCTAGTGAAACTGATCTCAATGGAACTATGTAGGAATCATCATCCATGTTGTGTGGTGACCTCCTATCTAAACTGCGCGTCGGAAGATCAAATCCATTTGTAGCAAGTGGATCTGAGGAAGGACTTGTAAAGCCTGACTGGTCATTATGTCTATGAATCATAAAACCATCATTGGAATTCCTCCTATAGCCACCCCTTCTGCCATCTATTTCAGTAGACCGTAAATCCATTGGACCATCTATCGCCCTACCGTGACCCAACTGATCCTCTCTTGCAGAGATCAACAATTCATCATTGGATGACTTTTGCATGCGGGTAACCCTTCCACTCAATTTATTGATATCTGTTGAACTCCCTTCATGAATTTCACCCATTTCTCGCCCACCAGATACTAAAGGATCATCCCCCAGGGTATTTTGCTGCCTTTTCAGTTGACCCTTCTTTTCATTAGAAAACATGCCTTGATCAAGATCACGTCTATCTTCATCAGGGTCTCTGAGTAAAAAATTCTGAAATGCCTGCCAGTTCGCTTCATCTCCCTCCTTCATAGAAACTGTTTCTTCCTTCACAGATGAGTTAAATTTATCTGTAGATTGTGTATGGTTTCCTTTTCTTTTTGAGGATTTACGAGAGTGCAAAACCTTCTCTGGAATTCCATCCTGAAAATCTCCATTGTCCTCATCAGTTTGAGAGCCACTCTCTGAATTAGATTCACTATCTGAAGAATTTTTCCCCTTTGAGGTGATGTAATTAAGGTTCCGAATGACAACCGTGCCTGATTGATTTTTACCTGAGCAGCTACGATTCTTTCGCGAATCTCTACTTTTTGAAGAATCCTTCTCCAACTCTCCATCATCTGATGATCTTGTTCTCAAACCATCCACCTCCCATGTTTCGGATTCAATATTGCCATTACTGCTATCCATGGAATGCCTTTTCTGTTTCATTCTTTGACCTTGATTGAGTCTGGGATCCTCTCCTGTTGGATAAGGGGCTTGAAAAAATGGGCTATTTCCTGGGTAGTTCTGATAGTAAGGCATTCCTTGCATGTGGTATGGTGGATAAACAGGTAATGCACCTGGAGAAGAATGAACAGGCCAGGGAGGGAACATCTGATGGGGATACTGGCCGGGAAAATATTCTTGGTGGCTTAATGGTGATTGCTCTGTGGGAGGGTTTTCTTCTGCAAAATTAAGTAGACAAGCCAAACTTAAAAGTAGTGAGAACAAAGACAAACGACAATATGCAAACAGTACTACAATATAATTTGAAACGAAATTAAAATATAGCCATGCAATATGAATCATATGATAATGGGTCCCTTCTCAAACAAAATGTTAAACTCTTCACATAGATTTGTAACATATTGAATGAGAATTAAATTTCACCCTTCTTTACAACTGAAACTGATGGTCCTGTCTAACCATTTAAGACTCAGGATAACTAAGCAGGGTTCGATGCTGACATTTCTTGAGAACAGCAATTATAATAGGTTAGGTACTTATTTTTCGGATACCTCTTATAATTTGAACTCCTACCTGTAGTTATTTTTCCATTATATTCCCAAGCCACCTCATTTTGTTTGTTGGTCACACTTGAAAGCATTATGCCTGATGCATTCATAGCAGATAGCTCTGATCTGGCAGTCATAGCTTCCGTGGCTTCAATTTCAAGCCATTGGCCAGTTTCATGCTTTCTTTTCCACAGCTCCTTGTATCTTCTACAAGCATCCCTTTTAGATTGATAAAGTTAACTTTATCAGGAAATGTCAATCAAAATATCCTGCCACATTTTAGTGTTAAAGTGGAAAGTAGAAGAAAATTCTGCTTACATTAAGCGTGAAGCCCCAAAGCATTCAGCAAATGACATCAATGAAGGCAAATGATCAATATCAAATCCAGCAGCTACAGCACGTGCAAAAGCCATACCTTGTTCTTTCTGCAGCATAGTTTTGCGTGTCTCGAGGACTTTCAAAAGCTGAACTCTAATTAATATAAGATAAATAGATTAGCAATCAGATTAATTTTCTTGCAAAAAAAATTAAACACAAACTCATTTAGTTCATAGCAATCAGTGATGAAAGACTCAATATGACACGAAGGGCTCAATTACTTATGGTTCTTTTCTTCTTAATCAATATAGTAAACATAAAATAAATTCAGTCCTTTCTAGATCCTATATGTAAAATGTTTGCAGAAGTGCACATAATAACTGTGCAATCAATGGTTGGAGACATCCCTTTATTGGACGGAATCTTGTCAATAGAAAATATAAGTTGGTGAGTGCATGAAAGGAGATGGGCCGGCTTGTGAAATGTGTGTTGACAGTTAACACTTTTTTTCTGTTTTTTTTTCCCTAATCAGATTGTAAGTGAATAATGATAGTAGCCATGCTTCTTTTCTGGCATCCGTGGCTTTCCATTATTTTTTTATTTTGTTATCAAATGATAACTACTCATTTTTGCATAAAGGGGACAAAAAAGAATTTGAGGTTTGAACTTGGGCCTCTATTAGGGGTAAGCGCCCCCTCCCATACATCCCTGGTATACTTGAAAAGTACATTTGGTAGCAGGATAATCAAAGAGAAATCAGATTTGAAGTGATCGCTAGACATTTTTAATGATCATACATGCTGAGCCCTTAATCAACAGTTTACTTTTCAAGATAATTTCAACATCCATGAGAGGCTCGTACACAGGAACAGAAGTATCACAAGATAAAATTGCAAGAAATGGTACATACTTTGAATTCTCCTGTTGTGCATTGGATCCATTTGCTTCAGGTTGATGGGTATCGGGCTGAAATTTGTGTACACAAACCAAATCAGAGAAGTTGAGCCAAAAAAAAAGAAGATAAAATATATGATGAGGATTAGACTCAAACCTGGTAAACGACAATTGCCTTCTCTTCATCACTATCTAACATGGGCTTGTTCCCTGTAAAAAACAACTTGGGTTCACAATCCAATACAAGAACCAGTAACTAGGGATTGAAAAGAAAAATAAAACGTAATTACAGATTTTTTAATCAGAAACTAAAACAAACATACAACCAGATAAAAGAGCTTAGTTGACCTAGTCTTTGCCACCCATTATATGAAACAAAAAGGAAATGGAAAGTGGGGTAAAAGATACAAGTCCCAGTGAAACTTTCAGGTTTCACTAGACTTAAACTTCTGAAATGACGCCAAAGGTAAAGATGCATAATAGAGAAATAAAAGGAGGGTATATGGTGAAGCATGGTAGAGGAAGGTAGGGGCTGTCAACAGCTGATAAAGACATAAGCTGCGGCCACACTGCTATCTACATCAATGTGTTGGGAGGGGAGGGGAAACAACTCAAACATCAGTGGTCCAGTACAAAACTGAAAGAAAATGAAATAGGAAAAAACAACTCTTACTTTACTAATAAGAAAATCATTGTGTGACAAATTGCATAGCGTTGTTTACAACATTACCTTCAACATTGTCTACAGGTTTTCCATGATTATCCTCTACCTGCCACAAAGAAACTGACACTTACTTTTTCTATGATATCAAAGACAGATCACTGAACACTACAGATCTTACTTACAAGATTAAGTCCCATATCACTATTTCCTTGAATTGCAATAGCCTCTTCAATCTGTAAAATTTCAGATTCTAAAGTATACACCCGTTCCAAGACCTCAGGGGTGCTCACAAAGCGAACAAACCTAAGAGTCACCTCACATATTAATACAGTAATATGATTTTCAGGGGTAGAGATATCATTGTAGCACATTGCATGTCAAAGCTCTTGCAACAGTTTCAGCTAAGTATGATGAATGAGCAGTACACACTTTTCTTACGTTTAGAAATAAAATTAGAATTTCAGTTGGGCTCCAATGGTATTGATAAGGATTTGGATTGGATAACAAAGCTCAAGTTGATACAAAAATAAAAGAACACTAGATTGAAGGTATTTGAAATAACAAGATGTTAACTAGATGCAATGCTAGTGAAAGGGATTTGAAATAACTATATGCACAATGTCAATTGAAAATCCATTTGTTTTCTTTACTTTTTCTTCTTATTCAAATCCTAGCATTCTCTTCACCAAAAAAAAAAAATCCTAGCATTCATGCATTTTAATAGTCCAAACAAAACATATCAGCTTGTTATCAAATCCAAATCCACAAACTTCCCAACGGACCCTTGGCCTAGACTTTAAATGAGAAGTGATTCTAAATTAGCAATCAAGCATGCATCGTATACAGCAGTCACGTCAAACTTATGCATGTTTCAATACTATAGATAGGAGATGGGCATTGGATTTCATTACAGACCTTTCCAGAGTACTCTTTGTGAACCATAGAGCATCCCTACCACTCTCTGGCTCAAGAATAATTGAATAACCACCCTTGGCCATCTGTTCTTGGGCAGTCTTCAAGTGGGAAAGAAACGGATTCAACAAACCAGAAGCTATTTTCTCCTTCTTTCCATTTGCAGAAATAATCAGGTCACACCTGTCAAGATGGAGGGAAAAGCGGGAAAAAAAAATAAAATTGAAGAACACTGGTTTGATTTCAACTTTACAATTATATCTTCGCATGATTAACGCGGAACACAACAGACAAGGACATGAACAAATAGGGTCTTTTTCATCAAAATCAACACTTCGTTTGGTTCAAATAAAAATGTGGCCTGCCAATCAATATATCTCAAGCTGAATTTAAACTATTGGACACGAATTGACAAACAACAAGCTTAACAAGGATAGGTACATTTCAACACACTAAAAACGGCATCTAAACATAACAAATAGAAAACAACCATAAGGCTTAAGCACCAAATAATCAAACACTCTAGCACATTAACTGACAAAGCGAAACCAACTAATCAAACACATACTAAAATCGAATAAAACACCAAAAAAACCCAATCCAAAAACACCAACACTCAGATCACTAACAATCATAAAATTCCTAACTAAGTCATTGCTCCTAACCCAAAACTTTATGATTGCAAAAAGCAAAACCCAATCTTTATTGTCAAACAATAAGCATTGAAACTCGTTTGATTGGAAGAAAAGACTACCTGGTCCGAGTGGGCGTGAGTTGGAACAGAGCCGAGTCAAGCCGAGTTGAAGACTTCATTATCACAAGGATATAGGGTTTTGGAAACAATACAGTAAAGTGGGATCAGAGACTCATTGGGAAAGCGTGGAAATGTGAAGCAAATTGATGAAAAGATGATGTCAGAGGTAGAGATAAGAAAACTTGAGTATAAACCCAGGAGAAGAAAGGCTTGTCATGGCTCAAAAAAGTGAGCTTTTAGACAGGAAAGAGAGAAGAGGGGGGATCCAAAGAGTGATAGTCTTTGGATACCAAATTCAACGCCAGAGACTGAAAATTTCTCTGCTAGAAAAAGATTAAAAATAATAGTAAGTGGAGAGTTACACAAGCACGATGTAGATATGTGAGATGATAGGGGTAAATTAGGAAAATTAGGAAAATCAGAAAAAGTTGACGAGCGGTGCTGGGAGGAGAAAAGGACAAATATCGTATTGTATATTAGAATATCCTTACTATAGTTGCTGAAAGGGACCCATGTTTGGTGGTGAAAATTACCAAAGTGTCCATATCCCTTTCAATGATACCGTTGAGGCCTCCCACTTCCCACTAAGTTGTTTTTTTGGTAAGTGGTTGGCGTTTAATTTCTACCAAGAGGGCGTTTGACTAGAGAAGTATAATTCATTAAATCCAATTTTTGGTATGAAGATAATGGAAAAGGTCCAATAGGGTTTATGGGCCTAGGCCCATTTTGCATCGGGTTTGGGTCCAATCTGATATCAAATATTCGGTTCGATTAATTCTAAAATTAATTTCATCAATTTTCTTATTATCCACTAATAGATTTATGGGAGAGTGATCTATATTAGTAGGTTATGAAGTTTATGTCAAATCCATAATGTGGATTTTTAAAATAATATGAATTGTTATGAACATGAGTAAAAACATTTTTTTCAATAATATTCAATGCTTCGGCCGAAAATTCGAATTATATCTTAGAGTATTCTCCTTCTTTATTGAAAATGGAGATTTATTATTGTACGCTCAGATGTCTCTATGAATCAATCAAGGACCCCAATGATATCTTAAGTTATGTCATTTACATGTGCGTGCTATGTAATAAAAAATCATCCTTTATGTCAAAGGACGAATTTTGTATTATTGCAACTTAGAAATCTTGTTTGACATTAATTAAAATTTCCATTAGGCTATGTTTGGATGAGGAGTTTCAAAATATCAAGAATTTAGGTTAAAGTAGTTAAAAATGAGGAATTTCAAAAGATTTTTTTTTTAGAGAAATGATGCAATATTTATTAATGAACCGAATAAGGTACAAAGAGGATATGTTACCTCATTAAAATTTTGTTAAGATTTCAAATCAAAGGAAAAAAAAAATATCACATACCGAAAAGGTTATAATTGTCTATCCTCAAAAAAGTAATTCGTATACAATATGAGGAGATTTTTCAAACCAAGAAATCATAGAAGCCAGACCCAAACCTTGTCTCGCAAGCCGATGCGCCATATCATTGTCATGACGACTCACATGCTGCAAAATCAACTGCGGCAATGAAGACTTCAATGTCGAGCACCTGCAATAACATGACCAACAAAAGACCTGTCCTCCAAGACTTGGTCAACCACGACAACACAGAGAGCTGAGTCTGATTCCACAATGACTGTCAAATTGATGATCTTTCAGAAATTGGAGGCCCCATTGAAGAGCCACCGCCTCAATATGAAAAGGAGATATATTCCTATAAATGCCCATGAATCCTAAACTTCCATGTTTAGTAATTTGGTTATGCTTATATATGTATGTATCTTTATCCAAACATACACTTAAGATCTCCATTCGATTGTGTTGTGGCCCAAAAGAGTCACATAAGATATTCGTAATACGTATTAGACTAATCAAGCAAGCATGATTAATTGGACTTTGCCGTTCATGTGTAATGGATATCAAGTTCATGCTTACTAAGGCCCACTGCTTACGAAGAGGTTTTTCATGCTTAAAATACCCAATACTCTCAAGTGGGCCCAAGCTATACAAAATATTGGGACTTACTGAGTTAGTCGTGGTGTGGGTGGTTTTGAGAACACAGGAGGCCCAATTAGAAGTTAGAAGAATTGAAGATCACGAGCTGCTTGGGAGTCTGGGAGTCGGAATCTAAGCCCAACACTTATAATTGGGCTAGAAAGATTAAAAAGATAGCCTAAGTCCATGCCCAAGCCCTAAATTCTATTTTTATGTCAAGCCCAGCACTTAGTTTCCCTAATTTCAAGCCCAACAAGCTCATCCCAAGTCCCTGCCAGCCATCTGACCCTCCATTCAACAAATCAAGCCTCTAGCGTGGAATTAGTTCACGTGAAGGAAAAGACCAGCTCTTTTGGGAAAAAACAAATCCTTGGTCAGCCTAAAAATCTTTCTTCTCTCGTTGAAACGCGCAGAAATAGATGAGCGTTATGTTCAAAGTAGCTTGGCCATGTGCAGAGGCGTAGGAAGCCTGCGACCAAGCCTCAACCTACACCATAGGGACTGAACCTTTTCACCCAAAAGTTTAGGGCTAAGGAACTGTAGGTGAGAAACCCCTTAGGGTTTTTTAAAAATAGAAGAACCAGATAGGGACAACTTAGTTAGAATAACCAAATTAGAGCTTTCCAGCCCCTTTAAAAATAGAGCATCAACACTATTCGAACCAACTTGAAACCCCAAGGCAATACAGAGCATTAGTAAGAACCACCATAGATTCTGAGGGCCTTTAGCAAGCATTCCTAAAGGTCAAAGCGCAACATAGCCTTCTTGTTCATAATACCCAACCATCACTTCAACAACAACATTTACCTCCTTTTGAGGTGCTAGAAGTCGGGAATCAACCATTAATCACCTTCCTTTTCTTGGTTAACCCTTACTTAGGAAACCCAAAACACCAACTAAATCATGCAATCTCTCTGACTCGTGTGTTCTTAGCTTTCACATATCACAAGCTACTCAAGCTAAGCCCTTTATCTTAAGGAATACCATTTTAACCTAACGCATCCATTATACCATAGTCTTCCCTATGAGATACTCTCTTTCCGAGTGCTATGAGACCTAGCCTCACTTACTCATACTCAAGTGGGTACAAGACTCGGGCTTAGAGCCCATTGGACTCTCTAGTGAGCCTTCCAGCAGTCCGAAAATTCCAGCACATAAAATACCCCAACAAATTGATCGCGTTTATTGTACTCAAGCACCTAAACACTTATCTTAATCCCAATGAAAAGATAATCTTTGGCAACTTGACATTTGCAATTTGCTACTAAACCACCCACAACAAAGAGAATAAGAGAGAATATCAATTTATGGGATGTGGATGCATTATTATGAAAATGAAGAAGACTCAAGCGAAAAAGAGTGTAATCCAATCTTAACTACTACACTCATCTACGCTAAATTCCAAATCCAATCCAATAAACATTCAGAATGACATGAACAATAAAAAACCAAATCACATTTTAATTGTAAAGCGTGAATAATTTTTAACATGAGAAAAACAACTCTAATTAATTCAGAAATATCATAATAACCCAAATTTGTTGAAATTGGAGCAAATCCAAAAATAGGTTTTCAGATGAAAGTCTTCAAATCAAAATGGTTCCTTACTAATCTGCATAGATAAAAAGAAAAGATGTGAAAGTAAATTGAGACAAAATCAAACGAATCCATAAACAAAAATGAAAAATCGCCAAAATGGAAAGATATTGTCTGACCATCCGACATATTATCCAGTTGAGCACATGTAAAGCTTGCGGGAAACAAATATATGGCTGATTGAGAGCAAAACCCAAATCAAATCCATCAAAATCTCACTTCACTCAAATAACAAAATTAGATGAACCAATAAAGCAAAAATGCAAAAAGGATAAGAAATGCACCTACAATTCTGGCATATATATCCATGGGCTCAAATGATTACTCTGTTCATATAGAGGCATTCACTGAATATTTTAATCAGTGAAAAAGTGCCATAAAATTGAGGTATGTTAAAATGGAGAAAATGATGTCTATTCTGTTTTCAAAGAAAACTCTATTCAACCAACATAATCACATAGCAGAAGGAAAAAAAAAAAGTTCCACCCAACACTTATTAAATATGTTTCTTCATATAATGATATAATTTCCAATAAATCCTTTCAGTGAACAATTGAAAGGATGAAGATGAATAGGCTAGTGTTATAAACCTTCATTGCCAAAGCATGAAGATGGAGCTTACCTTCATTCTTCAACATCCTGCACGCTGCCCAAAACAAAGAAAAAAGAAGATGAGGAGGTTGCGCTGCAAAAGAGAAGATGAAGATGAGGAGGTTGCGCTGCAAAATTATATATATATATATATATAGAAACAGAGAAAGGCCAATGAAACTGAAAGCAAAGAGAGACAAATTCAAAGAGGGAAAAAATACCTCTTCAATTGAGCGCACTTGAATATCAAATCGTATAATGAAACTAAATAATGCACAAATTAAAATTTACATCATAAAGATGCGGTAAATTCAAATCTCCCAAGGAGCAATGCTAAATCTCCCAATCTTTTATGTATTGCTGGTAGCCTTGTAAAGGTTTTGATGGCTTAATTTTGGGCCTTGTTAATATATTTTATATAACAAAAAAAGTATATAAACAGGCATGTTCAAAGTTAACAATTTACATCAGATTTGTAAATGAAAAAATGCAACTGAAAAATATAAGAAAATTAAAGAAAAAACAATGGTAAACTGGTGATAAGTGGAATTATCCTCATATGAGTAGTTTTAGCTATCTGTTATTGGTCTTAATTAGGATTGTATCTTTATGAGGATTGATGACTCCTCGTGAGCCTCTACCTCTTAAACATGAATTTTTTTTTGTACGACGGCTGCATCTTCTTTAAACATTGTCACCGCCGCGTTTTTTTCTTCTCTTTACCAAGTCAGTTTGATAAAGCTTCTTGATCACCATCAACTTGCTAAAACCTGAAAAACTCAAGTGATTATCGGTAAAACAAATATTTAATTCAATGCCTTTGCATAACCCATGAATCATTAGAATAAAGAATAGAAGTCTTATTTTTGAATTCAAGAATGAATTTCTCAAGGCTCGCTGAATTTAGGAAGAATACACCCTCTATCAATCTGCAACTTAAGACAACAGATGACATCAAAAAACCCTTATTAATTAATAAAATTTCATAAGATAATTAATAAAAGTTAAATGAAATTTCACATTGAAAAATCACAACTAAGAACACTAATATCAGGGGAGATTCTAGCAACAAAGTTCGAATTTTTCAATGTTATAATTCTAAATACTTGCAACAAAAAAAAAAAAAAATTTAAATGAAATGAAATTGGAAACGGGAAAATGAGAAAGGAAAAGGAATCATACATGTAAAAATAAATACTTGTAATTTCGGCTGACGATAATGAAACATACGTTGGTTGCCATCGGCGAGGGGCTGCGGAATTTGAATGCGGAGCATCAGACAGCAGAGAACTGAAAGAAAGGAGGCAATATTATTTGCAACTACCATTATGATCCGACAAATTAAGCAGGATTATAAAAAAATTATAATAAAAAAACCCAGATAACTGATATTTTATGAATTAGTAAATTTGGGAAAGCTGTAAACTTTCTAAAAGGATGAAGGATAATGAACCCATGAGTTTTAAGCTTGACAATCGATGGTAAACCTAACCTTTTCAACAATAGAGTTGGGAGAAAACTATTTGCAGAGTTTTTAGTTGTAATATAGAAGATCTTCCCGAGATTGCTGATGGAATTCATGATTGAGATTGGGATTTGGATGTCGGGATGGCGATATGAGGAAATTGGCGGAGATGACGGCAGTGGTTCTCTCTGGCGATCGATCAAGATCTCTCTCGCGATCAATCAAGCTCTCTCTCTCTCTCGCGATCGATCAAGCTCTCACTCTCGCTTAGCCGAACGCTTTTGGGCGGAAGATTTGCTTAAGGTTGCGACGATCTGATACAGGAGCAGGAATGCTTGTTTTGATATTTTAATTAATAAAAGTAAGTTTACCGTTCTACCCTCATGATATTAAACTTCTGAAATTGAATATTTTCTGTTAAGCATGGGTATTTTCGGTATTATGAAAATTTTACCAAAAAAGCCTCCCGGCTTTATATAGATAGATATATGGCTATTAATAAGATAGGGTTATATGGTTAGAATATGATATATGACCACTAAACATACGGTTAGATAGGGTTATATATATGACTACTAAACATACGGTTATATATTATATATATATATATATATATATATATATATAAGCTCTTATGAATGATTCTAAATGTCAATTAAATACCTTCAAAAGACCTCTAGTATTTATCCCCTAAACTGGCACTTTGCACCAAGTCACCCAAAAAGTCAATCAAGTTTTACATGGAGATCCTCGTCCATATTGCCTCTATCCACCTTAAGCCAATCAATGACAAAAATAACCCCAGTACAGTTCTTTATCATTTCATTTACATTCTGAACGTAGTCAGCCTGTCTCAATGGAAACGTCCTCCCTATGACATACAGGAACTTCCTCTGACACTCCATTTACATATTTTGATTACATTGATGCCTAGAGTAAAGTTTTTCTCCACCAAACTGAGACCTTCAGTCACTCCTAGTTCATCAACTTTGACAGTAAATTCAAGGGATCCTTTCCCAAATGGTTCTTGAAATGATGGTCTGATTTTGGACCCATGCTCAGGCTCCTGCCACCTCCTCTCCAGGACACAGTCAAATTTTTCAGTGAACGACATCCATTCAGTGAAGCATATAGAGAATTCCCACTTCTATTACATTTCATAGCCAAATACAAAGTGCCGTGGATTCTTAAGTGGCAATATGAGATATGCCAATATATACTAGTACCACTTCTCAGTCAAATGGTGGGATAAATTCAACCATGATCACATCATTTCCCAGGTTCATCAAGAATTTTCAGTCACAAAGTCAACAGTCAAGAAAGAGCCTACAGTAAAACCTTCAAAGTCCATCGCTTCTTCCTCCTCCACACTATCTCTGGAAGACAAGTCACTTGCTGAGTTAAAATAAATGGCCCGAATGCTCATGATTCGTGCTACACAGTTAGGCGAAGAAAGTGCAGATTCTGAAGATAATAAAAACTCTACACAGTCATCCTCATCAAGCAGTCACCAGCCAACCTCTTCCTCCCCCTTGGGAAATCAAGCTGTTGCTGATCACCCATCATCTAGTAAAAAGTTGTCATCCAGTAAAGAATCTTTTCCCTCCTAGGAAAAGAAGAAGATTCATTGGTCCGATTTCCAAGATAGTCAAAATCCTTTTGAGCCTTATGATCTCAGTGAGCTCTGAAGCTTCAGTTCAAGTCTCGTGCTGCTACAGTCAACCAGTCACTATTCACCAATAGTTCTAGTCTCGTGCTACTATAGTATCCCGACAAAGTACTATTCATGAATAGTGCTACCGCGTCCTCTTTTGACAAATTGGCCTTCTGCCACAGTAAACGACAAATTTACTTTCGGTCACAGTAAATTACAATCATTCATGTCATGGTGCCTCTGCCTATATTAAGAGAGCCTATTCTTCATTTCAAGGGACTAGAACTTCATACTGTTTTCTCTACTTAGTTTTCATATCTGGTTTTGAGATTTCTAAGTTTTCAAAAGACCTCCAGTAAAGCTCTTCTTAGTTATTTCTCATGTAAGATTTCAAAGTTTCAAATCAGTAAAACAAAGTTATTTCAGCCATCTATGATTTTAAGCATAAGCAATTTACAAATCATTCATATTTATAATTATTTTCCATATCATTTACATTCTCTCATGCTATTTAAATTATTACCTTATTCCTCAAATTCTTGAGATAATTCGCTCCCTTACTCTGGATTTAATTGACATTTGGAATCATTCACACCACTAACTGCTTCCGTCCCCCTTTTGTATATATATACCAGAAGGGTGGGAGCCAATAGTTAAATAGATAAATGACTGGTTCGGCAAATTTCAATTAATTGAGGAATGAGATAGAACATTAAGTAGCACGATAAAATATAAATAATATGAATAAAAAAATAATTGATAAATGGATGCTAGTTAAAATCATAATATGCAATTTTAAATAACTGAAATAAGATTTTATTTAGAAATCTTACATGAATGCAAGAGATTGATTACAACTGGAGAAACTTATTGAAAGAAATAGGATACATAAATATCACACTTATTGATATCTCAAGTATACTAAATCAGTCGTTTGAAGTTTCTTTTAACTGAAAGACTTGAGGGAATGAAAACTGAATGCAGAAAAAAAATACTCTAAATGATTCTGCTATGACTGAAGGAGAAGCACTTCATTAAATAGGCTTGAGGAGGTCGACATGATTGAGTTGATTGTGGAGATGATTGCGGTCTTGAGCTGTCTGATGTTGAGTTGATTGCAGAGTGATTCGTGGAGATGATTTCGGCGATGAGTTGTCTGGCATTATTGGATGCTAGAGTCACAGACTTAACTGATTTGTCTTTTACTGATGAAGAGTGAAAAGTCACTATTTATGAATAGTAATTTGTCTAATGGAATGATTTTTCAAACATCAAAACCCAGATCGTATGGATCTTGAGAATCTTAGAAATCCTCCCATCTTAACTTCTGTAAATGAGATAACTTTGGTTGACTGAATAAAGATGCTGATGATGAGTTGGGAGAGGCCGGATTGTCCGGAATCTGTTCCTTGTCATTCTTCATTTGGCTTGCCTGCAACATGAGTTGTCTGGCTAGCTCCTGGATCTCTGATTTAGTTTTTCCCTCGATTAAGAGAGATGATGAAGATGCTTCTGAAACTGATGGCTTAACTTATTTTTTAACTGGAGGAAATTCTTTATTGATCATCTGGATAATTCGATCAATGTCAATCTTATCCCACCATTTTGTGTGGAATAATCTGACCAAAATATCTGATTCGATTTTGTACTCCCACTTAACTATCCACGTCACCTTGTATTTGGCCATGAATTGCAAGAGGACTGCATGGGTATTGCTCATTGGGTAAACTATACTGAAATGCTTGATTGTGTCATGGAATTGATTGGGGATGACTTCTCAGGTGGGGCCATGAGTGGTCCACCATTTTTGGAACCAAACTGGGAAGCTACTTTTGAATTTTCTATCAAAATTAATGAACCAAGAGTGAGTAAAAGTATCATTTTGATGCAGGAACACCTTGTACCATGCATCGATGTAATCATAGTAACTGTATGTAATTTCTTCATTTGCTTTGGGGAAGTATTTCATGTTGTAGGGTTTGGTTCACCATTCTTGCTAATTGATGACTCGGAGGATGTAAATGGACAGGTAAAGTAATTTTGGGGGGTCATTTTTGTCATAAATGGGATTAATACTAATGAATTATGTGTGGAAAATGATGGTTGTGTAATATTGGAGGGTTTTGGTAGGATGACTGGGGGCATAATGGTAATTGGGTGGAAAATAGGCCTTGGCTAATTGTGAGGGTGATTTAAGATGACTGAAACACTCTTCAATGTAAAAAAGTGCATGACTGGTATTTTTTGCAAAATAAGGTGATGACTGGGGTTTAAAGTGGGTGAGTAGTTGGCCAATGGCCTGGATTGATTGGTATGGATCATAGGATGTAACTAGAGCCAATTGGTAATTGGGGCATAATTGGCCACTTGTAGATCCAAGTGTTATATATCTGTTGGTAAAGGTAACTGGGAGAGTTTTGTAAGGAATGAGCCCTTGGGAAGAAGAGCTTTCTTGTTTAACTTCTTTTTTTACTGGTGCTGCTGGAGTCTTACCAGCAGTTGATTGATTGGAGAGCCGTCTAGACTCCATCTATATTTCCCTGTAGGAATTCCCTGGTAAGAAAATTAGGAATGCAATTCTGACTGCCTTGAATGTATTCGATGTCAAAATAAAAAATGCTTAATATGGATTGTCATCGGGCAAAAATCTATTTTGATGTAATGTTTTTAAAATCTTTTTCTAAAACATATTTTGCACTTTTACAATCAACTCGAACTAAAAACTTTTGATTTAATAAATCTTCTTGAAATTTGCATATACATAATACTATAGATAAAATTTCTTTTTTAATAGTACTATAATTATTTTGAGTAGAATTTCAGGCACCTGAATGGAAATGAACAATTAACTCAGGACTATTTGGATGATGTTTTAGCTTGATAATACCTCCGTAACCAAGTTCAGAGGAATCAGTTTCAAAGATTTTGAAAGAATTGATTGTTGGAATTCCAAGACATGGAAGGGTAATGACATGTATTTTGATTTCTTTGACTATAGAAGTGTGAATATCTGTCCACGGAGGTGGGTTACTTTGGAGCCACTCAAATAATGGTTTTCATTTTTGGCGAAGATTTTGATGGAATTCAGCAACATAGTTTAATGACCCAAGGAATCCCTGAAGTTGATTTGTGTCAAGGATTTTATCAGGGAATTTATCTGCAAACTGGATGACTCTGTCAATAGGGGTAATTGTGGATTGGTGAATATTATATCCAAGAAACCTAACTTTGGTTTGATACAGTTTAATTTTTTGGGCAGAAATTACTAGACCATTGTGTTTAATTGTTCGGAAGAAAGTATTAAGATGTTTCTAGTGTTCTTCAATGGATGATGAGAAAATGAGAACATCATCAATGTAGACAATGGAAAAATGACTAAGGGGATTAAATATGTCATTCATGATATTTTGGAATTCAGTTGGGGCATTTTTAATCCAAATGGCATTACATTCCATTCATAATGCCGAAAGAGTGTGATAAAGGCTATTTTATATTTATCCTCTTCATGAATTTGAATTTGCCAAAATCCACATTTCATGCCAAATTTTGAAAAGATTATGGCTTGGCTTAATCGGTTAATTAAATCTTTCTTATTTGAGATTGGATACCTAACCCATTCTAGGACAGTATTCAATGGTTTATAATTAATCACTAATCGAGGAGTGCCTCTTTCTAATTCAGCATTTTTCTGAACATAGAAGGCTGCACAAGACCATAGAGATTTACTATGGCAAATGATTCCTTTACTGAGTAATTATGTTATTTCCTTTTTGCAAAATTCCATAATTTATTGACTCATTTGAATTGGGCGTGCTTTTGTTGGAATGTTTGTTTCACTGAAATTCTTAATATAGGGAAGTCTTACTGTGTGTTTCTTCCTGTGCCAAAAGGCAGTGGGAAGATTAGAACATAGTTCATTTTTAAATTTTTCTTCAAAATTATTGATTTTCTGTTGGAGAGTTTTATTGGTTAATTGTTGTGCAATTATGTGGTGTTTAATTTCATCCATTAGGTAATTAATTTGAGAGTTTTTACAATTTATCATGTTTATTATTTTTGAAATAGCACTTTCTTGTAAAGTGCTGATATCTTTGATTGATGGATTCGATATGAAAGAGAATTTGACTCTTTCTCCCATGGGGTAGGTAACTATGACGTCATGTTCTGTCGTAAATGGATACAACAGAGCAATGAAGGATAGATCAAGAATGACTTCATTAGTTAAAATTTTAACTAAAACAACATAAGTTTTGAAACAAACATTATTTTGACAGACATGTGCTTTAGGGATTTCGTAATTAAGTTCCATTTTACTACCACTGGCAGTGCTTAGATTTTCAAATGTTTTTTCAAAGTATTTACTTGGAATTAATCCTTCCTAGATGCAGTTTAGATCTACTCCTATGTCAATTAATGCATTGGTGACTAATTCAAAATCTTTAACTCTAATGGTTAATTTAGAATACCATTTTCTGATTTTTAATCGGTTAATACATAAGAGAGAGGCTTTAAGATTTTGACGTTCTTCGTCACTGATTTGTTTAACTGGAAGGGTTAATTTTACTAATTCCACATCTTGTGTCATTTCCTGATTTTGTTGTTTTAAAGTTTTTATCTCATTTTTTAAAGTATTTACTTCTGCTTGGAGTTCTTGAAGTGTGACTGTTCTCTTAACTTTGTTGAAATTTTCAAGAGTTGTGTTGAGGTTAATATTATTAGTTTTTTGTGTTGTTGAACTACTGGGGTTATTAAGGAGGTCTTTTAATTTAGTTAAATATTGAGTCTTCACTTTCGGATAATTTATTTGGTTAATTAATTCAATTAAATGTTGTTCTTGTTCTTCTTGTTTAGTAAGAACATTGATTGTTTTACTATTTAGGACATTGATTGTTTTACATCAATTATCGTTACAACCAAAATTTATGTCTGGAGAATTAGACGGTTGATTATCAGTATCGGTGGTAGAGTACGAGCTCCAATCATTATTGATTTCTTCTTCATTTTCACTAGAATCAGTATTTCTTAATTCACGAATTCTGATTATGTTTTCTTTTTCTTTATCAGGAATTTGTAATTGATTAATAGTCTTTTTTACTTTGCAATCTCTTGCATAATGTCCTTTCTTATTGCATTTATAACAAGTAATTTCACTTTATTTTTGGATTGTTTGTGAGGATGAAAGCGTTTTGTAGATTTGTATTTTTTGTGATTGTTTTGATAGAATTTATTGGGTTTAAATTGGTTGTTTCTTTGTAATTATGGTATTTATTTTTTCTATGGTGAATTTCTTTTCTTTTATGTTTTTGTGATGGTGCAATGGAAGGTAGCCCATGTTGTTCACAAAAATTACCCATTTTGTATTTTGCAGTTCTCTTTTCATTTTTTCTTTGTTTACTTATTTTCATACCAATGCACATTTTTAAACCTTCTTGTTGGATGACACTTACTATGTTGCCATAAGTAAGTTGATCAAAGTTTATTATATTATTTCCATTACTTAAAACTTGTCTAATTTTATGGGCAAATAAATTTGGTAATCCGTTATTAAATTTGGTAATCAGTTATTAAATTTGGTAATCCGTTAATTAATTGTTCTTTCCAAAATGATTGATTACAATCTTCCCTTAACACGACTCTTGATATAAAGACATCTTAGGTTATTAAGTTGATCATGGAGTCTAGACGCAATGTTACTAGGTGTACCAATGAAGTGTTCAATTTTTGTGAAGAATAATGTGTTAATTGCATCGGGTATTCCTAATCTGATAGTTTCGTCGAATAAGGGCATACCTTCTTCATCGTGTTTTACTGCTTGTCAGATTTGTGATATTAAATCTTCTGTGAGATATTTGTCTCACCAGTTTTTTAACATTCCCGTAAATCCTGTTTTGAAAAGGTCAACAATTTCTGTTTGACTAAGATTGTGATTGGTGAGGTAACTGTTAGCAACCATCGACATGTGTTGCATTTTATTTAATATTTCCTTTTCTGATAAGCCATCGATATTCCATTCATAAATTTTATCAGAGGAAACAGAAAATTGATTTTGGGTACCTCTTTCTTCATACTGAAGATCAGGAGGAGTTGGCATATGATACCAATTTTTGGTGAGACTGGTTGGGTTAACTTTTTTAATTGTGATTCTTTTTACTTGAAGATTTTGAAAAGCTTTTTCTATTTGAGTTGTTTGATCTGAGTTTTCTGAATCAGATTCAGACTTAGTGTTTGGATTACTAGTATGAGTACTTACTACGTTGACTGAAGTGGATTCTTTCTTTACTGATGATAATTCTTTTAACATTTGTTCAATTTTTTGAAGAGTTGGTGTTTTGAGACTAGTTCCTTATTTTGAGACTAGTTCCTTGTTTAATATCTGGAAGTATTATTTATATGCAAATTTCAAGAAGATTTATTAAATCAAAAATTTTTTATTCGAATTGATTGTGAAAGTGCAAAATATGTTTTAGAAAAAAGATGTTAAAAATATTGTATCAAAACAGATTTTTGTTAGATGGCAACCCATATTAAGCATTTTTTATTTTGACATCGAATATATTCAAGATAGTCAAAATTGCATTCCTGATTTCCTTACTAGGGAATTCCTGCAGGGAAATACAGTTGGAGTCTAGACGGCTCTCTAATCAATCAATTGCTGGCAAGACTCCAGCAGCACCAGTCAAAAAAGAAGTTAAACAAGAAAGCCCTTCTTCCCAAGGGTTCATTCCTTACAGAACTCTCTCAGTTACCCTTACCAACAAATATACAATACTTGGATCTACAAGTGGCCTATTACGCCCCAATTACCAATCAGCTCTAGTTACATCCTATGATCCATACCAATCAATCCAGGCCATTGGCCAATCAGTCACCCACTTTAAACCCCAATCATCACCTTATTTTGCAAAAAATACCAATCATGCACTCTTTTACATTGAAGAGTGTTTCAGTCATCTTAAATCACCCTCACAATTAGCCATGGCCTATTTTCCACCCAATTACCATTATGCCCCCAGTCATCCTACCAAAACCCTCCAATATTACGCAACCATCATTTTCCACACAGAATCCATTTGTATTAAACCCATTTATGACAAAAATGACCCCCCAAAATTACTTTACCATTCCATTTACATCCTCCGAGCATCAACCATCAAGAATGGGGAACCAAACCATACAACCTCAAATACTTCCCCAAAGCAAATGAAGAAATTCCATGCAGTTACTATGATTACATCTATGCATGGGACAAAGTATTCCTGCATCAAAATGATACTTTTACTCACTCTTGGTTCATTAATTTTGATAGAAAATTCAAAAGCAGCTTCTTAGTTTGGTTCCAAAAATGGTGGACCACTCATGGCCCCACCTGGGAAGTCATCCCCAATCAA
This sequence comes from Oemleria cerasiformis, assembly GCA_037349345.1. Classification (NCBI taxonomy): domain Eukaryota; kingdom Viridiplantae; phylum Streptophyta; class Magnoliopsida; order Rosales; family Rosaceae; genus Oemleria; species Oemleria cerasiformis. Next base: position 6,115,028 of record JAZGTL010000010.1, on the reverse strand, counting down.
CTCCATGACACAATCAAGCATTTCAGCACAGTTTACCCAAGGAGCAATACCCATGCAGTCCTCTTGCAATTCTTGGCAAAATACAAGGTGACGTAGATAGTGAAGTGGGAGTACAAAATCGAATCAGATATTTTGGTTAGATTATTCCACACAAAATGGTGGGATAAGATTGACATTGATCGAATTATCCAGGTGGCCAATAAAGAATTTCCTCCAGTTAAAAAAGAAGTTAAGCCAGTAGTTTCAGAAGCATCTTCCTCATCTCCCTCAATCGAGGGAAAACTAAATCAGAGATCCAGGAGCTAGCCAGACAACTCATGTTGCAGGCAAGCCAAATGAAGAATGACGAGGAATAGATTCCGGACAATCCGGCCTCTCCCAACTTATCAGCAGCATCTTCATCCAGTCAACCAAAGTTATCATCTTTACAGAAGTTAAGATGGGAAGATTTCCAAGATTCTCAAGATCCACATGATTTGGATTTTGATGTTTGAAAAATCATTCCAACAGACAAGTTACTATTTATAAATAGTAATTTTTTACTATTCATCAGTAAAAGACAAATCAGTTAAGTCTGTGACTCTAGCATCCAATAATGTTAGACAACTCATCAACGAAATCATCCCCGCGAATCATTCTGCAATCAACTCAGCATCAGACAGCTCAAGACCGCAATCATCTCCGCAATCAACTCAATCATGTCGACCTCCTCAAGCCTATTTAATGAAGTGCATCTCCTTCTGTCATAGCATAATCATTTAGAGCATTTTTTTATCATTCAGTTTTCATTCCCTCAAGTCTTTCCGTTAAAAGAAACTTCAAACGACTGATTTAGTATACTTGAGATATCAATCAATGTGATATTCATGTATCATATTTCTTTCAATAAGTTTCTCCAGTTGTAATCAATCACTTGCATTCAAGTAAGATTTCTAAATAAAATGTTATTTCAGTTATTTAAAATTGAATATTATGTTTTTAACTAACATCCATTTATTAATTATTTTCTTATTCATATTATTTATTATTTTTCATATTAATTATATTTTCTCTTACTACTTAATGTTCTATCTCATTCCTCAATCAATTGAAATTTGCCGAACTAGTCATTTATCTATTTAATCATCGGCTCATATATATAGCTAGAATATGGTATATGACGCGCATATATTTTCTAACTGTTCATTTTTTTTTTATCAAATTGAATGAATTCATTCAAAATAGATAAGAATTTCATGATTCAAACCCGGGGTCTCATAAAACTAGTGGGCCTCATTAAAACCTTACTTTGAAAACTCGAAAACCGGGAAAAATTCAATGAGGAAAAAAAGTGCCCAACCCCTTAACACAAAACAATCAATACTCTAAATCCTTTTCAAGTAAAGTCATCAGCCATGGAGGAGCTGGTGGCTGCCAAACCTGATGCCCAGTGCCTTCAAGACCCTTCTGAGCTAAACCATGAGCAACCGAGTTATAAAACTTTGGAAGCAGGAATCCCCAACCTATCCATCAGCCCCACGATCTCTTGTACAATGAGCCCCACTGCCGTCCAGTCTTCCGTTCTCCCTTGCAGCATTGCCACGGCATTAGCAGAATCAGATTCAATACAGCTGACCTCCAGGTTCCTCTCGAGACACAACACTAGTCCGGTTCGGATGGCAGCAAGTTCCGTGGACATCTCGTCTAAACCTGCAGGGTCTACAGCAGCAAAACCTGCCAGAAAAGATCCATTATGATCCCGCAGTACCCCTCCAAGCCCTCGGTGCACACCCTCCATGCTGACTGCTACATCACACTTCAATTTCAGTTCCGTGGGGGGCGGTCTCTTCCATCTATGTTGCTGAGTTACCTTGACCTTGGGCTGTTTAAAATTGGCTGCACTATATGCTGCACAAGTCTCCAACGCCAATTCCACAGACACTCGACCATCCCGTACTTGTCTTCCATGAAAATACGCATTTCTATCATTCTAGACCTGCCATACCACATAAACAAAACTGCACATACCTTTTAAATCAAGCAGCTCCATCGCCATTTCTACAAGATCAATAAAGCTCCCACAAGGCAGAAACTGCTCAATAGGGAAGCTCGTACCCCTCCACACCTTATGACTCCATCGACACCCCCAAAGGGCATGGTACCCGGTTTCACCATACTTCCCACATCTGCTGCAAACATCCAATTGAATGACCCGCTGCTGTTTTAGGTTCCATGCGGTAGGGAGAATGTCCAGACACGCTCTCCGTTTGAATAATTTAACCTTACAGGTCACCTACCCGTTTATTAAATTATACGATTTTCGTAAATTAATTTAGGACAAGCATGATTTTATCTTTGGTTTTATAAGAGGCTCGGAAGTCACTTTTGGAAGTTTTTCTTAGACCGTTGCGTAGGTCTCGAACTCACGATTTCATAGACAGGCGACACGCAGAAAACAGGGACCGGTGAGACAGTTGTGGGTCTAGAAAATTCAGGGGCAATTTAGTAATTGTTTAGCAGATATTTTTAGTCCCAAAGTTCAGATTTTGCTTTCACACATTATTTTCTCTCTCCCCGTGCTCTCTCTCTCTCTCTAAGCAAAAAAACGTGAAACACACAAGCCCCTTAAATTTGGTTTTTCGATTTAGGCCAAGCCACCATAAATAAATTACACCAGCATCTTCCTCTCTTCGTTCTGAACATCATCATATTAACCATCGAGCTTGACAGTGTTAGGAGAAGGAGATACGAAGGTGAACAGTAAATGCCACCTTCCCGGCCAATTTTCGGCCACCACAGGTAATGAATCTCAATTTGGGCTTCACATTTGAATTCCTTAGCTCGAGTAGATAGATTTCCATTATCAGAACGTTGAATTTCATTGAGAATTGAGAGAGTTGTGAATCTTGGAAGTTAGGATGGTTATGGAGTTTTCAACAATGAACAGTACCAGACCCAGAGTGTGAGGTTGAAGGAGAGTACATGATACAATCGCGCGTGGGGAGGGAGTCCTGGCCGTCCATCGGCGCGTGGAGCTCCTCCTCGGGGTCCGGCGAACATGTGTCTTCATGTTTTCAATGTTCCGGACCTGGTGGCGCAGGTTTCGGGTCAATCAGAGTTCGTTTAGGGGTTGTTTTGGGCGTCCGAAGTCGCTGCGTTTCTAGTTAGGACGCGTGTATACCTCTCGGGCTTTAGGTGGTTGGATTTTCAGTTTACAATTGCCATTAATAATGCCATGTATCGTTTTTACAGGCGTGGTGGCTCCTAAGATCACGAGGGACCGAATAGCCTGAAATTAGACTCGTTTGGGCCTCGAGGTGAGGGGACCTTACTTCCTAAATGGAAATGCATGCATATTATTTTGTTTCACTATGTTATATTTAATTACGAATTTTGAGAAATAAGTGGAAGGATTATTTAGTATTCTTATGAGTCCCAGGAATTAAAGAAAATTATTAGAAGGGTTTATTTTCGTTCTAAGCTCCGGGAACGATGGATAGTAATTTTACTTGATTATCCACTAATTTTGGGTATAGTATTAATTATGGATTTCGATAATGGTTTTGGGAAACTATTTTAAAATGGACTTGATGGTGGGTTAGGCTTGGCCTGCTGGGAGGGATGGTGTGTAACGACCCGGACCAGAAATTAAATTATTTTGAGAATTGGACGATTTTACCCTCGATTTTGGACGGGTTCGGGAGTCACTTTTTGACTGGCATTACTGTTGGGAATTTTTCTTGGGTCGTTGCGTAGGTCTCGAACTCACGAGTTCGTAGACAGGCGGCACACGGAAAATGGAGACCCGATGAGTTCGTTACAGGTCTAGAAGCTTCAGGGGCAATTTGGTAATTTTGGAAAAGTTGGAACTATATATCAGATAGTTTTCTCTCTCCTTGGGAGATTGGTCCATTCAGTCTCTCTCTCCTACCTGAAATTCTCCCCGTACGAACACCGAAGACCCATTTTCATCGGACGAATTTCGGTCCGATTCGACCGAAACCAAGGTCGGAAGGATCCTGCCCGGAGCCCCATGAGCATTTAGGGGTATTTATCGGAGCGGGGGCATCGCCGTAGGTGACGAACGGAGGAGAGAGGTGGACCGAATATTCTCGGCCATTTTTCGGCCAAACCAGGTACGATCTCGGAACTTTAACCTCATATTTGGATTCCTGGTGAAAAGTAGATGAATTTACATGTGTGGATCGTGAAAAACGGTCAAGAAATGAAGAAGTTAGAAAACCTCGAAAATCGACCGGAAATGGCAATTTCCGGCGAACCAGACGGCGGCAGAGGCGGCGGTTCGGTCGTCTCCTCCGGTAAGTCACCAGCAATTAGTCAGGTCGGGTTGAGTGAAACTATCGGGTCTAGTGAACCGATCGGGTCGAGTGAACTGGTCGGTTTGAGTGAACCAGTCGGGTCGAGTGAATCGGTCGGGTTGAGTGAACCGGTCGGGTTGAGTGAAATGGTCGGGTTGAGTGAACCGGTCGAGTTGAGTTGGACCGAGTCAGGCCAAGTTGGGTCGGGTTGGACCGGTCCAAGCTCGTGAGTAACTGTAGCAGCGCGTGGCCGCGTGTTCCAACCTTCGGGTGCTCGCGTGGCGGCGCGTGGGACTGTTCCCGATGTCACGGCAGCGCGTGACTAGGGTGTTGGGACGTTCCGGATCAAATTTTGTTGGTTTCAAGGCCATAGGAGTTCGTTTAGGGCCCGATTGGGCAATCCCAGCGGTAATGGTTGATCGTGGAGCGGGTTTTGAGCTCGGAAAGTCAAGGTAGTTGGGTCATTATTGTGCATGTGTTCCTTGGGGCTAGAGCGTCCATGATTTTGGGTTGGATGATATATGTGAGTGGACTTTCGATTTATAAATTGAAATGCATGCATCAATGTATCTTTGTTTAAATACTGTTATGTATTGTTGCATTGAATTTCCGAAATTTAGAAATGATTGCTGGACACATATTTTCCAATATTTCAGTTAAAGTGTATGTTGAGAATGTCATGGTTTTTGGACTTGATTTTGATATCGTTTTGACGTGGAAATTATTGAGTCCATGATTTGGGTTTTTACCGTATGTATGAGTTTATCGGATTTGGCCATATTTGAAGGAGGCCAGGACCAGGATCCGTTATTAGCGGTGAACCTCCAAGATAAACACCAATTTGAGGAGGACCAGGATCTGGGACCAGGATCCGTTATTGGCGGTGAAACCGGTGAACCCCCAATAGAAAAGGTGATGGTAGTACAAGACTAGCACACCCCAAGGGATACCCTGGTAGCTATGGATATGCCAGTCGAGGGATATGCCGACTGATGTGATATGATAGCCGAAGGTTATACCGGCTGATGATATGATATGCCAGTCGAGGAATATGCCGACTGATGTGATATAATAGCCGAAGGTTATACCGGCTGATGATATGATATACCAGTTGAGGGATATGCCGACTGATGTGATATAATAACCGAAGGTTATACCGGCTGATGATATAATATGTCAGTCGAGGGATATGTCGACTGATGTGATATGATAGCTGAAGGTTATACCGACTGATGATATGATATGCCAGTCGAGGGATATGCCGACTGATGTGATATGATAGCCGAAGTTTATACCGGCTGATGATATGATATGCCAGTCGAGGGATATCCCGACTGATGTGATATGATAGTCGAAGGTTATACCGGCTGATGATATGATATGCCAGTCGAGGGATATGCCGACTGATGTGATATGATAGTTGAAGGTTATACAGGAAGATGATAAGATATGCCAGTCGAGGGATATGCCGACTGATGTGATATGATAGCCGAAGGTTATACCGGCTGATGATATGATATGCCAGTCGAGGGATATGCCGACTGATGTGATATGATAGCCGAAGGTTATACCGGCTGATGATATGATATGCCAGTCGAGGGATATGCCGACTGATGTGATATGATAGTCGAAGGTTATGCCGGCTGAAGATACTATATGCCAGTCGAGGGATAAGCCGACTGATGATATGATATGAAAGTCGAGAGATATGGCGACTGATGTGATATGATAGTCGAGGATAAGGTCGGCTGATGATATGATATGCCAGTCGAGGGATATGCCGACTGATGTGATATGGTAGCCGAGTATTAAGCCGGCTTATATGTATTGCCAACCGAGGGTTATTCCGGATGAGGATACGATATGATAGTCGAGGATACTTGCCGACTTATATGATATGATAGCCGAGGATATTTCTGGCTCTAATATGATTTGACGATGATTGTCATGTGCTTAATCAGCCTATGAAAATACTTCGTCATCCGGGTCAGTGGGTTGGTGTGGGCGGTGACCCAGAGTGACGAATTATTGTTGGTTCACAAGTATCTGACTAGTCGGTTGTCTTGTGGTATTCCAGTAGAGGTGTCAGCAGTGTCTGACCTACTGACATTTGGTGTAAGAGGGTATTCCTATTTGGACCACCATTATTCCGAGGTCTTAGCTTTGACCTGTATGCTATCCTACGTCTGACAGGTAAGAGTGGTCAGTAAGTACAGAGGTTCTGTCGGGAACCCTGTAAGGTTTACTAAAAATTATTTAAGGATAAATGGTATTCCTAGTATTTAATTTTTGAGGTAAAAGAGCTGTCAGAAAGGATAAGGGTTCTTTCCGGGTTTCGAGGGGAAATTCGGGAAGGGTCCTTACATGGTGGGACTCTATCGGTAATTTGTGGGGTATATCAGGAAGGATTCTCTCATACGCCTGGGGAGATGCGAGGTATGTCATGGAGAATTCCCTTATACGACCGGAGAGATGCGAGGTATGTCAGGGAGGATACCCTCATATGCTCGGGATGATATGAGGTATGTCATAGAGGATTCCATCATACGCTCGGGAGGATGCGAGGTATGTCTGGGAGGATTCCCTCATACGCTTGGGATGATATAAGGTATATTGTGGAGGATTCCATCATATGCTCAGGAGGATACGAGGTATGTCATGGAGGATTCGATCATACGCTCGGGAATGATATGAGGTATGTCATGGAGGATTCCATCATACACTAAGGAGGATACGAGGTATGTCATGGAGGATTCCATCATACGCTCAGGAGGATACGAGGTATGTCATGGAGGATTCCATCATACACTCGGTATGGTATGAGTTATGTCATGGAGGATTCCATCATAGGCTTGACGAGATATCGAGTTACGGCTTTGGATGAGTTGGAATATTGAGCTACGATTGGGGATGAGCTGAGAAAATGAGGTACGCCCGGGATATCAAGCTATGGCTCAGGGTGATGGATTTGGTTGGATTACTGCTATGGCGGGCACAAGTAAAGATGGTGTGGGTTCTACCGAGGTAAATTTATTGGATTATGGTAATTTGTAATTACTTATTTATGTGGATCTTGATGCATGTAAGGATTGATAAAGAGGTGGGACTATGTCAATTAGTATTATTTTATTTGCAAGACCACGCTTTTATTGTATTTAGTTCTATTGTCCACTCACAGTTGTTTTGGTTTCGTGCCATCCAGGCTGTAGCAGGACGAGGCGTCGAGATTAGGAGGATGCATCATTTTCTACTGCGTTGTTAGTGCAGGATTCGGGAAAGGTCTTGTCACCACCTCCAGATCCCACAAACGTTTCCAGAATTTAGAGATCCTCTCCGAATTAGAGCCTCCCTGTCCTTTTTTCATCTCTTGATCGACTTGAGCTAGGGCAACATAATATCCTGATTTAACCGTATAGTGACCATTATTTGTGTAATACGAATAGATGTCATCTCGATATTTCCTTGTCGCCGCAAGGGGGATAGAGCACACTGCCCTCACATCCTCTTTGCAGAAACTGGCCCTCAACAATTCAATATTCCATCCCCCATCCGTAGCAATAAGATCTGACACTCGTGTATTTACAGGTAGCAGTATTTTTAGGATGGGTTTAAAAGTGGTCGGTTTGGGGATCCACTTATCATGAAACACCCTAACCTCCTCGTCACTTCCAATCCTACAAATCATCCCAGCATCCACCACCTCTCTCCCCCATAAAATTGCCCTCCAAATCATAGACGGAGCATCCCCTAATCTGGCTTTAAAAAAATGCCCATATGGGAAATGTCGAGCTCTCAACATCTGACTCACCATAGAATCAGGTTTCTCCAATATCATCCAAGCTTGTTTTGCCACCATCGCCCTATTGAAAGCTTCAAAGTCTTTGAACCCCAACCCCCCATCTGTTTTGACCGGAAAAGCTTTTGCCATTTTAGCCAGTGTATGCTATTTCTCCCTGCTTTACTCCACCAAAACCGGGCTATCATTGAGGACAATTCATGACAAAGTCCCTGAAGGAGCTGAAAAACCCCTATGTTGTGTGTAGGAAAAGCCTGAGCCACCGCATTCACTGGAACTTCCTTCCCGACTCTTGATAGTAATTTAAACTTCCACTCATTTAACCTTCCTCTAACTGCTTCCTTCACCTTGCTAAAAATTAACTTTTTACTTCGAGTTGGGATGGTTGGGAGCCCGAGATATCGTTCATGAAAATCTACAACTTTAACTCCCATCAAATCCGCCACTAGCTGTTTCATTATCGGGTCAGTGTTGGGGCTGAAAGCTGCAACACTTTTCTCGAAATTACAATCTGACCATAAGTCTGTTCATATACTTTCAACAAATCCAATAAAAGCTGACATTCGATAAGGTGAGCAATACAATACATGATGTTGTGATCAGAAAAAAGAGGTGAGAGATTGTTGGAGCCCCAGAAGCCACATACACCTCGTGTAACTCATTATTGTATTGTGCATGGGATAACAGTGCTGACAAACCCTCAGTACATATTAAAAACAAAAAGGGTGAAAAGGGATCACCCTGCCTTAAGCCCCTCCCTGGCTTGATGAGCCCAATCGGTTTTCCCCTAAACTGAATCGAATATGAGAACGTAGTTATACAATTCATAATTAATTCAATCCATCGCTCCTGAAATCCCAATTTCCTCATCATTCCTTCCACAAAATGCCACTCCACCTTATCAGAAACCTTGGCCATGTCTAACTTTAAAATCATTTTCTTCAAAGCAGACTTACCTCGTTGTCTAATGGCATGAATACTCTCAAACCCAGTAATGATATTATCTGTAATCAACTGATTCGGTACAAAGGCACTTTGGAACTCAGAAATAATACCTGACATCATTGACTTCATTCTGTTGACGATAGCCTTGGAAATAACTTTATAGATGACCCTGCAAAGACTGATTGGTCTGAATTCAGTAACCTTTGTTGGACTATCCACTTTGGAAATTAGTGTCATAAGAGTGTGGTTCACCTCCCATACACTTTTTCCCTTATTTAGTATTGCTAAACAATAGCTAGCCACATCGTCACCAACAACCCCCCAATATTTTTGGAAAAACAGAGCCGGAAGGCCATCAACACCGGGTGTCTTCGTGGGATACATATGGAACACCACCTCTTCAGTATATGCTCTGGTGAACACTCTAGACAAGCTATTGTTATGAGCCGAAGTCACTCGCTAGGGCACCGTCTCCAATATTCTCTAGAGATCCCCCTGACTTGCAGATGCAAACAAAGCCACAAAATAACTTTCGAACTCCTGCCCTATTGCCTCATCGGAAGTCTGCCAATTCCGATTAGAATCCAGTATCCCTTTAATTGTATTCCGCTGCCCCCTCTGTTTTGCATTTTCATGGAAGAAATGGATGTTTCGATCTCCAAATCGCAGCCAAGATACCCTTGATCTCTGTTTCCAAAGAAATTCTAGCTAGGCCAATAGAGTGTCCAGATCAAGAGAAATCCGATGCTGTTTCTGTAGCTCATCTCTAATGGGATTGGAGCTTCTTAACTCCTCTAGCAAGGCTTGCAGTTTCTTTTTCTTAGCTGGAAAAGGTCCTCCTGAGTCCCTATCCCATATCTGCAGCTCTGCTTTGCAACCCTCCATTTTCTCTTGTATCGTGTACTCCCTTGCTTCCCATGCCTTCTCAATAACTTCCTCACAGCCCTCTCACGTGGTCCACATCTCCTCAAAAAAGAAATGATGATGGCGGTGAGTAACAACCTAGTTTTTGAGCTTAATATGAATTGGGAGATGGTCTGATCCCTAAGCATTGAGGTGATGAGTCACCATCGTAGCATAGGCCTGCATAAATCCATAATTTGCTAGCCCACGATCAAGTCTGAGCCTTAATATTCCGTCCCCTTTCCACCGATTCGACCAAGTAAACTTGTTTCCCTTAAACTTGATAGAGTTAAGCTCACACTCATCAATGGCTACCACAAAACTTGGAATCTGAGCCAGAGGCCGACTACGCTGATAGAGCCGATGAACCCTCCGCTGCAAGGGTTGGACAAAACAAATATGGTGTCGAGGTCGGGAGAGCTAGCAAATGACCGTGGGAAGAAGGTCGCTATGGCTGATAACTTGATGGCCCAAGCAAGGCCAAGGACCAGGTCGGGAAACAGGCAAAGCCAGGGATTTTAGGTGGGGAGTTCCCGGCTCAAGTTAAGACCAGGAAAAAAGAAGGCAGTTGGTCTGCATCAAAGTCCCAGCAAACAGTCGACTCGAAGGGAGCTGGACAGACATGTTTCATCGGATGGTGGTCTAGAGATTGTAAACAAAACCGTGAGGGGGTCAAGGACCCTTCACGAGGGATGAGTATCCTTTGGTGGAACGCTCGCGGGCTGGGATGTCGAGACTTATGAGGGCTCTTAAGTTTCTAATTAAAACTAGGAGACCGTTATTGATTTTTCTTATGGAGACGAGGAAGTCTTTGAGACAAATGGACAATATCAAAAGGAAGTTGAAGGTAGCAAGAGGGTTCTGCGTAGATAGAAGAGGCTTTGGCAGTGGCTTGGCTCTCTTATGGACGAATGGGGTTAAATGTTACTCTTCAGACCTATTCAGTTGGTCACATTGACGCCTAGGTGGAGGGAGTAGGGGACGATGGATTCCATTTCACCGGGTTCTATGGAAATCCCGTTACTCATCTCCGACACTTTTCTTAGGACTTGCTGAGGCGATTGAGGGGAGATATGACGGAACCCGGCTAGTGGTGGGAGATTTCATTGAGGTGATGGAACCTCTCTAACTATTCATTTTTTATGTCTTTATTTAAAGATTATTTTTGCAAAAATTGATCAAAATTAATAAAATCATTTTGCCATTCAATTATTATTATGAACCTTATTTTATTTTTGCATGTTCATCTATGCATTTGGCTATAGTGACAGAGAGTTGAACGATTGTAGATGTGGATGAAGTTTTGTAAAGATGATCTTTGAATAAGTAAGACCTATAAAATTAAGGGCAAATTACATTTTACTACCTTGTGGTTTACACCAAATCACAAGATTATCCATATACTTTAAAATATTACATTTTATTACCCTGTACTTTTTAAAATTTCACAATTCCTTGACCCTCCGTTAGATATTATGTTAAAATGGATATTAGATGCTGATGTAGAAATGATGGGACCAACCATTTAATTGAAGTATGTGACAAGTAAATGCCACGTGGCAAAAAAATTAATAACTTAATTTGAAAATTTTACTAAAATAAAAATGGGATCATTTTTGCCTACCACCTAGTGAGCATTTTTTGCTCGCCACTTTCCTGTTGGCTTGACATGTGTCAATTTATCTTTATCTAACCATGGTTAAGTATGATATTAAATGGGTCATATTAATTTTAAAAGTTATTTCAAACCAAAAACAAATCTGAACAGTCACCATATCTCCTCCCACCACCCAATTCCGTTAAACATCCACCACCACCGACGTTGAGTTTCAAGATCGGATCTAGAATTGGGATTTCGCAGGGTCGGTCATGGTTTGCAAATACTCATTGACTAGTTCGATGATGAAATCAACCTCAACATTCGCAAAAGCTGTAACAACCCGGAAATTTAACATTGAATTTACGTAAATTATTTTTTGTAAAAAGATGATTTTACCCTTGGTTGTTAAGGGCGTAGAAATCAAGTTTTATTTCGGAACTTTTTAGGCTGTGTTTTGGATACCGTTGCGTATGTCTCGAACTCACGAGTTCGTAGACAGGTGGCACGCAGGAAATGGAGTTCGTGTACGAAAGTTATGTGTCTAGATTGTCAAGGGAATTTTGGTAATTTTGGCTTGGGGTAGATATTTTAACCCCCAAACCATTAATTCATCTTCATTTCACACTCATTCATTCTGAACCACCCATTTCTCCCAAAAACTACCAAACCCGTGCGACTCAAACACCCCAAAACCCACAAATTCCTACTTCGATTCAAGGCCTAGACTTCCATTTCTGTTCCACTAATCGGAAACTACTCATTCCCATGATCACAACCGTACAAACCATCGAAGGAGAGGACTACAGGAGGCGTCGGACCGAGACAAAGAACAACCGAACCATCCGATCGATTTTTTGGTTAGCACAGGTACGGGTTCAATGTTTTGAAGTCATATTTGGATTCATGGGTTCGAGTAGATAGATTTAGACGTAAAATTCATGAAAAATGGTTGAGTTTTGAAGAAGTTAGAAAAAAGCTTGAGTCGGTCGGAAATGGAGGATTCCGGCGACGGAGACGACGGGGCTGCGGTGATCCGATCGTCTTCTCCGGCCAGACTCCGGCAACGACAACGGTGGTTTGGTCATCTTCTTCGGTGAGTAGCCGCTGACTGGTCGGGTCGAGTTGGATTGAGTCAGACCAAGCGGATCGATCGGGTCGAGTCGAGTGGATCGGGTAAGGCTGAACCGGGTCAGGCCGAGTTTGGTTGGGTTGGACCGGTTCAAGCGCGTGAGTACTGTAGCACGTGGGGTCGATTCTGAGGTCACGGCGATGCATGTCAGCTAGTTTTCGACATTCCGGATCTGTTGGCGCATGTTTCGGGTTGATTGAAAGTCATTTAGAGGTAGTTTTGAGCGTTCGAAGTTGCTATTTTTTAGGACAACGTAGGCGGATCTCCCGGGGTTTTGGGAGTTTATATATAAGGTTTTATTATTAGTCGGTAATCCCGATTATTAATATTGACAAGCGATACTATTTCAGGAACTTCAGGGGAGCGTATGTTTCAGGATTGAGCTTGCTTGGACGAGTGGTGAGTGGACTTTTGATTTATAAACTATAATGCATGCATAAATGTATCTTGGATTTAATACTGTTTTGTGTGGGTCCAACCAAGTGGTTTTAAAGAGAAAGGGAAATTCCGATGGTTTTCAAATGATGTTTTATTATCTTAAACTGTTTTATGTGATGCATGCATGATTTTATTCTTGGAGGGGAAAAAGGTAAGATTTCCTCGGAAAAGGATTTATAACTGATTATTTTTGTCCACTAATAACTTTTGTGTTTTAAATCCCCTCCAGGCTGTTGAGTTGACGTGAGCACTTTCTGAGGCGGAGGCATTAGTAGTATTTCAGCTGCGCGTTGTACTTAAACTTCGAGTAGGATATCTAATTTTTTATTATTTATCCTACCTAGATGTTCTGATAATATATTTTGGATGGTCATTATCTATTGGAATTTGGAGTGCTTTTGATCCCTTGTCTGACAGGTGAAAGTTAGTCATATTATATTGTAAGCACGAAAGGGTATTTTGGGAACTTTTCCTTAGGTTGTCAGACGGGACAGGGTTCTTCTCGGGTTTCGAGGGGAAATTCGAGAAGAGTCCTAACAAGTGGTATCAGAGCACTAGGTTAAATTCCTATAGATCGTACACCTAGTGTACAAATGAGTATGGTATTAATAAGTTAAAGTTCTTTTCAGCATAATGCCTCCGAGACGCGAGCCCCGTCAACAATCTGGAAACGATGGGGACACACATGAACCCGCAGTGGAGCCTGATTTAAGGTAGACACTGGAGCAATTGGGTCACACTTTGACTTCTGTACTTCAGAGTAGGGCTGCTAGTGAAGTTTCGGACATTGAGAAAGCCGATTGAGAAAGCCCAGAGATTAGGGGCGACAATATTTATGGGTGAGTCTAGCCCAGATGATGCCGCATAATGGATTCCTCGTTTGGAGCAAGTGTTCTCGGTTATGAGATGACCTCAGGGGGACAGAGTGCTGTTAGCCACATTTCTGCTAGGTGGTTCTGCTTACCATTGGTGGCACGTACTAGAGCTGTCAGGCTGGGATGTCAGTACAATTACATGGGCGACTTTTCGGGAGCGGTTCCTTGAGTAATTTTACCCTTGCTCGTACCGGGAAGCCAGGGAGGTCGAGTTCTTTTATTTCTCGGGGTTTTACATTATTTGCTGATAAATAATTGTCCCCGATTGGTTGGGACATGGGTATTAGTACTCCTACCAGGGGTATGTTGGTGGCGAACCTCGTGATTCGTAGTTGTCCAGTGATAGTGGAAGGTCATGCATTGGAGGCAGATTTAATCCCCTTAGATATTTTTTATTTTGATGTGATTCTGGGGATGGATTGGTTGACTATGCACCCTGCCTCTATAGATTGTTATGACAAGATAGTGGATTTCCGGAGTCCAGGTATGCCGGAACTTATGTTTCGGGGAGATCGTAGTGTACTTCCCTCATGGGTGATATCAGCTTTGACTGCTGACAAACTATTGAGGAAAGGTTGTGACGGTTACTTGGCTCGTGTGTTTGATTCTCGGGTTATTCCGGTGAGAGTGGACGATATTCCTGTGGTGAGTGAGTTTTCTGATGTTTTTCCAGAGGATCTTTCGGGATTACCACCTTATCAAGAGATTAAGTTCACCATAGAGCTTCTTTCGAGTATCCAACCTATATCGCATGCACCGTACAGAATGGCACCGGCAGAATTAAGAGAGTTGAAGACTCAATTGCAGGACTTGGTGAATATGGGATTTATTCGACCAAGTGTATCACCTTGGGGTGCACCGGTGTTATTTGTAAGGAAAAAGGATGGTGGTCTGAGATTGTGTATCGACTACCGGCAGCTGAACAGGGTTACGGTGCGGAATAAGTATCCTTTGCCAATGATTGATGATTTGTTTGATCAGTTGAAAGGGGAAAAATATTTTTTAAAAATTGACCTTCGATCCGGGTATCATCAGTTGAGGATCATGGAAGGGGATGTGCCGAAAATGGCTTTCAGGACACGTTATGGTCACTATGAGTTCCTGGCCATGCCCTTCGGGTTGACTAATACCCCGTCAGCGTTTATGGATTTGATGAACAGGGTGTTCCAAAGATATTTGGATCGGTTTGTGATTGTGTTCATCGATGATATCCTAGTGTATTCGAAGAGTGCCAAGGCACATGAGAAGAACTTAAGGTTGGTGCTGAATATCCTAACGAAAAAGCAGTTGTTTCAGTAAGTGCCAATTTTGGTTGACCGAGGTGGGATTCTTAGGTCATGTGATTTCGACTGAGGGTATCAGCGTGGATTCCCAAAAGGTTGAGGCAGTGCAAACTGGGAGCAATCGAGGACAGTGACAGAGGTGAGAACTTTTCTGGGTTTAGCGGGATATTATCGGTGATTCGTAGAAGGATTTTCTACGATAGCTGCCCCCATTAACTCGGTTGACTAGGAAAAGAGTCAAGTTTGACTGGGATGCTGATTGTGAGCAGAGCTTTCAGGAGCTAAAGAAGAGGTTGACTTCTGGCCCTATATTAACCCTTCCAGATGATAACGGGGGATTCGAGGTGTATAATGATGCATCATTGCGGGGTATACGATGTGTGCTGATGCATCATGGGAAGGTGATAGCTTATGCTTCTAGGCAACTTAAACCCCATGAGTTGAATTACCCCACGCATGATTTGGAGTTAGATGCGGTGGTGCATGCACTAAAAATTTGGAGACACTATTTATATGGGGAGACGTGTCGGATCTTCACCGACCACCAAAGTTTGAAACACTTGTTCACCCAGAAGGATCTGAATTTGAGGTAGAGAAGGTGGTTTGAGTTGATAAAAGATTATGATTGCACTATAGAGTGCCACCCAGGAAAAGCCAGTGTTGTGGCGGATGCCTTGAGCAGGAAGTCCATGGGTTCTTTGGCCCATTTACCTACAATCTACCTACCGTTGCTAGTGGAATTTCGTAGAGCGGGAATTGTACTTGACATGAATAGCCAGGGGGTTTTGTTGACTAGTTTCCATGTGAGACCTGTTTTGATTGATCAAGATGGAGTTGGAGGCTGGAAACAGGCAGGATTATGCGCTTAGGGATGATGGGGCCTTAGTTAAGGATGGACGGTTGTGCGTACCGAATGAACTGGAGCTAAAGAGGGAAATTCTTGATGAGGCTCATAGTTTAGCTTATGCTATGCATCCAGGAGGTACCAAGATGTATCATACCCTAAGAGAATACTATTGGTGGACTGGGATGAAAAGGGAAATTGCTGAGTTTGTGAGTAGGTGCCTGACATGTCAGCAAGTGAAAGCAGAGAGGCAGAAACCATACAGAGCATTACAACCATTACCTATTCTGGAATGGAAGTGGGATCACATTACGATGGATTTTGTGTATAAACTTCCAAGGACACAGAAGGGACATGATGGAATTTGGGTAATAGTAGACAGACTCACGAAGTCGACACATTTCTTTCCAGTGCGGGAAGATTTCCTGATGGAGAAGTATGCCAAATTATTCTTGGATGAGATCATATGGTTGCATGGGACTCCAGAGTCAATTGTTTCGGACAGAGATCCTAGATTTACCTCTAGGTTTTGGTGGAGTTTGCAGAAGGCTTTTGGCAATACATTGCATTTCAGTACAGCTTTTCATCCTCAGACTGATGGTCAATCTGAGAGGAAAATCCAGGTTTTGGAGGATATGATGAGGGCTTGTGTACAACAGTTTGAAGGGAACTGGGATTCACACCTATCTCTGATGGAATTTTCATATAACAACAGTTATCAGTCGAGTATTGGGATGTCACCTTTCGAAGCACTGTATGGGAGGCAATGCAGGACACCGTTGTGCTGGAATGAAGTAGGTGAAAGGAGACTGTTAACACCAGAGTTGGTGGATACGGCTGAGGAAAATATTAGAATCATCAGAGAAAGGTTGAAGATAGGCCAGGATCGCCAGAAGAGTTATGCAGACCGTCGAACCAGAGATCTTGAATTTGACGTTGGAGACTGTGTGTTCTTGAAATTATCTCCTTGGAAGGGAGTGGTACATTTTGGTAGATGAGAAAAACTGAGTCCTCGCTACATTGGGACATATGAAATTGTGGAGAGGATAGGACCAGTGGCGTACAAACTTGCTTTACCCCCAGAACTGTCAAGAGTTCATGATGTCTTCCATGTATCCTTGCTCCGGAAATATCTATTTAATGAGTCTCATGTGTTGGAGGAGCAACCACTTGAGCTGAAGGACGATTTGACTTTTGAGGAGTAACCAGTGCAAATTCTGGATTTGAAGGAAAAAGTACTGCGCAGAAAGACTATTCCTCTAGTTAAAGTGTTGTGGAGGAATCATAACGGAGGAGGCCACGTGGGAAACCGACGCACTAATGCGGGCACAGTATCCTCATTTGTTCCAATGGTAGAGATGAATTTCGAGGATGAAATTTCTTAAGGGGGGTGGATTGTAAAACCCGGAAATTTAATTAATGAATTTACGTAAATTATTTTTTGAAAAAAGACGATTTTCCCTTGGTTGTTAAGCGCGTGGAAATCAAGTTTTATTTTGGAACTTTTTAGGTTGTGTTTTGGATACCGTTGCGTAGGTCTCGAACTCACGAGTTCGTAGACAAGCGGCACGCAGGAAATGGAGTTCGTGTACGAAAGTTACGGGTCTAGATTGTCAAGGGAATTTTGGTAATTTTGGCTTGGGGTAGATATTTTCACCCCCAAACCATAAATTCATCTTCATTTCACACTCATTCATTCTGAACCACCCATTTTCTCCCAAAAACTTCCGAACCCGTGCGACTCAAACACCCCAAAACCCACAAATTCCTTCTTTGATTCAAGGCCTAGACTTCCATTTTTGTTCCACTAACCGGAATCTACTCATTCCCATGATCACAACCGTTCAAACCATCGAAGGAGAGGACTACAGGAGGCGTCAGACCGAGACAAAGAACAACCAAACCTTCTGATAAATTTTCCAGCTAGCACAGGTATGGGTTTAATGTTTTTGAAGTAATATTTGGATTCCTGGGTTCGAGTAGATAGATTTAGACATAAAATTCGTGAAAAATGGTTGAGTTTTGAAAAAGTTAGGAAAAAGCTTGAGTCGGTCGGAAATGGAGGATTCCGGCAACGGAGACGACGGCGCTGCGGTGGTCCAGTCGACTTCTCCAGCCAGACTCCGGTGACGACGACGGTTGTTCAGTCGTCTTCTCCGGTGAGTCGCCGGCTACTGGTCGGGTCGAGTTGGATCGGGTCAGAACTAATGGATCGGTTGGGTCGAGTGGACTGGGGTCGAGTCGAGTGGATCGAGTCAGGCTGAATCGAGTCAAGCCGAGTTGGGTCGGGTTGGATCAGTTCAGGCATGTGAGTACTGCAGCAGGCGCTTGGGCGCGCGTTACGGCGCGTGGTGGAGCATGGCCGGTGCTTGGCGGAGCATGGCCGACATGTGGCACTTGCTCTGGCCTTCCACCGGCGTGTGGGGCCGATTCTGAGGTCACGACTACACGTGTCAGGTAGTTTTCGACGTTTCGGATATGTTGGTTCAAGTTGCAGGTTGATTGGTCGTCGTTTAGAGGTAGTTTTGAGAGTCTGAAATTGCTGGATTTTTATGACAACGTAGGCGGATCTCCCGGGGTTTAGGGAGTTTATATATAAGGTTTTATTATTAGCCGGTAATCCCGATTATTAATATTAACAGGCGATACTGCTCCAGGAACTTCAGGGGAGCGTACGTTTCGGGATTGAGCTTGCTTGGACGAGTGGTGAGTGGACTTTTGATTTATAAACTGTAATGCATGCATAAATGTATCTTGGATTTAATACTGTTATGTATTGTGGCAATGAATTTCTGGAATTTAGAAATGGTTTCTGGACACAAGTTTTCCAATATTTCAGTGAAAGTGTGTTTTGGAAAATGGATTGGTTTCAGACTCGATTTTGATATCGTTTTGACGTGGTAATTATTTGAGTCCATGATTTGGGTTTAGACCTGAAATTATGATTTTACTGGCTTGGCCATAAATGAGTTTTCAAAGAATTTGGCTTAGGCCAAGAAACAAAGATTTCAAAACACGGATTGTGGGTTTCACTGGTTTTCTGTCCCGATGGAAAAAGGGTTCTCCGACTAGCGTCGAGGGGTTTTGCTCCGCTGGTTGTTGAGGGTTCTCCGATGCTGGTGTTGAGGGTGTTCTCCGCTGGGTCGTTGAGGCTGTCTATGCATAGTATAGGGTTTCTGCACAGCTCAAGGTATATCGAGTGTGTGGAGGGTTTTGAGCTACGACTCGGAATTTTATTCGGGAACAGTGGTTCTGATATTTTATGTGTCCATGACGAATTAAATAATTTTAAACTCCTTTGAGGAGGGTTTTCAAACCAAACTGTGGACCGCGATGTGTTTTCATATTACATATATTGTGTGGGTCCAACCAAGTGGTTTTAAAGAGAAAAGGAAATTCCGATGGTTTTTAGATGATGTTTTATTATCTTAAACTGTTTTATGTGATGCATACATGGTTTTATTCGTGGAGGGGAAAAATGTAAGATTTCCTCGAAAAATTATTTATAACTGATTATTTTTGTCCACTCACAATTTTTGTGTTTTAAATCCCCTCTAAGCTGTTGAGTTGACGTGTGCACTTTCTGAGGCGGAGACATTAGTAGTATTTCAGCTGCGCGTTGTACCTAAACTTCGAGTAGGATATCTAATTTTGTATTATTTATCCTACCTAGATGCTCTGATAATATATTTTGGATGGTCATTATCTATTGGAATTTGGAGTGCTTTTGATCCCTTGTCTGACAGGTGAAAGTTAGTCATATTATATTATAAGGACGAAAGGGTATTTTGGGAAATTTTCCTTAGGTTGTCAGACGGGACAGGATTCTTCCCGGGTTTCGAGGGGAAATTCGGGAAGGGTCCTGACAAAGGCTTTCTGAAGGTCGTTTGGATATGGTAAGGCACGACGTTGTGAAATTAGCGAAGAAGAAAGTGAGGCCATAGAGAAAAAGGAATCCTCCTTTTATATTATGTGCCCACAATAAGATATATAAGGTATCCCAATTGAAAAATAAACCAAGGTCATGATGAATAATCCCTATCATTTGGATTTTGTTTCTTCCATTTCTATCAATGAATACCCAGCGAACCTGTAGCCTGGGGCCCTGGGATTGTTGAGCAAATTGCAATAATTGTTGGCAATAAGGCAACACGACCCTCCCAAAGCCTTCGAGAATTCTGAGTTTGGCAAGGAGTATTTGCAAAGCATGACCAACACTACCAAAGCCTAAGTCAAGATCCAACCTTGAAACTCAACACCGGTGGTGGTGGTTGTTTACCAGAATTGTGTGGTGGGGTTTACCGACAGGGACGGTTCCTGAACTCGAGTTCTGGATGGACTAAACTTACATACTAGATGTAGAAGAAACTCAACGGTATGAGTGAATTTCATTAATAAACATAAAAAAGATACACCTAGTCAGGGGGGACGTAATGAGACTTACCTTTCAAATGCATCTATATACATAAATAAAAGCTTGATAGCAAGAAGAAAAAAAAAATTACAACAAAAACCATAATTAAACATGCAATGCAAATACAAATGATCACTTTCTAATTTTAAATTGTACTCTTCGAGTCTTAAGAGCGTCAAAATTCTTCATTATCTCTTCATTATTGATGGTATAAATAAAGTATCTTTCAATGTGGAGGGTAATACCTTATGCTTAGAGAGTAATTGTACCTTATGCTTAGAGAGTAATTGTACCTTATATTCAATTTCCATTTAAAACTAAGATTAGAGAGTAATACCTTATACTTTGAAGATTTGAGAATGGGTAACCCAATAAAGTTTTGAAGAAAATATAGGAGAAAAAATGGTGATATTTGAAGTTGAAGAAGAAGAAATGGGGTGCTGTCGTTTGACTTTTTTGCTACTTTCAACTTTAAAGTTTCCTCGATATTTGGTGTTTAAGTGTGTGTGTGTGTGTGTTTTTTTTTAAACCTAAGCTAATATGGGCTAAATAATTTAATAGTGGGCTGGGCTAGCCCAATAAATTTCAAAGGACCCAGCTTGGGTGGGAAGGGTTATAGCCCTCCCAGCCCAATCCCACCCCCCGTCTCTGTTTACTGTAATTGTTTACTTGGAGAAGGCGTGTTCTTCAGACAAATAATACCAATTTTTTTCTTTAGTTTTAAACTTTAATTTATTAATTTTTTTACAATGTGGTATTTACTTGTCATATACTTCAATTACATGGTAGGTCCCACCGTGACCACATTAGCATTTAACATCCATTTTGACCGAATAACTAACAGAGGGTCAATGTTGTAATATTTAAAAAAATACATTGTAGTAAAATGCAAAATTTAAAAGTATAGGCATAATCGTGTGATTTGGTGTAAATCACAAGGTAATAAAGTATAATTTGCCATAACATTAATGGTTAGATTGTGATATTATTATATGAAATGAGTCCAAACAAGTACTGGTTAGTTCCGTATTATAGCTGGCGTTTAAGCGTTCTTCTAAATGGAACCAATCGCTTGTTTGAGCCATCTTCACAAAATAATTAAGTATATGTTTTGACACATATTTAAGAAAAATAATTGATCCATATTTATTCACGCAATAATAAGTTAATAGTCATAATTTAATCAAATCATTTACTTGATATTAATTCGTTGATAAATTCATACTAATCTATGACTTAGTTATTAAATAATATTTTTAATAGAATATTATATGCAAACCCAAAGTCAAAACCTTAAACTTAAAACTAAAAACCCTAAACCCTAAATCCTAAATCTTAAATCCTAAATCATCCTATACTCTAAATCCTAAAACTAAAACAAATTTTTTTTGTTAATTTGCATCTATTTTTTATTAACATATTATATCTTACTTATTCGATCAAAAAAATAATCTTATATCTTACTTATGGTTAAACATGTGATATATGCATTTACTCTTTACTTTTTATTTATTTATTTTTATATACAATGATATTAGAGATAAGGAATCACATATACTCTTTACCTTGAATTCATTAATTCAACCATTAATTCAACATATCTTCGGTAGGGGTGCTAATGCCCATGTCCTAACCAATCGGTGACAATTCTCTATTGGCAAAAAATGTAAAACCCCGATAAATAAAAGAATGTGTAGCCCCGTGATCTATTCAAGGGTTTCGAGGGGAAATTCGGTAAGGGTCCTATCAACTTGGTATCAGAGCAACTAGGTTGGAAAGGTAAATACAGAAAAGTTATAAGTCCTACTCTATAGTCTTAGGTAAAAGCGCATCTAAACTTTAGTGCCTGCGCCTCTAGATGTGCCCTCGTCAACTCAACGGCCTAGAGGGGATTTAAAACAAGAAAAGTGTGAGTGGACAAAATAATGGTTTAAAATAATTTCTGAGAAAAACATACATTTTCCCTCTCCATGAGTAAAACAATGCATGCATAATATAAAATTCATTTTTAAACAAATAATATATAAAGATAATCCGAAAACTTACCGGAAAATCCATTTTTAGTTAAAACACTCGGTGGGACACACGAAAACCTAAACAATAGAAACATCCCGTGGTCTATAACCTTGCTTTGAAATCCCTCCTCAAAGGAGTTTAAAAATCATGTAAACAGACATGGACACAAAAATACATAGCATATCTCACCGCTGCCCGAATGTAATCCCAAGCCGTAGCCAAATATCCGAGCTGACTGACCCGAAAACCGACCCTCCACACACCCGATATACCTCGAGTTGTGCATATCTAACCTTGTACTACACGTAGACAGCCTTAACAACTTGGTGGAGAAATACCTTTCGACACCAGTATCGGAGAAACCTCAACGATCTGGCAGAGAAATACCCTTCGACGCCAGCATCGGAGAAACCTCGATGAACACGTGATGAGAAATACCCCACATCACGTGGCAGAGAAAAACCATAACTCTCGGGGACATTATACATAGTGGAAACAAACCCGTAAAGAAAAATCCAAAATCCATTTTTAAAATCCTTGTTTCTTGGCCTAAGCCAAATTCAATGAAAAACCGGGTCTATGCCCAAATCCAATAAAGTGACAAAATCTGGGTCTAAACCCAAAAATCATGGACTCGCAAAACCCAAAGTCTATAAAGTCAAAACTACATAAAAGCAGAGTCCTAAAAGCCAGGGCACAACCCAAAACATCATTTCCAATTTATTATTGAGAACTCGTGTCCAGTAATGATTTATTAGAATAATTATTCTAAATTCCAAACATTTTCCAAAAAAAATACGTAACAAGAAATTATTTAAAATATACATTTATGCATGCATGACAATTTACAAACCAAAGTCCACTCACTGAATGTCCAATTAAGCTAAATCTAGAGTCGTACGCTCCTTTAAAGTTCCCGGAGCAATATCGCATGTCAAAAGTAACAATCGGGGTTACCAGCGAGAATTAAACAACCTACATTACCTAAATCCAGGCAGTCCACACGTATCCCACTAAAAATGCAGCCAATTCGAACGCCTAAAACTACCCTTAAACGATGTCTGATTAACCCGAAACCTGCGCCAAAAGGTCCAAAAAGTCAAAAATGTGTCGACACGCATCGTTGTGGCCCAATGACTGGCCCTATAAGCCGCCACGCGTAGACGGAAGGCTGACGGCACGTCCACGCACCGACTACAGTGCCCACGCACGCTGACTGGACCGCCAAGTGGCTCCACGTGGCTGACAGGTGGCCTCCACGTGGCTTCCACGTGGCATGCTACGTCAACTCTTTGACCAAACCAGTGGCCGGAGAAGACGACCGCCCTACCGTGCGTCGCTGTCTGCCGTCAAAGGAAATCGCCATTGCCGACCGACCTTGAAAATTCCTATTTTCTTCAAATCTCAACCATTTTTCACGAATTAATAGCCTAAAACAATCTACTCAAGCCTACGAACTCGAAACAATGGTCTAAACACGAAACTCATACCTGATTTGGCCTGAAAATCGAGTGAAAGGTTCAGTTTTCTCCTTCCTCGATTATGGGTTTCCCGTGGCCGTTTCCCTCGACGACTGGTATGTCCTTGATCGCAGGGAGAAGAAGATGTCGATGGGTTGAACCAAAAGGAACGAGGTTGTTCAAATCACAAGTTCAAGGTATGGGGTTTTGGGATCGGTGGCATGGTTTGGACGAGGAATCGCGAAGAGAGAGAGGAAAAATGAGAAGAATCTGGAGAGGGAATGAGTTAAAAATATATGCAAAGTGAAAATTACCAAATTGCCCCTGAATATTCTAGACCTATGACTCTCTCATACGAACTCCTTTTTTGGCGTGCCGCCAGTCTACGAACTTGTGAGTTCGAGACCTACGCAACGGTCCATGAAAAACTTCTAAAGGTGTCACCAAACAAAAATTGACTTTCAAGCCTCTTATAAAACCAAGGGTAAACTCGTCCTTTCCTAAATTAATTTATGAAAATTCACTAATTAAATTTACGAGTCGTTACGTCTCACCCCTCTTAAAGAAATTTCGTCCTCAAAATTCATACCTGTCACTAGAAAAAATGTGGATGATGCCCCCACATCAGTGCCTCGGGTTCCCACGTGGCCTCCTCCACGTTATGATTCCTCCACAGAATTTTAACCAGAGGAATAATCTGTCTGCGCAATACTTTTTCCTTCCAATCTACAATTTGCACTGGTTGTTCCTCAAAGCTCAAATCATATCTCAACTCAATTGGTTGCGCCTCCAATACATAAGAGTCATCAAATAAATACTTCTGGAGCATGCATACCTGGAATACATCATGAACTTTTGAAAGTTCTAGAGGTAAAGCAAGCCTGTTAGCCGCTGGCCCTATCCTCTCAATTATCTCATAAGGCCCAATGTAGTGACGACTCTGCTTCCCCCGTCTACCAAAACATAAAACTCCTTTATAGGGGGATAATTTCAAGAAAACCCAGTCTCCGACCTCAAACTCAAGATCTCTAATCTGTCGGTCTGCATAGCTTTTCTGGCGGTCCTGAGCTGTTTTCAACCTTTCCCTGATAATTCTAATCTTTTCCTCTTTCATTTCAACTATCTCTGGTGTGAACAGTCTTCTCTCACCTACCTTATTCCAGCATATCGGTGTCCTGCACTGTCTCCCAGACAGTGCCTCAAAAGGAGACATTCCAATACTAGACTGATAGTTGTTGTTGTATGCAAACTCCATCAAGGCCAGGTGTGAGTCCCAGTTTCCTTTAAACTGTAATACACAAGCTCTCATCACATCATCCAGAATCTGAATTGTCCTCTTAGACTGACCATCAGTCTGAGGATGAAAAGTTGTACTGAAATACAATGTAGTTCCAAAGGCTTTATGCAAACTCCGCCAAAACCTAGAGGTAAATTGAGGATCCCTGTCTGATACAATCGACTCTGGAGTCCCATGTAACTGTATGATCTCATCCACAAACAATTTGGTGTACTGGTCCATCCTATAATCTTCCCGTACTGGTAAGAAATGTGCTGACTTCGTAAGTCTATCAACAATTACCCAAATTCTATCATGTCCTTTTTGAGTCCTAGGAAGTTTATAAACAAAATCCATAGTAATGTGACCCCACTTCCATTCTGGAATAGGTAGTGGTTATAGTACCCCATATGGTTTCTGCCTCTCTGCTTTTACTTATTGACACGTCATGCATCTACTCACAAACTATGCTATTTTCCTTTTCATCCCAGTCCACCAATAGTGCTCCTTAAGAGTACGATACATCTTAGTGCCACCTGGATGCATAGCATAGGCTGAACTAGGAGCTTCCTCAAGCATTTCTATTTTCAACTCTATATCATTATGAACGCACAACCGACCATCCTTAACCAAGGCCTCATCATCCCTAATCACATAATTCTGCCTATTCCCAGCCTCCAACTCCATCCTAATAACGCACAACGTAGGATCCTGGGATTGAGCTTCAATAACTCGGTCAATCAAGACAGGTCTCACATGGAAGCTAGAGAACAAAGCCCCTTGGTTATCCTTGCCAAGTATATATCCTGCTCCTCGGAGTTCCACCAGCAACGGTAAGTAAATAGTGTGCAAATAGGCTAAGGAACCCATGGACTTCCTGCTCAATGCATATGTCACTGCATTGGTCTTTCCAGAGTGATACTCTATGGTACATTCATAATCCTTTATCAATTCTAGCCACCTCCTCTGTCTCAAGTTCAAATCTTTCTGGGTGAAGAAATATTTTAGGCTCTGATGGTCTGTAAAGATCCGGCACATTTCCCTATACAAATAGTGTCTCCAAATCTTTAGTGCATGCACCATTGCAACTAACTCTAAATCATGTGTGGGGTAGTTCAACTCATGGGGTTTAAGTTGCCTGGAAGCATATGCTA
Source organism: Oemleria cerasiformis (assembly GCA_037349345.1). Classification (NCBI taxonomy): domain Eukaryota; kingdom Viridiplantae; phylum Streptophyta; class Magnoliopsida; order Rosales; family Rosaceae; genus Oemleria; species Oemleria cerasiformis. Next base: position 6,088,597 of record JAZGTL010000010.1, on the reverse strand, counting down.
TCACCTTCCCATGATGCATCATCACGCAACCTATACCTCGTAATGATGCATCACTGTACACTTTAAATCCTCCGCTATCATCTGGAAGGGTTAACACTGGGGCAAAAGTCAACCTCCTCTTAAGCTCTTGAAAGCTCTGTTCACACTCATCATCCCATACAAACTTGGCTCCTTTCCTAGTCAACCAAGTCAACGGGGCAGCTATCGTAGAAAATCCTTCTACCAACCGCCTATAATATCCTACTAAACCCAGAAAACTTCTCACCTCTGACATTGTCCCCGGTTGCTCCCAATTTACCACTGCCTCTACTATTTGGGGATCCACACTGATACCCTCTGCATAAATCACATGACCTAAGAATCCTAAACTGGTCAACCAAAATTGACATTTACTGAACTTGGCGAACAGTTGCTTTTTCCTCAGCGTATTCAGCATCAACCTCAAGTGTTTCTCATGTGCCTTAGCACTCTTCGAATATACTAAGATATATTCAATGAACACAATTACAGCAGACACAGGCTGAGCTCACACAACAACATCAAGAAGTGCCATTGGAGCAGCAGCTCTCGGATCCCGAGAAGTCAATCGTCATCCTGGAGCGACGACTTGGAAGGCGTCCAGGGAAGATCGTTCGAGGGGTGGGCGATGGGATAGTGCGGGATGTCTCCAATTACTCGTCGAGTTCATCTTGGGCAGCCAATCCCGAGGAGATGTCGGAGCTCAAGAGAAACTTCGAGATCCTCCAGGCTGAAAATGCTGAGATCAAGGCTCAAAACGCACAGATCTAGGCCCAAAATGATCAAATCAAGATCGCCCTCGGCAAGGTGCTTGACCGCTTGGGTGAGCGTGGACTGGATGAGCTTCTGTCACAGCCTCAGCCCCCGTCCCAACAGCCCGCCCAAGATCCCGACCACCCCGACCCGTCGCCGAGTAGTTAGAATGTAATATGTAAAACATTGTTTTAGTTTTAATTATGTAAAAACATAACATTAATTTTTCAAAATTTTATTTTAATTTAATTCTTTTTATACTTTTAATTTTATTTTTTAAAAATATTTTTATTTTAATTATATATATATTTATTTAATTAAAAAAAATTTAATATTACAATGTTGCCCAACGAATATTACACTTCGTCGGGCAACATTATAACTTGGCCCGGTGAATGTTATTCGTCGGGCAAAATAGTTGACTTTTGGATTGCTCGACAAGTCATATGCGACGAATGGATTCGCCGGGCAACTTAAAATTTGCTCGACGAATCACTGTTTCCATCGACTAACATTAAGTCCGACGACTGTGGCCCGACGCAAGTTGCCCGACGCAAGTTGCCCGACGAGGAATCGCCGAGGTTTACGTTGCCCGACGACTATTAAATATTGCTCGACGAACTATTTTTGCCGAGAAACCCTTATTTTCTTGAAGTGCATATAATTGTACTAGAAAAAGTGGAAAATATATAATACAAATATAATATACCTAAGCAAAAAGTTCATGAAATAAGCTTATTAGTTAGGTTGATTACATATATAAAAGGTTTATCAAATGAGCATATCTATGAATTAGGTGTTTTTTAGACAAATTTACCTAGAAGAAGCAAAATAAAGGTAAACAGAATCTCATGAAAGCCAAATGAGAAATACCTATAATATAGAAAAATTAACATATAATATCGTTAATTGCATAGGAATAAACAAATAATGTGACATGTGATATAGGTGTATAAAAATATAATTAAAAATCTCAGCAATGCAAAACAAAAATCAAAATTTACATGATGGAACACAAATACATGAAGGGCTTCTACATATTGAAGGAGGCTGCACACTCAAATTGAATGAGCATGCATGCATGTTGAAGGAGATTGTAGATTGCATATGCTTATAGATTTCAAAAAAATGAAGGGCTTCCAACAGAAGGATATAAATAGGACGGATGAATAATTTTTATTTTATGTTTATAAGAATAACATATAATAGTTTTTTTATTGGTGAATTTTTTATATTAAAAATGTCATGATATGTAAATTTGAAGTAAAAATTCGATAAAATTTTATTTTTTTGACTAGAAATAGTGAGTCGCTGAACTCCAATAAATGAAGTGGACTATCTTAAAAATGGACCTATATAAAGACCTCTAAGTTTAAAGGTGAGACACTTTTTTGGTCACTGTGTTTACACACAAGATTCAATTTGATCGATGTGTTTTAAATTTGACCACTCTTTGTGTTTCACAAAGTTTGCCCATTAGATCACTCTCTATTAAAAATTATAAAAAAATTTAATAAAAAATGAAACATGTTAAAAACAAGGGTTTTTACTCAAAGTGACCCATGAATTTTAACTTTAGTTTCAAAGTGGACCCTGAACTCGATTTTGTAACAAAATACTCTCTGAAACCCACTTTTCGCCTCAAAATGCCCCTTTTCCATCATGTCTGCTAACTTACCGTCAAATTGAAGGGCAAAATGTTCACGTAGGACAAATACCCTAAATTCTCTTCAAATGTGATGTTGTTTCATGGGGACCAAACGTCAGAGATGAAGAACAACAATGACCTTGCACCCTCTTATGTAAGCACTCGCCTTCTACAACCCTTGACCTTCTCATCCAGCCCACGCCATGACCACCATCACCATCCTCTCTTCAAGGTGAGCCTCACCACAAACCTTAAGGATCAACGACTACTGCGGATTGAGAATCGAGGAGGGGAAATTCTGATCCTCCTGCCAATTTCCAGCCACCACAGGTGAGGGTTCTCATTTTTGACCTTATATTCGAGTAGATAGATTTAGACCACAAAAACGTTATATTAGGTTGAGATTTGTAGCTTTTAGAAAGCTTGGAAAATGGGCGGCCACGGCGGTTTCCGGCCGGCGAGCGGCGACGCCGACCAGCCCGAGGTTGAAGGCGACAACAACTTGCAGTCGCACCCCCTCGGAAGGGTAGAGGAGCATGGGGCCCTCCCTCGAGTTCTGGCAACTTGTGTTTTGATATTTTCAACGTTTTGGATCTGTTGGCGCATGTTTCGGTTCCATCAAAGTTCGTTTAGGGGTTGTTTTGGATGTTTTTAGGTTACTTTAAATACGTTTAGGGCGCGTGAGTACTTCTGAGGTTTAGGGGATCGAATTGTGGGTTTTTAAATGCCGTTTAGTAATGCCAAGAGATGTTTTTGACAAGAGTGATGGCTCCGACGGTCACGGGGAACTGAATAGCTTTGAGTTGAATTCGAACGGACCTTGAGGTGAGTGGACTTGTTTTTCCTAAATTATAATGCACGCATATTGTGATATTTTATATATTTTATTAATATCGATTTCGAATGTCATAAATCAATGGAATAACTTATTATCATCGGGCATCATGGGAATTAAGGAACATCATTATAAAGTGTTTATTTTTGTTCTAAGACTCAGGAATTATGGATAGCGATTTTACTTGATTCTTTTCACTAATTATGGAATTCAATAGCAATGATGAGTTGAGGGAGTTAAGGGAATTTATTAGTGGATGTATTATTATCCATTTAAGGCTCTGAGAGCAAGGAAAAAGATAAAATGGATTTATTGATAATAATGGATTTACCGAACTTCTTTTCATTTATGTATTTCTGGGATTTAAAATGATTATGCTTAAGGGATGTATGGTTACTTATGGAAGTAGATAACGATTTTGAATATGGTTGGGGCCTTGTCCCGGATAGGGATATTGGGCTTCGCCCCGAGGTCATGGAGTTTGGGCTTAGGCCGAGTTCAATGATTTTGGCTTCGGCCATGTATCATGGATTTCTGCCACATGTCTTTGAGGTATTGTCCGACATGTGAGGCGGGGAATTTTTCTGACGCATGACGTTGAGGTATTTTCCGTCATGTGCTCGTTGTAGTTACGGCTTCGGCCTGGATATTGGGCGACGACTCGGGATTTCTCCGATACATCACTTTGAGGTATTTTTGGTCATGAATTCGTTGAGGTATTTCTAACACACATGACTTTGAGGTAATTTCGGTCATGTCACCGCATCATTTTGAGGTATTTTTGGTCATGTTTGTTCAACTCCAACACATGACTTTGAGGAATTTTCGGTCATGTGCTCGTCGAGGCTACCAACGCGCGTAGTACATGAATTTCGCCCCATATCTTTAAGGTATTTTCGGATATGTAGAGAGTAGGTCCCCGGGTTGGACCTCTCGGTTTCTAGCCATTGCTTTGAGGTATTTTCTGCAGTGGTTAGGAGGGCATATCCCGGGGTCGGACTGCCCCAGATCTCGAGCTACCGTTCGGGGATGACGGCTACGGCCGGGAAGTAGAGCTACGGCTCGAGATGAGCCAGGATGTTAAGCTACGGCTTAGGATGAGCCGAGATATCGAGTTACGGCTCGGGATAAGCCGGAATGTTGAGCTACGGCTCGGGATGAGCCGGGATATCGAGTTGTGGCTCGGGATATGCTGGAATGTTGAGCTACGGCTCGGGATGAGCTGGGATATTGAGTTGCGGCTCGAATGAGCCGAGATATCGAGCTACGGCTCGGGATAACGGCTTCGACCCCGTTATTGATATGGCGGCACAGGTAACGGTAGCGTTGGTTCCGCCGAAGTAAATCAAGTGATTTCTGGTAAGTTGTATTTATATATATGCGATTCTTATGGCGTGTAAGGCTGATGACAAGGTGGAATTATTATTACTAGATTATTATTTTATTTATGAGAGCACGCTTCTACTTTATTTGGTTCTATTGTCCACTCACAGTTGTCTTGGTTTTGTGCCCTCCAGGCCATAGTGGGACGAGGCACCGAGACTAGGAAGAGGCTTCATCTTCTGCTGCGTTACCACGGTGCAAGATTTTGTTAGATTTGTATTTTAAATTTAACCTAGTTGCTCTGAGTATCCTATGGGTTTATTTGGTTGAGTTATTCTGGTTTGTTTGGAGATTAGTTTAGTATTTGAATCCTTCGTCTGACAGGCGGAAGACGATTTGACCAAATTACATGGGAGATTCTGTCGAATTTTTGGTGGAATTCTCGTAAAGTCTTTGTTGGACTAGTGAGGGTATTTCATGAATTATGTTGGGGGTCCAGGTTTTGTCAGACGGAGCAAAACTTCTCACGGATTTCAAGAGAAAATTCGGGAGGGGTCCTGTCACAACATGTTGGTTTGGTGTGCCGACATTCAGAAAGACCATGATAAGGTGTTATTAACTTAGTACTGCTAAGTCTTTGATATTGATGCTGGTTTTGTTAATCAGGTTAGAGCAGAATAATTTGGATTTAGGAAGGATATCATCTTTTGGAGGAATATTTTATGGATTTTGATTCAAATTTCATGATTTTGGGTTTTAATTAATAAGGGATTGTAGAAAAGGTATTGCTGGGTTCGATGATTCAAAGTGAAAGACTATTGGTGTTTAAATCAAAGTGAATGATTTTGGGTTCAATTAAATAATTGTGGAGGATAGTATTTATGGTTTTGATTCAAATTCCAAGAATTTTGAATTTCATTCAAGAGATTTGAGGAAGGGGTGTGAGGGATTGCCGTTGGGGGTGGGTTTCTATCGAGGTTATGTGGGTGATGACCTTTGTGGCGAGGTGGGAGGTTGGAGAAGGTAGGTGTTTGGGAGCAGTGATTGTTGATTTTTTTTAGCTTTTTCTTTTTTTTTTTGCCAAAGAATTTTTTAGCTTTTATTTCTAATTTATTTTAAGTTAACGGTGTTATATTGAGAGTCAATACTTAACACGTGTCAAAAATTTAGAGAACGGACACAGAGACGAGACATCAAAATGTGACAGTGGATCCCGTCCCTAGCTAAAATAATAAAGGACTGATATGAACCTCTTTGGTCTAACGCTATTTGGTTTTAAGTGAATATAACAAGATAGTTGGATTAATTAAATTTAATTACACTGTTAGCTAGGTTAATATTACTAGTGATATTTTCCTTTATTAACGAGTTCATATAGATAAGTTCTTGTCATCTAAATTTCAGATAGATGTGAGAAATTTTAAATTTAAATTTAGATAATAAGTATTTATCTATATGAAATTAAATACGTAATAATAAAAGAAAATAACGAGTTCTATATCTAAGAGGTAGTGATAATGTTCATAAGAAAGAAAATTTGTTTGCAAACAAAGTTAACACTACTAGGCAATATTAACATATACACCAAGACTATGACATTCATCACAATGCCATGCATGACACAATAACTTAAACCAAAATTGTCATATTCGCTTTATTATCAAAAAATGTTATAATTATCAGATAATTAATTTAGGATAAACTACATAAAAGTATCCAAATTATAGGGGTCATTTAAAGTTCATACCCCAACTATGAAAATTTTCATGTAGGTATCCAAACTATCAAAACGCTACATCTAGGTCCTCCGTTAGTCAAACCGTTAATTGCTGAATAGTCATTTTTTGGTCAACTGTTTGTGCTGAGTTGGAGTCCATGTGAATAAAAAAATAATTAAAAATTAAATATATTATTAAAAATAATTAATAAAATTTTAAAATAAATTATAAAATAAAATTATTAAAAAAAAAAAACACCGCCGATCGACTTGGTCGGTCCTCCATTCATCCGACCGGAGGTGTGGAAAACGAGGCCACCTTCACAACCTACTTGTATGCCTGATCGTCGGTGACAGAGGGACCGGAGCTAGAAGCATCAGGGCTCGCTCCAAGTGCTTCACCAGGAGGCGACGTAGGTGGGCTAGACAAATCGGAGGGAGTTGGTGCAGCCGCCGGAGACTTGTGCTTATGCTTCTTGCTAGGAGCTGGAGCCGGATTCTCAGTGGTAGTCGGTGACTCAACTGTCGGTGCAGGAGCGGCTGCCGGAGGAGATTTAGCTGATGGGGGAGAGCTGACTGGAGTTTTAGCTGGGGTGGGGTGCTCACTGGAGCAGGAGATGGAGGTGAAACAGTCACGGTGGGAGGGGGAGTGGCCACCGGAGTTGAAACCTGGGCTGCCGACTTAGGTGGAGCCGAGACGGAAGTTGGAGCCGATTTGGGAGTAGCAACCAGAGCTGGTGACTTGGGATTTGTAGGGGTAGCAGCAGGGGTGGTAGCCGGTGTGGTTGCAACTGGGGTTGTGTTTTTGTTTTTTTAATAATTTTATTTTATAATTTATTTTAAAATTTTATTAATTATTTTTAATAATATATTTAATTATAATTATTTTTTTATCCACATGACTCCAACTCAGCACAAACAGATGACCAAAAAATGACAACTCAGCAATTAACGGTTTGACTAACAGATTGAGTAATAGAGGGTACCTAAATGTAGTGTTTTGATAGTTTGGGTACCTAGATGAAAATTTTCATAATTGGGATATAAACTTGAAATGACCCTTATAGTTTGGGTACTTTTATTTAGTTTATCCATTAATTTATGATTCCCCTTCATCATATATTACTTAATCAATACCAAAGGGAAAGTTGGCGATCAATTTTCTTCTTCCCCTCTCTTCCCAAATCAGAAACAATCCTAAACCCAACTCTCTCCCCATGACCTCTAGGAGGACTAAGATTAACCAGCTTTGAGAACATCCCACTTATGAAATTCCCATCTGGCCCCTTCTCATAATAATCTTCATCTTCATCACCACCATTACCATTATCATTACCATCTGCATTATTGTCTGCTTCGTCCTCGGATTCGAGCAACGAGCTTTTTTCTTGGATTGGAGGGCAATCCCAAAGGTGTGGTGATGATGATCCTTCATTATTTTCTTCACAATCATCGCAAACTTCCCGCGGCGAGTAGCTTTGATCCGTGGCTCCTTCTGATTTTGTTGGTGATATGTCTTGGTAAAAGCCCTTGCTTAGCTCATTGATGTCACTCCATACAGAACTTGTGGTTGAGAATGAGCCGAAGGATGTTCTTGATGAGGATTCAGAGAATGTGGCAGAGGAAGGAGTGGATGAGGACGAAGCTGAAGAAGGAGTTGAGGGTAAAGGAGATGAAGGAGATGATGATGATGATGATGAAACCATTACATTACTTCCAAACCCTCGGATTTCATTTGTTAGTTTGAGAGCTTTCAATCGTGCTTCTCTCAGTGCTCCTCCTCCTCCTAGAAGTTGTACTATTTGGTCTGATTTCTTTTGCATGCAAGCACCCCAATTGAATCTATATCACAATAACAAAAAATAAAAAACATAAATGTATGATCAATATTCAATTGATGACATATAAGTTTCTAACAACTTATTTTGAAACACAAACGAATAATATATAGAACTTACAATTTTTATAATCAAGGACAAAAGATCCGATAAACATATCAAAGAATACCCTATCCACTTAATGTGGAATCCCCCCACTAATGCTCAATCATAAACCAAAAAACATATCGAGTTAATTGCATATATAATGGGTTTAACTTTCGAGTTTTGAGTTAGTTCTCAAGTTTTGGACTTTACCGAAAACCTAAGAACGAACTCTAAGCCATATACTCTCTTACGGTCCCCCCACCACCACCCCCATCCTAACACCCCCTCCCACTCTCTCAACACTTTCGAAAACTTAAAATTCTAACTCGTTAAACCCCAGAAAACACTATTACTAATTCTATATATCAAGAGAAAATAAGTAAATTCGCATTTATAAAAAATTGGATTTACTCGGCTGTAAGTATACGTACCACTATTGGCTCATTTCGGGGCAAACAAGTAAATATATATGATTCTAAAAAACCAAATTTATCTTTTTTGGTACAACAATACAGGTTGCGAAGGGGATATAAATTGATTATAAAGTAAGTTGATTATAATTGTGTCCTTAATTTAGCGGAAAAAAAGATGGACGAAATCTTTTATTAGTGTAGATATAGAGGAAAAAAATGGCCGGAGATTATAATTCTACATAGGAAATTACCCGCGGTTATCTATGTATTTAAATGTTCCGAGCTCTTGGATGACATCATGATCACACTGAAATTCTTCAGCAAAATCATCAGGACCATGTGTTAGTAAGAACTCCAGAAGTACCATTGCTTTGTAGGATTGCCTCCATTCCTTCCAATCTATGTTATATAACCTATATATATATATATATTAATTTCATAATAATATTATTAATTAACCTTATATATATATATATACATACAAAATATTGCAGCAATTAATCTACGATATATCTTTTGGATGGTAAAATTTTTTAAAAAAATAAATAAAGAAAGAAGAGATTATTACCTTCGGTGAAGAATATCGACAACTCTCCAATAGTCATCCATGTTGAAGGAGGCAGCTGCTATTCTGGTCATTGTTTTCGCATCTGGGCTACATGGATCACTATTTGTTGCTTCCTCAGCCAACCTTAATTTTATGACGCAATATATATATATACATATATATTAGACAAATTAATTAAGCAAAATAAAGGTGTATTTTATTTATTTATTTCATACAAAAGAATTGAAGAAGGTATAAAATAAAGAGAAAATGGCTTACAGTTCTGCTGGAGTAACATCAGTAAAAGTGAGCCTAGCAGTTTTGTATTTCGCTTGTAGAAAACTAGAAGCCTGCTTTTTGAAATGGCCCAGAAACAAGGTTCCCATGCTAGCTCCTTAAACAATTATTGTAATCAAGAACCCTAGCTAGCTAGCTACTTTGGAACCCTAATTGATTAAAGCTATTAATTATTAGTACATAATTGTAATGATCGATCGTGCCCAAAATTAAAATAAAGCTGCGTCTTGATCTAGGAGAAAATTAAGCCATAACGAGATGAAGATTAGTACAAGAGCAACTATTTCATGGGAAGCCCATGATTATAGACCAAATAGTGGAGGAGGGGAACCCATTGCCTTTTGGGGAAAACAACTAATCACTAATAATAGAAAGTTGACCAAATGATATCCATTATTTTTTTTTTTTTTTTTCGTTCAAAATGTTATCCATAGATTTGTTTAAAATAATTTCCTATTAGTACGAGTAAATATGTATCAAAATTATTAATTTATAGTTTTTGACCTAATAATAATTTTTTTATAACGATATTGGATATTGGGGTATGATTGTAGGAGAGTTTTATATTAGGTACCGACTTCATTATTTATGAGTTTCGAACTGAAATCTAAAACCTCGATCCCACTATACAGCAATAAGAAAGAATGCCAAATGTCGTACGTAGTAGTGTTCTCATAACGTTTGGTTGTAATGTTTATGCAAATAAATTTCATGTATATATATATCGCATATTTTATTATTTGTGTAATTCTAAAACATATAATTGTATGTTATATCCGCATACGTACTTACCTCGTATACTAACTGTTCGTACCTAATTTGGTCAACCTGGTCAAGGCTGATTAGTCCCGCCAAAACCATACTTGGCCATCGGCTCAACAAAAGTACAACAATACAAATCTACAACAAGTCAAGCTAGAATATGCCCTACGCTTCAAAACAAGTCAAGTCAAGCTAGAATATAACATACGCTTCAGTTTCAAGGCATCCAACAACGACGCCGAGTATGAAGCACTGTTGGCTGGCCTACGCTTAGCCAAAGACCTGGAGGCCAAACAGTTGAGGATCTACAGTGATTCACAATTGGTGGTCAGCCAAATCAACAACGACTTTGAAGCCAAGGACGTATCACTGTCACTTTACTTGGTCCTGGCAAAGCAACTTCTTCAAGGCTTCTTGGCCTATGAAATCAACAAAATCCCAAGATCGGAAAATAGCCATGCCGATGCTCTGGCAAGACTTGCACCCTCACTGGATGAGAAGGAGAAGTGAAGGGTGCTTGTGGAAGTCCAACACGTGCCCAACACGAGACCACGCCCAGTATACACCATCAACACCAGTCCCACCTGGATGGATCCCATCAAAGCTTTCCTCCAAGACGGCACTCTACCAGAGAACAAGATGGAGGCCAAGAAAATCAAGAGACAATCAGCTCGATACACCATCCAGCATGACCATCTCTACAAGTAGGGTTTCATTACCCCACTATTGAAGTGCCTGACACCAGACATGGGTGATTACGTGCTAAGAGAAATGCACGAAGGAATTTGCAGAGATCACTCTGGAGCCAGAACTTTGGCACATAAGGCCTTCATGCAAGGGTACTATTGGCCCACCATGCTCTCAGATGCCATTGAACTCACGTAAAAATCCGACAAGTGCCAGCGACATGAAAAAATCCCTCACATCCCAGCAAAGCACTTAACTTCTATGCTTAGTCCTTGGCCGTTCTCCCAATGGGGACTAGATCTCATCGGCCAAATGCCTGAGGGCAAGGGAAAGGTCAACTACGCAGTTTTAGCTGTGGACTACTTCACGAAATGGACAGAAGCAAAACTATTGGCAACCATCACAGTAGCCCAGATCAAGCACTTCGTCTACTAACACATCATCTGCCGCTTCGGGATCCTACACACCATTGTCACTGATAATGGGAAGAAATTTGATTGCAATCGCTTCAGGGCATTCTGTGAAACCTACGACATCAAACTCCTCTTTGGTTCACCATCTCACCCACAGTCCAACGGACAGGTGGAAGCAGTCAACAAGAACATCAAGTACAACTTAAAGAAGAGACTCGATGAAGACAAAGGAAAATGGTCTGACATTATCGATGGCGTGCTATGGTCCCACAGAACCTCATATAAGACAGCCACATATGAGACTCCTTTTGCCTTGGCATTCGGCACAGAAGCAGTCATACCAGTGAAGATTGGTGAGACATCCTATCGGGTCATCTCCTACGACCCAGAACAAAACAATCATCAAATAGCACTTAGCTTGGACCTACTGGAGGAAAGCAGAGAGAAGGCCAACCTGAATAACATTGCATACAAGTAACGAATTGCAAGATATTACGACTCAAGGGTTCGCTACAGAAGCTTCAAGATAGGAGATCTAGTCTTGAGGAAAGTCAGCCTTGCAACCAAGGAGAGATCTACTGGCACATTTGCCCCTACTTGGGAAGGACCCTACAAAGTCTCCAAAATATGCAGAGAAAGGACCTATGAGCTCCAAGACTCGAAAGGAAAGACACTTCCACATCCATGGAATGTAGAGCATCTCAAATTCTACTACAAAAAAACAGGCCCACGGCCACTAACATGATCGGCCAATGACTGAATTTTTTGTAATCATTCTTGGCATACCCAGTTGACATTATCAATGAATGAATTTTACAATGAGGCAAAACCTCTTCTCTCTCATCTTTTTGGCAATCTGTCATTCTATCAAGTGATCGGCCTTCCTTCACTATGAGGCAGAACCTCATCTTGAACGACCTTAATTTACCCTAATCAACCTTCATTATGAGGCACCCTCATTTTTGAACGGCCTCAGTTTCCTTTTAAAACGGTTTCTTTTTTCATTTTGAAGTGCAAACATCATTTTGAACGGCCTTCTTTCATTATGAGGCACCTCATTTTGAACGCCCTCGCCTTATCTTAATCAGTCTTCTCTCATTATGAAGCATCCTACCTTGACCAGCCTTACGTCATTTTTAACAGCCTTACCACCTTTCAAAGGCAAACACCTTATGTCAAACTTTATTTTGAACGGCCTCGCATATCACTTACCAGATCGACCTTTACAGTCTTATCATACATACAAAGTATATTCTGAACGGCCATGAAAATTTAGCACACTCACAAGGAAAAATTAAGTCGAAGACAGAACATATATGAGAAGGCAAAATAAGCATACATATATAGGTGAAACCCCATGGTCCCACCAAAAATTACTTGGTCACATACCATACAAGGCTACAAGGCCGATTAATAGGAAGATTACAAGAACTAAGGGGGATTCCCCTGATCTTCTGGGACATTTCCTTCATTATCTTTCGGTGTCTCGGCCTCATCATCTAGATCACTATCAACATCAAAATCATCAGGCAGAGCATTTCCATCTTCATCCAAGTAATCTTCCAACTGTGGAGGATGCTTCAGCCATGGAAACTGGATATGAAGACCAGTGTTAGCAAGAAGGATTCGTTTGAACAGCCCATCCTCCAGCTTGTCCCCAAATCACTGAAGGTCTTGATGATGTGCTGGGGATGACTTATACTCCTGAGCCCCCACCATCTTGGCCGAGATAAGCTATTCGGCCAGCCTAGCATTGGCCGACTCGACCTCAGTAACCTTGGCCTCCAGCTCCACCACCTTCACCTTGGCCTCACCCTCCTAGGCAGCTAGCCTTTTCTCTAGCTCTTTCACCTTGAGATCAGCATCCACCTTCGCCTGGATAGACTTCTCAGCCATCCTCTCCTTCTCGGCCAAGGAGTCCATCTTCGTCTTCAAGGCTTGGTGCTCTTCGGCCTCTTTCTCCCTAGCCTGGCAGGCATGCCGAAAGGTGGTAAAGACCTCACCAAGGAACTGCATGAACATCAAACACTTAGAAGCAAAGAACAACAAACCAAGTACACAAAACAACGGAAGGCCGAGCAGAGAATACATACATACGCCCCAGCACGCATAGTCTTGTCACACCTATCAACAAAGTCCTTCGCCTTCAAAGCCACGATCTCATCCAGCTCATACTGAGACCCACGAACAACAATGTTCATGAAGTCCAGCTGAGAAGGATGGAAGGCAGCAGACAGCTGCCTCCAGGTCTCGTCCACCTCCTGGGTCCTCACCATGTCCGGCTCCCCATCGGTTTTCAAAAAGTAGGACTGAATGGAAGCATCAAGGTACGGCTTCTTCATCTTCTTGTGGACCCTTCGGCCTTCCAAGTAAGAGCCAATGTTGGCACAAATGATCTTGCAAACCGTCTCAAGGGCCTCAACCTCACCCTGCTTCTTCTGTTGAAGCATATCCTCATAATCAAAGGCTGACTCCTTTCACTTCTTCCCCCTCATTTTCCATTCCTCAACCATTATTCGGCGACGTTCGCCAGCTTCATCACCAAGATTGATGAAGGGAGGAACATGAGGCCGATTAGCAGATGGCCCAGAGCTAGCAGTCAACTGGGCAGGGGCCGACCCAGAAGCACTTGACAAAAGTTGAGCCAATGGCTCCCCAATAACAGGATCCACCCTTTGGGAATCCAAAGCCTCACGCTCCTCCTGTTCGGCCGAACCATTATCAACCCGCAAGGAAGGCTGACCGGAAACAACCTTTGATGTAACGACCCAGACCAGAAATTAAAGTAATTTGGGAATTTAATTAGGGAAAGGACGATTTTACCCTCGGGGATCAAAATTCACTTTTCGTTTGGAGATACTTTTGGAAACATTTCTTGAACGGTTGTGTAGGTCTCGAACTCACGAGTTCGTAGACAGGCGGAATGCGAAAAACAGAGCCACTATGTGGGAGATACGGGTCTATAACCTTGAGGGGTATTTTCGTAATTTGGAAGGTAGATATTTTGGGAAGACTGTATCTTCCTTTTCTCCAGATTTTTCTGATCACTCTCTCTTCTCTCTCCCGAAACTTCTTTTCCCTTTCTCCCGTGAGAAACCAAGAACCCCAAAATTTGGGATTTTGATTTTGGCCTTTTCGACCAAAACTAAACCCACCATAACCTTCTTCTTGATCTCACGAACTCATCCATATCCTCCTTGAGTCGTGAGGACCGTCGTGGACGACGGGGTAGAGCTTTGAACATGGGCCGAAACTTCCCGTCCATTTTTCGGCCACCACAGGTGAGGTTTCTCAATTTGTACTTCATATTTGAATTTCTTGGATCGAGTAGATGAATTTCCATTATTAGAACGTTGAATTTCGTTGAGAATTGAGAGAGTTATAGAGCTTTGAATTTTCGGGTGGTTATGGAGGATTTCTGTATAAATGAACAGTAACTGTGTCTGAGGTTGAATGCGAGTACGCCTTGCAGTCGCAGTTGCAGGCGCGCGTGGGGGAGGGTTCCTGACCATCCACCGGTGTATGGTGGCACGTGGACCTACTCCTCGAGCTTCGGCGAACACGAGTTTTAAAGTTCTCGATGTTCCGAACTTGTTGGCGTAGGTTTCGGGTCAATCGGTACATCGTTTAGGGGTAGTTTTGGGCATCCGAAATGGCTACATTTTTAGTTAAGACACGTGTATACCTCCCGGGGCTTAGGGGGTTGGATTTTAGGTTTATAATTGCAATTTAATGATGTCATGTATCGTTTTGACAAGCGTGGTAGTTCCGAAGGTCACGAGGGACCAATTAACGGGAAACTAGGCTTGTTTGGGCCTCGAGGTGAGGGGACTTTACTTCTTAAATGGAAATGCATACATATTATTTTGTTTTCAGTATTTTATATTTGCTTACAAATTTCGAGAATTAAGTGGAATGACTATTTAGTATTCTTATGAGTCCCAGGAATTTAAGAAAATCAGTATAAGTGTTTATTTTCATTTGAAGCACAGGGAAAAATGAATAGTGAATTTTACTTGATTATCCACTAATTTTGGATTTAGTATTAACTACGGTGTTCGATAATGTTTTTGGGAAACTATTTGACAATGGACTTGGAATTAGGCCCGGGAAGGTAATTTTATGGATTCCGGCGTATGGACTTTAGGCTTAGGCCTGGGGTATGTATTTATCGAGTTTCGGCTCGAGATGAGCCGGGATATTGAGCTACGGCTAGGGATGAGTCGAGATATCGAGTTACGACTCGAGATGAGTCAGGATATTGAGCTACGGCTGGGGATAAGTTGGAGTATCGAGTTAAAATTCGGGATGAGCCAAGATATTGAGCTACGGCTGGGGATGAGCCGGGATACAGAGTTACGGCTCAGGATGGGCCAGACTATTGGGCTACGATTGGAGATGAGTCGGGATATCAAGTTACGGCTTAGGATGAGCTGGGATATTGAGCTACGGCTGGGGATTAGCCGAGATATCGAGTTACGGCTCGGGATGAGCTGGGATATTGAGCTACGGCTGGGGATGACCAGGATATCGAGTTACAGCTCAGGATGAGCCGAGATATTGAGCTACGGTTGGGGATTAGCTGTGACATCGAGCTACGGCTCGGGATGATGGCTACGACAGGGATATCGAGCTATGGCTCGGGATGATGGCTTCAGTCGGGTTATTGATATGGCAGGCACAGGTAAAGATAGCGTGGGTTTCATCGGGGTAAATCAATTGGATTATGATAAGTTGTATTTACTTATATGTGAATCTTGTTGCATGTAAGGTTTGATAAAGAGGTGGGATATGATAGCCGAGAGTTAAGCCGGCTGATAGGAGTTGACAACGACTTTCATGGGATTTGATAGGTGATCGATGCACCTCTGAGCGAATGCTTGTTACCGTGGTCAGTGGGTTGGTGTGGGCGGCGACCCGGATTGACGAGTTGTGATTGGTTCGCACGAGTACGACATTTCAGTTATTTAATACTGTCATGAGAGACGAGGTTACAGTTGTGGATATACAAGACTGGGTGTAACACTGTTTGATTTATTTTTATTTTATATTCTTCGTCTGACAGTAAGGGTTTATAAGATAGTAAAGTGTTTATAAGACAGTAAAGGTATTTTAGGAATTATTTTGGGTTGTTAGATGAGAGCATGGCTTTTCACGAATTTCGAGGGGAAATTCTGGAAGGTTCCTATCATTTGAAGTCGACCTGGTCTTGATCGACTTACGGTAATCCACCTTCTTGGTTGAGGCTCTGGCCTTCTCAGCCTCGGCCTTAGCTTCAGCAGCTTTCTTCAAAGCCTCTTGAATCCTTGCCATTCTTTTTACTAGTTGCTCAGAAGTAGCAACAACTAAGTCAGGGTGGGCTGCACCAACAACAAAAAATAAGTTAGAATAGAAACACACACAATTCTAACTAAAGCAAAACCGATACTTATGAAGTTCAAATATCATACCAACTTCAAGCAGATGCCGAGGCAGATGAAGGTAGTCTCTGCTCCTTTCAACTCGGTCAAGCTTGGCCCACACTTCCGCACACTCGGCCTTCTCTTGATCGCCAATATCAGGCTGCTTGAAAACGTCTGTAAAAGAATCACAAGTCAAATACCAATCGGCTATACCAATGGCAAAGCAAACAATCCCTAAAACCATAAACAAGAAAATTTTCCTAAGGCTACCACCTTTAGACTGATAGACACGCGGCAGGCGCAGACCGAAGAAAGATAAGTCCACCCCTCCCAATTCCCAGAAATATACACAAACTTATGTTTTCACGCCTTATTGGAGGCCAGCATATCCTCAATAAAAGGACCCCTCTCTTTCTTATTCCTGGATTCTTTGTAGATCTAGCCAATCCTATCTCTAACAAATTTATATAAATGGTTAATGTGACCCCAAGTCGGCTCATCCTTCCAGCACAACTTGAAGGCCGTGTAAACACCAGTTAACATAATCCAACAATTTGGATTAAGCTGGCCGAGAGCAACTCCAACTTCAACGACCATTCTCTGCAGCCATGGATGAAGAGGAAGCATCACTCCTTGATTGAAAATGTCCAAGTGAAAAGTGGCACAATCGACTGGAGGATTGCTCGGCCTTTCCCTTTTCCCGAGCAATCTCATCTTCACGGAATCTGGAATGTTGAACGCTCTTCGGTAAGCCAGAAGGTCATCATTATCCAAAGTATTTACCTACCAATCAACTTCATAGGCCGAGCTAGCCACTGTTGAGAATTGAACAGCCTCTTCCACATCAATCTCGATCGGCCTTGAAATGGATGCTACCCCTACCGGTTTTGAGTTGGATGTTATGCCCTTACCCTTATCCTTATCAGCAGGAGATGTCAACAGTTCGATTTGATCAACATATGACACCTCGACGTTACAGGTCTCGGCCCCATCACCGGCCAACACAAAACCGATATCAATGTATTCAAAATCTTTATCAAGCTCTTCCTGTAATTCTTGGGCCGATTTTCCTTGAGATGCCTCAAGGATCAGTCCACCTATGTTCGTATCCACCTCTGGCTCAACCCTAGGGTTTGGCCGAGGGGAACCAGAGGCCGATTCAGAAACATTTAGCCGTGGATCAGAGCTAGTCAAGCTAGCTTCTTATTCACCGTCAAACGCATGATAGGACCGATCCTCAGATCCTTATGAATCACCCACTAAACTTGACATCTACAACATACAAGGAAGATCTATGATGGGAAACATGCAAGACACAACAACTAGACACACGGACGATCAAACAAACACATTCATCAAGTTCATCACCAGTTCATTCAAAAGTCACACATTCAATCGAAAAAGCAAAGGAAGAATAGGGCAATACCTTTTTTATGGGAATTCCGCCGTAAACTCCACCGTAAAGTACTCGTCGGAAATCGCCTAAACAAAATTCTAAGTCGCCGGAAATCGCCTTCAAATTTTCAAGAATTTCTCTCAAAAGCCAAAGTGACAAATAAGGAAGGATTTGAGATTTTATAGGTGCCCCAAAGTCGACCGTTACAAACCCACTTCGGCCAGTCAAAGGGTCGCGCACACAACCCAAGGCAATGAAAGCATGACACGTAGCACCCCACTCAAACCTTGTCAGAACACTTACATCATGTCAGGAGGCACATAATTGAATCCATGCAAGTGGCACTCGATCGGCCACATGATCTTGCGAGGTTCTGCTCATGCGGGCCGTACAAGATGACATACACTCATCTTGCAAGTGGCACTCAATCGTCCATGGACATTCCTAGCCAATCGGCCACATGATCGTGCGAGGTTCCACTCCTGCGAGCCGTATAAGATGACATGCACTCATCTTTCAAGTGGCACTCAATCGGCCATGGACATTCCTAGTCGATCGGCCACATGATCGTGCGAGGTTCCGCTCCTATGGGCCGTACAAGATGACACTCGGCCACTGCCAAAATTTAAGGTCGACGATCCTCTCTCACCAACCTTTTTTTGGCAAAGATTAAGCACGACGTCTCGCCTCAGCCAAGGGCTTAGGGGACTGGTATAGGACAAATATCCATACAGGCTGACAAGTGACGACAAGCCCTTAACCGAGGAAATCCACCTCAATCAACGACTTGGGGGACTTATGTTCGTACCTAATTTGGTCAAGCTAGTCAATGTCGATCAGTCCCGCCAAAACCATACTTAGCCCTCAGCTCAACAAGAGTACAACAATACAAATCTACAACATCAGGTGCATCCCACCAATGTAGCCTTGGACAAAAGACACCAAAAGTCACTAG
This sequence comes from Oemleria cerasiformis, assembly GCA_037349345.1. Classification (NCBI taxonomy): domain Eukaryota; kingdom Viridiplantae; phylum Streptophyta; class Magnoliopsida; order Rosales; family Rosaceae; genus Oemleria; species Oemleria cerasiformis. Next base: position 6,069,506 of record JAZGTL010000010.1, on the reverse strand, counting down.
GCCGACTAGATCTGGTCGGCCTACCCGTCCATCGGCCGACTGTGTCAACACAACCGCGGGACTCGGGACCATTAGGACACATGTCAGCTCTAGGATCAGGGACATTTATCCCACATCGAAATGTTTCACCTACAACTTTTAATGCCACGATAAATACAAGGGCACCTCTCCTTAAAAAGGTAATAACAACATTACTCTTACGCTGCCTAATTACTACAGTATCATCCACACTTAATTGACTTAAGCATAGGAGACTGTTAGGTCGGCACCCAACCGGTGTTCCTTCCCTGCAGGTCTTCCTATCTCCGAGGAGAGCGAGTTAAACGAGCTCAGCGAAGCAACTCTAAGTTTGTCCATTTTTGGCATCAACACTAATCATTAATACACAAACAACAATTAATTTAGGGATTGGGAAAATTTCATCATTATCTTTTACTCAAAAGAAAAACACATATCACAATGTCAAAATTGATATACTAACATGATGAACTACATATATGAACTAGTACTAAAAAAGTTTATAATTTTCATATTTGGAGATTCCAATCGAAGTCCTCACTAGTACCATCATCACTACCCATGCCGTCTTGATTAAAATCACCACCCACATCAATGACCTCTGGGGTTGCAGATCTTAGGTCATAAAAATTTGGATATTGATTTGCAGTTGCACCTCTCCGGCGCCGCGCGTACTGTATCAGAGGCGGTGGGTTTTGTTGTGGCGGTGCTTGTCCGTCATGGTACACGTACTCCACTCGGGGTTCGTCACGAGGCTCAGAAGAACCAGCCTCTCCCTGGTTTAGGTTATTCAATACGGGAGCTTGGTTTTGAACAAGCAGTTGGTTGTTTTCGTTCAAACCCATTGGACAAAGGGTTGTTTGGGTTTGATGTGCTGGCTGACGTGGAGGCTTCTGATTGGGTGAGGCTTGTTTGACGATGATGGTGGGGAGGAGGATGAAGGGGCTGGGATGAAGATGAGGCATTTGAATGAGGGTAATTTAGTCCAGCCATATGAGGAATATTCATGGCTTCATTATCATCTTCTAAGTGTGAAGCTGTGTGGTCAGCATACAGGGCTTCATTGCCCCCTTGGACTACACTGTTACACACGAAACATGTAGTTTCTAGGTTTTGCCCCCGTTCATCGTGACCTTGCTGGTTTGATCTGAAATAATCGTCGTACCAGGAAGTTGCGATGAAGCCATACATAGGCAATGGGAGCAACATGCTAGATGAAGGTTGGAAGAAAGAAAGGAAAAACAACAGAAGTGATGCAAGAAATTGGTAGGAGCCTTCCATTGCAACAAACTTATAGGGAGTTGGGGAGGCTAGAAATTAGGGCTGGGGTTTTAAATTTGAAAGCTTGTATGAGATGAATTTTCACTAGAAATTAGGCTCTATTTATATTAATATGGTAATAGGTTTGGTCATTTAATTGCAAAATCTAGTGTTCAAAGAAATTTATAGCAATTTAATCAAATTGAGATTTTGTCATGAATCGCTTGAGAAGAGAGACTTTGACACGATTATATATGATCAGTGGCATAGCCAAGATATAAATTGAGAGGGGGGCCTTTCACAAAACACTTCTGAAAAAAAAATTGAACTTCTAAAATAATACAACTCATAATCTATATCAAAGTAATTTGATGGTTCCAATCAACATAATATATATAGGTACTCAAACATTATATTCATAAAACTAATTTATTACATTAATAGTTGTTCTTGACAAGTTCTCATGTTTTGAAATCGTTATACCTCGATCAGTATTTAATTTTCTTTTGTAATTTTTTTTTATAACTAAAAACATGTTGACTAAATATAAATTCTAATAATTCTAATAGAATCAATACATAAATAATATAATAAAAGTAAGAAATCAAAAACACAAAGGTCACAATGCAAGGATTAATAAATAAATCAATTACAAATTCAAAATTGCAAAGAAAATAAAAATACTAATTTAGATTAGAATCAATTTAATACGTACTTTCTAACAAAAAAAATATTAATACTCACTTAAAAAAAATATTAATATACTTAATAAAAAATATATATATATATATGTGTGTATATATTTATATATTCATCTATGTTATTATATAATAAAATATGTATAAGTTAGTGGGGGGCCAAGACCCCCTGGATCCCATCTCCCTCCGCCGTTGACTATGATACCACGTCATTATACTGATGTGGCCGGTGGTTTAGACATTCAAACGAAGTTAACTGTTCAGAGTTTGTATAGGCGTGTGTTGCTCAAGTTTGATTTGAATATCAATGATATGTCTCGCATGTAAAGTTAAACGATTACAGTGTGTCGTTTAGAATTTAAACGCTACTTACAGTGTCGTTTAGAATTTAAACGCTACTTACAGTGTCGTTTATAATTTTAACGCTAATTACAATGTTATTTGGGATTTTAATGCTAATTACAATGTTGTTTAGAGTTTTAATCATTTGTCATTTTCATTGTAATTATTTTAGATAGTCAATTAATTAGTTCTTTTTTGTTTTCGGAAGTTGATGATGATAAACACGCAAGAAAAGGGAAACCAATGTAAAATTATGTGAAATTACATTACTAGTAGAAGTGGTGTATACTTTGTTGTCGGATAATACTCGTATCTCTCTTGCTTAATTAATATGAGTATGCATGATTCCATATAAGTATATGATACGGATATTTGCAAGCGTACAAAATTGCTCAAGTAATACAATGGTAAGTCAAGTATCATTCAGATATGAATCTGATTAACCTAGTAATTACTAACGTAATTTGACCTTAGATTAAATCAATTGTTTGGAGAAGATAATAAAAACAAGAAAACAAAGCAAATATATTAAAAAGTTCACCATTATTAATCCTATAGGATTCCTATGCTTACTAAGTTGAATTACTATCCAAGTTGATGGTCATTTCCCTTAACCTAATCAATACTCTCTCATGAGCAATATTAATAGTGCTCTTCAAAGATCAACTCACTCTATTCTTAGCAATGAATTTAGATAAACAAGAACCCGTTAAACTTCATGGAAAACACTAAAAGACCACACAAACCATAGTCATGTATCCCTACCAAACTATGTAATTTATGATATTCAATATAAAAAGCTATTACTAGATATCAACTCCCGTTATCAACCTAGTTCTTTAAATCAAACAAATAGTTGGTCAATTATTTGCAAGCATTAAGCACAATAGAGATAATCAACTTAGAATTATAATTAAAATTAGCATAACATAAAGAAATTAGATATTCATAATTAGGATCCTCCTAGCCCTGACAAAGAAAGTTAATTCATAATGAAATTAACGAAAAACATAATAATGAATGGCATGAATAAATCAAAAACTTTTATTGATTGAAGTCGAACCCTAGCTCCGAGGTCACAAGCAAAGCTCTAATTCTCTCTAAGAATTTTTGGTGGAAGATGGTGGGTTATTTTACAATTGTCCTATGCTTCCTATTTATAAGAGAGTTGAATCCTTGATAAAAGGAATTCACAATTCAAAGCCTATTGGAAGGTTTATGGTTTAAAAAACCTTTGCTTTTACAAAATATAAATCTTATTGATTTCCTATAATAATATGGAAACTTAAACTTTAATTGTAAGGAAAAGGACTTCGCATTAAGCAACCATGGCACATCCCATTAAATGAGACAATCAAGAGCTTCTGCAGATTTTCTTCAATTCTTCTCCAATTTGTGCCATTTCTTCACCAAAGTCTTCTTAATTCTGAAAAATAGCTATATATTCCTTCAAAATTCTCTCCAAACACATCATTTTATACTATTTTAGCACAAGATTAGAGTTAATTGATATTTAAAATAGGCTTTCGAATATGGAAATATTCATCTTATATATATATATAATTACAATAGTCGATAATTTTATAAAAAATTTATTTAAAGATTTATTTTTGCAAAAAATCAATCAAACTGAGTTAATTTAATAATCCATATATATTAACTAAATAAAAATTTTACCTTAAAGATCTTAAGAGTTATAAAATCACCAATTTTTTCTTTTCAAATGATAACTTAAAAAACAAACGATTTTGATTAGAGGAACAAGGAGATATGCCAATGTGCGACTCAAATATCTTCTCTTTGTTTATCATTAATAATGTCTTGACTTGGATGCAGAAAGATAACATAGAAGCAGTTTTGATATATAGTTGGTATATATATATATATATATATATATATATATATATATATATATATCATTTCCATACATGGAGGGAGTTTAACCAATCTAATTAAGGTCATTTTCATACATAACTACAAACGTTTTTATTTTCTATATATTAATTTGTTGCTAATAACTTAACACATGCTTATTAAAAGATAACTAATTATGACTACTTTTATATCCTCTCGTATGATATTGTTATTTAGGTATAAGTGCTTAAGTGCTTTTATATATTTGTATCCTGCTTCTACTCATTTCATTCTCTTTTAATTATTTAATTTCAAATTTTTCTATATTGCAAGTTATCTGAAAGGAAAAAAAAAATGCATTCGAAAACAAAATTTAACAAAAAAAATTGAGGACTGGCTAGGGTTTATAGGATTATATGTTTTTGGAATAAAAGAGAGGTATTTCTACTAATTTTCTTTCACAAGAAAAACATAATGCATTGGCTAATGAACATGTCATTCTAGACCTAAATTAGCGAAAGGCCAAACTGTATTAAGTAGCGTTGTTGATGCTACAAACTGGATCAAATGGAAATAAAGGTTGCGATCTCGGCAAAATCGTCATTGAGTGCTCAAAGAAGCTCCGATATTGGTACCAATCAAAGAAACTCCGACACTTAAGTTAACAAAGTGCGAATATATTCTGGCGGAATAGAGATATAGTGCATGCTTACCTATTATGGAAAGAATGAGGTCCATATAAAGAAAGTAGGAGGTGAACTTATCAGTTTTTCCGATGTGGGATTTGTGCATATTTTCAAGGATTTTGGAAGGCATTGTGTGGGTCTTGCGAGTGATGATTTGGCAGCGCTCCATTGGTCAATGGCTTGACCAATTGTCGAGATATACGTGGATTCACAATTGTTGGTAGTCATCGGGCCTAATCTGAGCCGCTCTCGACCGTCCCAAAGTCAGTGGTTACAAGCTTTGTTCACATATAGTATAAACAAAGAGATTTGATTTCCAATTATAAAAGAAATGGCCTTGGATTGCCTGTTTATTTTTTGTGATTCTTTGAAAAAACTAGTTTCCGATTTATTCTCTTTTTTATTCAAATCTTAAACCTTAAATACTGAATTCCGAAATATATTCAACAACACTATTAACAAAGATAAGCAAACATATTATCTAAATCTAAAAATAAATAATTCAAAGTATACACAAAAAAAACATCATGGAAAGAAAAGATGTCCACATCTTTATTATTATTATTTTGAAATAAAAAACCGGCAACCGATTGCAGCTAAGAATCACATCGATGCTTAGGCTGGAAATTCATAAAAACGGTTACACTTAATAAATTTTCATGGCTCCATATAGAGTTTCAAAGTCAAGTCTAAATATTCAGAACTTGCGTTACAAAGATTTCCATGATGGTTCAGTTTATAATTCGATGGCTGAATAGGGCACTCCAACTGGCTAAGAAACGGCCGCGTACGATCACTAGTACCTCCATAGTCCTCCTCCGCCACCATGGCCACCGGTTGATTAGCTGGTGCCACCGGTTGATTAGATGGTGCCACCAATTGATTAGCTGGTGCCACCAGTTGATTAGTTGGTGCCATCATATTTTGTGATCCAGCCCTAGGATTCATAGTAACATTTCTTGGAATGGGATATGGTTGAGAAACTTGTGGTTGTTGCGAATACGGATATTGATGATGAGGTGGTGGTGATGGTGGTGGCAGTGGTGCAAAACCAAATTGGTTGTTAACTCCCTGAGGGTTTCTCTGGTGGAAAGGGTTTGCCAATGAGAATGCTGGAGTGGATCGGATCAGAGGATTGGATGAGATGAAAGGGTTGTTTATGGTGTTCCTAGTATTTCTGGTGTTCCTGGTGTTTTGTCGAGTGAGTTGCCTTAACCTCGTAGCAGTGAGGCCGTCATCAAGTATGTGAGACTCAATGTGATTCATGAGTGCTTGAGTGCTCATAAACACATGGTCACATACTCTACATGCGACTTCCGTTCGCCCAGACACAGGTGATGCCCCGGCTAAGCCGTGCACATTTCCATGCCTCAAGTTACAATTGTAGGAAGACATGGTTGAGCTTGGAAATTAATTTCCAAGGCTCTCAAGACAAACTAGGAATGATAGGTGCACATAAAGGCCTTGGGGCCTAAAGGTATTTATAGGGAGTGTCACCCCCATATTCAAATAAAGGATGTTAATTGTCATTGCATGCAACTTATTCATGATTGCCATATGGATTTTGTTGTCTATTGAGAAAGTTAATGCATTCTCCACAAAAGCTTTGACTCATTTAGTGCTCATGAATTTGTTACCAAAATAAAACCCAAGTGCTGTGCCAAAAAAGGAAGGTTGGTGAATGAGATTATGAGAAGCAATGAAGATATGGAAAAGATGCTTGTGTTTTTATTGGGAAATCTATGGGCTTGGCCTAAAGAGCCTTGCTAGATATTGTATTAAAAGAATAAGAACAAATAATGGAAATTAGTTTAATTGTAAAATTGTTAAGTAACTTGGTAATTTCTGAAAAAAATTATATTAATATTCATTTTTTTTGGTTATTTATTTAAAATAATTAAGAACCTTCCATGTCCTCTGCTGCCAAACTTTCAACTAAATGCTTTTATGGAAATAAAAACAATGTGTTCAGTGTATTTGGCATGTATTATCTCACATAGGATATCATTCCATATATGAAAGCAAAGAGTGATGAGTTTTAAGACAGGAAATTATTTTACCAAAAAAACAAAGACATAATTATTTTGAAAATTATATGTATTCATTTGTCTATAATTATTATTAGCACACAAATCAATGTGATAATCTTAAATTAATTAAGGATGAGTTGTCATAAAACTCCCAATAGATAATTAGTAGGGAATTAATTGCTCCAGTCATGATAGGCATCTCTTTCATTCAAATGTAACCACTTCATTATTTGTGAATAGTGATATTGGAATACCACGTCAGTTTATGGTACTCACATTTAAAATTTGACATGTATCTTTTTTTTTATTTGTGGATTTAATTTTTTTTTTATATATTTTGAAGTTAAATTAAAAAATCAAATAAAAAATTTAAAAAGTACAAAACCCAAAAATAATACCCTTTGTCATTCTCTTCTCCTAAACTGAAACAGAAAAAGCGCCAAAAATCAATGCCCATTTATAGCAGGGGAGCCAAACTTGAATAGTAAAGAGAACGATGCGTGGGGGGGGGGGGGGGGGTAAGAACGACCGGAGGGGAGGAGAAGAGATCGACGGCAGGGGAAGAAGAGAACGGCAACGAATATTATTTTTAGGTTTTTTACTTTTTAAGTTTTTTATTTGATTTTTTAATTTAATTTCAAAATATAAAAAGAAAATTAAATTCACATGTAAAAAAATAGATGAATGTCAAATTTTAAATATAATTACTATGAGATAACGTGGTGCTCTAATACCATCTAATAATTTCTCTTCTCGGATTAACAACTCACCTCTCACGTGGCAAAATGTGTTGATTGGTCATATGTGTGGATAAGTTATTAAATGTTAGTATGTTACCATTACTACCATTAAGTGGACAACAGAGTTGACATTAACTCAATTTTATAATATCTAATATCAATAAATATTTATTTTTATTATATATAAAATTTGAAGGATGCAACACGTGATCATAATACAATACCATATAATAATTAATAAATTCATTCCATAATGAGGGGTTTTGGAAAAACTATATACCTACATAGGTGGTTAAGTTGAGGACAACATCCACGTTGGACCATTTGACCCATTTCTCCAAAAAACTTAGCACCTACATAGGTTTTTCTTTCCTTTTTTGAATTTGGGCCTTTACCTTTCTTTGCCCGGATTATTGATTTTTCCTTTCATTTCCAGGATTTGGGTCTATTCCTTTCCTAAAATCTCAGAGCATTATATAATGTATATAACAATTGGTTCTTTATCGGGTTTTTGGGAATAACCACACACCTCTCCAAGTGGTTAAGTGCGAACATTGTCGACGTTAAGAATTGAGCTCGTCCCTCTGAAAACTTATCATAGTGAAAAAGAACTCGCCTCCATACATTATAGCTTTATCTTGAAAAAGAAAATTTAAAATTCCGACTATTTCAAATGGCATTGAATTGGTAAACTTATTAATGTTAACATACATTTTATGAATATAATATGCTTAAAACTTATATCATATGGTTAATAGCACTAGGATCTAGTCGTATTACTCTCCACTCTTAATTAGTAAATGATCTTATATTCGCTCTTATGAATAATGTCGCTATATTTGTGCATTTGAATTTCTTTAAATCCAACAATTAGCTCTTTTGAAGCAACATACTCTTTGGACCCACAACTTACTTTGTTATTTCCGTGTGGAGAACCCAACTGCTCATTTTCTCTACACGTTGAAAATAAATATATAGTAAAAAAGGAAAACCTCTAGCATGATAGTCAACACCCGCCAAAATCATTAAGCCGTTCGGTTTTAGTTTACTAAGGATGTGTTTAGATGAGAAATTTCAAAGTATCAATTGATTTGTACTATATTAGTAAGGCATGCACTAGAAACAATTGAATATAGGAATCTAAGTAGGTAGATGAGCAACTGGCAAGGAAGCACATATGAACATAACAAAATAACTAAACGATAAACTTTTGACGTAACATTTATCATGGTGTTACTTACAAATCTCTCTTAATATATTGCATCTAATCATTTTGAAATCTCATGGTACTTTGAAGTTTGTCATTTTTAATTTAGTCTAAATTCCTTAAATTTTGAAGTTTCTCATCCAAACATACCCTAAACTTATTAGGCACATGCGTCAGCTAACCACCGAATATAATCCCCTCATGTGGGACTTTAACGATAATTTTCTCCCCTAATTTAGAATTCTAATTTTTGCACCAAATTGACAAAATGCCCATCCATTTAACAACATTTGAATGGAATAAACGAAATTGTGAAAACTATTTGTCTAGAGTGTCCGTTTTAAAGGCCAAGTGAGATAAAACACAATTGTGAGAGCAAAGTGAGATTTTAAATGAAATTTTAGGCATTTTAACTATATATAAAAAAAAATTTAAAAAAAAGCAAATTACATTATAGTATCTTACATTTTACACCAAATTTCAGGGTTGTACCTGAGTTTTCAAATTTTTCCATTCAAGTGCCTGAACTCTTTAAAACGTTTCTCTCTAGTCCCTCCGTTACAATTTTCATCATAAATCTAGTTAATTGATAATGTATCTCATACGGAGCCCATCCAAAAACGATTCTGAAACTGAATATAAAGAAAAGTAGTAAGATTTCGTCACTTTTTCGCTAAATAAAGTAATGCTAAATCGCTACTTTGCTTCTAATTTGAGGCTATTTTGCCCCTAGACTCGGTTTCAGAGTTGTTTTTTAGTGGCCCCAGATAAGATAAGAGTTTAGGATACTTAAATACAAAATTTTAGAACTCATGTATAACTTTAAAATTTGTGTAAAACACAGAGTACTAAAGTATAACTTTTCCTACAAAAAAATTATTCTTCTATGAAGCTGCAAGCATTACTCTAGGAAAGTGCATTCATTGTTGATGAGTATTGAATTAGATTAGATAACTCTTCAAATTCAATGTATTTATAATGTAAAAATTAGTTCAATGTATCTAATCCTACTATTTTAAATGAAGTGGATCGAATTAAATAAATTTTCTTCTTGTCTACTCCCTCTAATCCCCTTATCATGACAACATATTCACTTTTACATTCAAAATACATTGAATTTGATAAGTTATCCAATTTAATCAAATCACCCTCATCAAAAGAGCTCTATGCACCTATGAGACCTGACCAAATAGACTAAAAACAGTCGACGGCTATATGATAATTGAGCATTGAGCAATCAGATTTCCATTTGGAGATTTCCATAACAAATAAACATTTTGAGCACAATGCACTAGACACGCATGCATTTTAAGCAATGTTAATAATTTCTTGGGAAGAAAAATAACGAAAGACGGTAGTGTTATTGCAGCAGCTAGCTACCAGTATCTCAAACATATATAGACAATTCCCTCATGTGAGAGATGGTCAAATCTCTTTCTTGGGTGAGAGTCTCCGACAGCCATCATCACAACGGAGAACGGCAAACGGCGAACGAGAATCCATGAAGACGGTAGGTAAAAGGAGGGGTGAGAGAAACTTCATTGAGCTTTTCAACTGTAAATGAACCCCAACAAATGGATACACATATACAGAGTAACTGTTGTAAAAACCATTATAGTGCTCACATCTTTGAAAGATACTACAAAGGGAATCTTGACACAAGCATTTTAACCCGATTTAGATCAGGACCAACCTCATTTCCTCTTTCCCGTGCCAATCGAAAGGAGCTCAAAGCTTCGAAGTGTGTCATCACGACCACCTCTTGCGGCTGCAGTTCGGGTGAAAGATGTTTTGGACTCGTACCCAGGTTGAATCCTTTGGGTGGTGGACAGGCGACCGCTACTTGAGACGAGCCGGCTTGACCGATTCTCGCTAGGCTCACCAGAGGAGCTTGGCCGGCTGCTTGATATGACAGGCCTCTTTGAAGTGCTGCCATTTCTAGATGAACTACGAGCCCTTTCTGAATCAGGTTGCTGCAAGAAACATCAGAGTGAAAATGTGCAACGGCTTCAAGTTGCATTAAGGAACTCATGCATTTAAAACATTTGACGACAAAATACAAGACATAGGCACGAGAATGTTGGCAACACTCACCACGTCTTTGGACGAGGGTACATCATCAGTCAGTCTATGTCTGGAGTGATCTCCATAACCATGGCCAGAACTATTCCTCCTAGAAAATGCCTCAACTGCACCTGAGAATCTTTCTCGAAAATCTTGTGTCACCGCTAAAAACATAAAAATGCATGTTAAACACTGAAACGTTAGTAAAAAGCCCAATTCACCTTCATATCAAACAAGTAAAATGAACTGTTGAAATCTTCATTGAATTAAACAATGTCCAATACACTTTTCTAGCGAAAAAACAATAACCCAACACTTGAAAAATGAGATAGAAATCTCAATTGAAAGCACAAGACTGCATATATGAAAATTTTATATCTATATCAGCATATAATGTTTGAAGTTCAATGCATTCAAGCCTCACTTGAGAAAATACAAACCTGAAGGCCTTTCTGCAGATGGCCCAGGGTTTAAAGCTGGTTTTGCACTTGGCTGCTAGCAAACAGAAAGGAAAAAAGGACATTTAAATCAAGTAAGAATCATTTCCCAAACACAAACAAAAGTGAACAATTTTTCTCTTTAGAAAGAAAAACCAAAGAAATTAAGTACTGACTCGTGCCCTAGAACTGGAGCCAATTTGCGGGTACTTCAGTATAGTCCAGTCAAATACATAGTCAAATTGATACCCTGCACCAATTCAATGAGTAAACCAATTAGATTTCAACATCTAAAAGCTTTCAATAGATTCATCATAGTGGTTAAAGAATAATGCATTTCTGACATGCGTCAAAATTTGGCCTTAAAGAGCCTAAGCTAACCTTCCCGAATAAAAAGGTCCCGGAAAAGCCTCTTCAGGTATGAATAATCTGGTTTATCTTCAAATCGTAATGATCGGCAGTAATGGAAGTACGATGTGAATTCTGATGGATATGATTTGCAGAGAACCTGTAGAAGAAATTATCAATAATTCATATCCAATAAACAGTGTTAGGATAATTATGCATAAAATAGAGCAGGATCGGATAATGGAGGCGTAACAGAGGATTATAGAAAAGACAGAAGTAGAGTCAACAGGGAAGGGAAAGATAGGCAGTCTTTCAGTTGGTAAGAAAGGTGAAGAGAGTGGAATCCACCCGGCCCATCATTTCATAGACCCCCCCCTACGAAGATAGAAATGCATTAACTGCTACAAGCTGTAAACTTGCAGTTTTACTGTTTCACCCTCATCGGGATTCTTTTGATTGGTCTGCTAATTACATTTTAGGTTTGGCAGAAATGAAATGGTAATTCAATAAGGTTGTTACTTCCAATTCCTTCTACATAAAATGCCAAGCAAGGGAGAAAGATGCCGGACTTCGCCCTTCAACGTATACCAAACATGAGGGGGAAAATGCTCCCCTCCATCCTCTTCACTCGCTATTCTCCCAACCTATCATTCCTATAATCCTCCCTCCGTAACAAATATGGTAAGAAATTTCATTAGATACTTTGTGTCTTGAGAATTGGTACACAGTACACAGAGAGCAAGTGATGATACCTCAATAGGGGTAAGCATCTTCTTTTCACTGATCTTGTCATATTTCTGCTTTTTGGTACCTGCTTTCAAGCCTTGCCAGGGAAGGCTGGAACAGATAATCATACAACCATGTTCAAAATTTGAAGGAACTTAAAAGTAATAAATAAACACAAAGATACTGGTAATTTAATCGTCTCGGAAAAAAATACAACCTCCCCCTCAGAAAATACATAAGCACATAACCAAGAGATTCTAGATCATCTCTTCTGCTTTGCTCTGCAAAAAAAATTATTACCACAATTAAATATATGTAAAAGATTAGTGATTCCAAAAGAAAAACTCATCCTAAAACATCAACTCCAATAAGGTTAAGTTGACTAACCAACGCCAAGGTGAGTGTTAACACTTGCATAACGAGCAGTACCTGTCAGATTCTTGTTTTCTCTGTCAGAAATGCCACAATGAGTATTCCCTTTATAAAAAAAAGGAGAGGATGGATATATTCTATAAGCAGTGGAGGTTATCCAAGGGACACTCTCATGTAAAAAGAAAGGGAAGTACCAATTTTCTGATTCATTGACAAATATTTAGTTCCAATAACACAATAATTAATAACAGAGGTATCGTTTATTATCCAGCAAGGCTGAAATTAAAGGATATTCATCTTAAGCCAAATATAGCTGATTCAAATAACAATTCAGGACCACAATTCTCATAGGTCTATTGATAGTTTTAATATAACCAAGTGGTCCAAAGCAATGAGACAGACAGCCACAGAGAGAGAGAGAGAGAGAGAGAGAGAAAGAGAGAGCAATCATATTTCACAATTTCCTCTGCTATTGTTCACTCACCCGATTTAGTGTAGGTTAAAAAGATATAAAATTCAGACCAAAAAGAAAACAAAGGTAAAGCTAGTCCCAAGGTTGTTTCTATTTCTGTCTGGCTTCAGTTTCAACCCAATTCCACTTTTGTACGAGGATTTTTGCCGCAAAATTGCACTAAACTCTAATTTACAAGCATCTCAATCATAAACACCTAGATGTCGGAACCAGGGTCCCTTTATTGGTTCAGTGGAAACACAAAATGAGTTTCTCAACATTTTAAACAGTAGATGCAAGTGTAACCATTAACCTTTGATATAAGAATTCCCCAGCACTTTAAAGCTAGCATTTTTTTACCAGTTACAATAAACAGGGAGGGGAAACAAGAAATTAGGCCCTTCTCTTTAGAGAAACTGTGTGGCTACCAATTGGGCTATGCCTATGCCCCAGCCACCAAAACTAAAACATGGTGTTCAATATCAAGGGACATGATGCAGCAGAAACTAAGGAAGCCACAAGAATCTAAAACGCTAGCAAAATACAATATATCTGATACCTGTATGGTATGTGCTTGTGCGTTTGAAGATCTCTATACTTTTTTGCAAGGCCATAATCAATGATATATACCTGTGGCAGAAACAAAACCCAGCAAAGAAATGTTCAATGCCTGTTGCGAGGACAGTGAGTAGTTAATATAGTGCTGCACAAAGTTTCATTTTCGCTTCACAAGATGATTAAGCTATATGAAAGCAATAATAAGATTATAGGTGTTTTAGTTCCTAAATTTGATCCCTCGGGAAACAGAGAAATTAAACATATAAATGTGACACCAAATACTAAAAACAAGAGATTCTATAGACACTAGGCAATGAATAAATACACAATAGTCGTGACAGGTGAGAGTAATAGTATACCCACAATAATTCAGAGTGGTGTACAAAGATAAGCCTCATCAGAGATACTGTCATGAAAAGGACATGTAGATGTCCAACAGTGTTCTTAGAGATATGGCATAAAACAAGCAGAACCTCAATATAACTTGTGATATACAGAACCTGAATAATATATTTGTCACGGTGCAGACATGGAGTCATAAAAAATAACTATTGACTGTCAGATATGGTGCAGACATGGAGTCATAAAAAATAACTATTGACTGTCAGATATGGTGCAGACATGGAGTCATAAAAAATAACTATTGACTGTCAGATATGGTTTTACTTAACGTAATCTTTCATCTCCTTAACTTAACTGTTGTATGATAACCTAGATTCAAAAATATATAACCTTGTCTCTTCACTTACTGCACCGTCTACAAGTCCTCAACTCAAAAACAATGAAAGTTCACTGTAGTTGCACCAAGTTCCAATTTACTCAACATAAAAATATTTAACCAACTCAAAATAAATTTGCGGGAAGTGAAGTATGTGATTTCGAGGGTTGAGCTTTAGAGTTTGCATGATAATATCTTGTACTACAAACAATTCAAGGAAGAATGACAGAAGGAGTCAAATATATACCTACATGCAATATACAATAATCAGCCTGCAGCAATAGATACAATACCCATGTCATACTTTTACATTACCTATTTTTGGATTTATTAGGTATAAGATATTCAGTCTTAGATATCTCAAAATCCCAATGGAAGTGACCATAAAGAATCTTAAGCAGAAATGAAAGATTCACAATGTATCATAGAAAAACATTCCAACTCATGAAACACAATAGTGATGACCATCTGAGAGAGTAACCTAGAGACTAAATGTACCTGATTAGCTTTGCGTCCCAGACCCATTAGAAAGTTGTCAGGCTTTATATCACGGTGAAGAAATCCCCGTGTGTGCATGTACTCCACTCTATTTATCTACAGAAAATAATGAAAATAAGCATGGCAGCCATGTTAACAACATAAACCTTCATTTTTCAAAATAATTTGATACTTACTAATTGATCTGCAAGCATCAACACTGTTTTCAAAGAGAACTTCCGGTTGCAATAGTTGAACAGATCTTCTAGGCTTGGCCCAAGAAGGTCAATAACCATGACATTGTACTCACCCTCAACCCCAAACCATTTAAGATGGGGTACACCAGCTAAATACATTACCAAACACATAAGTTTAGTTATGCCTTTAAAAGTAAACATTCCCATCAGTGCATGATGAAAGAATATGAAAAAGAAAAACACAATAAAGTAACTCACTTCCTCCTTGGAGAAGCATGTACAACTTTGACTCATAATGAAGCTGAGGGTGTTTTGTCTTCACGGATTCCTAAGAGAGACAAAATTAAAATGTTAGGATTGCAGTACTCAATCTTATAAGCAAAATGCACAATATGGATCTGCTTTGCTCTCACAAGCATATTTACTAATAAGTAAAGGCTGGTAAGCAAAATGCTATCCAATTATATAAGTTCTAATTGCATTCAGAGGCAACCAATTCCGCCTGATCGAATTGCAATATCATCCACTAGACTGTATAATCAATGGCTTCTGGTATTCACAACCCCAAATGAAAACAAATTCAACCAATTACATCACGAAAATAAATACTGATCATATTTTTCAACATGTAAGAGCTGAATACCATCCATGATAATTCTCAAATTCCCAAAACCTTTTCATTTAAACTAAGAACAATGAAGGTGCTAGACATACCAGCTTGACAGCCACCTCCTCTCCAGTTTGTACATTAATGCCTGAGAAAAACCAAACCAACATTATTCCCAAACACCCAAACAAAGCCAAAAGTTCACAGAGAGTGAAACATGCAAGCAAGGCCACTAAAAAAACAAACTTTTAACTCCAAACAAGAAAATGTTCAGAAAAATTGCATACCCAGATAAAGCTCTCCAAACGATCCACTGCCGATCTTTCGCCCTAGCTTAAACTTTCCACCAATTACATGCTCCATGATCTGAATTCCCAATCAACTACTATACAATAAGCCTAAACCCCACTTCACCGCTTTAAATTACACCCCAATCCACACTTAAGTATGATCCAAATCTTTTATCACTGCTCACCGATCCGACTGTAGCTCCAAATCCACTGCTGACTTAACTGCACCTGTGCAATCCCAGATCCACCAAGCTTCAGCAGCGATGGAATGTCCCAAAACTCTTCTATATATGAAGCTTGCAAAAAGAATGCTTGAAGCTAAACTCTAAAAGACACAAAATTGATACCAAGTTTCGAAAATCTAAGAGAAACCTACTAAACAGTGGAGCCAGAACAAAATTTCGGGGTCATCAAAAATTTCTCGGGAAAAGAGATGAGGGAAAGAATGTGAAGGAAGGGTTTCTTGGTGGTTAATTATTCCACATAAAATGGAGAAAAAAATCAGCGTGGGAAAAGAATGGATGGGACTTTGAAGTAGGAGAAGGATTTTTCTATCGCTTGCGATTTTTCCAAGGCCAGAAAAGGAAAAAGGATCAATTTTTATAAGAAAGAAAGTGGTGTAAGGATAGGAGGGGATCTTTAGATCTGGGTTGGGTTGGGGGATACGGGGTTTTGGGTTTTCTGGGAAAGTTCAGATTTTCTCGGTAAAATTTGGACGGTCTGAGAAAAGGAATATTAGGGTGATAGAGAAGGGAGAGGGAAGGAAAATGGATGAGAAAGTGGATGATTGATGTAAGGAGAAACTACATATTTGATATGCTATGATATTATTAGATTATTTTATTGCTAGATAACTTGTATTTAACTTTAATCTTTACTCTATTTTTTAATTTTTTTTGTTTTTATTTCCATATATTTTTCTATTTTTCATATGAATAATAAATTCTTAAAAAAAAAATGTTTTCCATTTATAAATTGATAATTGTTGAGAAGGCTGTATGTCCATTGTCCAACTACTCTAGACACAACTCACAAAGAATGAGGACCTTTGTTTGTGTGCGTGGCCATGTGGTTTTTTTTTGTTTTTTGTTTTAAGAAAACCAATTCATATGCAAAAAAAGGTACGCGTTATGTTTGTTTATGTTATTTTTTACAATCACTAATTACACGATTAAAATTTAATTACCTGTTATCAAGTATATATTAGTTAGAGATGATTTTTTTTATGCATATATGAGTTGTGATTGCACGTTATATGTATCGTCACGTTGATAAAGAAACATGTTGTCAAAACGTATATTTATTACAAATTAATCTTTTTTTCTTATAAGTTTTACTGGTTGTACACATCGTCATATTGATATGATAATTATGTGTAATTTATTTCCTATTTAAGAGTAAATCAGCTGGCATTGCTAGGTGCTTTTTTCTAATGTTAGAAAGTGCTTTTACGTGGGTATGATGATGAATTTGACTTTAACAAATCACTCTTTTTCTAATTTGTACAAAATCCAGAGAGGAATGATTCAAATGCTTATCAAGAATTGTGTAGTTAATTTTTTAATCAACTTTTCTTTATTTCTTAATAATATTTTTTTTTTTTGAAGAACTCAATTGTGTGTTAATAAACTCCTTTTTTATATATATAATTTGTTTTATTTATCTATACTTTGAGAGAATGATTGAACTCTTACGTTTTCCTTCCTAATTTCAATTGATTATATTTTAATAGACTATTGTTTTCATAAACATAACGTAAGTAAGGTGGTAATGTTAATATATGGGGAAAGGGATTACTTTTTTCTTCACACAATGATAACTGGTGCTGTTAAAATGAACCTTGTCGTTAGGTTTAACCTCACATGTTACCAAAACTATTTATAACTAGTTATTTTAGCAATAATATTCCAACAATGCTCTTGAGTTTTGACTAATATTGAAATTTAATTATTTTGTAAAAAATTACTTAATATTATGATCTAATAGTATTTCTTTTCACATATTATATGGAAGGTCTCGAATTTGACTATCTTTAATAACAAGGGCGATACTCAATATATATATATATATATATATATATATCCTAAAGAAAATAAATCATTATAGAAATGGAGAGATGAAGAAAATAAGATTCGACCAAACGTTATTTTTTCTCTTTTGAATAAGTACATTTAACTAACAATTGTTCACAAAATTAAATTTAAATTAAAAGTTATTTTTTCTCTTTTGAATAAGTACATTTAACTAACAATTGTTCACAAAATTAAATTTAAATTAAAAGTACTTAATCCGGAAAATAAAATTATAGATATATTTTCAATTAAATATATCCAAAGATTGTGAGAGTGAATTGAAGATATTCTTAACATTTGAAAATTGGACATCCTTGTAACAAACATGTTATGACTTAAAAGAATTGTTCCTTGAAGTATTGCAAGGAATAACAAAATAGAAAGTGAGATTAAGTACGAAGTTGGGAATTCAAGAGGGACTTTTGTCAGTGAGTATTTGAGTATGTTGTCTGCATCTCACTAACCAAATTGATGTAGTGTGGCTTGGATTTAGTGTACAAAATTAAACAGATATAAATAGTTGGTGACTGATTTGACCTCAACATTTGTTTATTGGATTGGGGCCTGCGGAATTTGGATCGTGGTTTCTGGATCGATGGGAGATGGTAGGGTTTACCTAAATCCCCAACTACTCAGCATGCACAATAATACGTGACTACATATTTAATTATTATAGTATATTTCTGTATGTTATGTGAAATGTTATATAGTTAAGAACGATGATGATACCTAATTTATATGATATAATTCTACTCCCATTATAAAGATTTGACCAAATCTTATGAATAAACATATTTAACTAGCAACTGTTCAAAAAGTTAAAAGGATTAATGTGGTGGTGGTGGTGCGGGCGGCGGCGGCGTCGTTTGTTGTTCCTGTCACTGCTAAACAGCCTAACCACATTGTGGATCGCAACGATATCGAATGGAAAATCAATTGAAGAACTAGAAAAATGGACTTTGTAGAGTTTTTAAGAGCTAGAAATTATCTGGATGTTGTTGGGTTTTTTTATTTTCTTCTTGAAGGGTTACAAGATCGATAAAAACTTAAAAAGAAACGTAAATGGCCAAGAATCAGAAACAGCTAGAGATCAAATAATGGTGGATTAGAGATTTTTTTGAGAGGTTTGATGAGAGGGTGAGTGGGCTTGGTACGTATTAGTATATATGTATATAAGCAAGCTATTGTATTCTCTTCCGTGAGACGTCAAACTCGTCATCATCAATGGAGGCCGAGGCCATTGCCAATAATGAAGATCTTTTATCCGAAATCCTGACTCGGCTACCCGCTGCATCCCTCCTCCGCTTCAAATCCAAATCCAAGCAATGGCTCTCTCTGATTTCCTCCCCACAATTCAACACCAAGCCACCTCCGGCCTCCTCCTACAAAACGAATTATTCCCCAGCCAGCGGCCGGATTTCCGTTACCTCCCTCTCAAAGAAGCCAAAATCCCTACTAACCTCACCAATACCTCCCGCATCGGAGTTGTCCAATCCTGTAATGGTTTGCTCCTACGTCGTATACCCGGGATACATGAGTATGAAGTGAGATGCAGTTTTAAGCCTCATCTTGATAAACCCTAACTTCTAAACACTCGTATTTACCTGCCTACTCTATCTACATCTCATTCTCCAACAACTCAAAATATGACAAATATAATTTTTCATCGTATTTACCTGCCTAAGCTCATCGTAGTTGTTTCAGATTCTACGTCAGCAATCCCACCACAGGGCACCCCAAGACCCTTTCTTTTCCCACCCAATTTTTTCACTCTGACATATCCGTTAATAGTTTGACTTTGGCTTTTGATCCTTCAAATTCTCCTCACGTCAAAATAGTTATTTATTTGTGCTTTCGAGCAGACTCAACAGATGACTCATTTTCTTCGTATCTAGGAATCGAAAACCGACCGTTGGAACCCTAATGCAATACCTTTTGATATCCACCCAAAACACCATACCACTTTTCTTCCCCGGCCGGTTTTTTGTAGGCCCGCAATTCACTGGTGTAGCGTGGACTCCACTTCCCTTTACTTTGATGTCGAAAAAGAGTGCTTCAATCCAATGCCAATGCCAATGTCAATGCCGTAGGTGGAACTGGGACACATATGTTCCTGGGCCATCTGCATTTAATAATTGCACCAAAGACATCGTCCTATATATGTTGGTCTGGAATATGATGTGTGGGAATTGGAGGGAGATTACTCGTCTTGGAGTCTAAGGTACCGTGTGAACCCTCATGCATTAAGAGCTGCATTCAATCATGATCATCTTCGTGTTCAAGTTCTTAGTGTGGTTGAAGGGGAACGACAAGGAGAATCAGAAGTGGTGCTATTTGTGCCTCACACTTTTTTTTCATGCAATTTGAAAGATGGGAGCTTGAAGGAGCTCAAGCATCTTCAACCACCTTTTAACCCAGATTATGCATACTGGGCTCCCAATGTATTTCCATTCATACAAACTCTCTCTACCATTTGATTTTTATTTTGATTTTGATCTTCATTTGAACAGTGAATTGGTTCATAATTAAGTTATTTGTGTATAAAACTAGCTAACTTCGATATCTTTAGTTTAATTCTTAAAAATTATTGGTTGAATGTGAGGAAAGCAATCAAACACAGGATGCACTTCTATCGTAAGATTAGTTTATGTAGAAATAAGCTGTGTACTTACGGTTAAAAATTAAGTATAATTATTAGATTGTGTTTTATCAGATTTTGTTTACTAGCTTTTCTTATTTGTTTCTTATATGACTATTTACCAAAGATGATAGTAAAAGGAACTTGTCTTTTTTCGAAGGGATTCGGTTGGATAAGTTTTTTTTCTATCTCTACTCTTTGTAATTCTTTTACAATGAAAACACATCCATTTTTATATTCAAAATACATTAAATTTGATGTAGAATAAATTGGAGCAATTTTCCCTGAATTTTATCATAATTTTAAAAATCGTCCCTAAACTTCAATGTTAGTTTTCCCCATCCGTGTGCTTTACCATAATAGTTAATTTAGTTCATTCCTCCGTAAAAAATTCGAACGGAATCCGTTAAAATTAAGGGCAAAACCATCCTTTCAAGTGGGATTTTTCTCACGGATCCGATTTGAATTTTTGACGTAGGGACTAAATCAACTATTATGGTAAAGTTTAAGGACGGGGAAAACTAATAACGAAGTTTATGGATGATTTCTAAAATTATGGTAAAAGTCATAGACTATTTCTCCTATTTAGCATGTGATGTATTGTCCAATCCAATCTCGCTTACCAAACAAGCCCTATATACATACTTACTCCAATAAATTTTAATTAAGTATAAGGGGTTTATATGTCTAGCTCCCTTACTCCAATCAATTTTAATTACGTATAAGGGGTTTATATGTCTAGCTCCCTTAATATTTTACGCATGATTTTAATCATGTGTAAAAATTTAGTGCTCGTTCGGTTCATAATTAAGTGATTTTTTGAAGGAAAATATTTATAAATTTAATAAGAATTAATATAAATGTTATAAGAATCACTTATATGAAATAGTTATTGTACCAAAACAATTATGGAAAGAAGCTCAGTACTTGTTTGTGTGCTTTCTTTTAAGTATAATTTGCAAAGAAAATATAATTCGAGACCATAGCGTTCCAACGTTTGGATACGGATTTATATTGGAAAATGCTTTTTTTCTGGAAGTCGCATTAAGATCTCAATCACCATGTCCGCAACCGCATCGGCAGTCAATGCAGCGGCACTAGCTTCAAATCTTGCTCTCTTTGTTGCGTTTCTTGTCTCTGGAGCCATACTCGAGGGATTGCTTTGAGACAATTAGAATGAAAAATTACCATCTAAACACTGTCAACAAGGTGGAAGAATGCCAGAGTGGTGACATTGCGTTCTTTGAGAGGTGTGGAAAAGGAGTGAAATAAGCTCACACTAGTTATAGAATTTCTCACACTTTTCATTTTAACTGTGGTTAGTTGTTTTTGGTAATTATAATCTATGGTTAATTATTTATGGTATCCTCGGATATGCATATTCATCTCTTTAGTAAATACATATACGTATAATAACCATGGTTAATACTGTAAGTTGTGACACGTCTTACAGATAACAACACATTGAATGATACGCTGGATATTAAAAGCCGGTCCAATTTTCAGTTCCCGATGCAACTACAATTTTGCCAGAAGGAAAATTTGTTGCGTGAGCTTTTTCTTTTATTTTTATTTCAACGATGTTGGGGAGGGTGATTTAATCGATATTAGGAAGGTTGTTTTGAGCTAAGCAACACAATGGACCAACCACTAGATATCATACCCCACACAAATTTATTTCCACTATTTGTAATAATCGAACTTGAGGAAGGTGGGTCAATCATTAGGTATTGGACTTCACACTGATATATCCTAATGACCTCAATGAATTGAATTTGAGGGCTCTCACTTTTAAGTGAAGATTAAAACCACCATACCGAGTATTATTGGAAATAACCTAGTTAGTCACTATTTTTTTATCACAACGATGCTAGTGAGGAATATTTGGGCTAAAAAACATTCGTCAACTATTATGTATTGAAGTCCACATAAATATATCATCATATAGAAGTAAAACCTGAGACATTCTCACTTATAAATGAAGAAAAATAGTGGAAGAAGTTGTAAAAAAAAAAATAAAGTTCTTTGCCAAACTTTCAATTCTAAAACTTTAAACGTACATAAAAGAACTTTAGAACCCGTTTGATAACTATTTTGTTTTTAATTTCTAATTTTCATTTTTGTGCTTGACATCTAGAGAAAGTTGATAGGAAAAAAAGTAATGAAGAATAATGGTTGAAGGAGGAGAAGAAATAATGAAAACAAAATGTAGAAAACGAAGAAAGACATGAGTAAAAAGCATATTGGCTAGTGATTGTTAGGCCTAAATTCTTGAATAAAGGGGACACCAAAGACATCAGATGCCCTTAGTTTTTAGTTTTAATTTTGTTTACCTTTCCTTATATCTATATGTAGGTTTCACCATCTCTTTTATCATCTTTTTTATTCTTCTCTATCCCTCTTTTATACCTTCATTATAAGTGCAAAAAGTAAAAATAAAAATAAATTACATAAAAGTATCCAAATTATAGGGATCATTTCAACGTCATACCTGAATTATGAAAATTTTCATCTAAATACCCAAACTATCAAAACACAACATCTAGGTACCCACCGTTAGTCAATCTGTTAGTCAATCTATTAAATGTTGAGTTGGCATTTTTTGTTCAAACTATTTATGCTGAGTTGAATTTCATGTGGATAAAAAAATAATAAAAAATTAAATTATATTAAAAACAATTAATAAAATTTTAAAATAAATAATAAAACAAAAATATTGAAAAACACCAATCTTCTTCCCCGTCCTCGCATCCTCAAAATCTCATAGATTCAACCCAGGTCATGCTTCCCCAAATTCGTTACAAAATCCAATTACGATCCAAAAATTAAAACAGAAAAAAAAGAAAAAAAATCAGTCCTCGAGGACGACCATCTTCCCCTCATCTCCGTCGCCTTCCAAGCTGGACTGCAACAAAACCAATTCTGAAAGAACAAAAAATCCATATCTGAAATTTCACGAGCACGAGCAAGCCACCACTAGCACCCTATCCCCCGTTTCTGTCTCCCCAACTGCATTAGAGCATGGACTTAAATTACGTTTGGAACCTAATTTAAGCTTCATGAGTATAGCCTCTGCATCAGAGAAAATGGAAATCGATGAAAATGGTAGTGTTCGTCGACTAGCAGATGTAAGCATGAGATACACACATACATTCACTGGACAAATTCAGTCCCCCACGGACTTCCCTGTGGGTGATTGAACTCTACATTTCTTGCATATGAGACTAAGAAGTACTAAATAGGCTCATATATGAGCTGGGTGACAATAATTCTAGTTTTTTTCTCGTAAGAACTCAAGAGGTTGCAACTTGCAATACAAAAGTGGTCAGTGAAGCAACTTATCAAACAGAAGATAGGCGAACATAATGGTGCCTGCAAAAAAGAGCAATAAAGTACATCTTAGCATTCAAGATCAGGAATTTCGGTTCAAGATCAGAAATTTTGGTTCAAGATCAGAAATTTCTTTCAGTAAAAATCAAACCCAGAAATGGAGACAATATAGTTCGTGAAAATGTGACAAAAATCATAGAGGAAAAGTTATGGAAAAGAAAAGTGGGGTGTTTACCGTAGATGGAGAAAGAATCGTCTTTAAGAATCTTCGAGGGCGGCCTCTCCAAGTTCTCGGCCGGGCAAGACGTCGCTCTTAGTGTCGACTGCAAAATTTTGGGATTAGGGTTGAGGTTTTATTGGGTTAGAACTTGGGGCAGAGGACTTAGGTTGCTGGTTGTTGGTTTCTTGGTGGGTGGGGGGCTGGTTCGTGAAAAGGGCGATCGATGAACGAACTGGGGGTGGGCATTCGGGATTGGATTTCTTTTTCTTTTATGTTATTTTAATTTTTTTTTTTGTTTTGTATAATAATTTATTTATGATTATATATATATATTTTTAAATATTCAATTTTATTGTTTTTATCTACATGGAGTCCATATCAACTTAAAAAAAAGGATCCACAAATGCCACTTAAGCACTTAACGGATTTTTTTAACATATTGCTAACGGTGGATACCTAGATGTTATGTTTTTATAATTTGGATACCTAGATGAAAATTTTCATAGTTCGGCTATGAATTTGAAATGACCCCTATAATTTTGGTACTTTTATGTAGTTTATCTTAAAAATAAAAACCGAATAACTATCAAACAAGACCTTTATTTGTGAATTGCTCAATCATACACAGTTTTTTGTGAAAATAATTTATAGAAACACTATTGTAAATTCTTAATCATTTGAAACCCCTGAATTTAGAGCTAACATTGTACAACTTTCAATTTTCAACATGGTCTGTATAGAATTTAAAGCTAACATTGTAGCAGTAAATCAAAAACATGACTTTTAACTACTGCAGCTGTACATTTCTCCATCATTAACTGCGTTAAAACTTAGAAGCCAATTAACAGACACTACCAATTTCATCTAAATTTCTTTACAAGACTGTTACATCTTCAAACATAAACTCAAGTAATTCATGGTCCTTATACAAGTAATTAAGGAAGGTGTTGGGAGGAGATACCATGAAATTACTGGTCCTTTTTTACGGAAGCAAGGGTCTCATGTATTGATATGCCATGAGCCTCACTCCCAATATTTTGTCCACATCCAAATCGAAAAGCTTCTTTGATGTCTTGTCCTTGACATTGTACAAGACCACACTCCCCCTAATGCAACAACAACGATCAGCTCCCTTCCTTGTCCTCTGAACAAGCTCACCACAGAAAACGAACAAACGGTCGTGTAACCATTTCGGAAAAAAATGATTGCCAACACATCCAAGTCACCACTGTATACATCAAACTAGCCATCATTATGCATTACAAACACAGTGATCAGAGTTGGATTTATCCTGCGGACCCTAACAAGATGCAAATGCCCATTAGATGATCTCCAAGATATTTGAAAGACATCAGAAAAAGTTTTGAAGAAACAATTTTGAACCTCATTATTATTTGTAATTTTTTTTTTTTTCCAATATCGTACGCATATAGTTTTGAACCTCATTACTATTTGTAATATATTTGTTTAATTTTTTCCAATATCTTATGCACATATCTCCCAATAATAAATTGTTCATAAAAATGTCAGAATTTTCGTTAGTATTTTTTGAAAGACATTAAATTGATATTTTTCTTATACTTATCCAAACACAAACATTTATACTCAATTATCATAATTCCGTTAGAAGAAGTAGGTTATGATATTATTACTCAAAATTTAGAAAAATAACTTTATTATGATTATCTTATCATGTAAGAATTATTGATGATCATGTTTACAACATGTTAATTTACTAGGAATGTAACAACCTGGAATTTTAATTATTGGGTTTACGCAATTATTTTTGTAAAATGACGATTTTACCCTTGGTCGGTAAAGGGCTTGGAAATCAAGTTTTGTTTCGAGAGACTTTTAGTGGTGTTTTGGATACCGTTGCGTAGGTCTCGAACTCACGAGTTCGTAGACATGCGGCACGCAGGAAACGGAGTTCGTGTACGGAAGTTATGGGTCTAGATGTGCAAGGGCATTTTGGTAATTTTGATTTGGGAGAAGATATTTTAACCCAATCATTTTTCATCTTCATTTCATTTTCATCTTCATCTCCTTTAACAGTTATCTCTCTCTCTTAAACATACACAAACACACAAACCCGTGCGAAAACTCACCCGAAAAACCCATAAAGTCAACTTTGAATTCAAGGCTTTAGCTTCCAGTTTTGATCAACTAATCGTATTCTACTCCTTCCCACGATCACAACCGTACCAACCATCGAAGGAGAGGACCACGGAGGAAGCCGAACCGAGTATAGGAAGTTTTGGATCTTCCGATCGATTTTCCGGCTTACACAGGTACGTGTTTGATGTTTTAAGGTCATATTTGGATTCCTAGGTTCGAGTAGATAGATTTAGACGTCAAATTTGTGAAAAATGGTTGAGTTTTGAGGAAGTTGTAAAGCTTGGAGTTTCGGCCGGAAATGGGGGATTCCGACGAACCAGACGGCGGCAGAGGTGGTGGTCCGGTCATCTTCTCCGGCCAGCCTCCGACGACGGCGACGGCAGTCCGGTCGTCTTCTCCGGCGAGTCACCGGTGACCGGTCGGGTCGAGTTGAACCGGTCTGGTTGAGTGAACCGGTCGGGTCGAGTTGGACCGGGTCAGGTTGAGCCGGACCGGATTGGACCGATCCAGGCGCGTGATCGGCGTGTGGGCGGCACGTGGCGGCGCGTGGGGCCGAGTCTTAGGTCACGGCGGCGCGTGGTAACTAGTTTTCGACGTTCCGAATCTGTTGGTATAGGTTTCAGGTTGATCGGACGACGTTTAGATGTCGCTTTGGGTGTCCGAAGTTGCTGTGTTTTCTAGAAACAACATGGGTAGACTTCCCGAGGTTTAGGAAGTTGTTATATAAGAGTCTTATTACTAGCCGGTAATCCCGATTGTTGTTTTTGACAGGCGATATTGTTCCGGGAACCTCAGAGGAACGAACAAGACGGGATTGAGCTGACTTGAACAGGTTTGTGAGTGGACTTTTGTTTTATAAACTGAAATGCATGCATCAAAATATCTTTGTGTAAATACTGTTATGCATTGTGGCATTGAATTTCTGAATTTTAGAAATGGTTACTAGACACATGTTTTCCACTATTTCGGTTAAAGTGTGATTTGAGAAATATCATGGTTTTTGGACTCAGTTTTGATATCGTTTTGATGTGGAAATTATTGAGTCAATGATTTGGGTTTTGACCCAGTTGTATGAGTTTATCAGATTTGGTCATATTTGAGGGAGGCCAGGACCCGGGACGAGGATCCGTTATTAGCGGTGAACCCGGTGAACCTCCAAGATAAACAATGATTTGAGGGAGGCCAGGACCCGGGACAAGGATCCGTTATTAACGGTGAACCCGGTGAACCTCCAAGATAAACATTGATTTGAGGGAGGCTAGGACCCGGGACTAGGATCCGTTATTAGCGGTGAACCCGGTGAAGCTCCAAGATAAACAAATTTGAGGTGGACCAGGATATGGGACTAGGATCCGCTGTTGGCGGTGAACCCAGTAAACCTCCAATATAATTGGTGATTGATTCTCCGACTAGCATCGAGAGTTTTGCTCCGTTGGTTTGTTGAGTGCTCCGACTCTGACATCGTGGAGTTTTGTCTCCGTCGGGTCGCGATGATGTCTATGCATAGTACAGAGAGTTGTGATACAGGACTAGCACACCCCAAGGGATACCCTGGTGGCTAGTGGATGTGTCGGGAACAGTGGATTTGAGGTATTATGTGTCTAGGTTGAATTAAATGATTTTGAATTCCGTTGAGGATGATTTTCAAACCAGACTGTGGATCACAATGTGTTTTCCTTATATGGATTTTGTGTGAGTTCTACTAAATGGTTTTAAAGAGAAATGGAAATGCCGATGATTTAAAGATGATGTTTTTATATCATGAACTGTTTATGTGATGCATGCATGGTTTTATAAATGGAGGGGGAAAAAGGTAATATTCCTTGGAAAACGATTTATAAACGATTATTTTTGTCCACTCACAACTTTTGTGTTTAAATCCCTTTCAGGCAGTAGAGTTGACGCAGACATTTATCTCGAGGTAGAGGCATTAGCACTTTCGGCTGCGCTGTGTAGTTGTACTTGAGTAGGATATCTAATTTGTACCTTGATCCTACTTAGATGCTCTGATATTATATTACATTTGGTTATTATATTACATTTGATTGGTAATTACTTACGGGAATTTTGAGTGCTTAAATCCCTTGTCTGACAAGTGAAAGTATTTATTATTATTATAATTTGTAAGGATTGAAGGGTATTTGGGAACCTTTCCTTAGGTTGTCAGACGGGATCAGGATTCTTCACGAGTTTCGAGGGGAAATTCGAGACGGGTCCTGGCAATTGGTATCAGAGCACTAGGTTAAATTTATGTAGACCGTACATCTAGTGTACAAGTGAAATTTTGGTATTAATGATTTACAGCTTCTTTTCAGCGTATAATGCCTCTGAGACGTGAGTTCCGTCAACGGTCTGGGAAATGTGGAGATGACCATGAACCTGCAGTAGAGCCTGATTTGAAGCAGACACTGGAACAGCTGGGTCAGACTTTAGCTTCTGTACTCCAGGATAGGGCTTCTCATGAAGTCTCTGATATCGAGAGAGCCCAGAGACTGGGGGCGACGATATTTATGGGCGAGTCTAGCCCAGATGAGGCTGAGGAGTGGATTACTCGCATGGAGCGGGTGTTTTTTATTATGAGATGTCCTCTAGAGGAGAGAGTTTTGTTGGTCACATTTTTGCTAGGTGGTTCTACTTACCACTGGTGGCACTCATTGGAGGTGTCAGGCTGGAATGTCCATACACTTACTTGGCAGACTTTCCGGGAACGCTTCTTGGAGCAATTTTACCCTCGTTCACACCGGAATGTTAAGGAGGCCGAGTTCTTGCATTTACAGCAAGGAGACATGACTGTGGCCCAGTATGAACAGAGATTCATAGCGCTGAGTCGCTTTGCACCGACTTTGGTGGCGACCGAGATAGACAAGTGCCACAGATTCGAAAGTGGACTAAGGAGTGAGATTCGGTCAGCAGTTACGTCTATGGATCACACTTCCTTGAGGACTTTGGCTGATGCTGCAGCCCGAGTGTAGTTGAGTTTGGGGTTCCCAATTCCGCAGCAGTACAGTGGTTACAGGAGACGTCGAGATCACTGGACTGCCGGAACCTCTAGTCAGGGACCATCCAAAAGAGGCAGTCATAGTTCTGGATCTTTTGGGAATGCGAGATCTAGTACATGCAGTGGCGGAGCTGGTCAGGCACGACAATCTTATGCACAGTCTAGCGGTGCCTCAGTGCAGTTCAACAGAAGACAGGGTGGCAGATCTAGTGGCTTCAGTGATTCCAGTTGTTATTTATGTGGGGAGACTGGTCACATCAAGAGATTCTGTCCACAACGTCGTCCGGGTAGTAGTTCCTTGGGTCGTGGTACGACTGATCCTAGCCCGAGGACATGACAGATGTTTGATACTACAGCTGGGAGTCAGACCCATTTCAGTGGGGCCGGTAGAGCTAGTGGGACCAGCAGGGCCAGAGGCAAGTATGGGGATCGTGGTTGATCTTCGGGTACACTAGCTCGAGTTTTTGCCATGACGCAACAGGAGGCTCGAGTAGCACCGGAGGTGGTCACGGGTACGTTATCTATTTTCAACCGCAATGCTTGTGTTTGATTAGATCCCGGGGCAACTCATTCTTTTATTTCTCGGGATTTTACACTATTTGCGGATAAAGAATTATCCCCGATTGGTTGGGACATGGGTATTAGTACTCCTACCGGGGATATGTTAGTGGCGAACCTCGTGATTCGCAGTTGTCTGGTGATGGTTGAAGGCCATGGTTTGGAGGCAGATTTAATCCCCTTAGATATTTTTGAGTTTGATGTGATTCTGGGGATGGATTGGTTGTCTATGCACCATGCCTCCATAGACTGTTATGATAAGACAGTGGTTTTCCAGAGTCCAGGATTACCAGAACTTACATTTCGGGGAGATCGTAGGGTACTACCCTTTGGAGTGATATCAGCGTTGATCGCTGAGAGATTGTTGAGAAAAGGTTGTGAGGGTTACTTGGCTCATGCGTTTGATTCTCGGGATACTCCGATGAGAGTGGAGGATATTCCAGTGGTGAGTGAATTCTCTAATGTGTTTCTAGATGATCTTCCAGGATTACCACCTCACCGGGAGATTGAGTTCACCATCGAGTTTTTGCCAGGTACTCAACCTATCTCATAGGCACCGTATAGGATGGCACCGGAAGAATTGCGAGAGTTAAAGACTCAGTTGCAGGACTTCGTGAATATGGGATTTATTCGCCCAAGTGTTTCACCATGGGGTGCGCTGGTATTATTTGTGAGGAAAAATGATGGTGGTATGAGATTGTGTATCGACTACCGGCAGTTAAATAGAGTGACGGTGCGAAATAAGTATCCTCTGCCAAGGATTGACGATTTATTTGATCAACTGAAAGAGTATTTTTCAAAAATTGACCTTCGATCCGGGTACCATCAGTTGAGGATCCGGGAAGAGGATGTTCAGAAAATAGCTTTCAGGACTCGATATGGTCATTATGAGTTCCTGGTGATGCCCTTCGGGTTGACTAATGCCCCGGCAGCGTTTATGGATTTGATGAACAGAGTGTTCCAAAAGTATTTGGATCGGTTTGTGATTGTGTTCATCGATGACATCTTGGTGCTGAATATGCTTAGGAAAAAGCATTTGTTTGCCAAGTTTAGTAAATGCCAGTTTTGGTTGACCGAAGTTGGATTTTTGGGTCATGTGATTTCGGCTGAGGGTATCAGCGTAGATCTCCAAAAAGTGGAGGCAGTGGCAAACTGGGAGCAACCGAGGACAGTGACAGAAGTGAGGAGTTTTCTGGGTTTGGCAGGATATTATCGGCGGTTCGTAGAAGGATTTTCTATGATAGCAGGCCCATTGACTCGGTTGACTAAGAAAGGAGTCAAGTTTGACTGGGATACTGATTGTGAGCAGAGCTTTCAGGAGCTGAAGAGAAGGTTGACTTCTGCTCCAGTATTAACCCTTCCAGATGGTAACGGGGGATTTGAGGTATATAGTGATGCATCATTGCGGGGTATAGGTTGTGTGCTGATGCAGCATGGAAAAGTGATAGTGTATGCTTCCAGACAACTTAAACCCCATGAGATGAATTACCCCACACATGATTTGGAGTTGGCTGCAGTGGTGCATGCACTGAAAATATGGAGACATTATTTATACGGGGAGACGTGTCGGATCTTCACCGACCATCAGAGTTTAAAGTACTTGTTCACCCAGAAGGACCTGAATTTGAGGCAGAGAAGGTGGCTTGAGCTGATAAAGGATTATGATTGTACTATTGAGTACCACCCAGAAAAAGCCAATGTTGTGGCAGATGCCTTGAGCAGGAAGTCTATGGGTTCTTTGGCCCATTTGCATACAGTCTACCTACCGTTGCTGGTAGAGTTCCGTAGAGCATGGATTGTACTGGACATGGATAGCCAGGGGGCTTCATTGGCTAGTTTCCATGTGAGGCATGTTCTGATTGATCGGATTATTGAGGCTCAACTCCAGGATCCTACATTGTGCATTATTAGGATAGAGTTGGAGGCTGGAAACAGGCAGGACTATGCGGTTAGGGATGATGGAGCATTGGTTAAGGATGGACGGTTGTGCGTACCGAATGAGCTGGAGCTAAAGAGGGAAATTCTTGATGAGGCTCATAGTTCGGCTTACGCTATGCATCCAGGAGGTACCAAGATGTATCATACCCTAAGGAAACACTATTGGTGGACTGGGATGAAAAGAGAAATTGATGAGTTTGTGAGTAGATGTCTGACATGTCAGCAAGTGAAAGCGGAGAGGTAGAAACCCTATGGGACACTGCAACCATTACCTATCCCAGAATGGAAGTGGGATCACATTACGATGGATTTTGTGTATAAACTTCCAAGGACACGGAAGGGACATGATGAGATATGGGGAATTGTGGATAGACTTACGAAGTCTGCACATTTCTTGCCAGTGCGAGAAGATTTTCGGATGAGTCGGTATGCCAAATTATTCGTGGATGAGATCATACGGCTGCATGGGACTCCAGAGTCTATTGTTTCGGACAGGGATCCTAGGTTTACCTCCAGGTTTTGGCAGAGTTTGCAGAAGGTTTTTGGCACTACATTGCATTTCAGTACAGCCTTTCATCCTCAGACGGATGGTCAGTCTGAGAGAACAATCCAGGTTTTGGAGGATATGATGAGGGCTTGTGTACTACAGTTTAAAGGGAACAGGGATTCACACTTGTCTCTGATGGAATTTGCATATAATAACAGTTACCAGTCGAGTATTGGGATGTCTCCTTTCGAGGCACTGTATGGGAGGCAGTGCAGAACACCTTTGTGTTGGAGTGAAATAGGTGAAAGAAGACTGTTAACACCCGAGTTGGTGGATTTGACTGAGGAAAATATTAGAATCATAAGAGAAAGGTTGAAAACAGCCCAGGATCGCCAGAAAAGCTATGCAGACCATCGAACCAGAGACCTTGAGTTTGAGGTAGGTGATTGGGTGTTCTTGAAACTATCTCCATGGAAGGGAGTGGTACGTTTTGGTAGACGAGGAAAACTGAGTCCTCGTTACATTGGTCCGTATGAGATTTTGGAGAGGATAGGACCAGTGGAATATCGTATTTCTTTACCCTCGGAATTATCCAGAGTTCATGATGTCTTTCATGTATCTTTGCTCAGGAAATATCTGTTTGATGAGTCTCATGTGTTGGAAGAGCAACCACTTGAGCTGAAAGACAATTTGACATTTGAGGAGAAACCGGTGCAAATTCTGGATTGGAAGGAAAAGGTGCTTCGCAGAAAGACTATTCCTCTAGTTAAAGTGTTGTGGAGGAATCATAACGTGGAGGAAGCCACGTGGGAAACCGAGGAACTAATGCGGGCATAATATCCTCATTTGTTCCATGGTTAGGAATGAATTTCGAGGACGAAATTTCTTAAGGAGGGTAGATTGTAACAACCCGGAATTTTAATTATTGGGTTTACGCAATTATTTTTGTAAAATGACGATTTTACCCTTGGTCGGTAAAGGGCTTGGAAATCAAGTTTTGTTTCGAGACACTTTTGGTGGTGTTTTGGATACCGTTAAGTAGGTCTCGAACTCACGAGTTCGTAGACAGGCGGCACGCAGGAAACGGAGTTCGTGTAAGGAAGTTATGGGTTTATATGTGTAAGGGCATTTTGGTAATTTTGATTTGGGAGAAGATATTTTAACCCAATCATTTTTCATCTTCATTTCATTTTCATCTTCATCTCCTTTAACAGTCATCTCTCTCTCTGAAACATACACAAACACACGAACCCGTGCGAAAACTCACCCGAAAAACCCATAAAGTCAACTTTGAATTCAAGGCTTTAGCTTCCAGTTTTGATCAACTAATCGTATTCTACCCCTTCCCACGATCACAACCGTACCAACCATCGAAGGAGAGGACCACGGAGGAAGCAGAACCGAGTATAGGAAGTTTTGGATTTTTCGATCAATTTTCCGGCTTACACAAGTACGTGTTTGATGTTTTAAGGTCATATTTGGATTCATGGGTTCGAGTAGATAGATTTAGACGTAAAATTTGTGAAAAAAGGTTGAGTTTTGAGGAAGTTGTAAAGCTTGGAGTTTCGGCCAGAAATGGGGGATTCCAACGAACCAGACGGCGGCGGAGGTGGTGGTCCGGTCATCTTCTCCGGTCAGCCTCCGGCGACGGCAGTCCGGTCGTCTTCTCCAGTGAGTCACCGGTGACCGGTCGGGTCGAGTTGAACCGGTCGGGTTGAGTGAACCGGTCGGGTCGAGTTGGACCGGGTCAGGTTGAGCCGGACCGGGTTGGACCGGTCCAGGCGCGTGAACACTGTAGTAGGTGCGTGGCCGGCGCATGAGGGCGCGTGAACGCGTGTGCCGACCTTCTGGCGGCGCGTGGGGCCGAGTCTGAGGTCACGGCGACGCGTGGTAACTAGTTTTCGACGTTCCGAATCTGTTGGTACAGGTTTCAGGTTGATCGGACGACGTTTAGAGGTCGCTTTGGGTGTCCGAAGTTGCTGTGTTTTCTAGAAACAGCATGGGTAGACTTCCCGAGGTTTAGGAAGTTGTTATATAAGAGTCTTATTACTAGCCAGTAATCCCGATTGTTGTTTTTGACAGGCGATATTGTTCCGGGAACCTCAGAGGAACGAACAAGACGGGATTGAGCTGACTTGAACAGGTTTGTGAGTGGACTTTTGTTTTATAAACTGAAATGCATGCATCAAAATATCTTTGTGTAAATACTGTTATGTATTGTGGCATTGAATTTCTGAATTTTAGAAATGATTACTTGTTTTCCACTATTTCGGTTAAAGTGTGATTTGAGAAATATCATGGTTTTTGGACTCAGTTTTGATATCGTTTTGACGTGGAAATTATTGAGTCAATGATTTGGGTTTTGACCCAGTTGTATGAGTTTATCGGATTTGGTCATATTTGAGGGAGGCCAGGACCCGGGACGAGGATCCGTTATTAGCGGTGAACCCGGTGAACCTCCAAGATAAACATTGATTTGAGGGAGGCCAGGACCCGGGACAAGGATCCGTTATTAGCGGTGAACCCAGTGAACCTCCAAGATAAACATTGATTTGAGGGAGGCCAGGACCCGGGACTAGGATCCGTTATTAGCGGTGAACCCGGTGAACCACCAAGATAAACACATTTGAGGAGGACCAGGATATGGGACTAGGATTCGCTGTTGGCGGTGAACCCAGTAAACCTCCAATATAATTGGTGATTGATTCTCCGACTAGCGTCGAGAGTTTTGCTCCGTTGGTTTGTTGAGTGCTCCGACTCTGACATCGTGGAGTTTGGTCTCCGTCGGGTCGCGATGATGTCTATGCATAGTACATAGAGTTGTGATACAGGACTAGCACACCCCAAGGGATACCCTGGTGGCTAGTGGATGTGTCGAGAACAGTGGATTTGAGATATTATGTGTCTAGGTTGAAT
Organism: Oemleria cerasiformis; assembly: GCA_037349345.1. Classification (NCBI taxonomy): domain Eukaryota; kingdom Viridiplantae; phylum Streptophyta; class Magnoliopsida; order Rosales; family Rosaceae; genus Oemleria; species Oemleria cerasiformis. The sequence goes on along the minus strand of JAZGTL010000010.1, from coordinate 6,034,151 downwards.
TAAATGATTTTGAATTCCTTTGAGGATGATTTTCAAACCAGACTGTGGACCACAATGTGTTTTCCTTATATGGATTTTATGTGAGTTCTACTAAATGGTTTTAAAGAGAAATGGAAATGCCGGTGATTTAAAGATGATGTTTTTATATCATGGACTGTTTATGTGATGCATGCATGGTTTTATAAATGGAGGGGGAAAAAGGTAATATTCCTTGGAAAACGATTTATAAACGATTATTTTTGTCCACTCACAACTTTTGTGTTTAAACCCCCTTCAGGCAGTAGAGTTGACGCGGACATTTATCTCGAGGCAGAGGCATTAGCACTTTCGGCTGCGCTGTGTAGTTGTACTTGAGTAGGATATCTAATTTGTACCTTGATCCTACTTAGACGCTCTGATATTATATTACATTTGGTTGGTAATTACTTACGGGAATTTTGAGTGCTTAAATCCCTTGTCTGACAAGTGAAAGTATTTATTATTATTATAATTTGTAAGGATTGAAGGGTATTTGGGAACCTTTCCTTAGGTTGTCAGACGGGATCAGGATTCTTCCCGGGTTTCAAGGGGAAATTTGGGACGGATCCTGACAAGGAATGCATATGATATGAAAAGAAATAAAACTAATTAATCCTTTATTTCCAACGTTTAGCAACACATAAGAATTCACAAAATAGTGAATTTCACCAAAAATCTATAATCAAATAGCCTCAAAACGGAATCACATCAGCTACAAAAAAAAATAATTGATCTCATTCTCATTCATTTCTCTAAGTTCTCAAATTCGTACTCCACTCCAAATAAGTAAATATGGCAAATGTTTTAAGAAAAAAACATTGCACAACTTAGATTTTAACCTTAACCTAACTATAACACCTGAAGGTTATAATATTAACTTAGTTCTAAATGTTGTAAATAGTTTAAATAATATGGCTATTCATGTAAGGGTATTTGTGTAATTTATCCGATGAGCTGGCCAGTAATGAAGTTGCACCGGAATCGGTGGCTTTGGACATTCTTTCTTCTTATGCGTCTTGGCTCTGGTGGCGTTGTCGTTAAGGATAGACAAATGGTTAAATGGTTATTAACCGCTGTTTTTTTTGCTATAACCATTTAGGATTGTAACCGCGGTTATTTATAACCATTGGTTATTTAGCTAAATGGTTATTAACCATTACCATAACAATTAATATATGGTTAACCGCGATTAACTGCGAGAATAATTTTAATTTTCAATCTTTTCTTTTTTTCTTTTTGTTAATATACTAATAATGCTTGGGATTGGCTTCTGATTGTTTTGTTCTCTGGTCTTGTTCATGTTTTCCATTTTTTTTTTCATACAATTTGAAAGATGGGAGCTTGAAGGAGCTCATGCATCTTCAACCTCCTTTTAACCCTGATTATGCATTCTGGGCTCCGAATGTATTTCCATTCATATAAACTCTCTCTACCATTTGATTTTGATTTTGATCTTCATTTGAACAGTGAATTGGTTCATAATTAAATGTTTTGTGTATAAAGCTAGCTAACTTCGATATCTTTAGTTTAATTCTTAAAAATTATAGGTTGAAAGTGAGGAAAGCAATCAAACATAGTATGCACTGCTTTCGTAAGATTAATTTATGTAGAAATAAGCTTTGTACGGTTAAAAATGAAGTATAATTATTAGATTGTGTTTTATCAGATTTTGTTTATTTTTCTTATTTGTTTCTTATATGACCATCTATCAAAGATGATTGACAAGGTACATATCTTTTCTAAAGGGATTCGGTAGAATAAGTTTTCTTCTATTTTAACTCTTTGTAATCTCATTTTCATATTCAAAATACATAAAATTTGATGTAATATCCAATCCCGTTCACCAAACAAACCCTATATACATACTAAATATAAGGGGTTTATACGTCCAGCTCCCTTAATATTCTACGCATGATTTTAACCATCTATAAAAATTCGGTGCATGATTTTTTGAAAGAAAAAAATAAAAAATTGAATATGAAAATGTAAATGGCATAAGAATCACTTATATGAAATAGCTATTGTACCAAAACAATTATGGAAAGAAGCTCAGTACTTGTTTGTGTGCTTTCTTTTTTAGACGATGCAAACGTATTTGAGTGAATGACTCAATATTTAATGAAACTGTTGTTTAGATATAAAAACTTACTATTATTTATTTTTAAGGGGAATGAAGAAAACTTCGGGGTTAGATATAAAAACATTCATGATGAAGCCGCATGAGGATCTCAATCACCATGTCCGCAACCGCATCGGCAGTCAGTGCAGCGGCACTAGCTTCAAATCTTGCTCTCTTTGTTGCGTTTCTTGTCTCTGGAGCCATACTCGAGGGATTGCTTTGAGACATTTAGAATGAAAAATTACCATCTAAACACCGTCAACAAGGTGGAAGAGTGCCAGAGTGGTGACTTAATTTGTGTTCTTTGAGAGGTGTGGAAAAGGAGTGAAATAAGCTCACACTAGTTATACAATTTCTCTCACTTTTCATTTTAACTGTGGTTAATTGTTTTTGGTAATTATAATCTATGGTTAATTATTTATGGTATCCTCCAATATCCATATTCATCGTTTTAGTAAATACATATACTCATAATAATAAGTATATTTAATATTATACGGTGTGAACGCATATACACATAATAACTATGTCTTACAAATAAGAACACCCTAGATGATACGCTGGATATTCACTAGGAGAAAAATGGTCATACACTTAATAGTCTGCGGTTGCATTTAAAACTGCAGTCTAATATAAATAGACTACGGTAGTCTAAATGTCCTAAAAATGGGTAAAAATAAGATTTTGGAATATTGGGTTTTATATAGACAACGGTTTCCATTGAAAACCATCGTCTAAAATTGAAGCATCAAAGGCAAAAATGTAAAAACGCGCCCCTTCTAAAATTTGCACCGCGCGTTCGCTTGCTCTTTCACTTCACCCTTTCACTTCGCTTCATCGCGAAACTCATTCCACCGAAACTCACTCTCAAACACTCTCGTCTTCCAAATCCCTCCACCGAAATCCCATCGCCTTACTCTCATGAAATCCCCGCCACTGAAATCCCACCGCCTTCCTCTCATGAAATCCTTCTCATTTTCACCCAACTTTGAACGATCACTTGCCTGAATCTCTGCAATTTTTGTCCAAATTAAAGTTTAAGGTAATAGTTCCAAAGTTAGGGTTTCAATTTGAATGCTTCATGAATGATCGAATTTGGTGTTAACTCGATTTTGATAATTGTGTTTCCGATTTAGGTCAAAAAGGGTGACTACTGCCGTCGCCGTTTGACGCCATTTGAATTGGCAGTCATATCCAAAAAGTATGAAAGTTGTGGGTTTTTGGGTAAAAGAAAAAACAAAATAAAAAAACTGAAAAAATAAATTAAAACAAGGCACTGAGATTCGAATTTGGGTCAAGGAGAAAACAAAAGGAAAAAAACTGAACAAAACGAAATAGGCAATGAGATTCGAACTAGGGCCAAGAAGAAACGAAAAGGAAAAAAATTGAATAAATTGCACCCAAGGGATTCGAACAAGGGCCGCTACGTGACAATAAGACTACGGTTCCAGCTCAAAAACCGTAGTCTAAGATATTGAATATGAGCTAACCGTCCTCTTAGGCTCTTAGCTATAAATAGACGCAGTTTTGTAAGTCTATTTGAAACATAGATGGTGCTTTTTGTATAAACTGCCCTCCTAGCTATAAATACATGGCAGTTTTTTGTATATACCGCTGTCTATTTTACCCTAGAAGGCGGTTTTGTTAAAAACCCGCCGTCTAAGACAAATGAGACTTCTTAGCTACAACTAGACGGCGGTTATTCTGTAAAACTGTAGTCTATTTATAACCTAGAAGGCCGTTTTTCTATAAAACCAAAGTCTATTTGTCCAAATAAGTACACAACACAATGTCAACTAAGAGATGGACAGACACCAAACAAACCATAAAGTCGTTCACTTTTATTCGTCATCAATCATTCATGTTACAATTATATACATTTCACTCTAATGAATCATGAATCAATTATACACATTTCAATCTACTGATTCTAATCAATCAATGAGGACAAAGCTCGAGCCACATGCCTTAGAAGGTAGTGGAGGTCACAGTTGCTTTCGACTGCCTCTTCTATTAAAGTAGAAAGTACTGAGTGAAGAAGCAATATAGTCTTTATTGGGGATTAGGACTTGCTCTATTGCTGCTTGGTCAATGCAGGAACTTCATCAGGGACTGGGACTTGCTCTGTTGCTGCTTGGTCGACGACAGGAACTTGAGGCAGAACCAGAGCAGGAGAATGGAGTGCCGGAGTCTAAGATATTGAATATGAGTTAACCGTCCTCTTAGGCTTTTAGCTATAAATAGAATGCGGTTTTGTACAGTCTATTTGAAACATAGACGACACTTTTTGTATAAACCGCCCTCCTAGCTATACATAGATGGTAGTTTTTGCATAAACTGCTGTCTATTTTACCCTAGAAGGCTGTTTTGTTAAAAAAACCGCCGTCTAAGACAAATGAGACCCTTCGCTACAACTAGACGGCGGTTATTCTGTAAAACCGTAGTCTATTTATAACCTAGAAGGCCGTTTTTCTATAAAATCGAAGTCTATTTGACCAAATAAGTACACAACACAATGTGAATTAAGAGATAGACAGGCACCAAAAAAACCATAAAGTCGTTCACTTTTATTCTTCATCAATCATTCAGTTTACAGTTATATACATTTCACTCTAATCAATCATGAATCAATTGTACACATTTCAATCTACTGATTCTAATCAATCAATGAGGACAAAACTCGAGCCACATTCCTTAGAAGGTAGTGAAGGTCACAGTTGCTTTCGACTGCCTCTTCTATTAAAGTAGAAAGTACTGAGTGAAGAAGCAATATAGTCTTTATTGGGGATTGGGACTTGCTCTGTTGCTGCTTGGTCGATGCAGGAACTTCATCAGGGACTGGGACTTGCTCTGTTGCTGCTTGGTCGATGGCAGGAACTTGAGGCAGAACCAGAGCAGGAGAATGGAGTGCCGGAGTCTAAGATATTGAATATGAGTTAACCGTCCTCTTAGGCTTTTAGCTATCAATAGAATGCGGTTTTGTACTGTCTATTTGAAACATAGACGACACTTTTTGTATAAACCGCCCTCCTAGCTATACATAGATGGTAGTTTTTGCATAAACCGCTGTCTATTTTACCCTGGAAGGCTGTTTTGTTAAAAAACCGCCGTCTAAGACAAATGAGACCCTTCGCTACAACTAGACGGCGGTTATTCTGTAAAACCGTAGTCTATTTATAACCTAGAAGGCCGTTTTTCTATAAAACCGAAGTCAATTTGACCAAATAAGTACACAACACAATGTGAATTAAGAGATAGACAGGCACCAAAAAAACCATGAAGTCGTTCACTTTTATTCTTCATCAATCATTCAGTTTACAGTTATATACAGTTCACTATAATCAATCATGAATCAATTGTACACATTTCAATCTACTGATTCTAATCAATCAATGAGGACAAAACTCGAGCCACATTCCTTAGAAGGTAGTGGAGGTCACTGTTGCTTTCGACTGCCTCTTCTTTAAAGTAGAAAGTAATGAGTGAAGAAGCAATATAGTCTTTATCAGGGACTGGGACTTGCTTTGTTGCTGCTTGGTCGACGGCAGGAACTTCATCAGGGACTGGGACTTGCTCTATTGCTGCTTGGTTGACGGCAGGAACTTGAGGCATAGCCAGAGAAGGAGAATGGAGTGTTGGAGCCACCGGAGCCTTTGAAGAATTCAGTGCCATCGGAGCCGTCGGAGCTGTCGAAGAATTCGGTGCTGTCGGAGGTGGGTTTTCTGCTTTAACAACTTTCTTTGCCCATGGAGTTAGAAATTTCTTTGCCCATGGAGGAAATTCCTTCGTACACAGTTGTTTGACACCTGCTTTGTTTCCCACCGGAGTTAAAAATTTGATCTCATAGACCTCAAGTGGGTTTTTTGCCACAATCTTTCCCCATGGAGTTAAAAAGTCCTTCTTGGACTACTTTAAGATATTTCACGGCGGCTTTCTTTCCCGCCGGAGTTAGAACTTCCTTCTTGGAAGGAGAAGAATATTGGACGGCTGCTTTCTTTGTGGTTAAAACGCTGACAAATGGGTTGTTGGCAAACCATATCCTCTTGACAATGGAAAAACAAATGCGCCCTACGTTCAGCTTTAGGGTTGGGTTCACCGAAAGGACAACCTCTGATGCCTTCGGGTTCGGCAATGAAGAGGCAATGGCAGATGCCTCCAGACTCGGAACAGTGGATGCCTCCATAATCGTGACGGACGATAACTCCAGAGTTTATTTCTTTTCACATTCGTTTTGGTTGGATTCAGGGTCCATTAGTTCTTATGCAAAAGGTTGGAAGAGGGGTTCTTGAACTGGATGAAGAGCGACCAGAACTTAGGAGTAGTCGAAAAATTTTAATTTAAATGAGGCTGTCTGAGGTGAGGACTAGTCCGCACAGTTTGATACCAGCCGTTGATTATGGGTAAGTGGTGAAGATTTAAAAATGGCAAACATTTATGTTGTAGACAATCAAAGAAGAATCAGTTTTGATTCTTCTCTCATCTTCACGCACCAAAGCCAAGCAAGTTGGCTCTTCTTCCTCATTTTGACGAACCACAAACCCTGCTCCTCACACGAATTACTAGTAGAACAAAGGTCATAGACAACAGTTAGACACATTGAATAAAAAGGAACTTGGGCCAAGGAGAAAAGAAAAGGAAAAAAAATTGGAAAAAATTGCACCCAAGGGATTCGAACAAAGGCCCCTACGGGACACTTAGACTACGGTTCTAGCTCAAAAACCGCAGTCTAAGATATTGAATACGAGTTAACAGTCCTCTTAGGCTCTTAGCTATAAATAGACGGCGGTTTTGTATAAAACCTCATTTTATTTTAAACATAGACGGCGCTTTTTTATAAACTGTAGTCTATTTGACACATAGATAACGCTTTTTACAAAACCGAAGTCTATTTGACACTTAGACGGCGGTTTAGTTGTGACCCAAGGTCTATGTGTCAAATAGACTGTGATTTTGTAGAATGACCGACTTCTATTAGGTACATAGACTGCGGTTTTGGTATGAAACCTCTGTCTTTTTATTTCATAGATTGCAGTTTTGGTATCAACATTTATACCAACACTATTGTAAATTCTCAATCATTTGAAACCCTGAATTTAGAGCTAACATTTTACAACTTTCAACAACATGGTATGTACATAATTTGTTGGCTAACATTGTGGCAGTAAATAAAAAACATGACTTTTTAATTGCTGCAGTTGTACATTTCTCCATCATGGAGTGCTTTAAAACTTAGAAACCCAATTATCAGACACACTACCAATTTCATCTTAATTTCTTTACAAGACTGTTACATCAAACATAAACTCAAGTAATTCATGATCCTCATACGTGTAATTAAGGAATGTTGGGAGGAGATACCATGAAATCACTAGTCCATTTTTACATAAGCAAAGGTCTCCATGTATTGATACGCCATGAGCCTCAATCCCAATATACCGCCCACATCCAAATCGAGGACATCTTTGATGTCTTGTCCTTGACATTGTAGTATACCACACTCCCACCTAATGCAACAACAACGATCAGCTCCCCTTCTTCTCTTTCGAAGAAACTCAGTACAGAAAAGGAACAACACTGTCGTGTAACCATTTTGGGATAACTGGTTGCCAACACATCCAAGTCACGACTGTATTTCTCAAATCAGCCATCATTATGCCTCACAAACACAATGATCTGAGTTGTGTTTATCCTGCGGATCATAACTAAAAATGCCCATTAGATTCTCCTAGGTATTCGAAAGACATCGGAGACAGTTTTGAAGAATGCCGTGGAATTTCCAAATTCGTAAAAATTTTGGGGCCCTTCCAACTAAGGGCTCGAGGCGACTGCCTTGCCGGACTGCCCTGTAGGACACTTAGACTGCGGTTCTAGCTCAAAAACCAAAGTCTAAAACATTGAATAATGAGTTAACCGTCCTCTTAGCTATAAATAGACGGTGGTTTTTGTATAAAACCGCAGTCTATTTCAAACATAGACAACATTTTTCCTATAAAACTGCAATCTATTTAACACATAGACGACGGTTCTTTTATAAAACCGCAGTCTATTTGACACATAGATGGCGGTTTTTTTTTTATAAAAGCGTAGTCTATTTGACACATAGACGGCGTTTTTGTTATGTAACCGCAGTCTATGTGTCTAATAGAAGGCGGTTTTTCTATTTGACACATAGATTGCAGTTTTGGTCTAAAATCGCTGTCTTTTTATTTGATAGACTGCGATTTTGGTATCAAACAAGGCCCTTATTTTGAATTGCTCAATCATACACATTTTTTTGTGAAAAGAATTTATAGCAACACTATTGTAAATTCTCAATCATATGAAACCCTGAATTTAGAGCTAACATTTTACAACTTTCAACAACATGGTCTGTACACAATTTGTAGGCTACATTATAGCAGTAAATCAAACATATGAATTTTTAATTGCTGCAGCAATACGTTTCTCCTTCATCGACTGCTAAAACTTAGAACATTAACAGACACACTACTAATTTCATCTAAATTTCTTTACAAGACTGTTACATCAAACATAAACTCAAGTAATTCATAATCCTCATACATGTAATTAAGGAATGTTGGGAGGAGATACTATGAAATCACTGGTCCATTTTTACAGAAGCAAGGGTCTCCATATATTGATACGCCATGAGCCTTACTCCGAATATACTGTCCACATCCAAATCGAGGAGCTTCTTTGATGTATTGTCCTTGACATTGTACCATACCACACTCCCACCTAATGCAACAACTATGATCAGCTCCCCTTCTTCTCCTTCAAAGAAGCTCAGTACAAAAAAAGAACAACACCGTCATGTAACCATTTCAGGATAACTGGTTGCCAACACATCCAAGACACCACTGTATTTCTCAAACCAGCCATCATTACGCCTCACAAGCACAATGATCAGAGTTGGGTTTATCCTGCGGACTTTAATTACAAATTCCCATTAGATTCTCCCCTCCTACGTATTCGAAAGAGATTAGAGACAGTTTTTGTAAAGACCCGTACGTTTAATTATTCGATTTTCGTAAATTCATTTAGGAATTGACGATTTTGCCCTCGATTTTAGGAGGGATTCGAAAGTTACTTTTATTTTGGGATTAATTTTGAAAGTTTTTCTTGGGTCATCGCGTAGGTCTCGAACTCATGACTTTGTAGACATGCGGCACGCGAAAATCAGAGTTCGTTTGAGAGAGTTACAGGTCTAGAAAGTGTAAGGGCATTTTGATAATTTTGACTTGAGATTTTTTTAAGTACCTTATCTTCTTTTCACTCTCCTCACCAGATATTTTTCTCTTCTTTTTCTCCCCATCTCTCTCGAATTTTCTCCTCCCAAGCCGTGGGATACAAAAACACACATAAACACACACCACCACCATCACCCAATTTCTTGGACGTTTCAACCCAAACCAAGGACATTACTACTTTCCCCTCATCTCCACAAACTCAACCATATCATCCTTGAAGCTTGAGGATCACCGTGGAAGGAGAATCAAAGGCTCAAAAACTGGCCGGAGCTTCTCGTCCAATTTCCGTCCACCCCAGGTATGTATTTTCAATTTTGATTTCATATTTGGATTCCTTGGCTCGAGTAGATAGATTTCCATTATTAGAACATCTAATTTGGTTGAGAAATCAGTGACATATAAAGATTTGAAAATCGGGTGGTGACGGAGTTTTTGGGTTAACAGTACCGGCGAGTGAACAATATCAGTGAACAGTACCCCCCGCAACTTGTTTCGATGTTTTCGACGTTTCGGACCTATTGGCGTAGGTTTCGGGTCAATCGGAGATCATTTAGGGGTTGTTTTATACGTCCAAAGTTACTTTGTACACGTTAGAGCGCGTGTGTACTCCCTGATTTTAGGGTGTTGGATTTTAGATTGTTAATTGTCGTTTAGTAATGCAACGACTCATCTTTGACAGGCGTGGTGGCTCTGAAGGTTACAGAGGTCCGATTAGCTTGGAATTGGACTCGTTTGGACTTCACGGTGGTGGAATTATTTTCCTAATTTATAAAGCATGCATATTGTTATATTTTAAAAAGCATGCATATTGTTATATTTTAAGTATTTTATATTCACTTACGAATTTAGAGAATGAAATGGAATGATTATTTAGTATTTTCATGAATCTTGAGAATTAAGAATAATTATTGTAAAGCGTTTATTATCTTTCCAAGACTTGAGACTACGGATAATGATTTACGTGACTTTTCACGGATTATGGATTTTGATATGTAAGGATATTGGTTTATAAATATGATTATGGATTTCAATAATAATTTTGGGAAACGATTTTGGTATTGACTTGGGCTTAGGCCCGAGAGGGTGATTTTATGGATTCCGGTTTGTGGATTTTACGCTTAGGCCTAAGGTATGTATTTAGGCTTAGGTCTGGGTATTTGATGATTTTGGGGTTTCGACCTAGGATGGTTGGTTAGGCTTTGACCTTGGTGGGTGGGTTGGTGGGAGTTTCTCGGTGAGGTATGGCATGGAGGATTCCCTCATACGCTCAGTAGGTTATAAGGTATGTTATGGAGGATTCCATCAACTCTCGGGATGATATAAGGTATGTTATGGAGGATTACATCATACTCTCGAGATGACATGAGGTATGTTATGGAGGATTCCATCATACTCTCGGGATGACATGAGGTATGTTATGGAGGATTCCATCATACTCTCGGGATGACAGGAGGTATGTTATGCAGGATTCCATCATACTTTCGGGATGACATGAGGTATGTTATGGAGGATTCCATCATACTCTAGGGATGATATGAGGTATGTTATGGAGGATTCTATCATAATCTCATGATGATATGAGCTATTTCATGGAGGATTCCATCATAGGCTTGACGAGACATCGAGCTACGACTTCTAGGATGACGGCTATGGTCTGGAAATCGAGTTACGGCTCGGAATTAGCTAGGATATTGAGCTACGGCTCGGAATGAGCCATGATATTGAGCTTCGGCTCGGGATGAACCAGGATATTGAGTTACGATTGGGGATGAGCTGAAACATCGAGCTCCGGCTCGGGGATGACGACTACAACCAGGATATCGAGCTACTGCTTGGGATAACGGCTTTGGCCGGGATATCGGCTTCGACCTGGGATGATAGCTTCGGTCGGTTACTGACATGGCGGCACAAGTATAGGTAGCGTGGGTTCCACCGAGGCTGTAGCGGGACGAGGCGTCGAGTTAGGAGGAAGCATCAATTTCTACTGCGTTGTTAGTGCATGATTGGTTTAGTAGTATTTTAAATTTAACTAGTTGCTCTGATTAACCTTTCGGGGGTTTGGATTGTTTGCGTTGGTTGGATGTGATCTTGTTTAGACTGATTGAATTATTGGTTTAGAATTTGAATCCTACGTCTGACAGGTAGAATTCCGTTAGTCCAATTTACAGGGAAAATTCTGCCTAATTTTCTGTAGAATTCTCGTAGTGTAGTTACGAGGTGGTAAGGGCATTTTAGGAATTGTTTTGAGGTTCAGGTTTTGTCAGACGGGAGTAAGGCTTCTCACGGATTTCGAAGGGAAATTCGGGAGGGTTACTGTTAGTTTTGAAGAATGCCGTGGAATTTCCAAATTCGTAAAAGTTTCGAGGCCCTTCCAACTAGGGGCCCGAGGCGGCCTCCTTGCCGAACTGCCCTATCAGACACTTAGACTCCAGTTCTAGCTCATAAAACCGCAGTCTAAGACATTGAATAATGAGTTAACCATCCTCTTAGCTATAAATAGACGACGTTTTTGTATAAAACTGCAATGTATTTGACATAGACGGCGGTTTTCCTATAAAACCGCAGTCTATTTAACACATAGACGGCGATTCTTTTATAAAACTGCAGTCTATTTGACACATAGACGGCGGTTTTTTTTGTATAAAAGCGTAGTCTATTTGACACATAGACAGCTGTTTAGTTAAGTAACCGCTGTCTGTGTGTCTAATAGAAGGCAGTTTTTCTATAAAATCGCAGTTTATTTTATACGTAGACTGCGATTTTGGTATAAAACCATTGTCTTTTTATTTGATAGACCGGGATTTTGGTATCAAACAAGACCCTTATTTTGAATTGCTCAATCATACACAATTATTTGTGAAAACAATTTATAGCAACACTATTGTAAATTCTCAATCATTTGAAACCCGAAATTTAGAGCTAACATTTTACAACTTTTAACAACATGGTCTGTACATAATTTGTAGGCTAACATTGTAACAGTAAATCAAAAATATAACTTTTTAATTGATGCAGTAGTACATTTCTTCATCATGGACTGCTTTAAAACTTAGAACATTAACAGACACACTACTAATTTCATCTAAATTTCTTTACAAGACTGTTACATCAAACATAAACTCAAGTAATGCATAATCCTCATACAGGTAATTAAGGAATGTTGGGAGGAGATACTATGAAATCACTGGTCCATTTTTACGGAAGCAAGGGTCTCCACTTATTGATACGCCATGAGCCTCACTCCAAATATACTGTCCATATCCAAATCGAGGAGCTTCTTTGATGTCTTGTCCTTGACATTGTACCATACCACACTCCCACCTAATGCAACAACAATGATCAGCTCCCTTTCTTCTCCTTCAGAGAAGCTCAGTACATAAAAGGAACAACATCGTCGTGTAACCATTTCGGGATAACTGGTTGCCAACACATCCAAGTCACCACTGTATTTCTCAAACCAGCCATCATTATGCCTCACAAGCACAGTGATCAAAGTTGGGTTTATCCTGCGGACTTTAATTACAAATGCCCATTAGATTCTCCTAGTTATTCGAAAGACATCGGAGACAGTTTTGAAGAATGTCGTGGAATTTCCAAATTCGTAAAAATTACGGGCCCCTTGCAGTTGGGAGCTCCAGGCGACCGCCTTGCCGAACTACCCTTTAGGACACTTAGACTCCGGTTCTAGCTCATAAAACCGCAGTCTATTTAACACATAGACGGTTGTTCTTTTATAAAATCGCAGTCTATTTGACACATAGACGATGGTTTTTTTTTATAAAGTGTAGTCTATTTGACACATAGACGGCAGTTTAGTTATGTAACCACAGTCTATGTGTCTAATAGAAGGCGGTTTTTCTATAAAACTGCAATCTATTTTACACATAGACTGCGATTTTGGTATAAAACCGCTGTCTTTTTATTTGATAGACTGCAATTTTGGTATCAAACAAGACCGTTATTTTGAATTGCTCAATCATACACAATTTTTTGTGAAAAGAATTTACAGCAACACTATTGTAAATTCTCAATCATTTGAAACCCTGAATTTAGAGCTAACATTTTACAACTTTCAACAACATGGTTTGTACATAATTTGTAGGCTAACATTGTAGCAGTAAATCAAAAACATGATTTTGTAACTGCTGCAGCTGTACATTTCTCCATCATCGACTGCTTTAAAACTTAGAACCCAATTAACAGACACACTACTAATTTCATCTAAATTTCTTTACAAGACTGTTACATCAAACATAAACTCAAGTAATTGATGATCTTCATACATGTAATTAAGGAATGTTGGGAGGAGATACCATGAAATCACTGGTCTTTTTTTACGGAAGCAAGGGTTTCCATGTATTGATATTGTAACGACCGGTCTCGAATCCTCGGTAACGACCGTCGTTAGTGGAATCCCCTCCATCCGGAATCCTCTGGCACAATCGGTATTATTAGCTTGTCCCCGTTTGAAAATCCCCTAGCTACAGCATCTTTGAGGATTCGAACCCTAGACCAAGCCTTTTTATTCCCCTTGGAGGGGACACCTTTCACCAACTACGCTGCAACCTAGTTGGTAAAAGGTGTCCCCTCCAAGGGGAATAAAAAGCCTTGGTCCAGGGTTCGAATCCTCAAAGATGCTGCAGCTAGGGGATTTTCGAATGGGGACAAGCTAACAATACCGATTGTGCCAGAGGATTCCGGGTGGAGGGGATTCCACTAACGGCGCCGTTTGCCGAGGATTCGGGACGGGTTGTTACAGATACGCCATGAGCCTTACTCCAAATATACTAACCACATCCAAATAGAAGAGCATCTTTGATGTCTTGTCCTTGACATTGTACTAGACCACACTCCCACCTAATGCAACAACAATGATCAGCTCCCATTATTCTCCTTCGAAGAAGCTCAGTACAGAAAAGGAACAACACCGTCGTGTAACCATTTTGGGATAACTGGTTGCCAACACATCCAAGTCACTAGTGCATTTCTCAAACAAGCCATCATTACGCCTCACAAACACAGTCATCAATCTTGCAAACCTTAACTACAAATGCCCATAAGATTCTCTTAGGTATTCGAAAGACATCGGGGACAGTTTTGAAGAATGCCGTGGAATTTCCAAATTTGTAAGCCGGGTATCATCTTTAAATTCAAAAGAAAACTAAGATCTTCTTCCTTTACCAAACCAAAACAATGCGTTGTTCCAGCAAACCCCATTTTTAAAGTCCACTCCTTTAGGAACTTTAAACGAATGGCGACAATACCTCCAAGAATGATTCTTGGAGGAGTAAATTCTTCCATAGATCTCCTGGAACGGTGACTCGAAGTCGTCATCTGCTTCAAGGATCAAAATCATATGGAAAAGGGGAGAAATTTTTTGGTCGAATAAAATATTAATACCCAACAATGTCTTGTAGGTTTCATTTAGGAGAACACAACCCATTCGGGATTCACCATAAGCAAAATTGTAGACCTGATAAGAACACTCAAGAATTGATTCCTTCTCAGAAAAGCACATCAATCTATTGCAGCTATCAATCACGATAGCGACGTTTAATCCATCTCAATTCAGGAATTTTGTGATGATGATACCAATTTTGTCATTGCCTCTGAACGAAATGAATGGAAATTTGGGCTTTAGACCGGGAGGTGCTTAATGGGCAATCAACAACAAACCCAAGGGAGGGTTTATATTTTTCTAGGCGTAATCAGTAATGAATTTATGGTCTGATATGTGCGAGCACCATAGTCTCGAGACTTATTTCCAGCTCAAAAGGCTCTTTGTTGGGAAGTGCATCAAGATCTAGTCTAGTACGTACGATGAGATGGCCTTCTCATTGGCATCGGCATTAGCAAACTCACAATGCAGCATCATGAGTTTGTTTGTTGTGGAGTATAAATTTGACATGATATCAGAGCGATTTCTATCCGTCGGAACATATTTAGTACTTTGTTTCGTTGGGCTTTTGCAATGAGCCTTCGCATTGGCATTGGCATTGCATTAGCATCGCATTGGCATTGCATTAGCATCGCATTGGCATCGGTAATCCATTGCAGCTATGATGGAATTCAATATGGGGGTTTTTTAGGAAATTTGGGATTATACCAATTTTGGCAATGCCTTCAAACAAAATGAAAGGAAATCTAGGCTTTGGACCAGGATGTTCTTGATAAGCAATCAACAACAAACCCAATGGAGGGTTTAGATTTCTTTAGGATGAATTGAGGGTCAGATATGTGCGAGGACCATAGTCTTGAGATGCATTTCCATATGAGAAGGCTCTTTTTTGGGAGGTGCATCAAGAGCTGGTCCAGAACGTTCGATAAACTGGCTAGTAATGAAGCTAGGGTTCAACAATGGGCCTTCGCATTGGCATCAGCATCGGCATTAACAAACTCACAATGCAGCATCATGAGTTTGTTTGTTGTGGAGAATAAATTTGACATGATATCAGAGTGATTTCAATCCGTCGGACCGTATTTAGTACTTTGTTTTGTTGGACTTCCGCAATGGGCATTTGCATTGGCATCAGTAATTCGTTGCAGCTATGATGGAATTCAATATGGGGTTTTTTAGGAATTTTGGGATTATACCAATTTTGGAAATGCATTATCTAGGCCTGCACATCAGTTAGCTAGGCATGCATTGTCTTCCCCTGATTTGGTTGTTTGGTTAGAAGATGCTCCTTCATGGCTTACAAAACTTTTTGGAGCTTGATCTGCTTCCATGTAATTTTCATATTTCATTCCGGTGAGTGGCACTCTTTTCCTTAGTTGGGTTAAAATACCCAACAAAGTTTTAACGAAGCCATTCAGTGCACCCATGTGTAATTCTTCTCCTTTTCAATGAGAATTATCTCCTTTGCTCAAAGGAAAAAAAGGATTGTTCCTTGAATCATTGCAAGGAATAACAAAATAGAAAGTGAAATAAGTAGGAAGTTGGAAATTTAAGAGGGACTTTTGTCATTGAGTATGTTTTATGCATCTCACTAACCAAATTGAAGTTTGGATTTGGATTTAGTGTAAAAAATAAAACAGATATAAGTAGTTTGGGGCCTGTGGAATTGGGATTGTGGTATCTGGATCAATGGGAGATGGTAGGGTTTACCTAAATCCACAACTACTCAGTATGCACAATAATATATGAAAGTGTGCGATTACATTAGCCAGATAGATTTAATCGAATCTTTTTATATATCTAAGTTCAAATATCACTTATCACAGTTTAAATTATTTTAAAATAAAATATCACTTGAATTTTTCATCTCTATGAAAGAATTAGATTATTTCAATAATCTCATGTGGGCTAATGTTCTTTTGATTTCATCAGAAAGAATAGATGTTGTTGTGATACAAAACTTCCTAGCACTAATTGTTCGTTCCATCACCACTTTCACTGTAATTATTTGACATCTTGATTCAGTAAAAACAGGTCAGTACTTCCTTAAAAAACAAACACAAAACAATGCTTGCTTTATATTGACAAAAACAATTAGAAAAAATGCTTGTTTTTTCAAATTAGACATCATGATGTTTGTAAATGAGTTTTGAGGGTCTAAAGGAATCATTGGTGATATAAAGAAACAAGATAAAGTCATTAACTGTCAGACTAGTAAAGTTGCCATTAATCTTACTCATCATATAAATAAAGTAGAAATTTATGACTTTCAAATTGAAGTTTTTGTACACACACGTCACACTATGACTGCAAAAAGAAAAGATTTTTCCTAAATGTGTCAATGACTATGAGAGTATGGCATTGTTTCACTCACCAGTAATCTCCACAGGAACACTCTCCACCCTTAAAATGGTGAAACCGGCTATTATCCCTGACGATCATCTCCCTCCCGACGATCTTTGACATGAATTTGATTGCTGTGTGGCAGTCCACGCATACACGAATGTTCTTCGCGACTCGAATTGGTGTCCCAGCAGGAGTGCTAATGATGCCAAACGCAATGGCAAGCCTCTCACTGTGATGATTCAATAAGTGCTTCTTCTGCTCCTCCCCAACATCATGTAGCACTTCATTTGTGTCTGACACATAGCCTTCCCGTTCCATCTGCTCCAAGAGGGCTTTTAGAGCTTCAATTATTCGATCATAATATGGATGCGATTTATCTCCTGCCATAAAACCATGAACCTTGTTTTGAACTTCAATCCAGCTGCAGCCCGGCGTTTTTGTCAATCCCTTACCCCTCATAGAGACTCTCACTTTCGCGGCATCTCTCCATCTCTTATCAGCAGAATATACGTTTGATAAGAGAACATAAGCGCCCATGTTCTCAGGATCAACTATAAATATTTTCTCAGCAACCTTCTCAGCTAACTCAACATTCTTGCGAACTCTACAAGCAGCCAACAACGTTGACCATACACTTCCTGTCGGTTCTATATGCATGTTAGATATAAAGTCATAAGCTTCCTCCAACCTTCCAGCTCTGCCAAGAACATCTGCAACAGCCGCGTAATGTTCTATCCCTGGAGAAATCCCATATTTTCCAGTCATTGTATGAAAATACCTCCAAGCTTTGTCGATCAATCCAGCATGGCTACACGCGGTCAATACAGCCATGAATGCAACATAGTTAGGCTTTACTGCCTCCACTTCCATCTGCTCAAATGACGAAATGGCATCACGGGCATGACCGTGCAAAGCATATCCCATGATCATGGCTGTCCATGATACCATGTCATGTTGCTCCATTTTGTCAAAAATCCGCCTTGCTATCCTAATGTTGCCGCATTTGGCATACATGTCCACAAGTGAGCTTGCTATGTACACATTGTCAGTGAATCTGGCCCTAATTGTGTATCCATGGAGCTGCTTCCCTAGATGTAATGTTGTCATGTGGGCACAAGCTGGAAGGATACTTGAGAAGGATACAGGCATGGGCTTAATTTTAGAAGTCAACATCTTCCGAAAGAATATAAGTCCTTCATCAAACATGCCATTCTGCACACACCCTGCAATGATTGAGTTCCATGAAATGGCATCATGTTTAGGTAGCAGGTTGAACACCTGAACCGAATCTTCCATTCGATTGCAGTTTGCATACATGTCAATCAGGCTACTCCCAATGAATACATCTGCATCAAACCCGTGTCTTATTGCATACCCATGAATCTCCTTTCCCTTGATAACTTCCACATATTCTGCAAAAAGTGGAAGGACACTAGACAAAGTAAAAGAATCAGGCTTTAAATTGGCATTCCCCATATCTCTGATCATTGCTAAAGCTTCTTCATACATCCCATTCTGTGCATTCCCTGCAATTACTGTATTCCAGGACACAATATCTCTTTCTGGCATCACGTCAAATACCTTACTCACGCTACCCACTTTGGTGATTTTTTTGCCTTCCATTTGCTTAAACCCTCCATTAAATTGACCATCAATTACACTACCACTAAATTCCATAGAACTACCTAAACCACTTCCAAATTCACTACCCTGATTTCGTTGAGGCATTTCATCGAACAATTTGGGCCCACTCGACCTCTGCCCACCAATCTCACCTAAAGTCTCTAACTTGGCGTACATATTCATAAGAGCATTACATGTATACAAATCACAGTCCATACCAATCCGAACAATACACCCATGGACCGACTCGCCAAACCGCAAGTCCTTAAGCAATGTGCATGATTTTAGCACAGATGGGAACACATTGCGATCTGGGCATATGCCAAAAGCCTTCATTTCCACGAAGGAAGCCAAGGAACGGCGAGAAAGGCCATGGAAAGTGTAGCATCTGATAATCGACTTCCAAGAAAAGGTGGAGGGAGGAGAATGGAAGGTGTTGAAGAGAGCGAGGGAGTCATCTAAGAGGTTCAAGTTTGAGTAAACAGAGAGAACAAAGGAGAGGTCAGGAGAGGAAGTGCCTCTGGTTGTGAGGATTTGGGCATGGAGCTGTTTGGCCTGGGACTGGGATTTGATGGTACTGGGGTTTCTGAAGAGCCTTTTGAGCAGGGTTTTGGAGGAGCTCATGGGTTTTTGGAGGTTCTTGGTGATTGCCTTCTTTTGTCAATCAGACATTGAGGCTATGAGCATTGCTGTCAATACAAGCGAAGGTTTTTCTTTCCCGCTCAAATGCCTCGGAGGAGATTGATCCTGGTCGACTCTGCGGTGTCAATAAAAGACTTCAAAATTCAAAGTTCAACTTCAAAATTCAAATTGAACTTTTGATAATTGTGTGAATCATTTCCACCAAAATCGAAAAGTGAACCTTTGATTGTGTGACACTTTTTTATTTGTGTTTGTAATAACAATATTGGGAGAGCAAAATTATACATTGAATATATTAGATATCAACTTCATCCTATACGAGAATGAAATACAAAACCCCACTACAAATTGAGAACACCACTAAACTACAATATTAGTGGTAGAGAGGGAAAAATTAAATACTACCCTTACTCTTTATGAGAATTGAATCCAAAAACACCTACTACCACAAAGTATAGTAGTAGCACATTGAGTTCTAGTGGCTAGTGTGAAGCACCCTTGTGTTTTCATTCTCACATTGAGTACAAGTTGAGAGATAAATGATCCAATTGACTCTTTTTCTTTATATAGCATTGGTATGGTGATCATCAACACAAGTTAAATACATGAACAAATATGTCAGCAATCGTACAAGGATTTTTGCATCTTGACAAAAGGCGTAAAAATAAAGAATACACAACAATCTTCAAAGAATATATACTTTGCAGAAAAATATGTGACAAAAAGGCAACTAAAACCATTTGTTTCTCAGGCCTTTTCCCCCCATCTAAGGATAAATTAGTCATCGAACAACATTCTCCTTGGTTGGATCTCTACAGCCACCGGAAGTTATGGAAGAAACTATAGTGCACTTCATTGGGAATCACTATGTTTCTCGGGGACTTCTAGTTGGGGAGGAAGGAGTTTCATAAAGCTGCCATGAACAGGTTGATTCGCAGCCATTGCGGACTCATCATCTGCTGACAAACTAAAGTTAATATCCTTTTAAGCTTTTGGAGACAATGGCAATGAAGATTAATTTAAAGGCAGCTAAGCTCGATGATCAAACTAGTACGGGAAAGATGCAGCTTCTGTGAAAGAAACACCTAGGACGTATTTGAATAGTGGACTTGAAACTGAGAGTGTTCTTTTCCATTCCTAATTAATATATTTCTAAACCAAAATACCTCATTTTAAGTACACATGCTAACGGAAACTTAGTTTCAATGCACGAAAATTTCATGCTTTCCATCAGATTAACCTGAAAAGAGCTCTATTATAAGATCTTACCAAAAAGGGACTTGATGGAAGGCCGCTTAGGTTTTGTACTCTTCTTCTTTAATTCAGCTGCAAAAATTAATGCATAAAGTTACGATAAGTCGACTAAAAGAGCACATAGATAAGCTATATAAAGGATGGAAGGTAATACCAATCCCAGGCAATTGATCATCATTTACGATTTCGAAGTTCTTGTATGTGTAACCCACAAAGTTGACATCTTTAGAAGACAGCATCTACATTTGACGCAGCAACAAAACATTAGCAATCAGTCAAAGACTGGAAGCAATTTACCTAGCTTCTATGTTCATGCTATAGCTTGTTATGATGCAAAACTACTCATACTCCTAAGGTGTAGACACTATTTATTATGGGCACGCCACAATCAAGTGCTCATGTGATGTAGTAATTAACAAAATTTTATATTTTTCATTGAAAAAGGAAATCATTATTCTTTAGTCACTCCACAATAAAAAAAAAATTTCCAGCAAAAAAAAAGATTAAAACAAACTTTCTTGGAAGAGGTTGAAGAAGTTTCAGTTTTTTAAAGGGATTTTTTTTTTTTCGATTACAGATAAAAAAGATTTCCTAACCATGCAGCATCAATCATTGAAAGGTTATTCATAAACAGGAATGCATTTTTTCTTGGCAAACAGAGGTGCAACGAGCAGCATTAGCTAACGAAATTCTCAAGCAACACAAGCATAATGTGAGACAACTACAAATATTACAAAGCAGAGTTCCAGCCTCAAAATGCAGATAACTGAAACTATATGTACCAACCTTTCTCCATGGACCGGATCTTGTTGAGGTTTCAATCTGGTTGTCGCCCTACCACCAGCAAATAAGGATAAAAATAAAAATAAAGGGTTAGCAAAAGCATGCCCAAGAACGGCTAGTCACCCTATGTGTACACACAACATGCACGCATGAAACAATAAATCTACCTCTTCGAACTTCTCAAAGTTCTGGGTATCCAATTCATCATTGACTTCAGGGATAAATGCAGCCTTCATTTGATACAACTTGTCCCACTCAATGCCTTTAAACCAGGAGTGAGCCTGAAAATGACAGGGAAAACCAGTCAATTCCACCAATTACCAGTCCAATTCTTACAGAAGATTAGAGAATCCAGAATAGAACACACCACACAACACCTTAATTTCATCTGCCCCTTTAGTTCCAAGCCTCTGATCAACATTACATAAGAGTTTACTAATTAGATCCTTTGCTTCCGGAGAGAGTTTGGCTTCTTCAGGAAATTTCAAATGAGTTCTCCAATTAACTATCTGGATAAATGAGAAAAGAAGTACTGTCAAATATACACGACAATCAAAGGGGAAATAAATAGAAGAAGTGAATAATGAAAAAGTTGAAACAATTAAGACTTAACCCAAGGAATAGTTTGTCCTTTTTGTTGTGGTTACACTGGAGGGAATTAAACCCATGGCCTATTCTAATCCTAACCTCTTACCCCACCATCCATCATCACTTGAGCCAACCCCAAGGGCTTAAACAAATACAAGATGAATGACGAGTCAAAATTGTCAAAAAGCAGAAGTGAGACAGCAATTATCAATTATGATTTTAATTGAAGGCACACTCTAATCATCAGAAATCAACCTCCATAGATGATATATCCTTGAGTACAAACCGCATCCTACCAGTGCCATGTCTACTACACATAAGCCCTAAAGGCATTGCTAGGCATATATTGACATATCAAATCTAAAATAAACACTACTCTTGAAAATTAAAATTACCTTCCGACAAGTTGACATGGGTTCATCTGAATAAAAGGGTGGAAACCCCACAAGCATTTCATACATTATAGCCCCAAGTGACCACCTGGGAAGTATTAACAATTCTCAGTCGCACATAATAAAGAAAAATTTGAAAAAGAAAAAGTAACAGTTTTTAACTTTATATACACTTACCAATCACATTCCATTCCATATCCTTTCTTCAACAAAACTTCTGGGGCGATATAGTCTGGGGTTCCAACAGTGGAATAAGCCTGCATGATCAAAAATGGTTTGAAAAACTCCAAATCACAGTGATGTCGTTACTGACTGACTTAGGATATCTCTAAGTATATGATATTTCTATTTATATTTCTTTCTATTGATGCAAAAAAAAATTTAGATGGTATTTGAGATAGATCGGGTTGGGTGTTACTAGGACACCTAAGGATGCACTAACATGAAATACTGAAACAATGAAGTTATCAAAGTGGAATGGGGTACAAGGAGATGCAACTAGACATAGGAAGTACCACAAACTTGAAACCATATGGTTACAGGAGAAACACGAGTAAGGACTTCAAGAAGAGCAAGCTGAAATTCTATTAGCGGTACTATAGTAATGATAACCATATAGGAACATGATACAAGAACTTACCAGCATCCTCCTGTTTCTCTGCCAATGCTGCAGTTGCTCCTGTTGTGTACGTTTTGGTGCTGCAGGGCGACCGTCACTTTGAAGAGCCCCACTAAGATTTTTCCCCACAGAAAAATCCTTTTCTTGGAGATTACTGCAGTCTAATGGTTTACATAATCCGAAATCCGATAATTTCATGTGACCACTTCTATCGAGCAGCAAGTTGTCAGGCTTAATATCTCTGCAAAACATTAACATGGAAAGGAACATCCTCATGATAAGAATAGAAAAAGATAAAAAGAACATAAATATGTACCATCAAATGATAATATTGAAATTGATTTACCTATGAATGTAATTATGTTTATGAATGGACTCAATGGCTAAGACCGTTTCCCCAACATAAAACCTAGCCTCATCTTCTGTCAGTGTATCCTTGCGCATCAATAAAGTCATCATGTCTCCACCAGGAAGATATTCCATAATGAGATACAAGTACTCATCATCTTGGAAGGAACAATAAAGCTTCACAATACAATTACTGTCTACCTCCGCAAGTAGATTCCTCTCAGCTTTCACATGTTCAACCTAAACAGAAAGAAATCTATTGTACTAAGACCAGAAAAGAAAAAATGAATTAGACTGAAGAAAAAAGATTGAGAAAATGTATACCTGGCCTCTCCGAAGCATCTCTGATTTCTTAAGCTTCTTCATCGCATATACATGACCAGTTGCTTTCTCCCTACAGAGCCTAACCTGTACCAGAGAAAGAAAACAGGTCACAAGAAAAAACCAATATGTTGATTGTACTGTTGTAAGGCATAGTGCATTAACAAAGGTCCCTTTTATTTCTCAAGATGAGTTATATATCCCAAAAAGAGATAGAATACCCGCTAAATTGCAACTCCATGCAACAACCCATTTTTTCATACTCGTTCACTGATGAAAGTAAACTAGAGCTTGTGTAACACATGAGAGCTAACTCCAGGCATGGTAATGTGGTTTGCGTGCTAAACATAGGTGATATGACACATAAGACCTAACCCACAGTCACATGCCACTACTCCCAAACCATAACCACAACACAACAATGCAACTAGAGCTAAAAAAAAATTATTCCCTGAACATCTCTCCCAGAATACCCTCCATATTAAGAATAAATAATAAAAAGGATAGAAGAAGGCGAAGGTTTTTCTGTTCTTATTTTTTTTTGGAAGGGAGATAGAAAAGTGCATGTTTATATAGAACTTAATCTGCAACCATGACCTATAATGACTGCAAATGCTATTGCAATGGTCAACTACAATATGAAAGTACAAACGTCAGATTGTGGTATGTGGATACAACAAGAAAAAAAATGACACGGTACTGCATTATTACAGAAAAGATATACCTCTCCAAATGCACCCTTTCCTATCATTGTCAGTGGCTCAAAATCATCAGCACCCATTTTATGCCTCTGAATACGCATATATTCCGTTTCCTTTTTCTCCAAGTACTTTAGCAAGTTGCTTTGCTCTTCCTCAGTGACATCGGCATCAGCCAACTTCTTTTCTAGTACATTACGTCTGTATTAAAAATATAATCTACTATTACTCAAAGTCATTAAAAGGGAGAAAACTCAACAATCTGGCAACTGACTTGCATGCTTTTCATGCACCACCATTATAAAGAGAAGAATTAAGTAGTTAGCAAGTTGTGTCAGACAGACTGCCTGTCACAACCATTTTAAAGCGAACTATTAAATACATACCGCTCCTTCCTCTCTTGCAAACTTTTCATCTGCTTCTTGTAATGATCCTCTATATACTGCTTAGCAGCTGCAACCTTCTGCTTTGTTACATTTGAAGGCACTTCTTCTGTTGTTGGGGTTTTTGACCCCTCTTTCCCATTGCCTGTGGTATCCTTGTTCTTTGAAGACTTCACCTTCTCCTTGGACTTGAATCTTTTAAACCAAGACCTTGCAAACTCCATTTCATTCACCCAACAAATGTCAAACCACGTATCCTGTCTTTTTATATGTGCATTTTATTCCCAACTACTAAAGAGAACAAAATTCACTCAATAACAGTCTCATAAAAACATCTCTATACCCATGCGTCATTGATCACCAATTTGAGGAACGGGTTCCTGCATTTCCAAAAAACCAAACACCAATAAATTACCAAGTATAATTGGAATCACCTCGTCAATAACGTTCTCATTCAAAAGATGCCACAAAATCATAAGCATATCATCTAGTATATCGCCGATGTAGCATTCAATAACTACTCGATACAAGCACATGCAACATCAACAATTTCATAAACTTGCCAATTTTTATTTTCACAAGGAACAATTAAACAATGGTTCCTACAAGTGCCTTGAACACATTATTCTGGAAAACCATCTTTCGAATCTGCCTACCAAGAACAAAACCCATCAACTCAAATTTCCAGTTGTAACAACAACCAAACAAGACCTTCAATCAGCTAAAAACACAACAAAATCATACTATTCAAATACACAAAATCCATCACCCCCAAAAGTTACAATTTTTCACATTGCCACTCCAATCAATCACACTAGCAACCCCAGAACTCAACTCACCAATTCCAAAACCTCCAATCCAACCCAGAACAGGGAAAAAAATCCTACTTTGCGATCTAATAAATTCAACACCAAATTACCCAATGACATACACTAAAAGTGACCCACTTTCCACCCCACAATTTCTCACCAACCAAACCCATAAATTCAATCAACAACAAACCAAAATCAAAGATAACAAAAAACAAAAAAAAATTACAAAACACAGTAAATCAGGCCAATATAGACAATGAGAAATACAGGGAGAAAGTCATATAAAAATCCAAATTTAGATAACGCAAAGACGCAAAAGCAAATCAAAGTTCGATTCAAGAGAGAGAGTAGCGTACGAACCGCAGGAAAAGTGCAGTAGAGGCAATGGATGTGGGAAAGAAAAACCCTAGAGAGAGAGAAATGGAGTATTTGTTAGGTGTTGAAGAAGAAAGTGGGGAAGTGAGAAAGAGAGAGGAGCACTTGGTGTGTTCATGTCATGGGAATTATGATTCTGATGCCTCCCCCATTCTCTCTTTGCCTTTTCCTTTTCTTCTCTCTTTTTCTTCCTTTTTCAAAAGTTGCAACTTCCTTCCTTTGACTCTTTTCACAGCTCCATCACTCTCCCCCTTAGTTTATACCACATTTTACTTTCTACATCAGTTTTTTATAATTTTTTTTTTCAGCGATTGTCTGACTGTCTGGCTCTGTATTTATTTATATATATATATATATATATATATATATATATATATATATATTTCTGTCTAAAATGGGTTTAATGGAGAACAACCTATGTTCATGTCTTGTCTAGGAAGGACTTGCAACATGGGTAAGACCGGTTTTAACTTCAAAACAAACTTAACTCAATAATTTTGTTACCGTAAGTTTGTTCACGCATGATTGGTTAAGTAGAACTCTCCACGTCTCGTTTGAATAATGGATTGTTTATCGAAATTTTGTAACATGTTTGAATGATGATTGATATATCGTAATATACATTGTTGTTTACTATTTGTGTATATATGGGTAATTGATGCTTGCATTCCTTTATCTTCATCAGATATTTTCAGCTTAATCAGTCAGATTCAAAATGGAAATCCTAATTGCTATCAGTAGTGTTTATAAGTAATTTGTTTCATTATAGTTCGTAAAATTCAAATTTACAATATTCTGCAATAAAATTTAAGGTTCGGTAACACTAATAAACCAAATAGTCATTGACATTTAAAGGAATGTAGTGATCACTGAACTACGAATGGATCCAAATATAAATGTGTTTGCATGTAGAGTTTACTATATTTCGATTAAGAATATTACTATGTAATTGTAAGATGAGTAATGTTATGGGCACCAGCTAAAATTCCAAAATTTTCTATCCTAATACATGTGGCGCACAACGTGACAATCCATGTAATCTTTTTTAATTAACTATTTCAAAATAAAAATAAAATTAAAAATTAAAAATAAAAATAAATATTAAGAACAATAAAATCCTAACAATTCAATTATTATTTTATGGTTAAAGACTATAAACCCTTGCTCGTCCACTGCTCCTTATTTCACGTCGCCACACCACCAACAAAGCTTGTTGCTCCATTGCCGTTCCCGCTCCCTATTTCGATCCACGCCGAGTATTCAATGTGCGGCCCAAATAAGTAATTAAAACCAAATTAAAACACTAATTTGCTCGTAGCAATAAATTAGGGTTAGGTTTGATATATCGAAAAGTTAAGGTGAGTGCAGCCAATAGCCATAGCCACAGACACAGCCATGGCGATGCTCCAAAAATTGAAGTTGTCATCTTCCCGATTATGGGCTTCAGAGCAAGCGGCGTCGAGAATAATGAGGTACGTTTTGGAAGAAATCGACAGTTGAAGAAACCGACGGACGATTCCCCAACCAAATATTCTCGATTGGTGGTTATTAATTTTATCTGGTTGATAAGGAATTAAGGTATAGTGGTAGCGGGAGGGAGAGAGGCAGCGGATGCGGATGTTGTGGGATAAGTAGGTGTTGGCGGCGAGGAATATTTGGTTGACGGCAAAGGCAAGGGCTTATAGTCTTCAACCAAAAAATAAGAATGGAGTTGACAGGGTTTTATTGTTCTTAATATTTATTTTTATTTCTAATTTTTTATATTTTATTTTATTTTTTATTTAAAATAGTTAATTAAAAAGATGACATAGATTGCCCGTCATGAGTCATATGTATTGGGATAGAAAATTTAAGATTTTAATTGGTGTCCATAATATTACTCTTGTAAGATATGGAGAGAAAGAAAATAAAAAAGAGTTGTGTAGAGATGGAAAATAAATGAATGACAAAAATCTAGATGATAAAATTTGTAAACAAACACGTTTATTACATAATGAACAAATTAAAAATAATTGAAAAAAAACACAACTCAAGCAGAATACATCATCTTTAATTAGTACCACATTTTAAAAACAATTATTATATTTTTTGTCCTATAAAAAAATTAAAGAAACTAATGAATTTTTATACATTCAAATATTTAGTGGTTAATAATTCAAATTTTGATGACTTGAGTTAAAATTGGCTCATTAAAGAATCCGGTCCCACACCAAATGACGTTCATTATAGGCAAATAAAAGTAAGGATAAGAAAAAACCCTAGCAGTCGTCTCCAAAAAATCTTTTTTCAAAGAATTTTGTCTTCGACTGATCTTCTTCGAGTTTAAGGAGGATTCCCACTGATATTTACAGGGATATAGTGAATAAATCGGATAATCCAACTCATTTTGGTATCGATTTTACCAAAGTTTATTCGTCTTCAAGCTTCATTTTCTCGTCTATCGTTATGTTGTTGATCATAGTCACGGGTTTCAGCGTCCCAACGGTTCAGGTTGCCTGTGAAATTCTTGTCTTCAGGAGCTTGATCTGTCTTCACAGGATTTTGACTTGTGATGCGACCTGGTGGGTTTTGATCGAACGATCTCGATCTTCCATTGGTGGTGGTGGTGTTAATCACGGTGGATTGAGACATATGCGATATGGTGGTGGACAGTAACCTCATTGTCTTCGGAACTCCGCGGAGGCGACAATAACGCTAGTGATAGACATCGACAACGGTGGAAGTGGCTCATTTGTCCTTTTGTTGGGTTTTTTTTTTAGTATGCTTTGTGCAAATAAGTCCATCGGCTCTAATTTCGGGTTGCCTGTGTTAGGATTTATCTGTTGTGTGATTGCAAATATTAGTTGTTCGGGACAGTAATGGCCTTCAAGATGCTTAGGAGATTCAAGTTATATTATTTTGTGGGTTATTCCCTCTAGATCGTTTCGAAAAATTTCGAGCCTGGACAATGGAGGTATTTACCCATGTTTGTCATCAAGCTATTGCAGTTTAGCTTGTCTTTGCTTTATGTCTTTACTCTATATCTTTGTTCTATCAATGAAATTTTGTATATTCTCAAAAAAAAAAAAGTAAGGATGTGTTAGGAAGACCACATTTATAACAAATACACACTAATATAGGTAGAAACCACCAATACAAGTAGGATTCACCTGTATTAATGTGTGTTTACAAATGTGGTCTCCCTAACATTTTCCAAAAAATAAACACGTACTCAATCATAAGTGGGTATGAAAACAACTTTAACCTCTTCAGGCTCCATTGAGGATCATTTTCGTGTTTTTGAAAGGGGACCACCTCAGGCTTTGGCCAAAATAAAAAAAATTTGGCCAAATATTAAAAAGGATAAGGGGTAACCAAAGAAAATTATTGAGCATATCTTATACATAAATGACGTGGTGTATCGTTTTATTCTCGAATCATGGTTGCTAAGCCAATTCAAATTATTTTAAATATTTTTTAATGAATATTCTTCTTCAGTATGTAACGAACAATTTTGAGTTCAATTTTCATAAAAATTTGGATTAATTAAAAGTGTTACGAACTAAAATCTAGAAAATAAAACTCACAAAAAAAAAGTTTTAATGTTTCATTGTCATTTTGTTTTGAATTTTTTTTTTTTAGAATATACGAAATTTCATTGATTAAACAAATATACAAAGTAAAAACAAGCTAGACTGTAATAGTTTGACGACAAACATGGGTAAATACCTCCAGTGATCATGTTCGATATTTATCGAAACGATCTAGAGGGAATAACGCACAAAATAATATAACTTGAATCCCCTAAGTGTCATCAAGGCCATTATTACCCGAACAACTAATCTTTGCAATTCCACAAAAGAGAACCCTAACACAGCCAATCCGAAATAAGAGCCGCTGGACTTATTTGCACAAAGCAAACTAAAAAAATAAAATAAATAAATAACCCAACAAAAGGTAAAAATAGGCAACTTCCACCGTTGTTGCTGCCTATCACTTCCGTTATTGTCGCCTCCGCGGAATTCCGAAGACGACGAGGATACCGTCCACTACCATATCGCAGATGTTTCAATCAACCGTGATTGACACCACACCACCAATGGAGGACTACGATGGCTCGATCAAAACCCACTAGGCCGCATCACGAGTCAAAATCATGTGAAGGCAGATCAGTTTCCTGAAGATAAGAGTTTCACCAGCAACCTAATCCGTCTAGACGCCGAAACCTGTGACCATGATCGACACCATGACGACAGATGAGAAAAATGAAGCATGAAGACGAATAAACTTCGGTAAAATTGATACCAAGATCGGTTGGATTATCTGGTTTATTCACTATATCTCTATGGGTACTAGGAGAAAGCCCCTTTGATCCGAAGAAGATTAGTCCAAGAAAAAAAAATTTAAAGGAAGATTTATTTTGGAAAGGAGGCTAGGATTTTGGAGATTTTGTTTTGAACTTCTAATTCATCTATTGAAATAAATAAATAAATAAAATAAAGTCCTTTTTTCTTTTTTCAATACATGTACAAAAACAAGCCTTAAAAACTTCACACAAAAAAAGTGCAAAAGTACAAGAACAACAATTACAATATAAAACAACATGAATAACGGTGCATGATATATGATATACGAGATCATAGCGTGCTTAGCTGGACCACCAAGAATAATCACATATCCATTAGGAAATTGTGACTTTTTCTTAAGTTTGCTTTCACGTAAACTATGACTTCAACCATCCCAAAGCCTTGACTTCCGCCTCAAATGCTGCAAAATCCTTTGACATGGGAACAAATATTAAGGTACAAAACTTCCGAATTTATGAGTATTGCATTTGAAATTATGATTTTGATTTAAGTCAATAATAAAAATATCATTAAACTGAAAATATTAATAAAAAATAAATATTATAATAAAAAAAATAATATTTTATGACGAGATTTCAAACTTAACAGATTGATAACCCAAAAGCATTTCTTTGCTTTCACTTCCTCTTTAGAGTTGGGCTTTCTTGGAAGTTATTACAAAAGTGATTTGCATTGCATGACAAGGTAACAATGTCGCCATCTAATTCTAAATGAGCTCACATGTCTTATAATATCCTTAGACACATATATCCATCATCATTTGTGAATTGGGACCCTTCATCACAATTCAACTATTGAAAGCTCTACGCGTACTCTAATGTCGTCATATTTATGGATGGATCTTAATCCTTCGTTGTCAATGCAAAAGATTGGTGAGTTTAATTGTTGTTCATATGTATCATTTTGAAATGCAATTTCATCAGCATGTCACTGTTTCTTTTTTAGGATAAACTACATGTCACTATTACGCTATTGATAAGATCTCGATATTATATTCTTACTATAAATAAAATATCAATGTATATTTTGAAATAAGAATTAGACTCATATATTCTACACAAAGTTAATTTAATGCCCTAACAAGAACTTCAACCATTAATACCACTTACTAAGTGCTCGTTTAAGTAGTAGTGTTTTTTATTAGTAGCGCTTTTATGACGAAACAGTTTGATATTTGGCATGCACACATAAAAGTACTTTTATTTCTAAATAAGTACTTGCGATATAAATTTAGAGTGTTTGGTAGTGAAAATAAAAATGCTTTTAGAAAATCCTATCAAATAATTATTTCATTTCATCGTTCTTATACCTCGAGTTTGTAATATAAAAAGAAAAAATTGGGAATTTATATTATGACATAAAATTTATGACTTAACAAAACATATCAAAATTCAAGATAATCATCGACAACAATAGAATGGAAAACAAATACTAATTAGATGCAAGAAGATTTCTCTCTCTTTCATCATCTACCTCTCGTCTATGAGTAAAATTGTGTTGTTCAACAATGCCTTCCTCTTCAATCCCTTGCTCATGGTCTGATGGAAGCAGCTCATCATCATCATCGTAACGTTTAAAGTCAAGATCCATCATGGAATGAATCCGTATAAAATTATGGAGAGCTGTTAATTGAAGCAACAACAATTTGAACTTGTTTTTCTACTAGAAAATTATGCATTTGACGTATTATAAAGATCATACACGGTATGAGTTGGGGGTAATGGTACTTACTTAAGGTGTATATGACTTTTATTACTAAATTTCTGGCTTCTATTGGCATTGTTTACAATTTGTGCTTAAAACTGCAGCGAAGGCATGGAATCGTAATGCCATATATATTTTTTCATTGATGCAGAAAGAAAGAAAAAGTGGTCTGGAATAGCCTTGGTGGCTTCCTGATGCGGACCAAGGTTTCTTCATCAGATCATTTTAGATTTATCGAGCCAAATTGTTCATTTTTTATCATTAAGTTACTCATAAACATATTTGGCCCAAGAGCTGGGAAATTGTGAGATTCAACCTATATACTGATATGCATTTGCCCCATTTTCTCTTGATTTTACAGTGCTCTAATTGAAAAAAAAATTCATGTATTAGGTTTTAAATATAAGGATAATTTTGGAATAAAGAAAATTTCATTTAATGGAGCTAAGTGCTTCTCTTTTTTTTTTTTTTTTTTTTTTATGAGTAGCGCTTCCACAAAGAAGCACCATTTATCTGCTTCTCAAAATTCTACTTTAAGTGTTTCTACTTCTCATCTAAAGCACTTATCAAAATTACCAAACATGAATTTTTAAAAATAAAAGCACTTTTATTCATTTAAAAGTGCTTTTGAAATTTTCAAAAGCACATTCAAACGGACCATAAGATAACGTATAGTTAATAATTCACCCAAGCAAGTCTACAATACAAACTAAATATTCCAAAAATATTTTATTTTAGAGGATAAGTAATGAATTTAGGCTCTTTACCTAAAAAAAAAATTAGGCTAAACAGTACTTAAATGAAATTAAAAAAAATATTATACCAAAAATTTTAACATAAAAATTAATTAGTCTCTTTATTTATAAAATGAAGAACAAAACAATTATTTTTTAAATCCATATAATACATAAAATTTGTGTCCCTCGTGGCCATGAACAGAAGAACCTAGACCTTTTGCATACGACAGATCCCATTAGGAAAAAGTGTATTAAGAAGTAGATTAATTGAACAACTTTTAGAATGAAGTGCATTAATTCCACAAACCTTAATTAGCTTTATATATAATTAATAATTATAAGTGGATTTTCACTCAAAGCAACAGCTGTAAGCAGAAAATGAGGGTGACTTTAGTGACAAACAAGAATTCCTCCTCCTCTCTAAATTGACGTGACTTTTCTTTTTAATTTTCTTTCTTCTTTTTTTATTTTCTAGATGGGATTCTAATTTATTCTAAAATATTGTGAGTGAGATTATGATTATTATAATTAATTTATCATAAGTACACCACTGGATGATGATGAATCATGTAGAAGTAGAACAGACATGCAATGAGACAGAGATCGCCCCCCACAACATGGCTTTGTCCCACAATATTTTGGCAACTTGAGTCGGAGGGCGTGCCCTTGCCACCACGGCAATATATAGGGCATGCGTCATCATCATCATAAACTACTTTCAGAGACCTCAGTTGAGGGAAGCAAAACTTTCTCCAACTATATCGAGTCTAAAGTAGAATATCGTTTGTATGCTTGAAAAATAGTAAAGACTAATAGTATTAGAATGGGAGGATTGGATATCATCACAAATGGGACTTCGTCAGTCCTAATTAATTACTAATATTCTAACTGAAGATGTAAGTGTAATCATTCATCTATAATAAAACTTGTATTATATATTATTAAGCTAAGAATCCGTTGGAAGGAAAGGAGGCGGCAGTCATGACCATGGGAAAGGTGGGGGTGATGGAAATGGCAAGAGTAGGCGAAAATAGTCATGGTAGTGGTGGGGGTGGGGGTGCTACGGTTGTGGCATGGTGGTGATGGAGGTGAGTTATATTATTACATGATTATTTTTGTTTTTTAAAACTTTCTCTTAAATGAATTTTAAAGTTGAAATTTAAATGAATTTTAAAGTTGAAATTTATGATTTCCAAATTCCATCTTTTCCCTCTCTTTGCACATCACTTTTTTTATTTTTCAGACATCCAATTTTTTTCTTTTATAAGGGAAGAAGTGAAGTTTATTGCACTCATACATCCGAGTTTGATTTTCCTTCTATAACCCAACACGGGTTGCAGTTGGACCAGAGACTAAACCAAATGAATTGAATTAATCTAATTGATCAAAATGTTAGAGCTGAACCGGCCCAATGTCGACCAATCCAAAAGACTGCAGCTTCCTGGCTACATGTCGCTACATGGCTGACAACAGCAATCACGTGCTGTCTGTGGAGAAATTGAATTCAAAGGACATAAGAGAACAAAAAGGAAGGACAAAGAGAAATGAGAATTTATGTAGCCCTAGCTATAGAGAAAGGGTGATGAACTCAAAATGGGGTCCTTTCTTTGTGTCCTAAATCCTAATCAACGGCCAAATTCAAGTCAACAACATGTTACATGTCCATATAGATGACGTGGTTGTGACTCTACAAAGATAACAATTACGTGTACATCTAGACACTACACATGCAAGATCACAATTGTGTTTGGGGCCTTTGGAAATTGAAGTGGAGGAGGATATAGATAAATATTATTTAATGATTTCATATTATGTCCATATGCAACTGAATTTTTTTTATGCACCGTTATTGGAGAAAGGATATATATATATATGTATATATATTGAGTAATAAATTATTTTTTATGAGAGTCATATGCGATATTTGAATCCTTTTTTTATATAATTAAAGAGGAATATTTATAGATTATAGTACTAATGAGAATACCGATCATCTTAATTTAATCTATAAGTATAAGTTGCATCTTCTATGCTATGTTGTTTGGGCCCAATTATTTGATAAAATCTTTCAAAATAGGTCGGAAAATATGAGTTATAACGAAGATTAAATAGTTTATAAAATTATAATTTAATACGGGCTATTCTTATTTGTGAGAGTAGTTTACTAGTATATGACTTTAATGATTTTGATTTCTCGGAGTGAGCCACTGCATTTAAGATATATGGAGAAATGAAAACAACGAAAAATGAAATGAGGATCAAGAAAAGTTCTTGGATCTCACGATTAATGTATGAGATTCACAATTAGTAAACTTACCACTGTAAAAATATTGATTTTTAATTTTTTTCAATGAAAATAGTGATTCCAGAATTAAATTCAGGTGACTTGATTTCCCTATTTAAGAATTAAATCCAGTAACTAAATTGAGGGAATTTGATCTTAAACACAGTGACCAAAATTGAACTTACTCGTTATGTATTATTGATTATTCTCCAAGCAGGAGCAATCTGTCATGTCATGAGCATTATGGTTGGGTTGCTCAGTACAAACTCATTAGATGGATGGTGGGGTACTCAAGTGGACAGATTCCAACTTCCAGAGATCCAACCAAATAATATGGGAAGAAAAAGAAGAATATTCTTCTTTACTCTTTTCAGAAAAGAGGAACTTGTGCAAACTTCTATCAGATTCATACATTTGACAGAAGAACATTAACAGCAAAGCAAAAAAAAAACTCCACAAAACTATGTATTGAGCATCATATCTTGTATGATTTGATATTAATGAATAGCAAAGTAGCTTACACAACATCCAAAACAGAAGAAAACAAAAATTAAGAGTAGCCCTATATAGATGCAGTTAGTTCTTGCTTCATCAATTGAATCGATATAAACCCAAAAAATAAATATAAAAAACACTATTAAGGAAAAAAAAGAAATGAGGTAAAACATAACTTTAATGCTACAAAATTTACTGTTTACTATTCACTGCTTGAGACATGCTTTTTAATCCCTTGAAGCAGCAGATGAATAATGGGGCAATCTCCAAACTAGGACTGAAGAGGTAATTTACCTATTCCAAATCCCTGAGGCTTTCACTTGTGACCCATATTTTCTTTTGGATAATAAACACAATGTCATCTCCATCCTCGTCTGAATCTGAACTGGAGTCCGCGACTGCCACTGCTTCCCAGTGCAATGTCGTTAGATAATTCTTAACGAAATCTACCACTGATTGTTTGTCGCGGATGATTATGAAACCAGTGGGTCTGAGTATGCGATCCATCTCAAGCAGCAGATCCTCGGCACTACATTCTTTCTTTTCTATGTCAGAGAATATATTCCAAGCATGGAGTAAATCATACGTCCGTGGGTATGTTGAATAAGCTTCACACCTGCCAAAGTAGACACTCGAGTTAATCAGAATACAAAATCTATCAATCCATTCCAACCCGAAATAGGAAATGAATTTAAATGGGTATAATATAATATGAATTTGCATACCAGTTGTGTACAGAGCCTATAAGGCCTCTGTCATATATCAACTTGAGCGTATTTGGTCCATCTTCGGGGACAACATTCATCACCCAAACATCCTTGTCCTTAAGAGCAGCTGCAAATGACCCCAATTTAGCCTTCATATCCATCACGTTCCTCAGAGTGTTTGATTCAATTTTTGGACTCAAGAGATTCCAATAATTCTCTACTCTGTGTCGCCAAAGTTCCTGCACAACAACAGAAATGCCAAATAAATGACTTCATTTAACAGGCTTCTAAAATTACATCCATAATGCAAAACAGTGCGAAATTACAATAAAAAACATGTAAACAAAGTATTTGCTTACGGTATCCTTTTGAAACATTTCATTTGAATAGCCAAAATCAGCAAGTCGAGGAGGAGGAGCTGTCAACCTAGATGGCCAGGGAGCCAAACCACTCCCCTTTTCTCTATGGTCATCTGATTTATGCCAAGAAAAAATATTAGTAAACAGACAAATCCATAGCCAGGTAAAATCTACACAATGGAGGCATCACCAAAATAAAGAATGATTCGTCCATTAAATAGTTCAAAGAAAATAATGACCTATATTGATGGGAAGAAAGACATTAACATAGTATTTAAAGTAATGAGACGAGGACATTGATATGGAGGTTATTCCTACATTACAAGTGTAGTCTTCGAGGATGTTGGTTATGTCATATAAACAACTAACTAACTGGAAATATGCCAATATCAGATAAGAAGGAAACACTCACGATCAGAGTATGGTGAGATGCAAGCCTCCATTGGCACACCCCAAACTGCATCTGGATCATCATCAGATCGGCAAAGCGGAGGTTGAGTACCGGGTTCTCTTTCCATATAACAATCATTTGTTAATGGTTTCTGCCAAATAACAGTTTGGTTCCTCTTTGCAGCTATTCTCCAACACATGCGCCCCACAAGTGCACTCATCTCTCTCCATATTTTAAGATCCTCCTCGTCCTGTGCATATGCTTCGGGAGATGAGTACGCAAAGTAGCCTCCTGGTCTGAGTAACCTATCCAGCTCAAGAAGAAGGATCCCATCTCTTTGAAGCCAGTCAATTCTACAACGGGAACAGTGAGCAAGTTCAAAGGATCTGCTTGGGTAAGGAAGCCTTTGGGTCCCTAGAACACCGAGATATGCTGGAATTCCTCTTTCTAAAGCAAATTGGATCTGGTTCTGATGCACATCATTGGGTGCTAAGGACATTGCCACAATATCAGAGGAAAGTAAATAGCCACCGAAACTTGCAACTCCACAGCCAACATCAAACACTGTTCGTAACCTTCCTTCATTGTTCAAATTGCTTTTTGAAAAGTTGAGCATCTACCAATTGAAAATGAAATATGATATTGTTACTTCACCCATGCAACTCAAGAATGTCTAAAATGTACCAAAAGGAGCTGAAATTCCCAAGATAGGAATACAGGTACTCACACCATATGAAATGGGTATGAAAGATCGATTTCAAGTGGAAGTTTACAAAAATATTTTAAGAGAAAATGTCATCCAACGATACTTTTTTTTTTCTGTTGAAAAAGACATTAAGGGAAGCAAACTTACATTTGCAATTGAAGCAATATACTTATCGGCTCCATAGTGAAAATGTGTGCCTCCTCCTGGAAACACTATCTTTTCACCCTTTTCAATCATCCAGTTCTGATCGGATTTCTCATGTGCAAGGTGAGTGTGAGGTATGTTTACTTTCCATACTTCATCTCTGCTCTGGGGCCATTTGATTGGGACCTGTACAATCAAGTTAACAGCTGGATGTTAACTACCAACAGAATCTGAGAACGAAAGGTAACAACCGAACATGAAGAAGTAAACACCAGTCTTACTGCTCAGCATTAGCACATCAATACCTTGTACCCTGGTGGAGGAGGAATCAAGCAATTGAACCGTCTTTCAGGAGCAGGGCAATGTCTCTCATAGTGCTCCATCAAAGACAGGTCCAGCTTCAGTCTCATTTGGTATATAAGATTTCTGTCTAAGCAGGGAATAATTTCCGAATGGCGATCATCACAAACCTTAAAATACCACGTGTAAACAAAAGAAACAAGGGAACTACATGTCACACAAAACAGGCCAAACCTTCCACAGACAAAAATAAAATCTTTTTATCAGAAGAGAAAGGGCATTTGAAGAATTGGGGGAGGGGAAGAAGATGTTCCGAGTTCAGATATATAATACTCACAGGGAAGTTCTTGACTATGGCATTGTCCTCTCCATCTTCCTGCCCATATTTTGTTGAAGATTCATCCTGCTTGCTATCATTATCATCATCCCCACCCAAATAAGATGAACCAAGCTTTCTCAAAGATAGGCTACCATATTCTAGTGCTGATGTACCACGACTTTCAGAGCCAAAAAGTGATCCATGATATACATACAGGAAACAAAGAAAGACTGCCAAAACACATAGAGCTGTGATTATACGCTTCTTTTGGGGCGGATCAGATCTCCCTCTTGTCATGTATGTAGTTTTGAAGTTCTTCTAACTAAAAATATCTTCTGGGTAATTCACTATTATTGCAAAGTTCAAGAGTTGCCTCCAAATCTCCAATATGAAAGACAATGCCACAAATTTTCTTTAAGATCCTTTCGACTAGATACAATAAACAACCTGTAAAATAATACCAAACAACACCATCAAAACTTGCAGTGCATATGAAGATAATAAGAGGTTTTAGTTCTGCTGAAACATGCATATTCAGTTCAAAAGCCCAAAGATTAAAGGTGCCATCTAGTACTACTCCCTTACAAAAATCTTCAAAAAACCAAGAAATTCTCATTCTTGGCAATCAAAATCTTCAAAACGAAAATCAAAATACAATACTCAAGCCGTCAAGTAATAGTACAGAGAGACTTATGGATGAGAATTAAGCAGCCACCTACAGTTCTATAATCACTTAAAAGGGCACATAGAAAAGAAAATCGGATCCTACCACACAACCACTAACATACCTCTCCCCAGTCCAAACCAATTCCAATACGGACCAGTTCAGAAGGGAAAACTGTATGGATACGAAAGAGCAAGTACTATCTCCTTCAAAATACAAAAATTTGTCAGTTAACAGCTCTGCCTAATTGCTCTAGTAAAAAAGAGCCTATGCAACCCACTGCAGAACATAGTATTGCAAAAATGTCAAAAATTAAATGTAAAGTTCCTAATTTGGCTCACAAGAGTTCATACATTCAATCCAAACCTATGGACCATTTATACATAAAGCGGGAGAAGTTACATGATGCTAACAAGTTCCAATTGTATCCAGTAATTGGCAACCAAGCAATGAAAGTGATTGATCCAACATTAAAAACAGAAAAGGAAAAAAAGAAAGAAAACCAATATGAACGTTGGTAAATGTTTCTCCACTAAATTGACAGCACTGTGAACCACTATATGAAATTGAACTTGCATATTGGGGGCAAAGATCCAATTGAGATATAAACAAATCCCATTTGGCATTCTAATAGAAACTCATCATTCATCAACAACCCTTCATTCTTGAACTAAAAAAACTACCAAATTCATATCAGTAAGCAACAAAACCACCAAATGAACGAAACCCAGAATGCGAATTTAGGCAGATCCTGCAAAAGATCAAAAATTTATGCAAATAGAAAAACAAGAGGAAGAGCTTACTTGAGTTTGGATCGAATAACGAAGTGGGTATTTCTGACAATGGTCCATAAAGATCCCTGCTTTAGTATGAAGGATCTAAAGTGAGAGGGGCTCTGGTACTTACATAAAAGGAAAAGGAAGGACGAGAAAAAGAGAGAGAGATCAGATCTCAAGGATATTTTTTGTTTTTGTTTTGCTATTCTATATATTTGAGTGTGAAGAAACTGAAGATAGTCTCGAGAAAGAAACGAGAGGGTTAAGTTGTGTTCAAGTGTTGCGTCAAGGTCGTTATGGTCCATCGGCACGTCCTATTTGTCCTATTCAATTAAAATTCATAAATACAAGTAGTCACTGTCAGAGATTTAATCGTAAGAGGATTTATATATTTATCGATAAATAAAAATCCTAAGAGAACTCTTGAAAACAAATTAAGTTAATATTTTAAAAAAAACTGTACTTTTTTCAAGTTTATTATTTGATGATATTTCCAATTAAACCTTAAATTTCCAAGTTTCTATATGATGGTATTTTCAATTAAACTTTATAATTTATAATAAGAGTTAATTTATCGAAGTGAACAACTAATTTTAAAGAAATTTAAATTTTGAGTAATATAGAAGATGGCAAGAGTATAAAATTAATTATTATATATTATGAAAGGTAGTGCTATATATGGACAAATTATCAAGTAGTACTGGAATACCACGACAGTTCAAGGTATTTTCATTTAAAATTTATTATTTGTTTATGTTTTTTAAACGTAGATTTAAAGATTTAATTTTTTATTTATTTTAAAATAAAAAACTACTTGTGGTTCTCTTATCCCCCATGTCGTTCTCGTCCCTTCCTCTGCTATAGTTGCCGTTTAGGGTTTGCTCAAGTTTAAGTTATCTTCGTCGTCCTCCTCCTCTTCCTTTGAAGAACAAATTTCTTCTTCTTCCCTCTTGTTTTTGGCTTGAAGAACGGCAATTTCATCAATTGAGTTCTGGGCTGAACAAAATTTTCTTTCTTCGGTTTGCCTTTCTCGTTTTGAGTTTTAATTACATCAATTGAAGAACGGCAACTATTACAGAGGAGGGAAGAGAACGACGGGGGGGTGGGGTGGGGAAGAGAACGACAGGGGGGTGGGGTGGGGAAGAGAACGACAGGGGGGGCGGGGTATGTGGTGTTGCTTATTATTACTTTGTTGATCGACTGGTTTTATTCGGACACCTCTGGATTCCACCAATCATCATTGCCCTTAATTGCCATCTCATGATGGATAATCCACCATCCACTTTATTAAAGTCATCTCCATCGGGAGGTTTCAAATTCTTAAGAAGTGCCATGGCAGTTTGCAGTTGGGTTTTTTATTTTTAAAATTTTTTATTTGATTTTTCAATATAATTTTAAAATATAAAAGGAGTATTAAATTCACATATAAAAAAAATAAATACATGACAAATTTGAAATGAAAATATCATAAATTATCCATTTGAATAAGATGCATATTATATTTTAGACAGATGTAGTGAACCATTTATTGGGATTTGAAGGTAATGGAGAGCGAGAAAGTGTGATCGTCTTTAGCCTTGAATAACAGGTGTGTACATGAAGGGAGGCCTCAGGCTGACCGACAGATCTGAAAAAGACTAGCAAATAACTAGACTTCCACTAGCTTTATACGACTTTCTAAGTCGGAGTTCCACTAGCTTTATGCTATCACTCGTCTCAATTTTAGCAATTAATCAGGACTGGTATCTGCACTTATTTTCTTTTGACAACTTTTAATATGACCATATTTTCTTTGGTCAATGCTAATCTGACCATATTAGTCGATTTCTTTTTATTGTATAATATTCATTTAATTTTGAAAGAATCGTACTATATTTTGTAAATAAATTTTTAAACAAATAGATTGATTAATTAAAACTTGTTAAGCACGGACTCTTCTATTTATTTATAGAATACTAATTGATATTAGCAGTTACTTAGTAATCAATATTCTTCATTAATTATTCAATGTGAGTTGTTTCTGTTGAAGAGTGAAGAGTATTATTAATCATGAAAAAGATTGGGGCCTGCCTTCCATGTCCGACGATAAGGTTAATTAGAGTGGATTTACGACCTGCCTTCCATCATCGATCATATATTTGGTAGCACACTAGGACTGTTAGATTAGATGAATTGTAGCTATAGTTAGGAATACATTTAGACTCGTTATGGTGTGTTATTATATGCGGTGAGTTAGTGTTATTTTAATGTCTTTTTATTTTTATCGTTTAAATGATGAAAATTTTAACTGACGAATGATTCTAGCTAATACATATGAGCTTCCGTCATTCTTTTTGTCTAGGCGGGTACTTATTCAGTTTTGAAGTCCTATTTGTCTCAAAATCCTGCCAATGAATTTGTGATTGGAACGAAACTTGTCCTTATTTTGCCTAGTGTTATTATTACTTCTAGTCATGAGTTTTACACATAATGGTGATCGATTGGATTTAACGATGAGTTTTGCACATATATGTGAATTTAGTGAGGAGTGTGTACATAAAGTTTATGTGTTATTTTGTTTGTAATAATTTGGGAAACTGAATATGAGTTTGCAATGTTTTGTAGTCTCTGTATTAGTGGTAATTATGATTTTGAGGGCGGGATTATTATATATTTAAATTTGTTATTATGTCTAACTCTACCCTATACTTAACTCTATAGAATTGATCTTCATTACGTTATCTTCTGCACTCAAGAAGAAGGTTTTTCAGTCTAATGGTCCCTGAAATCATTCGATAATCTCGCTTAATCCTAGTAGCCGTGAATCGCCTCACTTTGCCTTAGGAATTCGTATTTCTGTATACTGAATTGTCTCTTGTGTAATGTTAAATTGGGGGCAAAGTGACACAATCCATCATGGTTCTTAGGGTTAAGTGAGATCCTCCCACCCCTTAAACCCCAATTCTATCTCCAAAAACAAAACAAAAAAACAAAAAAAAACCCCATAGTCCCAAGTATTAACCCACTCTCGATCAACCCGGTTATCCACCTTCGTCCACTTTCCTTTCAATAGCCGCATTTCGTCTCTTCTATTCTCACTATCTCTCTCTTTACCTCATAATTAAGCCCATATCTTGTATTCAAATAATCCACAATCTCATGCGCTAGAATTAACTTATCTGCATTCAAAATATATATTAGATTCAATGTCGTCAGAGTCAATATCTTTAAGGTCCCAATATTCTGACTCGAAAGCTTCACATTGTCCGCCACTTCCCTCATCAGAAAAGCGGTCTTCTCATCCGGGTCCAAACCCCACCTCTTCATCGCTGTAATGAAATCTATCTTTTTTGGCTTCTCGAACTCGTCACTGAAATATGTCGCCGGTGAATGAGAGGACTAAGAGGGTGGAAGGTCAAGTAAGGTCTCCCCGACTGTCTGAGTGGTATGAGCTTAATTATGAGGTAAATATATATAGAGATAGTGAGAATGGAAGAGACGAAAGATACCTACCATAAGGAAAGTACATGGTTGTGGATATAGCTTGGTTGATCGAGAGTGGGTTGAGACTTCGAACGATGGTTTTTTTTTTTGGAGATAGAAGTTAGAGTTGACGGATTTGAGGCAAAGTGAGACAATTTAGTGTATGAAATGTGAGTTATTGGGGCAAAGTGAGGCAATTCAAGGTTCCTATAATTAAATGAGATTTATTGCACAGTTCCATGGGGATTTGGACTAAAAAGCCATTGAAAAATATATATAGTTTTGTTTTTCACATTGTTCTACTTTGCATCGTAATTTTTTTTTAGTATTAGTAATACTAATACTTTAGGGAAAAAAACAAAGGGTTATTAATACCAATACTTTAGGGAAAAAAATAAAGGGTTATTAGTTCTTTTCTAGTTCTCAAATTGATTGAAATGAAATGATGAATTTATGTTTTCGACTCTTTGTCAAT
This sequence comes from Oemleria cerasiformis, assembly GCA_037349345.1. Classification (NCBI taxonomy): domain Eukaryota; kingdom Viridiplantae; phylum Streptophyta; class Magnoliopsida; order Rosales; family Rosaceae; genus Oemleria; species Oemleria cerasiformis. Next base: position 5,990,313 of record JAZGTL010000010.1, on the reverse strand, counting down.
AAAAGAAAATCAGAATTATCGTTAAAATATAAGATTTCAATGCGCACATTCATAGTATTAAGAAAAAACAATCTCATCAGTGATAATTTTCTTTTCATTTTTAACACCGAAGATATCATAATATAAAAATCACCAACAATTGATATAATGTGAAATATAAATTAAGACTCAATAATTAGATGATGAACATAAACAAAATATTTTTAGTAACTATAAATTCAACAATCGATTTAAAGAAAATCACGGCCAATCAAAGTCACTAAATATAATAAAGGAAATTGTCACTAATGTCCCTTTCTCACAAAAAAAAACACACTAATAATCACTTCCTATATACTCAATCATATAAGGTTTTTAACTTTTGATATTTGCAATTTTTGGCCCAAGTATAAATATATAAAGGACTAATGAATTTGCAAATTTTCATTTCTCTCTCTCTCTCTTCTCATCTCTCTTCTATCTCCCTCTTCTCTTTTTTCTCTCAAGAAACAGATGAAGATGAAGATGACGATCTCCAGATGAAGATGAAGGGGGATGTTGCGTCCTCTTCTTCTGCATCCTCTTTTTTCTCTTCTCTCTTCATCTAAAAAACCCAGAAATGGTTATGTAACCAATTTCCTACCAACTAGTATATAAGTAGGAACTAATCGATAACTAACTGCGAAACCCAGAAACCCAGATGAAGATGAAGGAAGATGAAGATGAAGGGGGAGGTTGCATCCTCTTCCTCTTCCTCTTCTTTCTCTTCCTCTGCAACCACTTTTTTATCTTCTCTCTTCATCTTCATGTTTTTCTAGAAAACCCATTAATGGTTATATAACTAAGTGGTTACCAACTAGTATGTAAGTGAGAACTAATCGGTAACTAACTGTGAAACCCAAATGAAAATGAAGATCTCCAAATGAAGATAAAGGGGGAGGTTGTGTCTTCTTCCTCTGCATCTTCTTTTTTCTCTTCATCTTCATCTAGAAAACCCATAAATAGTTATGTAACTAAGTGGTTACCAATTGTTATACAAGTGTGAACTAATCGGTAACTAACTGCGAAACCCAGAAATCTAGAAACCCAGATGAAAATGAAGATGAAGATGAAGATCTCCAGATAAAAATGAAAGGGGAGGCTACGTCCTCTTCCTCTTCGTATTTTTCTTCTTCAATGTTTGGTGACGTGGATGAAGGTGGGATGAAGATGAAGGTGGTTTTCTGGATTTTTTTTCTAGGTTGAAGATGAAGGTGGGACGGGAGAAGATTGGGGAAAAAGAATGGGAAGTAATTAAGTGTGAACTAACATAATTTTTTTTGTTTATATATTTGGGGCAAAAGTGCAAATACAAAAACCAAAAAACCATATTTGTTTGAGTATATAGGAATTTATTATTAGTGATTTTTTTTTGTAAGAAATAAACATTAGTGATAATTTTCCTTTTTAATCTCGCGAAATCATCGAAGTGACAACTTTGAAAATAATAATGGAGACTAAAAAGGGAAGACACACACTATAGCATAAATCACTTCTCATCTAAAACAATCTCCCTTTGCTTCGAAATGAAGCTTAGTTCAAGCTGGAAGCCGTCCTTTCATTTTTATTTTCTTTATTATTAGCCTTCGTATTTGGTTGCATATCACCACAATCACCAGTTTTCATTTCCTTGCAATTTAGATTCCAAATTTCCAATTGACCAGGTAATTAATACGTTCATATTCTAAAAGGGTCTCTTTTAATAATGAATCATGTATTTTCTTCATATAATATCGGATGTCTTAATATATGGTGGATATGATTATTTCAAAATTTTAGCTTTGTCAATTATCATCAGCCTATATTTATAAACGATATTCCACTTTTATTTAATTTCAGTTACTATAAGGAAAATTTGAATTCAGATATATGAACAAAAAGTCATATATTATATAGCCAATTAAAACACACAAAAATGGTCGACATTTAAAGTTATATTATAATATTATATACACACTCTCTCTTTTAGGTGGTGGTGGTGCTGGTGCTAGGGTGGTGGCAGCCGATGATTGGTGATAGTGGTGGCGATGGTGTTGTTGGGATGGTAGGGTGGTGGTGGCGGTGATGGAGGTTGTGGTGGTAGAGATAGTGGTGGTTGTGATGGTGATGGTGGTGGTTGGTTGGGGGTGGTAGTGGCGATGGTGGTGGTAGGGTAGTGGTGGGATCAGTGATGGTGGAGGTGGTGGTGGTTGGGTGGGAGTGGTAGCGGTGGTGGTGGTGGCGGCAGCGGTGGTGGCGGCCGGTGATGGGTGGTAGTGGTGGATGTGATGATGGTGGTGTTGGGATGGTAGGGTTGTGTCGGTGATGGTAGAGGTTGTGATGGTGGCGGTAGTGGTGGTTGCGGTGGTGATGGTAGTGGTTAGGTGGGGTTAGCAGTGATGGTGGTGGTAATATAGTGGTGGTGGAGGTGGTGGTATTGGGGTGATGGTGATGGTGGTGGTGTTAGGGTGATGGGGTGGTGGTTATGACGATTATGTCAATGCTAATATTATGGTGGCCTCTTACTTAGTATTTTATGTATTTTATTTTTTTTGATTGTATCCTAAGATTTAGAAAACAATAATTTGATGTTTTATAAAACGTAAGCAAATTATTATATTATGTGTTTTTATTTTTTAAATTTATTCTTCAAAAATGAGTTGCCAAACGCATTTTACAGTTATTTTTGTATCTAAAAAAGAACTATTTTACAAAACAAATATCAAACGGGCCTAAGAGATTATTTATTTAAAGTACTGCAAATCTTTGCTTGGAAGATTGATGGTACGGATTTTCCAAACCAATGGGCTGAGCCCAAGCCCAACATGAAAGCCCAAGTGACCCATTTTATCTATCAATTTTCCCCATGTAATTTGTTACACAAGTTACACAGTTGTAATAGCAAAAACTTGAGCTCCCGTCTCTAATATTATATATTGTTGTAGTGGTATTCAGAGTTACTGTATGATGAAAAATCTTAGGTCAGATGAGTGTAAAAAGTAAAATCATTATCTAATATATGTATCTATATCCTCAAATATCGTTGCAAAAAAAATAAAAATTATGGACTTCGAAAACATTAATTGAATTTGGGCGAATCATGTTACATTGTTTTAGGGTTTTAACATTGTTATTGACACAATGTAACGATCATCACAATTTTACAATAATACTTGTCATTATTGAAGACATCCTAAAATTGAAATTCAGGTCTCACCATCTTGAACTCTTAGATATAATAGGTATGAGGTATCGGTGGATGCATCATTTTAATAAATTTGTTATCCGACCGTCTAGATTTAAATATTTAAAATTTTAAAAAAAGTAATTTCATTCAATATTTATCAAATACATGCAACAATGTTTGATTTTTTTTTTGGCCGGTCAAAACAATCTACGATTTACTTTCATAATTTGGTAGAGCAATTATTTACTGCGGAGTTGTGAATAGATTTTTTTTACCGTACAGAAAACTGTGACAATAGTAAAGAGGGAACAACGATTTGACGGCCACGATGAAGTCACGTGAATGACAGAAATCAGTGTGGGATCAATGGATCATGCTATCGACCGACACGAATGACAGAACAGCACGTGCGGCCAGGAGCAGCAAAAAATTGGAAAAAAAGGTCATTCTCTACTAGCTCCTCTTTCGTTTTTGTCACTCTCTCCAATGGGAAGTGACTGAACATGAAGCAGTGGACTGAATTTCTCGTACCTGTTTCAATTTTAGTATTTTTTTTTCCATCTTATTCTCTCTTCTTTCATGGTAAGGAATTGAGGAGAAAAATAAATAAAAATAAAGGTTCCTTCTGCTTTTGTTTTTCTCCTTGTAACATAATAGGGGTTGGATTCTGAAAGATCTAATTTATACTTTAATAATCTCAAACCAGAAAAATGATGAGCAACAAAATTTCATGTTTGTGTGAGATGAGTTGTTAAAATATATTATAGAGTCGGGCTAATAATTTACTCTGTTCGATATCAATATTGCTCATAATTTTTTAGTATTATTTCTGCAATCTGAGATATATGTGTGTGATTTTGTCATAAAAGATTTTGATGTTGTTGGAAATTAGAATCCTTTATTATATATTGTATTTACTTTTAACATTTTTTCAATGTGAGAATGTGAAAGTACAAACGTCCCATATTGAAAAGTTGCACAATATTATAAGGGCTTATAAGGAGTTGGATCTCTCCCCCCATAGCCAATTGATTTTGAATCGGAGCCTCAATTTCCTTCATCCAATACGTAAGATTCTTCGACATAAGTGCCATAAATTAAATCCTCGAAGGGATAGCGTGAGAAGAATCTACTTCAGTCTTCTTCACCATAATCCTAGTCTTAACCCCTTTGTTCCAAGCCACTTAATGAAGATCGACCAATACACCCAAAGTTGGATCAGTAATCTCTACCAAAGAGAGCACAAAAACTCCCAATCTGGGCATCTGAAGTATTCATGCGAATATATATATATATATATATATATATATATATATATATGTATGTTGGAGCCAATATGACTTAATATCAGGCTACTACTTAATAAGTTAAACGACATTAATTATTTAACTATTAACCATTTTGGGCCCCTTCACAATGTATTCTCCTAATATAATCTTGACACGTGCACATTATTATATTAATTTCCATATAATCTAATTCCAGTTGCTGGTAGGTAATGCATAACAAATCAACAAGGTAGCTTTCTCCTATCTTTTGGTTCTCCTTTCACCAACACTCATTTATATGCATATATATATATAGTGAATATGGTTGTGGTTGACATGTTTTCAAATTAAAAGGGAAGCTAGCTAGCCAAAGAGACTCAAACTTACTAAGTATGTTGAATGAGAAACTTCTAAATACCAAGAAATTTTGTGTAGAATATTAGTGAAAAATGCTTTATAAATAATTGAATAAATAGAGCGATTATAAGTAATTAGTTGAGTAACTAGCTAGCAAGGATGGACATGCACCACATGAACATAATAAAACTACTACACAAGGAATTTCCAAAGTAGTACCATTATAAATGCATTGTATCTCTATTCATGTAAAGTTCCTTAATTGGTACTTTCATGTTCTTCATTTTAATTAATTTAGCCTAAATCTTTAGTACTTTACATTCATCATCCAAACATAACCTAAGAGATCCATTTTTTGATCAAGAACGATATCATTGTATATCATGAAGAAATGGTACAATCATACCATCAAAATCAAGCTATGACAACAAGACCCACAAGCCAATATGGTAATACTAACACGGACAAAGCCGCATTAACAACCCACATCACTGAAATTATGAAAAATTACAAATCAATCCCACAAAGCCCAAAACAACCAAAACCCTAATAGCGCCTATAACCCTAAACAAACTTCCTCCACTAAAAGAAACATCCACCGTCGCCAAACTTATCACATATGGTCTTAAAGAACTTGTAGAGCATGGCGGATATGAGGAAGGCTTGATCTCTAGCGATCCAATTACGCATAATCGCGAATAAAGGACAAAAAGTCTTAATCTAACTACTGTGACCAAATCCAATGACAGATATTGAGGCAAACTCCTCCAACAGTAAGGTAGAACAAGATTTAGGGAAAATAAGAAATTTTAAAGGAAGATTTTTGATAAGGGGATGGATTGAAAAAATAGCAAAATAACATGATGGGGAATTCAAATCTGAGCATGGCTCAGACCATACAGTCACCACAAAGGGACTCTTATTACTAACCCAAAAGAAAAAGAGGAAAAACGATTGAGGGGAAGAGGGAAGAAGGTGATCTTCTCCATCTTCCCTTTAGTTTGATTTTTCTTTGGGATTAGGAGGAGAGAAAATGGTGGCTAAGGTTTTCTTGTCGTGCTTAATCTTTATATTGGATTATAAATCTAACCTAAGATATCAGTTATTTCTTGGTTATGTCAATAATATAATTAAACAAATTATAAAACCAAAAGTACATGGATATTTTGATTTATCTTTTACTTTCGTGGAAAATTTTCCTTCCACTAGTGCTTCCTATGTTTTAACAAATTTTCCTCATACATTTCATAATTGGATATCATATATATCAACTAAATGAATTATTCATCATGAATATATTAATTCTCAAATAATTGATTATTTATATATATTGAGTAGGAACTATCAATTTTTTTGATACATTATGACTAAACGATCATAATCTTATTAATTTGATAAAGATAATCTTGAAATAATAATTTTAAAAATAAACGGTTTCGGTTATGACATATATAGTAAATAAATTTACTAATTAAACTAAAAGGATAGAACAAAGAGATTGTACAAACAATAATATGCAATTATTGTTCATTCATGATTAATTCTCTACATCCAAGCAAATGATTTAATACTGGGATTTTGTTTTTTCACATGCTATCATCTTGATTGTCATTTGCATACAATAGAGCAAAGAAATGAAAATTCAGTATCACAAAGGGACCATGGCCAACCTATATTATATATGACTTATGATGATCAGCAACCCATGACAAACTAATCACCTCTTGTAATAAAAAAAATATAAGTTAATTGATAACTACGTACATTGTGCATTACTAAGCTAAGGTATGTTTGGATGAAGAACTTCAAAGTTTTTAGGAATTTATGTTAAATTAGTTAAAAATGAAGAACTTCAAAGTACTAAGGGATTTCAAAAGAGCATAGCTAAACAACTAGATAAGATGAATGCCAAAGAACACCTTGATAGGTGTTACTTACGGATATCATCTAAATGCACTACAAGAAATTTGAGATTGCCCGACAAAATTTTGCCCGACGAAGTAGTTTTCGCCGCCTAAGTACATTTTTCCTGACGAAAACGAAGGCTCGCCGGGTAAGGTGTTGGCGAGAAGAATAAGTTGTTGGCGTGTAAAATAGGAAGGGTTGACCCGACGAATAAGTTCTATCCGTCGGACAAGATGAGACTTAACGACGAATATTGTTCGTCGGGCAAAACTTGGCGTTGACTAAAGTTTGTCCGACGAATCATTAAACGTCACCCTGCGAATATGCTTCGTCAGACAAAAGTCTAAACACAATAACTAACCCAGACGCCCCTTTCTTCTTCTTCCTCTCTGCCTACAATCTTTCACAGCTCACATATCTCTCTCTCTCTCACTCGACTCATACACTCTCTCTCTCTAGCTATATAACATCAACAATCATCATCTCATCACCATTTTCACTACCAATCAAATCATTTTCTCTCTCAATATCCAATACCAATTTTGAAGGTTAGAGAAATTTAATTTTTTTAATTTTGAAATTTTGATTTTTGATTGGAAACTAATTATGTTTTGTGTTTTAGGAAATTTGTGGTTGATTTGAAGGAATACTTATAAAAAGGTATGTGTGTTTGCCTCTCAATTTAATTTTGTTAAGATTTTTGGATATAATTATGTTAGAAAATTGTGTATTTATTGTGGAAAATGTGTAGAAATTGTTGAAATTTGGGTGGGAAATTAGAAATTTTTTTAGGAAAATATGAAAATAGAAAATATGATATGAAATTAGGGAAATAGAAAATATGTTAGGAAATTAGGAAATTAGAAAATATGTTAGGAAAATAAAAAATATGTAATGAAATTATTGACATTAGAAAATATGTACGGAAATTAAAAAATATGTTAGGAAAATAGGAAAATATGTACGGAAATTAGAAAATTGTAAACTCTGTGATATGCATAATTAATATATGATTGTATTTGTGAATTTGTTTTGATATTTTTTGTAAAGCGCTTTATGTAGTTTCGACGGAGTGAAATATGTTCATATTTAATAATCGTTTATGCGAAGTTAATTAGGTTGATTAACTTCGTATAATGAAATTCAATGAAAACCCTTAGACCCGTTTGAGAGTCAGGGAATCGAGTTGATTGACTGACTTTTGAATTGTCCATTTATTCGGACAGTTTGAAGGTGCGCAACTATGTGTTGTATAGTTGCAGTCTACGAGGTTAGGTTTCGATTGTGGGAAATTCAGCTTGTATCCCCTCAATGTTCTCCGAATGCATACTAGATATTTGTTTGTAATATCTACGTCGTGCATTTGGGGAACTGTAGGGAGATGCTGCCCAATTTTCTCTCGATCGAAATTTAGTCTTGTAGGTCGCAAACTACACAACACAGAACGTGCACTCTCGAATGAGATATGGCCAAACCACCGGAGGCATAAGGAGACGAGCTACTTTTGATATTAACTTGTTCTAATTACGGGACAATGTTAACTCGATTACTTACGTTGACTCTATTTTGTGAAAGTAGGCACAATGGACAAAGGTTGGATGCAAATGTTGGATAGATCTTCTGATCAGTATTTGGATGGGATCGACAGCTTCATTGCCTTTGCACGTAGTCATTGCAGTGATGAAAGACGTATCAGGTGTCCGTACCGTAAATGTAACAACTACAGTTGGATGCTGTTGAATGTGGTCCAAAATCATCTGGAATGGAATGAGATTGTACACAACTACACTAATTGGATCTATCACGGTGAAGAAATATTTTCCGCATCGACATCTTCGGTTCCCGGGACCCATCGGGACGAAAGTGCTTTTGGATGGGCGATGTGATAATGATCAAGTCGTTGAGTTATTAACCGATGTTTTTCCTCCCGCATAAGATGATATGGACGATGAGGCGCCCAGGTTTCAACCCGAAGACTCTGAGCTCCATTACGAAAGATTGTTGAAAGAAGCTCAGCGCGAATTGTACCCCGGTTGTAAATTCTTTTCGGTTCTAAAGGCAGTTGTGGAGTTGATGCACATGAAAGTTGAGTATAATCAAATGAAGAAGCATTTTGATAACATGATGGACATCATCATCCGAATGCTCCCTGAAGACAACCATCTGCCTAAAGATCATTATAGCTTGAAGAAGTTATTGAAGGGCCTTGATTTAGGGTATGTCAAGATCCATGCATGCAAGAACAACTGTGCATTGTTTTACGGTGAATTCGAGCAGCTTGACAAATTTCCCGTGTGCAATGAGCCTAGGTTTCAAAAGAACAAGGTTCCGAACAAGGTGTTGCATTATTTTCCATTGAAGCCAAGGTTACAAAGATTCTACATGTCGTCCCACATAGCCCGTGATATGAGGTGGCACAAGGATGAACACATTGATGATGATGTACTGAGGCATCCGACCGATCGAGAGGCTTGGAAGGAATTTGATAAGATGTATCTCGAGTTTGCCACGAAGCCAAGAAATGTCAGATTAGGGCTCGCTACTGACGGTTTATTACTTTTTGGGAGTTTTGCAAAACCCTATAGCACTTGGCCGGTGGTTATGGTTCCATATAACTTACCTATTTGGAGATGCATGAAGAAAGAATTCACAATCCTCAATACTTTGATACCGGTGCCCAAATCGCCGAGTAATTCCATCGATATTTATTTGCGGCCGTTGATTGATGAGCTTGTGGATTTGTGGGAAAATGGTGTCTGAACATACAACAAGTGCAGTGGAGAAATGTTCAGTCTACGAGTGACCGTAATGTGGATAATTAATTATTTTATTGCTTATGGTATGTTGTCGGGGTGGAGCACCAAGGGCTATCTTGCTTGCCCGACATATGGACCATACACACGTCCTTTTGGCACACATCGAAGGTATGCTACTTGGGTGCGAGAAGTTTTCTGCCTTGGGATCACCAATGGTGAATACAATCTGACTCATTTGATGGCAAATTAGAGTTACGAGCTCGACCAAGAGAGAGGTCCGATGATGAGATATTTTCCAAACTGAATAGTATATATGACTTCGTCACATGAGGACCAAAACTAGCTGAATAGGAAAATTGGACAAAAAAGAGCATATTCTTCCAGTTGGCGTATTGGTCGAACTTGAAAATCAGACACATCGCGGATCCTATGCACATCGAGAAGAATGTTACTGAGAGTGTTGTGGGAACGACTTTACCCATTTCAGGCAAGTCAAAGGACACAAAAAAACTCGTCTGGGTATGCAAGAAATGGGGATCTTGCCTAATTTGTGGTCAAAAGTCGTCAATGGTAAATACATCATGGCTCATACAAGTTATACATTTACACCGGAGAATAGGAAAAAATTCCTGAAGTGGTTGCAGAATGTGAAATTTCCCGACAGGTACGCCGGTAACATATCCCAAAACGTTAGCATTGACAGTGGTACCATGTCTGGTATAAAGAGCCATGGCTATCATGTTTTGCTACAACGACTCATTCCGATTGGTATTCGGCCCTTCTTGGAGCCTGGTGTTTTTGAGACGATAGTTTATTTGTCTCAATTCTTCCAGATACTATGTGCTAGATCGTTGGTAAAGGCAGACCTCGAAGCAATTAACGATGATATTGTCTATATCATGTGCCAGCTTGAGCAAATATATTCACCTGCATTTTTTGATGTAATGATGCACCTACTAATACATCTGCCGGATGAGGCAAACCTAGTTGGCCCGGTGCATTATCGTTGGATGTATCCAATCGAGAGGTATAACTTATTCGTGATTTTTGATAATATTTCCTTACTATCATGTATATATGTGAATCATAATGTATGTTTCCTTGCAGAATGTTAGGTACGTACAAGCGGTACATCCGCAACAAGACATGTTCCAAAGGCTTTATAGCGGAGGCGTACATTGCAAATGAGGCACTAACATTTTGTGCGATGTACTTTCAGAATGTTGAAACTTCCTTCAATAGGGCCTCACGCAACGACGACGGTGGTCAACGTCCAGAGACCATATCTGTATTTTCCCAACCCGCACGACCATTAGGCACTGGTCCAGTTTCGGAGCCGTTCACCAATAGCGACATGGAGGTGGCTTATTGGTTCATAATGAACAACTATGACGAAGTATGACCCTTCCACGAGCAACACGAGGTGTTTATGAAGACCCAATAACCTTCGAATTGGGAAGAAATTGACAAACAACTGTTTCCACGTTGGTTTTCTGAGCATGTAAGTCACAAATTTTAATGTCTCAATTTCTTAAATTGTTTTTAAGTTTACCAATTTCATTTCTTGTGTGTATCTTACTAGATGACACAGATAAAAGATGACAACTTGCCAAATTTCAATAAAGAATTAATGCAGCTGGCCATTGGCCCATTTCGAGGAGAAATGTACGTTGGTTGTCATGGTAACAAAGTTAATTTCGTGTGCATAGAACGAGACGACAAATTGTCTATGAAAAACAGTGGGGTCTTCGTGTCGGGGGATGGGGAAAATGCTGATACGGGGTTCTACGGTAGATTGTTAAGTGTGGTTAAGGTGTTATACTCAGACCGCAAGGAAGTCGTCTCGTTCAAGTGTCATTGATTTTATACGAACCCAAGTATCCCAGGTAGTGTCATTAAAGATCAGTTATGTTCCTCTGTCAACACAAACACCCGGTGGTTTGAGAGTGATCCCTACATCCTCGCTAGTACGGCGAAACAAGTATTCTATGTGGATGATCCAAAAGCTGGTGCTGGTTGGAAGGTAGCTGAGATGGTGAATCATATAAATATTTGGGACTTGGATGACCGATACCATGAAGAAGATGGGTAAATAAACGATGGCCAAATCCTTTACCAGGTGGATTCCTCGGCATCCACCCTAAACGTGGATGGAGTACGAACCAACGACATCATCCCACCAATTGCGATTGATGGCCTTTTTATTGATCTCGGGGAATTAGAACAAATTGAAAGTGATTCTGAGGAGTAAAATATTGTGCATATCTCGGATGACGAGCGTGATTAGGAGAGGGATAACGAATCTGACACTGAATGAAAGTTGTAAATAAATGATTTCATTTATATATGTAATATCCATCTTCAAATCAATAAATGTGATTTATATGTATGTTTTATGATTTCATTCATAAAAGTTTCAATAAATATTTTATGTACTAAAGCCACAAACTTTGATGTCCTCATCCCTTATTCGGCTTCCCAACAGTTCATCTTAGTTCTTGCCCTGGAATTACCTGTAAGTCATGTCCCTGATACTTACACTGGTCAGTTTCCGGAATGAAGTGATGAAAATTTTCTCATGAACAATCAAAATGTCAATTTTTATGAATGCTTCAATAAGCATAGTCGGTTTTGACCTTTTTTACTTGATAAAATAGTGTATAGAATTTAGAGAAAAATGGGTCAAAATCTTTGTCCGACGATCAAGCAAAGAAACTTCGTCGGGCAAATGATTTTAACTTTGCCCGGTGAATTTCTTTGCTTATTCGTCGGGCAAAGGTTCTGACCCATTTTTCCCTAAATTCTATACACTATTTTATCAAGTAAAAAATGTTAATTGACAGAAAATGCGATGGCTATAGGATATTTGGAATCAAAATGTCAATTTTTATGAATGCTTCCATAAGCATAGTCGGTTTTGGCCTACTATTGACCCTAACTAGCTCTCTTGGTTTCAAAGAGTGTAAGATCAAAAAAGATATATTTGGCACCAAGCTGGTATCTATGATATTCTCCAATTCTCCAAAATTTCCATTCCGTTTAACAGACCCGATGGCCCCCCGTTTCATGCACTTTCTATTATTTCCATCTCCATTTCGGATGGAAACTTTGGCATTGAAATTATCAAGTCTACCAGTTTTTCTTCCTTTATTATAAAACATAATAGAATTGACGTAGTTGTGACATCATAGCAAATAACAACATCGCGAAGTGAAAAGTTAGTAATGAAGAGCTAGATTACAAGTGACTAATGCATGTTATACACCTGGTAGCAGAAAAGAAGTCTCTCACCATATAAATGTTTCATTAGGTAATTAACATATGCATGCACCTCGCCTTCTACGATCTGCAACACATCAAATGAGTATGACTGTGTGACAACGAGCTACTGTTGAGTGGAAAAACAGATCCCTTACCAAATTCATTCATTTACATTTATAAAATTTTGACAAAAAACTGGGTTAGACAATTTGCCCGACGAATATTCATGTACCATTCGTCGGGCAAAGTTGTCCAATGTCTAATTATTAAACAATGTTTTAAAATTATTAAAAAAAATTTCCAAATTATGGGTCAGAGGATTTTCCCGATCAATATTCATGTACTTTCGCCGGGCAATATATACCAGACAATTTACATTTACTTATTAACCAACGTTTTTAAAATACTTGCGAAATGAAATGGAACGATCTAACCGTCCACCTTTATTGCACGTACTCATATATTGCCTACACGAAAAATTACCCAATTTGGAAATCCCGCGATTAGGTAACGGTGCGTGACGTTTCAACGGTTACAAAACATTTTTTCACCATCTGACGATTTTAAATCCTCGAAACCTCACAATTTTCGACAGGAGAGATCCAGGAACATAAAACCACAAAATGAACGGTTGGATCGGTCAAATCAATCATTTGAATATCAATAGAACCAAAACTTCGAAAAATGTAATGAAGTTTCTTTGAAGTGTTTAAACTCCTTGATGAATATGCTTATTTTACGATTTTCAATAATTTACAAAATGAAATGGATAAATCTAACCGTCCACATTTATTGCACGTACTCATAGATTGCCTACGCGAAAAATTAGCCAATTTGGAATTTTCGGGATTAGGTAATGGTGCGCGACGATTCAACGGTAACAAAACATTTTTTGGTGATCGGACGGCTTTAAATCCTCAAAACATCAAGATTTTCAACGGGTGAGGTCTATAGACTTAAAAGTAACCATTGAACGGTTAATTTTTTGAAATTCCATCGTTTGAATATCAAATTAACCGAAACTACGAAAAACCCATTGAAATTCAACAACTTAACGATCGAGGCACATAAGCTCCGTAAAACATGACGATAACGATTGATGGAGCTTTAGGCACGTAAAACCAAAAAATGATCGGTCCCGATCTTTAAAATTCTATCGTCGGACATGGTTTTTAGATCAGCCAGAAACTCAACAACATAAGCATCTTGCTCGACGAATTTAACCATTCGCCGAGCAATTTTTCAGAATTCGTCGGGCAAATATAATATATTCGTCGGGCAACGTTAAAAAAAACGCGCAATTTTTTTTTTCACGAAAATTTCATAATGTTTGGATTTAGTGATTTAGGGTTAATGTTGATGATTTGTTGAAATTGTGATGTTTGGTATAATGTTATGAATTTTGCATATGATTTTTGTTATTATTTTGGATATGAATTTTTTGTGAATTTTGGATATGTGAATTTTATGAAATGTGGATATGTGAACTTCAAAAATTTATGTGAGTTTTTTATATGATGTAGGATATGTGAGTTTTATAAATTTTGGATATGTGAATTTTATGATTTTGGATATTATTATTGGATGTTTGGATTAATTTGTAAGTTTGGTTTTATTCCCAAAATTTGGATTTAGAAATTTAGGTATAATGTTGTGAATTTTGAGTTTAGTAATTTAGGTTTAAGTTTGTTTGGATTAATTAGTATTTTAGGTATAATTTTGGTTTGTGTTGGTTTTTTTTAAAAAAATAGAATTTGGTGGTTTTATTTTTTATTGGCTAATTTACTAATTTTCAATAAAAAAAAAAATTTGTTTTATTTATTTATTAATTATTCGAATTAAAAAATGTTGGTTAATTTTATATTAATTATTTTAAATTTCTTATTGTAGATGTAGCATCGCACCTTGATCACATCTAGGACCTGCCCCCGCCCTGATCCCGTTGATCTTGCGGCGGAGGAGTCAGCCCTTGCCTTGGTAGCCTCCACAGCGGCGTCCGTTCAAGCACCGATCTCGGATTATCAGCTACCCGGTGCGCGATCGACTCGTCGACAGCACAGTAAAAAACGGGGGGAACCCCGTATCGACTCCCAGCCCCTACAGGACGATGTCGGAGCAAACGAACCGGAGACTGTTGTCGAAGCACTCCCTAAGGGTAAGTTGATTATTTATTTATTTAAACAACCGTTTTTATTTGTTAATCATATTTTGTACTAATGTTCATCGAATTTGCAGGGAAGTTAGTGAACGTGCGCGGGATCAATCGGGGTTTGACATCCCAGCGAATTTGCATGACAACGAATGCAAAGATCCCGGTGGTGTATGTGCCTCACCTCATGACAGCAGTCGTAAAAATCCACAGCCTAGTGGTGCATAACATGGGCGCGATTCTTCGCACCACGCCCCTGATGATGGGGGATACTTTTAGGAACCAACCCCCGGAGGAGATCACGCGTTGTTGGGGAGAGTTATCGGTACGCGTTTCTCCCTTTTTTTATATTATTTTCATTATTTTTAATTATTTTACTAACTTTAATAATTTATTGCATATCAATTTTGAGTTCAACCTAGAGGACATTGACGTCAGTAAATACCTGAGAAATCACTAGCAGTTACGGTACGCCAACTGGAAGTACGAGTACCACAAGTACTACAAGAGGTGGCCTTCCCCAGAGGAGTTAGACGGGCCGAAACTAGAAGGGTGGTTGTGGTTGTGCGACCATTTCGTGTCCCCCGGCTATGTGGTACTGACCACCTAGTTAATATAATTATTGTTATTTTTTATGTTATTTTCCATTTGAAAATATAATTATTGTTTTTATTAATGAACAGAGAAAATAGGTTGCCAACACATCATGAAAGAATTCATGGATCCTTTATTGAATTGAAATTTAGGTATTGAAAAACAAAGGGAAGTGTATCAATGGAAAACTCACAGGTTAAATAAGAGAAGGAAAAGAGAGAAAGTTGTGAGAGTAAATTTGAGTATTTTCATTATGTAAAATGTCTCAATTTATTGAGTGACTCTCTCACTCACTTTATACATTACACACTAATACAATGACTTAATATTGCCAATACAATGACTTCATATTGCTAACACATCAAATTGGGGACCGAAGAAATTCAACCACCACGGGGGGTCGCGATCCTTATCGGCCCGGCAGGAGGATCGACGCGCCGGGTCAATGTTCCCGGAGGTGGCTTCCTGGGGGCTAATGTACGCTGGCCGGGGCAACCAGGAGGCTGATAATATTTACGTAAGTTTATTTTTTGCAGATTAAACATTAATTTTTAATTTGATAATTATATTTCTAATTAATATTTATTCGAATTTGTAGGCGACGATAGAGCAAGACGTCCAGCAGACACAGGTTGAGCTAACGCAACATTATCCTGACGTGTCGTTGGAGCAGCATCTACTGGATCCCGAGAGGTCGATCGCCATCCTGGAGCGACGACTTGGTAGGCGTCCAGGGAAGATCGTCCAAGGGGCGGGCGACGGGATAGTTTGGGATGTCTCCAATCACTTTTCGAGTTCTTCCAGGTGAGCCGATCCCGAGGAAATGTCGGAGCTCAAGAGAAACTTTGAGACCCTCCAGGCCGAAAACGCAGAGGTCAAGGCCCAAAACGCGCAGATCCACCCTCGCTAAGGTGCTTAACCGCTTGGGTGAACGTGGGCTGGATGAGCTTCTGTCACAGCCTCAGCCCCCGGCCCAATAATTTTTATAAATATTTTTTTTATATGTAAAATCATAACATTAATTTTTATAAATATTTTTATTTTAATTATATATATTTATTTAATTAAATAAATTATTAAATATTAAGATTTTGCCGGACGAATTTTGAATTTTGCTTGACGAATCTGTTTCGTCGGACAAACCTGTTTTTCCTGTAGTGATAACTTGTATTTAATCATTTGAAATCTCTTGGTAACTTTGAAATTCCTAAATTTCTTGGAACTTTGAAATTCTTTATCCAAACATACCCTAATAGTTGTCTCAAAATATAGTAAGGAATAAGGATCTATATCTTGCATGACTCAAACTCTACCTCCATTACAAATCTATAATAAGTTCAATGGGTACGTACTCTATATATGGTGGATATATATACATATATTCGAATTAGTTCTCTTAAACTCTAAACTTGTTATGTATCTTGTATATATTTGACTTCGAGGATTCAATTTAGAATCCACAACCTATATTAAAATGCAAACAATATCGATTAATTACAAAAAATAATGCATTTCCCTTCCTTTTTAATTAAGGCTAGTTTTACAAAAAGTGCAGCATGCAAGGTTGTGAACACAAGACTTCATATATATATATATATAACATAGGTGCCTAAGTGTTTTACTTAAACTAAACTTGGGGCTTGATATAATATAAATACTTCAGTACTATTTATATATTAGATTCTCTCATGGATCTCATTTGTTTATGACTTCAGTACTATTTATATATACTATTTAAGCTTAATATTACCAGGAACAAGACATATATATATATATATATCCATTGGCATTATAATTAATAATACTATCATATATATAGTGGTATAATATTATACAAATTCTATATTTAATTTCTCACAAGACATGAGACAAATGGGTTGTGGATTTGCATAATAAATGAATCACAGCACATATATATTGGCAAAGGCCCATCTCCCTCATGCATATATAGTACTGAATATAAAACTTTTGAGTCATGCAAACATCACTTGCGCGCAGAAGCTCCATCCTACACCTAATTATTAGCTTATTATAATTGATCTTCTATCATTTGCAGATTTGCAATTAGTAATTAATTGAACGTTAAGTTGTACGTGCTCTTGTAATTGGGTTGAGCCAGTCTACTTCCACGTACAGTGATATGAAAAGCTAACAATAAACAGATGTATACACATAGTGCTAGACAAATCTGACACAGGTCCATCCCTCAAAAGTTATATATATATATCCACCAAATTTTGCTGAATGATTTGCCAACACCCATTAAAAAATATGAAAAATCTCCCAAAAGAGACGCTGAACTTGATCTCCATATCTCTTGCTTGTCACGAATTGGAGAGACTTTAATTTATAGTAAATATATATATTATATACATAGCTATGACACATTTCATGCTAGGATAATTAAGGTAATGTTGGATCAATTAATTAACTGGATGTAATATGAGGATAAACATAGTACTTGCAGCCGATTCACAATTCTTAGAAAGCTTTTGCACTCTATTTCAAACTGTGTAAATTACCGACACTCGAAAAAAGTCATCAGTATTAATGTTTTTTAGGGATTACCTCCCTTAGGCAAATGCAAAAGGCTTTATGTATATATGATTATATGGCCGGTACTGCAAATAGTGCTGCCCTAGATCTAAAAATACCCATTAACATATATATATATAGCTAGCAAAGACAAATTATGTAATGCTAGAGAGAATTAAGTAATGAAGATTTTGGTGATCCCAAAAGACCACACAGCTTCTTACTGACTTGGAGGCTGAGCAGCTGGAGGATGAGTTGGAGGCAGCATTTCTTCAACTTGAAGACTATTAGTAGTAGAAGTACTACTATTCTGCGGCGGCCGCTTCCTCTTCTTCTTCTCGTAGCTGATTCCTCTGGCTTTAGCTTGAGAATCGCGAACCTCACGGAGGTAAAGCCTGACAGCACGAGCCCCAAAAGGATTGGCCTCGGGCTTCCCTCCGTGCTCCTCAAAGGCCGCCCTGAGACGGCCTATGAGGGCATCAAGACTTCCCCAAGCTTGGCGGAGAGGGCAGGGGCAGGGTGCAGGAGGGTTTGGGTGGCCAAAGAAGGGACAAAGCTGGGTGTGCACTTTGGTCTTCCCAAACTGATCCAAGTACCTCAGGAACTCGAGCACGTGAGCCCCGCTGCACCGAGAGAGGGAAAGTGGCGGCCTGTGATTCCTGAGGTACTGGCCAAAGGTGTTCCAGTCTCGCCGCTTTTGGTTCTCGTAGCGGCTGAGAGTGGAACCTGGAGATGATGAGGAGGAGGAGGATGAGTTGGAGGCGGCGGTGGCGGTGTTGATGTTGATGCTGGAACTGCTTGATGAGTTGGAAAGGTCAAATTGTTGAAGTGAATCCATGGATTATTATAATTGAGCTGGATTCTGAATTGATCTAAGCAGATTGAGGATGATATATATATATATAGAGAGAGAGAGAGAGAGCGGGAGAGAGAGAGTAGGGTTAAGCTATATATAAATTAAGGGTTTCTTGTGTGTGTTTTTTGTAGCTATATTTTCTTTTGAATATATGTTTGTTTGTTTGATGAATACTAGAAAGGCTTTGAAAGGGTTATGATGTAAGAGTGGCTTTTGTTCCTGACTTTGTTTTGTGGAAACATTTCGGGAGATTGCCAGATATATTTTTCCGAAAAAGGGGGGAGCAACTCAGTTCCTTCAAGGCCTACAAAACTCAGAGCTCAGACTTAATTGAAACCTGTAAGAGAGAGAGAGAGAGAGAGGGGTAAGTGGGTAATTAGTGAGTGTCTCAAGTAGTCGGGTAGGTCTAGGTTGTAGGTTTGTGTTTGAAATGGAAAAGAGGTTGAGAGTGAGAGATGATGGCGATGGAGACAAGGATAAAGGTTATGGGGTTAAAAATTGAAAATATAAGATGGAATAACATGATTTTGTTTCTTCACCCTTTTCTATTGATTGACAACACCTTGTCTTTCAATGGACTACTTTGCCCTCCATTCATTCACCTTCATACTCCATTATCAAACTTGTGTTTACTTTCTAGGAAAAATGATCTCAGCGTCTTTAAATTTCATACTAATTTTAATTATTATTTATAAATTTTATTATTAGAAGTAGACATTTCTAAATCATATCTAAATATGTAAATAAAATCATTCCGTTAAATTTTTCAACGATTTATGTTAAAAATAAAGATAAATTTGTAATATTATGTGTGTTTTTTAATATAAATCGTTGGAAAATTTAACGAAATTATTCTCCTTTCACGTTTAAACATAATTTATAGACGTATGCTACTAATAATAAAATTCAGGGACGATAGCTAAAATTACTGTAAAATTTAAAGACGATGACAATCATTTTTCTAAGTAATTTTTACAAATTATTAGATGATTACTATTGCATTCAGCTAAGCTAAGTTGGATGAATGAAAAAAATAGAGTGATAAAGTTACTTCATGAATTTGGATCCAAGGTTTTCGTTTATATATATATCACACTAAATATGTTTTATTACAATCCAAACTAACATTAATACATGTGTTCTTGTGTTATAACATGAATCTCTTTTAAGGTATAATAATAATCCATTAATATTATTGCCTTATATTTTAATACGTGCATGAACTAATTGTATATACAAGTGACCATGATAAATGTATAATATACATGCCCACAATATGACAATATCAATATTAATTAATAAATTATCCGAAAAATGTAATTTTGAGAATTTAGAAGTTTCAAGTACATGTATTGTAATATAAATAATTACTGAACGAATATTTATTTAATACAAATATTTCTCTATCCGTATATGCAATTTATTTTGATAATTTGTTTAAAAGTAAAAAATATTTTTACATTTAGTATATATTATAACCGAAAAATAATATATATATATATATATTATATTGTTTTAGGATTTATAGCCCTATTGTGGCATTTCAATCTTGTATGTCCTACCTGGAGCTAGTATGAACTTTTTTCTCTCTTCGAAACTCTAGCCTTCGTTTTCTCTCTTTTTAGTCCCAAAGAAAAAGCAAATTAAGGGGGATCTCATCTCTCTCCTCCCCTCAACTATTATTATTTTTTATTTTTTTGGGTTAATAATAATAGTTCCTTTGTGATAACTGTATGGTCTGAGTTATGCTCAGATTTGAGTTCCCCATCATATTATTTTGCTATTCTTTCAATCTATCGCCTTACCCAAAATCTGCCTAAAATTTCTTCTTTCCCTAAATCTTATTCTACCTTGCTGTTGGAGGAGTTTGCCGCAATATCTCTCATTGATTTTGGTCACAGTAGTTAGATTATGATTTTTTATACTTTATTCGTTTTTATTCGCAATTGGATCGTAGAAGATCAATCATTCCTCATATCCATCATGCTCTTCAAGTTCTTCAAAACCAGATGTGATGGGTTTGACGAAGGTGACTGTTTTTTTAGTGGAGGTAGTTTGTTTAGGGTTATAGGCCTCATTAGGGTAAAGTTCATGAACGATTTAAACCATTTAGCCTTTTTCTGAACAATTACTTAGTTTTCTCAACATAAAGAGGCTAAAGCCAAAATTAACACACATATATATATATATATATATATATATATATATATATTGTTGCTAATTTGCAATCAATAATTGAAAACCAAATTGTCATTACGAGTTTTCTTTCAGCAATGTGGGAAGTTGAGAGAATTTAATTACCCCAATTTTATGTGACAGCAGCCTCTTGCACTTGCTTGAACTTCATACGATTAACCTCCAATTCTAAACCTATTACAGATAAATCACTTCATTCTTAATTTAACAATACTTTCAATTTTTTTTTATATTAAAAAGTGTTCAAAATTCGAGATGTTTTAAGTTTGAATCCGTTTATGAAAAAAAATTTAGTTAACTTTCATGATTTTTGTGATGATGAAGATCTGTCTATGTCAAGAATCTAGATATCTTGATGTGTCATGTCAAGATCCATTAATTTGAAAGAGAAAATACCAATAATGTTTGAAATGATAGAACGATAAAATACATTTGAAGTGAAACATACGTACAAATTAAATCATTTTCAGATGAAAAAGAGCTTCCACTTATGGTGATTGGATGTAAGGAAAGGAAAAGCAAGGTGATGATATTTTTCAACCTAGCTTAGTGCATATATGACGACTTACCAAATATATTTCGAAAGAATCACAAGCCGGGTTGATAATTTAGGTGGGAGTTTTCTGGTTAATGTTTGATTTTCGTGTTTACGTTTATAACAACAAATCTCTTTGAGATACGATTCTAAATTTTTAAAATTAATTATTATTATATAAAATTTGTCTGATATCTCAATATTAACAAAAGATTACTCTGATATCTCAATATTAACGGAAGATTACTCTTATATTAATTTATATTGAAAAATCTTCAAATAACTTAGGAAAAAAATGCATATTTCTATAGGAAAGCCATCACGGTTCAAAGATGCACTCATTGGCTTTCCAATAAATGTTCTCACAACATTGACTCACCAATTATAAAATATTATCATTTTTTCCCTTAATTTTACGGTGCTATATATACCACACAAACTATAGGGCGTGAGATTAATGCTTTAATGGGAGCAATCCAATTGCCGCAGGAGAGACTAGGTTACATCCCTAGAATTGCCAACTGTGTGGCGCATAGCTTAGCTAAGGAGGGACTTAAATCTCAGATTAAAACAGCTTGGGTGCCTTCTGCACCGCTGTGGCTTCACCCTCTCATTGAGAGGGATATGGAGGATTGCTTTTTGTTTGTTGTAATCTTGTTTTTGGGGAGGTACTCTTTTTCCCTCACCGGATTTATTCCAGACTAGCTGGGTTTTATGGTGAGGATTTTAATGAGGCTCCAAGCACGTTTGTGCACCCATCCAAGTGTAATTCCTCCCGTTATCAATGAAACTTTCATTTAGACAAAAAAAAACTTGAGTCTTCTCAATTAAGATAGTTCACGTGAAATCTATAATCAAGATTTGCTGGTTGTCCTAGGTATGCTAGTCCACACCTGGATGCAGTATCCAGATAACAACCAGCATGCCTCGATTAAGAAACTCACGTAGACTATCCAAGTCAAAACGTGTCACCAATAAAATTGTATTAAGGTGACTAAATGTATCTTTGTTGTCCTACATTATTTTGATCAATGAAATGAAATGAGAAGTTCAAACCATGCAAGAGTTTCTAATATAATCCATTTTTTTCGATGAATTTTTTTATTTTATTTTGTAAAAACCCTAAAAATGACATAGTTTTGATCATTCGTATTCTCTCTTCTTTTTGCTTCTACTCTCCCTGTCACTCACAAAGTCAAACAGTAAAATGTGATTAGAGGATTACTTCGATTGTACGCCAACTAATTAAGCATGTAATCTTCATAATATTCGAGTTAGTACGTACAAGATTATATATGTTTCTTCTTTAATCAAAGGCTTAATTTTAAGAGATCAAAATCTCAAGATCCGGGCAGCCTCATATATAGCGGGCAAACAGATATATAGCTTACGTACCCGCATTTTCACCCTTTCCTTTTTTTGTTTTTTGGGTTATCTCTTTTTGTTTTTTTTTTTTTAATTTTAAAAAAAGGAAGCAAATTTGTACTATAGAGATATCATGTCTCCAACTTTTCAAATATGGGATATTGTGTAAAGAAAAGTATAACTTTCGACAAGCCCCAAATTAAACCCCATTTTAAAAGTACAAACATAGAATTTACTCCTTTAGGTTATGTTAAGATTATAGATTCGGGCTAGCAATCTACTCCTTCCAATACATATATTTATATTATCCCCAACTTGCCAGTATTATATGTTTAGTTTCACATGTGTAGGGTTTTATAACAAAAATACATTAATGTTGTTAGGAGTACAACTACTTATTATATATTGTATATTCTTTTTAGATTCTTCTGACGTAGGATTCTTCAAGAGGTTATCAGGGACGGTTTTTGAACTTGAATTTTAAATAGACTAAATTTCATGCTAGATGTAGAAGAAATTCGACGGTACGAGTGAATTTCATTAATAAACATATAAAAAGATACTTTTAGGCAGGGGACGTAATGAACCTTACCCATCAATGCATCTATATACATAAATAAAAGTTTGATAGAAAGAAGAAGAAAAAATTACAACAAAAGTCATAATTAAAAATGCAATGCAAATACAAATTATAACTTTCTAATTTTAAATTGTATCATTCGAATTATTTATCTCTCCCTTTCGCTCTTTGCCTATTCTGTTGTAATAGTTAGGTTTGTAATTTTGGTTTTATTTTTTTTGTCTATTCTTTTATTATAGGACTGCTGTTTAATGAGTATGGGTTAAGTTTTTTTTTTTGTCTTTTCTTTTATTTTAAGGCTGTTGTTTAATGGGCTTGAGCTGAGCATTTTTTTTTTCAAAATTATGATATGAGTTAATTAGGAAACAAATTTTAATTGTAAGGAGTAAAGTCCTTTCAGCCCACAATGTGGCCCCATCCTGCAGGTTATTAGTTGTCAATTTTACATTAGACATATGGATTATGATTTTTGAGCTACAATTAATGTAATGAAAAATTTATGAGGAGATGAGGATATATGTGCATGTCTAAGTAAGAACTGAGGATACATTCACACATGAGCTGCCACACCAAATGATTTAGCAATGTGATAAAAAAAAAAATTTGTCTACTTCGCATATTCTTATAATTTATAAGGCATTCCAAATTTTATTGGTGATATTTTGACGCAAATAATAAAAGAGAAATAGATAATTTATTTTCAACAAACATACTCATTTTATCTTAAAAAAAAAAAAGACTTACTCATTTCTATTTACTCTTTGTATTTGAGCTTTTTAACTCTTTTTTGACTTTAGACATTTGTTATGTACGGATGTCATGAAATCTCTACCCTACATTGTAACGAAGAATTCTTATATCGACGCATTATAATGCATCAATCTTTACGGAATTGATTGGGTAAAGCTATTCATTAGGTTAATATATATGCATTTACAAATAGATAAATTGTTCAAAAAAGTGATTTTCAAACTCATTTTCTTCTTCTTTTGTATTCTTCCGTTTATTTCTGTTAATTAATTTAGTTACTCAATCTAAGAGTTAAAAGTAAATTTAGTTAGTAAGTAAGATAATTAGGCCTAAAAAACTCATATATATATATATATATATATATATATATATATATATAACACCAAGTGAATCTAATTCATTTATGTTGATCTCTCTTAACTGGAAACGATATTTTATCATTTCAAATTGAAACTCACAATTTAAATCAGTATAATTTGAATTTCACGTACTATTTCGTGGCGTAGGCTTGTCAAGATGCTATTCAACAATCATCTCTATCATCTATTTTACGTTAGAAGCAATATGATAAACTAGAATGATGCCCAAAAATGCAGCAGCTATAGTAACTTCCCACCAAAGCAACAGAATTATAAGCTTGAAGAAAAAAGAAAAACACAAAAAATAAAAGGAATATCTCCTTTCAATCCTTATGGTTTGTGGTTGACAACCATATATATAGTATATATAAATGATTAAATAATTTCTTATTCAGTTTAATATATATATATAAATTAATGTAAAGTAAAAAAGTGCAAGAAATGCAGTAATTGGGGCCCTGCCATGGCCACTCTTGAGTCTTGAGAAGCTAGATTCGTAAGATGCTTTAATCATGTATGGCTCTTATAAGTAAGGGAGAACGCACATTCTTTTTGCCATTCTTTAAAATACAAAACCCAACAAAGAAAAAATGTTGAAAAAAGAAATAAAGAAAATTATGGCATTCAAGAGTATGTGGCTGACAATATCCAGATGACCAAAAACCTCCACAATTTTTAATGAAGCCCATAAAATGAAGGGCAGTGGAGCCTACAACAACTACATGGTGACTGGTGCCCTACAACCCACTGCCATGACCTCATATTTGTTTAAATGCTTGGCGTCATGGCAACTTGGCAGCAGTGCTCTATGATAGGGGTGTCAACTCCCACATAACCATGGGGCTACCCCACTGATTCTCGCCCCAACTTGTTACCCAAAGAAAATTAGAGAGGTATCGGGTTCGAGACCGTTGGAGGTTCCTTTCGCCATCGGATTGTGAGGACACCTCCTATGATTCAAAATTCGGATCAATCCACAATAATTTTTTTTATTAAATTTGTAAAATGATGTATTAACTCGTTTAAAAAATACATCAATTATCAATATACGTATTAAATTTTTATAATTTTAAGTATGGACTTATATATTATGAATATATTGATCGGGTTTGGGGCATGAACTTAAAGGAGCCTCATTAAAACCTCACCTTAAAAGCCCAATTATTCTGAGAAAAATTCAGTAAGGAAAAAGAGTACTCCACCCCTTACATAATCACTAAAACGTTAAACAGAAGCTTCAGAATCAATCAAAACATCAAGCCATGGTGGTGCAGGTGCGATCCAATTCACTAGATCTTGGGATTGCAGCCCTTCCTGAGCCAGAGCGTGAGTCACCTGGTTGGAAGAGCGTGGAGAGTACCATTGCTGAGGTTGCAGTCCCAAACCTCAATCAGATATGAACATATGAGATGAGTGAAAACTATAAATTAAGAAAAAATTCCAAAACCTCAATCAGATACGAACATATATAACTTGTGTTGCAAACCCCAACATCTGTTTGGAAATGCGTTTACTTTACAAATAGAACTTACAACCCAAATAAATCAAAACTAAGAGACACTCCTGTCTCGCCAGTACTTGGGCAGCCTGATGAAATTGAAACTGTGGAGTAAATAATATGCAGTAAAATTATTAATATGTACCTTGTACAGAAACCTCAGGTGGGGATCCCAACATGGTAACCCAAACAGCTTCTTCAAGGTGTTCTGGTTCAATGATCACACAACATACAGCCTTACAACCTGGTCAATCTTGGCCCGACAAACGGGGCAACCCCATTTCTTAGCTTTGATCTCATTCAAACAAGACATGCATCCGGCCATATGCCCACACGGGATGCAAGCTCCTTCAACGGGAGCATCCAAACAGATCACACATGCAGAACTTTCACCTTTCTTTTCATCATCAACTTTGGCAGGTGTATCAACACTCGGGGAAGGAATATCAATAGGACTGGAATCAATAGATGGATAGTAAATAGGAACCTCATCAAGACTAGCATCTGAAATTGGTGGAGCTGACGGGATTACATCAGAAGCAGGAGCTGTTTGGACAGAAGAGACATCCTGGATTTCCATGTGCTGAGTTGACTCTCCACCTTGGCTGCTTTCATTCCTTGTCTCGCTGCTACTTGCTTTTGGAGCAACAGGTCCAACTGGTGCACCCCAACCATTATAGCTTCCAGTACTCGTGGAGGCTGCGGCCCAGCCATTATCACTACTCGATGAACTTGCTTCATGGGTTGGGTGTGCATCAGGAAAAGGTGGTCTCTCCTGTGAAGCAGACTGAAGGGAGGCACTGATAGCCATGGCCAACTCTAAATCTTCTGCAGCCGGTGGTGCAGTTGCTGGAACAGCTGGGGGCTGGCTGTTACCTAAAAATGCAGGACGTGCCTGAAAAATTGCACAAATTTAATATATAACAGCCTCCCAATCATCATGCCCAAATTGCAAAGGATGACATGTTAAAGAATGATAACCAGAAAATATAGGATTAGGGATGAATTTCTGAAGCATGGTTTGACTGCTGACTGTTTGTAGAGATTCTAGGAAGACCATAATAGTGTATGACATAGTATATCTATTATCTAAAAAGTAAAGAAATCAGTACTATTTCAGAGCCATTTTACAAATCACATATCCTCCCCCCCTTTATGTCTTTGCCGCAAGTCATCTGTGGTGTCATTCTAGTGTCCTTTTGGTGTCCTTGAGTGTCATAGTGTGTCAACCATTTTTGTTTCATTTCTTGAGTCTTTTAAAATGCTTTTAGTTTATTTTTGAAGTATTTTGGTCTAGGTGGACATTCATAAATTTCAAGAAATTAAATACTTTCAGTAACACGCATTCATAAATGTTCTCTGCCCTACTACATGGCAACAAAAGATGCTAATGTTAAGCTTCCACCAAGGAACTCACTGCAATGCAATTCAATGATCCAAACAGTCTATATTTATGTTAATCTTAAGAGTGATTCTTGTGAAATATTAGCCAAATCAGTACCTAAATAGCCATCTTAATCGTCCAGACAAATACAGTCTATCAGAGAAAAATGAAATCAGTTTGATAATAATCAATTTGGATATACTGCAAACATCCTCACTTGAAAATTCTCCTATATATATATATATAAAGTATGTAATTTGTTGAGTTAATTGACAGCATAGAGACCTTTGACTTTTGAAATTCAATTGTGGCATATATGAAACTGGCGACCTAAGTATTTTGTGGCTCACGTGTCTTAGTATTGAAAGAAAAATTGACGGAGTTTCAATTTGTGATGATCTATGCCCTCAGCCCTTTTGTTGATGACAATAGAAAATCTAGAAAAGAGTGCTTATTTATAAACAGTACAAGCATTTTTACTAAGGAAAAAATCACTTGAGAAAACTAATGATGTATTCCTCAAAAACAAAAATTCCATATCTACTACCATGGTTCAACCAACAAATTTTCACGTTTAAATATTGAGGCCACGGCTCTAGACAGATAACAGAAAAGGACAAGATCTGTGCAGATGAGATTTACCTGTGGAATTCCTTTGCATGCATTGCAAAACCACTGAAGTTGTTGCTTGTCATTTTCAACTGCAGGAGCAAGTTTGATATGCGTTTCTGCAAAGAAGGAAATCTGAGTTTGAATGGGATATTATCATCAAAAGAAATCTAAAACTCATGGGAAAATACAGCAGTTACACTTCATTTTCTTCCTAGCTAGACCGAAAGCCAATCAAAGATAGGAGGCTGGAGAATGGCATCGATACATTACTGCAGCACTTAATTTAGAAGATATCCAATCTTCTATTTAAGTGCTTCTTCAGTCACTTTTCATGACTTGATTGGAAGACATTAACAAACAATGTACTTACGCCTAAGTGTTTGATGCCTACACCTAGCCTCTCGAGAGATGTAAATGCTTCTTCTCCGCCTCCTGCCTCTTGGGGCTATGCATGGACATAGAACTCGATTAAAACAAGAGTGCCATCAACTCCCAGATTTATAGCCTAAATAAGTAGGGTTTAATTTTACTCCTAAAGAATTGTTTTAGAATCAAGGAATTACTTGTCGAATTATCATGAATTATAACGGAAGGATCAGACTTGTGCAACTTTGGTTCTTCCAGATTGACTTTCCACAATGCAACAACCATCCGGGGTCGGGCATCCTGCTTATTCAAAAAGAGGTCAACATAAGAATATTATATTAAGAGGTCCAACTTCTGGCCAAAATATAAAACAAAGGAGAACACAAAACAAGGGGAGGGGGGGGGGGGGAGGCAAACAAACTAACAATAATGCAGAAAATCTGGAAAAAAAAACTACTTAACAAGAGTCCACACATTGTCTTCTGCACGATACAAGTTAAATATCAAAGAACAGTAGCTATGCTACTTTGCAAACTAAGGAAGCCAGAACATAAGGCTTTTAGTTACAACTGATAGAAACCCATAACTTGTGAATACAGTAAAAATAAAAAGTAGTGGCTCAATCTTCACCACCAGTCAACAAGGCTTGGTGAGGCTACCAACTCACCAAATCCCTTGGGGAAGTAACATCATCTTTTGTTATGATTTGCGCAAAAGAAATAACTAAATGGTGAAGTCATTTTATTCCATTTATTAATTAGGAGAATATTAGGAACGCATAAAAGTTCAAATGAATTTGAAGACAAGAAAAACTTGATGCTTCTAAAAATAAATGCTTATACGAAAGGCTTGAGCTTGGGAATTAAATAGATGAAAGAAAAGAAAAAGCAAGGTAAGCGCTGCTGGTCCCCCCAAAAAAG
This sequence comes from Oemleria cerasiformis, assembly GCA_037349345.1. Classification (NCBI taxonomy): domain Eukaryota; kingdom Viridiplantae; phylum Streptophyta; class Magnoliopsida; order Rosales; family Rosaceae; genus Oemleria; species Oemleria cerasiformis. The sequence continues at coordinate 5,960,883 of JAZGTL010000010.1, read as the reverse complement.
CAGTATTCAATTATTCCCCCAGTGTTATTGAGAAGGTTAGGAAAATGTGCTATATAAGGAAAATGAAAGCAATATTCATAGCAATTAAACAATATCAAAAAATTTATCTGTCAAGTTTAACTCATCCACTCATTGTATTTATTTTCTAATTAAAAAGTGCTCTTTCTTTCCTCAAAATAAATAAATATAAAATCAACTTAGTGCCAAGGGTATCGTCTGCACAACCATTCAATGTAGCCTACATTAGAAGTGACTTGAATGCAATGTATGAGTAGAGTCGCAATGCCAAGAAAACATAAAAGCATATATAGCGCCTAATCCAACTATGACTAGCAGACTATAAAGAGAAATACCTGCATACTAGGATATATGGCAAGCTCCAACTTGAAAGGCTTAGTAGGTTTGCGGGAACCACATGGCAAAACAACAACCCAACTGCAAAGTATGCAAATTAGGCAATCATGTAACTTTTAGACAATTACACAATTAAAGATAAAAAATAATTAAACTAAGTGAGAGCTATAGATTATGAGATCATGAATACGAAAGCAAAACAACCAAACAGAGATACTTCAAATGACATCACTTGTCCATAATACTCACACTTTTCTTGAAACCCACTGAGGATTAAGTAATTCAAGAAATCCAGGCCCATAAAGCTCCCGCAGCCAACCAGAGAATAAGCAAATATGCCTCTACAACAATTGAGAAAGTAAAGAAACAAAAAAGAAAACAAGAGAGAAACAGTGAAGAACCATCCTTAGAAGAAGGAACGGAAAACATACTAAAATATTGGAATGGAAAAAGTATGCATAGAATGACACTTCATACTAAGTTTAGACTTTGATATACCTCAATTGCACGGACGACATTGGTGTGCCCTTTTGCCCTAGCAACGTCAAGAGGACTTTGACAGTCATCATTCATGATTAATGCATTTGCTGAACATTTTTAACAAATTATATATTAATGCAATAAAACAGCAGGGTAAAAAAACTGTGTAATTGTAACATGGTAAGCTTTATACTGCATTCAAATAAGACTGTGCAGAGGTACATTGATGACAGAGTTGCAAACCTCCATTTGAAAGAAGTAAATTAACAACATCTTCTAAGCCTCTTTTAGCTGCATGATGCAGAGGAGTCCCAGCATGACGACCTAAAGTGCATTGAGAAGAGTACAAAGAAAAACAACGTGATGCAAGCCAAAGATCAAGGTACATGTGCTTATAATAACATTTCTCAAAGAATACCACGCATTACAAGATAAGTTGCCTATACATTTGATAAAAGTGAAACACAATAAAATTTCTCAGGAGGAGAGCGAGAGATCGGAAAGAAATAACAAGTTGAAGTACAAGTAATCTTAGTGTTCCATTTTCTGTACAGGGTAAAAAAATTCAGGGCAACAATACAAATAAAGATCAATGGTACTATTGGCCTTATTTGGAGGAACTCCACATCATCATGCAAAATTTGGAGGAAGAATTTAGACTTAGAATCTGCATTTTAGAGGAAAGGTGTGGCTACAAACTATGGCCTGGCCACTCTTTCAAAATTGCCCTGGTTCTTGGTAAAAACTCTACTTTGGCAGGTGGTACAGTTAATCATGAATCTATGACCTCAAAATACCAACTTTATTTTATTTGTTATATTTTTTCATTAACCATTCTTTTCATTGTACTAGTACATAAAATTCAGCATGATCAACCCAACTGAGATGTTATCAAATTGTAATTTATTTAATAACGTATTGATAGGAAAAAATAAATAAAATTTCACAGGGAGAAACTCCAAACTCAGAAGTGAAACATACCAGGACGATAAGCATTGACGTTTGCACCGAGTTCAATCAAGGCTTTTGCAACATTATGAAGCCCAGGATTTATACACGCCACGATCAATGGGGTTTTTCCCTCTTTATCAATCCACTGACCACCAAAATCACCATAATCATCAATAATTCAATAACTACTACCCAAAAAATCCAAAATTTTCAACAATTATCACTACCACCACATTCTGATTAGACAATAATCGAAAATTAATCTCCTTCTGACTACCTCAAGGCCTGCACCTTCTCTTCGAAGGGCTTTGATCCCTTCGATGTTTCCATAGGTAACTTGCTGATGGAGCAGTTCGTCTTTGGATTGCTGTAGCCCCATTGAAATCCCGCCAAGAACAGCAATAACCTTACGGGTTTTGATGCAAAACTTGAGAGGCCTAGGGTTTTAAAATTCAGGAAATCTGGGAACTACAATAGTTTCCAGGAAAATCCAGTGGAATGCTTCCCTGGAAAATGAAATGGAAAGCGCTGTGCTTTCTAGGAAACTTGTTCAATATGAAAATAAATATATAATTGCTTACAAATAATGAAACAAGTAGACCCTGAAAATGGATTGAATTCCTTAACAACGAAGATATTATTTTTTTCATAGGTCTCGTCTTGGGTACATTTTGAAATACAAGTTTTTTTTTTTTTCCATAACCACTATTTACAAAGTCACTAACTATTGATTAGCAACTAAATATCAAATTTATTATATATTTTTAAATATATAATTTTATTGAATTAGGCGTCCCATATTTGTAAATTAAAATGATTTTAATAAATAATAAATAAATCGTACTAATATTATAATCTATTGATAAAATTAAAATTTTGAGTTTTATTCTCATAAAAAGCGGAATCTATACATCAATATATCACATAACAACATATGATTATGTGATATTGGATTCAAATAATGTTGTATTATCTTTTAAGAAATTCAAAATATGTTATATTTGAAGTGGAACATAAATTATTAAGTTTAAAATTGGGTGACGTGTTTAAGACTCTAGTCTCACCTATTTGCATGATTTTGAGGTCGACTCTTTTGTTGACATAGGAGATACGACAAGATTAAGGGGTTGTATTGAATTCAGATTTATATAGATAATTGTAGAGTTTTTTTTGTAGTGATTGAGTTTTATAGATTTATTTATTTTCATAAACTTTTACATAGTTAATAACGGAATTATATAAGAGTTATATGATAGAATTTTGCATAGTCATACTGAGTTTTATATAATGTGATTGAATTTTGCTATAATTTGATAGGTATTTTTTTTTGAATAATTATATAATCAAATCATAATTATTTTTTTACTAAGAATTTCTCACTAAATTAAAATAAAATACTATATATAATGTTCTAATATATTTTTTTGGCAATATATAATATTACAATTACAAAAATATAAAAAATTTTAACGACCAATGAGATTGAGGCTATGACCGTCAGGAATCATGCATGCCTTTGAAATATTTTTTTTTTGTTTTTTGTTCTTCAAACAATAAATATATTCATGTAAAGTTTATATTATTTAGTTACTTATAATTCCAATAGAAAGTAATATATGATAATAGATATCGGTAGGAGACATGAATTTCATTGAGTCTATTGAAAAATATAAAAACCGCAAATAATATTTTTGAAGCCTTATATAAAATCAATAGAAATTCGAGAGAGGGAGACTAGAGAAATCAAAAATTTGCTAAAGCATAGTTTACACTAAAATGTTACTCCACAAAACTCTACCATTTAATGAAGTCTACAATACTCATTGATGTTTTGAATACACCAAATTTTTATGGAGTTATGAAATGTCGTGATTGAATACATCTCAACTTTTAATGATTTTATAAATCTCTGTAAAAGTATAAATTGAATACCTCAAACTTTTATTAAGTCATAATTGAATACATATAAACTTTCAGAGACATTTAAATTCTATGAAAGTTTTAATTGAATACACCCTCCTAAGACTTAAATATACCAAATGGGGTAAGAAATCGGATGCATCACATATTATGTTAATGAAGAAAAAGAAAATTACCCACATATATATAAATCAAATTAATAGCTTTCTAGAAAAATATAGGACATTATATTAAATAGAGACGAATAAATACATTACTTTTCGTTTAAAAGGTCAATCCAGTTTATCTAGGAAATTTTATTTTCAATGATTTTAATATTGAAAAATTATTACATGATATTGTGAAAAAAGTGACTTGGAAAAAAAACTGTTTTCGCGTTTATTCATACTATTACATTATGCAACTGTAATAAGGTACGAGCTGCAAATAAAGAAGAACACAACAGACCTTATACGTCTGGTTTTTTGTTGAACGTGAAAGATCAAACCAACAATAGTTACATCAATTACATGTTGCTGATACAGACTATCAACTCGTTTAACTAACAACATTTCAAAAATTATAAAAAGACAAAACAAATTTCAATTTTTTTTTCTTAGAGACGAACCACTTTCAATTTACAAAAAAAAAAAGAAGCCAAAAAATAAATCTTCATTCTCAAGATTCCCAACCTGTCCAAACCTAAGTCATAAACCCTCAGGTTCTCAACGGTCAACCACCACTCCCCAAACCAAACCCATAATTAGGAAAGGACTACCAACAAAAAATTTAGGGCCCATTTGGATGGGAAATTTTCAAAATTTAAAAATTAAAAATTTAGATGAGATTATAAAGTTGAATCGTTTGTTTAAACTATTACAATAAGTCAATATTAGAATCAAGAACGGAAGAAAAGAAATAGACATATAAAGTGGCTCCTTGCACATAAATCTACCAGGTGGCTGACATGGTATCATTTAATAATTACTGGATGTCTAGGATTTGAGCTACACAAACGAAGAGAACCGACTTCATGTCGAGATTGCAAGAAGTTCATCTACCATACAAGTGCAACAATGGTATCAGATTACCAGACGCCAGAAACAGCACAGGGGAAAATGAGATCACAAGATTAAAATGAATGAAAGAAATATAATGAAGCTTTTATGACTTTCAATTGCACAACTCTTCTCAATCATTCTACGAAAAGAAAAAAAAAGGTGGTTTTCTCTATTTTTCTTCTGAACAAAGATAAGTTTACACACACCTAAACTGATTCATACACTGCCACTCTAAAGCAGATTCTTCATCCTATTTACCCTGTAAGAGACTAAATTATGAAACTACGTCGTCGAAGGAGGGGCCGCCTCGCTGTTTTCCTCAGCAGCAGGTACCACCGGTGCAGGACTGCTCGCTCGGGAGGCGGCTGGAGCATGCTGGCTTGCCTTCGGTTGACTGTATCTCCTAAGCAGCCTATCTTTGTTATTTGTCCACCATTCTTCTGCCTGTTGTGAACTAAACTTTCGTTTGCTGCAAAAGAAGTCGGAGATTAAGTTTAGATTATGGAAATAAATGAATATGCAGGCGCAGACAGTTATAGCTTGATATACATTGTTGATCAAATCCACAACCGCTTAAGCTTTTGGGATCTTGTAGTTGTCTAATAGGACGAGCTTGAACTTGTGACCATGAAAATCAACATAGCAGTGGGAAATGATGACTAGAGGTTTTAAACTCGAGGCCTCCTACGAAAACAGCTCTGATATGATCATGTTAGACAGCCATTGGACCCCAAAAGCATAAGGGTCTAGTGGCTTTCTAAAACAAAGGTGTAACTACTGAACATTGTAAGATGAAATGGTTACCTGAATTTAACACGCCTAAAAATCCTAGCACCATTTTGTAGTTGAAGGAGAGTTACATAAACACCCGGTTCAAACTGTTCAATGACTTCCTTCTGTCCGGTCCGCAATGTTGATGATTCAGGTGATTTGGAATGCCTTTCTGAGCTGTTGTGATGTGCAGCCTCCGCCTGGTCTTCCAAGGAACTTTTATCGGCTCCATAATGTTGGTCGAGCTCTAAGCTTGATCTACCAACATTTGTGTGTACAAAATCTTCAGCTTGAGTACGCAATGATTTAAAAGTATCAGTGTCAGTAATCTCAGCAGGCAACTTATCTTCCCAGTCCTTCACCTGCATGATAAAAAGAGGATGGCAAGAACACATGACATCAGCATATTTCAACTAAAACTGAATCAATGGGGGCAGGGGCTCAAGGGCTCATATAGATATAGAACCCCCATAAAAATACCACTAGATCGATCACCAGTGCTTGTAGTCGTCAAATTGTGTGTATATGCTACTGAAAAATAATACTATCCTTATATTTGGCAGTTTTTGCATACAAGTACTATTTCAGGTCACAGAACCAGACATTATGTGTTAGTATAAAAAAAATTTGGGTGCATAATACCAAATAGGAAAGTTTTATAAAAAATTTCTTAATTATATTTTTACTAATGACATTCGAATAAGAACTTTAGAAAACAATGACGTTGGATATTGAGTAAATTTTTATAAACCTGTTCGGCGATTCTCTTGAGAATTTCGCCGGCAGCTTTCCACTTAGAATATTGTTCGTCTGCTAATGAACCAGCTTCTTTAGCATGTTTATGCAGTTTGTGTATCTCTACATCTTGAGAATCGCATTTCTGCTTCATACTTTTAACCTGAAGCAAAGAGAGGAAATTTACTGGAGATAAAAGGGTTGTTGATTTTGGGATTTATATACCAGAAACCAATATAAAGATACAACCAAGAATGTTAATTTACAAAAGGTGTAAAACCAGTACCTGGCTTTGTAACTTTGATACTTCTTGTGTTAGAGTGTCATTTGTTCTCTTAAGACTGTCAATAACACTCCTAGAAAATATAGGAGTTGAAGACCTTGGAGGGCTTGGTCTCCTTGAATATGGTGAAGTAGATCTTGAGCTTGGCTGAGGCGCTGTTGGAGTAACAGGCTTCAAAGCATTTTGAAGTGCACTCAATGAACTAGGAAATGCAATATCTTTTAGATGTAAAATGGATGGAGCTTGGGAAGCTCTGACTATAGAAGGGGATTCGGATCTGACCCCAGGCTTTGTCGACTTGACTTCAAGATATTTAATGGGTTCTGTGGTGGGAGAAAGCAGAATCCTTGAAGATTTCATCTCTCCCCGGTTTAGAAACTCCCTGCTATCCATTGACCGGGTGATTGTACCTCTCCTACTAACATTAGAAGCATGACCGGCCTCAGCAGCTTTAAGTTTTGTATAACAAGCATCACATACACGATGTGGTTTACCAGGGGTTGGGGCCAAGGCTGCTCTCAGTGCTTTTTTGGAACTACAAGCATGGCAATGGACCAGTCCACAATTATAACAATTATGCCTCTTTCGAGTAAAACCAAATGTCTGTCGACAACCTGAGCAAATCGATTGATCAGCTCCAGAAACCCACTTATGGATGCATATACTAGACGTGAAGTTTGAGCCACACGATATGCTTTTCACATGCCTATCTTTCAGAGCTTCAACTAAAGTTGGTGTTTTCCGGTCTTCTATATCTCCGTGTCCCAGTCTTCCATTAGCACCTTTTCCCCAAGTGAATACTTCACTTCTTGATGTCAGGACAGCCACATGATATGCCCCACATGATATTTCTTCAACAAACTCACCAACCAGTTTATCCTGTACTAAGCAAGGGACTTTCCCATCAGAATTCGGATTCCCTAGCTGACCGTATGCAGTACCACCCATGGTAAACACATGACCAGATGTGGTGAGGGCAATAGTCATAGTGTGTCCACATGCTAGTTGGTGGAAGTTATAGTCGATAAGCGAAGAGACACAGGTGGGAAGAAGATATGTTTCCTTGCTTCCGTGACCCAAACGATGCTTGTCACCATCACCCCAGGTGAACAACTTTCTAGATGAAGCATTTGGACCAGACTGACCCATAACCTCTACGATAGCTGCAGTATGCCAAACTCCGCAAGCTACTTTAATAGTCTTTAATCCATTCAATAACTGTACCTCCCTGGGAAATGGAATACTCTCTCGATCTCCATGTCCCAAAACACCAAATGCTCCATCTCCGAATGTAAACAGCTTTCCATTGGATGTTGCCAAAGCCGAATGCCATGTGCCACATGCAACAGATAGGACCTGAAGTCCTTCTAAAGAACCAGTAACCCTTTTAGGTATCCAATGGCTGACATCAGTTCCATGACCAAGAAGTCCAGAATTATGTGTACCATCACCCCAAGTAAATAAATCACCAGAAGTAGATACAGCACATGTATGATACTCACCACACGCAACAAACTCTACATTATTAACTGCGAGGAACTCAACAAGGCGAGGACGACTAAAGTCTTTATCGATCCCATGACCAAGTCTTCCACCAGATTCCTCTCCCCAAGTGAAGACCTCACCTTGCCTTGTTACAAGAGCAACATGTCGCACACCACAAGCAATCTGTTGAACATCAAGAACAACATTTGACTCCAAGGGTTTTGGAACCAACACATCTATCTTTGTAGAGATTGGAATCGCAGACCCATCAGGTAAATTTCCATCAGACCAGATCTCTCCCCACACATAAACATCTCCTAGTGATTCTATGTCATCAGGTCCAGACCCTCCACTTGAACAGCTAGGAGTGCTTGAAACACTAACTCGAAAACCATCTCCAGCACTTGTTCTTAGTTGCATATTTGCACGTTCTGAACCCACATCTGAGCTTGGCAAATTCACTGGTTCACGAGAGTCAACGGATGCCCTACCAAGGGCAATGCTTGAAGTAAACTCTAAGGTCGCACCAAAAGGACGGCTATTAACAGATTCACAATTGTCTGTCAGCTGAAATTCAAGTATACAACTAGGTTGGATCTTCAGAAAAAAATACTAATGCAGAATAATTCGGAGTAGAAGAAGAGAATTGTATAACATTCACTTGTATATATGAGTGCTGGCAGTTTCTCATTATGCAAGAATTATATGAAGTAGACAGCCAAATATATCAATACACTAATCATAGAAGTTTACATGACAGTGTACACTATTGTACTACCTCATCTAATAAATTTTGAAGTTACATAAATGCTCTATCTTAAGAAATCTTCAGCTCATGGTTCTGATCACAGATTTCATGGCATTTTAACTACCCGCTTGACTCAAATAACTTAAATTCCGGAAACTCCATATGTTCAATTGCATTTGCAAGAAAAATTAATGGTCCTGAAAACTGAAAGGGCCAAGTTTCAAGTTATAATTGTTAGACTGCCCATACTGATCAAATTCCTGGATTGTGTTTCCTTCTTTTTTCAAGGTGACAGTCAAATATCTGTATCTTTCATCTAGGAGTTGTAAGAACTAACTAATTTGTTTGGAACTAAATATATCTAGGAGTTGAATAAATAGTGCGAAAGACAAACACAGTTCTTTAAGTGTTTGATGAGTCCTCATAGAAAATCACCAACTTTAGTATTGAAAAAACCTCTTGAAAGCAGTTCTATTTCTTAGGAAATTAATTCCTAAGAAAAAGCCTCGATATCTATATATTATACATTTGGAAGATGGGTTTTAGTTGAACATGAATACATTTATAATGCAATAATGTTATCCATAGTTGAGAAGATCCCTTAACAATGGAATCATTGACGCCATGACTACATTGCTAGGTGAATTTAAGCTCAAAACAATTGCAAAAACCAGTCTGCATATTCCACTAGTCTATAAAACTAGTCATTGATGTCAGAAAATAAACTACCGGATTCAAGGACTTGATTTCTCTTAAATTTATTCAGGCAAAAAGAACAAGAACTAGTAAACTAATAGAGCAAGAACATAAGCAGTTGTAAATGCAATTTGTTAAAACAGAAACTTACATCAGAAATGTCACTCCTAGTACGTCTACTACGCTGTTGTCCTCCTGTAGTAATTAGCGCCTTAAGGCCCGCAAACCATACCTCTGCCTCAGCTTTGTCCTTGCAGATCTATAAAGATGATTGCTGAGTTTAAGCTTTTCATTTAGCTGATCATAATAGAAAAACTAGAACCTAATACTTGAATTTACTGACCAGATCAAGTGATCGTTCACTATTGTTATAGAGAAGAGAAAATGACAAGTAATCCTTTTCTGGGCGCGAAAATCTTCTAAAAACAGCCTATAAAGAAACAGTAAACTGATTTATTCTGTCAAAATATTATTGAAAGACATGATTAGCGAATTGGAAGGCCACAATACCAATTAGCTCTGGGAGTGGAGTATTTAGCTTACCGTTCTCTGTCCGGGGATTATTCGAGAGACAGAAGATAACTTCAAAGTTCGTTCTTCTCCATGTGAGTACCAGATTAGAGTAGTTTCATCCTGTTATTAATATGAAAAAATTAAAGTCAAATGGTTAAGATATGTACTAGTTGTCCATGGAGGTCCAGTCATAGGTAGATGATAATCCAAGTATATGTGTGTAGAATCGAGACAAACACATTGGTATATTCAATTATCTCTACTGCAAAGGAAATTACTCACGGTAGAAATTCTGAATGCACGAAGCTTTGGCTTCCCTTTTCGGCTATACTTGATTAACTGGGAACCTTTTTTTAATGCAACGAGTGCCTTCATAAGAGGGAGGAATATTAGGGGAATAACATTGGAAAATCACATTGATCAAAATAACTATCAAATCAAGATTTCATTCAATTGCCATCTTTTCACAAAGAAACCTGAACAGGAAAAAACCTGAAAAATGTATGGGGTCATTTTGTTTTTCTAGGAGAACAAACAACACAACAATTTATAGGTAAAAAAAGAAAGAAAAAGAGGGCAGTGATGGGAAACTGACTTGTTCAATATCACGCTCATGATTCCCATAGCTAACAGGATCTGCCATTCCATCTGAAACTTTCTTAAGGAATTGAACGCCGAAGAAGAAGCAAGCTCAACCGACAACTGCATCGGCGACTTCCCTTCACCAGTCTTCATAGATGCATATGCTTTCTTCCACTTTGGCCTCTCATCAAAATTCCTAGAATCCTTCTAAATGAGAACCATACAAATTCAAACAAAAAAAGCTTCAGAACTTCAATCTGGTCTCCAACTTGTTGAGATTGATATCTTCTTGAACCAGAGTGACCCACATGAATTTTCTTTTTTTAGGGAAATGATGGAGCCACCTTATATATCGATCATTATATTTTGCAGAAGATGTGAATAATGAGGTTAGGGAAGACAATGTGATTGTTTTTGAGAATCGGGTTTTGCAGATCGGCTGTGGAGGCAATGCAGATCAATCAGAGAGAGAGAGAGGAGTGGAAATGAGAGGGCAGTAAGCGATCTCACATGTTTAGGGAAGTTTGCAGCTCAAAAGAAAAGGGTGCGAGATATTGGCGCGCCTCTTTATCTTGCTCCACGTCCCACCAACGAATTAAACTGCTTTACAAAAATAAAAATGAATAAATAAATAAATAATTAGACCCAATGTGCCATGTGATTTACCACAAATGTGAATAAACTCTTGAAGGTAAATAAGGCATTGGTGTGAGCCTTACCTAGTGTGAGTGAGCCGGACACGGTCCACGGCTATCATCAATAAATAAGAATATCATTAAATCGTAATATTATTGCTCGTACATTGGAGTTAAGGGTCACAATTTTCAACTTTATGCGATTACACAATCAAATTCAACATCAAAGTATCCTAATTTTTGTTCATCTAAACTCATAATATGTGTGACTCCACCACAAGAAGGATACAAAATAACCCCGAAAGGGAAGTTGGAGCTTTGTCGATCTCCATACATGTACAGTTGCTCACCGCAAAACCGGAATTTCCCAGGTCAATCAAGGGATATAATTGACCTTCGGATGCGTCAAGAAAATGATATGATTACACCTCCTGGGCTAACATTTTTCAAAGAACGGTAGGGTCTTTGTATCTCTTGAAGATATCTTCAATCTCAGCCTCCACTTCTGGTGGCAAAGGCCTCTCAGTCGACAGAAAAGCATCAATGTCTTCCTTCAGTTGGTTGACGGAAGTTGCGCCAATGATTGAACTTGTCACAAACGGACGGTCTCGTACAAATCCAAGAGCAAGCTCAACTGGAGTTAGACCGTGCTTCTTGCCCATCTCGATATACTTTATTGTTGCTTCCTGAAAACCGAATTAAGTAACATTAAGGCAGACAACCTGAGAAGCTTTAATGGAAAATATCATCAGCATAACAACTACATTACAATCTAAGGTTCAATGATTGTAAAATCCCGCAACAAAGGAGTTCATATATTTTTTAGATTATAAAATCACTAGATTAATTGGGCATGTAATTTGATGTTTGTTGCTCTAAATGATCTACATCTATACCGACATGTGAGATATTAACATACCCTGGCAAGAGATTGGTTATATCTTTCCATGTAATTGGGGAAGAGGTTTAGCCTCCCTTTCCGTGCAGCTTCGGAATTACTATCTATGTACTTTCCAGTTAGAGTTCCACCAGCCAGTGGAGAATAAGCCAGTAAGCCAATGTTGTAATTTTTGGGGTGGCAAACTTCAACAAGATCAACTGCAAACAACCAAGTAACGAGGGAAAAGGTAAACCTGGCATCATAAAGTTCTCTTGACAGAGTATATGAGGGATATATAGGTCAAGCAGATAAAATTAGTACCCAAACAAGTCAAATCCTGTATCAACAAGTTTAGCAAATATTAGTCAAGGACAGTAAAACAAACTGACAAGCAGGCATACTTGTCTAAGTGTATCGTACTTAGAATGTAATAATAATCAGAGAAAACGGAGACAGTTTCGTTACTATCATACTTATTTAAAGATAATCTGATATATCAACTAGCCTATCCACATCATGGATAACATATCAATCTGTTGATACAAGACTAACCATCTAGAGAGAAGCATAAAACAGAAACTTTATTGTCAAGCTGACTAATCTTGGGCTAAAAGAAGGCAATTTTTTACTTTTCAACTTATGGAATCAGAACATGACTTACTTTCAAAATGAGCTCTAACAAGAAGACTATAACTGTTTTGGATACTGATGATCTTTGGTAGTCCTTCAACTTTAGCTGCATGTACAAATTCCATCACCCCATATGAAGTCTCATTGGAAACACCAATGTAGCGTACCTATACAGTTTAAAAGGATTCTATATCATGCAAGTTAAAGCAGCTTAGAAACATCAAACAGTTATGCAGAACATGTGACTGCATTTATTTGACAACATTTATTATCATTACAGAACTAACAGTTTCACTCTTCTTCCATTACAAGTGTAAAAACTCATAAACCCCAGAATTTTACATCTATTTGGATTCGTTCATAGCCTCAATTAAGGAAATAAACTTAAGAGCACTATGATAACTATTTTTCAATTTACATTTTAACAGGTCTTGAAAATTTAGTACTTCGTATACAACTTCCACATCTGATGGAAGGTGCTATATAGTTGAGCCTGAAAGTAAAAAAAAAATTCATTGGTTTGAATAGTTGTTACCTTTCCTTCGTCAACAAGTTCTTGGAAAGCTCTCAGTTGCTCCACAAACGGCACACTAGGCCTCCATTTTGAAGAATCATAAAAATAACCGCCAAATAGAGGTACATAGCGATCTGGCCTGGATTAAACAAAGTCCTTTATTTTCTGAAAACCACCAACTTAAACTAATCACAATCCAGTTTCTTTTTTCTGAAAAGTGAAGAGTAAACATATCAATGTGTGATTCCAAGATATCATGAGACACCTTGGAAGCCTTTGTAACTCATAAATGGCAGTAAAGTGTTGGTTTAATGCTTGCTTTACCTTTACCTGTAGTTAAGTGTTTCTACAAACGAAATTCTTTCAGCTAATAGTTGACTTTTGAAAAGTGAATAAATTTGGAGGGATTTCAGACAAAAGGAATGAAAAAAAAAACTTATTTATTTTTTTCTGTTCTTCTCTTATTCTGATCAGTATTCCTTGCATTGCCAACCTAGGTCAGCATAGAGTTACTAATGTGAGATAATTATTTCAGCTTACTTTTTTCAATTTTAGTTCCTTTTGAATTTATTCTCTCAAAAAAAGTAGGTTCCTTTTGAATCCATTACATTTCAAATGGAGAAACTTATCTAGAAGTGCTCATATGAATTTCACATGGTCAATTTCTATTTAGCAACCATCTAAAAGTTTCTTGACCAGAACAGTCAGCCTGATTTCTCAATTACGAGAGGGTGAAACAAAAAGGAAAAGGCATGAAAACCAGTCCTTACCAAGGGACTCATCTTTACATTATAGAAAATAGTGATCTTCACTTCAAGACTTCATGCACGCAAAATGGCAGAGTTATAAGAAGTTTGAAATGTCTGATACAAAGCAGACTAAATAGTTCACCCAAATCCTAAAACTAATATAAAATTTGTAGGTAAAAAAAAAACAACTTTGCAATTAGAATGCAGTCCATGTTAAGCTACCGTTAATAAATATCAGAAAAAATCATCAATCAGTAGAGAGTGTAGCATGTAAGCTTGAATAAAGTGAGGTCAGAAAAATTACCAATGAATTTGTAGCAAGTCAATGTAATCTGTGCCAAGGCGCTTAAGGCTTTTCTCTACACTTTCTTTAATGTTTGAAGCATCCACCCGCAAAACCGTGGCATTGTCACGCAGATAACTTGACCTCTCTGAATACCCAGCTACTTTTGTTGCCACAATAATCTATTTGTTTAAAATAGTAATGAGTTAGAGATACAGAAATGATCCTTGCCATGTTATTTATCACTATGAATCAAGAGTCAAAGACCGCACATGAAGCCATAAGTCTACCAAATCCATGGTTCTAATTCAATCTGGAAACATAATCAGCAAGGATTCAAGTACCTTATCACGGGCTTGAGACTTGAGCCAGCTAGCAATGTAGCGATCAGTGCTGCCCTGTGTCTCCTTCTTCATTGGAATCGGGTACTGCAACAAAAAAGATTGAAAATTTAATCAATCCCCGAAAGGCAAAAAAATTTCATTGAGGCCACTAATCAAACAGTTTACATGCACTCACAGCTTCAGCAGTGTCCAATGCGTTAATCCCATTTTCAAACGCGTAGCTAAGAATTTTATGAGCTTCTTTCTCAGTGTTTTGTTCGCCGAACGTCATGGTTCCGAGAGTGATTTCGCTAATTACAAGGTCCGAGTCGCCGAGTTTCTTGTACTGCAACGCGGTCTTCTGGTCAAGCTTGGCATTGATGGTTGCTTTCAAAGAGCTCCGCCTCTGAAAGCTTCTTCTGGTTCTGGTTCTGGACGGCGACCAAGGTGCTGCTGCTGCTGCGTGGTTGCAGAGAAAGAAGGTGGAGCACGAGGCCATGGCGGTAGATAAGGATTTCTTGCTCCGTTGCTCGGCCTTATCGAAATCCAACCGTTGCCAAAATTCAATGGAGCTCTGTGAAACTGTGCGTGTCACATATAGGGGAGGGAGGAAGTAGGTGAATATTTGGGCCGGACCTGCACAATTGGATTAGCCCAATATTTGGGCCAGACCTTTACAATTGGATTAACCCAATTTTTAATAATATCTTTGTGGCCCAATAGATAAACCACAACGGCAAAAATGAAGATTTTGGAATTACACGAGATGTCTCCATACAGGACCAATCCATGGTTTAAAATGAAATGATATCAAGTGGTATTGGCTTTCTATTAGCCAAAAAATTTAGGTTTTTCAAAATTTGAATATTTTTGGGTAAATACCACGAGGTGTCCCTACACTCGAATGGTGGGCTAATCCACACTTAGGGTGTGACTTGCCGCTGGCTACAAAGTGCTCTAGCGAGGTAGATACCAGAAAATTCTCCCTCTAGAGATGACAGTTTTCCAACTGCATCATACCTTGTGGTTAAAAATTTGAATTTATTTAGGTTACAATGTTCATAAAAAAAATCTTACGATTGAACAAATAAAAGTTAGGATAAACTACATAAAAGTACCCAAACTATAGAGGTCATTTTAAGTTCATACCCGAACTACGAAAATTTTCATCTAGGTACCTAAACTATCAAAACACAACATCTAGGTACTCACCGTTAGCAATCTGTTTAAAAAATCTGTTAAGTGCCCAAGTGGCACTTGTGAGACCCACATAAGCAAAAAAATTAATTAAAAAATTACTTATAAAATAAAAAAAATAAAAAAATCAAGACCAACAGGAAAAGTGCTCAGGCTCACCGAGGCCGATGAAATTGCTAGAAATCAAAATCAACAGCACCTTAAGGAAGAGATGAGCGATTGAATCAAGACCAAATTGTTTATTTTTTTCCTTTCCCAAATTCGTCAGAAACATCAATAATAGTAGTTCGAAAGCTTCAGATTTTGTTCTTCAACTCATCTTTTAGGTAAATTTACAAAATTTCATAAATACGTTAAAAAATGTATCAATTTGTTCCTCTAACGAGCCCAATTTCTTGTCTTTGTTGAATTTCTGCACACCAGGATGCTGAAGGATTTCAAATTCCTCCGTTTAAATGCCCAAAAGAAAGAAGAGGCCAAGAACATGCCGATAAACCCAAAGAACAAATCGGCGACCTGGGTCAGCTCTGAGTCATCGAGAACTCTGTTTAACCCAATCCAAGAGGCAGCCCAGCCACCCAAGCCAAAACAAGAAGTGGGTATTCGGAGCAGGGTTGAGAAGACGCAGGGGACGAGGCGCAGGGGATGAGGCGGATGAGCTCCTCGATGGTGCCATACTTGATGAAGAGGACCAAAATATCCCATTTCGATAAAGCCCCGATGTCACCGTGGAGAGCTTCGAGTAGGGAAAGGAATTCGGAGCGGATCCCAAGGGAGACGGGTGTTTGGGAAGTCTTATGGGCGACGAAGCCGGACTTGTCGACTTCGCTCGTTGGATGCAGATGCAGGTGAAGCCTAGGGTGTTGGATGCAATAGAGAGGATGCGGGTGAAGGCTAGAGTGTTGGATGCGTTCATTGGGGACTGGGGAAGGTTTTAATTTTGGTTTTTTTAATTAATTTATTTTAAGATTTTATTAATTACTTTTAATATATTCAATTTTTTTTGTCTACTTGGCGTCCATATCAGCAAAAAAAAGGGTCCTACAAATGACACTTGGTCACTTAACATATTTTTTTAACAGATTGCTAAAAGTAGGTACCTAAATGTTGTGTTTTAATAATTTGGATATCTAGATGAAAATTATCATAGTTCATGTATGAACTTGAAATGACCGTTATAATTTGGGTATTTTTATGTAGTTTATCCTAAAAATTATTTTTAAAAAAAATTATGTTATTTGCACACTCAAAAATGACCACATTTTTTTACCACCTTATGTGGCTGCTGATGTGGAAATGCCATATCACTTAATGAATATTGCCACGTGGATTCTCATTTTTAATTTTTTAATAAATCATAAAACAAAAATAGAAAACCAATAATTAAAAAAAAAAAAAACCCTAATATCTTCTCTACAATCTTCATCCGCGCCGCTAGACCACCCACATACCAACCTTCGACGCCGATCAAATCCTCCATACCATGGCTCCAAGAAAGCTTCTTGTTTTCTGGGTTGTTGTCGTCATAATCCTCTTCTTCTTCACAGACCCATATTTGTTGTCTTCGCTGAAAACGTGAAATTTGATTTCACCCAATCCTCCTTCCGCCATCAACAAGCTCTAGCTTCGATCTGTAGTCTCACATGGCAGAAAATTAATATCTTCATCTCTCATGGTTTTTGTTCCAATATGATGATTTATTTTTCAAGGCATCCTTCTCCACAAATAAACCAGAACTTTCTTACAATTCCCCACTTTCAGATTTTTACTTGGATCGATCCACGACCAAAAGGGTTAAAATAAAAACAGTCCAAATCTGGAGAATTTCCCACCATATGTTTATTCCTACTTGTAATCATAGGGATCTCCAGCAATTGTTGTTCTCTTGCTGCTTGGCATCTCGCAAGTCGAAGACTACCCAATAGACATGGCTGCCCTTTCCTTTGTATGAAAGTCTCAGATCATGACAACAAAGAATTTGGGGTTGATTATGGAAAAAGATTATGGACTTGAGATTGGTGGGTTACAGGGAAGGAAGGTGGTGCCCGGCCTGGGGGTGAGTCTTGGTGGTTGGAGGTGGTGGTAGGCTAAGCGTGGCGGTTATAGTTTTTATTTTTTAAGTTTTTTATTTTCAAATCAATTTTAGATTTTTAATTGATTAAAAAAGTATTATTAAAAATAAAATGCACATGTCATTAGTTATTAATTGACATGGCAAAGCGTCCTATGTTGCGATATAAGATGGTCACGAAATGTGATCAATATTGTATATCCAAATAGTATCGTTCTGTCAAAAATTATTAACTAACAAAAATTTGAAGGTAAAACCATTGTTTAACATTTACTAAAACTGGGATATCAAATTTTGAGACGGTAGAGTTGGAGGAATTTTTTATTTTATTTATGAAATTTTGAATTTGAGACCTTTTTGGTTGGATATTGCCTTAGGGATTCAAACATAACAGTAGTACATAAAATTAAGGGCTATTGTCTCATATGCCTTATTTAAGGTTTAGGGTTTTAGGATTTAGGGTTTAGAGTCGAGCCAATTTGAAATCAGCCTGAGGAATGGTATACTAGAACCTAGAGGGGGGTGAATGGGTTTCTTTGCTAAGTTCTGATTAACCAAAAGACATTCCAACAAAACACCAAGAATCAAAACTTAAAATTTCAAATTTCAACCAAGACTAATCAAGCAGTAAAACACAATTCAATTATAAATTAATCAAACAAGAATACTACTTCACACTCAATGATCAGCAAGACTATAATCCAATCAATCAAGACCACAATCAGCAGATATTAAGCTACGAGCATAATCAAGAATATAACATAGAGATTTTAACGTGGTAAACCCTCCATTGGGAAACATTCACGAGAACTTTGCCAGTCAGAAAAAAAATCCACTAAGAATAAGCAATTATAATGTTTGACAGACACATACGCAACTTACATACCCAATCTGTGAAGGCAGTCGTTGTCTTTTGATAAGTCACATTTAATATATATTTGTATACCTTGTTAACCTATAATTTAGCTAAACTATTATGATAAAATAGGAGAAAATAATATGTTTGGTGAGATTTGTGCAGGATTTGATATTTTTGCAGAATTATGGAGTTTTGGCTAAAGAACAAAGTACAATTCCGACAACTTCCTTATGGAGAAAGGATTAAATCCAAATATCCATAATCTTATAGGAATTAGATTAAAGGAAGTCTCCAAGTTCTTGTAGGAAACCAATTAAAGTATATTTTGTATTTTTAAAAGGTTTAGAAAACCTTTTCCTTTTAGGACTTCAAATGTGAACTCATTATTATTTGAGGATTAACTTTCTCTTATAAAAATGAGGCTTAGGCTATTATAAAAATCGCCCATCTATCCACCAAAACAACTCGTCCACAATCCACCATCTACCATCTACAATCCACCCATCAACATACCACTTACACCATCCATCCACCATCCACCATCCACCATCTACAATCCACCAATCCACCCACCCAACCAATCTACAAACACATCCGTCCATCACAAATCATCATGTCTCTTAAGCTCGTCATGAGCTAAATCACTTTGTTAGGACAAGGGCGTAACTCAATTATGAATATTTAATTATTTTTGTTATATTAATTTCAGTTTTCCTTTTCATGATTGAGTAATTTCTACTATGCTTTATGTTATCAAATAACTGACCATTATTTGCTTGAAGAATTAAGTTGAGTCGTAACAGAGATACTTAATAGATAGCTTCTTGTAGGAATTGCCATAAATTACATAGCCAATAGAACGAGAGTCGTGCGTATGGTTTATGCAGCGTTGTACATTGTTTTCCATAAATCTTAATGGATTCTTTTATGTAGATCTAGGGCCTTAGTCAGATTAGGTTAATTAAAAGAACACGTCTATTATTGCCTTAGCCGGAATATTAGTAAAAATTAAGGAAAAATACTGTCAACTTGGGAAGAGTAAATTGAAATTAGTATGCATATAGGAATTAAATAGGATTAATTGTGGGGAGTCCAAAGTCATAGTATCCATCACCATATATTTTCTTTCTTGTTTATTATTTAGTTTTGTATTTAAATTCTTCACAACCAAATTGATTTTCTAATTCAAATAAATAAAGGATTAAATTGGTAAATTGATAGTATAATTCGGTCTATGTGGAACGATAACTCTTTACTTACTGAAATACTATTGATTGACTTTGTACACTTGCAAATCAACAATCAAGTTTCTGGCACCGTTGTCGGGCATCAGAATTGCTACTATAATTTATCTATTTTAATTCTTATTTATTTGTCTTTTTTTTTTAATTAGTTTTTATTTTTTATTTTTTTTTATAGGGGATCATAAGTTTTGAGATGTGCCTGCAAAAGAAAATACCTATGTGGATGCACGTACCGACTTTCTATAATGGGTTAGAGCAACCCTATGAATCCTTGATCGATGATGCTAATGGTAGCACATATATGGGCCTAACTAAGGCCAATAAATGTGTTTTGTGGGAGAAGATGAACTACGTACACTATCAAGACGAACATATCACCCTAAATGGAGCTGGAGGCCATGGAATTGACACTACATCTGCGTTATCCGCACAACTCTCATCTATCTCTAAACAACTTAATGATTTAATTCCTGCTACTAATCATAGTCAATATAATGGATTAAGATGTTCTTTGTGCGCAGGTAACCATGCGACTCTTGAGTGCAACGAAGACAATTACTTCGCTGCCAATACTAAGGAAAATAGTGTCAATCAAGTCTCAAACTTCAACAATTGGCTGGAGAGCAACCATTACTCCAATTCCTACAATTCCGGATGGCTAAACAACCCAAATTGCTCGTGGACAAACAATCAAAGTCAACTACCATATTTTCCACCACAAGAAAAGAAAAGCTCATTGGAAGATCTTATGGCACAACTCACTAATAATGTAAACACATTGACTGCAACCACTAAAGATTTCATCACAACCACTAACAAGTCCATTGAGACAATAACTACCTTAAACAATCAGGCATCATTCCAGAATTTGGAGATACAAGCAGGCCAAAGAACTCAAGCTCTAAGTGAAAGAGAGCTAGGTGTTTTTCCTAGCCAATCCGAACCTAATTCGATAAACCAAGAGCACATAAATTCACTTGAAGTCATGCATGATCATCAAAACTTGATGGAGGTTGATTTGAATGAAGAAGAACATGTGCAACAATACACCATTAAACACTGCAATACTTCCTTGCAACAACCGCAGTCACATAGCCGCGCAGTAGCAGAACCCGAGCCTGTTTCCTCCCCTGACACATGTACTATTTTAAGGGATCCCTCCCCCCATCACAGGAACAAGATGGATCGATGACAACCAATGCCCCTTCATTCAACAAGTGGAAGATCAACATCTACAGTCGAAAGTAATTGCCGCCTCCGTATATCCATTAGGCACGAGTCATTGCACTCTCATGGATTTATTGAGCTTAATCCTTCCCATTACAAAGAAATTGCATGATAAGCTTCTTTCAAAGGAACACTTCTTTGGTCATCAAAAAGTGCTCATATTTCCCACACCACAAAAATTTGCCCCGCTGATAATTGATCATGGTTGATCACCTTCAAAAGTCGGGCCGAGGACTCTAAACTAAACGTTTGTTGGGAGGCAACCCAACCCTGCGACTTCTTTTCTTACTTTATTTATTATTATTATTTTTTTTTTGTGAATTTTCTAACTCCTAAATTTGATTAGCATTACTATTGTGCATTTTTTTTTCTTTAACATTAAGGACAATGTTAGAATTAGGTTTGGGGGTGGGAAATTTTTTTAATTTTCTGTTTTTAGTTCATTTTCATATTTTTAAGTCATAAAACAAAGGTTTTGAGTACCCAAATTTCCAAAAAGTCGTGTTTTTGGGAGTTGGATGGTTGGAACAAGTTTCAATGGGTAAAGTTAGATTTTTTTTAAGCATTGGAATGATTATAGCATGTTTAGAACTGATTTTGGGTCATTAGGTTCCCATTTTTGGTCTTTTTAAAAAATTTTGATTCATCCCCCAAATTAATGTTTTTTAGGTAAATCCGAGGCCACCAACGCGTTTAATTTCGTTTATGATGTTCTTGAACAGGTTTGGGGGTGAGAAGTGGTCTAGGGAAGATTTTTGGGTGCCTAGAAGTCCAAAAAGCCTTAATTTTACTGCAGAATTTTTCCAGAAACCGTCGCTTTTTCTCCTTTTGGCCGCGGTGTTCTTCAGGTTTTGCGTCAGTAAAGGTGCTCTTTAGCTTTTAGTGACGAAAGCTTCATAGTAATCCCAGATTTTCCAGAAAATCAAGAAAAATTCAGAAATATTCCAGAAAATTCAGGAAACACCTTGGAACGATTACAAAGCCTCCAACACATCCAAAAGCATCCAAGAGATCAATTCTAAGGTGTGATCACTCCTTTTCATTAATAAATTTGAAATTTCTTGCACTCTAAGTTAACTTTATATCATGCCTTATTTTTGAGTAATTCCTTAGGTTCTTTCATTAGAAATTCAAACCTTTCAAATCTAAGCTTAATTAAATCATAAAAGTAAATTTTAAATTTGATTTACACAATCTTTTTAGGGTGCAAAGCTTCATTTTTGAAGAATCAATTGGAAACTTTTTGGGGACTTGGGAATTTTCAAAAACTCAAACTTTTTTTTGTTAATTTCATTACTTTTTGCTTACTAATAAGGATGATTATGGTTTGTTTGATCCCCAATTCTTTGCTAAGGATATGCCATGAACGATTTATATAATAAATTTTTGTACTTCACAATGCCATACTTAGACTAATCAAGTATACAAAGTTTCTACATTTGTTTGAACCATAGAAAATTAGTGGAGACTTGAGCTTATTTGCCATTCTTTGAGAGGGTTTCAAATTGTTTCTACTCTTAAACACCCTTCGATTTTGATTCTTAAAATCTATGGTCTCATTAACATTCATTGCATTGTTTATTAAGAACTAACCTCTTATGTAGGTACTCTTGGTTATAAGTTTGATTTTCCATAAAAGATGATGTAGGCTATGCATGTGTTTAACCTCATTTAAGCCTTTATCCAACCCTTTGTGTGTGCCGTTAGCCCATTTGAAGCTAAACACTAAAATTTTCTTTCATCACCCACATCATCAACTTATTCAATTTAACTTTCAAATTGAGCCATACCCTATGGTTTGAGAGATACCAAAGTGGTGCATTTAAAGAGAATGGTGTAATCTAGACCGCCATGAAGGGTAAGATGATACGTGAGGAGTAGAAATTGAAGAAAAAAAAATGGCGAAGTTCCCTTTCATTTGAAAAAAAAAAAAAAGACAATGCTACGGCCAAAGAAGAAGAAAAGAGAAAGAAAAGAGAAAACAAAAATAAAAAAGAAAAGAAGAAAAAAAATCAACCAAAGGGATAGTTTGAAGAAAAGGAATTTGAAGAGTCGTTTCATTCTAAGTTCAAAGAATGTGCAAGCTAACAATTGGAAGATTAGCGCTCTAGTCTTGAAAAAAATGCGTATTCTTGGTATCTTTCAACCCTTTTAGCCTCTTTCCTTTCTACCATACATTTAGCCTAGCCCCATGACAACTCTACTGAAGACCTAACGGATCTTATGGGAGTCATGCTTGGAATTAAGGTAATTTATCTACGTTCTTAATTTTAAATTCCTTTCATGAGATCAAAATTCATAAATTTACCATTCTTTCATTGAAAATTCATATGTGATATAATTTTGGTTTCGTTTACATAAACTCCATCACATATGCTTGATTGAGTGTAAGCCTAGGATTCGAGTGAAAATTGAGAGATACCTTGTAAGGATTAGAGTCAATGCGAAATCTTTCTATGGCACTTGAGTGTAGTAATTTTTAAGCTTGATTATTTTGAGTATTGACATTCACACTATGATACACTCTTGTAATGGCATTTTTTAGCTTAGCAAGCATGATCAACATTCATTGATTCTTATTAGTTTATTTAAAAGTAAAGATTTTAACGTCTTTGTTTTTCAGTAAAACGTTTGTGAGTATCGTAATTAGTAAAATCCTCAGGAGACAAAACTCCTCCTACTAGGGACACCTAGGGATTTAAATGTTCTATCTAAGTAAGATCAAGTCTTTATTTTTATTTTATAAGTTGTTTTGCTCGAGGACTTGCAAAAGATAGGTTTGGGGGTATTTGATAAGTCACATTTAATATATATTTTTATACCATGTTAACCTATGATTTAGCTCAACTATTTTGATAAAATAGGAGAAAATAATATGTTTGATGAGATTTGTGCAGGATTTGATATTTTGCAGAATTATGGAGTTTTGGCTAAAGAACAAAGTACAATTCTGACAACTTCCTTACGGAGAAAGGATTAAATCCAAATTTCCATAATCTTATAGGACTTAGATTAAAGCAAGTCTCCAAGTTCTTGTAGGAAACCAATTAAGTATATTTTGTATTTTTAAAAGGTTTAGAAAACCTTTTCCTTTTAGGACTTCAAATGTTAACTATTTTTTGTTTGAGGATTAACTTTCTCTTATAAAAAGGAGGCTTAGGCCATTGTAAAAACCACCCATCCATCCACCAAAACAACTCGTCCACAATCCACCATCTACCATCAACAATCCACCCATCCACCAATCAACATACCACTTACACCATCCATCCACCATCCACCATCTACAATCCACCAATCCACCAATCCACCCGCCCTACCAATCTACAAACACATTTGTCCATCACAAATCATCATGTCTCCTAAGCTCGTCATGAGCTAAATCACTTTGCTAGGACAAGGGCATAACCCAAATATGAATATTTAATTCTTTTTGTTATATTAATTTCAGTTTTCCTTTTCATGATTGAGCAATTTCTACTATGTTTTATGTTATCAAATAACTGACCATTATTTGCTTGAAGAATTAAGTTGAGTCGTAGTAGAGATACTTAATAGATAGCTTCTTGTAGGAATTGTCATAAATTATATAGCCAATAGGACGAGAGTCGTGCATATGGTTTATGCAACTTTGTTCACTCGTTTTCCATAAATCTTAATGGGTTCTTTTATGTAGATCTAGTGCTTTAGCCGGATTAGGTTAATTAAAAGAACACGTCTATTATTGCCTTAGCCGGAATATTAGTAAAAATTATGGAAAAATACTGTCAACTTGGGAAGTGTAAATTGAAATTAGTATGCATATAGAAATTAAATATGATTAATTGTGGGGAGTCCAAAGTCCTAGTATCCATCGCCATATATTTTCTTACTTGTTTATTATTTAGTTTTGTATTTAAATTCTTCACAACCAAATTGATTTTCTAATTCAAATAAATAAATGATTAAATTGGTAAATTAATAGTATAATTCGGTTTTTGTGGGAGTGTGACGATAACTCTTTACTTATCGAAATGCTATTGATTGACTTTGTACACTTGCAAATCAGCAATCATCTTCAACCCACAGAAAGCTCTCTTCACAGCAATGTTTTTCACGTTCAACTCCTTCTGGTGGCACAGCTGTCACGCAGCCGTCAATCACCCTTGGAGCATGAAAACCTCTGCAATTCTTTTATTGTTGTGTTTGTAGCCTCGTCAATCAACACGGAACTAGTCCCTCTTTGTTGTGTTAATCATCAATGGACTCATTCTGCGAACCGATGAGAGCCCTCCTTGATCGCAGCTGAACCCCTTTTCTTTTCAAGAATTCAAGTGGGATTCTTTCTGACCAAAAACGCTTTCAAGCTTCCAAAGAAACGGCGACGAAGCGAGGTCCCTTTTTCCTTGTTGCCGCTGAGTCCTTTTTCTTCTTTTGTTTTTTTCTTTCAATTCTTTTTTACTTCACCGCTTGTCCACCTTATATAGGGAAATTGATGGAAATAGAACACTCTCCAAAAATCTATTTAAAAATAGAACACTAAAAAATACCTTTACAAAAATAGAAACTATATAAAGGGGATAGTAACCTTGTAGTAACCAGCTGACTATGAGACACACACTACGACCAGGGATTGAGGAGCTGGCGAAAATTCCTCTCAGCATCTAAAAACTTCCTCTCATCTTCTATCTTCCTCTTATCTTCGTGGTTTCATTCGCAGAGGTTGGTCACTCTCAATCATATGTTTGATTTTTGTTAAGGTGGATGAACCACAAGTGTTGGGCATTCAAAAAATTAAAGCAAATAACCAAATTTTAATTATAGGTTAGGAAAACAAATATTTGCTGCATTCGTTATCTCATCTTCCTCTCTAGAAGTTTGTTCAAGGAGGTGGTCTCTTGTGCATATGTTGGTCTCTTTCAATCCTATGTTTGATTTTTGTTAAGGTGGATGAACCACAAGTATTGGACATTCAAGAAATTAAAGCAAATAACCAATTGGGGAGTCAGGAAGATGAATTTGCAGGTGTGAGGTCGAGAAGAAGACCAGATGAATTTGTAGATCTAGTCTGAAGATGACCAGATGAATTTGTAGATCTATTCTGATAGTGACCCAGTAGTCCTGTAGTCTGATAGTGACCCAATAGTCTTGTAGTCTTATAGTGCCCCAATAGTCCTGTAGTTTACTTATAGTAATGTAGTGCAGTTTAACTTTATTGTAATTAATTTTAGTGTATTAAATTTTAGGAATGGAATCGATTGCAATTATGATTTGTTTCAATGGAAAATGGTTGAGGTCTGGAAAGAAGTACATGTATGAAGTGGGCGATATGAAAGGCATTATAGTACCAAGGGCATTATATGCAGATGTATTCGGTGTAGAAAGGGACTCAGTGGGAAGCTATTATCCATCTCCATTGCAGCGTGAACATGCAATTGTCACATATCAAACAATACAATTGTCACATATCAAACAATGCAATTGTCACACACCACGAACCTTGTCATCAACGGGGTAACAAAACCTGTTGTTCTGATTTCCATTCATTACAACCTCTTATCGTCATCGACATTCCCTTCGAACGGAGGCTGCCCAACTCAAGGAAATGCTGCTTCAAATTGAGAACCAGGTGTCTCTTTGTGAGGCTGAGACATCAGAGCTAAAGACTTGAGCAATTGAGGCATCAAAGGACATGATTGAAGAAGCAATGGCAGCATTTGCAGAAGCAAGGGTTAGGCTCCTATAGTAACTAGTATGTGGAGATGCTTTGCTTGGAGCTTGTATTTCCAGGTCATGTTTAGTATATCATACACGAGGGATTCATGTTTTGTAAATTATGCTGCTTGCTGATTGTATTAAAGAATCTTGACTCCCTCATGTTTTCTTAAATTATGCTGCTTGCTAATTGTATTAAAGAATCTTAACCATATATCCTTATGTAAATTATGCTGCTTGCTAATTGTATTAAAGAATCAGAAGCATACTTTGAAGAGGACACTGTCTGACTATGAGGACACTACTTGACTATGAGGACACTACCTGACAACGAGGACAGAAAACAAGCTTACTTTGGAGAAAATTCCAGACCAAAACATCCAAGAGGACACTACCTGACTATGAGGACACTACCTAACTATGAGAACAGAAAACAAGCATACTTTGGTGAAAATTCTAGACCACAACATCCAAGAGGACACTACCTGGCTATGAGGACAGAAAACAAGCATACTTTGGTGAAAATTCCGGACCAAAAAATCCAAGAGGACACTGTTTGACTATGAGGACACTACCGGACTATGAGGACATTACTTGACTATGAGGACAGAAAACAAGATGACTTTGGAGAAAATTCCAGACCAAAACATCCAAGAGGACACTACCTGACTATGAGGACACTACCTAACTATGAGGACACTACCTAACTATGAGGATAGAAATAGCATACTTTGATGAAATTTTCAGAAATTTATGAAAACCTCACTGCCCAACAAATGCAACAGTCACAGACTTGCGAATAGAGCATAATTTTATGAAAATTTAAGAACAAAACATCATTAAATAATACATCCAAACTTTAAAAACAAAACATTAACAAGGCTATACCAAAACATGCAAAACATCACAGACTAAAATGCAATTCTTTCACATACCAAAACATCATTAACTAATACATTGTTGCATGATACCTAATCGCATTAACTTCAAAGCACATACAAAAACATCGTCAAATAATATTGTGTTGGTCAAACAAGGCTACCAATACGCCTCTCTTCGTAAGGTCTCAACTGCCAACTTCAACCTGAATGAAGGCACTTGACCCTGCTCACAAGAAGCTGCTGTTGGTTTCCCGGAAACCAAACTATCAATGAACTTCACATCAAAAACACCACAAGAAGAGCTGAAATAAAACGAACCATGTCATCAAGGGTGTAACAGAAATTTAAGAAAATTAATGAGGGAAACATAAATAATGGATGTAAAATCTAACCCGTCTTTTTGTTGTGGAATGTTGTTTTGGAACCTCCTGTGAGTCCAAGACTTTATGTGGTTGGCAGGGAGAGGTTTTCGGGCTCCTTTGGGAGAAGGGACCTCATATATTCCCATCGCGTGGAAGAGGCGAGGGAGGGTCTTCAGAACTGGTTGCAACTTCTCTCCAACAACTTTTTGGGAAATGTTTGACAAACAAGAATCAAAAACATTGACAGTCCTATGCAGGGGGTCCAACTCAAGAACCACCCAATGGTTACTCCCCAACATCCAAGGCGAATATATGCGCCTCTCTAATTTCCACGGGGAAACAAAGCCTGTTGGGAAAGCTCTCGAAATGTAGTTCTGTATAGCCTTCACATTTCAGGAGAGGGGGCAACCTGCTCGGACTTCATCGAAGCTTAGCATTTTCTCCTTCGCACACCCCTCCAAATATTGCTACAAAGCAGCAAAATTTCAGCAAAGAACATACTGTATAAATACATTATAACAAACCAAATAACACATAAACACATGGAAACCAACTACATACCTGAAAAAATGAGTCTGTTGTCGTCCAATTGGTGTGAAATATATCCGGATGGTCAGACTGCCGTTTCCTAAACAAGTACAAAGCCCTATCCATGTGCTGCAATATAAAATTATGATCATTCAATAGTATTTTACAACCTAAATCCTACTGAACTAAACATTTGTCAAATCACAGACTAACCTCATCTCTGATCCAACTTGAGGTGTCCAACAAGTCAGCGAAATTTTTTAAATCCACACTGAACCCATCTACCTCAAATAGCTCCCTAATGTAATCAATACCATAGTAAATACCATGATTCAAATTGAATCTTGCCTATAGGATAACCAAAACATGGAGGAAAATACTTACAGAGGTGTAGTTGTACACTTTTTCATAAGTTCAGCGAAAATTACCACATCCTCCTGGGGTATAGGAGCACAAGTGTCGTACTTGTTAGGTGCATCCAACCTCTCTCTCTGTCGTTGCTTTTTCCTTCCAAACTAGGTAAATGGGGAGAGCAAGGCTGGAGCCTTAAGCTTCATCCTCAATCCGGTGCCCTTCGGGGTCTCCGCATCCGCTATGACGATGGGTGGATTGCCTTCACCACCCATGGGGACTGCTGTTGGAGTTTCAGTACGAACCTCAGCTTCATGGCTCTCCACATAGCCCTTCAAGAATGCAGCAATTTGTTGGCAAACCAAGGAATACTGCTCAGAGGTTTGCAAATCTTGAGCGACCTCAATATGGGTCCCTCCTTGGCCCTCATGAACTGCTTCATCCTCCTTGTCTTGCTGTTCTGCGTGAAGTCGTAAAGGGCCGCTTATGAAGCCTCAACTTCAACTTCCTTGTGCTGTGGTGAGGGGAAGGTCGTAAAGCCTTTATCTTCACGTTCCTCGTGATGTGGTGAGGGGATGCTCGAATCCCGCTGACTAGCTACCAATTCAGTGAGACGTTTGTCAAATTCAGCAAGCTTGACTTACACAACATTCTCGAAGGAAGCATGCTTGACACGTAAATCGTGTACTTCCTTGTTCAACTTAAGGCTGTAAACCTTCTTCTTCAACTCCTTATTCTTCGTTGCAAGTTACCGAACTGAACTCACAAGCTTCTGGACAAGTTGCTACCATGCTCCCAAATTATTCCCTGCTGGAATCGTCAGATCAGGGAGGCTAGAATAGACCTCCGATGCATCTTTGCTCCCGGATGGTTGCCCAACAACCATTTCTACAGGCCCACCAACCTCCTCATTGGTTGGAAATAAACTTCGCACGTCAACCTGCAATAACATCAACATATATATTTAGTTTCTCATACACACACTGGTGTTTGGAAAACATCCGCATCGATGAAGGAAACATCAACTATGACACTGACCACCGTTGACTGGAATATTTCAGTTTGGAGCTTGTGAAATTGGGCAGCTTTCACATGCTTCCAGTGGAGTAATCGGGGAACTTCGATGTTCCTAGTCACTTCAACATACCCTAGATCAGTGAAAGCGGTGAATGGTTCAAATGCCCAAGTTTGAAGCAAGACATAACAATTAGTCACAATAAAAATGGCTACTTACATACTTATTCAGAAACTAAATGAAAACATATCTCAGTAACTTCTATGACATACCTGAAAAGCATAAGCAAGCCCACGCAGCTTATACCTTCGCGCGTCAATGTTATCCTTTTTCTTATTTCTCACCCCCACCCCCCCTCATTTACTTCATTGCCTCAACTACATTCTTTTTCTTCTTATAACAATCAACTAGCACCCTCGCTAGAGACTCAGTTGTTTTTTCAAAATAAACTCTTCCCCAAAGATATTTGTTCCACTCCTCGAGGTTTTCAAGAAGCTGTAGATGATACAGGTCTATGAGAGTAATTGTTTCCCTCCTAAGCAAGACCATTTGAACAAAATATACTAGGGCTAATTTCATTTTATCGCCCGAATGCCTGCAAGCCTTGAATGCCTCCTCCACCATGACAATTGATACTTTCTTCATCTTCTTGAAGTACTTATTCTTCAATCTACTTTGGCCATCAAAGGATTTAGGTTATGAAGGCTTTCCATCCTCAAGACCTGTATTCAAGCAGTGAACAGCTTGACATGACCCCCTAGTAGAAATTACACCCCATCATTTTGTTTGAGGCCACGTCCCGTTAACTTGCGCACTAAAAGTCTGTGCACTATGGCATGGCTCCACTCCAGCTCATCTATTTGAAGGAGATGTCCAAAACAAGTGGCCACAAACTGAGGCAATGCATCAGGGTCGCGTTTAGACTTAATTAGTTTAAGGCATCGCCTTGTTTGACAAAGGCATTGTACCTTTGTTGTGAATATCTGGTCCTCTTCATACTCATGACCTGCACAATCAATGAATCAACATATGAGGACAGAAAAGAGCATACTTTTATGAAAATTCTAGACTAAAACATCAAATTCTCACAACACTGACTATAAGGACACTACCTGACTATGATGATACTGCACTGACTATGAGGACACTACCTGACTATGAGGACAGAAAAAAGCATACTTTGATGAAAGTTCCAGACCACAACATCCAAGTATCAAAAAATGCAATTGTCACATATCAAACAATGCGATTGTCACATATCAAACAATGTGATTGTCACATAATCAACTAAAATTTCAGTTTACAATAATGAAATCTGCAGCCAAGAAAGGGAGATTAGTAAATCTGCAACATACTCCATCTCAGTTTAGTCTTGTAAGTATTCTTTCAATATGAACAATGATAAGGGTGTCCATAAACTAATATTACAGTTTACAAGAATAAAAGTACAACTCATACAATAGATCAACCATTACGCATCACTTTCCTCATATAGAGAACATGAGTAGAAGTGAGATTGATTTAGAATGAGATTGATTTAGAAGTGAGATTAATGTGGAAGTAGGATGAATAAGAAGTTCAATCTACAAGTTCATTATTAGGAGTAAAACTTATTTTTCTTTTCTACAAAAACCATTGGGATTTATTTAGAACACACCTAGTTATGATTCATACATTTTCTTCATCATGTAGGTAGTCTTTATCCCATAAATCATCACCCAACCCTCAAATCCATAGACAAATTCATGAACCCACAACTCCATTCAGAATAAAAACATTGAATCTAATCACACAGCCCATTCTTGAATCTAAGCCTCATCTCTCAACATGGTCTATGCAAAAGGCTCCTCCTTTACAGACAATAACTACAAAAGCAAAAAATTTGCAAGCATAGGTGATAAAAAACACTACTCAAATCTCAAACTTCAAGACTTAGAGGTATGCTTTGCCCTACTTTCTATATGAACGACTGAAAACCATGGCTCAAAAACACAACTCAAATCTCAAACTTATTCTACTTCCTAATACCATGGCTCTCGTTGTCAAACTAAAATAGTTTGAAATGAGGGGGGCTGCATTGAGACTCACATTGACTCTATACAATTATCTCTTCATAGTTAAACATCAACTCATGTTCGTACTTTTGTAAAACAAACCGCTCCTCCAACATTATAATGTTGGTAACACCGCATTTCTTGTCTGAAAACGGTTTCCTACCAAACATCAGAAAATAACTTCCAAAAATCAAATTTTTTCCACCAAACATCAGCAAAACGCAAGTGATTTCACCATTTCTTCACCATCAATTGAACCAAACTTGCAGACATGAGAAAGAAACATGAAACATTTAAGGGAAACCCATTACCTAGATGAGAAAAATAGAAATAAATCTAATTGATATACAACCCTCACTTTCAAGCATGGCTTATGCATATCACAGATTTTGGACCAATTCTATTTACAATCCAAATTAAAGTTAAAAGCTATAAAAAATCACAAAAACTTATTGTCTGGTAATCTGCATGAAGCCCACTTCATATCAGATTGCGATTAAAAATTTAACCAAAACTCAAATACATACGCACCTGAATATTGCGAGCATTGACGACGGTGAAGGAGGACAAGGGTAGGCTCGCCTTGTGCAGGAGAGTCAATTGGAGGTGGTCTCGCAGCATGGGTCGGCCGGAAACGTCGTCAGTTACGGTGATGTTTTCTGGGTTTGAAGTCGAGCTTGAAGTCGATGGCTGATTGGGACGAATTCGTCTCAATGAGGGGAAGGGTTTGGTGTCGTTGGTCAGGGTTAGGTTGGTCGGAAGTGGGCATGGCGGTTATGGTTGCTGTTCGTGGAGGCTGGAAGATTTGGGGTTTAGGACTTCGATTTCGTAGAGGATGGAAGATTTGGGGTTTAGGGCTTCGATTTCGTGGAGGCTGGGGATGTTTCGTGCTTGGGTCGCAGTTGGAATCCACGAAATGCAATTAGGGTTTAGGGTTGAGATTTCATGGGAGGCTGCAATTCGCGGTGGGAGGTTTCGCGATTTGGGTTTGGTCATAGTGTGTGTCTCATAGTCAGCTGGTTACTACAAGGTTACTATCCCCTTTATATAGTTTCTATTTTTGTAAAGACATTTTTTAGTATTCTATTTTTAAATAGATTTTTAGAGAGGGTTCTATTTCCATCAATTTCCCTATTTCTTTTGTCTCTTTTCCTCACTTCACGTTGGCTGCCCCTTCACCTCTCCTTGCCAATTAACTCAATTCTAACCTAAGACAAATGGGCGACTTCTCTTATTAATTATAATTACAGCCCATCATCACTTTGGACTAATAAGAACCAAAAAGTCCATATAAACTTTTCAAAATATTATACTCTAGGAAATGCTAATTATAAATATGCTTTTACACAATTTCTTATATCAGACAATTTCTGTAAAATTAAATATTTGAATATCATTAGTACTAGTGATTAGTGGGAAGTGTTTGATTTGTTAACAGTTCATATATTCCAGTCTTGCTCAGCCGTCCATTATTTCTCCTTTGATTATTATGCTATTAATTTAAGAAAAAATTTAGTTCATTTTAAAACATTAAATTAAATGCAAACTTGTTCATAACATTTTTATGGTTAAAATTAGATGCAAGAGGGGTGCAACAAAGTGATATTATTTAAATTTTATCTACTCTTTTTAATTCGAACAAAGAAAAAAGAGTATTAAAATACTCAATTTCAAGTTATTAATGATGAGAACGTACTATTTATATTTGTATTTAATTCGATACCTAATTATGATTGATTTATTGTGTAAGTTAACTCAAGAAGACATTAAACAACTTTAATAGTAATTAAGATCTTCATAATGAGTCATTTATTTAATTGATATATATAAATAATTAAATAATTTTTAATTCAGTTAATTTTTTATAGCGGTGAAATTAATTATCATTTAAAAGCTAGTTGAATGATTTTATGATTATACAAATCTATTAATAAAAAAAAGTAGAACGAAGAAAGTCTCGGAGTGTGAGATGCAATTATTGTAATATACTCTTACAATAACACTCTAGTTCTAGAAACTAGTACAAGATACGTTGGCAAAAGTGAGGAATTATAGCTTTATCTTTCTAGAAATGAAATCTTTAATTAGAAGTGAAAAATTTCCTCCGCCCCTGAAAATAAACAACCGCCTTGTCTCGAGGAGGTAAGTTGTCTTTGATCAGAGGGTGCCAAGCAAACTTGTTCATCCATGAAACTGTTTCTGGGAATTTCAGAGGGTCCAAAATCTGCATGGAAGCTACTTCCTCCCAAATAGGCAGCCAGAAAGAGATCCACCCCATTGCAATGTCCAAATACCCAAGGTCGCCACCGTGGTCGTCTTCCCGACCGCCGCCTAAAATCTTCTTTCCCATGAGCTCTTCTTCAATGTGCTCGAAGGCCTCTACGGTAGATTTGAAAGCCTTTTGTTGTTGTTCTCCAGCTGGGTAAAATATTAAAGCGCAAAATGCACCATCCAAAACCTGCAAGGATGAAATTGAAAGTTAGGTGTATATATATATATGAATTTATTGTATCGTATGTAATATGTGTCATATTGACACTTTAGTGCTACATTTTAGTGATCTGTTTAGTCTCAATAATGAATTTAGTGGCATCCATCTTTCATGCCTCTCTTCTATATATGGTAGTTGGTGAAGTTTTTTATTTTTCTTTTCAGATAAGCACACTTTGGGTTTTAGATACTCAAACAAAACACCCTCTCTCTCTCTTATTGGCATTTCTATTATTCCTTTGTTCCCTATTTGTGTACTACTAGTCTCCTAGCAGACTGTTAAGCTTAAGTAAATGTTATATGTATATATATATATATATATATTATATGTGTGTGTCTCTCTGCAATATGAGGTTTCCTAGTAGATTTATCTAATTACTACGTAATCAGAAGTATGCTAAGAATCTACAAGTTTGTCATTTGGGAGTTAAAAAACTTTTTTAATGGTATGTGAAGACCCATTTTACAGTCCTGTGTTCTGCTTTTTTTAGAGAGACCGAAAGTCTAAATAAATCCTATTGCCCTCCGCGTGAGTCACATGTTCAAGTGACTCATTCAATACCTCCTCATTCAATGCTTAATACCCTTGACGGAGTTCGGGATGAGACTGGTGCAAGCCTTACTTCCTGCCTTCCTGGGCAATATGGACCAGGGCGTGGACTGCTGAAGAGAATAGGCATGGTGACCTTCTTAACAAGTATCTCTATCTATCGGGACGGGTAGATATGAAACAAATGGAGAAGACAATTTAGTATCTTATTGGATCATGAATGGTCATATTTTTTTAATGAGAAACAAACTTTCATTAAAGACCCGAAAACACAGCATCTGGACAATGTCATTATCAAGCCCTTGGCCCACAATCAGGTGCTTTTTTCTTGCTTCCCTTTTTACTTTAATTTTATATTTTTGCTTGCTCTTTGTTTCACTGCTTTCTTATTCAGCATTTCAGACAATCAGATTATTACGATACTAGTATGTATGAACTGCACAGAATGTAGTTTACCTTAAATCTTTTCACGGGTTCCTTTTGTAGCCCGCACACAAAAGTGTTTTACTGTAAAGGCTGGAATTGA
The DNA here is from genome assembly GCA_037349345.1 of Oemleria cerasiformis. Taxonomy (NCBI): domain Eukaryota; kingdom Viridiplantae; phylum Streptophyta; class Magnoliopsida; order Rosales; family Rosaceae; genus Oemleria; species Oemleria cerasiformis. The sequence continues at coordinate 5,925,262 of JAZGTL010000010.1, read as the reverse complement.
TGGACTTTTGGATATTGCATGGAGATCAGTTTGTAATACTCGTGAAGGTTTTATTTTTCCTTTCCTTGCTATATATGCAGTTCAAACTCTATATTATTTCCCTTTTCTTCATGTTCTATCTGTGTTTTGTTTTCTTATATTTTCGATGAAGCAATTTTCTCAATGTTGAATTAACAGCTATACATAATCTTGCCAACAAGTATGGTGATGAGTTTAAGTTACCCGACTTGAAACTCCCATTTAACAATAGGCAACGGTTCTACTTTAGCATTCCACATAAGGACATTCATGGGAAGCTTCCTAGTCAGTTCATTCAGGTTTGGACCAAACTTGCTCTAAAGTACTAAAACAGCTTTACTAGTTATTTTCTGGTTCTCATATGCTTTTCTGACATAGGTATTGAAACATGGGAACAATATACACTGCTCAACCTTGGAGATTGTTCTATTACCCAAATTTTGATTTTTACCAATTTTCACCAACTTTACTTACTCTAGGTAGTGTTATTCTATTATTCAAGCCAGTTTACCATCTCAAATTATAACTGCTAGTTCAAAGATTCCATTTTGTGTGTGAGCTATCACTACAAGATATTTGACTTTAGCATATACCACATAGGCAACAGTAATTATAAAACCGATGCAGATAGTAGTAATGAAGAACAAGCTTCCTAGGTTCATAAAACTGGAATATCACTCTTCCTAGGTTCCTAAAACTTAAGAATATGTGCTTATGATGATGATGCAATGAAGAACAAGCTTCATACTGTTGATTGTTTTTTTCTCTGTGATGCTTTTGCAGCTTACAAATGATATTCACAAGGAACGTCTTGCTGTTGTAAGTTTGGCCTGACTAATTTCCCCATTTTCTGGATATTCATCATTTCATACTTAAGTACACACAGCCACAAAGATATATAATATATCATATAGCATATTAGATTTCGTATTTGCCTTAAAAAATTATCGATAGTCCTTAGTTTCATGCCTTGGATTTTCACTTCCACTTAAACCAAGCTTCAATATACATCTTCAAACATCCATTACATTTTTTTTTGCAGCCAAGACTTAGTGAGTTGGTGGCCCAGAGTTCATCAAAGTCCCGACTATCATTCTCACTCCTTTAAACCGTTCCATAAATCCGCGGCAACGCGCGGTTGTGAATTCTATTATAGGCTAAATTGTATACTTCCATAGATTTTATGGAATATACTGTTCATCTTAACAATTGTAATTTTTCCATTATCAATGAAGTTTACTTTTCATGTGTTTTCTTGCTATTTTGTTCAATTATACTTGAAAATGTTTGTGAGGAAAATAAGAATATGCTACATTTATGTGTGGCATAGTGTAAAATAGCGGTTGATTATGTAAAATGAATTGATGCCTTAGGCATCGGTTATTATCTAAAAAATCGTTGCAATGTGTACATTACGCATCAGTATTATTGGACTATTCTGTGTAGATGTTTAGCTCTTTTTGCAACAGTGATTAAAACAGACTGATGCGTGAAGTAGCTTTAGGCATCGGTTTTTAGTTATATATCGTTGCGTAAAGTAGATATAGGCATCGATTTTTAATGACATACAGTTGCGTAAAGTAACTTTAGGCATCGGTATTACATAAAAACCGATGCGGAAAACAACTTTAGGCAATAGAGAAAATATGTTGCCTAAAGACCCCCAATAAGCATCACCGAGTAATACCACAATTTTTATAGGGAATAGGCAACATATTTTCTCTGTTGCCTAAAGTAGTTTTTCTTGTAGTGTGTGTTAAAAGAAGAGTTATTTATCCTAATACTCCCTATTTAAAAATAAAAAATAATATTTGAACCATCTTAATTGACCACATCAATTGAACCATCTAATATGTCAATCAATGAATGATGTTATTTCAATAAATTAAATTACCTTGTATTTATTTTTTGTGATAAATAGAATGTCACATCAAATGTGGTCAATTAATATGATTAATTAAGATGGTTCAAATAACAGCGCTCCTTAAAAATAGAATCCACAAGTGCACTAAACGAAGGTATACCCTGCAATACATGCTCCATTTTCTTTTTGATACAAAAATATGAAGGAATGAGAATTACATTGGGTACCGACCTCACTCATAGTATTAAGTAGTGTGCCCCTTCATTTTTTAATAAATAATTTTCACCCGATTTGATCTATATATGTGCATTTCTCGAAGAAAATTATTAGGTTAACTGGATATATGTATGTGAGCGATTTATAACCATTGATGAAGTGAACTTCATATCCATCCAATATTCAAATAACATGCAGGCGCACATGAGTACTAAGAGCATCTTCAGTAGAATCTCTAAAACACATTTTTTAGTTAATTTAGAGATTTTTAAAGAAAAAAGAGCTCCAATAGAGTCCCTATATATCTCATTCCTACTTCAAAATTTTGGTATTTTTGAGATTTTGGATCCCTAAATTTAACAAATAAGAAAAAGAAAGTAGAAATTTGTATCTCCTCACATGAATTTCATAAATAATAAAATAATAAATTAAAGATATTTAAATATTTCACTTAAAAAAAATATAAAATATTTAAAATTTGCTAAAATAAAAAACACTAGTTGAGTAAATTTTATTAAAATATCCAACTATTTTAACTAGAATTTAACTTAAATTTAGAGACTCTCATAGAAATGCCTACTAATCATCGCGAAAGTAATAGATGACATATATGAAAAAGAAAAAGAAATATAACTCAATATATAATCTCGTTAAAATCTCACGAGAGCTTTCAATAACTAAAGCTATGAATAATGACGCACCTTCTCTTCGGTGAATCTAGCCCAAAATCGAGAGATGGCTCTCTGATAGGGATCTTGGGGCAGCAATGGCTTTGCCTTCCATGTCTCATCAAGGTACTCAAGGATAACGAATGACTCAGCAACCACTTTGTTGCCATGAACAAGAACCGGAACCTTTTTGTGAACCGGGTTCAGTTGAAGAAGAAGAGGGCTTTTGTTGAAGATGTCGTCTTCTACGTACTCATAATCGATGCCCTTGAGCTTCAGAGCCCACTCCACTCTGCGAACAAATGGACTCGCCCAAAACCCAACAAGCTGAAGCTTCTCGGTTCCCATATCAAAATAATTAAATAAATTGATTATTCTTGTTTTAATTTGTTGCTTGCTTTTATTATATTTATAGGTTGTTTTTGGATCTCACAGTCGCAAAGACTGACTTTGAAAATTATATATATAGCCGCCATATTTGACAGAAAGGGTCTAGGTAGAGATTATAGAACACACACCAATATTCAATACTTAATTCCCGTGGTATCTATTTGTTTATCTAATTATCAAATATATATATATATATATATATATATTATAATCGAAACGTTCAATTTTTAAATTATTATTTCAAGATTATTTAAATAAAAATTCAACGAAATTAGAAATAATTTAGTCATTTGTATATATCAATTAAATAGACGGTTTGACATGAGAATTTTAATTGTTACCAAAATCGTTGATTTATTTGATGAATTTGAATGGTTAAACGATCTCAAATCTTGTTGATTTTTTATAGAGGTGATTTTGAAATGATAATTTAGAGAATGAATGGTTCCGATTATAATATAGATAGAAAACTAATTTGATAAATCGAAAGGGTTGTATGAGGAGGTACCACCAGGGTATGATGCAAGTATTATTGTATATTTTATTTAGGACAATACTTGCATCCTACCCTAATGATACCTCCTTGTACCACCATTTTGATTTATCGAATTGTCATTGTACTAATAGCATGATCGAAACCGTTCAACTCCTTAATTATCATTTCAAGATTATTTACGCAAAAATTCAACAAAATTGGAGATCATTTAGTCAATCATATATATCAACTAAATGGACGGTTCGCCATGAGATTCTTAATTCTTACCAAAATCGTTGATTTATTTGTTACATATGAATGATAAACGACTTCCAATCTTGTTAATTTTTAACATATATGATCTTGACATGATGATTTAGAGAATGAAAGGTTCCAATTACGATATATGTACAAAGATAATTTAATAAATAAAAAATATGCTATAAAGAAGTACCACCAAAGTAGAATGCAAATATTATCCTTCTATTTATGTTTTGTAGCTCATTAGTTTGATCTTGTTCACGGTCTATCTAGAGATGCGAAGCCAATTCCTTATTTTGCCCTTGTCTCCAAAGTCCAAACCTATGTTTTAATTACCAATAATGTTAGTTGTAATTCATTTATAGGCCACTTCGCTAATTCCCCCTTCCACCTTTTTAATAGAGATGAGCCTTTTAAAATAGTTGATGAGCCAAAAATATACTTGTATTTCCCATATATTTAATTAGTTATTATTATTATTTTGGGAGGAATTGATACTCGAATTTATTATATTGACAGATTTATTCTAGAAGGAGTTTTGGAGCAAAAGAATGAAGTATATCAATGAAATCCCAATTCAAGTAGGAGAAGGCATATGCTTGCCTATTTCTGTTCAAACTAGGAATTAGATTTTCTTATTTTTATTTTACTCCTTTTCAAAGTAGGATTATGAATCTTTCCTTATAAATACCCAAGCTTGGCTTAGATTTAAGGAGACCAGATTTCAGATTACAATTCTCCATCTAAGAGCACGGCAAAGCTGGGATTTCGGCTACCCTTGTTCTACAAACTGTTTGTTCTCTTAACTTCAATTTTAATGAAATTGTTTCTATTCATTATGAGCATGAGTAGCTAATTTTCTCACTAGGGTTAGACCTAAGCCTTAACATGATTATGTGATTTATCTTTTTCCTATGTTTTCGTATATGCATGCTTTGAATCTTTAATCACTGTAGAAAACTATCTTTATGTCTTAATGCTTGATCACCCTTAGGATATTTAGACAAGTAATTTGATGCAATTTTATAGGAATGCCCACCTAAAATTGGGATTAGCTTCTTGTGATTAAGGATTGTAATACATCTAGGTTAAATACCATAACTAAGAGATTGCATGGTTATAAAAGATTTTCATGAACTTAATGAATCTTGCATGTAGAATTAGATCTAAATGCCATAGACTAATCGCATGTTAGGTATACGTTTTCACTTGAATGCCCACGAGGAAAATATGCTTTCGAAAAATCTAACCTTCAAAGTTGCATGTATTGATTCATAGATTCTTTTCTAAGTCACATATGATTGTTAATGGTGAAGGTTGAACCCTAGTACTTGTTTACATTGTTTACTTAATTTTTATTCCGTTACCAAACTTCAAGCAATTTACTTTATTATTAATTAAGAATAAATACTAAAATAAGAAATATCAATATCAGTCCCTGAGGAAATCGACTCTGCTTCCAGTGCTATACTACAACAGCCCTGTACTCTTGCAGGTATTATTTGTGTGATTTTAACCCTTGTTTTGCAGGTGGGAAAAATCCTATCAAGAAATTGGCGCCGTTGCCGGGGACTGTGCCGATTCTTCTTATTTTAATTTACTTTCAGTTAATTATTTGTTTTCATTTTTTTTTCTATACTTCACCAAATCAACATTTACGCACAGGTCTCTACTCTTGCAGGACTATCTAATTGTGCATGGTTATTGCTACACGATCTACGAACCCGATTCTAGCACAATTCGATCCTGAACCTGAAAGAACAGCAAGAAGAAGAAGACAACTACAAGCAACTAACGCAAGGTTCACACTCAAAGGAACTTTCCTTGCAGATTTGTTCACCGGGATAGACAACACAACGCCAGCACCAATGGCTTTAACGATACCTGAAGTCGGCGCACCGCTTAGCAAAAGCCTTGCAGCACGTGGGAATGGAACCCCACAATGCATCGTGTACCCCGAGGTACATGACGGAGTCACTTTTGAGATCAGACATCACATGCTTGAGCTTCTACCCACTTTTCATGGACTCCCAAATAGTGATCCAAACATGCACATATTTGAATTCTTGTTAGGGTGTGATAACATCATTGTTCGGGGAATTTCAAATGAGGCAATTAAATTAAGGCTTTTTCCTTACACCTTGAAGGATAAAGCTCGGACTTGGCTACATTCATTACCTCCAGGGAGCATAACAACGTGGGAACACTTACAGACAAGGTTTCTAAACAAATTATACCCATCATCCAAGACTCTCGCTTTGAAGAAAGAAATACTAGCCTTTGCCCAGAAATCTAACGAGTCGTTTCATGATACTTGGGAGAGGTACAATGACCTGTATATGCGTTGCCCCCACCATGGATTGGATTCAGACATGCAGATGAACATATTTTATGATGGACTCAACCACATCACCAAAAGTTACGTCAACGCATCCGCAGGTGGTTCTCTCATATCCAAAACAGCTCGTGAAGCATTTGAAATATTTGAGCTAATGGCTAACGAATCTCAACAATGGACGGATGACAGCTCTCATACGAGGGGACACGTCTATAATGTAGCGCAAGGACATGGTACCCCTAATATTGCAGCACAAATCACCCAATTGGAAAAGAAGATCAACAGTTTTATGCTCACCACCGCTGCCCCAAAGACAACACAGGTTTGCGCCATATGTGAGGACCCTACACATAATGTCCTCCAATGTCCTCAGAAGGATGGGTATCCCGACCTTGTCCAAGAACAAGTAAATGGCATGAGTTCCTTCCCAAGACCCCGTAATGATGCCTACCCCAATACATATAATTCTGGATGGAAAAATAATACAAATTTTGGGTGGAATGGACAACACCAGGTCCGGCCCAATTATCAGCAGAATTATCAACAGCCACTCAACCATCAGACCCAACCGGCCGCACCACGCCAATTGAGTGTAGAAGAGCAGCTTACCAGGTTTATTGAGATCTCTACCCAAAATCAACAAAACACTCAAGCATCAATTAAAAACTTGGAGCAGCAAGTTAGCCAACTGGCCCAAGAAATTTCTGAAAGGGATAAAGGGGTTTTTCCCAGTCAACCTATACCAAACCCGAGAGGAGCCGAGCACTGTAAGATGGTAAGGACTTTACGAGGGGGAAAAAGTTATGACAATCGGGAGGCATCAAAGTCATCCCTTTCAGAAAATAATACCACCGAGTCAAATATTGAACCTGAACCTCAGGTTGAACTATTCACCCCACAAATTCAATTTGCTCCATCCAACGTCCCTGCCTACACTCCGCCACTGCCATTCCCACAAAGGCAGCAGCGCCGCTCAAACAAAGACCAACAGACCATTGACTTCATGCAGACATTAGCCAAGGTCCATATCAATCTACCTCTACTAGATGCTATAAAGCACATCCCTTCCTATGCAAAATTTTTGAAGGAGGTATGTGCCAATAAGAAAAAAATTTCAGACCTGGAAAAAGTGGTTTTGACAGAACAGTGTAGTGCCGCCCTTCTACAAAAACTACCACCAAAGAAAAAAGATCCGGGCAGCTTTACTATTTCCTGCACAATAGGGAATTCCGAATTTCAGCAATCTCTAATAGATCTGGGATCAAGCATCAACCTTATGCCCTACTCAATATTTAAGCGATTAGGAGCAGGACAGCTCAGACCTACACCAATGGTTCTCCAGTTGGCTGACCGATCCCTCACTTACCCTAAGGGCATCATTGAAGATCTCATCATCAAAGTGGATAAAGTCTATCTACCCATCGATTTTGTGGTACTCAATATGGTGGAAGACAAAGAGACACCCCTAATCCTTGGCCGACCCTTCATGGCCACAGTCCGCACACTGATAGACGTAGAAGCTGGCACTCTTACATTCCGTGTGCAAGATGAAACTGTGGTATTAAACCTGTTTGACATGGCTAAAAGACCCCCTGAAATTTCAGAGTGTAGCAGAATTGAAGTTTTGGAGGAGGTAACCTGCATGACACAAGGACAATTGCTCTTTACCGACCCTCTAGAGGCAGCACTCATTGACCCCATCCTCTGCCAAAATGAGGAAGATATTGCAGAAATTATGGCGGCACTAGATAGCAACCGACCACCCTATCCACGGTGGCGACCTCAAATTGAAGCGCTTGGGCCCCCAAAGACGCCACAACCACCTTCCATTGAGATAGCCCCACAGCTGGAAAAGAAGCCCCTTCCAGCCCATCTCAAATATGCACACCTTGGTGACCAAGAAACTCTGCCCGTGATCATTGCAGCAGACCTCACCGACCTAGAGGAAGATAAGCTACTCAGAATCCTACGCAAGTACAAAGAGACAATTGGGTGGACAATAGCCGACATCAAAGGCCTTAGTCCATCAATCTGCATGCATCGTATCTTACTGGAAGAAGACAGCAAGCCTACTGTTGATGCTCAAAGGCGATTGAACCCAATCATGAAAGACGTTGTTCGGAGTGAGGTCCTAAAACTTCTAGACGCAGGCATTATCTACCCAATTTTAGACAGCCCATGGATAAGCCCAACACAAGTTGTTCCTAAAAAATCAGGAATCACGGTTAGTACTAACGAAAAAGGGGAACAAGTACCTACAAGGATGACTACGGGGTGGAGGGTTTGTATTGATTATCGCAAGCTGAATTCGGCCACACGAAAGGATCACTTTCCACTCCCATTCATTGATCAAATGGTGGAGCGATTGGTAGGTAAGCCTTTCTATTGTTTTTTAGATGGCTACTCAAGGTATAATCAGATTCCTATTGCACCTGAAGATCAAGACAAAACTACATTCACTTGCCCATTCGGCACTTTTGCCTATCGGCGTATGCCATTTGGATTGTGTAATGCACCTGCCACTTTTCAGCGATGCATGATGAGCATATTCTCGGATATGGTGGAGCAAATAATTGAAGTGTTTATGGATGACTTCTCCGTATATGGAGATTCCTTTGACCACTGTTTAGACAACCTAGCCACAGTTTTGGAAAGATGCCGAGATACCCATTTGGTATTAAACTGGGAGAAGTGCCACTTTATGGTGAAGCAAGGTATCGTGTTAGGGCACCGAATTTCAAAGCGTGGAATTGAAGTGGACAAAGCCAAAATTGACGTCATTAGCAACCTACCATCATCCACTGCGACGACGCCGTTTTGTCCACATCAATGCGACGACGCAGTTTTCTTGGCTGCTCCTCCTTGCTGTCGTTTTAAGAGCAGGGGGCACAACTCAGGTCTCTGTTTCGATCCCAGGTGCTATTCTTTCTTTCTATTTTATTTTCCTTTTATTTTTGTGTTACTTCTTTATTTTGTTTTGTTTTTCTTTCTTCTTTTCTTTCATCTTTCTTTGTCTTTTCTTCTTTTGCACCATGGGGACATGTTGCATGATAAGTTTGGGGGTAGAAAACTATCATTTTGTTTGTCTGTTTTATAAAAAAATTTAGTAAAAATACAAAACAAAAAAAAAAACAAAACAAAAAAAAACAAAAAAAAAATAACAAAGATTTTTGTTTAGATTTAATTTGATTTTTCCTTCCTAAATTATTTTTAATGCACTCTATTTGCTATTATCGAAATTTGAAACTTCATCAGTGAGATTAAATATTAGAGCATGACCACCAAGAACATATAGTTGATTTTTGCACACAATTCTTACCATATTCAATTTCGCACATGCACATCAACTTAGTTGCGGAAATTAAATTTGTTTCAAGCATGCTAATTTTTCTTACCCTAAGATTGTGGGTTATTTAATTTGTTACCGTCCAAGGTTCGAAAAAGTGAAAGCCATAAATAAATCGGAGGTGAGTCCGAGCCCTAAAATAAGGGTGTGCATTTACTCATCAATTACATGCTAGCCTTTCCAATTCGAGTAAATAAATCCTTTGGGACATTTGTTGTCTGGTGCCCTAAAGTCATCTGATTTGGGAGTCATCGATCTAAAGCTCGTTACATGGGTTGGATAGAAAGCTTGCTCAATGTTAAATAAAATTCCATCATTTTTTATACAAAATAAAATTAAAATAAATAAATAACAAAAATAAAAATAAAAATAAAAATTTCAGGCAATAATGCTTTGGATGGTGATAGGTTAAGTGATTTTACAGTTGGTGGGTACAAATGTAATGCAAGTGAGGGATTGGTTTAACACTTACAATTTTGTTGAGATTCACATTACACGAATATGGTTTATGGATTGCTCACCAGAATCTGGTAATCTTCTGTTTTGAAAGTGTGGATTTGCTCTCTCTTTTAAACTTGCTTATGACTTGAGAATTTTGATTTTGCTTTTATGAGTGTTGCTTTATATTCAATGGAAGGAAGGTTAAATTAAGTTTAACAAATTTTGAAAGTGTTTGTGGGTATCGTAACTGGTAAACCCTCAGGAGACACAACTCCTCCTACTAGGGACACCTAGGGGTTTAAAGGCGTGTAGTGTTTGCTCAGCACTGTCGAGTTCCCTGCGAAAGTGGCATTTTATTTTTCTCAATGTTTTCTTAGTTTTGTTTTATTTACTTGAGGACAAGTAACAATTCAAGTTTGGGGGTGTTTGATGAGCCAAAAATATACTTGTATTTCCCATATATTTAATTAGTTATTATTATTATTTTGGGAGGAATTGATACTCGAATTTATTATATTGACAGATTTATTCTAGAAGGAGTTTTTGGAGCAAAAGAAGGAAGTATATCAATGAAATCCCAATTCAAGTAGGAGAAGGCATATGCTTGCCTATTTCTGTTCAAACTAGGAATTAGATTTTCTTATTTTTATTTTACTCCTTTTCAAAGTAGGATTATGAATCTTTCCTTATAAATACCCAAGCTTGGCTTAGATTTAAGGAGACCAGATTTCAGATTACAATTCTCCATCTAAGAGCACGGCAAAGCTGGGATTTCGGCTACCCTTGTTCTACAAACTGTTTGTTCTCTTAACTTCAATTTTAATGAAATTGTTTCTATTCATTATGAGCATGAGTAGCTAATTTTCTCACTAGGGTTAGACCTAAGCCTTAACATGATTATGTGATTTATCTTTTTCCTATGTTTTCGTATATGCATGCTTTGAATATTTAATCACTGTAGAAAACTATCTTTATGTCTTAATGCTTGATCACCCTTAGGATATTTAGACAAGTAATTTGATGCAATTTTATAGGAATGCCCACCTAAAAATTGGGATTAGCTTCTTGTGATTAAGGATTGTAATACATCTAGGTTAAATACCATAACTAAGAGATTGCATGGTTATAAAAGATTTTCATGAACTTAATGAATCTTGCATGTAGAATTAGATCTAAATGCCATAGACTAATCGCATGTTAGGTATACGTTTTCACTTGAATGCCCACGAGGAAAATATGCTTTCGAAAAATCTAACCTTCAAAGTTGCATGTATTGATTCATAGATTCTTTTCTAAGTCACATATGATTGTTAATGGTGAAGGTTGAACCCTAGTACTTGTTTACATTGTTTACTTAATTTTTATTCCGTTACCAAACTTCAAGCAATTTACTTTATTATTAATTAAGAATAAATACTAAAATAAGAAATATCAATATCAGTCCCTGAGGAAATCAACCCTACTTCCAGTGCTATACTACAACAGCCCTGTACTCTTGCCGGTATTATTTGTGTGATTTTAACCCTTGTTTTGCAGGTGGGAAAAATCCTATCAATAGTCAGTAACGTAATTAATACACGTTAGCTTTGATCGGTGAGATCCAATGAGGTGACCGCCTAGCAGGACTAGTTCCCGATTTTCACTTATAAATGAAAAGTTTTAAATTCGATTATTATAAATAATGTGTACAAATATTTGTATAACTATTTAATATTTAATAACTATTTTTATTATTATCATTAAAGGATGAAGTTGCTCTTAGGAAATCATGAAACCCTAAAAATGATTGTTATGATGTATCATGTAAGTTCTTTGAAATACAAGAATAAAATAATTTTCTATTGTGGAATAAAATATCTCTCATACAAGAATAAAATAATTTTCTTTAGGGTTTCCAAAGGAATGTTGTTATGTTGTCTTGAACGGTGCGCTAATCCTTTGAATATGGTACCAATAGGTATCATTCCCCCTAGAACATCGTTTTCTTTCAAACCTTACACCCAATCGATACAACCCCGAAAAATCAGGGAGGGAAGTTAGCCTTAGCCTCGTTTGGCCCTACTTCTACTTACGATCAAAATTCTTACATTGTCTATGTACCGGAACTGATAACATTCGAGATTATACATGATTATACACAAAAGATACTTTTTTGGCTCTCTTTAGCCCTATGTCTCTTATCTCTAGGTGGTCGATCTTTGTGAAAATAAAAGCATCAATGTAAATAAAAAAAGAGATTCTTTTATAGCAATATCGTCGAATGAAAAAATGTATCTTGAATTAGAAAAGCGAAATCAAGGGGAAAAATAATCCGCATAATCGTCGAGATCACAATATACAGATGAAATTGGTGCCTGAGAAGAGTTTTGTAGTATTACAGGGGCATATATCGTTACCACGTACTTAGTACTTACCAGAGAGTTCATGTTTTAACATAGTTGAGTGACCTTCCTGGAAAGCAAATAAGATAGAAAATGGCCACTCCTTTTTTTTGGAAAAGTTTCAAGCTGCTGGACTTTGCTCTTAATTTTTAATTACAAATTAGAAAAGCAAAGGACATGCATGTTGCCCAAAGCAAAGTAATGGATTTAAATTGGATGGAATCAGCTAATAAAGAGGACAAAAACAAGAAGGGCGCCACCTTTACCTGGTTGGAAAGTCATCACCTATAATATGAATTAGTTTGGAATTAGCTGCCTTACTGGGTATTTGGTTTTCAAGTGGGCTTCCTGATTCTACTTATTATATTATAACATAAGAAAAATTATTGTCTAACGTCTTTAAATTTTACACTAATTTTGATTATCGTCCCTCAATTTTATTATTAGTAACAGACGTCACTGAACTATGTCTAAACATGCAAGGACAATCACTCCGTTCAATTTCTCAACGATTTTTGTTAAGAATAAGGGTAAAGTTATCCTAACATGTGTGTTTGTTTTAACATAAATTGTTAAGAAAATTAACGTAAGGTTTGTCCTTGTACATTTAGACATAGTTGATGGACGTCTACTATTAATAATAAAGTTCAAGGACAATAGTTAAAATTAGTGTAAAATTCAGAGACTCTAACAATCATTTTCCCTTATATTAACATTTATAATCATTTTCTCTTATGACCTAGTGATATTCCTCTCCACTTGTTATGTGGGAGGTCTCGGGTTCGACTCTAGTCGGGTGAGGTCGATACCCAATGTTTATATAAAGTAATCTCCCTCCCCAATATCCTTGTATAAAAAAAAAACAATGATAATATTACGTGATAATGTACTCAAAACATTGATATTCTTTCTACTTAACCACCTAAGTAGGTGGAGAACTATTTATTATAGGGAACTGATTTTGGCACTCCATAAATTATTTGTTGTACTCTATTTTTTTTATTTGAATGTTTTCTTATTTTTTTATGAATCAAACTTCCAAACTTACCCCTTCTTCCTTTTGAATTTAATATATATATATATATATATATATATATTGTTTATGTAAAACATTTGGACTTTTTTTTTTCTCGATAAATCCTACTCTTGATCTATTGAAAATGTTCAGTAATATTTTGGGAGTCGATAATTATCCATTGATGATTATATCATATATACATTTGGCATTAATGAAGGCAATAAGGAAGGATTTTGTTAGAAAATGACTGAAGAGCATTATATAGTGTTTAATCCTATATAGAAATGAGAGATATGAAGTGGGAGAGTAGGGTTTATCGAGAGAAAAAAAAGAAGTCCAAATGTTTAAATTCAAAGTAAAGAGGGGTAAGTTTGGAAGTTTGATTAATAAAAACGTAAGAAAACATTAAAATAAAAAAATAGAGTGCAGTAAGTAATGTATTGCATTTCATTTTATCTAAATTTCTTATGTGAGATTTATTTTTCAACAAAATCTCCTATTTCAATCACATGAATTCGCATAAAAAATTAAATTAAATCCAAAATTATTACTGGTTTGTGACCAGAATTTGAATTGACCATGAATAAACAAGTGTGCATATCATATAGTTGATGAGAGAGTATTTTGTACTGGCTATACTCAACTACTAAAAAACCACTAGTATTGGCCAGTAGAGGAGAAGATAGACAAAGACCTGTAGAAAAATGGTCACAAATCATACTACATATCTCAACAAAACAAACACAAAGTGACATAAACCTAATAATTAAATCAAGGCAACTTTACAATACATTATGGTTGGTCTTAGTCTTCCTCTCTCACCAAACTTAGGCCCCAAGATTGCTCCAAAACCCCTGGGGCCTCCAACCAAGCCGAAAGTTGAAACCCCACTTTGGCCAAGCAAAAGCAAACACCTAATAATTCAAATTTTATTGCTACTTTGCCATTGGTACCCTCAACCTTGATCTTTCGTAGTTGGCTGCCTGCCAACCCTACAATGGCATTTCCAGCAATTTTCTCAAAAACCATGAACTTTAATTTAGGTACCATCAAAACTTCTCCATTAAGAACCAACTTCATATACTCTCATTGCCCATCATTGCAACAACAACAACAACAACAACCAAGTTTTTGATTAGAGAGGAGAAAATTAAACAATATGTTTTCGTTACGATCCAATAATACCTCTATGTCACGCCGCGCGCAGTTGGCAAAGAAGCTCGGCTGCGCGAAGAAGGCGTGGAAGAGCTTCACCAACAAACTCCAATCAAAACTCCACAAGCTCAACATCCCTAGAGCTATCCAAAGCACCACCAGACGCCTCCGTGACTTGCGGAGCAAGTTTCATTGTCTAATCCCATCAAAACTCCGGGCGCTCACCAAACCTTCCTCTACCTTTGCCAGGAACCAATATTACAACCATCACTACGAAGCCTTTGAGTCCCACATCGGCTACGCGCTAGGCCGGTCGAGCTACCAGTACCCCAACAAGGTTCATCAGAATAAGAACACCGCGGCCATACACATAGACGAGCTTTTCGAAGAGCCTGCCGCCTCGGTGGAGGCGGAGAAGAGCCAGCATTTGTGTGAGCAAGCAGAAACAAGCAAAGGCAAACAAGTGGCGGCTGATGGTGGTGGTGACGATGATGGGAAGGCTGTGACTAATCATAAGAAGATCTTGTACAGCGTTGAAGATGCGTGGCAGGCGGTGGTTGCGAAGTCTCCGCAGCTGCGGGTGGTGGACGAAAGGGCGGAGGAGTTTATCAACAAGTTTAGGAATGATATGAAGCTTCAGAAGGAGAAGTCCCTGCTTGAATTCCAGGAGATGTTGGCTCGTGGTACCTAGGTTGATGTTAAATGAATTAATTATAATTTTTTCATTAACTTCGTTATTAATTTCGATTTTACGGTACAAAATATGCTAGTGATACAAGAAATCTTGAAAGTTTGAGAGTTTCTGGTGAATGAATTGATATGCTGTGAGAAAGTGTGAAGATGTGTAGAAACTCTAGGTTATTTTTTAATCTTTTTTCTCCTTTCTTTTTGGGTTTTAGATACATGGAACGGTTTGATGATTTGGATTTGTTCATTTTGATTCAACATATGAATCAAAAAGATTTTTATTTGTGCATCTGAAATTATGAAAGAGTGCACAAATCTGTAATAAATTAATGTTAAATTATCTCACAATGGTTGTGAGTTTATTTCATAAATGATTTACTTGTTCTTGATAACTATAATTAATTTTTCATTAACGCAATTAATTTTCAGAATTCGAGTAGCAGATAGATTTTAAATCATTGTTCTACAGAGCTCAGACAACAGAGGGTTTCTGCAAATGTACCATTTCTAAGCTTAATCAGTTAATCTACACAAGAATGCTAAGCGTACGGTAACCAGATGGATGAAAGGCATTCAAGGAAAGGCAGTTGACTCGAAAATAGGATGGCAGAAAGGGGCGGCGGCACGCAGCCATGATGCATCTTCACGTTGTTTAATGGAGAAAATCTTTCATCGGATCATCATGAAGCATCTTTTTCATCCGATATGCCTCCATCTCCTCGGGAGTAACCTACCAATCGCATTGCATGATGTAATTAGGGGAGTCATCTACCAATCGCATTGCATGATGTTAGGGGAGTCATCGAAGAAGCCCAAACGCTAAAGCAAAAACATAGGAGGCAAAATACTAAACAATCAAATGCGTAAACGATGCATCACTAAATACCATAATGAGATATTTGTACCTCATCATCCCACTTAACATTATATTTGCGCTTCCTTTCATCTCTCTTCCTTCTTTCTCTCGTCCTCCTGGAAAAAGCAAAAGACGTGCGCAACAATCAGAGTTTCAGAAATATATGGCTAATAGGGGGTAGTATAGGGGTGATGTGATGTGAGTTTATTATCTCAAATTCACTTAAAGTTCTATCTCAAATATAAAATATGAGACTAACGTGGAAAGTTCAAAAATTAAGCCCAGAAGATTAATTTCTCAAGAGCATCATCAAGTTTTTTCTGGTCAAGGACCAGGTCATCGGGTATCTCAGTTCCCCAGGTAGCAAGCCGTTTCTCTTCCGTTGGAGCACGTGTTTCTGGATCATCAATTTTGAAGGTCCAACCAGCAAGACTTGTGAACAGTATGAAGGTCAAATAAATGGGAAAATTCAAATGAGTGTTCACGGGCAAATGAGGTTAGTAAAATAAAGGAAATGCCGAAATCAGGCATATCCTCAATATGGATAAATGCACACACCTTCGGAGGCTGCTTTCCGGGTCCCTTCATTAGATCTGTTGCTGCCTCAGCAGCCTCAATTCCAGCTCCACCAGTGCAATAACTGTTCCGAACTATTTGCTTACAACACTTGTATCCCCATTGGTGATCCTTCCACCATGATCCCCAAACACTTGTGTGGTTATTGATGTAGATGTCCTCTTCGTACTTACTTTTGGGAACCGATGTCTCCTTCAAAAGAAAATCAGAAAAGAAAACGAAAGTCAAATTCCTTCCATGCATTCAATGACACAAGAATAAAAGTGATCTGATAAATTCACAAGAGTTAGCAAACACCTAAGGCATGCACACACTACAAAAAAATGCAAGGCAAGATCTCAAAACAGAGCTGATTATTTGAGAACGAATTCAATTTTATATACCATGGGCTTTACGACTCTGCCAGCACAATCATATTCAACTTGCTTCTCACTTTGTTCCAAAAGAAGCTCCTTAGGAAGTTCTTCTTCAGTTGCAGCATTGCCATACTTCTCCATAATCGCATCTTTCATAACTTCTGCTTGATGATCTTATAGTTCTTATACAGTAATTCTGCTTGCGATGGAGCAGCTTGTAAGTGGAGGTCTTGCCCTTTTTCAAATGCTTCCCATGCATGAATATTGAGCTGCTTGAACTCTAGAGCCTGTCCACTCACTCTGTATTGGTTATCTCCCTGTGACAATGAAAAGTTGAAAATTCAATTTGATTTTCTACATTAGTGTCACTACAATAAAAAGTAACATAAAAAATGAAGTTAAAAATAATTCCAAGTGATTTCCACAATTCTCAGTGGCACTCACTCCATAAAACTTCTCATTAGGGTCAGCATCAGGAAGAGGATCGTCACGCATGGACCGAGTTTTGGGATCATAATAAGCAGAATTGACATCAAGGTTTAAAAGATATTTAGCTGTGTCCTCCCGAATACGCAAATTTCTGAACCAAGAGAATGTAGAAGTACTGTTATGCATCATCGTCTTTTGGAAGAGGTTATGCACAAAATATATTATGTTTCTGAATAAACAACACTAGGAGATAGAAAACAAAATTACAATAATACCTGACTGTTCCAGTGCTTCCACCACCAGTTGTGCGCACACGCTTCTCAACCTTTGCAAAATCCATCTGTTTACTTTCGTCAACCTTGGCCTCATCAACCTTCAGATCATCTTCATCCTCATCATCGTCACTAACCCCCCCACCCCCATTCTGCTTATTATTCTTCTCCTCCAATTTTTTCAGCTGCTGCTCCTTCAGGTATTTCTTTCTAGCTTCATCTCTCGCTTGATACGAGCATAAGTTGCTGCATCAAAACCATTCCATCTATCCCGTTTTCCATCATAATCCAGCTCAAACATCTCTACCTTTTCATCAGGTGCAATGTGCCTGTTAGTCCATTTTGCTCCTTTCTTTCTAGGCCTTACAATGCAGGACTTTGCATTATATGTCATGGTCCCACAGCTGTCACAAGCAAATGATCAAAACCCCCGGTAAAAAATGAATCACCAACTCTACCACAAGCTATGATAAGAATACAGTTATTTGGAACAGTTTTAAATTTTATTTCATGAACTAAAATATGCATCCTATCACCTAAAAAAGTAAAAAAACTTTTGTTTACTAATATAATTATACGTCTACCAAATCCACAACAAAACTTCATTAAGGCCTTCATGAAATTAGCCATAGAACGTTAGTTTAGAGACAAAAAAACAACTTACGGTACCCTCACAAATTTGAGAATTATTAAGTAAATGAAGGTCAATTATTTAAACAGCTGACAAACCAGTGTTGTACATGGGTGGATACAAGAATGTCGGGAGCTCATAACACCGTCAGCAATCTTGTAATTTCCTATATGAAAGCATTTTCCCAATTATCAACAGTGAGTAATATGACTTCCCAGTGGAAAGACATAGTCATTAATCACCCATTCAATTGCCGAACAGAAAAACATTATATTCAGGATATTATTAGCAATAGCATGGTATAATGCTATGGTATAATAGCATGACGAACAATCAGGAACCAGTATAAGCAACGCATAGTCCACACACTTTTCACATGCTCCCTTCCGGTACTTGTCAGCCTGAAAGATCTTTGCACCTCTGTCATACCAGGATTTTGTATAATTTGGATCGGATTTCCATTTCCTTTGATGTTTCAAACTCTAAACAAAAGTAGAAAAAAAAATCACTATAAGCATATACAGCTTCAACATCTCAGTAAAAGACCGGGTGAACAATCTTTGAGTGCTAGCTTACTGGTTTCTCAGAATTAAGATACCACGGCGCAGATGACATATATTGGGGAATATGAGGATTAATCTCTTTCCCATCTTCATCAACTTCAGCGGGAGCTAGCCCAGATTTACGTGCTTCCTCCAATTCAATCTGCTTCCGATGATCCTCCCTTGATTTAAAAGCCACTGCACACACCATGGAGTAGAATAAATCAAAATACAGAAAAAAAAATTGAAATTGTGATCTAACTTTCTTCCTATAGCTTGAAACCCACTGCACACACCATAAAACAGAATAAATCAAACTAAAAATTCAAAAAAAAAAAAAATTGATCTTACATTCTTACTATAGTGAACACTACGAGGGCAAATTGTCTTGCAACAAATATTTTATGGAATTTGAAATCAAATTATTCACTGCAATATTGGTAATGAAATTTACTTCATGATAAGTTAAAAAATTAACAAGATGGTTTTTTCTGTATATTTCTGAAAATCCTTCAGAGAAAACTAATATTAAAAATTTTTCAGTCAAATTCTAAGCTTCTTGACTCCTGCCTATCCATATCCATCTTCATCTGATAATCTCGCATTTTGAAAAAAAAGAAAACACCCAATAATTTTTCTTTTTCATTATATGCGTGCAATTATATTTTGATCATTAACTTCCATAAAGCAAAAGAATGAAATTGTTCATGAAATTTAAGCCCTCGTTCAATTCGACATTGTCATCGTCTAAAATTTTGCCAAAAAAAAAAACCAGTAATATTTCCAATGTGGAAAGCAGAGATTCGAGAAACTGGAGAAAGGAGAACTTCAAAAGTCTGTAACTTTACCTGATGCGGTAGCCATAACTGAAATTTGAATGCAGGCAGAGGAGCGGAATGTTCTGGAAAACAGACGAACACTGTATTATGACGGATTTAGTATTTGTAGAAGGGAAATGTTTGGTTTCGTTGTGGGTACGAAGATGATGGGCCCAAAGCCCAAAATTATCTTATTGGATGAACCGGCCCAAAACTTTCAAATTCATTTTCAATCTAAAGGGGTGTATTCAATTTAGATTTTAATGAGTTTCAAATTTGTTGGGTTTTAACAGATTTTAAAAGCTTTTTATTGATTTCAAAGTGTTTTCATATGGATTTTGTTTTATTTTTATTATTGATTTGTAATGATTTGTTATGATTTTAAAAGATTTTTTTTTTATTTCAAGGAATTTTCATCTGACCAATTAACAAATATTATTATACATTATTCACCGTAAAAGTTAAGTGCGATCCAAATACCCAATAAATATGAGGTTATCCATCACAATAAAATTTAAGTGCGATCAAAATACCAAATAGATATAAAAAGCGTTTTCTTTAAAATTTCAACATCAAGAACGAACTAAAAAGATTAAAAACTATAAGTAGATTAACTATAACTTTCTCAAAATTACCAATCGAACTATTCAGATGCAATTTCTATTCTTCAAAATAGAGAAAAAGAAAAGATATAAATAAGTTAATGGTATAGTTTTAACTTGTAGGTTGTAAAAATATTCACTAAACAATCAGTCTCTAACTCCTCCCATCTTATTTCATCCATCTAAATTAATTAAACACATGAAATTTAATTAATTTCGCTATATATATTCTTATATATATATATATATATATATTCATAACTAATGCCATAAATTGCCAATATGTAGGAAAAACAGAAATGGTTTGTGTTTGTTCAATTAGAATAATTAGAATACATAAACATTCTCATAAAATAGAAATGGTTTGTGTTTGTTCAATGGTTTGAAATGATTTGTATTTGTTCAATTATGGTAGACTCTCATCATCCATAACATCTCTCCACATATTTGATGCTATTTCACTCTTCCATTCATTATAATTTTCTCGTTGCTCTTGGGTTAGAAAAACTTCTTCTAATTCGTTGTCCTCCATGTCATCTGTTTCTTTTTCTTCCTCGTTCTTTCTTATTTCTCTTTTAACATATTCTCCTTCCATTTCCTCATTCTGATTAATTGTATCATCTTCATTGAGAATTTGAGACATTAAGGAACTGACTGAAAAATAATAGAACAAATAATATAATTAACAAATAGAAATAATACAACATAGGCAATATCACCAATATATTCTTTATTATCAACACCCCAGATAATAATCCGACTTATCACTAATGTCAATTTAAAAGGAGGAAAATGAAGGCCAAAAAAGGAGAAACAACCACAGAGAACCTTAATCTATCAAATTCAAGTTTTACACTTGATTTTACTGTCTTAAAGCCCTACTTCAGCTATAAGCCTATGTCCTATGAGAACCCTCAACTCCAACCCAAAGGCAAAACCACAAATCAAGTGATAACCAACTCCGACAATCAAAATTTCTTAAAAAAATGTAATCCACCAAAGTAAAAAAGAGCTCCGACAATCAAAGATACATATATGAGAATCGAAAGATCCTTCGTGAAGACAAAGTGTGGGAAAATAAATAAATATATATAATATATACATATATCAAATTTCTGAAAAGAAAAAAGACAAAGCCAAAAAAATATGAAAAAATGTTTTAATATAAATCACTACACCGTAGCTCAATACATTCCAACCATGAAACCTCCATTTAATCCCTGAGAAACCGTAGCTCAATGAGAAAACAACAGACATAACAGTCCAATCTCAAACTTCCCCCTCATTTTTCCAAAATGAAATTAACTCGTAGAATGATTTTACAAACCCAACATTCGCAATCAATCTAATACAGTAGGTTAACTTAAGCTAAGACAGCTTCATTTTTCTAGGAACCAATCTAGCATCAGAGATTAATAAATTTTTTATTTTCAACCCATCTGCTGCAGAATTGCAACACCATTATCCCATTATCCCATCTGCTGCAGAATTGCAACACCCACCATTATCCCATCGCTGCCTTGTTATCACACCAAAATATTGCTATACAATTATTATCAAGTTTCACACCAACAAATCAATATTATCCCATCGATGCCTTGTTATCACACCAATATAAAGATATTGAAAGCATATATCAAAAGCAAGTTTCACACCAGACATATTATGGACAAATTAATGAATTATCCCATCGCCCAAAGATAGAAACCCTAACCCTAACCCTAAACCCTCACCCTCTCCCGAAGCACTTCTACCCCCTTCCCTTTATTGTTATCAAATATCCCAACCAAACCATTAGCAGATTGAAAGATAGCAAATTTCACACCAAACAAAAAAACATATACAATTTCAAAAGATAACAATTCGTACCAAGGACGGAGGCTTGCTTTGGGCTAGGAGGGCTATAGCCTTTCCCACCCAAGTTAGGTCTTTTAGGATGTTTTGGGTTAGCCCAGCCCAATTTAATTAGCTCATTCCAATTAATTAGGCCATTAAATTTTAGGCTTAAAAAAAAGAAGTTAATAACACATACACATCTGAAAGCAGCAAGACATAGAAAGCAACAAGAGTAGACAACAACCATTTCATCATTTCTTCTTTCTTTTCTTTACCTTCAAATCTCACAAATCACAATTTTCTTCTTCAACTCATTTTTTTTTTCTTCAAAATTTTATTGAGTTTCTTCATTCTCAAATCTTCAAAGCATAAAGTATTACTCTTTAATCTTAGTTTTAAATAGAAATTGAATATAGAGTTTTGGTTTTGGGAATTTGAGGATTAGAGATTTCTTTTGAGTTTTGATAATTTGAAATTTTGAATGTTGAAATTAGAGCTTTTGTAGGAGTAATTGAATCAAGGCTATGACGATGAGGATTACATTCACATTAAGTCGACGCTCTTAAGATTCGAAGGGTACAATTTAAAATTAGAAAGTGATAATTTGTATTTGCATTGCATGTTTAATTATGGTTTTTATTGTAATTTTTTTCTTTCTATCAAACTCTTATTTATGTATATAGATGCATTTGAGGGGTAAGGCTCATTACGTCCCCCCTCACTAGGTGTATTTTTTTGTATTTATTAATGAAATTCACTCGTCCTGTCGAGTTTCTTCTAAATCTAGCATGTAAGTTTAGGCAATATGAAAATTGGGTTCTGGAACCGTCCCTGATTCGTACCAAGCAAAAAAATATCAACTACTACTACTACATTGAAAGAGAGAAAGATAGCATGTTTTTCCTCTAGGGTTCAGTATAGATGAAGCTTGTATGCAGATAAGCTTGTCTGTTCATATTCCAAACAGAGAGAGAAAGAGAGAACATCAAAATCTTTGGTGACAAAACCCTTCCCGAATTTCCCCTCGGAACCCGGGAAAAGCCCTACTCCCGTCTGAAAATTTAATAAAATTCTCAGAACACCCTTAAGCCCTTGCAATTAGTTACGAGAATTCTGCCAAAAACAAAAATCGGCAGAATCTCCCCTTAAAAAATGGTTAACCGTCTTCCACCTATCAGACGAAAGATCAAATAACACTCACAAATCCCAACATCACCAAACAACCATCGACGTGGTCATAATTTACAATAAGTCCAAAAGCTTATCAGAGCATCTAGGTAGGAAAGGTAAATACAACAATATAAATCCTACTCGATGGTCTAGGCAAAGGCGCAGCTAAAATGTAATGTCTCCGCCTCTGGATGTGCCCTCGCTAGCTCAACGGCCTGGAAGGGATTTAAAATACAAAAAGTGTGAGTGGACAAAATAATCTTATAAAACAATTTCCGACGAAAACATACATTTTTCCCCTTCCTGAGTAAAACAATGCATGCATAAGATAAAATTCATTTTCAAACAAATCCATAAATATATGCCGAAAACTTACCGGAAAATCCATTATTTTTGGTAAAGCACCGGTGGAACCCACAAAAACCCGAATAATGAAAGCATCCCGTGGTTCACAACCCTGCTTTGAAAACCCTCCTTAAAGGAGTTTAAAAATCATGTAAACATACCTGGACACAAAATATATCATAACATATCCCACTGCTCCCTGAATGGAATCCTGAGCCGTAGCTCGATATCCGAGCTGACTGATCCGGGTCCAACCCTCCACACACCCGATATACCTTGAGTTGTGCAGAACCCTGTACTACGCCTAGACATCCTCAACGACCTGGTGGAGAAATACCCATCAACACCAGTGTCGGAGAACCCTCAACGATTTAGTGGAGAAAGACCCTCGACGCCAACATCAGAGAAAACCTTGACCCTTGGGGACAGTAATTCAGTGAAAGCCAAAATCCATGTTTTGAAATCCTTGTTTCTTGGCCTAAGCCAAATTCATTGAAAAATCGGGTTTATGCCCAAATTCAATAAATTCACAACTCCGAGTCTAAACCCAAAAATCATGGACTCAACCGAAACCCAAAATCTATAAAGTCAAAACAACATAAAAACAGAGTCCATAAAGCCAGACCATAGCCCAAAATGTAATTTCCAATTTATTATTGAGAACCCCGTGTCCAGTAAAATGTAAATTCCAGACATTTGCCAAAAACAATACGTAACAAGACATTATTTCAAATATACATTTATGCATGCATTATACTTTACAAAATCAAATTCCACTCAACGTACGTCCACGTGCCTGCACGCGTTGACTCAACGCTGACTCGATGCTGACTCAGCTGCCATGTGGCTCCACGTGGCTGCCAGGTGGCTCCACGTGGCAACCAGGTATCATCCACATCAACCCCTATGACTGAACCAGTCACCGGAGAAGACGACCGCTTTGCCGTGCGCCGCCCTCCTCCGTCGCTGGAATCACCATTGCCGGTCGACTTTGAAATTTTTCTAACTTCCTCAAATCTCAACCGTTTTTTATGAATTAATAGTATAAATCCATCTACTCAAGCCCAGGAACTCGAAACTAAAGTCTAAACATGAAACCCATAGTTGTGTTGGCCGAAAAATCGCTCAAAAGGTTCAACTTTCCATTTCCTCGGTTCGGTGTCTCCCGTGGCTGTTTCCTTCGACGGCCGGTACGTCCTTGATCGCGGTGAGGAGGAGATTCCGTTGGGTGGAACAAAATTGGACGAGGTTGCTTCGAATCAAAGGTCAAATTCTGGGTTTTGGGTTCGGTCCCACGGGTTGGATAAGGATTGTGGATAGAGGGATAAAAATGAGAAAAAATCTGGTGAAGTCTAGGTTAAAAATATCTACACAATGCAAATTACCAAAATTCCCCTGGACATTCTAGATCTGGAACCCTCTCATACGATCTCTGTTTCTTGCGTGCCGCCTGTCTACGATCTCGTGAGTTCGAGACTTACGCAACGGTCTCCAAAAAATATTCCAAATGTGTCTCCACACAAAAGGTGATTTCCAAGCCCCTTATAAAACCAAGGGTAAACTCGTCCTTTCCCAAATTAATTTACGAAAATTCACTAATTATATTTCCGGGTCGTTACAACTCACCCCCCCTTAAAGAAATTTCGTCCTCGAAATTCATACTTGTCACTGGAACAAATGTGGATGATGCGCCCGCATCAGTGCCTCGGTTTCCCACGTGGCCTCCTCCACGTTATGATTCCTCCACAGAACTTTAACTAGAGGAATAGTCTTTCTGTCCAATACTTTTTCCTTACAATCTAGAATTTACACTGGTTGCTCTTCAAAAGTCAAATCATCTCTCAGCTCAATTGGTTGCGCCTCCAATACATGAGATTCATCGAATAGATACTTCCAGAGCATGGATACATGGAATACATCGTGAACCTTTGACAATTCTGGGGTAAAGCAAGTCTGTAAGCCGCTGACCCTATCCTCTCAATAATATCATAAGGCCCAATATAGCGAGGACTCAGCTTTCCTTGTATACCAAAACGTACAACTCCTTTCTAGGGGGATAATTTCAAGAAATCCCAGTCTCCGACCTCAAAAACTCAAGATCTCTGATCCGTCGATCTGCATAGCTTTTCTAGTGGTCCCGAGCTGCCTTCAATCTTTCCCTGATGATTCTAATATTTTCCTCTGTCATTTCAACTAACTCTAGTGTCAACAGTCTTCTCTCACCTACCTCATTCCACCATATCAGTGTCTTGCATTGTCTCCCATACAGTGCCTCGAAAATTGACATCTCAATACTAGATTTATAGTTGTTGTTGTATGCAAACTCCATCAAGGCCAAGTGTGAATCCTAGTTCCCTTTAAACTGCAGTACACAAGCTCTCATCATATCTTCCAGAATCTAAATTCTCCTCTCAGACTGACCATCAGTCTGAGGATGAAAAGCTGTACTGAAATGCAATGTAATTCCAAAGGCTTTCTGTAACGACCCGGACCAGAAATTAAATTAATTTGAGAATTGGACGCTTTTACCCTCAGTTTTGGACAGGTTCGAGAGTCGCTTTTTGACTGCCAGTGCTTTTGGAAAATTTTCTTGGGTCGTTGCGTAGTTCTCGAACTCACGAGTTTGTAGACAGGCGGCACGCGGAAAATGGAGTTCGTGTGTGAAAGATGCGGGTCTAGATTATCAAGGGCATTTTGGTAATTTGGTAGCGGTAGATATATTTTAACCCCCAAAATATTTGATCTTATCATCATCTTCAATTTTCACTCTCTCTTTCCCCGAACCCGTGTGACCTAAAAACAACAAGAAACATAAAATCATTGACTTTGATTCAAGGCCATGTCTCCCATTTTGGTGGAACTAATCCAGATCTCCTCTTTCCCATGAGTACAACCGTACAAACCATCAGAGGAAACAACCGCGGGGGACGCCGAACTGAGGAAAAGTTAGAACCGAAACTTCCGATCGATTTTTCGGCTAGCACATGTACGGGTTTAATGTTTTGAGGTCATTTTTGAATTTCAGGGTTTGAGTAGATAAATTTAGACATAAATTTCATGAAAAACGGATGAGTTTTGAAGTAGTTAGAAAAACTTCAAGGTTGGCTGGAAATGGCGGATTCCGGCGACAAGGACGGCGACGCTGTGGCGTCCAGTCGTTTTCTCTAGCCAGACTCCAGTGGGACTCTGACCACGGCCACGGTGGTCCAGTCGTCTTCTCGGGTGAGTCGCCGGTGACGGGTCAGGCCGAGTGGGTCGGGTTAGGTCGAGTGGGCCGGGTCAAGTTGAGTGGGCTGTGTTAAGCCGAGTGGGCCGAGGTCAGGCCGAGTTGGTCGGGTCAGGATGAGTTGGACCGGAACAACGCGTGGGTACTGTAGTAGGCGCGTGGCTGACGCGTGACGGCACGTGGAGCAAATTTCGGGGTAACGGCTGCGCGTGGCTAGTGTCTTGGGACGTTACAGATCGGATTTTGATGGTTTTGAGGCCATAGAAGTTCGTTTAGAGCCCCGGTTTGGCAATCCCAGCGAAAACGGTTGACCATAGAGCGGGTTTTGAGCTCGGGAGGTCTAGGTAGTTGGGTCAATATGGTGTCATGAGTTCCTTGGGGCTAGAGTGTCCATGATTTGGTATTTTATTCATGCTGTGAACGGACTAGGGTTCCGGGATTACATGGGTATGCATACTTCTAGGTATTGGGTTATACCATGGGATTCTCCAATGATTGGCGGGGAGGGTGTTTTTCTCCGCTACATTGTTGAGGGTTCTCCGATTGGCGTTAGAGGGTATGTCTCCGCCAGATCGTCGAGGGGTTCTCCAATGTTGGCGTTCGAGGGATCTTTCTTCGCCATATCGTTGAGGTCTAAGATAGCTCTGGAGGAGCAGAGATATCGAGTTACCACTCAGGTGCTCAGGACGAGCCGGGATATCGAGTTACCACTCGGGTGCTCAGGAGGAGCCGGGACATCGGGTTATCACTCGAGCTGCTCTAGAGGAGCAGGGATATCGAATTTGACTCGGGGCGAGTTAGTGAGACTCAATTCAACGAAGTTTGGTTCCTTCTTCATCCGGGTCTGTGGGCGGTGACCCAGAGTGACGAGTTATTGACGGTTCACAAGTGGTTGACCAGTTAGTTATCTTGTGTTATTCCAGTACAGGTTTCAGCAGTGTCTGACCTATTGACATTTGGTGTCAGAACTTGTTACTTTTTGGACCACCATTATTTCGAGGTCTCGGCTTTGACCTGTAAGCTATCATGCATCTGACATGTAGGTGTGGTCAGTAAGTACAGAGGTTCTACCGGGAACCATGTAAGGTTTACTAAACATATTTAAGGATAAAAGGTATTCCTGGTATTAAATTTTGAGGAAAAAGAGCTGTCAGACGGGATAAAGGGCTTTTCGTGGATTTCGAGGTGAAATTCGGGAAGGGTCCTGACAATTGGTATAAGAGCTCTAGGTTTAACTTCCTGCAAACCGTACACTTGTGTGCAAATTATTTAAGGATTCAAGTTAACAAGATGCCTCTGAGACGTTTGTCTCTTCCGCGACCTTGAACTGACGGAGGCGGAGGTCATGTGATCCACGGGCGAGGTAGGCGCCACTGTTGCTGGTGAGTGGACCCTAGTTTTCTAGATGACAATGCATGCATACACGTATAATTGAATTGAACGCTTTTATGTATTTTACAAATCTTACTGGACACAGGTTTTCAACATTTAAGTGAAAATGTGTTTTGGGAAATGGCCTGGTTTTTGGACTCGGTTTTGATATCGTTTTGACGTGGTAATTATTAAGTTCATGATTTTGGGTTAGGCCCGTATTTGTGATTTTACTGAACTTGGCCATGAATGATTTTTCAATGACTTTGGCTTAAGGAAAAAAATAAAGATTTCAAAACACGAATTTGGTTTTCACTGGTTTTTTGTTCCCGATGTCAATGTTGCTCCGACTGGCGTTGAGGGGTTTTGCTTCGCTGGTTGTTGAGGGTTCTCCGATGCTGGTGTCGAGGGTGTTCTCCGTCGGATCGTTGAGGAGCACACCTCAAGGGATACCTTGGTGTGTGGTGGATATGTCGGGAACAATGGATTTGATATATTATGTGTTCATGTCGAATTAAATGATTTGAACTCCTTTGAGGAGGATTTTAAAAGCAGGGTTGCGGACCACAAAATGTTTTCATTATTTGGATTTCGTGGGTCCCACCGAATGTTTTTACAAAAAATGGATTTTTCGGTGAGCTTTTGATTTATCCTTATGAACTTGTTTGAAAAGAAATGTTATGTATGCACGCATTGTTTTATACATGATGAAGGGTCTTCTCCAGCACATATTCATCAAGGTTTTCTCCGACTAGCGTAGGAGGGTAGTTCTCTGCCAGATCGTTGACGGGTTTTTCGATGCGGGCATTGTAAGATAATGCTTAGCTAAATCGTTGAGGCTGACTGCACATAGTGCACGTACCCCTATCTGACACCTGGCTTCGAGGTATGTTCGGTCATGAGATGTCATGAAGTCATGTTGGGAGTAGGAACCACAGTGGAGTTCTCAGGCTCAGAGACGTGTTTCGAGGTATGTTCCATGTTGAATGGATACTGGTGCCTCCAGGATGTCTCCTGGATGTGGTTCTCGCCTACGGTTTGTTGTTGAGATTGAAATGAAGAAATGTGCAGAGTGCACGGGTTCTTTTGGGAATCGCGTCTGGGGCCAAGTTCGTGTCGGTGGTGATGCGAGAGGAATTGAAACAGGAGGTTGGTTATTGATTTGAGTAAGGGAAATTTCGGGGACGAAATTTCTGTTTGGGGGGAAATTTGTAGCGACCCGGATCATAAATTAAATTAATTTGAGAATTTGATGATTTTACCCTCAGTTTTGGATGGGTTCGGGAGTCACTTTTTGACTGGCAGTGCTTTTGGGAATTTTTCTTGGGTCGTTGCGTAGGTCTCGAACTCACGAGTTTGTAGACAGGTGTTATACAAATAGCAACCTAAAAATTACGCAACTATATGCACGTTTTAACTCGCAAGTGCACAAGATCAGACAAATAGTATAGAAAGCAAATACGAGATCATTCCCACGAGGACTGGATTAATATGTGTTTAAAATTGATTTTAAGATGATTTTGATAACTGAAATTTTCGAAACAAAATATTAAAAAAAACAGCGTTTGATTAAAAATAAAATTGGATTGAGGTTAAAACAATGTGAGAAAACCAGTTAGAGATTCAATGTTCACCGCTAATCCTCTTCCTTAAGCAAACGATATGCACAATGCTACAAAACAGATTTTAGATGCTCATGTTTGTCAACCTAAATGCACGATATCTACTCTTTAAATTATTGATTTCCCTAAGCAACAAGTTAGGCATGGGTATGTACGCTAACTCTTTTCATTCATAAAGTGTTTAGCAGGGTATTTACTAAGTTGTACTTTAAGAACGCATAACACAATGAAAATCGACAAACACACAACTCCTAGAACATGGTATCTATTCTAGTTATTCATGATGATTAATTTCAAGAACTTATAACTAGTTCTTATGTTACTTTCACAGGCACAAGATTCAGTCATCTAAATTTACCTATGTAACAAACTCAATACACATCATGCATATGGTGATCAAGCATAACATAACGTATGTAAAGAGTAAAATACAATATGAAATTAATCAATTAAGCATCACAAAAGTAGTTTACAGCAAAGGCATATCAAAATCCTTAAAGAAACATGATTAGGGCTTCAATCGATCCCTAACTAAAGTACTTAGTTACCCATAATTTAAATAGACAGCAAGAACATATAAAACAGAAAATAAAAAGAGGAAGAAGATAGCTCTTTGATGATGTGTTGGTCAGCCAGAGTGATTGGATGACACCTTGACGTTCCTCCTTGCTTCCTAAGCCTTTTAGACCTTGGAACCTTGAAGGATGGAGCAGAATGGGATGGTGTGGCTGAGTCCTTGTGTGAGAGCCCAGACGTTTTCTGTAGTTTTTAGGGAGAAAAAGAGCTATTTCAAAGTATTAGCTAGAGAGAAAGACGTTTCTGCCTTTTTGTGTGGGAGAATGACTCTTTGATGGCTGCCTTTTTGTCTTCCCTGTGCATTTTCCTCTTGTCCCATGTATGTGTCTGCCCCTTTGCTGTCCAAAATTGATGTGGGTGTTAATTTCCTTAATGAGGGAGAGAGACGTTACTGTTTGCATTCGCTGCTCAATCAATCCTCACGTTGTGGTTGCTCCTCTCCCTTTATTTTTTATTTTTTTATCTTCCTTTTTCTGATTAGAACGCTTCCTCCCGTAACCCTAATAAACTAGGCCTCTAGTAGTCCAAGCCCGATAAGGATTAGAAAACTTGAAATAGAAGGAATGCTGAATTCCAGATCAGCCTGACCTTGCTGTACTAAAACGGCCATAACTCATTCTAGAAAACTCCAATTCACAAACCTTAAAATTCTCTAGAAACTAGACTTCCTTATCTTTCCAACGATATATGGCCCATTTTCTAGTTCTTTCTGAGCAGGTGCAGTTAATTTCGAGAAGTTGACACATCTGCTGAAGTCTGTTTCAAAGTTTCCTCCATAGATTTTCAAAACAGATCTCATTAACTCCTTTTGTAACTTTGCTTCCAAAAATCCTACAAAACACGAAAACAAGCTAAGTATTAAGAAAACATAGGAAACATACTAAGAAAAGCATAAGAAAATAAGATAAAACGTCGCATAAATATGCTCCTATCAAATTCCCCCACACTTAAGCTTTTGCTAGTCCTCGAGCAAAACAGAAACAAAGAATGAAAGAAGAACAAAGACTCAATGATTCAACGTAAACCTTCCAACATTTGTCTCAGAGATTTTCAATGGATCATGACATATTAAGATTCATCATAAGCATAAGAATTGGTTCACATGATTCGAGAGTTAATACACCTCATAGAAATCATACACATACTCACAATTAAATCAATCAAAATAAAAGTACAAAGAGAGATACATGCTGAAAGAATTAGCTCAAAATCTCACCGAATACGCTCTGATTTTACCTTATATCTTCTGGTTAAGTCACTCTTCCTATACTAGTTATATGTGAGAGGATTGATGTAAAAGGGAAACAAATTGCTCACATATGATATAACAAGAAAGAAAGGAACTTTCAAAAAATTTCTTTTGAATATGATCCCATGAAAGGAATGCTACTACTTGAATGCAAGAACAAGTGACACCATATGCTCATACTTAATTCAAATCTCCACATATCGATATAAACACAACAAACAAGATCAAAAGGTCTTTATGAAGATTGTAATGGGGCCCAGGTGTTAAAGAAAGAATGGATATGGATAACACAAGGTTCTTGAAGAAATAGTAGAAGCATGCAATGATGTCAGAGACATAAGAACTTGTATTACCATCAAGGCTTAAAAATCATATAAGTACCGAGCAAGTACATACACTCAATGGATTTGAACATTATTGACCATACTTCAACAATCAATACATGAACGGTCAGGGCATTAACAATTCAAACACAATGCCGATTAATTTTTTTTTCTCTTTTTTTTTTCTTATCTCTTTTTTTTTTTTTTTTTTTTTGAACATTTCCCCAAACTTGCTCTTTTAACACCCTTTGATTCATAATTAAGTCTCTACAAATTATGCTTCACTAATCTTTAAGAAAAAGGGTAAGGATGAAAGTGTTTAGGCTAGGTGAGGAAAATGAGGGTTATGAAACAAAAAGGCTTAAACAAAGGCTCAACAAGGGTTTACATAGAGGAAAGTATATCATGGGTCAAAGGCCATTTTGGCAATGGTGGTAATCTAGGTGCCTTCATCATCTCAAGTATGTCATGCAAATCAATTCAATGCCTCGAAAAGTAATTAGTACCAGTTCTAGCAATTAGTTCCAATGATGATAAGCAATTCAAGTAGCAACCAAGCAAAGAAAGATAAGATCATATAACAACTTAATTGACAAGAAAGTGATAGATTAAACAAATACAACTCTCTCAAACAAAGGATAAAGGCTCAAAAGCTCACAAAAGGGTTGTATTGAGCTTCATTCAATTAAGCATGTTATGGGTACCACTTACTCGGGTGATTACATGTGATTTTGCATATGATAACCATGAATAATTGAGTATTAACCAAAGAATAATTTCAGACATTGAGTCATGCTTAGAAGTCATCTTAAAGTCATGCAATTAAAAACCAAATCTCATCATTGTGTTGGAAAGAAACCTAAGACACAAACAAACACAAAGACTACCCAAAGAACACTACTAAACCGACACAAACAAAAGCTAAAAACAAAGCTGTAATTAATTTTTTTATTTTTTATTTTTTTTTGGACCGACGCAAAAATCAATGGAAAACACAAGTGTTTCCCCAGCCCCGCCACACTTAAATCTAACATTGTCCTCAATGTTTGAAAGTTAAAGTATAAACAATGAAGCATTTAAGGAAGGAGAAACAAGCGACGACACACACAAACAAAATAAAATAAAATAAAACAAAACAAAACAAACGAAGGCAAAGTTAACGACAAAGAAGGATAGGGTGAGAGAAAGCAAATCTGATTGTCAGTGGTTGTAGAGTGCCAAAACTGTCATCATCCTCTTCACATGGGTTGCCTCCCAACTTCCCTTTGGGTTACCTCCCAAGTAGTGCTAAGTTTATTGTCTTCAGCCAGACTGTTGGACTCTCATGCAATGTACTGAACATGTTGGAGAGTCACATCCTCCTCTCTAGGCTCAAAGCTCATCTCAATATAGGGCTTTACTCTGTGCCCATTCACCATGAATGCCTGATTCTTCTCTTTCCTATGAACCTCCAAAGCTCCATGAGGGAAAACTTTTGTAACAACATAAGGACCGTACCACCTAGATTTGAGCTTACCAGGGAAAAGTCCCAATTTTGAATTGTAGATCAACACCTTCTATCACACATGAAACTCCTTCCTAACTAGCTGTTTATCATGATATGCCTTGGTCCGTTCCTTATACAACTTAGCATTCTCATATGCATCATACCTCAACTCTTCAAGCTCATTCAGCTGTAACTTCCTCTTGTCACCTGCTTGTTGCATATCATAGTTGAATTTCTTAATAGCCCAATATGCTCTATGCTCCAACTCCACTGGTAGGTGACATGCCTTCCCAAAGACTAGACGATATGGGGACATGCCAATGGGGCTTTTGTACGCAGTCCAATATGCCCACAATGCATCATTCAAGCGTAGAGACCAATCCTTCCTTCTAGTATTCACTGTCTTCTCTAGGATGCTTTTGATCTCTCTATTGCTTATCTCCACTTGACCACTGGTTTGAGGATGATATGGAGTGCCAACCTTATGTGTGATCCCATATTTCTTTATTAAGGAAGCAAAAGCCTGGTTGTTGAAGTGGCTACCTCCATCACTAATTATTGCCCTTGGTGTCCCAAACCTAGTAAAGATGTTATCCTGCAAGAACTTCACAACAACTTTGTGATCATTAGTTTTTGAGGGGACATCCTCGACCCATTTAGATACATAATCCACACCCACAAGAATATATAAATAACCAAATGAGTTAGAAAATGGACCTATGAAGTCGATACCCTACACCTCAAAGAGCTCCACCACTTGAATGTTTTGCAATGGCATCTGATTTCTAGAAGAGATGTTCCCTGTTCGTTGGCATCTGTCACAAGAGCTGCAAAACCAAAAAGCATCTTTAAACACATTAGGCCAATAGAACCCATATTGTAATACCTTAAGTGTTGTTCTCTTCGCTCCAAAGTGTCATCCACATGCAAACTGATGACAATGTTGGAGAATGCTCATACGCTCCTCCTCAAGAACACACCTTCTGATAATTTGATCTGGACAAAATTTGAACAAGTAGGGCTCGTCCCAATAGTAGTGCCTAGACATAGACACTAATTGCTTCCTTTCTTGGCTTGACATACCTGGAGGAAAAACCTTAGTAGTTATATAATTAACAATATCTGCATACCATGGAAGTTGTGAATCAATTGCAAATAACTGCTCACCTGGAAAGTTTTCACTCAAGGGAAGCTTGTTCCCTTCTTCATCATGAAGTAACCTGGACAAGTGATCTGCAACCACATTCTCACTACCCTTCTTGTCCTTAATCTCAAGATCAAATTCTTGCAGTAAGAGCACCCATCTAATTAGTCTAGGCTTAGCATCTTTCTTATCAAACAAAAATCTCAAAGCAGCATGATCAGTAAAAACAATAACTTTTGAACCAATAAGTAGGACCTAAACTTCTCCAAAGCTAATATAACAGCTAACAATTCTTTTTTAGTAGTAGAATAATTAAGCTGAGCATCATTCAAAGTTCTAGAGGCATAATAAATAGCATAAGGTACCTTGTTAACTCTCTGACCTAGAACAGCTCCCAAAGCATAATCATTAGCGTCACACATGAATCCGAATGGGAGATTCCAATCAGGTTCCATCATAATGGGTGCAGATGTGAGTAGCTCTTTCAATGTGTTAAAGGCATTCATGCACTCTTTTGTCCACACAAACTCAACATCTTTAGAAAATAACGCACAAAGAGGTCTAGAAGTTTAGAGAAATCTTTTATGAATCTTCTGTAAAACCCTGCATGCCCTAGAAAACTTCTCACACCCTTCACAGATGTAGGAGGAGGTAATTTTGATATGATGTCAATCTTTACCTTGTCCACCTCAATGCCCCTGCTAGATATTACATGACCTAAAACAAGACCTTGGTGTACCATGAAATGGCACTTCTCCCAATTCAGCACTAGGTTGCATTCCTCATATCTCTTCAGAACAAGCTGCAAATGGTTAAGACAATCATCAAAGTTAGAACAAAAAACAATGAAATCATCCATAAATACCTCTATAAATCTCTCCACCATGTCTGAAAATACGCTCATCATGCACCTCTGGAATGTGGCATGAAGCATTGCACAAACCGAATGGCATCCTTCTGTATGCAAATGTGCTAAAGGGGCATGTGAACGTGGTCTTCTCCTAGTCCTCTGGTGCTATAGCAATATGATTATAACCACTATAACCATCTAGAACAAAGTAATGACTATGTCCTGCTAACCTTTGTAACATCTGATAAATAAAGGGAAGAGGAAAATGATCTTTCCTGGTTTCATTGTTGAGCTTTCTGTAATCAATGCAGACTCTCCAACCTGTGGTGAGCTTGGTAGGAACAAGCTCATTCTCTTCATTCTTCATCACTGTGATTCCACTCTTCTTAGGCACAACATGAACTGGACTTACCCATTTGCTATCTGAGATGGGGTAGATGATGCCAACATCCAAGAGCTTAAGAACCTCTGCTCTCACTACTTCCTTCATGTGTGGGTTAAGTCGTCTATGAGCATCCCTGTTAGGCTTTGCATTATCTTCAAGGAGGATTATGTGCATGCACTTAGATGGACTTATGCCTTTGATGTCGGCAATGGTCCACCCTAATGTAGTCTTGTGCTCCCTAAGAACTCTCAACAACTTCTCTTGCTCCACCAAACTCAAGTTTGCAGCAACTATCACTGGTAATGTTCGGTTCTCTCCCAAGCAAGCATATTTCAATTGTTTAGGTAGTTGCTTCAATTCTAGTTCTGGTGCCCTGACAATGGAAGGGACAAGAGCAATATTAGTAGACGCAAGAGTTTCAAAAGAAGGTACATACTTACTTGGATAAGGCTTAGAAGCCTCAAGAGAATGCACAACTTCATGGAGGTCTATCTCTATAACATCACATCCACGTTCATAATTCAGCCTTGTGAGGTTGTGGGCTATGCATGCCTCCAAAGGACCAAGGCTATGTACCTGAAACACTTGCTCAACAACACTTCCTACCACATCAATCTTGAAACAATCATGGTTATCATGTGGCAATTTGATAGTGTCAGACAACATGAATTCTATCTTCTTACCATTAACTTTCATGCGTATAGTACCATTTTTCACACTTATCTTTGTATCAGCAGTTACCATAACTACCAAGAATAATAGGTAATGAAGATGGCATAGGGGAATCTTCCATATCCAGAACAACAAAATCAGCAGGCAAAATAAATTCATTTACCTGAACCAAAACATCCTCTAATATACCTCTAGGTCTTCTAATGCTTCTATTTGCCAATTGCAATATAATTGAGGTTGGTTTGAGCTCCCCCAACCTCAACTCCTCATAAACGGCATAAGGCATCAAGTTAATGCTTGCTCCTAAATCAAGCAAAGCACGTTCAAACAGACGATCACCAACCCTGCAAGGAATAGTAAAACTACCTGGATCTTTTAGTTTAGGTGGTAGCTTTCTCAATAAAACTGCACTTACCTCCTCAGTCAATGCAACTTTCTCATGTTCCTGAAACTGTCTTTTGTGTGTACAACAATCCTTTAAAAACTTAGCATAAGATGTAATATGTTTAATTGCATCAAGTAAAGGGATGTTGATTTCTACTTTTCTGAAAGTTTCAAAAATATCAAGAAGATGTTTTTCTTTCTTTTGCTTAACTAACCTTTGAGGGAAGGGTGGCAATATCACCTTCTCCTTCTCACCTACCTTTGTGGCTAGAGGTGGTTCAACATTTTCTGGTTCATTCTCATATGTCCCCACCTTGTTGTCAACTACCTTGCCACTTCTAAGGATTGTCACAGCCTTGAGCTGCTCCTGGCCTCCCGGATTAGGTATGGTTTGTGATGGAAACTCTCATTTCTTCCTCTCACTTAACTCCTTTGCCATTTGCCCTACTTGTGCCTCCAATCTCTTAATAGCTTGGCTAGTTGTTGCTTCTAGTTTCTGAATGTTCTGACTAGTTAGAACATTTGTCTGTTGCTGTGCAGTCAAGAACTGGAGTATGGCACCTTCAAGATTATTCTTCTTCTGGTTAGTATTTGGTTGTGCCACCTGTGATGAAGCATGATAATTACTTCCCTGCTGGAAGTTCTTCTGCTGCCCATGTGGATTGAGCACATTCTGACAGTTGCTCCAAGAGAAATTTGGGTGGTCTTTCCATCATGGATTAGAAGTGTTCGAATATGGGTTGTTCTTGGGATGATAGTTGTTTTGCCCCACATAATTAGCTTGCTCATGATCTGTAAAATAAGACATAAGACAAGTTTCAGTACTATGATTAAAATGAGAACATATAGCACATACCTCGACTTTAGAAACTTGTTGAACTTGAGAGATGTTCTGAGCTGACTTTGCTTTCACCATCATATCTAACTTCTTCTCCATTGCTGCCATTTGACTATGGACTCCACCATTTGTGCTAACTTCATAAACACCTTTACTTTTTACTCCTTGTCTCCCTCTTGATGAGAATTGCTAAGAATTTTCACTTAGGGTCTCAAATAGCTCGATGGCTTCATCACTGCTCTTTTCCATAAGCATAACTCCACAAGCTGAATCAACAAGACTTTTGTTAATATCATTTAAACCTGTATAAAAAGCTTGTACCTGAACGTCTTGAGATAGATTGTGGTGTGGACACTTGAGAAGCAACTCCTTGAAATGCTCCCATGCCTCAAAGAAAAGATCTCCATCTTTCTGTTGAAAGGCTTGAATCTCCCTTTTAAGTTGTTTTGTCTTTTTGGTTGGGAAAAACTTCTTCAAGAATTTAGTAGCCAATTGTTCCCAAGTAGTAATGGAACCTGCAGCCAGAGAATTCAACCACAACTTAGCATTATCTTTTAATGAGAAAGGAAAGAGAATTAACCTGATTACTTCTGGAGTTAAGCCCTGGATGTTCTGAGTCTTGTAGAGATCGAAGAAATCCCTAATGTGAAAGTATGGATCCTCAGAAGGTGTGCCTCTGTAGTGCAGCACCATGTTAAGCAACTGAGGTGATAAATTGAAACTGCCTTGCGCAGTTGGTTGGTAGGCAATGCATGATGGTTGATTAAGGTTTTGAGGGATAAAGGAGTCCTTCATTGGCCTTCGAACCTGTTCATCCCCCATTTCGTTCTCTGATTATGATCTTTTTCCTTCTTCAAAATCTTCTCTTCGTGTTTTAAATTTTGCCCTCTCAGCTTGCTTTCAAAGACGTCTATGAGTTCGTTTAATCTCATGATTGTGGGCAACAACTGCTAAATTTTGGGATCAACGACCTTGCATAAACGAAATTCAACCTGTAAAAGAAAATCAAAAATCAATTTCAGAACAAACTAATTACACAGTCCCCGGCAACGACGCTAAAAACTTGTTATACAAATAGCAACCTAAAAATTACGCAACTATATGCACGTTTTAACTCGCAAGTGCACAAGATCAGACAAATAGCAGAGAAAGCAAATACGAGATCATTCCCACGAGGACTGGATTAATATGTGTTTAAAACTGATTTTAAGATGATTTTGAAAACTGAAAATTTCGAAATAAAATATTAAAAAAAACAGCGTTTGATTAAAAATAAAATTGGATTGAGGTTAAAACAATGTGAGATAACCAGTTAGGGATTCGATGTTCACCGCTAATCCTCTTCCTTAAGCAAACGATATGCACAATGCTACAAAACAGAATTTAGATGGTCATGTTTGTCAACCTAAAGACATGATATCTACTCTTTAAATTATTGATTTCCCTAAACAACAAGTTAGGCATGGGTATCTATGCTAACTCTTTTCATTCATAAAGTGTTTATCATTGTGTCTACTAAGTTGTACTTTAAGAACACATAACACAATGGAAATCGAAAAACACACAACTCCTAGAACATGATATCTATTCTAGTTATTCATGATGATTAATTTCAAGAACTTATAACTAGTTCTTTTGTTACTTTCACAGGCACAAGATTCGGTCATCTAAATTTACCTATGTAACAAACTCAATACACATCATGCATATGGTGATCAAGCATAACATAACGTATGTAAAGAGTAAAATATAATATGAAATTAATCAATTAAGCATCACAAAAGTAGTTTACAACAAAGGCATATCGAAATCCTTCAAGAAACATGATTAGGTCTTCAATCGAGCCCTAACTAAAGTACTTAGTTACCCATAATTTAAATAGACAGCAAGAACATATAAATCAGAAAATAAAAAGAGGAAGAAGATAGTTCTTTGATGATGTGTTGGTCAGCCAGAGTGATTAGATGACGCCTTGACGTTCCTCCTTGCTTCCTAAGCCTTTTAGACCTTGGAACCTTGAAGGATGGAGCAGAATGGGATGGTGTGGCTGAGTCCTTGTGTGAGAGCCCAGACGTTTTCTGCAGTTTTTAGGGAGAAAAAGAGCTGTTTCAAAGTATCAGCTAGAGAGAGAGACGTTTCTGCCTTTTTGTGTAGGAAACTGACTCTTTGATGGCTGCCTTTTTGTCTTCCATGTGCGTTTTCCTCTTGTCACATGTATGTGTCTGCCCCTTTGCTACCCAAAATTGATGTGGGTGTTAATTTCCTTAATGAGGGAGAGAGACGTTACTGTTTGCATTCGCTGCTCAATCAATCCTCACGCTGTGGCTGCTCCTCTCCCTTTATTTTTTATTTTTTTATCTTCATTTTTCTGATTAAAACGTTTCCTCCTGTAACCCTAATAAACTAGGCCTCTAGTAGTCCAAGCCGGATAAGGATTAGAAAACTTGAAATAGAAGGAATGTTGAATTCCAGCTCAACCTGACCTTGCTGTACTAAAACGGCCATAACTCATTCTAAAAAACTCCAATTCACAAATCGTAAAATTCTCTAGAAACTAGACTTCCGTATCTTTTCAACTATATATGGTCCATCTTCTAGTTCTTCCCAAGAAGGTGCAGTTAATTTCGAGACGTTGACACATCTGCTGAAGTCTGTTTCAAAGTTTCCTCCTTAGATTTCCAAAACAGCACTCATTAACTCATTTTGTAACTTTGCTACAAAAAATCCTACAAAACATGAAAACAAGCTAAGTATTAAGAAAACATTGAAAACATGCTAAGAAAAGCATAAGAAAACAAGATAAAACGTCGCATAAATATGCTCCTATCAACATGCGGCACGCGGAAAACGGAGTTTGTGTGCGAAAGATGCAGGTCTAGATTATCAAGGGAATTTTGGTAATCTAAATTTACCTATGTGGCCCAAAAACACCAAGAAACCCAAAATCATTGACTTTGATTGAAGGCCATGTCTCTCATTTTGGTGGAACTAATCGGGATCTCCTCCTTCCCGTGAGCACAACCGTACAAACCATCGGGGGAAACAACCGCGGGAGACGCCGGACAGAGGAAAAGTTAGAACCAAAACTTTCGATCGATATTTTGGCTAGCACAGGTACGAGTTTAATGTTTTGACGTCGTTTTTGAATTCCTGGGTTAGAGTAGATAAATTTAGACGTAAAATTCGTGAAAAACGATTGAGTTTTGAAGAAGTTAGAAAAACTTCAAGGTCGGCTGGAAATGGCGGATTCCGACGACGGGGACGGCGGCGTTGTCAGGACCAGTCCCAAATTTCCCCTCGAAACCCGGGAAAAACCCTGATCCCGTCTGACAACCTAGGAAAAAGTTCCCAAAATACCCTTCAATCCTTACAAAATATAATAATAATAAATACTTCCACTTGTCAGACAAGGGATTCAAGCACTCAATAATTCCCGTAATTAATGACCAATACAATACAATATAATATCAGAGCGTCTAAGTAGGATTAAGAGTAAAATTTAGATATCCTACTCAAATATAATTACACAGCGCAGTCGAAGTACTAATGCCTCTGCCTCGAGATCAGTATTCGCGTAAACTCTATTCAACTGCCTGAAGGGGGTTTAAACACAAAAGTTGTGAGTGGACAAAAATAATCATTTCTAAATCATTTTTCGAGGAAATATTACATTCCACCCCCCACCCCCCCACCCCCCCCCCCCCCCCCCCCCTCCTCCATTTATAAAATCATGCATGCTTCACATAAACAATTTATAATATAAAAACAAAATATGTAAATCACCAAAATTTCCATTTCTCTTTAAACTACTTAGTTGGTATCACAGAAAATCTGTATAAAGAAAATACCTCGTGATTCACAGTTTGGTTCGAAAACTTTCTTCAAATGAGTTCAAAATCATTTAATCCAATCTAGACACATAATATCTCAAATTCACTATTCCCGACATATCCACAACACACCAGGGTATCCCTTGAGATGTGTTAAAATCTGTATTACTTGGACTCGACCACAATCTCTGCAAAATCACCTTTTATATTGGAGGTTCACCGGGAGTCCGCCAACACGGAACCAAGGCCCGGATCCTAGGCCCCCTCAAATCGGTTTTGTTTATATTGGGGGTTCACCGGGAGTCCGCCAACACGGAACCAAGGCTCGGCTCCTGGGCCCCCTCAAAACGATATTGTATGTATCCAAAATCAAGTATATATTTTGTTTATCATTTATCACAAATACGGTTTCAACTCAAAATCATAGACCCAAGTAATCACCACGTCAAAACAATATCAAAACCGAATCCAACAACCATATCATTTCTTACAACACACTTTCACTGAAATATTGGAAAAACAAATGTCCAGCAATCAATTATAAATTCTAGGAAATCATTGCACCCAAACATAACAGTATTTAAATCAAAGATACATTTATGCATGCATTACAGTTTATAAATCAAAGTCCACTCACAAACCTATTCAAGCAAGCTCAATCCCGAACTGTACGCTCCCCTGAAGTTCCTGGAGCAGTATCGCCTGTCCAAATTAATAATCGGGATTACCAGCTAATAATAAGAACCTTAAATATAAACCCCGTAAACCCCGGGAGTCTAACTATGTTGGCCTAGAAAACGCAGCAACTTTAAAACGTCCGAAACAACCCCTAAAAGACGTCTGATCGACTCAAAACCTGCGCCAACAGGTCCGAAACGTCAAAAACTACTTGTCACGCGCCACCGTGACCTCAGACTCGGCCCCACGCGCCGCCACAAGCTGACGGAAGGACCGAACACGCGCCCACGCGCCGCCACGCGCCCTCACGCGCCGGCCACTCGCCTACTACAGTGTTCACTCGCCTGAACCGGTCCAACCCGGTTCAGCTCAACCTGACCCGATCCAACTCGACCCGACCGGTTCAACTCGACCCGACTGGTTTAACTCGACCCGATCGGTTCACTCAACTCGACCGGTTCAACTCGACCCGACCGGTCACCAGCGACTCCC
This sequence comes from Oemleria cerasiformis, assembly GCA_037349345.1. Lineage (NCBI taxonomy): Eukaryota > Viridiplantae > Streptophyta > Magnoliopsida > Rosales > Rosaceae > Oemleria > Oemleria cerasiformis. Next base: position 5,882,445 of record JAZGTL010000010.1, on the reverse strand, counting down.
CGGAGAAGACGACCGGCTGCCGTCGCCGTCGCCGGAAGCTCCCCGGTGAAGATGACCGGCAGCGCCGTCGCCGCCGTCTGGTTTCGCCCGAATCCTCCATTTCCGGCCGAAACTCCAAGCTTTCCAACTTCCTCAAAACTCAACCATTTTTCACAAATTTTACGTCTAAATCTATCTACTCGAACCCAGGAATCAAAATATAACCTCAAAACATCAAACACGTACCTATATAAGCCGAAAAATCGATCGAAAGATCCGAAACTTCCTTTACTCGGTTCGGCTTCCACCGTGGTCCTCTCCTTCGATGGTTGGTACGGTTGTGATCGTGGGAAGGAGTAGAATACGATTAGTTGATCCAAATGGGAAGCTAAAGCCTTGAATCCAACGTTGACTTTATGGTTTTTCTCTTGGTTTTTCGTACGGTGTCGGGTGGGTGTGTTTGTGTTTTTGTTACAGAGAGAGTGAATGAGTGATAAAGATGAAATGAAGATGATATGGATCAGATAAGTCTGATTTGGGGGGGGGGGGGGGGGGGGGGGGGGGGTTAAAATATCTTCTCCCAAAACCAAATTACCAAAATGCCCTTGCACATCTAGACCCATAACTTCCGTACACGAACTCCGTTTTCTGCGTGCCGCCTGTCTACGAACTCGTGAGTTCGAGACCTATGTAACGGTATCCAAAACACCATCGAAAAGGTTTCGAAACAAAATTTGACTTCCATGCCCTTTACCGACCAAGGGTAAAATCGTCATTTTACATAAGTAATTTACTTAAATCCAATAATTGAAATTCCGGGTTGTTACAATCTACCCCCCTTAAGAAATTTCGTCCTCGAAATTCAACTCTACCCTTGGAACAAATAAGGATACTGCGCCCGCATTAGTTCCTCGGTTTCCCACGTGGCTTCCTCCACGTTATGATTCCTCCACAACATTGGACTACTACGAATCACAAGATTCGCCACTAACATATTCCCAGTAGGAGTACTAATATCCATGTCCCAACTGATCGGAGATAATTCTCTAACAACAAACAATGTGAAACCCCAAGAAATGAATAATTGAGTCTCCCCGGGATATATTAAATCATAAGTATCACGGTTAAAAAAAATAGATAACGTACCCGTGACCACATCTGGTGCTGCTCGGGCCTCTTGTTGCGACATAGCAAAAACTCGGGCCGATGCACCCGAAGGTCGATCACGACCCCACTGTCTGCCTCTGGTCCTATTGGACACACTAGCCCCGCTGGCCCCACTGTATTGGGCCTGGTTCCCTATTGAAGTACCAAAAGTCTGCCCTGTCCTCTGACTCTGCTCAGTCGCACGATGACCCAAGAAACTACTATTCCGTCGATGCTGTGGACAGTATCTCCTTATATGACCAGTCTCTCCACAGGTGTAACATCTTGGGTCATCATATCCGCCACTCTGTCTACCAGTTGACTGTATTGAAGCACCACTAAACTGAGTGGATGACTGCGGTGCCTGTTCGACTCCGCCACTGCCCGATCCAGATCTTGCACCCCCAGAAGATCCAGTACTGATACTGCCTCTCTTAGACGGTCCCTGACTAGAGGCTCCAATATCCCAGCGATCCAGGTGTCGTCTGGAACCACTAAACTACTACTGGACTGGCAAACCCATGCTCAACTCTACACGAGCTGCAGCGTCAGACGCTTCTCTCAATGGAGTATGGGCTGCAGCCGTTACCGCTGACCGAAGTTCGCCCCTCAGCCCATTTTCAAATCTGCGACGTCTGTCCCTCTCGGTTGCCACTAGAGCTGGTGCAAAACGAGCCAACTCTATGAATTTCTGCTCATACTGAGCCACTGTCATATCTCCCTGTTGTAAGTGCAGGAACTCAGCCTCCCTGGCATCTCGGTACGAGCAAGGATAAAATTGCTCAAGGAACTTCTCCCGAAAGGTCGCCCAGGTAATTGTACTGACTTCCCAACCTGATGCCTCTAATGCGTTCCACCAATGATAAGCGGAACCACCCAGCAGAAAAGTGGCTAACAGCACCCTGTCCCCCTGAGGACATCTCATAACCGAGAACACTCGCTCTAAACGAGTAATCCTATCTATTGCATCATCTGGGCTAGAGTCGCCCATAAATATTGTAGCCCCTAATCTCTGGGCTCTCTCAATGTCTGAACCTTCAGTAGCAGTCCTACTCTGAAGTACATAAGTCAACGTATGACCCAATTGTTCCAGTGTTTGCCTCATATCAGGCTCCACTGCAGGTTCAGGTGTGTCCCCAATATTTTCCGACTGTTGACGGAACTCGCGTCTTGGAGGCATTACGCTGAAAAGAACTATAACTCATCAATACCAAAATAATTGTACACGTAGTGTACAGTCTACAGGAATTTAACATAGTGCTCTGATACCAATTGTCAGGACCCGTCCCGAATTTCCCCTCGAAACCCGGGAAAAACCCTGATCCTGTCTGACAACCTAAGAAAAGGTTCCCAAAATACCCTTCAATCCTTACAAAATATAATAATAATAAATACTTCCACTTGTCAGAAAAGGGATTCAAGCACTCAATAATTCCCGTAATTAATGACCAATACAATACAATATAATATCAGAGCGTCTAAGTAGGATTAAGAGTAAAATTTAGATATCCTACTCAAATATAATTACACAGCGCAGTCGAAGTACTAATGCCTCTGTCTCGAGATCAGTATTCGCGTCAACTCTATTCAACTGCCTGAAGGGGGTTTAAACACAAAAGTTGTGAGTGGACAAAAATAATCATTTCTAAATCATTTTTCGAGGAAATATTACATTCCACCCCCACCCCCCTCCATTTATAAAATCATGCATGCTTCACATAAACAATTTATAATATAAAAACAAAATATGTAAATCACCAAAATTTCCATTTCTCTTTAAACTACTTAGTTGGTATCACAGAAAATCTGTATAAAGAAAATACCTCGTGATTCACAGTTTGGTTCGAAAACTTTCTTCAAATGAGTTCAAAATCATTTAATCCAATCTAGACACATAATATCTCAAATTCACTATTCCCGACATATCCACAACACACCAGGGTATCCCTTGAGATGTGTTAAAATTTGTATTACTTGGACTCGACCACAATCTCTGCAAAATCACCTTTTATATTGGAGGTTCACCGGGAGTCCGCCAACACGGAACCAAGGCCCGGATCCTAGGCCCCCTCAAATCGGTTTTGTTTATATTGGGGGTTCACCGGGAGTCCGCCAACACGGAACCAAGGCCCGGCTCCTGGGCCCCCTCAAAACGATATTGTATCCAAAATCAAGTATATATTTTGTTTATCATTTATCACAAATACGGTTTCAACTCAAAATCATAGACCCAAATAATCACCACGTCAAAACAATATCAAAACCGAATCCAACAACCATATCATTTCTTACAACACACTTTCACTGAAATATTGGAAAAACAAATGTCCAGCAATCAATTATAAATTCCAGGAAATCATTGCACCAAAACATAACCGTATTTAAATCAAAGATACATTTATGCATGCATTACAGTTTATAAATCAAAGTCCACTCACAAACCTGTTCAAGCAAGCTCAATCCCGAACTGTACGCTCCCATGAAGTTCCTGGAGCAGTATCGCCTGTCCAAATTAATAATCGGGATTACCAGCTAATAATAAGAACCTTAAATATAAACCCCCTAAACCCCGGGAGTCTAACTATGCTGGCCTAGAAAACGCAGCAACTTTAAAACGTCCGAAACAACCCCTAAACGACGTTCGATCGACTCAAAACCTGCGCCAATAGGTCCGAAACGTCAAAAACTACTTGTCACGCGCCACCGTGACCTCAGACTCGGCCCCACGCGCCGCCACGCGCCCTCACGCGCCGGCCACTCGCCTGCTACAGTGTTCACGCGCCTGAACCGGTCCAACCTGGTTCGGCTCAACCTGACCCGGTCCAACTCGACGCGACCGATTCAACTCGACCCGACTGGTTCAACTCGACCTGACCGGTTCACTCAACCCGACCGGTTCAACTCGACCCGACCGGTCACCGGCGACTCGCCGGAGAAGACAACCGGCTACCGTCGCCGTCGCCGTCGCCGGAAGCTGGCCGGAGAAGATGACCGTCAGCGCCGTCGCCGCCGTCTGGTTTCGCCGGAATCCTCCATTTCCGGCCGAAACTCCAAGCTTTCCAACTTCCTCAAAACTCAACCATTTTTCACAAATTTTACGTCTAAATCTATCTACTCGAACCCAGGAATCCAAATATAACCTCAAAACATCAAACACGTACCTGTATAAGCTGGAAAATCGATCTAAAGATCCGAAACTTCCTTTACTCGGTTTGGCTTCCATCGTGGTCCTCTCCTTCGATGGTTGGTACGGTTGTGATCGTGGGAAGGAGTAGAATACGATTAGTTGATCCAAATGGGAAGCTAAAGCCTTGAATCCAACGTTGACTTTATGGTTTTTCTCTTGGTTTTTCGCACGGTTTCGGGTGGGTGTGTTTGTGTTTTTGTTACAGAGAAAGTGAATGAGTGATAAAGATGAAATGAAGATGATATGGATCAGATAAGTCTGATTTGGGGGGGTTAAAATATCTTCTCCCAAAACCAAATTACCAAAATGCCCTTGCATATCTAGACCCATAACTTCCGTACACGAACTCCGTTTTCTGCGTGCCGCCTGTCTACGAACTCGTGAGTTCGAGACCTACGCAACGGTATCCAAAACACCATCGAAAAGGTTTCGAAACAAAATTTAACTTCCATGCCCTTTACCGACCAAGGGTAAAATCGTCATTTAACAAAAATAATTTACTTAAATCCAATAATTGAAATTCCGGGTTGTTACAGGCGTGGTCGTCTTCTCTAGCCAGACTCCAGTGGGCCTCCTGCGATGGCTGTCCGGTCGTCTTCTCGAGTGAGTCACCGGTGACGGGTCAAGCCGAGTGGGTCGGGTTAGGCCGAGTGGTCCGGGTCAGGCCGAGTGGGCCGGGTCAGGTCGAATGGGTCGGATCAGCTCGAGTTGGATCGGGTCAGGATGAGTTAGACCGGGTCAGCACATGGGTATTGTAGCAGGAACGTGGTCGGGGCGTGGTCCACCCTTCTTCCGGCGTGTGGATCAGATTCCGAGGTCACGGTGACGCGTGGCTAGGGTTTTGGGACGTTACGGACCGGATTTTGATGGTTTTGACACCATAGGAGTTCGTTTCGAGCCCCGATTAGGAATCCCAGCGGTAACAGTTGACCATGGAGCGCGTTTTGAGCTCGGGAGGTCTAGGTTGTTGGGTCAATATTGTGTCAAGAGTTCCTTAGGGCTAGAGCGTCCATGATTTGGTATTTTATTCGCGCTGTGAACGGACTAGGGTTCCGAGATTGCATGGGAATGCATACTTCTAGGTATTGGGTTTTACCATGGTATTCTCCAATGATTGGAGTGGTTGGTGTTTTTCTCCGCTACATTGTTGAGGGTTCTCCGATTGGCGTTAGAGGGTATGTCTTTGCCAGATCGTCGAGGGGTTCTCCAATGTTGGCGTTCGAGGGATCTTTCTTTGCCATATCGTTGAGGTCTAAGATAGCTCTGGAGGAGCAGGGATATCGAGTTACCACTCGAGTGCTCAAGACGAGCCGAGATATCGAGTTACTACTCGGGTGCTCAGGAGGAGCCAGGACATCGAGTTATCACTCAATCTGCTCTGTAGGAGCAGGGATATTGAGTTTGACTCGGGGCGAGCCAATGAGACTTAATTCAACCAAGTTTGGTTCCTTCGTCATCCGGGTCAGTGGGTTGGTGTGGGCGGTGACCCAGAGTGACGAGTTATTGACGGTTCACAAGTGGCTGACCAGTTAGTTGTCTTGTTTTATTCCAGTAGAGGTTTCAGCAGTGTCTGACCTACTGACATTTGGTATCATAGCGTGTTACTTTTTGGACCACCACTATTCGGAGATCTCGACTTTGACCTGTAAGCTATCCTCGTTCTGACAGGTAGGTGTGGTCAGTAAGGACAGAGGTTCTTTCGGGAATCCTGTAAGGTTTACTAAATATATTTAAGGATAAAAGGTATTCTTGGTATTAAATTTTGAGGACAAAGAGCTGTCAGACGGCATTAGGGCTTTCGCGGATTTCGAGGTGAAATTCGGGAAGGGTCATTACACTTTCTGCAAGCTCCGCCAAAACCTCAAGGTAAACCTAGGATCCCTATCTGATACAATCGACTCTGGAGTTCCATGTAACCGTATGATCTCATCCACAAACAACTTGGCGTACTGGTCTATCTTGTAATCTTCCCGTACTGGCAAGAAATGTGCTGACTTCGTGAGTCTATCAACAATTACCTAGATGCAATCATGTCCTTTTTGAGTCCTAGGAAGTTTATAGACAAAATCCATAGTAATGTGATCCGACTTCCATTCCGGAATAGGTAATGGTTGTAGTGCCCCATATGGTTTTTGCCTCTCTGGTTTTACTTGTTGACACGTCAGGCATCTACTCACAAACTCTGTTATTTTCCTTTTCATCCCAGTCCACCAATAGTGTTCCTTAAGAGTATGATACATCTTAGTGCCCCCTGAATGCATAGCATAGGCAGAACTACGAGCATCCTCAAGAATTTCCCTTTTTAACTCTATATCATTAGGTACGCACAACCAGCCACCTTAACCAAGGCCCCATCATCCCTAATCACATAATCCTGTCCAGTCCCAGCCTCCAACTCCATTCTAATAATGCACAATGTAGGATTCTAGAGTTGAGCTTCAATAATTTGGTCAATCAAGACAGGTCTCACATGGAAGCTAGCTAACAAAGCCCCTATGACTATCCATGCCAAGTATAATTCCCGCTCTTCAGAGTTCCACCAGCAACGGTAAGTAAACAGTGTGCAAATAGGCCAAGGAACCCATGGACTTCCTGCTCAGTGCATCCGTTACTACATTGGCTTTTCCTGGTGATACTCTATGGTACAGTCATAATCCTTTATCAATTCTAGCCACCTCCTCTGTCTCAAATTTAGATCCTTATGGGTAAAGAAATATTTCATGCTATGATGGTCTGTAAAGATCCGGCACGTCACCCCATACAAATAGTGTCTCCAAATCTTCAATGCATGCACCACTGCAGCTAACTCTAAATCATGTGTGGGGTAGTTCAACTCATGAGGTTTCAGTTGCCTGGAAGCATATGCTATCACCTTCCCATGCTGCATCAACACGCATCCTATACCTCATATAGATGCGTCACTGTACACCTTAAATCCTCCACTATCATCTGGAAGGGTTAACACTGGGGCAGAAGTCAACCTCCTCTTAAGCTCTTGAAAGCTCTGCTCACACTCATCATCCCAGTCAAACTTGACTTATTTCCTCGTCAACCAAGTTAACGAGACAACTATCGTAGAGAATCCTTTTACGAACCGCTAATAATATCCCGCTAAACCTAGAAAACTTCTCACCTCTGACACTGTCCCCGGTTGCTCCCAACTTGCCACTGCCTCAACTATTTGGGGAGCCATGTTGATACCCTCTGTAGAAATCACATGAACTAAGAATCCCACATTGGTAAACCAAAATTGACATTTACTAAACTTGGCGAACAATTGATTTTTCCTCTGCATATTCAGCACCAACCTCAAATGCTTCTCTTGTGCCTTAGTACTCTTCGAATATACTAAGATATCATCAATGAACATAATTACAAATCGATCCAAGTACCGTTGGAACACCCTATTCATCAAATCCATAAATGCCACTGGTGCATTAGTTAGACCGAAAGGCATCACTAGGAACTCATAATGCCCATAGTGTGTCTTGAAAGCCGTTTTACGAATGTCCTCTTCCCTGATCCTTAGCTGATGGTACCCGAATCTAAGGTCAATTTTAGAGAAATACCTTGCCCCTTTTAAATTGTCAAACAAACTATCAATTTGTGGCAAAGGATACTTATTCCACACCGTAACCCTGTTTAACTACCGGTAGTCGATACATAGCCTCGAACCACCATCTTTCTTCCATACAAATAACACCGGCGCACCCCAAGGTGAGACACTCGGTAGAATAAATCTCATATCCACCAAGTCCTGCAATTGAGGCTTCAATTCCCTCAATTTTTCCAGTGCCATCTTCTACGGTGCCTGTGATATAGGTTGAATACCCAGAAGAAGCTCTATGGTGAACTCAATCTCCCGGTGAGGTGGCAACCCCAGAAGATCCTCCGAAAACACATCTGAAAACTCATTCACCATAGTAATATCCCCTACTCTCATCGGAGTATCCCGAGAATTGATAACGTGACCTAAATAACCCTCACAACCTTTCCTCAATAATTTCTCAGCCTTTAAGGCCGATATTACTCCCGAGGGAAGCCCTCTACGATCACCCTGAAACGTAAGTTCCGACAAACCAAGACTCCAGAAGACTACCCTCTTGTCGAAACAATCAATGGAGGCATGATGCATGGTTAACCAATCCATCACCAAAATCATAAATGGCCAAGGGGATTAAGTATGCCTCCAACTCATAACCTCCTACTACCACTGGACAACTGCGTATCACTAGGTTCGCCACTAACATATCTCCGGTGGGGGTACTAATGCCCATGTCCCAACTGATCGGTGACAATTCTCTATTAGCAAAAAGTGTAAAATCCCGATAAATAAAAGAATGTGTAGCCCCAGGATCTATCAAACTTGAGCATTAAATTTAAAAATAGACAATGTACCAATAACCACCTCTGGTGCCACTTGAGCCTCCTGCTGAGTCATAGAAAAAACTCGGGTCTGTGTACCAGAAGACCGACCATGACCCTCATGTCTCCTACTAGCCCCACTGACCCTGCTGGCCCCACTGGACTGGTTATGGCTCCCCGATGTAGTACCAGATGCCTACGCTGCTCTCTGACTCGGTTCAGCAGTATCTCAACCCAAAGAACTACGGCCTAGATGATGGGGACATTCTCGCTTAAAATGATCGATCTCCCCAAAAAAGTAACACCCGGTGTCACTAGGCCATTCGGGTATGTCACTTTGTCTTATGGTCGACTGCACTGAAGGCCCACTAGACTGTGCAGATGATTGTTGTCCCTGACCGGCTCTGCCACTGCCTGATCCGGATCTTGCACCCCCATAAGATCCAGAACAGAAACTGCCTCTCCTAGTTTATCCCTGACTAGAGGCACCGAAACTCAGGCGATCTCGGCGTCGCTTGGAACCACTAAGCTGGTGCTCAGCTGGCAAACTCATCTCTACTCTAGCAGCAACGTCTGATAAAGCCCTCAAAGAAGTATGGACCACAACAGTTACCGTTACTCGAACCTCAACTCTCAGTCCATACTCAAACCTTCGGTACTTATCCATCTCAGTCGGCACGAGAGCTAGTACAAATCGTGACAACTCAAGAAATTTCTGCTCATACTGTGCCACCGTCATGTCCCCTTGCTGTAACTGCAAGAACTTAGCCTCTCTGGCATCTCGGTATGAGCGAGGATAAAACTGCTCGAGGAAGCACTCCCGAAAAACTTCCCAAGTAAGAGTACAGACATCCCAGCCCGTCATCTGCAAAGCATGCCACCAACGGTATGCATAACCACCCAAAAGAAATGTGGCTAGTCGCACCCTATACTCCGGAGGCCACCTCATAATGGCAAACACTCGTTCCAAATGAGTAATCCACTCATCTGCATCATCCGGGCCTAACTCGCCCTTAAACACTGAAGTACCGTCGTCAATGCCCGACCCAATTGATCCAGGGTCTGTCTCAAATCAGGCTCTACTACGGGATCATGTGTACCCCTAACGTTATCAGCTTCATCACCGTTTTCAGGCCGCTGACAGGGCTCGTGTCTCGGAGGCATCACGATGAAAAGAACCATAATTCGTCAATACCCAATCAGATATACACTAGGTGTACGGTCTACAGGAATTTAAACCTAGTGCTTCGATACCAAGTTGATAGGACAATTCCCGAATTTCCCCTCAGAACCCAGGAAAAACCTTGCTCCCGTTTGCCAATTTAATAAAATTCCCATACCCTTAAGCCCTTGCAATTAGTTATGAGAACTCTGCCAAAAAACAAATCCAGTAGAATCTCCCCTTAAAAAGTGGTTAACCGTCTTCCACCTATCAGACGAAAGATCAATTAACACTCACAAATCCCAACATCACCAAACAACCATCGATATTGTCATAATTTACAATAAGTCCAAAAGCTTATCAGAGCATCTAGGTAGGAAAGGTAAATACATCAATATAAATCCTTCTCGATGGTCTAGGTAAAGGCGCAGCTGAAATGTAATGCCTCCGCCTCTAGATATGCCCTCGCTAACTCAACGGCTTGGAGGGGATTTAAAATACAAAAAGTGTGAGTGGACAAAATATTCTCTTAAAACAATTTCCGAGGAAAATATACCATTTCCCCCTCCATGAGTAAAACAATGCATGCATAAGATAAAATTCCTTTTCAAACACATCCATAAAGATACGCTGAAAACTTACCGGAAAATCCATTATTTTTGGTAAAACACCGGTGGGACAAACTCGAATAATGAAAGCATCCCGTGGTCCATAACCCTGCTTTGAAAACCCTCCTCAAAGGAGTTGAAAAATCATGTAAACATACATGGACACAAATTTATCATAACATATCCCACTGCTCCCTAAATGGAATCCTGAGCGGTAGCTCAATATCCGAGCTGACTGACCTGGGTCCAAACTTCCACACACCCGATATACCTCGAGTTGTGCATAACCATGTACTATGCGTAGACAGCCTCAACGACCTAATGGAGAACCCTCAACGATCTGGCCGAGAAAGATCCTTGACGCCAACATCGGAGAAAACCTTGACTCTCGGGGACATAAATTCAGTGAAAGCCAAAATCCATGTTTGAAATCCTTGTTTCTTGGTCTAAACCAAATTCATTGAAAAACCGGGTTTATGCCCAAATCCAATAAAATCACAACTCCATGTCTAAACCCAAAAATCATGGACTCAAACGAAACCCAAAATCTATAAGGTCAAAACAACATAAAAGCAGAACCCATAAAGCCAGGCCATAGCCCAAAACGTCATTTCCAATTTATTATTAAGAACCCGTGTCCAGTAAATTCTAAATTTCATACATTTGCCAAAAACAATACGTAATAGGACATTATTTCAAATAAACATTTATGCATGCATTATACTTTACAAAACCAAAGTCCACTCACGTTACGTCCAATTATGCTCAATCATGATTCATACGCTGCTCTGAAATTCCCGGAGCAGTATCACTTATCAAAAGTAACAATCGGGGTCATCAACGATAAGTAAAAACCCTACATTCAGACTCCCTAAACCCCGGGAGGTCCACACGCGTCCCCCTAAAAACGTAGCCACTTCGGACGCCCAAAACTACCCCTAAACGATGTTCGATTAATCTGAAACCTGGGTCAAAATGTTCGGAACGTCGAAAACATATCGACACGCATTGCCGAGACCCAAGGATCGGCCCCACGTGGCTCCACGGGCCGACTACAGTACCCCACCCGCCTGTACGAGCGATGACCTAGCCACCAGGTGGCTCCACGTGGCTGCCAGGTGGCCTACACGTGGCTCCACGTGGCTACTAGGTGGCATGCCACGTCAGCCCCTCTAACCGAACCAGTCGCCGGAGAAGACAACCGTTCCACCGTGCACTGCCGTCCACCGTCGTCGCTATTGCCGGTCGACCTTGAAAAGTTTCTAACTTCCTCAAATCTCAACCGTTTTTCACGAATTAATAGTCTAAATCCGTCTACTCAAGCCTAGGAACTCGCAACTGAAGTCTAAACATGAAACCCATACATGTTTTGGCCAAAAAATCGATCGAAAGGTTCGATTTTCCCTTTCCTCAGTTCGGTGTCTCCCGTGGCTATTTCCTTCGACGGCCGGTACGTCCTTGATCGCGGGGAGGAGAAGATTCTGATGTGTGGTACCAAATTGGACGAGGTTGCTTCGAAGAAAGGTCAAATTCAGGATTTTGGGTTCGGTCGTACATGTTGGATAAGGATCGCGGAGAGAGGGATAAAAATGAGAAAAAATCTGGTAAAGTCTGAGTTAAAAATATCTACCCAGTGTAAAGTACCAAAATGCCCCTGAACATTCTAGACTCATAACTCTCTCATACGATCTATGTTTCCTACGTGCCGCTTGTCTACGAAATCGTGAGTTCGACACCTATGCAACGGTCCCCGAAAAACTGCCAAATGTGTCTCCACACAAAAGGTGATTTTCGAGCCCCTTATAAAATCGAGGGTAAACTTGTCATTTTCCAAATTAATTTACGAAAATTCAATAATTATATTTTCGGGTCGTTACATTTGGGTGGGGGGGAGAGAGATTGGATTTGTGTTTGGCCTTTGGTATTTATACCATCCACTAAAAAACCTTTTCAAATCCAAGAAATGCTACAATCATCTAAAATATATGGGTTTTTGAATACAGGTATGTTTTAAAGGGTTTTTAAATAATTTATTTTAAATCAATCCATTAAAACAAAAATTGAATACACCAATATTTTTAACAAATAATTTAAAAGCCTAATTAAATACCTCTAGATTTTAAAATTATTTAAAACCCATTAAAATCTAAATTAAATACATCCTAAATTATCATCAACACTCGTCTCTGACTGATTGGTGTACTCTGAAGCCACGTGGCAATATAAGCTCAAAAGAGGACCAATGGTTAGAAACTTTAAAACTACTTTCTTCGTGCTACGCATATATCATGACGATTGGCGTTAGGACACACATCGCGAGAACGAATCTAAACGGAATATGCCTCCTCTGCTTATTCCGCTGCACGCGCGCCATCCTCCCCAAGTCATCGCTTTGATGCCCAAGCATGACGCCGTCTAAACGTCAACCTACTTTCCAAGCGTCAGAACGTCACCCATTTTATCCTGACACCTTAACAAAGATACCAAAACACCGTCGTTCTGCTGTTATCCCCTTGTACGTCTCGCATCTGCTTGGCAAGAAAATTTCCACGCATATAAGTACACCTCACCTCCATCTTCTTTACTCTCAGTGAAAGGCCTTCTCGCTCATATCTGCAAATCTACGTCACCCCTTAGATCGATCGATTCGTCCTCCTCTGCAACTCCATCAGAATCCATGGCGAAAGAACCAGCTCGCGTCCTTGTTACTGGTGCTGCAGGTACTGTATCAAATCCATAATCTCACTGTTTCTTCAATTCTCAGTCAGTTCTGATCGATCTTTTAGATCTATATATTCAGATGAAGAAACTTGTTCTTGCTTCATAGCTTTTAAATGTCATAAGCTTGATTCTCTGTTTAGATCTGGTGCATGATGGTATGAATCATATATGTGTATAAACGCTAGGACTGAGAGTGAGGATCGCTGAAGTAGAAATTAGATCGTTGTTTTGATTCATTTAGTATATGATTTGTTGAACTTGCGATCGGAATTTTGATGATTTTGAATTTTGATGAGAATCGGTGAGTGATGTGTGAAAATGGTTAATGTATTTGGATTTGCAGGACAAATTGGATATGCGCTCGTACCAATGATCGCCAGGGGAGTGATGCTGGGAGCTGACCAGCCGGTGATTTTGCACCTGCTTGATATCCCACCAGCTGCCGAGGCTTTGAACGGTGTCAAGATGGAGTTGGTTGATGCTGCTTTCCCTCTTCTTAAAGGTAAATTTCCAAGAGAAATTCTCGATACAATCATTGTCTGTACATGTACTGTGATTGTGTGTTTAAGTAATGATGGATTGTGATGTGATCGATATTTGTGTATTGTATCAGGTGTTGTTGCTACAACTGATGTTGTGGAGGCATGCACTGGTGTCAACATTGCCGTCATGGTTGGTGGCTTCCCAAGGAAAGAAGGCATGGAGAGGAAGGATGTCATGTCTAAGAACGTTTCTATCTACAAGTCCCAAGCTTCTGCACTGGAAAAGCATGCAGCTGCTAACTGCAAGGTAAACCTGTTTTTTTTTACCAAACAATGATCTAAGTAGAACATGATAATTTATGAAGTTTGTTTCATTTTATAAGAATAGTTTACTCGGTTATGAATTTTGTTGGCAATCGAAATCCACAAATCCATCTTCATAAACTATCATGAATCATTTGTCATTGTGTGTAACTGTCATGGGATCTCTTTGTTTTCCTATGAAATTATGAACATGGGGGGCATGATTTTATTGTATGCATGTCATGTCTGTAAAAAGGGTGTGACCCTTCAGAAAAAGAAAATAGCTTTGTTGGGTTTTCAAACCAATTCATCAAATTGATGCATCAAGGGTTTTTAGGTGGTCTGAATAACATGAAGACACTTGTTGCAGTTATTGAATTCAATTGATTTGACATTTACAACCTATCTCTCTCTTTTCAGGTTTTGGTTGTTGCTAACCCAGCAAACACCAATGCATTGATCTTGAAGGAATTTGCACCATCAATTCCTGAGAAAAACATAACCTGTTTGACCAGACTAGACCACAACAGGGCATTAGGCCAGGTCTCAGAGAGATTGAACGTTCAAGTTTCCAGTGTTAAAAATGTTATTATCTGGGGAAACCACTCATCATCTCAGTATCCTGATGTCAACCACGCAACTGTCACGACACCATCTGGAGAGAAAGGTGTCCGCGAGCTTGTTGCTGATGATGCATGGTATGAGAATGTGAATACATAATCCTCACTTTAGTCCTATTACTAAGTTCGCTTACATTGAAGCACTCCTTTTTATGCAGGTTGAATGGAGGTTTCATTAGCACTGTTCAACAACGTGGTGCTGCAATTATCAAGGCACGTAAGCTGTCGAGTGCATTGTCTGCTGCCAGCTCTGCTTGTGATCATATCCGTGATTGGGTACTCGGAACCCCAGAGGTTTGTATGATTGTTCTGTCTAGTATTCAACTATATCATGTTATACAAGTCTATGTAATTAATTATATGCTTATGAATTATTCGACCATAAATTCAGGGCACTTGGGTTTCCATGGGTGTGTACTCTGATGGCTCATACAATGTACCATCCGGTCTCATTTATTCATTCCCAGTCACTTGCAAAAATGGAGAGTGGAAGATTGTTCAAGGTAAGAGCCTGCAGCTCCCACATTCGTTTCCCGTTTAATAGAATCTGAATATGCAGACAACTAATATCTTTTTTTATTTGAAACTGTCTAGGACTCCCCATTGACGAGTTCTCTAGGAAGAAGCTGGACGCAACCGCGGACGAGCTCAGCGAGGAAAAGGCATTGGCATACTCTTGCCTCTCTTAGATGCTCTCGTCTATTCGTGGGGCGTGGTTGTTAGTTAGCCTCCCTGCAATGTGTGCGCCACATGGAAGTTGCTAAAGTTTTGAATAATGCCATTGTTAAGATAGAGAGATTTGTTAATGATGCAGAAGCTGCTTCTGTGGGTTTTACTGTTGTTGAACCCCCAATGTTTATGCGGATGCTTGACTTTTTTCTATACTTGCAAATTTGAATCTCATTGGACTTGACGTAAAATAATCCACATCTGCCTTCATTCTATTCTGTTTTGTGTTTGTAATTTCGTTGGTTATGATTTGCAATCTGTGGTGGCCCTCTCCAATTTGTGGACTATTTTTAGTACTCGTAATTTTTTAGAATTGTTTGTGTTGATGTATAAAATGTACCAACTTAGAAGTAGAAAGACATGTACTCAAGAATGCAAGCATGTACGTGGTTTATTTAAATCGAGTTATGTCCACAGTGTTCTTTCATTTTCATTAATAATATAAATGTTTATTTGTATATGATACAATAGGCTTAGAGCATTTAGAGAGAGTGGGAAGTGTAGAGAAGTGTAGAGCATTTAGAGAGAGTGGGAAGTGTAGAGAAGTGTAGAGAGAAAGAAGAGTTCTCATGTCTAAATAGAGTATGGATCTCTAGTGTGAGTGGAGTCCGTTAAATGAGGGTGAGAGTTTTTTATATAGATAAGATTAGGTTTTGATGGTAGGATCCAAAGTTGGGCTTTAGTAAGGGACCTTGATGAAGAGCCTAGTTAGTAGGCTTTGGTGATGGGTTCGATGTGATCTTCTGAGTCTTCTAATGGGTTTGTTGTTTGGTCAGCCTTGACACGAATAGAAGTCACTTAAGTTTTTTACTGAAGTGTACTACCTCGGTTGAGGACTTGTAATAAAGTGCTACTGATCGAGCAAATCCTTTATTTTCGTCCACTGCTCCGCTCGGTGCACTACTAGCATTCCCCCAAATCCTCGGTCAAGGTGGTATGCCGAGAGAAAAAAAATCACTCGTAGTTGATGTATGAATGTTTGTGATGATATATGTGTTGGTATGATAGTGATTGCACTCTAGTAGTCCCCCTATGAGTAAGACCTTGTTTATGAGTTTTGAATATTTACAAGTGTTTCTTGCTGATAGTGTGATATGACCATTCCCAAATTTCAACTCGACAACCGCAAAAAGCCCTGCTCCCGTCTAACAACCTTTTAAACACAGAAGTGAATACCTGAATTAGCCTTAATCTTTGGAAACGTTAAATGAAAATTTACAGGGACTCCAACAGAACCTCCCATGTACATGATTGACCTTCACCCACCAGTCAGACGAAGGGCAAACCAGTAGATCAAAAACTACCCCGGAGGACCTCCTCCGCAATCAAACAAGACAACTGACGTGTCACCCTCGTGTGAACCGTCAACAACTCGTCAATATGGGTCACTGCAAATACCACCCACTAACCTTGATGACGAAAGTACCCTTGCCACATCTCAGGCATTGGTCACACGTCGTGACCATATTCATCGTACATATACCGAAAGGTTCTTTGGCTATCATGTCGTTGATTCAGTTATTACACTATAGCTATTCTCTGAATATGCTCATCTGGTCAGATTCCCGACTTGGTTGAATTGAGTCTCACTGACCATACCCCGAGCCGTAACTCGATATCCCGGCTCATCCCGAGTCATAGCTCAATATCCCGAGAGTATGGTGGAATCTTCCAGAACATACCTCAAATCATTTATCAGGGCCAAAGCCCAAATCACAATCCCGGTCTGAAACCCTAAAATAAATTCGTAAGCCTCGAGAGATGCGTAGTAATAAGACATTCGATGAATCCCTTTAAACCTTACGCTTTAATTTCCGAGCCTCAAAAGGGTGCTAATATATTCCTAATAATTTCTCTCAATTTCCACCACTCACAATCCGTGGTATGACATAATACATAGAAATACGCATGCCTTGCAATCCCGGAAACCCAATCCGTTCATAATACATCCAAAGTACCAACTCAAGGAAGCCCGAGCGCCAAGGAACCCTTTAACATACCAATAACCAAACTCCCTTAACTCTCAGAGCCAAAACCCGCCATGTGGTCATCCATTACAGCTGAGATTACTCAAACGAGGCTCTAAACGGACTCCAACGGCCTCCAAACCGCCAAAACCTAATCCGAAATGTTCCAAAACCCGAGACACTCGCCACTGTGGGCCGGGAAACAACCACATGTGCCACCGCGCGCCGGTAGAAGGCTAGACCACGCGCCGGCCACGCGTGTCCACGCACGTCTGCAATGTCACGACGAAATATTTTGTCGCTCTGACGGAATATTCCGTCAAACTCGACAGAATATCCTGACGGAATCAGAACCTTCAATCCAAACTAACGGCGTTAGGGTTCCGTTATCGCACAATTACCCGTTGACGGAATATACTAACATCGTCACCATATTTTGTCAAACCCTGACGATGCCAATTGACTAACTGCTGACTATGTTACCACGTGGCTCCACATGGCAGCTGAGTCAGCTGCTAACTGGTCGCCACGTGGCTCCACATGGCTGTTAGGTGGCTGTTAGGTGGCATGCCACGTCTGGAACGAAAACCGGACCACCGCCATCACCGGTGGTCGGAATCTGGAAACACTCGTCGGAAACCGCCATTAATGACTGAGAGCTCGAGCTTTCCCGATTCCTCCAAACCCCACCATTTTTCACGATCTACCCACCTAGATTCATCTACTCGACTCCATGAGTCCAAATCTACACTCAAAAGTGAAGAAACTTACCTCGTTTAGCTGGAAAACCATCGAGAAGATCTAGCTCCAACTTCGACCTTCGAGTCGCCATGTCCGATGGTTTCCGTGCCTCGAAACCAGCATCAAACAACTCGTAGAGTCGAGGGGATTACTTCCATGGCCTTGGATTCAAGTAACTCGACCCCTACGTGGTCGAAAGAGATGGTGGTGGTCTTCGTACTTTCACGGGACAAGAGAGAGAGTCGAAGGAAGAGAGGGGAAGAATGAGGAAAAATCTGGAACAAGGGCCTTTTTGTAAATTATTTGCTTGCCCAAATTACCGGACTACCCCTGGACTCCTAGACCCATAACTTCCTCATCCGAACTCCATTTTCTGCATGCCGCCTATCTACGAATTCATGAGTTTGAGACCTATGCATGGCCTAAGAAAAACTTCCAAAAGTGCTTCCAGACAAAATGTGACTTCCAAACCCCTCTGAAACCGAGGGTAAAATCGTTTTTTCCCTAATTAAATTCCCAAATTACGTTAATTCTGGTCCGGGTCGTTACATAGTGTGTGCGCCAGTTGGCATTTTTATTTAAGTTCAGCTTTGAATGTTGTGTTTGTTATGTTGTTTGTAAGTGTATACTTGCTCGACATGTTCTTGTGCTCACCATTGTTTGAGCTAATGTTTGGTTGACATGTCTTGTGTTTGCCATTTGTTTGAGCTAATGTTTGCTCAACAGGTTTTTATTTGCCCTTGTTTGAGCTAATGTTTGCTCAACAAGTTTTTATTTGCCCTTGTTTGAGCTAATGTTTGCCCGACATGTGTGTTGAGCGAATGTAGGCTCGACATGTGTGTTGAGCGAATGTATGCTCGGCATGTGTGTTAAGCCAATGTGTGCTCGGTATGTGTGTTGAGCCAATGTGTGCTCGGTATGTGTGTTGAGCCAATGTGTGCTCAGTAGGTTTTGTGTTGATGGCAATGTTGTGAGTATAGTGATGTACATGACTGAAAAGTAATGATGTGATACCAATGTGTGAAGAAGTAATGGTGGAAGCATGATGCTTATGATGGTCATGATAAAAAAAAAAAATTATGTGTTTTGAAGTGTTACCTAGTTGTGTTGAGACTTGTCATGAGGTCTTACTCAGTGTGAGCTAAGTTGTTGCCAAGGGGCATGTAAGTGTGAGCTCATATTGGTGACACTAGTTGTTGGGAAGACTCATGAGGTGACGAGTTGAGCATGTGTTTGTCATTGCCTTAGAAGAGTTGTGGTGGTACCGACCCGTGGGGACGTGATCGATCGATAGATGTTCAAAGAGGGAAAAAATGGAGTCCCTTACTTGCTGAGTTGGCTGAAAATTTTCATGTATGAGTTGCTTGGGGCATTTGTTTTAAGTCTTGGTTTTGAAGAGGTTTCAGGGCAAGGTAAGTGGAAGGTGACACCCTTGCCAATCGATGTTGTGCAAAAATTTGTGGTTTTGTTTTGGTAGTTGGTTACTAATGAGAACTTTGAGGGATATGGGTGCTGGTTGACTGGTGGTTGAGTAAAGGAGTGTTGACTCACTTTCGTTTTATGGCAACACGCCGATCGGCGTGTGGTAAAAAAATGAAGGTCCAAATACAAGCAAGGCTCCCAACCAATAATAAAGATCGCACAATATTATCTTTAGCCAAAAGCTCCAACTAACGTGGTTATAATCAATAAGAAAATTGGTTTCTTATCTGTTTGGAGGGACCGAGAGGATGGAGTGGAAGAGCTATGTGTCGATTAGGTAGTGTTGCACAGAGCTTTACTTTTCTCCTTTTTTCTTGTTGTCCCAAGTGTAGGAGGATGAGTGTGAAGATAAGCTTGGTGTTTGAAATGAATTTTGGCAGAAAAGAGTATTGCGAATTGGCACCTTGTGATTTGGCAAGTCGGTCCCGTGTCGTGCCGATCGGTCATGCACCAAGGAAGAGTCGAACAAGTCATTATGTGAGGAGAGATGAGGGTAGGCTTGCCGATCGGTGTATTGATCATGTCGATCGGTCTTGCACCTGGGAAGAGTCGAACAAGAGTCATTAGTGTAGAGTGGAATTCATGACCGATTAAATTGGAGCTCCATTTTGTTGGCGTTGGTGTGGTTGTCTGACAGGACCCTTCCCGAATTCCCCTCGAAATCCGAGAAAAGTCCGGCTCCCGTCTCACAATCCAAAATAATTCCTAAAATACCCTTACTGTCTTAGAAACACTTTACGAGCATTCTACCGAAAATCCGGCAGAATCTCCCTTATACTTTAGTTGAACCATTATCCACCTGTCAGACGAATGATATAAAATAAAAATAAAGCAAACAGTGTAACATTCAGCTTCATATATCCGCAATTGTAACCTCGTCTCTCAAGACGGTATTAAATAATTGAAATGTCATATTACTTTTCGGCCCATGTTCAAAGCTCCACCCCGTCGTCCACGGCGGTCCTCACGGCTCAAGGAGGATACGGATGAGTTCGTGAGGTCGAGAAGAAAGTTATAGTGTGTTTAGTTTTGGTCAAAAGGGCCAAAATCAAAATCCCAAATTTTGGGGGTTCTTGGTTTCTCACGGGAGAAAGGGAAAAGAATTTTTGGGAGAGAGGAGAGAGAGTCATCAGAAAAAAATCTGGAGAAAAGGAAGATAAAATCTTCCCAAAATATCTACCTTCCAAAATTACAAAAATGCCCCTCAAAGTTATAGACTCGTATCTTCCACATCCGGGCTCCATTTTTCGCATACCACCTGTTTACGAACTCGTGAGTTCGAGACCTACACAACAGTTCAAGAAAAGTTTACAAAAGTATCTCCGAACAAAATGTGACTTTCGAACCCCTCCGAAACCGAAGGTAAAATCGTCCTTTCCCTAATTAAATTATCGAATTAGGTCAATTTCTGGTCCCCGATCGTTACATTGTCGCTTGGCCATGTGTATGTCGGCCGATCGGTGAGGTATGATTGTTTGGCTTCTTGGGCTTTTGAAGTTGCTGTTTGGGCTTTTTGCTAACGACATAGTGGGTATATGATGACTCATCAGCGAATGGACCTGCATGGACTCTGGGCTTCTGAAGTGTCATCAACACTTCTCTGTGGAGGACTGTAGGTATAAATTCCTGAACGGTAGAAATTGGTAGCCGGTCGGTGTCATCTACTTCAGAACACGCACGTGGATCGCTGAGTGAAGAGCGAATTATGGTTTTGCTTTGGTCATGTGCTGGTACGGAGGCGACCGAAGGTTGTTGGGTACCGTCGATCGGTAATGGCTACAAGGAGGAAATTTAGATCCTTGAATAGGCAAGGTGTCATTCGGCATGGTCACTACAGGGGGAATAGTTATTGGTGTGAGGGCTAATCAGAAGTAGAAGAAAAGAGGGTGAAGCAGTCGTCCCCATCAGTGGAGAGGCATCAACAAGTTGGTCTTGCAGGTTGGGGCTCCAATTACCCATACGACTAGGTGGGTTGTGTTGGTGTGCAGGCTCTGTTGAAGTCAAAAGATACCATTCTTCGCTCATGTGCCTAGGAGGACCACATTTGTCAACCTTGCGACCAAACTTGTTGACCCGATAGGCTTGATGGACCTCCCAGTGTGACTGTGGGCCTAAATAAGTGAGTCTCGCAAATTGGGTCGTGCGCGAGGGCTAGGCCTCCCTTCTTTTTTGGTCTGCCAATAGGTGTAGGAGGTGAATGTTCCGGTCGGCAGTTGGATTGGCGCCTTCATTAATTCCTTATGACCAGGACATGGATGTGTCCGTCGGTGAAATTGGTTGATGTGTGGTGAATGACCAGTGGATACAATGGGAGCGACTAGAGAGGAGTAACATCAATGGACTGATGCTGACTACCACTAGTGCAAATAAGGTGGGCTGTTGCACAAAATGGGTGTTGATGGTGATATCGCCGATCAGCATCATCGCCTCTGGGATTCCTCAGCGGTAATGGGTACTTGGGAGTCCTAATTTTGTTGGATTTGGGATACATGCTGACCATATATGGTAGCGTAGGAATTGCTATTTGTTGATGATGATTTGGATGTCGATTGGCAAGGAGATTTGGGAATTGTTTACTGCCTTGCTCTCATCTGTATCTGCGCCACCAGAGATACTCGTAAAAGAAGTTCGACATTTTTGTGTTCTTGGGTACTCACAGATGAAGGAGAGTCCGCGTCAACCCCATTACCA
Source organism: Oemleria cerasiformis (assembly GCA_037349345.1). Lineage (NCBI taxonomy): Eukaryota > Viridiplantae > Streptophyta > Magnoliopsida > Rosales > Rosaceae > Oemleria > Oemleria cerasiformis. Next base: position 5,860,262 of record JAZGTL010000010.1, on the reverse strand, counting down.
CCGCCACCACCACCACACCTCCACCGCCGCCACCACCGCCACCACCACCACCTCCACTACCACCACCACTACTGCCACCATCACCATCCCCACCATCTCCATCAACCTCATCACCACCGCCACCGCTACTGCCGTCACAACCACCGTCGCGGTTACCCCCACTCCATCACCAGAACCAACACCACCACTATAGCCACCCCCACCACCATCCTATCACCGCCACCGCAACCACCACCGCTACCACCCCCACCTCCACCTCACAACCACCATTGTCACCCTAACCCCACCACCACCACATCTACCTCCACCTCCACCTCCACCCCACAACCACCATCATCGCCGCTACCCCCACCTCCACTACCACCACCTCCACCCCATAACCACCATCGTCGCCTTCACCACCACCTCCACCTTAATCCCACCACCACTATCTCTACTATGACCATTCCCACCTTCGTCATCTTAAAATTATTGTTTAAAAATAATTGTCTAATACGTATTTTCTCTTTTTTTGATTTTATATATTTGTACCAAATAAGGTTGCCCTTTTGCATTCTTACAAAATCATATTCAAAGTAAAATATCAAACGTTTTCTCAAATATTAAAAATGTAAAATCCTATTTGTTGTTTTCGTTTTACAAAACAATATTTTATAAATTGTTTTGCAAAACGATATCAACCGGGCCCTAGTTCTAATAAATTAGTGATCATAGCATAACTCCTTAAGAAATATAGGCTTTTGAATAATCAATCGCCCATTGGTGTCATTTTGGTACTCTCTTCTTTCTATGATTCTTAATGTCTACCATATGCTAGGATCATAACTCAACATGAATAATTTTGAGCGGTAAAAATTAAACAGTCAACACCTCATAACTCACCTACAATTAAGCCTTTATAAATCTCTTTTTACTAGGTTGCATGAATAGAGGGTGCACCCACAATCGAAGACCACTAGCCTTCATGGAACTGATGATGAATATCTTTTCTCATTTTCTTTGGTGGCTTCAAATCAAAGAAGCACCACCGTCACAAAGGTTCACTTTAAGAAAAAAGAATTCAATTACGACTAATTAGTAAAAAGCCCCAAAAGGACCACTAAATGGATATTTTGATTATACGTTTTTTAGTTCCTAACAAGACCATAATAAGTTTGTACATACTTAGCCCCTTTACGACTTAAGTTTTTCCTTTTCAATTTATTGTAAGAAGTTTTATATTCAATTTAAATAAATAAAGAAGATTTATATTTATTTTGAGCTCGAGATTTACTTATGAATTGAGCCATAATAATGACTATTTTAAGTTCATGCAAGTAATATTATACCGAAAGGAAAAAGAGGAATTAATTAATTGACTCGATTCGGATACATAAAAACAATTACACTTGTTTTAAATTACCTAAAAAATTACATTTGTTTAAAAAATTTATTACGCAATGTAGTGCATCATCACTTTTGGTTAAAATACTTAAAAAAAAATTACATTTATTTTAATCAAATTAATTACGCAATGCACTACATCATCACTATTGGTTCTAGTGTGAAAAGTATATTTCATCTTGGAAAAATGAAACATCAGGGACTTGAAAAGGTTGTGGAAAATATGTGTTATTTACAGTCCGAGGAGGGACTAGAAGTCTCTTTTAGAAAATGAAATGGTGGACAAAGAAAAACGCCCAGTTCATTAAGGATTAGAAATTGCTCCATTTTTTCCTATGATCAACTTAATATGCATGCCCCACTACAAAGAAAAACAAAAGTAGCTCGAGTAAACACTCAAAGAAAATATCAATATATGAAAGTGAAATATGATGTTTCTATTTTTGACATTAAAAGAGATTTTACATTTGAATCTCTTCTTTCAGATGATTAGAGATAGTAGATTATGAAATTTGGGTATGGAGTCTATGAGTGTGTTCAAACTACCATACGGGTATGTTTGAGTCATGTCGTAATATGATCTCATCAAACCTAAGACCCGATAAAGGAAGTACCTTTTGGGCTCGAAATAGGTATAAAGGCCGAAAAACGGCTAGAAGCCCAAAGTAACAAGTTCGACCGAATAATTAAAACTGATTTAATTACGGCCACATCTCAACCAATATCTAATTAGGGAATGTGTGGGAAGACTTTCTTCATATGGTGAAATCCATACACAAGGCAAGAAATTGGAATCAAAGTCAAATGTCCACATGTTTGGATCCAAATATGGAAGAAATTATGTCAATCAAAATTTAATATGATAAAGCTTAACATAGAAAGAAGATCAAATCATACATCATCTAATTTCTTTCATGATTTGAGGGATTGAAGCCAATTTCGGTTAGAATCGTATTGATTGATGCAATAAAAGGAAGTCAACAACAAGCATTTTAATTAAGAAAGTAATCTTGCTAATTTGAATGATTTTCCGAGTTGGGATGCAGCTAGATCCCTACAAATATGAAGCTTTGAAGAAGAGCAAGACATCCACATATGTTCGTACCTAATATGACCAAGCAACGGACCTAACGGAAATACCTGGAAGATCACTGGGGTCAAGATCAAGCTCGTCATCAAGGGCCATCAACAAGGCCTATGCCTAAAGCCCACCGTTGTGGCCCATGACCTAAACTTAGACATTGTCTATAAATAGGGAACCCCCTCCCTTATTCAAGACAATCCTCTCTCTCTCTACAATTCTCACTCTCTCTAGAGAGACAATCTCTCTCTCTTCTCTCTACATTCCTATCTCTAAAGGCTCACAGCCTAATAATTCATGTACAAAACACATATATCATTAATGAGAGTAGAGCAACACCGTGGACGTAGCCCAATTTGGGTGAACCACGTACATCATTGTGCCTTGGTGTGAGTGTGTGTCTTCACAGTTCGACAGATCAATTTTATGTATCAACAGTTGGCGCCGTATGTGGGAAACGCGAAAAACGTCCAAGTCGGTTCCCTCTCAAAAACTCACATTCCTGCTGAAACACCATGAACACCCAAGAACACCAATCCAGTCTAGAACCTAGATTCGCTCACTGCCAAAGAAAACCCAGAAATCTCTCATTCCCCTCTCTAGTCAAACACCACAAGACACTACTATGTCTTTCTTCCTCCTATCTGCCAAAAAATATATCTTAAACATCTCTCACTCAGTCTCTCATGACACCATACCAACAGAGACAAGCAACAAAGAAAAATCCAAAAACCTTCCCAGGTAAAAGCCCATCTCAACACACAAACAACAATCATTCATCCTCACTCTCTGCTGCAATGATGAAGAAAAGCAAATACACATCAAACATAGATCTCATGAATATTCATTTGTATATCCTACTAAATATGTGGATTTAGCATATGGCTCTGCAACTTGCATTATCAAAAAAAAAAAAAAGGAAAAGGCTCACGCATTCATCAGAGGCTACATAACAGCCATGGGAAGAAGAACTGCAGAAAAGAAGAACTGATGAGCAGTTCCCAGAAAACTCATTTCTCATGTTTTCTCTTTCTCTCCCTCCCAGACATGAAATCCACCGAGTACCGAGCAACTTGAGCGAGTCAACCCGCTTCCTCCTCTTTGGACCCTCTCTGGTCCAACATTAACAAGATCTGACCCGAGTCCCCGACCTGCCTCTTGAACCCGAAATTCTCTAGGACCGCCACGAGCTGCTCAACCGAGATTCCGGCACTGCTGGCGAGAGAGAGAGAAGGAGATTGGGCGAGGGAGAGAGACGAAGGCACTGTCGTTGCGTTTCCCAGCTTCATGCCTCGCATGTCCGATCACGATGGGGGTTGAACAGCCCCCAGTTCCAGAACCTCCTCCGAGATCTTCCCCATTCGTTCCTTCACTGTCTACGGCGGCTATGGTAGCAATCAACCTCGCTGGGGAAGCTTCGAAGCACAGCCCCCTGGTACTCCATAACAGCGTCGTCTGAACTTGGAGACTACCGACGACAAGCTACTGCCACCACCTGTTGAAACATTGCTGCCATATCCAAAAATGACGGTTGCTGACAGTCATATCGAAGACAAAAACATACTCAGCAACCTCTAATCGCCAACATCCGACTCAGGGACTCACCGGCGAGTTGCCAAAAATTTTTTTTACAGCGGCTACCATGCTCAACTAGCAATGCTCCACTCGTCTGCTCGTGACACCGCCACCACCAATGGAACCGGGGGGCTATGATGTATCGAGCCCTACGTACTCCAATCATGATCGACTCGCTCTCAACCCCCAGCGCCACTGTTGGTTCGTCGTGAGGCAAAGCAGGCTTTTCTGGTTCGAGCTAGCCAGGTCGGCTTAGTCGCCACCGCCGAGCAGCCCCAATCTGTCACCATCGTCATCCTTCACGGCCAGCAAGACCAGAACCAGGCCAAGAATGGGCCAAGTGAGACGATTGGGACCTGAACAAAAACCGCTTATGCCATGCCGATGTCGTCTTCAGACTTGCAATGAAATCCTTGGGGTGTGGAGGTTTCGTGAGCGCGAGCTCTTCCTTGGACGTTAGCGTGAACGACGATCACTCTGCCCACAAAACCCGATCGTCTCCCATGCCAGCGATCGCAAGCCACTGCTGGTTCGGCATCTTCAAGGCCAGCTTGCTCCTAGTCAGTCGGCACCATGAGTTTGACCCAACTGCCGACCACGGCGTCACAAGCTTTCCGATCTCGCACCATCTCAAAACCATCACGAGGGTCGGTCGCCGTCAAAACCGGTCATCCATGCCTTCCCTGTTCCGGCGTGAGCGTGACACTCCACCCCAGCCTTCTCTGCCGAAGGAGTCATCGAAGAAGATAAGTTGTTATCTTCTCAAATTTTCATTTGTTTTTTCCACAATTTCATTAATTAGTTGGGCTAAACACAAGTTGGGTTGCACAAACAATTGGGCTAAAATATTTCACAAAAAAAAAAACTTGGGCTGAAAACAAATTAATTCGGCTGAGCACAAATTAGTTGGGCTGATTAATTATTGGGTGGGGTGAATAATTGGGCTGAAACAAAAAAAAACAATTAGGCTCAACAAACAGTTGGGCTGAGTACAAACTGTACAAGCCCATTCACTACTTAAATGGGCTCATCATTTTTTTTTAAGGTGTCACATTGGCCCATTATGTCATCCTACAACGTGGGATGGCCTCACACTCTAATGGACATACAGACAAGCCCACACACTCAAATTGCATTATTTAATTGTAAATTATTATAGGCAATTACAGATGTCGAAATTTTTACTCTAATCACATATTGCTCACGTACATTGAGTATGCCTATTATGCAAATGTTTAACCAATTACATAATCTTATTTGTGCAAAACACAAATATATTATTAAATATTACAGATTTATGGAATGGTAAATTTATCTCTTATTATCAGAAATTACCGAATGACCCGATCATCGACTGAAATGATCAATCAGTCATCTTTACCCCTCGACAACATGCTTTAAGATGCCCTTCGGCGGCTCCCACTTGCATGTCCACGACAATTGTTCGGCTCAGGCCGACTTGCCCCGCGACGACCACCTTTCTTACCGAGCGACACATGTCACTCCTTCAGCAGCCCCCGACAATCTCTTTTTTCACTGAGTGATGAGCATCTTGACACGTAAGTATCATTGTCTCTTGACACGCTTTACGCTACATTCGAATTACATATTGTCTTCCGATGCAATATCATTTTATAACATTATAAGTATCATACTCACATATGCATCATCATGCTCACATAATTGCCCATGGCACATGAGCATCATATTAACATCATCGCCTCTCGGTACATGCTCAAATCGTTGCCCATGGCACATGAGCATCATATTAACATCATCGCCTCTCGGCACATGCTCACATCATTGTCCATGGTACATGAGCACCATATTAACATCATCGCCTCTCGTCACATGCTCACATCATTGTCCATGACACATGAGCATCATATTAACATCATCTCCACTCGGCACATGCGCCTCATCATGCTCACATCATTGCCCATGGCACATGAGCATCATATTAACATCGCCTTTCGGCTGTCGTGTATCATCATGCGCTCCGACACTCGTTCATGTGTTTCGACACTATCGATCGGCATTAGCTCGCACGTATTTCCTGCTATTGATCGGCATGCGCTCGTATGCATCCCCTACAAGAAGGATGACCATACGCCTCCTTACCGATCGGCATGACCATGCGAGGTTCCAGCCTCAAGGTCCGTACGATGGCTCTCGATCAGCCAGGAACATCTTCCTGACCGATCGGCCACATGATCGTGCGAGATTCCCCCTCCACGATCCGTTCAGTGGCAAACCCACATCAAAGTGGCTCTCGATCGGTTAACACAGGCCATTCTCCATGACCAATTGGTCATAGTGGCAAACCCACATTAAAGTGGCTCTCGATCGGTTAAAAGAAGACATTCTCCAAGACCAATCGGTCACAGTGGCAAACCCACATCAAAGTGGTTATCGATCGGTTAAAACAGGACATTCTACACGACTGATTGGTCACAGTGGCAAACCCACATCAAAGTGGCTCTCAATCGGTTAAAACATGACATTTTCCACGACTGATCGGTCACAGTGGCAAACCCACATTGAAGTGGCTCTCGATCGGTTAAAACATGACATTCTCCATGACCGATTGGTCATAGTGGCAAACCCACATTAAAGTGGCTCTCGATCGGTTAAAACATGACATTCTCCACGACCGATCGGTGTAATGACCCGGACCAGAAATTAAATTATTTTGAGAATTAGACGATTTTACCCTCGATTTTGGACGGGTTCGGGAGTCACTTTTTGACTGGCATTACTTTTGGGAATTTTTCTTGGGTCGTTGCGTAGGTCTCGAACTCACAAGTTCGTAGACAGGTGGCACGCGGAAAACGGAGACCCGGTGAGTTCGTTACGGGTCTAGAAGATTCAGGGGCATTTTGGTAATTTTGGAAAAGTTGGAACTATATATCAGATATTTTTCTCTCTCCTCGGGAGATTGGTCCATGCAGTCTCTCTCTCCTACCCGAAATTCTCCCCGTGCGAACACCGAACATCCTTTTTCATCGGACGAATTTCGGTCCGATTCGACCGAAACCAAGGTCGGGAGGATCTTCCCCAGAGCCCCACGAGCATTTAGGGGTATTTATCGGACCGGGAGCACCGCCGTAGGTGACGGACGGAGGAGGGAGGAGGACCGAATCTTCTCGTCCATTTTTCGGCCAGACCAGGTACGATCTCGGAACTTTGACCTCATATTTGGATTCCTGGTGAAAAGAAAATGAATTTACATGTGTGGATCGTGAAAAACGGTCAAGAAATGAAGAAGTTAGAAAACCTTGAAAATCGACCGGAAATGGCAATTTCCGACGAACCAAACGGCGGCGGAGGCGGCAGTCCGTTCGCCTTCTCCGGTAGGTTATCGGCGATAAGTTAGGTCGGGTTAGAATGGTTCGTGTTGAGTGAACCGACCAGGTCGAGTGAACTAGTCGGGTTAAGTTGGACCGGGTCAGGCCGAGTTGGGTCGGGCTGGATCGGTCCAGGCGCGTGAGTTACTGTAGCGGCGCGTGGAGGCGCGGGGGATTGTGTTCTGACCTTCCGGTGGAGCATGGCGGCGCGTGGGACTGTTCCCGATGTCATGACGACGCGTGACTATGGTTTTGGGACATTCCAGATCAGATTTTGTTGGTTTCGAGGCCATAGGAGTTCGTTTAGGGCCCGATTGGGCAATCCATGCGGTAATGGTTGACCGTGGGGCGGGTTTTGAGCTCGGAAAGTCAAGGTAGTTGGGTCATTATTGTGCATCTGTTCCTTGGGCTAGAGCGTCCATGAATTTTGGGTTGGATGATGTTTGTGAGTGGACTTTTGGTTTATAAATTGTAATGCATGCATCAATATCTTTTATTTAAATATTGTTGTGTATGGTTGCAATGATTGCCTGGAATTTATAAATGATTGATGGACATTTGTTTTTCAAATATTTCAGTGAAAGTTGTTGTGAGAAATGGCATGGTTGTTGGATTCGGTTTTGATATTGTTTTGATGTGGTAATTATTGAGTCTATGATTTTGGGTTGAACTATTTGAGGCGGGGTAGGATCCGGGGCCAGGATCAGCTATTGGCGGTGAACCCCCTATATGAACACTGATTTGAGGGAGGCCAGGATCCGAGCCAGGATCCGCTGTTGGCGGTGAACCCGGTGAACCTCCGAGATAAACATTGATTTGAGGGAGGCCAGGATCCGGGCAAAGATCCGCTGTTGGCGGTGAACCCGGTGAACCTCCAAGATAAACATATTTGAGGAAGACCAGAATATGGGACTAGGATCTGCTATTGGCGGTGAACCCGGTGAACCTTCAATATAATTGGTTACTGTTTCTTCGACTAGTGTAACAACACGGAATTTTAATTATTGGGTTTATGCAATTATTTTTGTAAAATGACGATTTTACCCTTGGTCGGTAAAGGGCTTGGAAATCAAATTTTGTTTCGAGACACTTTTGCGGGTGTTTTGGGTACCGTTGCGTAGGTCTCGAACTCACGAGTTTGTAGACAGGTGGCACGCGGAAAACGGAGTTTGTGGACGAAAGTTATGAGTCTAGATGTGCAAGGGCATTTTGGTAATTTTCCATGGAGGGGAGATATTTTGTTACCCACATCAGACTTATCTGATCCATCTCATTTTACATCTTCATTTCATCTTCATCTCCTTCTCTCTCTCTGTGACATACTCAAACACAAAACCATTGAACCAAACCGTGCGAAAAATACCGAAGAAAAACCAAAAAGTCAACTTTGATTTCAAGGCTTTAGCTTCCCGTTTTGATCTACTAATCGTGTTCTACTCCTTTCCACGATCACAACCGTACCAACCATCGAAGGACCGGGTCAGGTTGAGCCGGACCGGGTTGGACCGGTCGGGTCGAGTTGGACCGGTCGGGTCGAGTTGGACCGGATCAGGTTGAGCCGGACTGGGTTGGACCGGTCTAGGCGCATGAACATTGTAGCAGGCGTGTGGCCGGCGCGTGAGAGCGCGTGGGCGCGTGTGCCGACCTTCCGGAGGCGCGTGGCGGCGCGTGGGGCTGAGTCTGACGTCACGACGGCTCGTGGTAACTAGTTTCCGACGTTCTGAATCTGTTGGTACAGGTTTCAGGTTGATCGGACATCGTTTAGAGGTCGATTTGAGTGTCCGAAGTTGCTGTGTTTTCTAGAAACAGCAAGGGTAGACTTCCCGAGGTTAGGAAGTTGTTATTTAAGAATCGTATTACTAGCCGGTAATCCCGATTGTTGTTTTTGACAGGCGATATTGTTCCGGGAACCTCAGAGGAACGAGCAAGACGGGATTGAGCTAGCTTGAACAGGTTTGTGAGTGGACTTTGGTTTTATAAACAGAAATGCATGCATCAAAATATCTTTTTGTAAATACTGTTAGGTATTGTGGCATTGAATTTCTGGATTTTAGAAATGATTACTAGACACATGTTTTCCACTACTTCAATTAAAGTGTGATTTGAGAAATATCATGGTTTTTGGACTCAGTTTTGATATCATTTTAACGAGAAAATTATTGAGTCAATGATTTGGGTTTTGACCCTGTTGTATGAGTTTATCGAATTTGGTTATATGTGAGGACGGCCAGGACTCGGGACGAGGATCCGTTATTAGCGGTGAACCCGGTGAACCTCCAAGATAAACACTGATTTGAGGGAGGCCAGGACTCGGGACGAGGATCCGTTATTAGCGGTGAACCCGGTGAACCTCCAAGATAAACTCTGATTTGAGGGAGGCCAGGACTCGGGATGAGGATCCGTTATTAGCGGTGAACCCGGTGAACCTCCAATATAATTGGTGATTGATTCTCCGACTAGCGTCGAGAGTTTTGCTCCGTTAGTTTGTTGAGTGTTCCGACTCTGGCATTGTAGAGTTTTGACTCCGTCGGGTCGCGAGAGTGTCTATGCATAGTACAGGGAGTTGTGATACAGGACTAGCACACCCCAAGGGATACCCTGGTGGCTAGTGGATTTGTCGGGAACAGTGGATTTGAGATATTATGTGTCTAGGTTGAATTAAATGATTTTGAATTCCTTTGAGGATGATTTTCAAACCAAATTGTGGATCACAATGTGTTTTCCTTATATGGATTTTGTGTGAGTCCTACTGAGTGGTTTTAAAGAGAAAGGGAAATGCCGGTGATTTAAAGATGATGTTTTTATAACATGAACTGTTTATGTGATGCATGCATAGTTTTATAAATGGAGGGGGAAAAAGGTAATATTCCTTGGAAAATGATTTATAAACGATTATTTTTGTCCACTCACAACTTTTGTGTTTAAACCCCCTTCAGGCAGTAGAGTTGACGCGGACATTATCTCGAGGCAGAGGCATTAGCACTCTCGGCTGCGCTGTGTAGTTGTACTTGAGTAGGATATCAAATTTGTATCTTGATCCTACTTAGACGCTCTGAAATTATGTTGTATTTGGTTGGTAATTACTTACGGGAATTTTAAGTGCTTAAATCCCTTGTCTGACAAGTGAAAGTATTTATTATTATTATAATTTGTAAGGATTGAAGGGTATTTGGGAACCTTTCCTTAGGTTGTCAGACGGGATCAGGGTTCTTCCCGGGTTTCGAGGGGAAATTCAGGACGGGTCCTGACAATTGGTATCAGAGCACTAGGTTAAATTCCTGTAGACCGTACATCTTGTGTACAGGTGAAATTTTGGTATTAATGGTTTACAACTTCTTTTCAGCGTATAATGCCTCCGAGACGAGAGTTCCGTCAACGGTCGGGGAATGGTGGAGATGACCATGAACCTGCAGTGGAGCCTGATTTGAGGCAGACACTGGAACAGCTGGGTCAGACTTTAGCTTCTGTACTCCAGGATAGAGCTTCTCATGAAGTCTCTGATATCGAGAGAGCCCAGAGACTGGGGGCGGCGATATTTATGGGCGAGTCTAGTCCTGATGAGGCTGAGGAGTGGATTACTCGCATGGAGCGGGTGTTTTTGATTATGAGATGTCCTCTCGAGGAGAGAGTTCTATTGGCTACATTTTTACTAGGTGGTTCTGCTTACCACTGGTGGCACTCATTGGAGGTTTCAGGCTGGAATGTCCATACACTTACTTGGCAGACTTTCCGGGAACGCTTCTTGGAGCAATTTTACCCTCGCTCACACCGGAATATTAAGGAGGCTCGAGTAGCACCGGAGGTGGTCATGGGTACGTTATCTATTTTCAACCGCAATTCTTGTGTTTTATTAGATCCAGGAGAAACTCATTCTTTTATTTCTCGGGGTTTTACACTGTTTGCGGATAGAGAATTGTCCTCGATTGGTTGGGACATGGGTATTAGTACTCCTACCGGGGATATGTTAGTGGCGAACCTCGTGATTCGCAGTTGTCCGGTGATGGTTGAAGGCCATGGTTTGGAGGCAGATTTAATTCCCTTAGATATTTTTTAGTTTGATGTGATTCTGGGGATGGATTGGTTGTCCATGCACCATGCCTCCATACACTGTTACGACAAGACAGTAGTTTTTCGGAGTCGAGGATTACCGGAACTTACATTTCGGGGAGATCGTAGGGTACTACCCTATGCAGTGATATCAGCGTTGACCGCTGAGAGATTGTTGAGGATAGGTTGTGAAGGTTACTTGGCTCAACTGTTTGATTCTCGGGATACTCCGATGAGAGTGGAGGATATTCCTGTGGTGAGTGAGTTCTCTGATGTGTTTCCAGATGATCTTCCAGGATTACCACCACACCGTGAGATTGAGCTCACCATCGAGCTTTTGCCAGGTACTCAACCTATCTCACAGGTACCATACAGAATGGCACCGGCAGAATTGCGAGAGTTAAAGACTCAGTTGCAGGACTTGGTGAATATGGGATTTATTCGCCCAAGTGTTTCACCATGGGGTGCACCGGTATTATTTGTGAGGAAAAAGGATGGTAGTCTGAGATTGTGTATCGACTACCGGCAGTTAAATAGAGTGACGGTACGAAATAAGTATCATCTGCCAAGGATTGACGATTTATTTGATCAACTGAAAGGGGCAAAGTATTTTCGAAAATTGACCTTCGATCCGGGTACCATCAGTTGAGAATCCGGGAAGAGGATGTTCAGAAAACAGCTTTCAGGACTCAGTATGGTCATTATGAGTTCCTAGTGATGCCCTTCGGGTTGACTAATGCCCCGGCAGCGTTTATGGATTTGATGAACAGAGTGTTCCAAAAGTATTTGGATCGATTTGTAATTGTGTTCATCGACGATATCTTGATGTATTCAAGGAGTGCCAAGGCACATGAGAAGCACTTGAGGTTGGTGCTGAATATGCTTAGGAAAAAGCATTTGTTTGCCAAGTTTAGTAAATGCCAGTTTTGGTTGACCGAAGTTGGATTCTTGGGTTATGTGATTTCGGCTGAAGGTATCAGCGTAGATCTCCAAAAAGTGGAGGCAGTGGCAAACTGGGAGCAACCGAGGATAGTGACAGAAGTGAGGAGTTTTCTGGGTTTGGCAGGATATTATCGGCGGTTCGTAGAAGGATTTTCTACGATAGCAGGTCCATTGACTCGGTTGACTAAGAAAGGAGTCAAGTTTGACTGGTATGCTGATTGTGAGCAGAGCTTTCAGGAGCTAAAGAGAAGGTTGACTTCTGCTCCAGTATTAACCCTTCCCGATGGTAACGGGGGTTTTGAGGTATATAGTGATGCATCATTGCGGGGTATTGGCTGTGTGCTGATGCAACATGGGAAAGTGATAGCGTATGCTTCCAGACAACTTAAACCCCATGAGATGAATTACCCCACACATGATTTGGAGTTGGCTGCAGTGGTGCATGCACTGAAAATATGGAGACATTATTTATACGGGGAGACGTGTCGGATCTTCACCGACCATCAGAGTTTAAAGTACTTGTTCACCCAGAAGGACCTAAATTTGAGGCAGAGAAGGTGGCTTGAGTTGATAAAGGATTATGATTGTACTATTAAGTACCACCCAGGAAAAGCCAATGTTGTGGCAGATGCCTTGAGCAGGAAGTCTATGGGTTCTTTGGCCCATTTGCATACAGTCTACTTACCGTTGCTGATAGAGTTCCGTAGAGCAGGGATTGTACTGGATATGGATAGCTAGGGGGCTTTGTTGGCTAGTTTCCATGTGAGGCCTGTTCTGATTGATCGGATTTTTGAGGCTCAACTCCAGGATCCTACATTGTGCATTATCAGGATAGAGTTGGAGGCTGGAAACAGGCAGGACTATGCGGTTAGGGATGATGGAGCATTGGTTAAGGATGGACGGTTGTGCGTACCGAATGAGCTGGAGCTAAAGAGGGAAATTCTTGATGAGGCTCATAGTTCGGCTTACGCTATGCATCCAGGAGGTACCAAGATGTATCATACCCTAAGGAAACACTATTGGTGGACTGGGATGAAAAGAGAAATTGCTGAGTTTGTGAGTAGATGTCTGACATGTCAGCAAGTGAAAGCGGAGAGGTAGAAACCCTATGGGACACTGCAACCATTACCTATCCCAGAATGGAAGTGGGATCACATTACGATGAATTTTGTGTATAAACTTCCAAGGACACGGAAGGGACATGATGAGATATGGGTAATTGTGGATAGACTTACGAAGTCTGCACATTTCTTGCCAGTGCGAGAAGATTTTCGGATGAGTCGGTATGCCAAATTATTCGTGGATGAGATCATACGGCTGCATGGGACTCCAGAGTCTATTGTTTCGGACAGAGATCCTAGGTTTACCTCCAGGTTTTGGCGGAGTTTACAGAAGGTTTTTGGCACGACATTGCATTTTAGTACAGCCTTTCATCCTCAGACGGATGGTCAGTCTGAGAGAACAATCCAGGTTTTGGAGGATATGATAAGGGCTTGTGTACTACAGTTTAAAGGGAACTGGGATTCACACTTGTCTCTTATGGAATTTGCATATAATAACAGTTACCAGTCGAGTATTGGGATGTCACCTTTCGAGGCACTGTATGGGAGGCAGTGCAAAACACCTTTGTGCTGGAGTGAAATAGGTGAAAGAAGATGTTAACACCCGAGTTGGTGGATTTGACTGAGGAAAAGATTAGAATCATCAGAAAGGTTGAAAACAGCCCAGGATCGCCAAAAGAGCTATGCAGACCATCGAACCAGAGACCTTGAGTTTGAGGTTGGTGATTGGGTGTTCTTGAAACTATCTCCATGGAAAGGAGTGGTACGTTTTGGTAGACGAGGAAAACTAAGTCCTCGTTACATTGGTCCGTATGAGATTTTGGAGAGGATAGGACCAGTGGCATATCGCATTTCTTTACCCTCGGAATTATCCAGAGTTCATGATGTCTTTCATGTATCTTTGCTCCGGAAATATCTGTTTGACGAGTCTCATGTGTTGAAAAATCAACCACTTGAGCTGAAAGATGATTTGACGTTTGAGGAGCAACCAGTACAAATTCTGGATTGGAAGGAAAAGGTGCTTCGCAGAAAGACTATTCCTCTAGTTAAAATGTTATGGAGGAATCATAACGTGGAGGAAGTAACGTGGGAAACTGAGGAACTAATGCGGGCACAATATCCTCAATTGTTTCATGGTTAGGAATGAATTTCGAGGACGAAATTTCTTAAGGAGGGTAGATTGTAACAACCCGGAATTTTAATTATTGGGTTTATGCAATTATTTTTGTAAAATGACGATTTTACCCTTGGTCGGTAAAGGGCTTGGAAATCAAATTTTGTTTCGAGACACTTTTGGTGGTATTTTGGATACCGTTGCGTAGGTCTCGAACTCACGAGTTCGTAGACAGGCGGCACGCGGAAAACGGAGTTCGTGGACGAAAGTTATGGGTCTAGATGTGCAAGGGCATTTTGGTAATTTTCCATGGAGGGGAGATATTTTGTTACCCACATCACACTTATCTGATCCATCTCATTTTACATCTTCATTTCATCTTCACCTCCTTCTCTCTCTCTGTGACACACTCTAACACAAAACCATTGAACCAAACCGTGCGAAAAATACCGAAGAAAAACCAAAAAGTCAACTTTGATTTCAAGGCTTTAGCTTCCCGTTTTGATCAACTAATTGTGTTCTACTCCTTCCCACGATCACAACCATACCAACCATCGAAGGAGAGGATCACGGTGGAAGCCGAACCGAGTAAAGGAAGTTTCGGATCTTTGGATCGATTTTTCGGCTTACACAGATACGTATTTGATGTTTTAAGGTTATATTTGGATTCCTGGGTTCGAGTAGATAGATTTGGACGTAAAATTTGTGTAAAACGGTTGAGTTTTGAGGAAGTTGTAAAGCTTGGAGTTTCGGTCAGAAATGAGGGATTCCGGCGAACCAGATAGCGGCGGAGGTGGCGATCCGGTCATCTTCTCATGCCAGCTTCCGGCGACGGCGACGGCAGTCCGTTTGTCTTCTCCAGCGAGTCACCGATGACAGATCGGGTCGAGTTGAACCGGTCGGGTCGAGTTCAACCGGTCGGGTTGAGTGAACCGGTCGGTTCAAGTTGGACCGGGTCAGGTTGAGCCGGACCGGGTTGGACTGGTCCAGGCACGTGATCACTGTAGCAGGCGAGTTGCCAGCGCGTGAGAGCGCGTGGGCACGTGTGCCGACCTTCCGGCGGCGCATGGCGGCGCGTGGGGCCGAGTCTGACGTCACGGCGGTGCGTGGTAACTAGTTTCCGACGTTCTGAATCTGTTGATATAGGTTTCAGGTTGATCGGACATCATTTAGAGGTCAATTTGAGTGTCCGAAGTTGCTGTCTTTTCTAGAAACAGCAAGGGTAGACTTCCCGAGGTTAGGAAGTTGTTATTTAAGAATCGTATTACTAGCCGGTAATCACGATTGTTGTTTTTGACAGGCGATATTGTTCCGGGAACCTCAGAGGAACGAGCAAGACGGGATTGAGCTAGCTTGAACAGGTTTGTGAGTGGACTTTGGTTTTATAAACTGAAATGCATGCATCAAAATATCTTTGTGTAAATACTGTTAGGTATTGTGGCATTGAATTTATGGATTTTAGAAATGATTACTAGACACATGTTTTCCACTACTTCGATTAAAGTGTGATTTGAGAAATATCATGGTTTTTGGACTCAGTTTTGATATCGTTTTAACGAGGAAAGTATTGAGTCAATGATTTGGGTTTTGACCCTGTTGTATGAGTTTATCGGATTTGGTTATATGTGAGGGAGGCCAGGACTCAGGACGAGCATCCATTATTAGCGGTGAACCCGGTGAACCTCCAAGATAAACACTGATTTGAGGGAGGCCAGGACTCGGGACGAGGATCCATTATTAGCGGTGAACCCGGTGAACCTCCAAGATAAACTCTGATTTGAGGGAGGCCAGGACTCGGGACGAGGATCCGTTATTAGCGGTGAACCCAGTGAACCTCCAATATAATTGGTGATTGATTCTCAGACTAGCGTCGAGAGTTTTGCTCCGTTAGTTTGTTGAGTGCTCCGACTCTGGCATTGTAGAGTTTTGACTCCGTCGGGTCGCGAGAGTGTCTATGCATAGTACAGGGAGTTGTGATACAGGACTAGCACACCCCAAGGGATACCCTGGTGGCTAGTGGATGTGTCGGGAACAGTGGATTTGAGATATTATGTGTCTAGGTTGAATTAAATGATTTTGAATTCCTTTGAGGATGATTTTCAAACCAGATTGTGGATCACAATGTGTTTTCCTTATATGGATTTTGTGTGAGTCCTACTGAGTGGTTTTAAAGAGAAAGGGAAATGCCGGTGATTTAAAGATGATGTTTTTATAACATGAACTGTTTATGTGATGCATGCATAGTTTTATAAATGGAGGGGGAAAAAGGTAATATTCCTTGGAAAATGATTTATAAACGATTATTTTTGTCCACTCACAACTTTTGTGTTTAAACCCCCTTCAGGCAGTAGAGTTGACGCGGACATTATCTCGAGGCAGAGGCATTAGCACTCTCGGCTGCGCTGTGTAGTTGTACTTGAGTAGGATATCTAATTTGTATCTTGATCCTACTTAGACGCTCTGATATTATGTTGTATTTGGTTGGTAATTACTTACGGGAATTTTAAGTGCTTAAATCCCTTGTCTGACAAGTGAAAGTATTTATTATTATTATAATTTGTAAGGATTGAAGGGTATTTGGGAACCTTTCCTTAGGTTGTCAGACGGGATCAGGGTTCTTCCCGGGTTTCGAGGGGAAATTCGGGACGGGTCCTGACAACTAGCGTCGAGAGTTTTACTCCGTTGGTTCGTTGAGTGCTCCGACTCTGGCATCGAGGAGTTTTGGCTCCGCCGGGTCGCGAGGCTATTTATGCATAGTACATAGAGTTGTGATACAGGACTAGCACACCCCAAGGGATACCCTGGTGGCTAGGGATATGCCGACTGATATGATATGATAGCCGAATGTTATTCCGGCTGAGGATACGATATGATAGCCGGGGATATTTTCGGCTCTAATATGGTTTGACGACGATTGTCATGTGATTAATCAGCCTATAAAAATACTTCGTCATCCGGGTATGTGGGTTGGTGTGGGCGGTGACCCAGAAGGACGAATTATTGTTGGTTCACAAGTATCTGACTAGTCGGTTGTCTTGTGATATTCCAGTAGAGGTGTCAGCAGTGTCTGACCTACTGACATTTGGTGTCAGAGGGTATTCCTATTTGGACCACCACTATTCCGAGGTCTTGGGTTTGACCTGTATGTTGTCTTACGTCTGACAGGTAGGAGTGGTCAGTAAGTACAGAGGTTCTGTCGGGAACCCTATAAGGTTTACTAAAATTATTTAAAGATAAAGGGTAGTCCTGGTATAAAATTTTGAGGAAAAAGAGCTGTCAAACGGGATAAGGGTTTTTTCCGAGTTTCGAGGAGAAATTCGAGAAGGGTCCTTACAATCGGTCATAGTGGCAAACCCACATCAAAGTGGCTCTTGATCGGTTAAAATAGGACATTCTCCACGACCAATCTGTCACAGTGACAACTCCACATCATCGTGCGAGGTTCCGCCTTCGTGGTCCGCACAAAATGGCATACCCACCACTACTTCAAGGTAGCAAAGTGGCACTTGGTCGGCCGAAGGCATCACCTAGACCAACACGACCTTGCAGGCAACAGATTGGTCGAAGGCATCACCTAGGAACTACAAGGTTCCCATTACTACCAGGCCTACTCGACATCAACACAAATAGGTCCAGGCCACCACAAAACGGAGCAGTTAGTTTTGTTCACCCTCGCCAAGACGGCTCTCCTTCCACTGTCATATCAGACACTACAACAACATGTAAGTCTCCCTCGGCATCCCACCTCGACCGAGGACTTGGGGGACTGGATATAGTGCACCCTCGCCAAGACGGCTCTCCTCCCACTGTCATATCAGACACTACAACAACATGTGAGTATCCCTCGGCATCCCACCTCGACCGAGGACTTGGGGGACTGGATATAGTGCACCATACGGTTTGGTAGACAGAAACAAAGAAGTTGCTCGGTCAGTGCACTCTTGTTACAAGTCCTCCACCGAGGTAATCCACCTCAGTCAAGAACTTAGGGGACTTCTATTCGTACCTAATCTGACCAAGCAACGGACCTAACGAAAATACCTAGAAGATCACTAGGGTCAAGACCAAGCCCGTCATCAAGGCCCATCAACAAGGCCTATGCATAAAGCCAACCGATGTGGCCCATGACCTAAACCTAGACATTGTCTATAAATAGGGAATCCCCTCCCTCATTCAAGACAATCCTCTCTCTCTCTCTCTACAATTCTCACTCTTTCTAGAGAGACAATCTCTCTCTCTTCTCTCTAGATTCCTATCTCTAAAGGCTCATAGCCTAATGTATCATGTACAAAACACATATATTATTAATTAGAGTAGAGCAACACCGTGGACGTAACCCGATTTGGGTGAACCAAGTACATCGTTGTGCCTTGGTGTGAGTGTGTGTCTTCACAGTTCGACAGATCCATTTTATGTATCAACAACATCAACACACAAAACTACTCTTTATCTTCCACCTTTCAATTTCTATGCTAGGTTTTTTCATTCAAGCTTTAGTGTAGCCAAGTCTTTCAATTCCTAGACTAAATTTATCTTCCAACACTTTAGTGTAGCCAAGCCCTTCAAATTTTAGAGTAAGTTTATCTTTCAAAGCACTTTACATTTCCTTGTTTTAATTTCAAGTTTATTTTTATTCAATCGTTATTTTCAATTCAAGTTTATTTCAATTTCGGTTGTTTAATCTCTTTATTAATCTAGATTTATTATTTTAGTCATTATATTTAATTATTGCATTTATCTTAAGTTTTAATTCATTTCGTTCATATTCAAGTTTAATTTCTTTAAGCATAGTTAATTTTCTTCTTCAATTTAATTATTGCACTTACATCCATTTCATTATGAAAATCCGAATATAAATAAAAATACAATTTCAAAGCCTAAACACCCTTCACCTCGAGGGAGTGAAAGAATCCAGACCAAGAGGAGGTTCCTTGCTTGGTCGCACAATCGTGAGGTTAGAAGTCAGCCTAAGGGACGCATCCAACACTTGTCATTCTATTAAGGCCATTTGGTGGCCAAGTGGTGGCACGCCTACGCAATTCATTCAAAGAAGGACCAAAATCCCTTCTATCAACTTGATCCGTCAAATCGAGGGAAACATATTTTGGCACGTCCAGTAGGACACACTTTTTGAGCAACCACATGAAATGGCAATATTCCTATCAACATCCGAACTAGATTCAATTTTCAAGATGGATCTAACAGCCAATTCGATGGCCAATATGGTTTTCGCAACTATGATGGCCACTATAATTCAACAAACTTCAATATTGGTCCTAATATAATCCTACATATGGTCCTAATACCCAATATGGTTTATTAGCCATTTAATAAGGGTATAATGACTAGTACAATTTCAATATTGATGAGATTGACTAAAAAAATCAGAAAATATAGAAATTGCAATCAAAGAATTTGCAAACGAATATAAATCTTCTCAAGATTTTCTCATACGAAATTTGCGTGAGATAGCATCTCGATTTGACCAATTAGCCAGGGGACAAACTTCTCACCCCGATCTTGGTTTAAAACCACATGCAAAATTTTCTCATGTGGATTTGATGCAGTCATCTATGGTAACTCTTGCATTAGAGAAAAGTGAGGTAGACTGAAATTACGTGAGTGAAAAAGATGTGGGTGAGTCAGATTTAAAATACGATTTTCAAGTCGACTTACCTATTGAAACCTTCACATTAGTTAAAGTGAATAAATTGATCATAAAAATTGAAAGTCTAGCCGCGATCCAAATTGAGTCAATTATGGTAGATATGATCGTAGTTAACAAGACGGATTTGATGAGACCAGAATTAGAATTGATCAATTTTATCAAACCCCAATTAAATGCCAACATTCATAAATCGAATGGACTTGGGGGGCATGGAGGTTCGGCCAAATCAATGGCCAAAAATAATTCGATTTGTACTAATTGTATTAGTACACCACTTTAGTGTTTGCAAAATCATGAAATTGATGCCGAAAATAAAAAGGGTTCTAGAATCGGAGTAAAGCATGAATGGCCACCGCCGAATTATTATTATGAGAGATTTTAGTAAAAGTCAAATTTGGTAATTAGTGTGGCAAAAAAAATAATAAAATAAATAAATGATCTTTCTTAAAAAAAAAGGTTAATACGGCAAAAGAATGGCATTTTGATTATCATGACCAATTCATGGCTATTTTTTGAAGCTGCCATATTATGAGGATGCATGCAAAGTAAATTTATCAAAATTCAAGCTAATTAATGGCTAATTATCAAGTGAAAAAAAAAAAAGGAAAAGTGGCTAATTGAAATTTTTGTGTTTTGGCCAATATGCTGATGGCGTGTAAATGGGAAAGAAAGGAAGTTAATTCCTCACTTTCAATGCCAATTTTATTATCACCATGCATATGGTAAATTTTTCATTTGACTCTCGCCAATTAATGGCTAAACTTTTTTGAAAGTCTAATTAATCAAGCCATGAAAGGGAGAAGATAAAATTTCTACTTTCCTTAGGAAGGAAAGATATATACATTCAAGGCTTATTACTCAAAATGTTCTCCGGACTGGACAACGAGTCTCAATTTGCTCCTCCAACGCGAAATCGTAACAATGTAATTCCTGAACCCCCCTTCTGTCAAGTCCGTTGCACCAAAAGTTAGTCTTCGTTACTAACGGCATTTAGAAGAGGGTATTTTGTCAAAAAATTAAAACAATGATCCTAAAAGAAAAAAATTATTCCCCAATCCACCCCAACCCTCCACAACCCTCCCAATTCTCGCCTTCAACCAAATTACCCAACCCACCACCTCTTCACTTTCGATCCCATCGCCATCCTCTTCTCACAAACCCATCACCACCATCATCTTCATCTCGCTTCGTCTCCCTCAACAAGAGAGGAATTGAAAGCCCTTTCTGCTGCAACGATGGAATTAAATAGTTTTGGACACTCATATATTCCAGGAGATTGAAGAGAGGTGAGGAATTGAAAGCCCTTTCTGCTGCTCAGTTTCTTCAGATTTGGGAACTCCCAAATTGCGAGTGGAGTAAGAGATTTGGGGAACAAAAGGGTCTCCATCGAGTTCACCATCTCATTATTATTCTCCTTCTCCCTGTGGTGGTCGTCGTCTTTAACGCCATCAGGTGGACAAACTCCTAAGAGAGGTGAGTCTGTGCAAGTGCAACAACTTCCTTACCTGCTTACAACTCTTGTTGTTGTTCATCTTCGAAATTGTGAGTGAAGTTCGGTTGGGAGGAAACCAACTACTCAGCAACCTGTCTGTACGCTCCACGGTCAAATTTTCAGAGGAAATAACCACCATGACCAAACCCATCATTCTTGAACCTCAAAATACACCGGGAAACTCGACCCATCTCCCGCCAAAGCTTGTCGGGATCATAATCACGGACGCAGACGCCACCGACTCCTCCAGCGACGACGAAGACATTGCCGTACGCAGAGTCAAGTGACACGTCAGGCAGATCAGCCTCGAGCTATCCTTGCCTTCTCCTTTTCTTCTTCTCCTTCGTTTTCTTCGGGTCGTACTAAGCTGTCCAAGAAAAGCCAACGACCCATGAAGAAACCCGGGTCGAAGTTACCCGAATCAGACGTGGCCTGCCGGAAAAAGTTCAGAGGCATCCGGTGGCGACCATGGGGTCGCTGGGCTACAGAGATCTGTGACCCGAGCCGTCGGACAATTTTCTATGTACAACTCCTCAAGACAAATATGATGACAAGAATATAATGATGAACGAACAACCCCCTCCTCCTCCTCCTCCTCCTCCTCCTCCTCCTCTATTAATGATTTCAAACTTTAGGGAGATGAAGATGATGGTGGTGCTGGGTTTGTGAGAAGAGGATGGCTATGGGATCGAAGGTGAAGAGGTGGTGGGTTGGGTAATTTGGTTGAAGGCGAGAATTGGGAGGGTTGTGGAGGGTTGGGGTGGATTGGGAAATAATTTTTTTCTTTTAAGGTCATTGTTTTTATTTTTTGACAAAATACCTTCTTCTAACTGCCGTTAGTAACGAAGACTAACTTTTGGTGCAACGGACTTGACAGAAGGGGGGTTCAGGGATTACATTGTTACGATTCCGCATTTGGGGAGTAAATTGAGACTCGTTGTCCGGTTCGGGGAGCATTTTGAGTAATAAGCCTACATTCAATGCACAATTTTTAGAAGCATCGTCAACAAAAAAAAGGATTTCTCATGTGAGATTTAAATTTCGCAAATTAATGGCAGATTTTGAAATATTTATTTAGGAGAAATAAATCAGTAAAATTAGGTTCATGATTGTGCTTGCTTTTTGGGACTAATGAAAGCAATTAGATTTCTATAAGGTCGACATGAGATTAAAATCTTGAAACGGCCGAGTTCAATTCAAATTTAAAGCTCATGAGTTAATTGGGCAATAAGTTTTCATAAACGTGTCTCCTATGATACAAAGTTCATAAAACTATGGGGGCAATGTTTGACCACATCAAGCCCAAGACTCGATAAAGAGAGTACCTTTTGGGGAGCGAAATAGGTACAAATGTCGAATTACGGCTAGAAGCCCAAAGTGACAAGCTCGGCCGAATAATTAAAAATAATTTAATTACGGCCACATGTCAACCGGATATCTAATTAGGGAATGTATGGGGAGACTTTCTTCATATGGTGAAATCCACACAAGGCAAGAAATCGGAATCAAAGTCAAATGTCCACATGTTTGGATCCAAATATGGAAGAAATTATATCAATCAAAAGTTAATATGTTAAAGCTTAACATGGAAAGAAGATCAAATCATGCATCATCTAATTTCTTTCATGATTTGAGGGATTGAAGCCAATTTCGGTTAGAATCGTATTGATATTGATACAATAAAAGGAAATCAACAACAAGCATTTCAATTAAGAAAGTAATCTTGCTAATTTGAATGATTTTCCGAGTTGGGATGCAGTTGGATCCCTATAAATATGAAGCTTTGAAGAAGAGCAAGACATCCACATCAACACACAAAACTACTCTTTATCTTCCACCTTTCAATTCCTAGGCTAGGTGTTTTCTTTCAAGCTTTAGTTTAGCCAAGTCTTTCAATTCCTAGGCTAGGTTTTTTCATTCAAGCTTTAGTGTAGCCAAGTCTTTCAATTCCTAGACTAAATTTATCTTCCAACACTTTAGTGTTGCCAAGCCCTTCAATTTTTAGAGTAAGTTTATGTTTCAAAGCACTTTACATTCCCTTGCTTTAATTTCAAATTTATTTTTATTCAATCGTTATTTTCAATTCAAGTTTATTTCAATTTTGGTTGTTAAATCGATTTATTAATCTAGATTTATTATTTTAATCATTAAGTTTAATTATTGCATTTATCATAAGTTTTAATTCATTTCGTTCATATTCAAGTTTAATTTCTTTATGCATAGTTAATTTTCTTCTTCAATTTAATTATATATTGCACTTACATCCATTTCCTTTCGAAAAACCGAATATAAATAAAAATACAATTTCAAAGCCTAAATACCCTTGACCTCGAGGGAGTGAAAGAATCCAGACCAAGAGGAGGTTCCTTGCTTGGTCGCACAATCGTGAGGTTAGAAGTCAGCCTAAGGGACGCATCCATTTGGTGGCCGGGTGCTGGCACGCCTATGCAATTCATTCAAAGAATGACCAAAATCCCTTCTATCGGCTTGATCCGTCAAATCGAGGGAAAGAGGGTCACAAAATTTGTGTAATTCTTTTACTTGTAATATTTGGACTACCCATATAATCTAAGGATAATATATATGCTTGTATTCTATTGTCTAGGAGAACCTCTCATTTGTATTCTTCATTTATCGAATTGCATGTTCTTATACATAGATCATAGTCAGAACCGTTTAACTCGTAAATCATCATTTTCAAGATCATCTATACAAAAATCAATCAAATGTGAAATCGTTTAGTCATCCATATGTATAAACTAAATGGAGTTCATTTTGAGGATCCTAATTGTTACCACTACTTTTGATTTGGTTCATACATATAAGTGACTGAATGACCTCTAATTCTATTGATTTATTTATGGAGATGATCTTGAAAGGATGATTAGATGATGAATAGTTTCGATTACGATATATGTATATAAAATGTTTTCTAAAGTAAAAAGGTGGAATAAGAAAGTTCTCCTAAAAGTGAAATGCAAGTATTGTTCATAATTTGATAGACTTGTATAAACCACATCGTTCTTTTACTAAATCATATGTTTAGAATATTTGCATGCTTGAAAACGAACTGTCGTAGATCCAGGCCATTAGTCTAATGGCATTCCCACGTACTTATTCCAATGTGCAGTTGGGGGTCTCGAATTCGACTCTCGTAAAGAAAAAAGACGATATCCAATATGTATAATCCCCTACCAATATTCTTATATATAAAAAAAAAAAAAAAAATAAGAGTCAGGAATCCAAACCCCTAATTATGAAGCTAGGATACATAAGTTCTATTTATTATTTGGTAGATAATCTTTTTTCTATGCTTTATCATCCTTTGTTTTTCTCGATCTTTTTTTTCGTCATCCATACCACACAAACATGACTAGAACATGATCGAACCAATTACAAATTACCACAAAACAAAAACTTAAATACACAAACATACGCATATAAATTAATATCTTTGTCTTTAACTAATTCCATGGTAAACAAAAGTTCAACTACGTCGAACATTTTCGTCGTCATCGTCATTATTGTTACTTATACATAGAACAAATACTAAATAATTAATCCACTAATGAGAATTATCATCATAATCATCATAATCTAAGCCATCTCTAGCTATATATACCTGAAACATATATATTTTCCAAGTCAATATTTTTGCCTCCCACTTGATTATTCTCTTTTGTGTCGACCTTTCAAATCGTACCCAATATGTTGTTGAAGTCGACCCGACCCGTGCAGAACACGGCCCACACCGCCAGTATGCTTTGCATATAAGTCTAACTTCTGGACATGTGGGGACAAAACTCTTTGCCTCCATTTTTGAAATTTCTGTCCTAGCTAGTTGCTACCATAATTGTTAACGGTCAGATTCAAGATAAAAATATTTAGAACTGTTCTCTCACCGCCATTAAACTAAAAGAGCTCGAGGAAAAAGTAAGAAAAAAATGAATCAAAACTCTGGTAATAATAACTCTGGTGTGCTCATCATCCCATCCTCATGGCCAGTTCTAATGAAAAGGTCGTACCAAAATTCCATGCCCTCATCAATATTTTGACCAAACCCAAACCCTAACTCCCCTGAGTCAACAACATTTTCAGTGAATGGAGGAAATAGGGTTTGTGGTATTTGATCATTTGTGCCGATGGAATTGTCAGCTGAAAGTGCCTCCGACCAGAAACTGTGGTCGATTTCGGGGAATGTTTCCGACAACTCCACGTTTTCGCCTTTTACGGCGTTGCTCTTGTTATCTTGATCATCAGTGCTCAATGCAACTGAGGGCTCTAGTGACGATGAGACATCGTCGCTAGAAGAAGATAGCTGCGGAGAGTTGGTATTTTGAGGTTGATCAGAAGAAGATTGGCTTGTGACATTGGAAGTGCTTGATGTTGTAGTTTGATGATCTTTCAGCCTTTTCTTCAAGTGTGTGTGCCATACATTTTTAATTTCGTTATCAGTCCTTCCCGGTAATCTTGCTGCAATTGCAGACCATCTGATAAAAATTAAGAAATATAATTAGATATATATTATCAAGCGTCTATATTTCGATCTCATCGTGTTATACGATACATTATAACTTGATATATTTTTCAGTACCAACTAGACACCAAAACTAACCATGCGTGCATGTGATTCTCAATTTAATTTAATCTCTTTGGTAAATTTAAAAACTAAATAAATAAAAAGAGAATCTTTCGATCAGCTCCCACTTGCTATTCTTTTATAGAAACCAGTTTGTCTTTTTTTTTTTTTTGAACAAGAAACCAGTTTGTCTGTGTTTATGTGTTCGAGGAACGATCAAGGGAGGCTGAGTGATTCGAACTCTCTGTGATTTCGAATACATAGGTAAATACTCTTTCGTGAAAATCCGAGGTAACGAGAAGTACGTTGATGTGCATAGATAGATGTATATATGTACCTGTTACCCAGCATTTCATGCAAGTGAATGATAGCATCCTCTTCCTCTGTTGTGAAGTTTCCTCTCTTAATATCCGGCCGCAAATAGTTTATCCACCGGAGCCGGCAGCTCTTCCCACACCTCAACAACCCTAACCAAAGAAAAAATTCGAAAAAAGATAAGTCATCCGGTGATAATCTGAAGAGAATTACGCACAGCCAACAGACAAAATTCGAAAGGACACTAAATTTAACCAAGTTTCTCACAGTCGGTGTAAACTGGAACTCAACATTAACATCATGCAATACACCAATTAAGATCATGTGGGTTGGGTTTTTGGAAGTAAATTAAGAAATGATATGTATCCATGTTTGGAGAGCAAAACCCAGATTATAATTGGATGAATTGAAGTTGTAATGAATGGATGAATTACCAGCTTGCTTTGGAAGGGCACGCCAGTTTCCATGGCCAAATTTTTGGATGAAGGAAACAAGAATTTGGTCTTCTTCAGGAGACCATGGACCTTTCTTCATCCCCATCTTCTCACAGCAAGGAGCTCTCACCATCTCTGCAGATAGATAATATTATATCTCTCTTCTCTGCTGCTTAACTAATTGGGTGTACTGTGAGTAATAATATGTATGAAATTATATAAGTTCTTTCTCTCTCAATGTTAGTTATTAGCTTTGAAATTAATGAGCTTGGAGTTTGACGAATAAGCTCAATATATACTTTTGAGAGCAGGCCGGGTTGGGTATTTATTAAGATCCACACAAAAAAAGGTGTTTGAATGGACCAAGGCAATGAAAGAATCTGTATTCAAAAGGAACTCTGCAATTTCCAGGAAGGATCTACCTTTACTTACGGTCTATTATTCAAATTTAATTTAAGCAATCCCTTCATTTTATTGAGTTACTAAATGCAAATTACAAAGGTGTGTTATATATATATTAGAGTAATTAATTATATGTAGTACGTGAAATATTTAATTTATTTATTTTTATAGTATATGAATTATTTTTGCCATATGTTAATAATATTGTATTGTTTTATAACTTTGAAAGCTGTACTGGAGAGGACGTGCAAACAAAAGATCCTGCCCAGCAAGATTAGCCAAAGTGAGATGGCTTTGTGTTTTTCTTTGTATTTTTGCTAAAAGTACATCACAGCAATATTCTCTCTAGCATACTTGAGATATTCAGTATATATGGACATGCAATTTTCAAAAAAAAGTTATACGAACAACAATCTGTAAATTTGAATAATGAATTAATTATTAAATATCGAACTCAATATAAATACAAGTTATTTTGACCGTTAAATTATAATAATCTATATATAATAACCAATTAATATATTAATTTAAAGTTAATTACACGTGTGTATGTGGTGCAGTACTCGATCGTCATAGAGAATGCGTAGGTTGCATATATATATATATGCATGCACAACTTTGTAAAGCATAGGTTTTGTTGATCACTGCACAAAAATCAACACTGTGACACAAAATAGATATACTCTCAATTAAAATAATTCTTAATTAAATATCAAACTCAACAAGAATATAAAGTATTATTATAATCTATGTGATGAATCAAATATGAAAGCTCTCACATTCAAAATGAAGCCTAAAATTAAAATGAATATCATTCTAGCTTTCGAAATTCCACCCCTTCATGGTTTTTGGTATAAAAAGGAAAATACAATTTTTTTTTTTATAGAACCTCAATACAATTAATTTTATTACAACCTCACTGAAAAATTTATAATAAAACAAAAAGTATGACAAATATATACACTGCTTTAGTTACATAATGATAAATAACACACCATATTTGACAAATAAAGCTAGGGTTCATACGAATCAACATGTATTAATGCATTTATATATATATACATCGGTCAATTCTCAAAAACCCTAATTATTCAAGTCAACTGATTCACTTTTTTTTTTCCTGAGGCTATCAATGTACATTTTAAATAGGGTCATAGGACAAACTAATATACACTCAATATCAATGTAAATAGTTTGATCATAACTAAATATTTTGAAATATTATGTTAGTATTATAATTAACCACTTCCATAGATTAATAATACTTCCTTTCATTTATAAAAATCAAATTAATATACACTCAATTACATATTATGCTCAATAGCCAATACACGGTTTAAATTTATAGTAACAATCACTCAATTACTTCTTTTCATTTATAAAAAAAAAAATTAATATACACTCATTACGTACCATGCTCAATACACGGTTTAAATTTGTAGTAACAATCACTCAATTAGTTGTTCAATTTCTTTTTTTTCGCCCATCCCTAATTATGTCATTGCACGAAGGAAAAGACGGCAAATTCCGCTCTCCCCCTTTGTTATTGTGTGAGAGTAGAGAGTTCTTCCTCTTCCTTCAAGTATAAATTTATCGATTTGATTCACTAAACTTCATAGAGAATAGATACATATAGATAGAAAAAGTGAAGGAAGTTGAGGTTCCACCCCAAAATCAATTGGCAATGGGAGGATAGGCCCAACTCCTTATAAGTCCTTGCAAGGTTGTGCAACTTTCCAATGTGGGACTTTTGTACCTTCACATTCTCACACGCCCCCTCACTTGTGGCGAATTTTCAAGCCTAACACGTGGATAACTCATATTGGGTGACGTGAAGCACATGTGACGATTAAGTCTTACACGTGGGATAACCCGTTCTGATACCATGAAGGAAGTTGAGGTTTCACCCCAAAACCAATTGGCAATGGGGGGAGAGGACCAACTACTTATAAGCCCTTACAAGGTTGTGTAACTTTCCAATGTGCGACTTTTGTACATTCACATTCTCACAAAAAGTATATAGAGAACAAGTTTATTGTGTAATTTCGTGAAAATCTTATAATAAAAAAATAAGTTGATCGAAAGGAAAAGAATACACTATGCATAGAATATTACAATTAACCAAAAGCACTATCCTTTATCAAAAAATTAACAATACAATGGACTTATAAAATTTTCATCCCACACACATTAATGTTGTGGGATTAATCCCCGTCTCTATGAAATCCGATGCCTATGAGGCGGTAGGTAATAGATACTTTTTACACTCTTCAGTGATTAATGCCCATATGAGATTGATATTATCCCAGTAATACTTTAAACGTTGTTTGATGATCACAAGAGACCGTAACTAAAAGTTGAATCTTAATTTGATAACAAATTGAGTTATTAATATTTTCACCCATTGTGACCGTCACTATATTGTTATTAGATGCACTCACATAGAATCATTATCCACTAATATAAGTTGATTTCAGCTCAAATGATCGAGGTTATCCAGTCTTCAAAACTTTTGATGAAAATAATGAATTTCGTCGACATGAAAAGAAAAAAACAGAAAACCACAATAAAAAAATAATGTAGGTTTTTCTGAATTTGATCGTTGAATTTGATGTGATAGGGGTTAAGGATCAGGAGTATACGAAAAGTCAACATGTTTGACTGTTATTCTTCTTGCGGGTCAAAGAAACACGCATGTGCGGGTGCGAATGCGGATGCGGATGTGGTATTGAGTATTGTCCAATAAGGAAGAAGACTAAACACAAATGATTGGTCAGTCATATGTTTGCGAACTAAGCTTCGTGTAATCATAACTTAATTAGAGGATGGCGCGCCCCTCGAGTCAATATTCAAGGACTTCATTGCCACTTGACCTACTTGCCTACTTCTACAACCTATAAGCAAATTATTACCGAACTTTTACACGAAAAAAAAAAAAATTCGTTAAAATGTCATATGAATTTTGATACCACATTTAATTAAAATAGTGTTTTTAATATTTTTTTATAAATATAAAATAGAATCTTATACTAACATATTTAAAAGTTTTTTCGGGAAACTTGAAAAAAAAAATACATTTATAAAAGAATTATGAAAAAAAAAATGATGATGCTAATTGTGGAATTCAAAATCATTCGAAAATTATGGAACTGACATGTAGTCTATAATTAATGTAATGTCCAAATTACCCTTAGTAATGACATTAACAGCTCACAAATACATACACATTAAATAATATTAGACTCTTGGCACGAGCTAACGATGTGCTAATTTATTTTTTGTTAGAAAAAAATTAAAATAAAACAAATAATATTAATTTTTAAATTTTTTAAACAAAAATAAGAAGAGTAACTACCTGAACCCACTACATTTTTTTTTACCACACATTCCTTCCATTAACCATTATTATTATTTTTAATTTATAAATTTAATATTTGATTTTACTATTATATCCTTAACTATTAAATAATTTAAAGGATATTTTTGTTAGAATTTTTAGTGAAGTCTTTTGACCCTCTTGGCTTTATAATAATAGAGATATTTACTAGCTAAATGTATTATTTAATCGGGTTAAGACTTCAATAATAATAATATTCTTCTTGAGAATTAACTATTATTTTTATTCATTTAATAATAAATAATTGTTATTAATATTCAATTATTAAATAATATTTTTATTAAAAAATAATTATTTATTAATTACAAATTTCATCGACCAATCAGAATGCTCCGAGGCCTACAAGCTTTCCCTATAAATAGCTCATTTCACTTTCATGGTAATTCGTTCATCGCTTCTAAAGTTCTCTTTGATTTCACTCTCAAAACTAATTTAAGCATCGTAGCGTTCTTGATTGAACAACCCCTAGGGCTTCAACCTTAACCTCGATTGTTTCTTGTTTGCTGTTTGTAGGGATCAAGAAGACTTTCTCAAGCGTGTTCAAATTTTGCTTCAATAATTGGTGCTTTCATTGAGAGCCGAATTGAGAAATACTCAAAGAGTGCTCTATAATTCTTTCTCAAAAACTTCATACTTCGTTCCTCATTCTTGAACTTTGTTCATCGTTCATCAAATCTTATTTTTATCCCCCAATGAGATCAGTTCATCATTCATTCACTCTCTTTCTCTTCGACCCACCCAACCCGTATGCATTGAACCCAAAAAAAAACCCAAATCATGAACTTCAAACCAAGGCAAGATCTTCCCATTTTGATTCACTAATCAGATTCTCCTTTTTCCCGTGATAAGAAACGTATCAACCATTGATGGAGGAGGCCGCGGAGGACACCGAACCGAGGAAAGGAAAACTGAGAATTTTCCGATCGATTTTTCGGCCAACACATGTATGGGTTTCGTGTTTTGAGGTCATTTTTGAGTTTTTGGGTTCGAGTAGATAGATTTAGACCTAAAATTTGTCAAAAATGGTTGAGTTTTGAAGAAGTTAGGAAAAATTCAAGGTCGTCCAGAAATGGAGTTTTCTGGTGACGGCGGACGGCGGCACAGTCGTCTTCTCCGGCGAGGGAATCCAGATTCCGATCACCGGCGACAGCGGCGGTGGTCTGGTCATCTTCTCCAGCAAACTTCGATGACTGGTTCGACCGACGGTGGCTGACGTGGCATGCCACCTAGCAGCCACGTGGTGCCATTGGCGACCAGTCAACGGATGTCTCAACTGTCACGTGGAGCCACGTGGTAACCCACTCAACATCCAATCAGCCTTCAGTTGATCGTTGAGTCAACTGACGCCGTCAAGGGTTTTACGGAATATGCTGACGGCGTTAGCATATTTCGTCAAAAGTTAACGGAGTTTAACGGAACCCTAACACCGTTAGTCTGGACCGAATATTCCGATTTCGTCAGAAGATTCTGTCAGGTTTGACGGAATATTCTGTCAAGGTTGACGAAATATTCTATCGTGAACAGTAACGATGCGTGGGGGCGCTTGGCGACGCGTGGCCGACACGTGGCGCATGGTCCGGCCTTCTTCCGATGCGTGGGACCGATTTCGTGGTCACGGCCGTGCGTGGCTAGGGTTTTGGGACATTCCGGATCAGATTTTGGCAGTTTTAAGGCCGTAGGAGTTCTTCAGAGTCCCGTTTGGGTAATCCCAGCGGTAATGCTTGACCATGGAGAGAGTTTTGGGCTCGGGAGGTCAAGGGAGTTGGGTCATTAATGTGTCAAAGAGTTCCTTGGGGCTAGGGCTTCCTTGATTTGGTATTTTAGTTGCGCTGTGAAAGGACTAGGTTTTCGGGATTGCATAGGATGCGTACTTCTAGGTATTATGTTATACCACTGGGTTCTCCGATGATTGGCGTGGATGATATCTTTCTCCGCTACATTGTTGAGGGTTCTCCGACTAGCGTTAGAGGGTATGTCTCCGCCAGATCGTTGAGGGGTTCTCCGATGTAGGCATTCGAGGGATCTTTCTCTGCCATATCGTTGAGAACTGAGGTATGTCTGGAGGAGCAGGGATATCGAGTTACCACTCGTGGTGCTCTAGAAGATCAGGGATATCGAGTTACTACTCGAGGTGCTCTAGAGGAGCAGGGATATTGAGTTACCACTCGGGGTGCTATGGTGGAGCAGGGATATCGAGTTACCACTCTGGGTGCTCTAGAGGAGCAGTGATATCGAGTTACCACTCGGGGTGCTCTGGAGGTGCAGGGATATCGAGTTACCACTCGGGGTGCTCTAGAGGAGTAGGGATATCAAGTTACCACTCGGGGTGCTCTAGAGGTGCAAGGATATCGAGTTACCACTCGGGGTGCTCTAGAGGAGTAGGGATATCGAGTTACCAATCGAGGTGCTCTGGAGGAGCATGGATATCGAGTTACCACTCGATGTGCTCTGGAGGAGCAGTGATATCGAGTTACCACTCGGGGTGCTCTGGAGGAGCATGGATATTGATACGACTCGGGATAAGTCAGTGAGACACAGTTCAACCAAGTCGGGTACCTTCGTCATCCGGGTCAGTGGGTTGGTGTGGGCGGTGACCCAAATTGACGAGTTATTGACGGTTCATAAGAGGTTGATAAGTCAGTTGTCTTGTGCTATTACAGTAGAGGTTTTAGCCACGTCTAACCTACTGTCAACTTGGTATCAGAGCTTGTTAGCAGAGGGCTATAAACTTCGAATCATGATCAGGGGTTCTCACCTTGTGATCTGTGGTGAAGCATTGGCTCTTACCCTGACATGACCAGGCCGGTTAGCCGCCGGTGCGGTTGCTCAGTCGATAGGCTGGGGCGTAAAATAAGTCTCTGAGGTTACCCTTTCGGGCCAGCACTGTTCCGAGGTTTCAATAGTGACCTGTAAGCTATTCTGCGTCTGACAGGTAGGTGTAGTCAGTAAAGTACAGGGAAGGTTATGTCGGAATCCTTGTAAGGTTTATTTAATATTTCTAAGGATAATGGTTATTCATGGTATTAAATTTTGTGGCTAAAGGCTGTTAGACGGGAAGAGGGCTTTTTGCGGATTTCAAAGAGAAATTTGGGAAGGGTCCTTACACCATCAACTCTTGTACCCCCTCCAGACTTCAACCTTGACTTCGATTGGTTTTTGTTTGCTTTTTGCTTCAACACTAATTAACATGTAACATATATCCATCCAAGCATAAGAAAATGAGTATTGTTGTGCATATTTTTATTCAAAGCACTTTTAGTCTGAAAATAAGTTGTAAGCATTATTGAAATTTGAAAAGAAGCTTTGCGAATTTTAAATAGGGAAATGTTATTGGCAATTTGGCATCCTAGAAAAGTCACTCTTTCATACTTTTGTATATACGTTGTATGTTTCTATACGTGAAAATTTACACTTTCACGGTCAAAAAAGTTTATAATGAATGATAATTGTTTTGAAATGTTGGTAATAATATATAATTTTTTTTTAGTACTACCATAACTTTTACCTTGTTGACTAGTTTTCACGAAGTTGATCATAATTAAGCAACTTCGACTCATTGCTTAACGGCAAGGCTCTCCTGGATTGTTTGGTGATTGCTACCACTACGAGTATCCGACATCTAGATGTGGAAAGTGATTCCAAGTCTCTTATTAATATCGTTAATTGAAGAGCTGAAGTTATATAGAAGCCGCACAACAATAATAAGAATTATAGTTCGACCAACAAAAAAATTGTAGATGTTAGTATACTCCTCTGACTTTATCTTGTATGGTCAAATGTATCAAGATGGTAATTTTACGATGAATACGATGATGTCTTAAGGTCGTAATCTTTAAGAAATTGAGGTTTAGATTCACTCATAATATGCTATCTCTACTAAAATGTGTATTTATTCGTAGCTTTAAATTGTCCTACAAACATCTTCTTATAATTTTCTTGTTTCTTATAATTAAAAAAATAAAATCTATTGTATATTGATTAATTTTATTTTTCTTATCGGAAGAGATTTAAAGTTCTAATACCCTACACGATTTCGGGAATAAGAAAAAAGTTGCCATTGTTTAAGCAACTTCTTCTCTCATGATTATATGTCATTCAAATCAAGCACACAGTATCGAATATGCTTTCTCTCCCCACCAGGCCAGAGGCCACCAAGTTGGCAATCCGAATAGCTTAAAGGACAAATCCAATATTATAAAACGATTTATTTTCGTTGATTATATCCATTACAAGTACAAATAATAAAATCCAATATCTTTAATTGGTCAACCAAAGACTTCAATAAACTTTTTTTTGTCGATTTTTAATTGAAGGCACTCTGTGTGTGTGTAGCAAAGAGCAATATGTTCCACTGCTGCTGCATCGATTACGACAAGGAAGACGCACGTGATGTTCACAATGTCAAAAAATAGTTGCGCTTCTTATATTGAATTATCGATAATTGAAGAAGTCTCATTTTCACTCACCATATTTAAATTTTGTGGCGCTGCTAAATTTGGAAATAATGTAGCTCGAGATGATAAGTTCAACGGCAGAAACTTCAAAGTTTCGTATCTCTTAATTAAGGCTAGCTTGCTAGCTCATTCTTGATAAGCTTAATCATATTACTCAGTCGTATATTTAATTTGTAATTTAAACGTAAAATATTTTATAATATTAAAAGCATTGAATATTAAATGCCTATCTTGTTATCAAATTGGCCGAAAACAGAGAACTATGCTCTTCATTTTTTATTCAATATAGATCAAGATCGTGTTATGTTTTCATGGTGTTTCTTCACATATCATGGGAAGTGGACACGTTTCAAGTGTAGATATTTAGGCAACTAGAAGATCGATCGATCCTATAAGAGTCGTGCATGCATAATATATTTTTACTTAATTGCATGGTACGTATGTGTTTTGTTTTTCATGGTGTTTCTTTACAAATCATGAGAAGTGGACACGTTCCAAGTGAACGTATTTAGGCAACTAGAACTAGAAGAGCGATTAGGGATGGGCATAAGTACCCATGAGCATGAATACCCATTGGTATTGCTTAAATAGGCAAAAATTAAATGGGTAGGGTAAGGGTTTACCCATGGGCATTCAGTACCCATCAAGTTAAAAGTACATTCTTTATACCTTCTTCAAAATATCTATGGGTATTTAATACCCATTTTTCCCTCTACATTATTTATAATATATTTATTTAATTAAACCTCAATTACTTATGCTTTGATTAAAAAAATTAAACCACAATTAGAAAAATGTTTTTTTTGGGAAACCAACTAGAATAATATTACGAATTTATATTAACATCAAAGTTTATTTTGAGAACTTAACTCATTCATTGATCTCAAAATTATCTCAAGCCTTTTTAAATTTTTTAACAAAAATCAACATAAGCTATAGAAATTTACAGGATTTCACAACCATGGTCTTACATGTGGCCGCTTCTATGACCTTGGTTGTGATTCATCACTTATCAAGTATAAACATGTGAGAATTGATTGTTTCTATTCATGGTTGGATGGTAATCAAGATTTGCTAGGATGAAATACGTTTGATGATATTTTTTCGACAAATGTGGGTCACACAATTTGATTTTTTGTTTTTGAATAATTCTTTCTTTTTTATAAGTTTGTAAAATTAGCACAATCAAATATTGTGGAACTGAAAAACTGAATAAAATATCATAGTTAGTAGGCATACCCTATTTTTTATATAAGAATATTGAAAAAAGTGTTATACAAATTAAACCAAAAGGATCAGAGGCTTGGGGAGGCGGTAACACATTCCAAATCAAAACTTCTAAACGTGTTTTAAATAAGTATCCCTTATAACAAAAAAAATGAAAAAAAAAAGAAATTGAAAAGAAAAAAAAAATGAAAGGTGAAAAGAAAACTAAAATGAACGTGTTAGAAGAAATTTTGAATAAATGTGTTAGAAGACATTTTGAAAAGCAAATGAAAAAATGAACAACAAAAAAAATGAAAAGCAAAAGAAATTGAAAAAGAAAAAAAAAGCAAAAAAAAAAAAATTAGAAGCATAAAACAAAATGAAAATCTAGAAAAGAATTGAAAAGCAAAAAAATAGGCTAATTTGTCATGGGTATCCATTACCCTGTGGGTAGGGTAGTGTAAAAAAAATAGGATAAACTACGTAAAAGTACCAAAACTATAGGGGTCATTTTAAATTCATACCCCAACTATGAAAATTTTCATCTAGGTACCCAAACTATCAAAACACAACATCTAAGTACTCACGGTTAGCAAACTGTTAAAAAAATCTGTTAATAGCCCAAATGGCACTTGTGAGACCTTTTATTATGCTGACATGGACGCCATGTAGACAAAATATTAAGAAATTTCTAATTATAATAATCCATGTAGGTAAAAATAATAATAATAAATTCTAGTATTAAAAAAAAAAAGACAAAACTAATAAAAAAGAAAGAAAAAACAATTAATAAAATTGTAAAATAAATAAACAAAAAAAATGAAAAACACCAATCTTCCTCAACCAAAACGGATTCGCCTGCGAATTGGGATAGGTCTCTAGGATTTAGTAGACCAACCACCACCACCAGCGGCCATGGTTCTCAAGACCGAGCTCTGTCGTTTCAGCGGGGCCAAGATTTACCTTAGATGGGGAATCAGATTCATCCGCTCCGATTCCCAGGTCTTCCTCTTCCTCAACTCCAAAAAAAAATGGATTCGCCTACTTTGCTCCCGACCTCGAAGGCCACGGTCGATCCCACGGCCTCTGGGCCTTCGTCCCCAACGTCGATCTCATCATCCAAGACTGCCTCACTTTCTTCAACTTGGTCAAACAACAAGACCCCCATTCCTCAGCCTCCCCTCCTTCCTCTTCAGCGAGTCCATGGGCAGCACCATTTTCCACCATATCCATTTCTCCAACCCAAAAGCATTTCAAGGCGCGATTTTGGTGGCTGAAAGAGGCGGCGGCATAGCTCATCAAATATCAATTTTGACCCATAGCGTTTTAAGAAAACGGCGACGTCGCGAGAGAGGAGGTCGAGGAAGATAGCCTTGCGCTGAGAATGATTGGTAGTGGTGGATTGTAGGGCACGAGGGAAGTAGAGACCTTCTAACGACGACAGCCTCTCCGATATGCTCTCCATCGCTTCGTTTCTTACTGCCTTTCTCTCCATCTTTGCTTTTCTCCCTCTCTATGTTGTGAGACTCGCTCAAATTTCTGGGTTCGACCAACAGCCGATGGTCGCATATGGCTTTGTTTTGTTTTGAGGATGAATGGTGTGAGGGAAGCTTTGGTTTTGTTTATGTTTTATCAAAGACCAATTTTGTGGTATGGGTTCGGAATTGGGATGTTTGCAGATCTGGGTTTGGAATTGGGATGTTTGCAAATCTAGGTGTGGAAGTAATTTAGGGGTGATGCATGTTTTCATTTCTTGTTTTAATTTAGGGGTGAATTTTGCTGGGTTTAGGGTAGTTGGATTTTGCTGGGTTTGCCAGCGATAAAGATGAAGATGTTTGGTCAAAGACCAATTTTGTAGATTAATTTCTTTAATTATTTACTTTTTAAGAATTTAGTGTCTTTTTATGTGTGTTTATTTTATTGTTTTCTAGCTTATGTGGATGCCAAATCAGCATAGAAAAAGGCCCCTCAACTGCCACTTGAGCATTTAACATATTGCTAATGGTGGGTACCTAGATGTTGTGTTTTGATAGTTTGGGTATCTAGATGAAAATTTTCATTGTTGGAGTATGAACTTGAAATGACCCCTATAATTTGGATACTTTTATGTAGTTTATCCAAAAAAAATATTACTTCCATATATATATATGGGTGAGAGTATCACTATAGATGCCATAGTTTATTTTCTTAATCATAATTTAAAGATTATTTTGCAAAATGTTGAATAAGTAAAACTATTTAGTAATTATTGTATCAAATAACTTGATGATTATGGTAAGATCGAATTAATATATATGACACATTTGAGCTACCCGCCATTTAATTGCATATGTGAATATATATATGGGTAATCAAATAAACTTTTAATTTGGATATATGATTCCTTCAAAGTTCATCTTTAATTGATGATTTGATCAATTCTCAACGGTTTTGATTATGGTAATGTATAGGGAAAATTCGTTAATCACAATGAGAAGAATGAGAAGATATCCCTAAACATAGAATGCGAGTATATATTGTCTCAAATTATGTAAGAAGTTTCATATAGTATTTGTTTTCCTTGTAGTAGTAGTGTGATTAGTACTAGCTCTTCTTTTTTACTCTCCCAGGATCATGTAATGTGTCATTTCTCTTACATTAAATTCAAATTGGCTCCATAACTTACCTTACAGTATCCACACGAGACTCTTTAATTTTTTTTCTAATTTAATTTGAAATGATTCAAAAGTTATTAATTAATAACTAGCCAGTTTTTAAAAGCATCCACATTAGACTCTTTAAATGTAGTTTTTGGAAAAATTTGATCTAAAATTTGTCCAAAAACTTTAAAATAATCCTGCATCAGACTCTCTATGACAGAACCCTTCCCGAATTTTCCCTCGAAATCCGTGAAAAGCACTGCTCCCGCCTGACAACTCCTGACGACTTAATAAATTTCCTAGAATACCCTTAAGCCTTTGCAATTAGTTACGAGAATTCTGCCAACAATCTAGTAGAACCTCCCTTATAAAATGGTTAAACCGTCTTCCACCTATCAGACGAAGGATCAAATACCAATCTTAAATCCCAACAGTCCAATTCTCAGCATCACTAAATAACCATCGATGTAATCATAATTTACTATAAATCCAAAAGGTTTATCAGAGCAATTAAGTTGGAAAGGTAAATACAGAAAATTTATAAGTCCTACCCGATAGTCTTAGGTAAAGGCGCAACTGGAATTTAGTGTCTCCGCCTCTGGATGTGCCCTCGTTCACTCAACGGCCTGGAGGGGATATAAAATGAGGAAAAATGTGAGTGGACAAAATAATCGTTTAAAATATAACTTCCAAGGAAAACATTCCTTTCCCCCTCCATGAACAAAAAAATGCATGCATAATATAAAATCCCTTTTTTTTTAGAATAAGTAATCTATAAAGATAATACGAAAAAACTTACCGGAAAAATTCATTTTTAGTTAAACACTCGATGGGACCCACGAAAATCCGAACAATGGAAACATCCCATGGTCCACAACTTTGCTTTGAAGACCCACCTCAAAAGAGTTTAAAAATTATGTGAACAAAGCTGGACACAAAAATATCATAAACATATCTCACCGCCCTCTGAATGTAATCCCGAGCCGTAGCTCGATATCCGAGCTGACTGACCCGGGGACCGACCCTCCACACACCCGATAATACCTCGAATTGTGCAGATGTAACCCTGTACTACGCATAGACAGCCTCAACGATCTGGCGGAGAAATGCCCTCGACACCAGCATCGGAGAAACCTTGACGAACACGTGATGGGAAATACCCCACATCACGTGCCAGAGAAAATCATGACCCTCGAGGACGGTATACATAGTGGAAACAAACCCGTAAAGTAAAATTCAAAATCCATTTTTGAAATCCATGTTTCCTGACCTAAGCCAAATTCATAGAAAAACCGGGGTCTATGCCCAAATCCAATAAAGTCGCAATTCCGGGTTTAAACCCAAAATCATAGACTCGACCGAAACCCAAAATCTATAAAGTCAAAACTACATAAAAGGAGAGTCCATAAAGTCGGGCCATAGCCCAAAACGTCATTTCCAATTTATTATTGAGAGCCGGCCGTGTCCAGTAATAAATTACTAGAATAATTATTCTGAATTCAAGAAATTTTTCAAAATCAATAATCATTTTAGAATAATTATCCTAGCTTATCAAAGTTCAAAGTTCATACTTAACAAGAAATTATTTAAAATATACGTTTATGCATCCATGACAATTTACAAACCAAATTCCATTCACCGAACGTCTAATTAAGCTCAATCCCGAATTGTACGCTCCTTTAAAGTTCCCGAAGCAGTATCATCTGTCAAAAGTAACAATCGGGGTTACCAACGATAATTAAAAACCCTAAATCCAACCCCCTTAAATCCCGGACGTGTGCACACATTAAACCTAAAATGGTAGCGACTTTGGACGTCCAAAACAACCCCTAAACGATGTCTGATTGACTCGAAACCTCCGCCAACAAGTCTGGAACGTCGAGAGCTTAAAAACTCGTGTTCATCGGAGCTCGAGGATGAGCTTCACGCGCCGGTGGACGGCTGAGAACCCCCTCCCCACGCACGACTGCAGTGTGGTACTCGCCTTCTACCTCTAATTCGTGCACTGTTCATTTTTGCAGAAAACCTCCATAACCAACCAAAAATTCAAAGCTCTATAACTCACTCAATACTCAACCAAATTTAGTGTTCTAATAATGGAAATCTATATACTCGAGCCAAGGAATCCGAATATGAAGTTAGAATTGAGATTCATTACCTGTGGTGGCCGGAAAATGGCCGGGAAGGTGGTGGTTACTATTCACCTTCGAATCTCTTTCTCCTAACACTTCCAAGTTCGATGAAGGATATGGTTGAGCTCAGAATGAAGTGAGGAAGATGATGATGTGAATGGTTTGTGGTGGTTTGGCCTAAATCAAAAAGTCAGATTTTGAGGGTTTATTGGTTTCACGGCTTGGATGAGGAAATCGCGAAGAGAGAGAGGAAAAATGAAGAAAAATCTAGAGAGGGTCTGATATAAAATATCTGCCAAGTGAAAATTACCAAATTGCCCCTGAACATTCTAGACCCACAACTCTCTCATATGAACTCCGTTTTTTGCGTGCCGCCTGTCTACGAACTCATGAGTTCGAGACCTACGCAACGGTCCAAGAAAAACTTCCAAATGTGTCTCCAAACAAAAATTGACTTACAAGCCTCTTATAAAACCAAGGGTAAAATCGTCATTTCCTAAATTAACTTATGAAAATTCACTAATTAAATTTACGGGTCGTTACACTCTACATTTAACTCCAAATTTGTCCAATTGAATAGTCGCTAGCTATATGTAGCTAGCGCTATTCGTTATGTTAAATTTAACATTGAAAATAGAGAATATGATGCACGGCTGTTTTGATATTTTTGGACATATTTTAAGTCAAATTTGTCCAAAGCCAAATGAAGAGTCTACTGAAGATGCTTCGAGAGCTTTCAAACAAATTTTAACTTATCTTTTATAACGATGTTTTTCCTTTATAAATTATAACTTCTCTTTTATAGACAAAATTGCAATAAACTATAGACTCAAATAACGATGTTTTTCTTTTATAAATTATAATTAATTTAAGAATCATTTGGTAATTCAAATATATGAAAATAATATATGGACGACTTTCCTTATAGTTAAGATTCTTAATTATTTGAAAAATAAAATAGTTAAGATTCTTAAAATAATATGTCAATTCAATTTATATATATATATATATAAATGAATAAATCATTTTAATTAATCCCTATGGATGAATATATAAACTATTTTCAAATTATTTTGATTGTTTATACATAATTTATAATTTTAAGATAATATTTAAAAAAATTAATAATTTCAATTATTATACTTACCTATAAATAAAACTTGATATATATTTTTAGAAGAGATATTTTATTCAAAAATATCTTACTATAGTACATAAATAGACATTAAGTCCATCAAGAACCCAATCGTAAACAAAACAATAGCACGATTTATAAAATATTTACGACCTGATTAAATTCATGGGAAAATAAAATAAAATACATTAAACGTTCTAATTATAATATAATTACCCTTTAGTGTTGAAAGGCAACATGGTCACGGTACATATTGAATAATGAAGTTGACTACAATTTTTATATCATCCACAATTTTTTTTTTTTTGAGAAGTATCATCCATAATTTTACAATATATACTCAGATGTGACAGCTGTGGTCGCACGTATATGTGGAAAACAATTAGTTCTCTTATTATTTGTGTTTAATCGGTTCAATTTCATTATCATTGACTAATCTAAATGCATACAGTACGTAATTAATTTAGTCCAGTTGCATGCATTATTAAATAATTTTAATGTTGCCCCAGTCTAGTGATCTCTTCATCCATTTATGTTCTTTAGTCCTCATTACTTAGTCACTTAAATTGATACATTCCCTTCTCATCTCTTCTCATCATTTGTTGATGTAAATTTCATCGTTGTTTACCAAAATTTTAATATGAAAGGGGATTATACAATTTTTAACTGATTAAATGATGTTGATTCAATATATAATTTTACTGATTATGTTCTTAATTAACGATCATTACAATTAATAGGGCATGAATTCGCATGTTCGAGCCTCACGTGTGTTTGAACGCTTTTCCTTCATTCTCGTTTGTAGAGCATGACCTTCTCGTGTCTTCCGACCACAATCTAATAGAGATTTACGAATTCATGAATCTTATTTTCATACTCATTGACCTAAAAAATAAACGATTATTCAATATCCATTATAATGTACAAATAAATATATGATTTCCAACCTAACTTATTCCAATCGAGAAATGGGAAAAACACGTTTTCTTTCGTGTATCTTAGGCTAGATTTATAAGTGTTGGTGTTGCAAGATATATCCCATCATTGAATACTTTTGGTGCCTTTTTCTTCTGTAATAGCTAGCTCACTGCAGCTGGCTAATATTTTCTTCCCTTTGCATCCAGCTAGCTCACTGCAGCTGGCTAATTCTTTCTTCCCTTTGCATCCAGCTAGCTCACTGCAGCTGGCAAATATTTTCTTCCCTTTGCATCCAGCTAGCTAGCTAATACGCAACTTCCATCTTTTTGATTGAGCCACAGTACCGAAAGATAAAGCTTGCCTTGTCATATTCATAAATCATAATTAAATAATAAATGGTTATATAACCAAGAGCAAGAGGAGATGTATTAATCTGGTGGTGAGCGGAGCAGGTAAAGAAGCTTGCGACGCGACCCTAACTCTTGATTTTAATGTGAACTCAACTTATTTAACTCTTTTTTTTCCCTGAAAGAACTCAACTTATTTAACGATAAAAATAGCAAAATTAATCCCACCTATTTATTAAACAGGTGACTTGAAACAACCTATGTTATTCAAACGGTTTAACTTTATAAATAAACTATATATATGATATTTAAAATAATTTTCATCATAATAAATAATTAAATGTGTGTTTATTTTTTCATTGTTTAATATTTAAATCCATTTTTCATTGTTTAATATTTAAACTTTATACTATTCCATTCATTCTTGATTAAAAAAAACAAATTTGAAAACAAAACGTCAGAGTTGATTTTGTCCCATCACATGTGTCTTAACATAGTGCGAAATAATCCAAGTCCAAGATTAATAGTTAACCCCATTAATACAAGTGTACGTACGTGAAAAAGACTATATCCAAAAGCATGCAAAGAAAACTCAACCTCAACAGAAGAAAAATCAACCACTACGAAATGAATACTCTAAGTGCTAATTAATTAAATGCTTACCCTTAATTTATATATAATCCGTGAGTTTAATTTTGGTGTTTATTTGTTTTTAGTTCTGTCGATGTTCATTGCTTGCTGCTCTTTTTTTGACCTCTTCTTCTTTTTGAACTATTAAACTAATTAACAAATTAACCCCAACTGGTTAAAATTTCCAGCCTTAAAAAGTTCAAATAGATTTTGCTAAATTGTTTGGGTTGAACAAATAATCCCAGACCTCATCTTCATGATCATGCCTGGCCCATTGAAGGCAGCGTTAAGTCTTTAGATCAATCTAACAGTAAAAATAAATTAACAACAATACATAAAAAACTCA
Source organism: Oemleria cerasiformis (assembly GCA_037349345.1). Classification (NCBI taxonomy): domain Eukaryota; kingdom Viridiplantae; phylum Streptophyta; class Magnoliopsida; order Rosales; family Rosaceae; genus Oemleria; species Oemleria cerasiformis. The sequence continues at coordinate 5,815,618 of JAZGTL010000010.1, read as the reverse complement.
AACTTTCATGATTGAGTATCATTAAATTCGCATGTTATGTGGGATTTAATTGAATTGGGACACAAATAACAAGAGACAAAAATTTTAAAAATAAGAAAAATTACCAACCAATACCTCTTTTGGAAGTTACGTAAAAATGACTTGATATATAGTTTTTTTATTTTTGTACAATGAGATTAGGGAAGGAGAATTTACAGTATACACATTGAGTATCGACATCACCATTAACAAGAGTCGAATCAAATCAATATACAAATAGGAGAGAAATACGTTGCAACTTCATAGTCCATACAATATGATACTCCAATTTTCAAATAACTTTTTTTTCCTTATTCATCTATGTGTGTCATTTTATGTCTAGAAATTCCCCAAGTTTGAGTCTCGATGTTCAAGCCATATGCCCATATTGGTTAGGTATCTTGGGCTTGGGGCAAGTCATTATTGGTATGCAAGGGAATTAGGCTTAAGGTGTAGAATTTGAGGCTCAAAGTTCTGAGTCCGGGTTAGGTGTGCAAGGCATAAGTCTTGGAGTTTAGGGCTTGGAGTTAGGATTTTGGATTTTGAATCTCTTACCATGTGTTTGGATGAAAAAGTGTAAAATTACCAAGAATTTATAAGATGTCAGAATTTAAATTGATGAAAATCAATTTTCTAAAATTTGTGAAGTTTCTTATTTGGATAATATAAAAATAGAATGAAACATAAATATAGAATTTAATGTTTACACATAAATTATAGTTATTAAGATAGAATTTAGGAAATGACATCTCTTTTTATGGAATTTAAAATGAGAATTTGGGGTTGTTTTTTTTTATTTTCGCATTTCTAAATCTCAATTTTTATGAATCCAAACAAGTGAATTAATGCATAGGAATTTTAAAATTCTGACTTTTTACCAAATCCCTTGTTATTTTCCCTCATCCAAACACACCCTTAGTGACATGTCGGACAAATATTATTATAAGTTGTCTCTAAGCATCTTCAAATGAGTCAAAAGTTATTTATAACTAGTCAATTTTAATAACTACTCCAACAATGTTCTTTAAAATTTAGCCAATTTAATTTCAAATGATCCAAAACCCAAATTTTAATGCTACTTCAACAATGCTCTCCATATTTGACCAAAGGAGCATCTTCTTTTGGCTAGCCAATAACGGCCAACAACTATTTTATCTATTTTTGGGTCAAAAAAACTAATTCATTTCAAGAGCAAATTAATATAAAGTATTGAAAACCCAAGAATAAAAAACACCCCAAAGAGAAAAAACAACCGTGCAAAAGGCTAAAATAACATGACCCAAAAGCAAGAAATAACCTAACAAATTACCAACAAGAAAAATTAAAAGAAACCCTATATCTTCACTTGGAGTAGCCTCCACATCTCCAGCCGCCACACCAATACACCATAACTGCCACAAAACCACACGTCCACAACCACCAAAGAAGAAAAGGCTACAAGCCAAACCAAAGAACCAACTGGAAAATGGGAGTGAACAAGCCACCTGCGCATAAAGCGCTCCCATAATCCATTCAAATAGTGCAACATGCACTTTAAAATCCATCCAAAATCACCACGGATTACCGATGAAGATCGGTGACGGAAACACTCGTTGGGTGGTGGAGTAAGGTGGTGAAGAGAACATGTCGAGTCACGACTGATATCAAGGTGTAAGGGCATAAGGAGAGGATAAGAGGTGAAATTTGGAGTAGTGGAGGAGTTTGGAGGTGGGTACGGAGGTGGAAGATGAGATCTATGGAGCAACACGAAAACATCACCATTCAAGGTGAGGTAAACTACCACACATGGTGGAGCAAAATAACCATCACAAAGAATGGAGAGGAAAAATTACCACAAGGGGTAGAGTAACAGCCGAAGGGGATGGGGGTTTGCCGACCCGAAGGGCGACATAGAAGGTAAGAAAACGGTCAAAATAAAGCAAAGGGGGAAGAGAGTTAGAAAGAAGTGGGAGCACTTCTCTGTTTTTCTCTCTAGCGGCTAGGTTTTACTTTAGCTATGGCCAACAACTATTTATGACGTCAAATTTAACTAGAAAATGGAAAGTCTACTATAGAAGGTTTTGAACAAATTTTAGATCAAATTTGTCTTCAAGGTAAAGATATGGGGGATCTTGACTATGCTCTAAGTTGTCGAGAATTAATTTCTTTAAAGCATATTAAAAAATGATAGCTAAAATTAGGCCAAATTTGACGTGATATTTCCCAAAAATTATTTATAACTAAGTCACTTTATCTTACTCCATAATGCTCTTTATATTTGGACAAAAAACAAGCACTTTTTCAAAATTTCAATGTTTTGTTCTTTTGGAAGATTGGACCTCTCTATAGCTGAAGCTAATATTGCCTAACAACTGTTTACGAAGTCAAAATTAATTTAAAGATAGCTAACAAAATTTTTGAATAAATTTTCAAGCATATCCGAAAAACATATTTAAAAAGTCTACCAAAAAATGCTTTTAGTTTTGGGCTTGTTTACTCGGCTAATGTTTTTTAGCATGGGCTTGCATTTTTTTTGGACTGAATTTTTTTTCTTTCTTTTAGCTTCCAGATATTTTACATATTGGGCTTCAACTAATGGGCTTCCCATATGCTCTTCTTTGAATATCTGCCTTGGCTTTTGGGCTTCGCCTAATGGACCTCCAAAATTGTTAAAACCTAGCCTGGTTACCAATTGAAAGGTATAAATACCTGCTCATTTCTTCTACTTGAACCCTTCTGAGAACCCTAGCCGCTCTCCTATCTTTTCTCCCAATCCCCTTGAGCAATGGCGTTCGTGAAATCTCAAAAGTCCAGAGCCTACTTCAAGCGGTTCCAGGTCAAATACAAGAGAAGAAGACAGGGGAAGACCGATTACCGTGCCAGAATCCGCCTCATCAACCAGGACAAGAATAAATACAACACCCCCAAGTACCGATTCGTCGTCCGATTCACCAACAAAGACATCGTAGCTCAGATCGTCTCCGCCAGCATCGCCGGCGACCTTGTTCTCGGTTCCGCCTACGCCCACGAGCTCCCCCGCTATGGGCTCGAAGTGGGTCTCACCAACTATGCCGCAGCCTACTGCACCGGGCTTCTCTTGGCTCGCCGAGTCCTCCAGAAGCTCGAGATGGCTGATGAGTATGAAGGCAATGTTGAGGCCACCGGAGAGGACTACTCCGTCGAGCCGGCTGACACCAGGAGGCCATTCCGTGCTCTTCTCGATGTGGGTCTGATCCGAACCACCACCGGGAACCGTGTGTTTGGGGCTCTGAAAGGGGCTTTGGACGGTGGGCTCGATGTGCCTCACAGCGAGAAGAGGTTCGCTGGTTTTTCGAAGGACAACAAGTCGCTTGATGCTGAGGTCCACAGGAAGTACATCTATGGCGGACATGTTGCTTCGTACATGGGGATTTTGAGCGAGGATGAGCCTGAGAAATTCCAGACCCATTTCAGTGCATACATCAAGCAGGGCGTTGAGGCTGAGGGGATTGAGGAGATGTACAAGAAGGTTCATGCTGCTATTCGGGCCGACCCGACGGTGAAGCTGGCTCCGAAGAAGGAAGTGAAGGAGCACAAGAGGTTCAATCTGAAGAAGTTGACGTTTGATGAGAGGAAGGAGAAGTTGATTGAGAGATTGAAAGCTTTTAATTCGGCAGCTGAGGGTGCTCATTCTGATGAGGAGTGAGCGCAATGTGGGTTTTGAGGTCTAGTTATTTTTGAATTCTATTTAAAAAGTTTTTTCATTATCTACTCTTAAGTTTAGTTTGATGATTTATGTTTTTGCATTTCGATTTTGGTTGTTGTTACTGTTTTGGATACATCCTTTAATGTTAAGTATTGAATTTGGCAGGCGCACAATTCTATGTTCTATATATCTATGTTAGTAGTAGTATAAAGAAAATTGCTTGACTGAAATGCTGAGAATTTAGGTCTCAAAAGGACTTTATTAGGTTAAATTTGATACCTTTCTTACAGAGCATCAATACTTCTGCTGCTTTCGTGATGCATGATCCAAATTGTAACCTTGTATTTGGAGTAACTAGGTGTTTATTCATTTCCAACATTTTTTGAATACGGATCATGCTGAGTTCATGCACAGGCTGAACTTTGGTATTCAAGTGATGATCAATTGGGTGGGTGAACTTGGTGGCCGAGGATTCGAACTTCGGACCTCTTCCAACAATGAGAGCCCATCTTTGTTTTCATGGATACATTTGTATGAATTTCGATTATTCATACAGATGGAGGCAGTAATTAGTGTTTTTTTTTTTATTGTGTTAGCGTTTTGCCCTGTTCCTATGCCATATTGTGTTTTGTGGCTTTGGTTTAGTGCTGAAGTAAGTGGGTTTCTGTCCCTTCTTGGGCTTTGCTATCTTTGTGTTGTTTGTACACCTTCCCTCTCTTTTTTGGTTATACCTGTCTGTCAATGCCAAGTGAAATACCAATTTGGTTATTGCATGGTTTACAACTACAAATGTAAATATTCAATTAGGAAAATAATGCTATATTTTAAGTGCTCGTCAATCCACTGCCAGTGGGCCTTAAATTAGATACTCTAATTTGGGTCCCTTATTGAAGTAAATATCTTATTCAAAGTGATCTTCATTTGTATTTTACAAAAAGTTTGGAACAGAGAGTATAAATCGGTGCTCCCACATGTTACACCACGGGAATTTGATACCTGGGAATGTATTCAATTAGAATTGTAGAGAATTTTAGACAATTTTCTAATTGTAGAGAATTTTAGACAATTTTTTTAAGTGATGGATTAAATTGAATTGTAGAGAATTTTATAGGATCCATGTGGAACTTTCATGAATTTATATAGATGTCTATTGCATACTTTTGGTGGGATTCTTGGGTCAATTTGTTTTTAGGATAAGTCGTTAATTAATAAAAGAAGGCAAAGCCCAGAACACAAAATAGAGAGGGAGACGGTAGTTCATGCCATCGATGACATCCCTGCAAGCAAATTGAGAAGAGAACATAATATCAACAAAAAAGATTCACGTTACAAACCAATTGAAAAAGATTCCTAACTCACTGTAAGCAGTTCTTCCATTTATATCAATCTCAAAACGCAATCAAATAATTAATTAAACCCTACACCAAAACGCCTCTGGCCGATTCCTGAGTCTGTTAGCTTCATCTCACACACACATACATATATCTGTTGGTTTTGTATATTGTATTCTATTGGATTTATATATATATACACGCACACAATCTATTAGGTCTAGTTGTTTTGTTCTGTTTTTCTTTTAGAAAATGAAATTTAGATCCAACATAATAGATTCAACAATGGCACAGCCAACAACTAATTGTCAAACTTCCAATGTTCTACATTATGATCTTAAACAAAAAAAAAAAAAACTCAACTAATTGTCATACTTCCATATTGCTGATAGATACATGGCCAATGTAAATCCAATGCGCTCAACTTCTTAGCGGTACTTGATGAAACCAATTTCCTTGGCGCGGATGCGGATGCGGAAGCACTGCCTGCAGCACATCAGAACAGCATACTTCCCGATCAACCCATAAGGTGGGTTTCCACACACTCGGCAAGTGCGGGAAACCAGGTCCGTAGTTCTTAGGACGAGAGTTCCAGACGTTTGAATGTCCCATCTTGATTCTTGCTCGGTCGTCTTAGACCTAGGCGGCGTTGGCTATGCAGCTGCGAGATCTAAACCCTAATCCTTACGACTCTGGTTGTTGTATTCTTCTTGGGTTTAAATCCATTCAAATTCCGAATCCAATCAGATCCTTCGAAGTTCTTACTGTTTTGAATACCTCTAAATTTGGATGGACATTTGTATAATTCCAATTGAATACTACTGGATATATTTTAAATCCTTTCAAACACTCAGAAATTCTGATTGAATACATGAAAATTTTGAAGGTAGAAATAAATGGTTTTCATTTTGGGAAGATTTGAGGGATTAATATAGAAGGAAATTTATCTCTCATAATTCTACCATTTTAAGTGAACTACATTGTATAAATATCGTTTTATGATTAGTTTTCTTTCACAGAAAAGACATTTATGTTTACCCTTAATATATATATTAAATTTGATAATTTATCTTATAATCCAATTAAATCTTCCCATTAAACGAGCTCATATGCTGTATATGCCTCTTATTCGATGGGATCTATGCCTGTTTATGACTCCTTGTAGAATAGGAGTACTACAAAAATTTCCATAGATTAGACTCACACGACGACGCATGTGTAGAAATATGTGTGTACTGTGCAGTTATTAACTTCAAACAGAAGTTTCATATGACATTCAAGTTAAGGTATTATAATATGTAAATTAAAACACTATATATGAATTATCACTCATCTATTTTATAAATTTGAGGGAGAAACACTACATGATGATTCTCCAAGTGGTATGCCCAAGTAACAACACACATGTTAACACAACAAAATGAAAATAATTTCCAAGTGTTTTGTTTAACCGATCATGCTCTTAGATTTAGACGGTATTTATTTTCAAAGATATTCTTTCTTAACCGTTTCTTTGCTCACATATATAACAAAATGTAAATCGAAAATAACATGTGACAATATTTACTGCTAAACAAATTTCTCCACGTTTAGACTCAAGCGACTTTCATTAGATTAAAAAATAAATAATATTTTAGTATAAACCCAATCCAATACAATCCCATACAATCTCAATTATCATAAGTAATACTGTAATTAATGATGAAAATATCGTTTTCACAGAAATATCGATAGTCAAATTTATGGAAATATCGACGGATATTTCGATATCGATATCAATATCGTTCACACTCAACAAAATACGGGTATCTCGATGAAAATATTACGGATATTTTTTTTTCTTTATTTTTATATCGAGACAAAAAATATACGAATATATCGACAAAAATACACACGGATATTGCAAATATTTTCATCCATGATTGTAATACAAAAATACTTGATATCGAGAGACAGAGATACGACGCGCCTCTTTTTGCTTTCTCCTCTCAAAACGCGAATCTTCTTGTTTTCCCTTTCCCTTTCTTTTCTTTTTCTCCTTTCCTTCTTCAGTGACTCCCTCTTCTCCTTCTTTCTTCTCCGTACATTCTTCCCTCCCTCTATCTGTGTCCGACCCTAGCAGCTATGGCTTTCAGAGGAGTAAGTTTTTCCTATCACCTCTTCAGATCTGTCTTCTTTTTTCTCTTTTGGGTTTATGAGTTTGTAGTTCTCTTGGGTTTTGCCGGTTTCAAGTTCTGATTACTAGGTTTGATTTGCTTCTGGAAACCAATGAAAGCATGGGTTTGATTTTTTCTACTGAAAATTTCCCTTTATTTTCTCTGTAGATTTGAGCATTTGAACGGTCATCCAATATTGAATCACTTGCACTTATCAATCTGTCCGTTGCCAATCTTTTGTCTTTCTGCTTTGTTTATACAAAGATTTAATCTTTAATTATCAAGTTGAAAATTTTAGGACTAGAAGGAGAATCAATTTTGTGCTTTAAGTCTTTTTTTTTCCTTCATACCCCAGATATATAATGTTGGTAGTAACTTCTCTTGCTTCTATCCGAAATTAGTTATCTTGCACGAATTTAATTGCTTTATTGAGATTTATAGACAAAGAAGTATCTTTTAAGGTTCTTTGTTTGTTTATATTCAGTGCCCCCAAATCTAACAAATTGTGTTTCCTTTCATTGCATGTTGGGGGAAGTTGGGATTTGGACTTTGAAGTGGATTATGTTAAGTTGTTTTAGTTCGTTTGGGTGGTTTTGGGAGTCATCATGGGTTCTGCTGACTCCAACTATTAATAACGGAAATTGAGCATCCACACAAGTAGAGTTATAAATTAAATGGTTTTATCATGTTATGTACCATCATGGCTTGTATGAATCCAAATGGTAACTTTCGAGTTTTGGAAAGTTTAAGGTTTGAACTTTTTGAGTGTTTGTTTTAATCTTGTATAGAGGCGTTACGTTTGTTCTTCATCAATGATTTTGTTAAGTTATCCTTTGAAGTTAAGTTCTGATTTGTTATGCTCTGTACAAATGATAACGGGTGCTAATCAAAGGTGGTTGGAGCAAATATTGAACATTGGGTATTCATTTTAGGGAAATGCTTCGTCTGGCATGGGTGTTGCTGAGGACTGCAAAAACATATTCTTGGAACTGCAGAGGAAGAAGGCTTATCGCTATGTGATTTTCAAAATTGACGAGAAAAAAAAAGAGGTAGTGGTGGAAAAGACTGGAGGTCCAGCTGAAAGCTATGACGATTTCACCGCTTCCATGCCTGAGAATGATTGCCGATATGCAATTTATGACTTTGATTTTGTCACTTCAGAGAATTGTCAAAAGAGCAAGATTTTTTTCATTGCATGGTTAGTTTCTTTTGGAATTGTTGATTTAAGTGTACTGTTTGTGATCAAGTTGCATTTGTAATTGCCAATGAAGCTAATTGTTGTTACTTGTTAGTGATTATTATTTTGGTTAACTATTATGTCCTCTGGAAACTTTGTCTCGTAAGCAGGTGCATGCTTCCGTTTAGTGAATTTTATCTAATGAAATTGTTGCAGGATGTCATACTATATTCCTCTCTTTTAGAGGGCAAAGTGCTTATCAAGAGCATAGTGATAAATGATGATTATTTCGAATTGCTTTAATGCTTAAGCATTTGGGATGGATCCTTTTTGTGTCGGTGTGTTGGAGGATTCTTATGGTTTGATTACTGGAAATTGGTAATGAATATGGATCCATGTATCCAAGCACACTTCTTGTATCTTGGGTTTGCTAAAAGGTTTTTGGGTGGAGTTCAGTTTTATTGTCTGGTGCCTTTAAGGGCCGTTTCATGGGTTGGCCCCCCCTATTTCATCTTAATATCCCACTTGGTTTAGGTGATACTTGAATAAAAACTATGGATTTAGTTGACGATTTTGGTTCTGTATAATCTCCATTGACTATTGGATAGGAAAGATGTTTGCTGTTAACGTATCTAGCATCCAAAGGTGTTTCATGTATGATTATGTTTCATCTATTTTTGTACAATAAATACATACTGATGCTTCCTTTTCCAGGTCACCTTCTGTGTCACGGATTCGTGCCAAGATGCTCTATGCAACATCAAAGGACAGGTTCAGGAGGGAGCTGGACGGTGTCCATTATGAAATCCAGGCAACTGACCCGACTGAGATGGAACTTGAAGTCCTTAGGGACCGTGCACACTGAGCACTTGTTTGGTTAGGCATTTTAGAGAAGCACCTAGGCTTCTTTTGCCTTTTGGAGCCTTAAAGGAATCCCTTTTCTGGCTCAGAATATGTGCACTATATGTTCTTGGGAAAAATTAGGTATAGTTTTAAGATAATTAATAATCAGCACCCGGGAAGGCTGATTAGGGGCTCTAACTACGTTCTCATCTGCACTGCAATCTGAGCTTCCTTATTACCATGATGCTTCTCAGGTGAAATTCAGTTCCTTTAAGAATATTGATAATTTGACTCATTTTATGAAATACATCACATCGTATTCTATCATTGATGTCTCTCCTTGCATTGCATCTACCAATTTACCATGGTTGTACATTTTAGTTTGATGTCGAATTTACTTAAGTGAATTTACAATAAAGACATGAAGAGTCCTCCACTTCTACTTTTAGAATACCTGCCAGCCTTATTGTAATTGCTCTAAATAAATCACTGGAAAATAATAAAGTTAGGTGAACTATGTTACAAGTTAGGGGTCTGTCTTGGTTTGATCTCTGCGTTCACACCATTGAATGAATATTATGTGGTGCTGAAATATGTTCTTGTGGACACTATTTGGGATCAAATTAGGCCTGGATGAGCCTCCTCTCCAAAAAAATCTTCCTTCAAATTTTTTTTTCTTCGACTGATCTTTTTCGGGTATATGGGGCTCCCCCCTGGTATCCATAGGGATATAGTGAATAAACCGAATAATCCAATCGATCTTGGTGTCGATTTAACTGAAATTTGTTCGTCTTCAAGCTTCCTTTTCTCGTCTATCGTCATAGTGTCGTTCATGATCACGGATTTAAGAGTTTGGACAGGTTAGGTTGTCGGTGAAATTTTTGTTTTCAGGAGCCTGATTTACCTTCATAGGGTTTTCACTCTTGATGCGGCCTGGTGGGTTTTGATCGAGCGATTGATGTCCTCTATTGTGGTGGTGGTGTCAATCACGGTGAATTGAAATATATGCGATATAGTGGTGGACGATATTTTCGTCAGTTTTGGAATTCTGCGGAGGCGGCAATAACAGAAGTGATAGGTAGTGACAACGGTGAAAGTGGCTTATTTGTAACTTTTGTTGGGTTATTTATTTTCTTCTTTTTAGTTTGCTTTGTGCAAATAAGTCCAGTTGTTCTTATTTCAGGTTGGCTGTGTTAGGATTTCCGTTTTGTGAGACTGCAAAGATTAGTTGTTCGGACAGTAATGGCATTGATGATGCTTAAGAGATTTAAGTTATATTATTTTGTGCATTATTCCCTATAGATCGTTTCGACAGATATCGAACCTGATTACTGGAGGTATTTACCCATATTTGTCGTTAAACTATTGCAATTTAACTTGTCTTTATTTTATATTTTTATTCTATTAATGAAATTTAGTGTAAAAATTAGACATAGATGATCATTCCAAATCGAATTACACTAAAGCAAAGATGGAGCAATATATATGTTTGCTTCATTCTTTCAAACATCAAATGATAAATATCCTGTTCAGTTGTATGCTGGCATCTTTAATTTTGATAAAAAAAAGTCGGCGTCCGCCTAACTGATGTTATAACGGGTGAAATCAATGTAAAGTAAAATTAATTAAAATACATCTAAAATTTATGGGTGTAATAATAAGGTGAATTCGAATGAAAATACATATAAAATTTGAGAGCGTAATTATAAAGTGAAATCAAATAGAACTTGCTATTTTACTGAAATTTTTGTCAAATAAATTTTGAAATTGAGTGTACTTAGTAGGTATTCCTCTTTCTTGGAAAGATGGATATGGTGGTTTGCATGCAAAGAAGACAAAACAAATCAAAACACTTATAGCCCATGTTTGTGGGGTTTTCTTTCAAATTTCGGTCACTATTAGATTAAGACTCCTTATAGCCATTTGAATGAGGATGAACAACATAAATGAAGGTCTCTAACAGAAGCTAAAGCCTTTCTCAAATTAGAAACAGAACCAAGATAAGCAAAGCGACCAAGTTCAAAACATGTGCTCTTGTCTTTGAGGCTCCACTCTTATTCTTTGGCTGCCCTCTTCATTCTGAAAGAGACTATTGGAGCCTTTTTGTGTGAGGTGTTACGATCATTTACGCGCCACATACCCAACAATTGTTTTAGGAAACGATGATTTAAGTATTCGAGTCTCATTCAGCCTCACAATGCTCTCACTTTTATTATCTAATGGCACATTTAATATAATCGGACCAATTATTTTTACCGACGCTATCACTTTTAATATCTAATCACACGTGTAATATGATCGGATGGTTACCGACTACGTAGGTGCGTGTATCTTAGAGGTAGGCCCGGCCTTTAGGCTTATCTCCTTTTAACAGTGGGGTTCACAAAGAAGACATTAAAATTGTCCTCCACCACAATCACTTTCACTATCTCCACGTGATGTTACAGAAATGGGAAAATCAAAAAATTCACGTAAAGTGATTTCTTTGATTATTTTGATTCACAGTGTTTACCCAATTGACATATATTTTGACCTTCACTGCACATTGCCCACAAGATAAGCTTTTATTTCTGCATTATTATTTGTTTTTCTATAATTCCATACCTAACTATTTGAGTTTGGGGTGTTAGGAAAGTTGGGTTTTTGAGATCTTTCTGTATAATCCACAAAAAGAAGTGAGTTCGGTATTTTTAAATCCCTCAATTTTTTTTGGTTCAGATTGTTTCATCTCTTTTAAGTATTATCTGTCCAAAATGTTCTACTTGTTTGCTGGATAATATTCTTTATTGGGTATGATTAAGTAATAATTTTAGTTGGTCTTACTCAGATTCAGATTCATAGTTTTTTTGATCTTATTTTGTAGCTGGAATTGTGTTCAAGGACACAAAGGCGCACCAAAATGGATGAACTGTTTTCTCAATCTTCTTGAGTAAGTGTTTGCCACTTTGGGTTGCTTTTCTTTTGCAACTTTTAAAAGTTGTCTAATTGTTGTTGGTTATTTTATTTTTTGCAGTTCAATGATTGATTTATGGCTTCTTGGGGAAAATTATTTGCAGATCTTTCCCTTGATTGTCGAAAAGCTGCAATTTTTAACCGTGAGTTGCTTCTGGGTTTCTTTTCTTTTGATTTAGGATCATGAATTTGATATATGGGTTTTTGTTTGCTGATTAGAACTTCATGTTTTAGTGATTGGAGCAAAGATGCAGAGATTTTTGAGGATATTGTGACACTTCAGGATGGGTAGCAACCATAGGACCATAGTTTGGTTTAGGAGAGACCTAAGAATTGAGGACAACCCTGCCTTATCTGCTGCTGCTAGGGATGGTTCTGTGTTTCCTGTTTACATATGGTGCCCTCAAGAGGAAGGGCAGTTTTACCCGGGTCGAGTTTCGAGGTGGTGGCTGAAGCAGTCTCTTGCGCACTTGGACCACTCCTTGAAATCCCTTGGGGCTGAGCTTGTGGTAATCAGAACCCAGAGTACTCTTGATACTCTTTTGGAGTGCATTGAAGCCATTGGAGCTACAAAAGTAGTATTTAACCATCTTTATGGTATGTTCTGAAGCTCGTCTAATTTGTGATATCTTATTTGGTTTATTACCTCAATATATTGTCTCTGTGTCCGGTTCTGATCAAAGATCCATCATCTTGGATTACTATACATAGGATTAGAAATCTCAAACCCTCATTTGATGTCTATTTTGCTTTTCTGTTTTAGGCTTTGGGGAGGATGATTGTCGTCATCCTTAATGTTTTTGCCTCTTTGTGGTTGTACTTGTCAAGCTAAGCTATAAGACTAATATACACCATAACTAACGATTTTTTTGTATGTTATATGAAAATTTTAGTTATTTTCACAAATTTCATTCACGGAAAGGGATCAAAGATCTCGTTTATCTTATAATCTAAGTCACATGCAACAAATCAAATTGAAAACCATTCTATTCTGCATTTCCAGATCCTATTTCACTTGTTTGTGATCACAACATCAAAGGAAAGCTGGTGGAGCTAGGCATATCTGTGCAAAGCTACAATGCAGATTTATTGCATGAGCCATGGGAAGTATATGATGCAAATGAACAAGCTTGTACAACCTTCGAGGCGTACTGGGATAAGTGCTTACACATGCAAAGGGAACTCGTGACACATCTTCCTCCATGGAAACTGGTGCCAGCAACAGGTACTTTTCGAATTTTCAAGATCTCTTATGTGGGTTCTGTGTGTTAATAGGTGCAAAGAAACAAATAAAGAAGAGGAGTTTGGTTAAATTTAGTTTCGGGTTTTATTCACAGGAACAATTGCAAAATGTTCAATTGAGGACTTGGGTCTTGAAAATGAAACAGAAAAATCTAGCAATGCTCTCTTGGGAAGAGCATGGTCTCCAGGTTGGAGCAATGCCGATAAGGCTCTTAGTGAATTTTTTGACTTGCATTTGCTCGACTATTCGAAAAACAGGATAAAAGTTGGGCAAAACTCCACATCACTTCTGTCCCCTTTTCTTCATTTTGGAGAACTGAGTGTGAGGAAAGTTTTCCACTTAGCTCGAATGAAGCAGATACTGTATGCAAAAGAAGGGAATTCTACAGGGGAAGAGAGTGTGACCCTTTTTCTGAGGGCCATTGGGCTTAGAGAATACTCACGGTATCTTTGTTTCAACTTTCCGTTCACTCACGAGAGATCAATGCTAAGGCACTTGAAATTTTTCCCTTGGCAAGCTAACCAGGCCAATTTTAAGGCTTGGAGACAAGGTCGGACCGGCTACCCTTTGGTTGATGCAGGAATGAGAGAGCTCTGGGCAACTGGGTGGATACACAACCGAATAAGAGTGATTGTTTCAAGTTTTGCGGTCAAAGTGTTGCTTCTTCCTTGGAGATGGGGAATGAAGTATTTCTGGGACACTCTTATGGATGCCGATTTGGAAAGTGATGTCCTCGGTTGGCAGTATATCTCAGGGAGCTTACCCGATGGCCATCAGCTTGAGCGTTTGGACAGTCCAGAGGTAACTATTTGTTTCAGTAATTCAAAATTTCGATTACAATGAAAAGAGTTTTGTTTTCTCTTTTTAAGAATACAATCTTATTTCTCTGAGTTTTGGGATTCAGGTTCAAGGCTCAAAATTTGACCCAGAGGGCGAGTATGTGAGGCATTGGTTGCCCGAGTTAGCGCGTCTGCCAACTGAATGGATCCATCATCCTTGGGATGCACCCGATTCTGTGCTTAAAGTTTCCGGGGTAGAGTTAGGTTCTAACTATCCGAAACCTATCATTGATATAGATTTGGCTAGGGAACGTCTGACTGAGGCCATATTCAAGATGTGGGAAACAGAAGCAGCAGCGAAGGCTGGAGACTTAAATGGCACAGATGAAGTTGTTGTTGACAATTCTGATGGCATTGAAAGTTTGCCTATTCCAAAGGTGGTGTTAAAGAAAGATGCTCCTTGTCCAACTTACTCATCGAATGATCAGAAGGTGCCTACATATCAGAATTCCAAGAGTAATCAATTTAGTAAGAAGAGATCGAAATATATGCAAGAAGAAAGGCCACTCCCGGATAACTTGAACAATCATAATGAAGCTGGGACTTCGAGAGAAAATGACGACTGTGGCTCTACAGCTGAGTCTTCAATGTCTAAGAAGCAGACAACGAGCAGAAATTCATTTTCAGTTCCACAGTCATGTTCCTCATCAAAAGACAACTCTTTTCTGGAGTGTGAATCTTCTGACATCAAGCAGTCATGGCAGGAACAGATTGACATGGAAGAGAGTTCAAGCAAAAATGGTAACTATTAATTCTTCAACTGATTGAATTTGATTCCGTTCTGATATATTACAAATGTACAGCATAGAACATATTGACTTAGTATTGATGATTTAATTTGTTAAACAATCTCTAGCTCAATCAGTTTGTCTTGAAAAGTTCATTTTTGGCATACACAAAATGTTGCATCTTGGCAAAATTGGTTTTCGAAAACATGTCTCCAAATATTGAACAAGAAAACACCAAGTTCTAGAACAAATTGACAAATTACTCTCTAGCAAAGATTAGGGATGCGGAGTTGTGTATTTGCTTATCTGGGTCGCTTCAGGGTGGGGGAGGGATGACGAGTGACATATGATTCAAAATCTGAAAATTTCTCTACATATTTTCCTTTCTAGTATGGAACGTAAAGTTTGGTTCTATGTCAATGATTCTATTGAATTTCATTGATTGTATTGCACTATTTGATTTCGCTTTCAAATTTCTTTGGAGAATAGGAGCTATTGGAGATGAATGCCTCTGATTCAGAATTGATTGTCAACTGTTCATCGAAATAGAGGATGGTTCTGCATACAAGCAATCCAGCAGACACTGGTAAAAAAAAATTCACGGTAACTCTTGTGAAAACCGTTGTATGTAAATGAGTTCTGGCTGATCAGATTTTCGATTTTACCTCCACAATTAGTAGATGTAGAGAGAAAGAAGAATGATAGTTTATAAAAAGCTTGAAATAAAGGATGTTGCAAGTCTGTGCCGATGTGCATGTTTATGTAGTAGTGTTCTTATAGGTCATTTTTCCACAGAAAGAAAGTGTCGCCTAAAACCAAAAAAAGATGATTCATTATAACTTCAATATTCTAGTTCTTCATATTTGTATGGCTTGCTTTCATGTGTAATAATCAGAACATTGCTTTAAACTTAGCTGAGAACCTGAAAACTCATGTGTCTAAATTGAACTCCATCGCCTACTTTTTGAAAAGATTTCTGATGGAATGTGTTTCTTTGTTTCACTAATTTTTATTCTTCTCACAATTTATTAACTCACCAACTGTGACTCAAGCTAGTTTGATACGAATATGGTAAATTCTTTAAAAAATGATGTAAAACTTATATACCAATTTCATTTTGTCAATTAATCTCATAGACAAATTGAGGAGAGACGTGACTTTCATTTTTATCCAAACCTTTGTATTTGTGTAATTGTGTTAGACAAAGCCCATTGAGAAACATCGCCATGCATGCTAAATGGCTGATTGTTTTGCCGAATATTATACTTTACAATATATATATATATATATATATATATATATATTATGTTCGTACCTAATTTGATCAAACAACGGACCTAACAGAAAGATCCGGAAGATCACTTGGGTCAAAATCAAATCCAACATCAAAGCCCATCAACAAGACCCATGCTTAAGGCCCACCATTGTGACCCATGATCTTAACCTAGATATTACCTATACATAGGGAGCTTCCTCCCGCATTCACACAATCCTCTCCTCTCTACAAATCTCTTGACTCTCTCTAAAGACAACTCTCTCATTTCTCTACTACATCACTATTTCTAAGGCTTCACACAATCCTCTCCTCTCTACAAATCTCTTGACTCTCTCTGAAGACAATTCTCTCATTTCTCTACATACATCATTATTTCTAAAGCTCGATTCCTATTGTAACATATACAAACACATATTATTAATGAGAATGAGATAACACCGTGGACGTAACCCGATTTAGATGAACCACGTACATCGTTGTACCTTGGTGTGAATGTGTGCTTTCACAATTCGACCGATCCATTTTATGGTTCAATAGTTGGCGCCATATATGGGAAACGCGAAAAAAATTCAGGTCGGTTCCCTCTAAAAAATTTCACAACCAGTTGAAACACCATGAACCCAAGAACACCAACCCGGCCAAGAAATCCCAGATTGGTTCTCTGCCAAAAGAACCCCAAAGTGCTCCGGCCAAAATCTCTTTTTCTTCTCCGAGCTTGCTGTCAAAATTTTCTAAAGCTCATGGTACATCACCTCTCGATCCAAGCCCACATGCCACTCAAAAACCCCCATTCTTTCACTTAATCTTACACAGAAACCGAACGGTTGAATTTTATGAGCATACATGGTTTTGCTCTAGTCACAAAAAGGGGGAAGAGCAGCTTGAGCAGCTTGTAACAAAAACCCAGAAAATTCTCATTCTTTTCTCTTCTGGGTCATGGCATAGACACATGCCAAAATCTCAATCTCTCACCCAAAGGCTTCACATCTCTCTTTTCATGGAAGAGAGGCAGACCAACAAAGATTCAAAAAATCTCACTCACCCTCTGTGGTTACAGAAAGAAGAAAAAAAAAACAGAAAAGAGGAAAAATCCTCACCTATCTCACGCCATCTCTCACTGCAGCAACAAAGGAAAAATGGGCATGTGAATGGGTTTTTCAGTCAAGAAATTGAATCTATACTCATGGTCTCATGGAGTCAACACCAGAGCATTTCAGAGGAACCATGAAGCCATCTCCCTCTCACTCTCACGGCAGATCTATGAAGAAAGTCAATCACAAATTTCATGGTCTCACATCTCTATTCTACCTCCCACCTCTCTTCCTCAGGGAAGAGAAACAGCCAAAAGAAAAATATCCTCACTTCCTCACTCTCTGTCTCACGGCAAGAGAAAAAAAAAAAAAAAAACACATCTCCCTCTCCTTCTCACGGCAAACAAAAAAAATTTGCAACAAAAAAAAAACCCACAAAAATTGAAGGCTCCGTTCACGCTATTGAGCTTGGGAAGCTTCGATGCACAACCCCTGCACTCCACAACGGCGTCGTCTGAGTTTGGAGGCCACCGAAGCCAAGCTACCGACGCCACCAAGTTGAATTAATGCTGCCACATCCCAAAATGATGGCCTCCGACCGTCATACCGTCGAATCGACTATGGCAACATGCTCGCGACCTCTGCTCCCCAAACCCAGAGAAATGGCCAACATCCGACTCGCTGCCGAGTCACCAAAAAATGTGCCGCGGCTCCCATGCTGCGTCGATGACGACCCGGTAGTCTCCACAGACACCGCCGACACCACTGGCACCGGGGGACTTTGATCTCTTGACCTCATCAATTCTACCGCTTGCCATCGGCGGTAGACGCGCCGTCGCATCGCTGCCCCATTTTGGATCATGTTCTGTGACTTGCCGAGCCACCTGCTCACCAAAACCAAAAGATAAGACACTATATCTTTCTGTTACTAAAATGTGCTAATTAAAGTGGGTTAATCACTTTAATGGCTGAGTATTGTTATGGGCATAACACATGAACTAATTCATTAGGCCGGTCACCCCTCCCTCCGCATAACATAACTATCCCATGCATAGTCGTTTATTGTTCAAAATCTATATAACATATAATCGGCCCATTTGATGCATGCAAGGAGAATCCACATGATTAGTGTACTATGCTAATGTGAGACAACGTCACATAGACAGGCAAACACATGTTCATATAACAATAATTGAGCCTTTTTTACATGAATAAATATTAAACATTAATATTTAATTCATACTTCACATAGACAAAAACATGTCTATTATGCAAATATTTACACAATCAGTTATTTTGATTAAATCTTGTAAATATTTGATCGGTAAATTTCTCTCTGATTATCAAGAATTACCGAATGACCTAATCATCGACTGACATGATCCATCAGTCATCTTTACCCCTCGGCAACATGCTTTAAGATGCCCTTCGGCGACTCCTACTTGCATGTCCACGACAATTGTTCGGCTCAGGTCGACTTGCTCCATGACGACCACCTTTCTTGCCGAGAGACACATGTCACTCCTCCAACAGCCATGGATAATCACTGTTCTCACTGAGTGACGAGCATCATGACACGTAAGTATCATTGTCTCCCGACACGCTTTACGCTACATTCGAATTACATATTGTCTTCCGATGCAATATCATTTTATAACATTATAAGTATCATACTCACATACGCATCATCATGCTCACATCATTGCCCATGGCACATGAGCATCATATTAACATCATCATGCTCACATTATTGCCCATGGCACATGAGCATCATATTAACATCATCATGCTCACATCATTGCCCATGGCATATGAGCATCATATTAACATCATCATGCTCACATCATTGCCCATGGCACACGAGCATCATATTAACATCATCACGCTCACATCATTGCCCATGGCACACGAGCATCATATTAACATCATTAAACATCATGCACATGTCATAAGCTCGCAGGCATCCCTACAAGATGAACGGTCATACACCTCCCTATAGATCGGCATACTCGCATGCGTTCCCTGCTACCGATCGACATGAGCTCGCAGGCATTCCCTGTTACCGTTTGGCATGAGCTCGCAGGCATCCCTGCAAGAGGGACAGTCATACACCTCCTTATAGATCGGCATACTCGCAGGCGTTCCCTGCTACCGATCGGCATGAGCTCGCATGGATTCCCTGTTACCGTTTGGCATGAGCTCGCAGGCATCCCTGCAAGAGGGACGGTCATACACCTCCCTATAGATCGGCATACTCGCAGGCGTTCCTTGCTACTGATCGACATGAGCTCGCAGTCATTCCCTATTATCGTTTGGCATGAGCTCGCAGACATCCCTGTACGAGGTGGCAAACACACCACCTTGAGTGGTACTCGATCGGCCATGGACATTCCTAGCCGATCGACCACCTAATCGTGCGAGGTTTTGCTTCTGTGGGCCGTACAAGATGACATACACTTATCTTGCAAGTGGCACTCGATCGGCCATGGACATTCCTAGCCGATCGACCACCTAATCGTGCGAGGTTCCGCTCTTACGGGCCGTACAGGATGACATACAGTCATCTTGCACGTGGCTCTCGATCAGTTAAAACATGAAATTCTCCACTGCCGATCAGTCACATGACCATGCAAGGGTCCCCCTTCGTGGCCTGTACAAACATGACATACCCACCACTACTTCAGGTAGCAAAGTGGCACCTGGTCGGTCGATGACATCACCTCGGCCTACCAACACGACCTTGCAGGCAATACCTCGGCTGAAGGCATCACCTGGGGACTACAAGGTTCCCATCACAACCAGGCCACCTCGGAGCAGTCAGTCTTCTTCACCCTCGCCAAGACGGCTCTCAACCCACTGTCGTATCAAACACTACAACAACATGTGAGTCTCCCTCGGCATCCCACCTCGACCGAGGACTTGGGGGACTGGATATAGTGCACCGTACGGATTGGTAGACAGAAACAATGAAGTTGCTCGGTCAGTGCACTCTTGTTACAAGTCCTCCACCGAGGCAATCCACCTCAGTCAAGAACTTGGGGGACTTCTGTTCGTACCTAATCTGACCAAGCAACGGACCTAGCAGAAAGACCCGGAAGATCACTTGGGTCAAGACCAAGCCCACCATCAAGGCCCATCAACGAGGCCCATGCCTAAGGCCCACCATTGTGGCCCATGATCTTAACCTAGATATTGCCTATATATAGGGAGCTTCCTCTCTCATTCACATAATCCTCTCATCTCTACAAATCTCTTGACTCTCTCTAGAGACAACTCTCTCATTCTCTCTACATATATCACTATCTCTAAGGCTCAATGCCTATTGTAACATGTACAAACACATATATTATTAATGAGAGTGAGATAATACCGTGGACGTAGCCCGATTTGGGTGAACCACGTACATCGTTGTGCCTTGGTGTGAGTGTGTTTTCACAGTTCGACCGATTCATTTTATGGTTCAATATATTATATAAATTAGTCTTTGTAAATATAGAAATTATGACAAGTTAATTACATAATCAAATGATTTCTAATTAATTCATTTATTTTTAATCAGTTGATTTTTAAAAATCGACAAAAAATAAATAAATAATTCTGATTATGATTTTGTATGTAAAGCTGCCATGACGATGTGTCTGTCAAGAATCAAAAAGTTAATTAATCCCAGTTGGGAATTGATTCAGGTTCCTGTTGGGCGTTGCAATTAATCCCAGTTTCCTGTAAGACAAGTCGCCCAATGATAAATACTTATAATAAACTTAATTAAACAAAACCAAATTAGACAAAAAAATTTAAAAAAAACCAAAAATAGCATAGCCACACAAGCACTATATTCGTTTGCAGTGAGTGTCCCATACTCCATGCCAAACATATATATATATATATATATATACATTCACAATTTTTGAACATATTTAAACAAGAAATCTTTCAAAACACAATCATATATATATATATATTAACTATACGGTGTGGTGCAGTTCGTTTCATGATACTTAATTAGTAGGAGTTCGAAACTCGCTAGGAGCACTTTGTGGCAAAGGGTATGTCGCACTCCGACCTTCAAGTGTAAAGACACCTTCTTTTATTTATATAAAAAAAAATTTACTCGCTGAGAGTACTTTGTGGCTAAAGGCAAATCGCATTGTGATAGGAATTAATGTCAATCTTCAAGTGTAAAAATAAAAAAAAAATTTACCAACTTCTCATCCAAGTCTTAATTAATTTGAAAAAAGAAATTGAACTCAAAGTCTCTAATATAACACATAAAGGTATATATGCTCTAACCAATCATCAATGTCTGTTTTTGATATAGGTTTAAAATTATAAATAATTATATGGCGGCAATGTCCGAGGCAAACAAGGGCCGTGAAGTGGAAGTTTAAGGTCAATCCATTTTTTTTTTTTGACGAAAGGTGGATTTAATTAAAACCAAAGAGGCCCAAACGGCAGCAACAAAGACTGCAGGGGAGGAAACAAAGAAAGAAAGAAACTATAAAAGATTAAACCGCTAAAAGAAAATGACATTGAGAGCCGCCAAGGAACAAACGACGCAGCGCACGGCCATACGTCACAGCAATACTCCCAGGTCTAAGTCGAGTTCTGCGGCGGGCAAGGAAGTCCATCGCGTGACAGAACGTGAACAAGCGAGAATGGGGGTAAGTTTATCCAAACTTCATCGCACATCCTACTTCCAGCAAGAGAGGCGACTCTATCAACCGCTGAATTTGCAGAGCGAGGAATCCAGCTCCACGAAGATAAACGAAACCTTCTTAACACATTCTTAATCAGAGAGAGGGTGGGATATACAGTCCACCTACCTCTAATAATATTTCCATTTAGACAATTGCTCAATTCCAGAGAGTCAGTTTCAAATTTGGCACGATTTGAGCCAATTTCCGCTGCAAAATTGCACCCCTCAAGAGCAGCAAAGGCCTCGGCTTCTGGGACTGAATTTGCAGGTCTAGAGCATCCTTTCCCAGCCACGAATCTGGGATCATGATCCTTAATCACTACTCCAATCCCAGTAACCTTTGATCTGGGCTGGCTCTCAGATATTGGGGTTCCAAAACGAACCTTCAAATTGGGGACCACATTCTTCAACCCTCAAAGTGTTAAATATATATATATATATATATATATATATATTTAAAAAACTATTTTTATATCAAAACTCACAAAAATTAAAATTACGACAAAAAACAATTATCCAACAATGTAATCAAATAATTACTGAAGAAGAGTTCCTAACTTCTTATACAGGAAAAAAAACCTAGCCTCCGTTTTCTCTCTTCTTAGTCCCAAAGAAAAAGCAAACTAAGGGGGAGAAGGGAAGAAGGTCTTCTTCTCTCAACCGTTTTTCCTCTTTTTCTTTTGAATTAGTAATAAGAGTCCCTTTGTGGTGACTGTATGGTCTGAGTCATACTCATATTTGAGTTTCCCATCATGTTATTTTGCTATTTTTTCAATCTATCCCTCTTGCCCAAAATCTTCCTTTAAAATTTCTTCTTTTTCCCTAAATCTTGTTCTACTTTGCTGTTGGAGGAGTTTGCCGCAATATCTCCCACCAGGAATGGACGTAACTGCTTTACTTTTGTTCACAGTAGTTAGACTATAACTTTTTGTCCTTTATTCGCTTTTATGCGTAATTGGATCGCTGGAGATCAAGCCTTCCTCATATCCGCCATGTTCTACAAGTTCTTCAAGACCAGATATTATGGGTTTGACGACGGTGGCTGTTTCTTTTAGTGAAGGTAGTTTGTTTAGGGTTATACACGCTATTAGAGTTTTGGTTATTTTGGATTAGTGGACTTGATTTGTAATTTTGTATAATTTAAGTGATGTGAGTTTGTTAGTTGTTAGTGCAGTTTTGTTCGCGTTAGTATTGCCATATTAGTTTGTGGGTCTTATTGTCATAGCTTGACTTTGATGGTATGATTGTACAATTTCTTGATGATATACAATGATATCATTCTTGATAAAAAAAAAAAATCAAATAAGTACTTAAGTTCCTTAATTAATAATTTCTCAAAAAAAAATAAAATTACATGTACTTAATAAATATAACGAAACTTCACTTAAATATCGCACGTCTTGCGTTTTGAGAGGCAAAAGTGTTAATTAAGTTTTACTACCAAATTTTTTTCAATTGATAAAGTAGCCAAACCATTCAATCTTTCTTGTGACATCGTTGACTGGAGGTATGATTTGATTAACTTCAACTTTGAAAAGCTTCTTTCTGCTGAGGCAACTGTAACGTGTATGGTCAAATTTGAGAAGAAGAGGGACTAGGGTTTAAAAATTAACTTAAATATAATAAATGAAACTAGGTTATTGTTTAACAAACACAATAGGAAAATTTATTTGGTTTGAGTTAGAAAAAAAATATTTGGTTTGATTTAGGAAAAGTGAAAACAAAAGAAAATTAAAAGGAAAATAAAATATTGTGTTTAGGAAAAGGAAAGCAAAACCAAAAGAAAAAAAAAGGAAAGGGAAACCAAAAAGAAAAAACAAGGGAAAAACTATTAAAAGAGATTCCGCTGGGATGTGGCTCTTTGAAGAGAAACCAAAAGGGTAAAAAAAGGAATAAAATCTTCACAAAAGGCCCTCTACTGGGATTTGAACATAGGCCTTTTGAAGGTAAAGAAAGACCCAACCAACTCACCCAAGTAGCATATGTTGATTATTATTGAAGTAAGATAATTATATATGAAATTAACATAACAACTATGTTTAAAAAAAAAATTTCGGGCCCCTATGATAGGACCCTTCCCGAATTTCCCCTCAAAACCGGGGAAAAACCCTGCTTCCGTCTGATAACCTAATAAAATTCCCAAAATACCCTTAACCCCTTACAAAATTATGAGAATTCTGCCAAAAATTTGGCAGAATCTCCCCTTAAGGACTTGTTTAACCGTCTTCCACCTATCAACAAGGGATCAGATAACACTCCAAATTTCAACAACACAACCATCCAACGATGTAATTACCCAATTGACAATCAATCCAACAGATTTATCAGAGCATCTAGGTAGGATAAGTAAATACAAAAATAAATATCCTACTCTAGGTAAACGCGCAGTTGAAATGTAATGCCTCCGCCTCTGGATATGCCCAAGTCAATTCAACAGCCTATAGGGGATTTAAAACACGAAAATTGTGAGTGGACAAAAATAATCATTTAAAACTAGTTCCGAGGAAAACATAACTTTCCCCCTCCACGATTAAAACAATGCATGCATGAAATTACTTTTCAACAAAACCATAAGGACAACTCGAAACATACCGGAAAATCCATTGTTTTGGTAAAACACTCGTGGGACCCACGAAAAACCGTATAATGAAAACATCCCGTGGACCACAACCCTGTTTTGAAAATCCTCCTCAAAGGAGTTTACAAATCATATGAAACCAACATGGGCACAAAATGTATATCAAAACATTTTCCATTGCTCCCGAATAAAAATTCCGAGCCGTAGCTCAATACCCTCCACACACCCGATATACCTCGAGCTGTGCAGAACCCTGACTACGCATAGACATCCTCAACGACATGGTGGAGAAAATACCCCTCCACACCAGCGTTGGAGAACCCTCAATGATCTGACAGAGAAAAATCCCTCGACGCCAGTCGGAGAAAACCGTGATCCTCGGGGACATTAAATCATTAAAAACCAAAATCCACGTTTTGAAATCCTTGTTTCCTGGCCTAAGCCAAATTCATTGAAAAGTCGGGTCTATGCCCAAATCCAAAGAAATCACAAATCCGGGTCAACACCCAAAACTATGGACTCAAAATCTATCAAGTCAAAACCATTTAATAATAGAGTCCATAAAATCAAGCCATAGCCCAAAACACTGTTTCCACTGTAATAATTAAAACTCGTGTCTAGTCATCATTTAATAGCACAATTTCTAAATTCTAGAAGTGTACAAAAAACAATATATAATAATATTTAATTCAAATATACCTTTATGCATGCATTATAATTTATAAACCAAAGTCCACTCACCGATAGCTCAATCCCGAGTCGTATGCTCCTCTGAAATTCCCGGAGCAGTATCGCCTGTCAAAAGTAACAATCGGGATTACTAACGATCATTAAATACCCAACATTAAACCTCCCTAAACCCCGGGAAGCCTGCTCGTGTTACACTAAAACGTAGCCACTTCAGACACCTAAAACTACCCCTAAACGATGTCCGATTGACCCGAAACCTGCACCAACAGGTCCGAAATGTCGAGACCTTGTCGACATGCATTGCCGTGACCCAAGAATCAGTCCCACGCACCGCCACACATCGACAGAAGACCGACGGTTCAGCCACGCGTCGGCTACACGGCCTCACGTGCCCGCACGCGCAGGCACAGTGTCACACGCGCAGGCACAGTGTCACCCGCGCGTGCTGACTCAATCGCCAGGTGGCGTCCACGTAGTGCTAGGTGGCCTCTACATGGCATGCCACGTTAGCACTATCGATCGACTCAACCGTCGGAGTCTCGCCAGACACTCTCCGGAAAAGATGACCGCTGCCGTCGTCGTCCGCCACTGTCACCGTCGCCAGAAAACCCCATTGCCGATCGAGCTTCAAGTTTTTCCTAACTTTCTCAAAACTCAATCGTTTTTCACGAATTTTATATCTAAATCCATCTACTCGAACCCATGAATTCAAAAATGATCCCAAAACACGAAACTCAAACCTGTGTTGACCGAAAAAGCGATCGGAAGGTTTCAGTTTTCCTTTCCTCCAATCGGTGTCTCCCGCGGTTGTTTCCTTCGGTGGTGGGTATGGTTTTGATCGCGGGAAGTAGTGAGTGTGATGGATTTCACCAAATTGGCCAAAGTCTCCTTGAAATGAAAGTTCAAATCGGACGTTTTTGTTTTGGTTCGATCAGTCGGTGTTACAGGCCTTAATGGTGGCACGGGTCTGTGTGAAGGAAGAAATGAAATGAAATTGCTGGAAGGTTTAGGTTAAATACATAGACCCAAGGGAATTTACCAAAATGCCCCTGAACAATCTAGACCCATAAGTTTCTCGCAAGGGCTCCGATTTCCGCGTGCCGCCTTTCTACGAACTCGTGAGTTCAAGACCTATGCAATGGTACCTGAAAAACTGTCAAATGTGTCTCCACACAAAATTGACTTCCGAGCCCATTATAAAACCAAGGGTAATTTCTTCCTTTCCCAAATTAATTTATGAAAATTCACTAATTAAATTTCCGGGTCGTTACAACTCACCCCCCTTAAAGAAATTTCATCCTCGAAATTCATACCTGTTACTGGAACAAATGTGGATGATGTTCCCACATCAGTGCTTCAGTTTCCCACGTGGCCTCCTCCACGTTCTTATTGATCCACATAACTTTAACCAGAGGAATACTTTTTCTGCGTAATACTTTTTCCTTCCAATCTAGAATTTGCACTGGTTGCTCCTCAAAAGTCAAATAATCTCTCAGCTCAATTGGTTGCGTCTCCAATACATGAGATTCATCGAATAGGTACTTCCAGAGCATGGATACATGGAATACATCGTGAACCTTTGACAGTTCTGGAGGTAAAGCAAGTCTGTAAGCCGCTTGCCCTATCCTCTCAATAATCTCATAAGGCCGATGTAATGAGGATTCAGTTTCCCTTGTCTACCAAAACGTACAAGTCCCTTCCAAGGGGATAACTTCAAGAAAATCCAGTCGCCGACCTCAAATTCAAGGTCTCTGATCCGTCGGTCCGTATAGCTTGTCCTGAGCTGCCATAAGCCTTTCCCTGATGATCCGAATATTTTCCTTTGTCATTTCCGCAACCTCTGGTGTCAACAGTCTTCTCTCACCTACCTCAGTCCAGCATAGCGGTGTCCTGCATTGTCTCCCACACAGTGCCTCAAAAGGAGCCATCCCAATACTAGACTGATAGCTGTTGTTGTATGCAAACTCCATCAAAGCCAGGAGTGAATCCCAATTTCCCTTAAACTGTAATACACAAGCTCTCATCATATCTTCCAAAATCTGAATTGTCCTCTCAGACTGACCGTCAGTTTGAGGATGAAAAGATGTATTGAAATGCAAGGTAGTTCCAAAGGCTTTCTGCAAACTCCGCCAAAACCTCGAGGTAAACCTAGGATCCATGTCTGAGACAATCGACTTTGGAGTCCCATGTAACCTTATGATCTCATCCACAAACAACTTGGCATACTGGCTCATCCAGTAATCCTCCCGTACTGGCAAGAAATGTGCTGACTTTGTGAGTCTATCAACAATTACCCAGATTTCATCATGTCCTTTTTGCGTCCTAGGAAGTTTATAGACAAAATCCATAGTAATGTGATCCCACTTCCATTCTGGAATAGGTAACGGTTGTAGTACCCCATATGGTTTCTGCCTCTCTACTTTTACTTGTTAACACATTAGGCATCTACTCACAAACTTTGCTATTTCTCTTTTCATCCTTGTCCACCAATAGTGTTCCTTAAGAGTACGATACATCTTAGTACCTCATGGATGCATAGCATAGGCAGAACTATGAGCTTCCTCAAGAATTTCTCTTTTCAACTCTGGATCATTAGGTACACACAACCGGTCATCCTTAACCAAGGCCCCATCATCCCGAACTATGTAATCCTGCATGTTCCCAGCCTCCAATTCCATCCTAATAATACACAAAGTAGGATCCTGGAATTGAGCTTGCAATCAAGACATGTCTCACATGGAAGCTAGCTAACAGCGCTCTTGGTTATCCATGTCCAGTATAATTCCCGCTCTTCAAAATTCCACCAGCAACGGTAGATAAACAACGCGTAAATAGGCCAAGGAACCCATGGACTTCCTGCTCAGTGCATCCGCCACTACATTGGCCTTTCCTGGGTGATACTCTATGGTACAATCGTAATCCTTTATCAATTCTAGCCACCTTCTCTATCTCAAGTTCAAATCTTTCTGGGTAAAGAAGTATTTCAGACTCTGATGGTCGGTGAAGATCCGACATGTTTCCCCATACATATAGTGTCTCCAAATCTTCAGTGTATGCACCACTGCTGCTAATTCTAAATTATGTGTGGGGTAATTCAACTCATGAGGTTTAAGTTTCCTAGAAGCATATGCTATCACCTTTCCATGCTGCATCAGCACGTAACCTATACCTCGTAATGATGAATCATTGTACACCTCAAATCCTCCGTTACCCTTTAGAAGGGTTGACACTGGGGCAGAAGTCAACCTCCTCTTAAGCTCTTGAAAGCTCTGTTCACACTCAGCATCCCAATCAAACTTGACTCATTTCCTTGTCAACCGAGTTAACAGGGCAGCTATCATAGAGAAACCTTCTACGAATCGTTGATAATATCCCACTAAACCCAGAAAATTCCTCACCTTTGACACTGTCTTCGGTTGCTCCCAGTTTGCCACTGCCTCGACTTTTTGGGGATCCACGCTGATACCCTCAACAGAAATCACATGCCCTAAGAATCCCACATTAGTCAACTAAAACTGACATTTAATGAACTTGGTGAACAATTCGTTTTTCCCTAGCATATTCAACACCAACCGCAAGTGCTTCTCATGTGCCTTAGCACTCTTCGAATATACCAAGATATCATCAATGCACACAATCATAAACCGATCCAAATACCATCGGAACACTCTGTTCATCAAATCCATAAATACTGCCGGTGCATTAGTTAAACCAAAAGGCATCATCAGGAACTCATAAGACCCATAACAGGTCCTAAAAGCTGTTTTAGGAACATCCCCTTCCCTGATCCTTAACTGATGGTAGCCGGATCAAAGGTCAATTTTAGAACAATACTTTGCCCCTTTTAATTGATCGAACAAATCATCAATTAATGGCAAAGAATACTTATTTCGCACCGTAACCCTATTTAACTGCTGGTAGTCGATACAGAGCCTTAAACCACCGTCTTTCTTCCTTACAAATAATACTGGTGCACCCCAAGGTGATACACTTGGTTGAATAAATCCCGTATCCACCAAGTCCTGCAATTGAGTCTTTAACTCCCTCAATTCTGCCGGTGCCATTCTGTACGGTGCCTGGGATATAGGTTGAGTACCTGGAAGAAGCTCTATGGTGAACTCAATCTCCAGGTGAGGTGGCAACCCTGGAAGATCCTCTAGAAATACATCTGAAAACTCATTCACCACAGGAATATCCTCTACTCTCACCGAAGTATCCCGAGAATCAATCACGTGAGCTAAATATCCCTTACAACCTTTCCTCAATAACTTCTCAGCCGTCAAAGTTGAGATCACTCCCGAGGGAAGTACCCTACGGTCACCCTGAAACATAAGTTCCGACAATCCTAGACTCCAGAAAATCACCCTATTGGCGAAACAATCAATGGAGGCATGATGCATGGTTAACCAATCCATCCCCAAAATCACATCAAAATCTTAAATGTCCAAGGGAATTAAATCTGCCTCTAACTCATGGCCTTCCACTACTACCAGACAACTGCGAATCACGAGGCTCGCCACTAACATATCTCCAGCATGAGTGCTAATACCCATGTCTCAACCAATCGGGGATAATTCTCTATCAGCAAAAAGTGTAAAACCCCGAGAAATAAAGGAATGTGTAGCCTCATGATCTAACAAAAACACGAGCATCATGATTAAAAATAGATAACATACCAATAACCACCTCTGGTGCTGCTTGAGCCTCATGTTGAGTCATAGCAAAAACTCGAGCCAGTGTACCAGAAGATCGACCACGACCCCCACGTCTCCCTCTGCCCAAGGAACTACTGTCTGGATGACGATGTGGACAATCTCTTCTGAAATGACTGGTCTCTCCACAAAAGTAACAATCGGTGTTACCTGGCCGTTCGGGTCTGCCACTCTGTCTCCCGGTCAAATGTACTGAAGTCCCACTAGACTGAGCAGATAACTGTTGTCCCTGACTGGCTCTGCCACTACCTACTTCGGATCCTGTAACCCCAGAAGATCTAGAACTAGAACTGCCTCTCTTAGCTAGTCCTTGACTAGAGGCTCCGAAACTCCAGCGATCCCGGTGTCACCAAGAACCACTTAACTGCCCCTGAGCTGGAAAACTCAACTCTACTCTGGCAGTAGCGTCTGCCAAAGCCCTCAAAGATGTGTGTGCCACATCAGTGACTGCTACTCAAACCTCATTCCGCAGTCCATACTCAAACCTTCGGCACGTATCCATCTCAGTTGCCACAAGAGCCGGTACAAAATGTGACAACTCAAGAAATTTCTGTTCATACTGTGCCACTGTCATGTCCCCATGCTATAACTGTAGGAACTCAACCTCTCTAGCATTTCAGTATGAACGAGGATAAAACTGCTCAAGGAAGCACTCCCGGAAAGTTTCCCAAGTAAAGGTACAGACATCCCAGCCTGTCAGTTGCAAAGCATGCCACCAACGGTATGCATAACCACCCAAAAGAAATGTGGCTAACTGCACCCTATCCTCCGGAGGGTACCTCATAACAGCAAACACTCGTTCCAAATGAGTAATCCACTTGTCCGTATCATCTGGGCCTAACTCGCCCGTAAATACTGTCGCCCCCAACCTCTGGGCTCGTTCAATGTCAGACACCTCGGTAGTAGCCCTACCCTGAAGTACCATAGTCAAAGTCCGACCCAATTGATCCAGGGTCTACCTCAAATTTGGCTCTCCTACGGGTTCATGTTTGTCCTCACTAGTTCTAGGCCGCTGACGGGGCTCGCGTCTCGGAGGCATTACACTGAAAATACCATAAACCACCAATAACACAATCAGATGTACACTAGGTGTAACAACCCGGACTTTTCATAATTGATTTTATGCAATTATTTTTATTAAATGACGATTTTACCCTTGATCGGTAAAGGGCTTGGAAATCAAGTTTTGTTTCGAGAAACTTTTGGTGGTGTTTCGGGTACCGTTGTGTAGGTCTCGAACTCACGAGTTCGTAGACAGGCGGCACGCAAGAAACGGAGTTCGTATACGGAAGTTGTGGGTCTAGATGTGTAAGGGCATTTTGGTAATTTGCCATGGAGGGGAGATATTTTAACCTCAATTATTGTACACTTCATTTATTCTTCATTTCATCTTCATTCATCCTTATCATCTCACTCACTCACTCTGTGAAAAACAGAACACAAACACACCCAATACATTGAACCCGAAATCGAAGAAAAACCAAAAGAGAAACCTAAAGTCAACGTTGGATTCAAGGCTTTAACTTCCCATTTGGATCAACTAATCGTATTCTACTCTTTCCCACGATCACAACCGTACCAACCATCGAAGGAGAGGACCACGGTGGAAGCCGAGCCGAGTAAAGGAAGTTTCGGATCTTTGGATCGAT
The DNA here is from genome assembly GCA_037349345.1 of Oemleria cerasiformis. Lineage (NCBI taxonomy): Eukaryota > Viridiplantae > Streptophyta > Magnoliopsida > Rosales > Rosaceae > Oemleria > Oemleria cerasiformis. Next base: position 5,784,035 of record JAZGTL010000010.1, on the reverse strand, counting down.
TTTCCGGCTTATACAGGTACGTGTTTGATGTTTTGAGGTTATATTTGGATTCCTGGGTTTGAGTAGATAGATTTAGACGTAAAATTTGTGTAAAACGGTTGAGTTTTGAGGAAGTTGTAAAGCTTGGAATTTCGGTCGGAAATGGTGGATTCCGGCGAACCAGACGGCGGCGGAGGTGGCGGTTCGGTCATCTTCTCCGGCCAACTTTCGGTGACGGCGACGACAGTCCGGTCGTCTTCTTCGGCGAGTCACCGGTGACCGATCGGGTCGAGTTGAACCGGTCGAGTTGAGTGAACCGGTCGGGTCGAGTTGGACCGGGTCAGGTTGAGCCGAATCGGGTTGGACCGGTTCAGGCGCGTGAACACTGTAGCAGGCGCGTGACCGGCGCGTAAGGGCGCATGGGCGCGTGTGCCGAACTTCCGGCGGCGCGTGGCGGCGCGTGGCGGCGCGTGGGGTCGAGGCTGACGTCACGGCGGCGCGTGGTAACTAGTTTCGGACGTTCTGAATCTGTTGGTACAGGTTTCAGGTTGATCGGACATCGTTTAGAGGTCGTTTTAAGTGTCCGAAGTTGCTGTGATTTTAGGAACAGCAAGGGTAGACTTCCCGAGGTTTAGGAAGTTGTTATATACGAGTCTTATTACTAGCCGGTAATCCCGATTGTTGTTTTTGACAGGCGATATCGTTCCGGGAACCTCAGAGGAACGAGCGAGACGGGATTGAGCTAGCTTGAACAGGTTTGTGAGTGGAGTTTGTTTTATAAACTGAATTGCATGCATCAAAATATCTTTGTTAAATACGGTTATGTATTGTGGCATTGAATTTCTGAATGTTGGAAATGATTTCTAGACACATATTTTCCACTATTTCAGTTAAAGTACGATTTGAGAAATATCATGGTTTGGACTCGATTTTGATAACGTTTTGACGTAGAAATTATTGAGTCAATGAATTGGGTTTTGACCTTGTTGTATGTGGTTATCGGATTTTGTCATAATTGAGGGAGGCCAGGACTCGGGATGAGGATCCGTTATTAACGGTGAACCCGATGAACCTCCAAGATAAACATTGAATTTAGGGAGGCCAGGACTCGGGATGAGGATCCGTTATTAGCGGTGAACCCGATGAACCTCCACGATAAACTTTGATTTGAGGGAGGCCAGGACTCGGGATGAGGATCCGTTATTAGCGGTGAACCCGATGAACCTCCAAGATAAAGATATGATATGCTAGTCGAGAGATAGGCCGACTGATGCAAGATAAAGATATGATATGCTAGTCGAGAGATAGGCCGACTGATGCAAGATAAAGATATGATATGCTAGTCGAGAGATAGGCCGACTGATGCAATATAATGATATGATATGCTAGTCGAGAGATAGGCCGACTAATCCAATATAATGATATGATATGCTAGTCGAGAGATAGGCCGACTGATGCAATATAATGATATGATATGCTAGTCGAGAGATAGGCCGACTAATCCAATATAATGATATGATATGCTAGTCGAGAGATAGGCCGACTAATCCAATAAAATGATATGATATGCTAGTCGAGAGATAGGCCGACTGATGTGATAGCATAGTACAGAGAGTTGTGATACAGTACTAGCACACCCCAAGGGATACCCTGGTGGCTAGTGGATGTGTCGGGAACAGTGGATTTGAGATATTATGTGGCTAGGTTGAATTAAATGATTTTGAATTCCTTTGAGGATGATTTTCAAACCAGATTGTGGATCACAATGTGTTTTCCTTATATGGATTTTGTGTGAGTCCTACTGAGTGGTTTTAAAGAGAAAATGAAATGCCGGTGATTTAAAGATGATGTTTTTATAACATGAATTGTTTATGTGATGCATGCATGGTTTTATAAATGGAGGGGGAAAAAGGTAATATTCCTTGGAAAGCGTTTTATAAACGATTATTTTTGTCCACTCACAACTTTTGTGTTTAAACCCCCTTCAGGCCGTAGAATTGACGAGGACAGTATCTCGAGGCAGAGGCATTAGCACTTCCGCTACGCTGTGTAGTTGTACTTGAGTAGGATATCTATTTTGTACATTGATCCTACTTAGACGCTCTGATATTCTTGTATTTGGTTGGTATTTACTTACGGGAATTTTAAGTGCTTAAATCCCTTGTCTGACAAGAGAAATTATTTATTGTTATTATCATATGCTAAGGATTGAAGGGTATTTGGGAACCTTTCCTTAGGTTGTCAGACGGGATCAGGGTTCTTCCCGGGTTTCGAGGGGAAATTCGGGACGGGTCCTGACAATTGGTATCAGAGCACTAGGTTAAATTCCTGTAGACCGTACATCTAGTGTACAGGTGAAATTTTGGTATTAATGGTTTACAACTTCTTTTCAGCGTATAATGCCTCCGAGACGAGAGTTCCGTTAACGGTCAGGGAATGGTGGAGATGACCATGAACCTGCAGTGGAGCCTGATTTGAGGCAGACACTAGAACAGCTGGGTCAGACTTTAGCTTCTGTACTCCAGGATAGAGCTTCTCATGAAGTCTCTGATATTGAGAGAGCCCAGAGACTGGGGGCGACGATATTCATGGGTGACTCTAGCCCAGATGAGGCTGAGGAGTGGATTACTCGCATGGAGCGGGTGTTCTTGATTATGAGGTGTCCTCTAGAGGAGAGAGTTCTACTGGCCACATTTTTACTAGGTGGTTCTGCTTACCACTGGTGGCACTCATTGGAGGTGTCAGGCTGGAATGTCCATACGCTTACTTGGCAGACTTTCCGGGAACGCTTCTTGGAGCAGTTTTACCCTCGCTCACACCGGAACGTTAAGGAGGCCGAGTTCTTGCATTTACAGTAAGGAGACATGACGGTGGCCCAGTATGAACAGAGATTCATAGCGCTGAGTCGCTTTGCACCGACGTTGGTAGCGACCGAGTCAGACAAGTGCCACAGATTTGAGAGTGGACTGCGGAGTGAAATTCGGTCAGCAGTTACGTCTATGGACCACACTTCGTTGAGGACTTTGGCTGATGCTGCAGCTCGAGTAGAGTTGAGTTTGGGTTTCCCAATGCCACAGCAGTACAGTGGGTACATGACACGTCGAGATCACTGGACTGCCAGATCCTCTAGTCAGGGACCATCAAAAAGAGGCAGTCATAGTTCTGGATCTTCTGGGAGATCTAGTACAGGCAGTGGCGGAGCTGGTCAGACACGAAAATCTTTTGCACAGTCTCGGGGTGCCTCAGTGCAGTTCAACAGGAGACAGGGTGGCAGATCTAGTGGCTTCAGTGATTCCATTTGTTATTTATGTGGGGAGACTGGTCACATCAAGAGATTCTGTCCACAACGACGTCCGGGCAGTAGTTCCTTTAGTCGTGGTGCGACTGATCCTAGCCCGAGTGCAGGACAGATGTATGATACTGCAGCTGAGAGGCAGACCTATTTCGGTGGGGCTGGTAGAGCTAGTGGGACCAGCAGTGCTAGAGGCAGGTATGGGGATCGTGGTCGATCTTCAGGTACACCAGCTCGAGTGTTTGCCATGACGCAACAGGAAGCTCGAGTAGCACCGGATGTGGTCACGGGTACGTTATCTATTTTTAACCGCAATGCTTGTGTTTTATTAGATCCGGGAGCAACTCATTCTTTTATTTCACGGGGTTTTGCATTGTTTGCGGATAGAGAATTGTCTCCAATTGGTTGGGACATAGGTATTAGTACTCCTACCGGAGATATGTTAGTGGCGAACCTAGTGATTCGCAGTTGTCCGGTGATGGTTGAAGGCCATGGTTTGGAGGTAGATTTAATCCCCTTAGATATCTTTGAGTTTGATGTGATTCTGGGGATGGATTGGTTGTCCATGCACCATGCCTCCATAGACTGTTATAATAAGACAGTAGTTTTTCGGAGTCCAGGATTCCCTGAACTTACATTTCGGGGAGATCGTAGGGTATTACCCTATGGAGCGATATCAGCGTTAACAGCTGAGAGATTGTTGAGAAAAGGTTGTGAGGGTTACTTGGCTCATGTGATAGATGCTCGGAATACTTCGATGAGAGTGGAGGATATTCCTGTGGTGAGTGAGTTCTCTGATGTGTTTCCAGATGATCTTCCAGGATTACCACCACACCGTGAGATTGAGTTCACAATCGAGCTTTTGCCAGGTACTCAACCTATCTCACAGGCATCGTACAGGATGGCACCGGCAGAATTGCGAGAGTTAAAGACTCAATTGCAGGACTTGGTGAATATGGGATTTATTCGCCCAAGTGTTTCACCATGGGGTGCACCGGTACTATTTGTGAGGAAACAATGATGGTGGTCTGAGATTGTGTATCGACTACCGGCAGTTAAATAAAGTGACGGTGCGAAATAAGTATCCTTTGCCAAGGATTGACGATTTATTTGATCAACTGAAAAGGGCAAAGTATTTTTCAAAAATTGACCTTCGATCCGGGTACCATCAGTTGAGAATCCGGGAAGAGGATGTTCAGAAAACAGCTTTCAGGACTCGGTATGGTCATTACGAGTTCCTGGTGATGCCCTTCGGGTTGACTAATGCCCCGGCATCGTTTATGGATTTGATGAACAGAGTGTTCCAAAAGTATTTGGATCGATTTGTAATTGTGTTCATCGACGATATCTTGGTGTATTCAAGGAGTGCCAAGGCACATGAGAAGCACTTGAGGTTGGTGCTGAATATGCTTAGGAAAAAGCATTTGTTTGCCAAGTTCAGTAAATGCCAGTTTTGGTTGACCGAAGTTGGATTCTTGGGTCATGTGATTTCGGCTGAGGGTATCACCGTAGATCTCCAAAAAGTGGAGGCAGTGGCAAACTGGGAGCAACCAAGGACAGTGACAGAGATGAGGAGTTTTCTGGGTTTGGCAGGATATTATCGGCGGTTCGTAGAAGGATTTTCTACGATAGCAGGCCCATTGACACGGTTGACTAAGAAAGGAGTCAAGTTTGACTGGGATGCTGATTGTGAGCAGAGCTTCCAGGAGCTAAAGAGAAGATTGACTTCTGCTCCAGTATTAACCCTTCCAGATGGTAACGGGGGTTTTGAGGTATATAGTGATGCATCATTGCGGGGTATTGGCTGTGTGCTGATGCAGCATGGGAAAGTGATAGCATATGCTTCCAGACAACTTAAAACCCATGAGAGGAATTACCCCACACATGATTTGGAGTTGGCTGCAGTAGTGCATGCACTGAAAATATGGAGACATTATTGGTATGGGGAGACGTGTCGGATCTTCACCGACCATCAGAGTTTAAAGTACTTGTTCACCCAGAAGGACCTGAATTTGAGGCAGAGAAGGTGGCTTGAGCTAATAAATGATTATGATTGTACTATTGAGTACCACCCAGGAAAAGCCAATATTGTGGCAGATGCCTTGAGTAGGAAATCTATGGGTTCTTTGGCCCATTTGCATACAGTCTACTTACCGTTATTGGTAGAGTTCCGTAGAGCAGGGATTGTACTGGACATGGATAGCCAGGGGGCTTTGTTGGCTAGTTTCCATGTGAGGCCTGTTATGATTGATCGGATTACTGAGGCTCAACTCCAGGATCCTACATTGTGCATTATCAGGATGGAGTTAGAGGCTGGAAACAGGCAGGACTATGCGGTTAGGGATGATGGAGCATTGGTTAAGGATGGACGGTTGTGCGTACCGAATGAGCTGGAGCTAAAAAAAGGAAATTCTTAATGAGGCTCATAGTTCGGCTTACGCTATGCATCCAGGAGGTACCAAGATGTATCATACCCTAAGGAAACACTATTGGTGGACTGGGATGAAAAGAGAAATTGCTGAGTTTGTGAGTAGATGTTTGACATGTCAGCAAGTGAAAGCGGAGAGACAGAAACCTTATGGGACACTGCAACCATTACCTATTCCGGAATGGAAGTGGGATCACATTACAATGGACTTTGTGTATAAACTTCCAAGGACACGGAAAGGACATGATGGGATATGGGTAATTGTGGATAGACTTACGAAGTCTGCACATTTCTTGCCAGTGCGAGAAGATTTTCGGATGAGTCGGTATGCCAAATTGTTCATGGATGAGATCATACGGCTGCATGGAACTCCAGAGTCTATTGTTTCGGACAGAGATCCGAGATTTACCTCCAGGTTTTGGCGGAGTTTGCAGAAGGATTTTGGCACCACATTGCATTTCAGTACAGCCTTTCATCCTCAGACGGATGGTCAGTCTGAGAGAACAATCCAGGTTTTGGAGGATATGATGAGGGCTTGTGTACTACAGTTTAAAGGGAACTGGGATTCACACTTGTCTCTGATGGAATTTGCATATAATAACAGTTACCAGTCGAGTATCGGGATGTCACCTTTCGAGGCACTGTATGGGAGGCAGTGCAGAACACCTTTGTGTTGGAGTGAAATAGGTGAAAGAAGACTGTTAACACCCGACTTGGTGGATTTGACTGAGGAAAAGATTAGAATCATCAGAGAAAGGTTGAAGATAGCTCAGGATCGCCAGAAGAGCTATGCAGACCATCGAACCAGAGACCTTGAGTTTGAGGTTGGTGATTGGGTGTTCTTGAAACTATCTCCATGGAAGGGAGTGGTACGTTTTGGTAGACGGGGAAAACTAAGTCCTCGCTACATTGGTCCATATGAGATTTTGGAGAGGATAGGACCAGTGGCATATCGTATTTCTTTACCCTCGGAATTATCCAGAGTTCATAATGTCTTTCATGTATCTTTGCTCCGGAAATATCTGTTTGATGAGTCTCATGTGTTGGAAGAGCAACCACTTGAGCTGAAAGACGATTTGACATTTGAGGAGCAACCAGTGCAAATTCTGGATTGGAAGGAAAAGGTACTTCGCAGAAAGACTATTCCTCTAGTTAAAGTGTTGTGGAGGAATCATAACGTGGAGGAAGCCACGTGGGAAACTGAGGAACTAATGCGGGCACAGTATCCTCATTTATTTCATGATTAGGATTGAATTTCGGGGACGAAATTTCTTAAGGGGGGTAGATTGTAACAACCCGGACTTTTCATAATTGATTTTATGCAATTATTTTTATTAAATGACGATTTTACCCTTGATAGGTAAAGGGCTTGGAAATCAAGTTTTGTTTTGAGACACTTTTGGTGGTGTTTCGGGTACCGTTGCGTAGGTCTCGAACTCACGAGTTCGTAGACAGGCGGCACGCAAGAAACGGAGTTCGTATACAGAAGTTGTGGGTCTAGATGTGTAAGGGCATTTTGGTAATTTGCCATGGAGGGGATATATTTTAACCTCAATTATTGTACACTTCATTTATTCTTCATTTCATCTTCATTCATCCTTATCATCTCACTCACTCACTCTGTGAAAAACAGAACACAAACACACCCAATACATTGAACCCGAAACCGAAGAAAAACCAAAAGAGAAACCTAAAGTCAACGTTGGATTCAAGGCTTTAACTTCCCATTTGGATCAACTAATCGTATTCTACTCTTTCCCACGATCACAACCGTACCAACCATCGAAGGAGAGGACCACGGTGGAAGCCGAGCCGAGTAAAGGAAGTTTCGGATCTTTGGATCGATTTTCCGGCTTATACAGGTACGTGTTTGATGTTTTGAGGTTATATTTGGATTCCTGGGTTTGAGTAGATAGATTTAGACGTAAAATTTGTGTAAAACGGTTGAGTTTTGAGGAAGTTGTAAAGCTTGGAATTTCGGTCGGAAATGGCGGATTCCGGCGAACCAGACGGCGGCGGAGGTGGCGGTTCGGTCATCTTCTCCGGCCAACTTCCGGCGACGGCGACGACAGTCCGGTCGTCTTCTCCGGCGAGTCACCGGTGACCGGTCGGGTCGAGTTGAACCGATCGAGTTGAGTGAACCGGTCGGGTCGAGTTGGACCGGGTCAGGTTGAGCCGAACCGGGTTGGACCGATTCAGGAACGTGAACAGTGTAGCAGGCGCGTGACCGGCGCGTAAGGGCGCGTGTGCCGACCTTCCGGCGGCGCGTGGCGGCGCGTGGCGGCGCGTGGCGGCGCGTGGGGTCGAGGCTGACGTCACGGCGGCGCGTGGTAACTAGTTTCGGACGTTCTGAATCTGTTGGTACAGGTTTCAGGTTGATCGGACATCGTTTAGAGGTCGTTTTAAGTGTCCGAAGTTGCTGTGATTTTAGGAACAGCAAGGGTAGACTTCCCGAGGTTTAGGAAGTTGTTATATACGAGTCTTATTACTAGCCGGTAATCCCGATTGTTGTTTTTGACAGGCGATATCGTTCCGGGAACCTCAGAGGAACGAGCGAGACGGGATTGAGCTAGCTTGAACAGGTTTGTGAGTGGAGTTTGTTTTATAAACTGAATTGCATGCATCAAAATATCTTTGTTAAATACGGTTATGTATTGTGGCATTGAATTTCTGAATGTTGGAAATGATTTCTAGACACATATTTTCCACTATTTCAGTTAAAGTACGATTTGAGAAATATCATGGTTTGGACTCGATTTTGATAACGTTTTGACGTAGAAATTATTGAGTCAATGAATTGGGGTTTGACCTTGTTGTATGTGGTTATCGGATTTTGTCATAATTGAGGGAGGCCAGGACTCGGGATGAGGATCCGTTATTAACGGTGAACCCGATGAACCTCCAAGATAAACATTGAATTTAGGGAGGCCAGGACTCGGGATGAGGATCCGTTATTAGCGGTGAACCCGATGAACCTCCACGATAAACTTTGATTTGAGGGAGGCCAGGACTCGGGATGAGGATCCGTTATTAGCGGTGAACCCGATGAACCTCCAAGATAAAGATATGATATGCTAGTCGAGAGATAGGCCGACTGATGCAAGATAAAGATATGATATGCTAGTCGAGAGATAGGCCGACTGATGCAATATAATGATATGATATGCTAGTCGAGAGATAGGCCGACTAATCCAATATAATGATATGATATGCTAGTCGAGAGATAGGCCGACTGATGCAATATAATGATATGATATGCTAGTCGAGAGATAGGCCGACTAATCCAATATAATGATATGATATGCTAGTCGAGAGATAGGCCGACTAATCCAATAAAATGATATGATATGCTAGTCGAGAGATAGGCCGACTGATGTGATAGCATAGTACAGAGAGTTGTGATACAATACTAGCACACCCCAAGGGATACCCTGGTGGCTAGTGGATGTGTCGGGAACAGTGGATTTGAGATATTATGTGGCTAGGTTGAATTAAATGATTTTGAATTCCTTTGAGGATGATTTTCAAACCAGATTGTGGATCACAATGTGTTTTCCTTATATGGATTTTGTGTGAGTCCTACTGAGTGGTTTTAAAGAGAAAATGAAATGCCGGTGATTTAAAGATGATGTTTTTATAACATGAATTGTTTATGTGATGCATGCATGGTTTTATAAATGGAGGGGGAAAAAGGTAATATTCCTTGGAAAGCGTTTTATAAACGATTATTTTTGTCCACTCACAACTTTTGTGTTTAAACCCCCTTCAGGCCGTAGAATTGACGAGGACAGTATCTCGAGGCAGAGGCATTAGCACTTCCGCTACGCTGTGTAGTTGTACTTGAGTAGGATATCTATTTTGTACATTGATCCTACTTAGACGCTCTGATATTCTTGTATTTGGTTGGTATTTACTTACGGGAATTTTAAGTGCTTAAATCCCTTGTCTGACAAGAGAAATTATTTATTGTTATTATCATATGCTAAGGATTGAAGGGTATTTGGGAACCTTTCCTTAGGTTGTCAGACGGGATCAGGGTTCTTCCCGGGTTTCGAGGGGAAATTCGGGACGGGTCCTGACACTAGGTGTGCGATCTGCAAAAATTTAAACCTAGTGCTCTGATACCAAGTTGACAGGACCCTTCCCGAATTTCCCCTCGAAACTCGGGAAAAACCCTACTCTCGTCTAACAACCTAATAAAATTCCCAAAACACCCTTAAGGCCTTCCAAAATTATGAGAATTCTACCAAAAATTCGGCAGAATCTCCCCTTACGGACTTGTTTAACCGTCTTCCACCTGTCAGACAAGGGATCAGATAACACTCCAAATTCCAACATACCTTTCCCCCCTCCACGAATAAAACAATGCATGCATGAAATTCTTTTTCAACAAAACCATAAGGATAACCCGAAAACATACCGGAAAATCCATTATATTGGTAAAACACCCGTGGGATCCACGAAAAACCGTATAATGAAAACATCCAGTGATCCACAACCCTGTTTGGAAAATTCTCCTCAAAGGAGTTTACAAATCATATGAAACCAGCATGGACACAAAATGTATATCAAAACATTTTCCACTGCTCCCGAATAAAAATTCCGAGCCGTAGCTCAATACCCTCCACACACCCGATATACCTCGAGCTGTGCAGAACCCTGACTACGCTTAGACAACCTTAATGACCTAGTGGAGAAAATACCCCTCAACACCAGCATCGGAGAACCCTAAAAAATCTGACGGAGAAAAATCCCTCGTCGCCAGTCGGAGCAAACCGTGATCCTCGGGGACAGTAAGTCAGTGAAAACCAAAATCCACATTTTGAAATCCTTGTTTCCTAGCCTAAGCCAAATTCATTGAAAACCGGGTCTATGCCCAAATCCAAGTAAATCACAAATCTGGGTCTACACCCAAAACTATGGACTCAAAATCTATCAAGTCAAAACCATTTAATAACAGAGTCCATAAAACCAGGCCATAGCCCAAAACATTATTTCCACTGTAATATTGAAAACTCGTGTCCAGTCATCATTTAATAGCACAATTTCTAAATTCCAGAAATGTACCAAAAATAATATATAATAATATTTAATTCAAATATACCTTTATGCATGTATTATAATTTATAAACCAAAGTCCACTCACCGATAGCTCAATCCCGAATCGTACGCTCCTCTGAAGTTCCCGGAGCAGTATCGCCTGTCGAAAATAACAATCGGGATTACTAATGATCATTAATTACCCAACATTAAAGCTCCCTAAACCCCAGGAAGTCCGCTTGAGTTACACTAAAACGTAGCCACTTCGGACACCCAAAACTACCCCTAAACGATGTCTGATTGACCCGAAACTTGTACCAACAGGTCCGGAAAGTCGAAACCTTGTCGATACGCATCGTCGTGACCCAAGAACCGGTCCCACGCGCCGCCATGCACCGACAAAAGATTGGCCATTCAACCACGCTCCCGCACATTGTCACACGCGCCTGCTGATTCAGCCGTCCGGTGGCGTCCACGTGGTTCCACTTGGCATGCCACTTTAGCACCGTCGACCGACTCAGCCGCCGGAGTCTCGCCGGAGACTCGCGGAGAAGACGACTGTTGGTAAAACTAAAGAGCAAGAAATATGCAATTCAATTCTAACAGTTATAAAATCCTTGCAAGTGCACAAATCGATAAGAATAGTAAAGTAGCACAGCAAGAGTCGATCCCTCGAGGACTTGTATCAACGTTATGACCACTTTAGTTCAGATTTATTAACTTAGTGAAAACACACACACACACACACACACACGCAGGGGGGTTTATGATGTGAGAACTGAAATTTAAAGACAAGTAAAATAAAATGCAGAAAATAACAATGCAAGAATTAACGGTTGATTGATTATTAACTAAGGCGAATTAAGGCTTACTATCCACTCTAACCAATTATAGCTCTTAACCAGATTTCCTTGACCTAATTACTATGCATTTTCTGAATTAGGTGCCCGTGCCTAGGACTTGGCGTTGGTTCACTAGACACATCTTATTCCCTCTTACTTAGCATGTTCTAAACAGGGCATATGCCTAGAACGTCTATCACCTACCTTTTAAGATGATGCATGAAGTTCAAAGAGAATTTAATGACACCACATTAGCCTAGAAAAGTGACATGCAATCCTAGGTCGTTATGAGTTAAGATTACAAGTAAGAATACTTTCGATGCTCCTAATCACAAGATGATTTGACGGTCACTCAAGCAATTACATCTATAATTATATGCAAACAATGTAGCTAATCTTATAGGCATAAATTAAGGTCATTAAGCAAAGTAATCCAACTTATTCAGCATGCATAGCAATCATAATCAAGAGCCAGAAATCCAATCAACAAGCTAACATGGCTAGGGCTTCAAGCAGCCCTAATCCTAACGACTACTCACACATAACTGAAATTGAAACAAATATAATTGAATTCATAAGTAAATTGCAATAATGAAAATAAGGGTACAGAAGATATTGTGAAGAACAGGTGCAGCAGAAGACACGGCAGAGCCTTCTTCTCCAAGCTCCACGTCCAACACAGTCGACTTCGGGAAGAACCAAGCTTTAATGTAAAACTCTAAAAAACCAAAATACTATCTGCGGCTAAGGTGTCTCTGTATCTCCCAAAAACGCCTCTAGCTAATTCTCTCATCTTTTTGCCTGATTCTCCTTTTTATAGACAAAGGGAAAACCTTGTTCTATAAGGATTGGTAAAACATTATTCTATAAGGATTGGTAAAACCATGTCCTATAAGGATAGGGAAAGTTATTGTACTTTTAATTAATTACAAAGTCCTTAAATCTATTAGAACCAAATGTTGTCAGGCTTGGCGCAAATGTTGTCAGGCTTAGCGCAAAGGGAGAACCTCTGATCTACTGCTGGCGGAACAGGGACCCCGGCTTAGGCGCACATCTAGGCTCGGATGGGAGTTCTTGGGACATGTCCTGGACCTGCCTTGGCACGACCTTGGCACTTCTAGGACTTGACCTTGATGTCATGAAACACAGGTTTGAGACCCGGAGGGCCTGATATGAGTTACTTGGCCAGTGTCCCAAAATAGGCGCACTGGCGCACTTAGGACCCCGTTCAGGACTTGATATTGAAATGAGGACATCTGCTTCATCTGGACTCCGATTTGAGTCATTCTTTTTGCGTTCTTTCCAGATTTTTCCTATATTTCTAACTCTGCACAAGTCTCACAAGATTGATCATTTTCTACTATTGATGGCATGAAATCATTCAAAAGACATGTAAGAGAGGCATATAAAGACATCAAAATGATGCATAAATAACGACTGATCAAATACCCCCAAACCTATCTTTTGCTAGTCCCTGAGCAAAACAAATGCTAACAAAATGAAAAGACTCGATTTTAGTTAAGATAGAACATTTAAACCCCTAGGTTCACCTAGTAGGAGGAGTTTTGTCTCCTGAGGGTTATAACAACACGATACCCACAAACGTTTTAGTTAAACAAAAAGATGCTAGAGATAGTACTCTTAACAAGCTAATAAGAATTAAAGTAAGTAAACATGCTTTGCAGAACTAAAAGGAATGCCAAAGCTATGAGTGTCATGTGAAGGTGTACGTGTATAAATGCCAATATTTTCAGGTGATCAAGTTTGAAAACAACTTCATCTAAGTGCCCTAGAAAGATTTCGCCTCGACTCTAATCCTCACTAGGCAACTCTCAATTAGCACAAGAATCCTAGGCTTACACTCTTTTCAAGCATATGTGATGAGTTTATGTTATGAAATTCGAATTTAATCACATATGAGTAACAATGAAGAATAGCACTTTATGGAAATAAAGATCTCATGAAAGGAATTGAGCTTTAAGAACATAGATACGTACCTTAATCCTCAGCATGATTGTCCATAAGATCAGTTAGGTCTTCCTTTTTAGGTTGTAATGGGGCTAAGCTTTGGGGTTTAGCAAGCAAGGATGGGATTCAAAGAACCTAAGCTGTACCAAGGCATGAGAAGTCATGACTTGAACTTGGAATTTCTGAACTGAATCCTTTCTTAAGGTCCACGGCATTATGCTTTCTTGATGACTTATTTTGTGGCTCTTGTTGCTTATTTTGAGGCTCTTGGCTCACTTGGCTCAATTCACTTTGTTTTTCACTTTTTCTCAATTTTTCTTTCTTTCTTTTGATTTGAACGTTTTTTTTTTTCTGTTCTTTCTTTTCAATTGAATTGAACCAAGTTCATGCGATGATTTCCTCAAACTTTCGTGTACCTTTCAACTTGTAAAGCTTTTCTTTACTTTTGAACTTTCAATTGACGCCAATGTCCTTTGAATTGGGCAGCATCTGCTTTCACCTCTCATTCTCACCATGAACCTCATTTACGGCAACTTTAGCACAAACTGAGGTTATAGGGTATGGCTGTGATGAATGGCTAAGTATTTTGGGTTAGGTTATACTTTGGGTGATGAAAGAAAAGGTTGAGTGTGTTGGCTTCAAAATTGGCTTAGGGAGCATGCAATTGGGTAGGATAAGGCCTTTAGAGGTTAAAGCATACATAGCCTACATCACTTCTTATGGCAAAGCATACATTAAATCAAGAGTATCTATATGATGTTAGTTCTTTAAAATTCAATGCAAATATGATGTAATGAGATCAACAATTAAGAACAACAGCGATGAGTGTTTAAGAGTAGAAACATGTATATCCCTCAGAAAGAATGGCAATTAGGCTCAAAGATCTCACAGGGAAGTCTCCACTAATTTTTTAAGGTTCACTCAAATTCAATTATTTCGTTCACTTAATCACTTAAAACATGGCATTGTGAAGTGCAAATTAGGAACTACTTGACCATGGCATGACTCTTAGTAAAGCAAAGATAGTTAACTTAGCATATACATTCCTATTAACAAGTTATCATACTAATCACAAGTAGAAATTTAAATGTCCTGGCCGTGTATCACCCCCAAACCTACTTGTTTCTATATGAAAAATTTTAAATCCACACCCCCAAACCTAAACTGAACATTGTCCTCAATGTGATAAGCAGTAAGAATGACAATAGTAGAAGGGTTTGAGAGATATAACGGGCAGAAACAGAAAAGGAAGTGAGAAATACAAACCAGGGCTAGGCTACCTCCTAGGAGCGCTTTATTTAACGTCTAGGCAAAACAGGGTTGTCATTCTAGGAGCTGGGCGCATGCGGAGTTGCAGGGTTGACTGCGCTTGGATTAGAGAGGTCCTTGAAGTAGTGTTTGAGGCGGTGGCCATTTACCTTGAACGGATCCTGCCGTTCCGGGTGCTGGATTTCAACTGCACCATGAGGAAAAACGTTAGTAATAATAAATGGTCCAGTCCATCTTGAACGCAACTTACCTGGCATTAGTTTGAGCCGGGAGTCAAAGAGGAGGACTTCCTGTCCGATGTGAAAGTCCTTGGGCTGAATGCGCTTGTCGTGGAAAGCTTTGGTCTTTTCCTTGTAAATACGAGCACTGTCGAAGGCCTCGTTTCGTAACTCCTCTAATTCACTTAGCTGAAGCTTCCTATGTATTCCAGCATCATCGAAGTTCAGGTTCATCTGCTTAATAGCCCAGAATGCTTTATGCTCCAATTCCACTGGTAGGTGGCAGCCTTTTCCAAAAACAAGCCGGAAGGGAGACATGCCAATCGGGGTCTTGTATGCGGTCCGATAGGCCCACAGCGCATCATTCAATTTGCTGGACCAATCTTTGCGGTTAGGATTTACCATTTTTTCCAATATGGCCTTTACTTCCTGATTGGACACTTCCGCTTGGCCACTCATTTGAGGGTGATACGGTGTTGAGACCTTGTGGGTGACGCCATACTTCTTGATTAGGGCTGCAAACGAATGATTGCAGAAGTGTGCCCCCCCATCACTGATGATTGCCCTAGGTGCGCCGAATCTGGCTAAGATGTGACTCTGTAAAAAACGCACCACTACTTTAGCGTCGTTAGTTTTGGTGGGAATTGCTTCCACCCATTTGGAGACATAATCAACTGCAAGCAGAATATAAAAATTGCCAAAGGAATTCGGAAAAGGCCCCATAAAATTAATGCCCCATACGTCGAAGATTTCGACCACAAGAATAGGGTGTAATGGCATTTGATTTTGAGGGCCGATGTTACCTAGGCGTTGGCAGCGGTCATAGGTGAGTATAAATTCGTGTGCATCCTTGAAAAGTGTGGGCCAGTAGAGTCCACTTTGTAGTACCTTGAGGGCTGTCTTCTTAGCTCCAAAATGGCTGCCACATGCCAAGCTATGGAAAAATGTCAAGACGGATTTCATCTCATCTTCGGGGATGCATCGCCGAATGATTTGGTCTGGACAATGCTTCCATAGGTACAGCTCATCCCATATGAAGTACTTAGCTTGTTTAGCCAGTTTGTCCTTTTGGTACCTGTTTAAAGATGAAGGAATTTGCTTAGTGACAAGGTAATTAATGAGATCGGCATACCATGGATCAATAGCTTGGATTGCGAAGAACTGTTCGTCAGGAAAGGTCTCGAGGAGGGGCAACTGATCGGCCTCTTCATTGGAACTGTGAAGCAATCGGCTCATATGGTCAGCGACCACGTTTTCACTGCCCTTCTTGTCTCTGATTTCAAGGTCGAATTCCTAGAGCAGTAGCATCCAACGTAGCAACCTTGGCTTGGCGTCCTTTTTAGTTAGCAAATACTTCAAGGCAGCATGATCCGTGTATACTATGACCTTGGTTTGAATTAGATATGAGCGGAACTTCTCTAGGGCAAAGATAACAGCAAGGAGCTCCTTCTCGGTGGTGGAGTAGTTCAGCTGGGCATCATTCAGGGTTCAACTTGCGTAGTAAATGACATGAGGGAGCTTGTCAACACGCTGTCCCAAAACTGCTCCTATGGCGAAGTCCGAGGCATCACACATTAGTTCGAATGGTAAGTCTCAATTCGGTGGCATGATGATGGGTGATGCCGTGAGCTTTGCCTTGAGTGTGTTGAATGCCTCACGGCATCCCTTAGTGAACTCAAATGTGGCGTCCTTGGCTAGAAGATCACACAAAGGTCTTGTGATTTTCGAGAAATCTTTGATGAATCTGCGGTAAAAGCCAGCATGCCCTAAGAACGATCGAACCTCTTTAACTGTAGTGGGGTACGGCAACCTCTCTACTATGTCTAACTTTGCTTTGTCCACTTCTATGCCTCGGCTAGAGATCACATGAACCAAGACAATTCCCTGTTGTACCATGAAATGGCACTTTTCCCAGTTCAACACTAAGTTGCTTTCTCTGCACCGTTCCAGTACTCGGGTTAGGTTAACTAAGCACAGTTCGAATGAATGTCCAAACACCGAGAAGTCGTCCATGAATACTTCAATTATATCTTCCACCATATCGGAGAAGATGCTCATCATGCAACACTGAAAGGTTGTTGGGGCATTGCACAATCCAAACGACATTCTTCTGTATGCAAAAGTGCCATATGGGCATGTGAATGTTGTTTTTTCTTGATCTTCGGGTGCAATAGCAATCTGATTGTATCCTGAGTAGCCGTCCAAGAAGCAATAGTGGGAGTGTCCAGCCAGGCGCTTGAGCATTTGATCAATGAAGGGAAAAGGAAAGTGGTCCTTGCGTGTGGTTATATTTAGCTTTCGATAGTCAATGCACACTCTCCATCCTGTTTGAATCCGTTGAGGTACAAGCTCATCCTGTTCGTTTTTAACCACTGTGATCCCACTTTCCTTTGGCACGACCTGGACTGGGCTCACCCACTTGAAGTCACTAATTGGATAGATGATTCCAACGTCCAGAAGCTTTAGGACTTCTTTCTTCACGACCTCCTTCATAGGTGGATGCAATCGCCTCTGCGCCTCCCGTGATGGTTTGGAGTCTTCCTCCAGCAGTATCCGATGCATGCATTTTGCGGGACTTATGCCTTTGATGTCAGCTATTGTCCATCCAATTGACGTTTGATTGACCTTAAGGACGTGAACCAATGCATTTTCCTTTTTCGTACTTAGGGTAGAAGCAATGATGACTGGAAGGGTTTGATTGTCGCCCAAATATGCATACTTTAAGTGCTCGGGCAAGGGCTTCACCTCTAGTTCAGGAGCCTTTATGATGGACGACAGGGTTTTCTGACTTGTGAGTGGTAACGCTTCGAAGGGAGGCCTGTGGAATGGGAGGGCTGGCATGAAGTCAAGGGCTCGTACCTCTTCGATCACGCTATCTGTAAGTGAATCCACAGTGTGTGGGTTACTAGTAACGGCCTTCTCAAGTTCATCCACCATGCAAGACTGAGCAATTGTCTCCCGTAGCAATAAGTCCATTGTGTTTAACGGAAAATCTACAATAGGCTCGGCAGGGTACTGGATGGTGTCATGGATGGAGAATGTCCAAAGCTGGTCCAGGACCTTGATGGAGACCTGGCCCTTTCTGACATCGATGAGGCACTCGGCTGTGGCCAGTAAGGGCCTTCCGAAGATGAGGGGAGGTTCCTCACTTTTGTCAATTATGTCCATTCTTAGTACGTAGAAGTCTGTAGGGATGCATGTATCTCCGATTTGTACCAGTACGTCCTCAAGAATCCCCATTAGGTTGGTTATAGAAGCGTTAGCCAATCTGACACATATGTGCGTGGGTTTGAGTGCGCCTAGGTTGAGTGACCTGTAAATGTGGAATGGCATGATGTTCACTGATGCTCCCGTGTCGCAAAGGCAATGTTCGAATCTTTTTGACTAAATGACACATGGAAGGGATGGCAGCCCAGGATCATTGGCCTTAAGGGGCATGCGCAAAAGGGCAGCCGAGCAGGCCTTAGGGATGTCAATGGTGTCCGTGGAGCTAAAACCACGCTTTCCTGCAACTAAGTCCTTGATCAGCTTTGCAAAGATAGGCATATGCTTGACAATTTTATGGAAAGGTAGTGTGATCTGAAGCTTCTGCAACATGTTGATGATCTCTTCCTCAAAGTCCTCCCTTTGCTTATTCCTATTTTGGAACCTGCGAGGAAATGGATAATCAATATTATTAGCTCACTCAAAAGTGACTTTTTTAGAATTGGAATTATGAGGTTTAGAGTTAGAAGTATTCGAGTGCTGCGACTTGGGCTTAGGAGCAGGTTGCATGCCAGCCGTGGCTGAAGTAAGCGCAGTGTCAGGTCCTCCTTGCGGTAGGGCACTTGGTGACTCGTCGGGCCGGTTCTGCACCAGAGGTGTTGGTCGTGGCATGTTTTGCGGCGCTCCCTGGTCGGTGATCCTTGGCAGAGTAGGTTGAGGCTCGGTTTCAGGTCCTGCGAGGGTAGCATATGTGGGGTCTTGAAGTGGTGTTTCCCTCTCTAGCGTGATGGCATTAGCCGTAGGATTCTGAAATCCTTTCGGATTTACCAGGACTTGACTAGGTAGCTTGCCCTGCTCTCGCTGATTTAGTTGGTTCGCCACCTGTCCCATTTGACGCTCCAAGTTTGCAATTGCCTTTTTCATGTCTCCCGTTTGACTCTGGCTATCGTGCATGAATTTTATGAATTGAGCATGCTGTTGAGTCAGGATATGGAGGGAGTCCTCAAGAGACTTGCTTCCGCCATTCTGATTTGAGGAAGGACTGTGATGGTTTCCCTGAGGGCCTGCGGCTTGCTGCTCAAATCTAGGAGGTGGCAAGGGATTTGCGGCTGCTTGATTGTTGTTTCAACGGAAATTTGGATGATTTTTCCACACCGGATTGTAAGTGTTGGAATATGGGTCATTCCGGGGTAGAGAATTTCTTTTGAACCCTCCAGCAAAGTTGGTATCTTCCACAACCGGGCAGTCCTGGGATTTGTGGCCCTGAATTGAACATACCTCGCAGATGTGAACTTCTTTGGCTTTCTCGCTACACAACTATTTCACCATTGCCGTGAGCTGAGCAATGGCGTCATCTTTGTATTTGGCGGATGCATCACTGTAGCTCTAGAGGAGGGACCCCTGTAGCTGAACTGTTTTTCCCTTTGAGCAATGTTCTAAAAGGCGGTCCTTGCTTCCTCGGCTGTGCCTTCTAGAATCCCTTGGGATTGAGAGTCCACCATTGTCCGATCGCTAGTCTTCAAGCCTCCATAGAAGTATAGCATAAGATGATGGGCATCAATATGGTGGTGGGGGCACGCCCGTAGCATCTGATTGAACCGCTCCCAAAACTCGTAGAAAGACTCCTCCATGTCTTGCCTTGGGTTCATGATCTTGGACTTTACCTCATTTGTCTTTTCCACGAGAAAGTACTGTGTTAAGAATTTGGACGTCAAGTCCCTCCAAGAATGAATGGAAGCCGGCGCCAGTGCATGAAACCATGTCTTGGCGCGATCCTTGAGACTGAAGTGAAAGAGCCGCTGGCGGATTTCAAATTCTGTCATACCATTGATGCGCAGTGTTGAACAAACCTCAACAAATTCCTTGATATGAAAGTGCGGGTCCTCGCCAACAAGGCCGTGGAATGTGGTCAGCATGTGAATTGTCCCCGACTTCAATTCGAAGTTTGCCACTGTTGACTCGGGAAAAACAATTGGAAATTGATCCTCTGAGACATGGGGCATGGCAAAATCCTTAAGGCACCATGGGGCTTGCGGTACTAGGCCACGTTCCAGGCCCTGCTCTTCTCTGTGGTCCGCCATCCTCCTTGGGCTTGGTGGCGGGGAGCCGTGGACTGAAGATGCTTGCGATGATGGTCCACTTGATGACCCGTGCACTGAACCTTGGAATGACATACACGGGTACCTAACAAAAAGAAAAACTAAGTTACAAATCTAAACTTGAATGCGCACCGTTGAGGGACAAGTCCCCGGCAACGGCGCCAAAAACTTGTTGGTAAAATTAAAGAGCAAGAAATATGCAATTCAATTCTAACAGTTATAAAATCCTTGCAAGTGCACAAATCGATAAGAATAGTATAGTAGCACAGCAAGAGTCGATCCCTCGAGGACTTGTATCAACGTTATGACCACTTTAGTTCAGATTTATTAACTTAGTGAAAACACACACACACACACATAGAGGGGGGTTTATGATGTGAGAACTGAAATTTAAAGACAAGTAAAATAAAATGCAGAAAATAACAATGCAAGAATTAACGGTTGATTGATTATTAACTAAGGCGAATTAAGGCTTACTATCCACTCTAACCAATTATAGCTCTTAACCAGATTTCCTTGACCTAATTACTATGCATTTTCTGAATTAGGTGCCCGTGCCTAGGACTTGGCGTTGGTTCACTAGACACATCTTATTCCCTCTTACTTAGCATGTTCTAAACAGGGCATATGCCTAGAACGTCTATCACCTACCTTTTAAGATGATGCATGAAGTTCAAAGAGAATTTAATGACACCACATTAGCCTAGAAAAGTGACATGCAATCCTAGGTCGTTATGAGTTAAGATTACAAGTAAGAATACTTTCGATGCTCCTAATCACAAGATGATTTGACGGTCACTCAAGCAATTACATCTATAATTATATGCAAACAATGTAGCTAATCTTATAGGCATAAATTAAGGTCATTAAGCAAAGTAATCCAACTTATTCAGCATGCATAGCAATCATAATCAAGAGCCAGAAATCCAATCAACAAGCTAACATGGCTAGGGCTTCAAGCATCCCTAATCCTAACGACTACTCACACATAACTGAAATTGAAACAAATATAATTGAATTCATAAGTAAATTGCAATAATGAAAATAAGGGTACAGAAGATATTGTGAAGAACAGGTGCAGCAGAAGACACGGCAGAGCCTTCTTCTCCAAGCTCCACGTCCAACACAGTCGACTTCGGGAAGAACCAAGCTTTAATG
Source organism: Oemleria cerasiformis (assembly GCA_037349345.1). Lineage (NCBI taxonomy): Eukaryota > Viridiplantae > Streptophyta > Magnoliopsida > Rosales > Rosaceae > Oemleria > Oemleria cerasiformis. The sequence continues at coordinate 5,762,538 of JAZGTL010000010.1, read as the reverse complement.
TAAAACTCTAAAAAACCAAAATACTATCTGCGGCTAAGGTGTCTCTGTATCTCCCAAAAACGCCTCTAGCTAATTCTCTCATCTTTTTGCCTGATTCTCCTTTTTATAGACAAAGGGAAAACCTTGTTCTATAAGGATTGGTAAAACATTATTCTATAAGGATTGGTAAAACCATGTCCTATAAGGATAGGGAAAGTTATTGTACTTTTAATTAATTACAAAGTCCTTAAATCTATTAGAACCAATCAGAGCACGGCTAGGAGTGTGAATGCAAGCTGGCAAGTGGGAACGCAAGCTGGCCAGACTTGGATTTTGGACTGTCTTCGTAATCAGGATATGAGACTGCGCTTTTGAAGCACATCATGAGTATAGTAGAAGCGCATCTACGTTCAGGCTTGGCGCAAATGTTGTCAAGCTTAGCGCAGAGGGAGAAAACTGTCAAATGTGTCTCTACACAAAATTGACTTCCGAGCCATTTATAAAACCAAGGGTAATTTCGTCCTTTCCCAAATTAGTTTATGAAAATTCACTAATTAATTTTTCGGATCGTTACACCCTGCGAGGTGGGGGCCCGAGGCAGTCGCCTTACCTGGCTACCCTCAGAGCCGACCCTGCCTTTGAAATTCGATTCCACGAGGCATCAACATTAATCTTCACATTGGTTTGCAAGGGGGTAGACCAAAAGAAGGCAGTGGCACTTTGAATCCCAGGTCCGGTCATTGAGGGAGACAGCTAAGGGGCAGGAATAGAACTCCAAATTTTTGAGATAAGAAGCCGGATTGAAATGGAAGCCCTTTGAGGGTCTAGCTTCTTGCCTTCCATCACCTTAACACAACGATTCTTCCAAATAATCCAGCAGGTGACTGCAACATTCAGAAAAAAACTAATCTTTGCAAATTCCCAAAGTCATTGCCATTTGAACAACACCGACAAGCCAAACGTCGTGGGTCAAGATGCTTTGGGCATTCGCCCTATACCCCAGATCACCCGTAAACCATAATGTTTGGACCCAAGGACACAAAAAAAAGCCTGTGTTCAACCGATTCTGGAACTACACATCATATAGGGCATATAGGATCCTGACGGAGATGATGCCGAAAAAGAAGGCCCTTAGTTGGAATAATGTTAGAAACAGCTCGCCAAAGGAAGTTCTTAATTTTAGGGATTGCCCTTGAGTACCAAATCAGCTTCCAGACATCCTCCTCAATGGAATGGGAAGAGGACGTACGAGATATTGAAATTTTTCGGTTGGAGAGAGCCAGATAAAGGTACCCGGACTTAACAGAGAATTCTCCATTCTTAGTATGTGGCCATATCATTATGTCATCATCAGTTTGGTTACCAATTGGCAGGGCAGCAATAACATCTAAATCACTCTCAGGCAGCGCAGAACTTTTGCTGTTGAGATTCCATTCTCTGGTTTCAGAATTAATTAGAGTTTCCACTCTCTCAGCTAGATTTATGGTCTGATTTCCAAGAGGATGGAGAATTGCCCCAGATGCAAAATGAATCCATTTATCCCTCCAAATACTTACATATTTCCCATTGAGAATCTGCCAATATGCTCCCCTACATATAAGATCACGTCCCTCCAAGAGGCCTTTCACTCCCTTAAGCTTTGAAAGTCTACAAAAACCTATGAGCTGGGTCTCAAATTTGACATGAACAAAGCCTATGATCGTGTCGAGTGGGACTTTCTGGAAAGAGTTCTTCTCAAGATGGGCTTTGATTGTTTCTGGGTCAAATTGGTAATGGACTGTGTATCCTCTATTGAACTGGCTGTTATTGTGAACGGGACGCCAGGAAGCCGGTTTAAACCTTCCTGCGGCATCAGACAGGTGACCCAATTTCACCATATCTTTTTATCATCATCAGTGATGTACTTTTCGGCATGATGAATCAAGCGGTGGAACGTGGTCTTTTGCAGGGAATGAAATTTGGTAACTATGGGCCTTCTCTGTCGCATCTCTTATTTGCAGACGACTCTCTGTTCTTTTTGAAGGCATCTGAGGTAAATTGTGATGCTTTTTGGCGTATTCTGGACCTATATTGCAGAGCTGCTGGCCAATCAATAAACCTAGACAAATCAAGTTTATTTTTCTGTCCAAATACCCCTGCTACAATCCGGGTGAGACTGGCTCAAATTATTGGCGTAGCTTAAACGGAGGCTCCTGGGAAGTACTTGGGGCTGCCAACGGTTTGCGGAAAGTAAAAAAAAGAGGCTATGGTGTTTGTAAAGGAACATTGCGTAAAAAAGATTGGGGGATGGAAGAAGAGTATGTTGTATCTGGCCGGTAGAGAAGTGTTGTTGCCTTGGCTGTCCCCACATATCGAATGTCTGTGTTCAGATTCCCTTTGGGCCTGTGCAGTGAAATTGATTCAGCCTTTGCAAATTTCTGGTGGGGTGAAAGTGAGGGCCACAATAAACTTCATTGGGTAAAGCTTGAAGGTCCTAGGTCTTCCAAAGATTGAAGGTGGGATGGGATACGGAATCTACATGATTTTAACCTCGCCCTTTTGGCAAAACAGAGCTGGAGGCTGCTTCAAGAGCCAAATTCTTTCCGGGCTCGCATTGTCAAGAATAGGTACTTTCCTATTCTTTATATTTGTAGATTTGGCACGCACCCAATTAAATTATATGTTGTCTGTCCTCGTCATACCTAACTTTTGATTTGGATCTGTTTCATGATTTAATTAGCGTGCTTATTAATTATTTAAAAGAACTAATATTTGTACACATTTAATTAATTACATTATTTAAATTATTTGATATAGCAATTAATAAGAGATGTTATTTCAATAAATTAAATCGCTTTTTATAATATCACTTTTAATGTTATTTTTAGTAAATATAATGCCACATCAACAAATTTTTTTATAAACATAATAATCATAAGGATATGCGAATATTATAGTTGTTTAAAATTTTTTAGGTATATATATATATATATATATATATATATATATATATATTTTTTTAGAATAGTCCGATCACTATTATTTACAGGGGAGAAGGATTCTACCACACAATATATCGTCAGAGTTCGAACTTGAGACCATTTGTCTGCAAGTCAAGGCTAGAAAAATTTGAGATAGACCCACTTGGCAGGTTGCCTTATATATAAAGGAGCCTATTTAATGACAGAAAAAGTTAAATTATTAATCATATATATAGGATGCGATCATACCAACTTACATACACAGGATTCCATCAGAACTCCGAAATTAAGCGAATTTGAAGAGTAGTACTAGGATGGATGACCACCTAGAAAGTCTTCGTGTTGCATCTCTTTTTAAATCAAATGTAATAAACGATCATTAATTAATTAATGATGTGTAATAAACAAGAAAAAGACAACTTTTTTTTATTTCATTAAGCGAAGAAAACAGAAACCTCAAACCCTAGTGATCGGCCCTGGCTTTGGCTGGGGTCAAAGGTGACCCTTGCTCTCCTTCTCTCCTTTTCCCCTTCCCTCTTTTCTAACATTCTTCCCATATCCTTCATTTTCACGACTCCCTGCTTATTCCTCTTCCTCCTTATTGGTTCTGTTGATGTCACCTACTCGACGGATATGGCGATTCTCTCTCGGATCTGTCCATGCCGGTGTTGGAAAGGGTGTTGGTCTTCGTGGAGGCATATGGGTTGCTCAGTTTGGTGGTTGGTGCATAATGAGTTTCTCGATTTCTGATAGGAGCATATTTATGCGACGTTTTATCTTGTTTTCTTATGCTTTTCTTAGCATGTTTCCTATGTTTTCTTAATACTTAGCTTGTTTTTGTGTTTTGTAGGATTTTTGGAAGCAAAGTTACAAAAGGAGTTAATGAGTGCTATTTGGGAAATCTAAAGAGGAAACTTTGAAACAGACTTCAGCAGATGTGTCAACCTCTCGAAATTAACTCCACCTGCTCGGGAAGAACTAGCTGATGGACCATTTATCGTTGGAAAGATACCGAAGTCTAGTTTCTAAAGGAATTTACGGTTTGTGAATTGGAATTTTCTAGAAGGAGTTATGGCCTTTTTAGTATAGCAAGGTCAGACTGCGCGGGAAGTCAGCATTCCTTCTATTTCAAGTTTTCTAATCCTTATCAGGCTTGGACGACTAGAAGCGGAGTTTGTTAGGGTCATGGGAGGAAGGACTTGGCAAGCAAACAAGCACACAAGATCAAAGAAACACTTGCTCTCCCTCACAAAAACAAAAAAAAAAGGTCTTTCTCCCTAATTCAGTGAATTAACATGCACATAAATTCTTAGCAGCCAAGGGTAAGAGAAGCAAAGAGTCTCCCCCTCACCTCACTTTGAAACGGCTCTTTTTCTCCCTAACAACTGCAGAAACGTGGGGGCTCTCACACAAGGACTCAGCCACACCATCCCATTCTGCTCCATCCTTCAAGGTTCGAAGGTCTAAAAGGCTTAGGAAGCAAGGAGGAACGTCAAGGCATCATCCAATCACTCTGGCTGACCAACACATCATCAAAGAGCTATCTTCTTCCTCTTTTTATTTTCTGTCTTGTATGTTCTTGCTGTCTATTTAAATTATGGGTAACTAAGTACTTTAGTTAGGGCTCGATCGAAGCCCTAATCATGTTTCTTTAAGGATTTCGATATGCCTTTGCTGTAAACAACTTTTGTGAAGCTTAATTGATTAATTTCAGATTATATTTTTACTCTTTACATACGTTATGTTATGCTTGATCACCATATGTATGCTGTGTATTGAGTTTGTTACATAGGTAAATTTAGATGACCGAATCTTGTGCATGTGAGAGTAACAAAAGAGCTAGTTATAAGTTCCTGAAATTAATCATCATGAATAACTAGAATAGATACCATATTCTAGGAGTTGTGTGTTTGTCGATTTCCATTGTGTTATGCGTTATTAAAGTGCAACTTAGTAGATACCATGCTAAACACTTTAAGAATGAAAAGAGTTAGCGTAGATACCCATGCCTAACTTGTTGCTTAGGGAAATCAATAATTTAAAGAGTAGATATCATGCCTTTAGGTTGACAAGCATGAGCATCTAAAATCTGTTTTTGTAGCATTGTGCATGTCGTTTGCTTAAGGAAGAAGATTAGTGGTGAACATCGAATCCCTAACTAGTTTTCTCATTATTGTAACCTCAATCAAATTCTATTTTTAATCAAACGCTGTTTTTAATAATTTTTTTCGAAAATTTCAGTTTTCAAAATCATCTTTAAAATCATCCTTTTGAACACCGAGTGCCTTTGTGTATTGCACATAAACTTTGATTAGAAACCTTTTTTTTAGGGTTTTCTTTCACTTCTGCATTCTTAGTTTGTGCCATTTAGTTAGTAGTTCTAGGAAATCAATTTTAAACACATATTAATCCAATCCTCGTGGGAATGATCTCGTATTTGCTTTCTACACTATTTGTCTGATCTTGTACACTTTCGACTTAAAACGTGCATATAGTTGCGTACTTTTTAGGTTGCTATTTATACAACAAGTTTTTGGCGCCGGTGCCGGGATTGTGTAACTAGTTTGCGTTGAAATTAATTTTTGGTTTTCTTTTACAGGTTGAATTTCGTTTATGCAAGGCCGTCGATCCCAAAATTTAGCGGTTGTTGCCTACAATCCTGAGATGGAACGAACTTTTAGACGTCTTTGAAAGCAAGATGAGAGGGCAAAATATAACACACAAAGAGAAGAATTTGAAGAAGGAGAAAGATCAGAATCAATGAATGAAATGGGGGATGAACAGGTTCGTAGGCGAATGAAGGACTCCTTTGTCCCTCAAAACCTTAATCAACCATCATGCATTGCCTAACAACCAACTGCGCAAGGCATCTTCAATTTATCACCTCAATTGCTTAACATGGTGCCGCACTATAGAGGCACACCTTATGAGGATCCATACTTGCACATTAGGGATTTCTTCGATCTCTGCAAGACTCAGAACATCCAGGGCTTAACTCCAGAAGGAATCAGGTTAATTCTCTTTCCTTTCTCCTTAAAAGATAATGCTAAGTTGTGGTTGAATTCTCTGGCTACATGTTCCATTACTACTTGGGAACAATTGGCTAATAAATTTTTGAAGAAGTTTTTCCCAGCCCAAAAGACAAGACAACTTAAAAGGGAGATTCAATCCTTTCAACAAAAGGCTGGAGATCTTTTCTTTGAGGCATGGGAGCATTTCAAGGAGTTGCTTCCCAAGTGTCCACACCACAATCTATCTCATGATGATCATGTACAAGCTTTTTATGAAGGTTTAAATGATATTAACAAAAGTCTTGTTGATTCAGCTTGTGGAGGTGGGCTTATGGAAAAGAGCAATGATGAAGCCATTGAGCTATTTGAGACCATAAGTGAAAATTCTCAGCAATTCTCATCAAGAGGGAGACAAGGAGTAAAAAGTAAAGGTGTTTATGAAGTTAGCACAAATGGTGGAGTCCAGAATCAAATGGAAGCAATGGAGAAGAAGTTAGATATGCTAGTGAAATCAATGTCAGCTTAGAACATCTCTTAAGTTCAACAAGTTGCTAAAGTCAAGGTATGTGCTATATGTTCTCATTCTAATCATACTACTGAGACTTGTCCTATTTCTTGTTTTACAGATCATGAGCAAGCTAATTATGTGGGGCAAAACAACTATCATCCCAAGAACAACCCATATTCGAACACTTATAATCCAGGATGGAAAGACCACCCAAATTTCTCTTGGAGTAACAGTCAGAATGTGCTTAATCCACAAGGGCATCAGAAGAACTTCCAGCAGGGAAGTAATTATCATGCTTCATAACAGGTGGCACAACCAAATATTGACCAGAAGAAGAATAATCTTGAAGGTGTCATACTCCAGTTCTTGACGGCACAGCAACAGACAAATGCTCTAACTAGTCAGAACATTCCAAAACTAGAAGCAACAACTAGCCAAGCTATTCCGAGATTGGAGGCACAAGTAGGGCAAATGGCAAAGGAGTTAAGTGAGAGAAAGAAATGAGAGTTTCCATCACAAACCATACCTAATTTGGGAGGCCAGGAGCAGCTCAAGGATGTGACAATCCTTAGAAGTGGTAAGGTAGTTGACAACAAGGTGGGGACAGATGAGAATAAACCAGAAAATGTTGAACCACCTCCAGCCACAAGGGTAGGTGAGAAGGAGAAGGTGATATTGTCACCCTTCCCTCAAAGGTTAGTTAAGCAAAAGAAAGAAAAACATCTTCTTGATATTTTTGAAACTTTCAGAAAAGTAGAAATCAACATTCCTTTACTTGATCCAATTAAACAGATTCCATCTTATGCTAAGTTTTTAAAGGATTGTTGTACACACAAAAGACAGTTTCAGGAACAAGAGAAAGTTGCATTGACTGAGGTGGTAAGTGCGGTTTTATTGAGAAAGCTACCACCTAAACTAAAAGATCCAGGTAGTTTTACTATTCCTTGCAGGGTTGGAGCAAGCATTAACTTGATGCCTTATACCGTTTATGAGGAGTTGAGGTTGGGGGAGCTCAAACCAACCTCAATTATATTGCAATTGGCAGATAGAAGCATTAGAAGACCTAGAGGTATATTAGAGGATGTTTTGGTTCAGGTAAATGAATTTATTTTGCCTGCTGATTTTGTTGTTCTGGATATGGAAGATTCCCCTATGCCATCTTCATTACCTACTATTCTTGGTAGACCCTTTATGGTAATTGCTGATACAAAGATAAGTGTGAAAAAGGGTACTATATGCATGAATGTTAATGGTGAGAAGATAGAATTCATGTTGTCTGACACTATCAAATTGCCACATGATAACCATGGTTGTTTCAAGATTGATGTGGTAGGAAGTGTTGTTGAGCAAGTGTTTCAGGTACATAGCATTGACCCTTTGGAGGCATGCATAGCCCACAACCTCACAAGGCTGAATTATGAACGTGGATGTGATGTTACAGAGATAGACCTCCATGAAGCTGTGCAATCTCTTGAGGCTTCTAAGCCTTATCCAAGTAAGTATGTACCTTCCTTTGAAACTCTTGCGTCTACTAATACTGCTCTTGTCCCTTCTATTCTTAGGGCACCAGATATAGAATTGAAGCAACTACCTGAACAATTGAAGTATGATTACTTCGGAGAAAACCAAACGTTACCAGTGATAGTCGCTGCAAACTTGAGTTTGGTGGAGCAAGAGAAGTTGTAGAGAGTTCTTAGGGTGCACAAGACTGCATTAGGGTGGACCATTGCCGGCATCAAAGGTAGAAGTCCATCCAAGTGCATGCACAAAATCCTCCTTGAAGATAATGCAAAGCCTAACAGGGATGCTCAGAGACGGCTTAACCCACACATGAAGGAAGTAGTGAGAGCAGAGGTTCTTAAGCTCTTGGATGTTGGCATCATCTACCCCATCTCAGATACTAAATGGGTAAGTCCAATTCATGTTGTGCCTAAGAAGAGTGGAATCAAAGTGATGAAGAATGAAGAGAATGAGCTTGTTCCTATCAGGCTCACCATAGGTTGGAGAGTTTGCATTGTTTACAGAAAGCCAAACAATGAAACCAGGAAAGATCATTTTCCTCTTCCCTTTATGGATCAGATGTTAGAAAGGTTAGCAGGTCATAGTCATTACTGTTTTCTAGATGGTTATAGTGGTTATAATCAAATTGCTATAGCACTAGAGGACCAGGAGAAGACCACATTCACATGCCCCTTTAGCACATTTGCATACAAAAGGATGCCATTCGGTTTGCGTGATGCACCTGCCACATTCCAGAGGTGCATGATGAGCGTATTTTAAGACATGGTGGAGAGATTTATAGAGGTATTTATGGATGATTTCAGTGTATTTGGTTCTAACTTCGATGATTGTCTTAACCATTTGCAGCTTGTTCTGAAAAGATGTGAGGAATGCAACTTGGTGCTAAATTGGGAGAAGTGCCATTTCTTGGTACAACAAGGTCTTGTTTTAGGTCATGTAATATATAGCAGGGGCATTGAGGTGGACAAGGCAAAGATTGACATCATATCAAAATTACCTCCTCCTACATCTGTGAAGGGTGTGAGAAGTTTTGTAGGGCATGCAGGGTTTTACAGAAGATTTATAAAAGATTTCTCTAAAATTTCTAGACCTCTTTGTGCGTTATTGTCTAAAGATGTTGAGTTTGTGTGGACAGAAAAGCCCATGAATGCCTTTACCACATTGAAAGAGCTACTCACATCTGCACCCATTATGATGGCACCTGATTGGAACCTCCCATTCGAGCTCATGTGTGACGCCAGTGATTATGCTCTAGGAGCTGTACTAGATAAGAGAGTTAACAAGGTACCTCATGCTATTTATTATGCTTCTAGAACTTTGAATGATGCATTGTGGGCATATCGGACTGCGTACAAGAGCACCATTGGCATGTCCCCATATCGTCTAGCCTTTGGGAAGGCATGTCACCTGCCAGTGGAGTTGGAACATAGAGCATATTGGGCTATTAAGAAATTCAAGTATGATATGCAACAAGTCGGTGACAAGAGGAAGTTACAGCTGAATGAAGAGTTGAGGTATGATGCATATGAGAATGCTAAGTTGTATGAGGAACGGACCAAGGCGTATGATGATAAGCGGCTAGTTAGGAAGGAGTTTCATCTGGGACAGAAGGTGTTGATCTACATTTCAAAATTGAGACTTTTCCCTGGTATGCTCAAGTCTAGGTGGTATGGTCCTTATGTTGTTACAAAAGTTTTCCCTCATGGAGCTTTGGAGGTTGATATCAAAGAAAAGAATCAGACATTCATGGTGAATGGACACAGAGTAAAGCCCTATATTGAGATGAGCTTTGAGCCAAAAGAGGAGGATGTGACTCTCCAACCTGTTCAATACATTGCATGAGAGTCCAACAGTTTGGTTGAATGACGTTAAAGCAAGCGCTTCTTGGGAGGCAACCCATGTGAAGAGTATGATGATAGTTTTGGCACTCTACAACCACTGACAATCAAATATTCTTTCTCTCACCCTGCCATTCTTTGTCGTTAACTTTGCCTTCTTTTATTTTATTTTGTTTTATTTTATTTTATTTTATTTTCTTTGTGTGTGTCGTCGCTTGTTTCTCATTCCTTAAATGCTTCATTGTTTATACTTTAACTTTCAAACATTGAGGACAATGTTAAATTTTGGTGTGAGGGGGAAACACTTGTGTTTTCCGTTGAATTTGCATTGGTTTTAAAAAGTAAATTTTTTTTTGACAGCTTTGTTTTTAGCCTTAGTTTGTGTCGCTTTTAATAGTGTTAAATTGGGTAGTTTTTGTGTTTTTTTTTTTGTGTTTTAGGTTTCTTTCAAACACAATTATGAGATTTGGTTTTTAATTGGATGACTTTAAGATGATTTCTAAGCATGATTCAAAGGTCTGAAATTATTCTTTGGTTAATACTCAATTATTCATGGTTATCATATGCAAAATCACATGTAATCACCCGAGTAAGTGGTAACCATAACATGCTTAATTGAATGAAGCTCAATACAACCCTTTTGTGAGCTTTTGAGCCTTTATCATTTGTTTGAGAGAGTTGTATTTGTTTAATCTATCACTTTCTTGTCAATTAAGTTGTTGCATGAGCTTATCTTTCGGGTTGCTACTTGAATTGCTTATCATCATTGGAACTAAATGCTAGAACTGGTACTAATTTCTTTTCGAGGCATTGAATTGATTTGCATGACATAATTTGTAGACTCATAAACCCCATCTTCCTTACCTAGCCTAAACACTTTTATCCTTACCCTTTTTTCTTAAAGATTACTGAAGCATAATTTGTAGACACTTAATTGTGAACCAAGGAGTGTTAAAAGAGCAAGTTTAGGGGAATGTGCAAAAGAAAAAAAAAAAAAAAAAGAATTGTACACGGTTTGGAGTGTGCACCAAAACAATAAAAAAAAAGGAGAAAAAATCAGCATTGTGTTTGAATTGTTATGCCCTGACTGTTCATGTATTAATTGTTGAAGTATGGTCCATAATGTTCAAATTGGTCATTGAGTGTATGTACTTGCTCGGTACTTATATGATTTTTAAGCTTTGATGGTGATAAAAGTTCATATGTGTCTAACATCATAGCATGCATCTACTTTTCTTTAAGAACATTGTGTTATCCATATCCATTCTTTCTTTAACCCCTTACCCTTTGGCCTCATTACAATCCTCATAAGGACCTTCTGATCTTGTTTGTTGTGTTTATATCAATATGTGGAGATTTGAATTAAGTATGGGCATATGGTGTCACTTGTTCTTGCATTCAAGTAGTAGCATTCCTTTCATGAGTCATATTTATAAGAAAAATTCTGAAAGTGCCTTTCTTTCTTGTTATATCATATGTGAGCAATTTGTTTCCATTTTACATCAATCCTCTCACATATAACTAGTATAGGAAGAGTGACTTAACTAGAAAATATGAGGTAAAATCAGAGCTTATTCGGTGAGAATTTTGAGCTAATTCTTTGCAGCATGTATCTCTCTTTATACTTTTGCTTTGATTGATTTAATTGTGAGTATGTGTATGATTTCTATGAAGGTGTATTAACTCTCGAATCATGTTGACCAATTCTTATGCTTATGATGAATCTTAATATGTCATGATTCATTAAAAATCTCTGAGACAAATGTTGGAAGATTTAGGTTGAATCATTGAGTCTTTGTTTTTCTTTCATTCTTTGTTTCTGTTTTGCTCGAGGACTAGCAAACACTAAGCGTGGGAGAATTTGATAGGAGCATATTTATGCGACGTTTTATCTTTTTTCTTATGCTTTTCTTAGCATGTTTCCTATGTTTTCTTAATACTCAGCTTGTTTTCGTGTTTTGTAGGATTTTTGGAAGCAAAGTTACAAAAGGAGATAATGAGTGCTGTTCGGGAAATCTAAAGAGAAAACTTTGAAATAGACTTCAGCAGATGTGTCAACTTCTTTAACTTAACTGCACCTGCTCGGGAAGAACTAGCTGATAGGCCATATATCGTTGGAAAGATACCGAAGTCTAGTTTCTAAAGGAATTTATAGTTCGTGAATTGGAATTTTCCAGAAGGAGTTGTGGCCGTTTTAGTACAGCAAGGTCAGACTGCGGGAGAATTCAGCATTCCTTCTATTTCAAGTTTTCTAATCCTTATCAGGCTTGAATGACTAGAAGCCAAGTTTGTTAGGGTCATGGAAGGAAGGACTTGGCAAGCAAACAAGCACACAAGATCAAAGAAACGCTTGCTCTCCCTCACAAGAACAAAAAAAAAACGTCTCTCTCCCCTATTTAGTGAATTAACATGCACGTAAATTCTTGGCAGCTAAGGGTCAGAGAAGCAAAGAGTCTCCCCCTCACCTCACTTTGAAACGGCTTTTTTCTCCCTAACAACTATAGAAACATGGAGGCTCTCACACAAGGACTCAACCACACCATCCCATTATGCTCCATCCTTCAAGGTTCGAAGGTCCAAAAGGCTTAGGAAGCAAGGAGGAACGTCAAGGCGTCATCCAATCACTCTGGTTGACCAACACATCATCAAAGAGCTATCTTCTTCCTCTTTTTATTTTCTGTTTTGTATGTTCTCGCTGTCTATTTAAATTGTGGGTAACTAAGTACTTTAGTTAGGGCTCGATTGAAGCCCTAATCATGTTTCTTTAAGGATTTCGACATGCCTTTGCTGTAAACAACTTTTGTGATGCTTAATTGATTAATTTCAGATTATATTTTTACTCTTTACATACGTTATGTTATGCTTGATCACCATATGTATGCTGTGTATTGAGTTTGTTACATAGGTAAATTTAGATGACCGAATCTTGTGCATGTGAGAGTAACGAAAGAACTAGTTATAAGTTCTTGAAATTAAGCATCATGAATAACTAGAATAGATACCATGTTCTAGGAGTTGTGTGTTTGTCGATTTCCATTGTGTTATGCGTTATTAAAGTGCAACTTAGTAGATACCATGCTAAACACTTTAAGAATGAAAAGAGTTAGCGTAGGTACCCACGCCTAACTTGTTGCTTAGGGAAATCAATAATTAAAAGAGTAGATATCATGCCTTTAGGTTGACAAACATGAGCATCTAAAATCTGTTTTGTAGCATTGTGCATGTCGTTTGCTTAAGGAAGAAGATTAGCGGTGAACATTGAATTCCTAACTAGTTTTCTCATTGTTGTAACCTCGATCAAATTCTATTTTTAATCAAACGCTGTTTTTAATATTTTGTTTCGAAATTTTCAGTTTTCAAAATCATCTTTAAAATCATCATTTTGAACACCGAGTGCCTTTGTGTATTGTACATAAACTTTGATTAGAAATCTTTTTTTTTTAGGGTTTTCTTTCACTTCTGTATTCTTAGTTTGTACCATTTAGTTAGTAGTTCTAGGAAATCAATTTTAAATACATATTAATCCAATCCTCGTGGAAATGATCTCGTATTTGCTTTCTATACTATTTATCTGATCTTGTGCACTTGCGAGTTAAAACGTGCATATAGTTGCGTAATTTTTAGATTGCTATTTGTGCAACAATTTTCTCGATATTTTCTTCCTTCTCCTTATCGACGACAGTCATGGCGATTCGTTGGAATATGGCCTCTCCGCTGATGGAATGTTGTGTGTCGTCCTCGTGATCGTGCACTAGTGGTGGATCTGCTCGATGGTGAATAGAGTTGCTGGTGCGGTTGGTCGCACTCTGCTTGTTAAAGTGATGATGACGGTGTTAGCGGATTGGGTCTGAACTTGATGGTTGCACTATGTAATGACCCGGACAGTTTATTATTGAATTTTCTTAAATTATTTTGTGAAATGATGATTTTACCCTAAGTTTTAAAGGGGGCTCGGAAGTCAATTTGGTGTTGAGCCACATTTGACAGTTTTTGAGGGTACTGTTGCGTAGGTCTAGGACTCACGAGTTCGTAGACAGGCGGCACGCGAAAAATGGAGACCGTGCGAGAAAATGTCGAGTCTCGATTATTCAGGGGCATTTTGGTCATTTGTCTTTGGGAGGTATATAAATCCAAAACTGTCTAACCAATCTGCATTATTTCTCAATTTTCTCAGTTTCTTACACTGACTCAAACCCGTGATCGACACCCACACCGACCGAAACCAAAAACCTTGAATTTGGACCTTCAATTCTGGGGAACTTGACCTTTTTCATCCACACCAACGTCTTCTGCTCCTTCCCGCGAGAACAACCATACCCACCACCGAAGGAGACCGTCGCGGGAGACACCGATCGGAGGAAAAAGGAACCGAAATCTTCTGATCAATTTCCCTACCAGTACTGGTACGGGTTTAGAGTTTTGAGTTCTTTTTGGATTCCTAGGATCGAGTAGATGAATTTAGACATTAAATTCGTGAAAAACGGTCGAGTTTTGAAGAAGTTAGGAAAGCTTGAAGATCGGTAGGACATGGCGGATTCCGAGGATGGCGACGCGGTGACAGTGTGGCCGTCTTCTCCGGCGAGATTTCGACAAGGCTCAGGCGGGACTCCGGCGACGACGACGACGGTGAATGGCGGTGTGGCTGTCTTCTCCGACGTGTCACTGGCGACTGGGTCGGGTCTAGTTGGGCCGGGTCAAGCCGAGTTAGGTCGGGTCGGACTGGGTCAGCGCGTGGGCATTGTAGCAGGCATGTGGCACGTGGTCTGGCCGTCAAACGATGTGTGGGTCCAGTTATGGGGTCACGGCGATGCGTGTCATCTAGTTTTCGATGTTCTAGCCCTTTTGGCGCAGGTTTCGGGTTAATCGGAAGTCGTTTCGGGGTAGTTTTGGACGTCCGTAGTGGCTGCATTTTAGTGTAACGCGAACGGATTTCTCGGGGTTTAGGGAGTTTTAATATAGGATTTTTAATTATCATTAGTAATCCCGATTGTTACTTTTGACATGAGATACTGCTCCGGACACTGCAGAAGAGCATACGACTCGAGATTGAGCTATCAGTGAGGGGACTTTGGTTTATAAATTGTAATGTATGCATAAAGGTATATTTGAATTAAATGCTATTTGATATTGTTATGATAAATTTATGGAATTTAGAACTTATTACTAGACACAGGTTTTACATATTTAAGTGAAAATGTGTTTTGAGGAAATGACCTGGTTT
Organism: Oemleria cerasiformis; assembly: GCA_037349345.1. Taxonomy (NCBI): domain Eukaryota; kingdom Viridiplantae; phylum Streptophyta; class Magnoliopsida; order Rosales; family Rosaceae; genus Oemleria; species Oemleria cerasiformis. Next base: position 5,747,500 of record JAZGTL010000010.1, on the reverse strand, counting down.
TTGGACTCGATTTTGGAGTCGTTTTAACGTGGTAATTATTGAGTCATTGATTTCGGGTTAGACCCGTATTTATGATTTTATTGTATTTGTCCATAAACGATTTTTCAATGAATTTGGCTTAGGCCAAGAAACAATAATTTCAAAACATGGATTTTGATTTTCACTGGATTTCTGTCCCCGAGGGTCAAGGTTTTCTCCGACTAGCGTTGAGGGGTTTTGCTCCGCTGGTTGTTGAGGGTTCTCCGATGCTGGCGTTGAGGCGTTTTGCTCCGCCGGGTCGTTGAGGCTGTCTACGCGTAGCACATATTTCTGCACAACTCGAGGTATATCGGGTGTGTGGAGGGTATTTCGGGAACAGTGGATTATGTTATATTTTGATATACATTTTGTATCCAGGTTGATTGCATATGATTTTAAACTCCTGTGAGGAGGATTTTCAAACCATATTGTGGACCACGGTGTGTTGTTCATGAAACGGATTTTCGTGGGTCCCACCTCATGTGCTAATGAAAAATGGATTTTCCGGCGAATGTGGGATGATTTATATCGTTACATTTTCATGCATGCAATGTTTTATTTGTGGAGAGGGAAAAATGTATGTTTTCCTCGGAAATAGTTTTTAAATGAATTTTTTTGTCCACTCACACTTTTGATGTTTTAAATCCCCTCCAGGCTATTGAATTGACGTGGGCAGATCCAGAGGCGGAGACATTACAGTTTAAATGTGCATTTACCGAGAGTAGGATATTTATTTGTATATTTATTTATTCTACCTAGATGCTCTGATAACTCTGTTGGATTGATTGTAAATATTGGTAGTTATTTCGTTGAGAGGTTGGGTTGTTGGAATTATTTGTGCTATCTGATCTCTTGTCTGACAGGTGGAAGATGGTTAGCTAGTTCTTAAAGGGAAATTCTGCCGGATTTTTGGCAGAATTCTCGTCATTGTCTGCAAGGCTTAAGGGTATTTTGGGTATTTTATTAAGTTGTCAAACGGGAGCAGGACCTTTCCCAGGTTTCGAGGGGAAAATTCGGGAAGGTTCCTGTCACCTCAAACCTGAGTGATTGGCCCTGGCCTTGGCTGGGGTAAAAGGCGGCCCTTGCTTTCCTTCTCTCCTTTTCCCCTTCTCTCTTTTCTAACCTTCTTCCCAGATCTTTCATTTTCACGACTCCCTACTTATTCCTCTTCCTCCTCATTGGTTCTGTTGATGTCACCTACTCGACAGATCTGGAGATTCTCTCTCGGATCTGGCCATGCCGTTGTTGGAAAGGGTGTTGGTCTTTGTGGAGGCATATGGGTTGCTCAGTTCGGTGGTTGGTGCAGAATGAGTTTCTCGATTTCCTCAATGTATTCTTCCTTCTCCTTATCGATGACAGTCATGGCGATTCGTTGGAATATGGCCTCTCCGCTGATGGAATGTTGTGTGTGGTCCTCGTGATAGTGCACTAGTGGTGGATCTGCTCGATGGTGAATAGAGTTATTGGTGCGGTTGGTCGCACTCTGCTTGTTAAAGTGACAATGACGGTGTTAGCGGATTGGATCTGAACTTGATGGTTGCGCTAGGTTTTGGTTTTCATTCATTGGGGTTCCCTTTGGATTTGCCTTATTTTTTGGGCTTATTACTTACAATGCACCCAGAACACGCCATACATTCTCAAAATGCACCATGAACTGAAATTTGCCTCAGTTTGCACTATGAACAGTAACACCGTTAAAACATTGTTAAATCCCTTAAATACCCCTCTGTAAATCCCCAAATCTTCTTCCTACTCCCCCATTCTTCTCCAGCGTCTCAGTTTGTCGAAATTTTTGGTTGTGGCAGAGCAGAAGTTATCATCAGAAAGAGCATAAATTCGGACGTCCTTGACAATGGCGAGGCCGGAAAGATGAAGATTAACATTATCATTATCCTTGTTGAGACCTGTAACTTGGAGTAGCTTATGATAATTCTTCTGTGAGATGTCATTGGGGTCGGACTTGAACCTCATAAAGCTTCCCACAACTTTTCTCAAAGACATGAGTTTGTGGGATCCCCTCCACCTCTCCCTGTTGCTGCTTGAGAAGATGCTCCACCAAAGACTTTTTCAAATAAACCAGCTTATTTTTCTCGGGATTACGGCGGCGAAACAGCTTTTCGAATGTCCCAACCGACAAGCAGGGTGTATTGTTTTGGGCTTTTTGTGCTGCTGTTTTTCCTGCGAAATGTTGATGGAGCAATTCGTAGATTTTGACTCGGCCAATGGTTTTCTTGCCGAAGAGGGAAAATAGGCGGTTGTCGTAGAAAATTCTCTTATTCTTGATAGGGTGCCGAAGGAGGTGTTGATTGACGTAGTCGGTGATGATGGTAACGACGTTGTATTGTGAGATTTTGTTGGTGATGTCTCTCCTAATCGATTCCAGAAATTGAAAGAGGCGTTTGGAGCCCCACCCGTTGAAGTCCTATTGTTTCTTGAAGCGGGCCCGTTTGGTTCGTCTGAATGGAGTTGGACTCGGATTCGGCTCCGCCATCCAAATGAATGAATCCATTGAATCCATCGAAATCTTCTTCTTCTTTGATTCTATCTCATGAGAGATGAGACTGCAACTACTCTTCTGGCTGCAGCTGCTGCAAAAGCTAAACCCACACTAACTCTCTCACTCAATCTATAGTCTACAGTCTCCAGACTTCGAATTCTTTGACCGACGACAAAAGTCCCGAGCCCAAACCCATGCTCAAACCCAACCACAAACACAATCCCACAAACCCATGCCCAAACCCAGAAGCAGGAGAAGGATGAGGGAGAAGGAAAATGATTTGGGGATTTACAGAGGGGTAGTTAAGGGATTTGACAACATTTTTAACTGTGTTAGTAAATGTGTGAGCGAAATGGTGCAATGTTTTTAACGGTGTTACTGTTCAGGGTGCAAACTGAGGCAAATTGCAGTTCAGGGTGCAAACTGAGGCAAATTGCAGTTCATGGTCCAAACTGAGGCAAATTGCAGTTCATGATGCATTTTGAGAATCGTTAGCTTATTCTGTGTGCATTTTAAGTAATAAGCCTATTTTTTGTGTTGTTAGATCCAGATTCATTTTGGTTCTTTTATCCTTAATTTATTTAGTTCTTCTGGAATTATTTTGAGTCAAGATTTTGATTTATGTTGAATCTTGCACTCTTTGTTTACGGGTTTGTTTGTAAGTGTACCTAAGGTAGTTCTTATTTTCTCTTGAGATATACCTCTTGTAAACTTGTAGGCTACTTTTTTTTAATGTTATTATTTACCTAACAAAAATTTCGAAGTGGACATGTTGTGGACCATTCTGGAGAGGGACATTCACATTTATTTTTCCAAATTATTGTCCTTGCTTTGTACTGTACCTTACATTATCCAAAATTTGATGCATATATCTCTGAGTTTATAAGTTGCTCAAGATTCCAATCCAATATGTACCCTTTGCCTCCTCCAAAGGTCAATTGATTTCTTCCTCACAATATTTTTGTACATTTGTGAGTTTATTGGTTGAGACTTATCTCTTTTGGCGCATTACCCACCATTGTTACCAAGAATTTGTAATTTTTTACGTTTGATTACTATTATTATCACTAACTTGAGAGAGTTGTTAAGGACTTTTGAGACGTAAAAATGGTATAAAAAAAAGTTTATGTAACTTCTAGTAAAAAATATCTCTATTATTATAAAGAAAATTATCAAGATTTTTTTTCTTTATATATACCCTACATTTAAAAAATATACAATATTTTAATAAAATAACAATAATGAGGGTACATTAATAATTTCAAAATTGAGTGGTTAACCCTCACTTCCCACATCTCACTAATTCATATTTCCACCATTCATATTTTACTTTCCACTTTATCTTTTAAGATTTCTTGAAAGTAAATTGCAAAAGTAAAATATAAAATGTGAAAATCAGTTCTATTTTTCAGTTTCATTTATTATTTATATATAAAAATACTATGAAATAACTTTTTATAGACTTACAAAAAAAAATTTTAAAAATCACGCATAGTGAACGAGGCCGCATTGACCGATTAAATTAAAAAAAGTAATATCACAAATACAATGTTTGTGTAGGTACGTTGAGCATTTCTAGCTTATGTGTGTTTGTATGCAATTATGAATAATGTGCCTCAATATGTCTAGATACGTATTTAGATTGTGGTAATTGGTAAATCCGTAATTACCTTTTCATTGGTGGTCACATTCATTTTGTTACTTTATCGGGGATGAGTAGGAGAGACTTCCAGCTAACAAAAAGAAAAAGAAAAAAGAAAATATCAGCAGAAAAAAACCTGATAGCATTACCAATGCGACACTGACTTCAAATCCTAATCCACCTACCCGAAAGGACAGCACCAGTACGGAAATCACGTTCTCCATTTCATTTGGAGATTAGGGTAATTCCGTAATTCAAATCAACCGCAGGACGTTGATTCACTTCGAATCTGCAGCCGTTAGATTCCATACGAAACACGTGGCGCGCGCAGGATTGATGATTCCATTGACCCCCGAATATTCTCCCGAAGCATTCCCGAATATCGCGCCTATTTAAAATCCCACCGAACCCAACTAAGGCCTTCCCATTTGACTCCGAAATTAACAAAATTGGTCATTCACACACTAAATGAGTGAGGCACTGAGGCGAGACTACCAGGTGTGCGAGGAGATCGGCCGGGGACGATTCGGCGTTGTTTACAGAGCTCAAAACGATTACGGCGTTTTCGCCGTCAAATCCATCGACAAGCTAGTCGCCTTGTTGGGCGACTCGCTCGACGCCCAATGTCTGTTGACGGAGCCCAAGATTCTCAAGCTTCTTGACTCGCACCCCAACGTCATCAATCTCCACGGCCTCTACGAAGACGACAACTACCTCCACATGGTCCTCGACCTCTGCGACGCACCCGATCTCTACAGTAGAGTCACGCTCCGAGTCTTCGCCGAGTCCGAGGCCGCATCAGTCATGACTCAGCTCATGCAAGCCGTCGCGCACTGCCACCGTCTCGGCGTGGCTCATCGCGACATCAAGCCGGAAAATATCCTGTTCGACGGCCACGATCGGCTTCGGCTCGCCGATTTCGGATCCGCCGAGACGTTCGGCGAAGGCGAGTCGATGATCGGCGTCGTTGGAACGCCGTACTATGTCGCGCCGGAGGTGTTGGCGGGGAGAGAGTACGGGGAGAAGGTCGACGTTTGGAGCTGCGGCGTGGTTTTGTACATTATGCTGGCCGGATTCCCGCCGTTTTATGGCGAATCGGCGGGGGAGATCTTCGAGGCCGTGCTGAGAGCGAACTTGAGATTTCCTTCTAGGGTTTTCAGCTCCGTCTCGGCTTCCGTTAAAGATTTGCTGAGGCGGATGCTGTGTAAGGACGTTTCTAGAAGGCTCTCGGCTGAGCAAGTCCTCAGTAAGTCGTCTCTGTTGATATTTGTTTGATTCATTTCTTCAATTTTGATGTGTCTTTGGACTGTTTGGTTGCTGGTATAGGTTTGGGTTTTAATATCCCAGGAATAGTGAGATATTCAGTTTAGTTAAAGTGGAAATGGGATTATAGAGTAAAAATCTAATGCGGGGTTGTCTGGGTACAGGGCATCCATGGATTACAAGTGGGGGAGGTGCCAGAGCTGGGACTGATTAAGCCTGAAGCGTCTAATAAGTTCTTAATGAATCCCATGTTATCATATGGAGATTATATATATTTTGTTGTAAAGTTCTCTGTGTAGCTGCTGTAAATATCGTATGAAATAGCGCCGGAAAAAAAAAAAGGAAAGCGTTTGTAGTTGCTTTCCCGGAAAAAGAGAAAGAAAAGCGAGTTGTTTCTTTTTTTACTGCTTGCTATTTATTGGAGTGTTTTTTCATTTTTCTTTAATATGGTGACGAGATATATGTAATGAGAGAGCTTTTGAAATTAGAGTTTCCTATGGTCTGGTGCACTTATTTACCTCTTCAGTGTATCCCAACCTCTTACCCCACCTTTATTATTATTTTTTTGAGTAAATTATATTTAGTATCCTGTGATTTATACCAAATTTCAAAGTTATATCTAACGTTTCAAATTTTACATTTAAGTATCCTGAATTTTTTAAAATATTATAACTTAGTTCCACTATTAATTATTTCGTTAGATAATCGGTTAAATGTTTATGTGTCCACATGTGGAATCTATTTTTAAATTGTATTTTGCAATGTAGATAAAAATAATAATAAAAAATTCAAATAAAAAATTAAAAATAAATACATTTGTTATTTTTTATTATTTTTATCTACAAGGCATAATACAATTTAAAAGGTAAGTCCCACAAGTGGACATATAAGCACTTAGCAGATTTTCTAACGGAATAGTTAATTGTAGAGTCAAGTTGTTATGTTTTAAAGAGTTAAAGGTACTTAAATGCAAAATTTAAAACGTTAGGTATAACTCTGAAATTTGGTGTAAACCACAGGGTACTAAGGTGTAATTTGCTCTATTTTTTTGCCAAGTACACCACCTTTAATTTTTTTTTTTGACAAGTACACCACCTTTATTATTGAGTCGGCCTAAATTTGATTTCAATTAATAATTAATCGTTTATCAATTTGATGAGATAAAATATTGGAGAATTATCGCTTATGCACTCTTTTCGCAAAAATTATCCATCGTTACCCCTTTTCATTTTTTAACCAACAACAAGAATTAGAAATAGGGTATTTGCACTTTTGGCCCAAGTATAAATAGAAAAGAGAAGAAGCTAAAAACCCACTTAGTTACTTCTCTTCTCCCTCTATTCTCTACTCCCCCTCGATTGCAGCCGAGAGGCACCAAAATAGGGCAAAGCCCTTCGCCACCGAAACAGGGCAAAGCCCTTCGCCACGGCCACCCTCGATTCACGGCCACCCAATCCTCATCATCACCATTCTCTAGATTGCCTTGACCAGACGAAGACAACCATGGTATCCTCGTCCTCCATCGATTGCCGTGTACGATGCGCTCGACGGGACTCTCGGCCATCTCTCTCCTTCGCCCTTCTCCGCCATAAAACGTTGTTCATTGTGGTGACGGTGAAGGTGAAGCTGAAGGTGAAGGTGTCCCTAAGATTTCTAAGCACTGATGTCAAGCAATGGTTATCTTGCCAGACTTGCTTGACTCTAATTAAAAGATCTGTTAATGTATGAAATTTATACATTTCTCTTTCTTTTTCTTTTTCAGGTGAGAAATTGATTGAATTAAAAGACTTGCTTGAATTGCTTTAGGTACATCAAATTGAACATTTATTTAGCGAAATTGTTTGGTTTTGTATTGAACATATCTTGAGAAAAATATCTTCTAGTGTGTGAATGATCTAAAACTATCTTTCTGCAGTGTTGAAACTGAATAATTGGGGTGGGCATCGATTAACTGAGGTTACATCCGAAATTGATTTCAGAAATTGCAGTGAGCAAGTTAAACCTAAATTAATTTATGGTTTTGATGATGTTGGTAAAATAAAGAAATCAATTATTTAAATTGACTAACTCTGTTTGTGTTTTGTTCTTGGGCGACTGTTTGATTGGTTATTATTGATGGAAATTTGTTTAAACAACCCTTGTGTATTATTCATGGATAATGTAAAATTGAAGTTAAATTTGTGTTGGCATTTGTTTAAAGAATGGTTGTGTATTTTTCCTGTAAACTGTAAAATTGAAGTTAAGGATGTTTCTGGTTAAACTCCTTACCTTTGTTGTCTATTAAATTCAATTTAACAGGCTGTGATTGATGCTGATATCATCGCCTCTCTGGTGCAACTTCTCCAACTTGCAGAATTTGACATAAAAAAAGGAGGTTGCATGGGCCATCTCAAATGCCACTTCTGGAGGTTCTCATGAACAAATTCAGTATGCTCTAACGTTACCTCTGGAATAGCTTTTTTACTTTCATTTTCCACTTGCATGCACAGAAAAATATGCATACACGTATTGAATATGTTGTTCAACCCAACTCTATTTATGATTTTATTGCCTACTCTCTATCAAAGAATAGATTCCCCAATATTACAGGTCATACCTAGTGATAGAGTTCAAAAAGAGTTGGGAAAAGAGCTGAGTAATGCAAAGTTTTCCGGCAAGAGAGATAATGAATGGGAATACCCCCTTAATCCCCATTTTTTTCTTCTGACTTTTCTCATTTCCACTTGACATAACTTATCAATGTGAATACCATATTAGTTGTCCGGTGTCTCAACAATCCTAAAATTCCATTTAAAAATACCTTGACAGCAATAGATTGGCTGTAATTCTAGTGTTGGAAGCTATTGACAATGATTGCCTTATGAAATCAATGGCGAAATCAATTGTAAGGGTTTGAGTGATTATTGTTTGCATAATTAGCTAAGATTACTTCCATCAAATATGAAAATGTTAAATAATTCATAGAATTAGGTTATGTGGTTTGAACAGATTGCTCATCAGCTTAGCATATATGTTCTTGACACTCCAGGTGTATTGGTCCCTAGTATCCCAGATATAGAGACAGGGTTAAAGCTGGCTCTTGCAGGTTTTTCCTTCTTTTATTATAAACTCTGTAATTTCCTTTTGGACTTCTTTTGGTATTGTTTGCTCCAGTAGCTTCTCTTTTTAAATTGAGTTTCCTCCAGTAGTCACTACTGTTGATTTGAAACTTGTTATGACTTTTTAGGCTACAGGGTTTAAGGAATGACATGATTCAGAAAGTTGATGTAGGAATTTCAGTTCTTTATATGTTTTAACATGTTTTTGTCTGTCTCATGTGTTTAGAGAGGTGGATAGATAGGAGTACTAGTTGTTGTATGTCTCAAAATCATACATGCTATTTCAACATTGTTGGCAATCACCTTAATGTTCTCCCTTTTGAAAATTTTATCTTTTATCCTCTGTTGAGTCCTTAAAATTTAGGCTTGATCACTAGAGATATCAGTGGAATATCCTAAGAAGTTCCATAATTATAGATGGTCTTTTACACCAGGTACGGTTGCCTTTTGAATCTTCTTATACATTCCTTAAGATAACTTATGTTGTTGAAGGTCAAAATAGAATCTTTATTTGTTTCATTTTCTTAAGTTACTTAGCTCTAAAATATTTGTCATGATATGAACATGAAGAATTCCAACTTGCTCTATTTCAAAGTTGTAAGCAAAATCTTTTTGCACATAGGAAGAATTTCAACTTGTTCTATTCCAACTTGCTCTTTGTAGGTCTTTCAATTCATACCAAGTGATAGGCAAACTCTCTTTCCTCTTAATTATTAACTCGAATAATTGTGTTGGTCATCCTCGGTTGCTGGAAGTTCATGAACAGAATTTTTCGCTTGACTTATAATATGTACAAAACTCTCCAAGTAGTTAGGATAAATGTTTTCTTGGCTAAATTGTACTCTTAAGATATTGGAAAATATATCGTTTATATCAGGACCCGTCCCGAATTTCCCCTCGAAACCAGAGAAGGACCCTGATCCCGTCTGACAACCTAAGGAAAGGTTCCCAAAATACCCTTCAATCCTTACAAATATAATATGACCAACTTCACCTGTCAGACAAGGGATTCAAAGCACTCAATATTTCTAACAAATAATGACCATCCAATTAAAATAGAATATCAGAGCGTCTAGGTAGGATAAATAGTACAATTTAGATATCCTACTCGAAGTTTAAATACACTGTGCATCTGAAATACTAATGCCTTCGCCTCGTAAGAAGTGCCCGCGTCAACTCAACATCCTAGAGGGGATTTAAACACAAAAGTTGTGAGTGGACAAAAATAATCGTTTAAAAATCATTTTCCGAGGAAATCTTACATTTTCCCCCTCCACGAATAAAACCATGCATGCATCAAATAAAACAGTTCATGATCTAAAACATCATCTGAAAATTACCGGAATTCCATTTCTCTTTAAAACCACTTGGTTAGACCCACACAAAATCTGTATAATAAAAACATATCGTGTTCCCCAGTTTGGTTTAATAAATCATCCTCAAAGAGTTCAAAATCATTTATTTCGACCTGGACACATAATATATCAAATCCACTGTGCCCGACATATCCACTAGCCACCAGGGTATCCCTTGAGGTGTGCTAGCCCTGTATTACAACTCTGTACTATGCATAGACAGCCTCGCGACCCGGCGAAGCAAAACTCCTCGATGCCAGAGTCGGAGCCCTCAACTAACCAGCGGAGCAAAACCCTCGACACTAGTCGGAGAAACAGTAACCATCGGATAGAAAACCAGTGAAAACCAATTCTTTGAAAAATCACCAATTATATTGGAGGTTCACCGGGTTCACCGCTAATAGCGAATCCTTGCCCCGGATCCTGACCCCCTTAAAATTGGCGTTGTTTATATTAGAGGTTCACCTGGTTCACCGCCAACAGCGGATCCTGGTCCCCCCTCAAATAGTTCAACCCAAAATCATGGACTCAATAATTACCACGTCTAAAGGATATCAAAACCGAGTCCAAAAACCAGGCCATTTCTCAAAACACACTTTCACTAAAACTTGGAAAACATGTGTCCAACAATTATTTCTCAATTCCGGAAATTCAATGCAACAATACATAACAGTGTTTAAACAAAGATACGTTGATGCATGCATTACAGTTTACAAACCAAAATTCCACTCACCACCTGCCCAAGCATGCTCAATCCCGACTTGTTTGTCCCTCCGAGGTTCCCAGAGCAGTATCGCCTGTCAATAATAACAATCGGGATTATCGGCTAGTAATAAGACTCTTATATAAAAACTCCCTAAACCCCGGGATATCCACCTACGCTACCCTAGAAAACGCAGCAACTTCGGACGCCCAAAACTACTTCTAAATGAAGTCCGATCAACCCGAAACCTTCTCCAACTGATCCGGAACGTTGAAAACTAGCTGCCACGCGCCACCGTGACTTCGGAATCGACTCCACGCCCACACGCCGGCGGAAGGCTGAACCACGCGCCCACGCACCGCCACGCGCCGGTCACGCGTCTGCTACAATACCCATGCGCCTGGATCGGTCTAACCCGACCCAACTCGGCCTGACTCGATCCAACTCAACCTGATTGGTTCACTCAACTAGATCGGTTCAACTCGACCAGATTCAGTCTGACTCGATCCGACCCGAATTGACTCGACCCGATCCGGCCACTGGTGACTCACCGGAGAAGATGAACTGACTACCGTCGCCGTCGTCGGAGTCTGGCCGGAGAAGCTGACTGGACCACCGCCGCCACCGCTGTCTGGGTCGTCGGAATCCTCCATTTCCGGCCGATCCAAGCTTTTTCCTAACTTGTTCAAAACTCAACCATTTTGCACAAACTTTATGTCTAAATCTATCTACTCGAACCCAGGAATTCAAATATGACCTCAAAATATCAAACCCGTACCTGTGCTAGTCGAAAAATCGATCGGAAGGTTCAAATCTTATTTTCCTCGGTTCGGCTTCCCCTGTGGGTGTCTCCTCCGATGGTTGGTACAGTTGTGATCGTGGGAAGGAGTAGAATCCGATTAGTGGAAGAAAAATGGAAGTTTATGCCTTGAATCAAAGTTGACTTTTGTGTGTTTTGGGGTGTTTATCTCACGATTTCAGGATGGGTTTATGTGGTTTAGAGAGAAAAGATGAGAATGATGAAGAAATAAAGTTGTAATAATGGTTTGGGGTTAAAATATCTACTCCCAAGCCAAAATTACCAAAATGCCCTTCAAAATTGTGACCCTCAACTTTCGTACACGAACTCCGTTTTCCGCGTGCCACCTGTCTACGAACTCGTGAGTTCGAGGTACGCAATGGTATACAAAACACAGGCTAAAAAGTTCCGAAACAAAACTTGATTTCCACGCCCTTACCTTACCAAGGTTAAAATCGTCTTTTTACATAATTTCCAAAAATTGATAATTACATTTTTCCGGGTCCTTACAATCCACCCCCTTTAAGAAATTTCGTCCTCGAAATTCATTTCTACCCTTGGAACAAATGAGGATACTGCGCCTGCATTAATGCCTCGGTTTCCCACGTGGCCTCCTCCACGTTATGATTCCTCCACAACACCTTAACTAGAGGAATATTCTTTCTGCGCAGTACCTTTTCCTTCCAATCCAGAATTTGCACTGGTTGCTCCTCAAACGTCAAATCGTCTGTCAGCTCAATTGGTTGCTCTTCCAACACATGAGACTCATCAAATAAATATTTCCGGAGCAATGATACATGGAAGAAATCATGAATTCTTGACAGTTCCGAGGGTAAAGCAAGTCTGTACGCCACTGGTCCTATCCTCTCCACAATCTCATACGGCCCAATGTAGCGAGGACTCAGTTTTCCTCGTCTTCCAAAACGTACCACTCCCTTCCAAGGGGATAATCTCAAGAACACCCAGTCACCTACCTCAAATTCAATGTCTCTGGTTCGACGGTCTGCATAGCTCTTCTGTCGATCCTGGGCTGCCTTCAACCATTCTCTGATGATCCTAATCTTTTCCTCAGTCAAATCCACCAACTCTGGTGTTAGCAATCTCCTTTCACCTACCTCATTCCATCACAATGGTGTCTTGCACTGCCTCCCATACAGTGCCTCGAAAGGAGACATCCCAATACTTGACTGATAATTGTTATTGTAAGCATATTCCATCAGGGCCAGGTGTGAATCCCAGTTCCCTTTAAACTGCAGAACACAAGCTCTCATCATATCCTCCAAAACCTGGATTGTCCTCTCAGACTGACCATCCGTCTGAGGAAGAAAAGTTGTACTGAAATGCAAGGTGGTACCAAAATCCTTCTACAAACTCCGCCAAAACCTGGAGGTAAACCTAAGATCCCTGTCCGAAACAATTGAGTCCGGAGTCCCATGTAATCGTATGATATCTTCTACGAACAATTTGGCATACCGACTCATCCCAAAATCTTCCCGTATTGGCAAGAAATGTGCCGACTTCATGAGTCTGTCAACAATTACCCATATCCCATCATGTCCCTTCTGTGTCCTTGGACGTTTATACACAAAGTCCATCGTAATGTGATCCCACTTCCATTCCAGGATAGGTAATGGTTGAAGTGTCCCATAGGGTTTCTGCCTCTCTGCTTTCACTTGCTGACATGTCAGGCATCTACTCACAAACTCAGCAATTTCCCTTTTCATCCCAGTCCACCAATAGTGTTCCCTTAGGGTATGATACATCTTGGTACCTCCTGGATGCATAACATAAGACGAACTATGAGCCTCATCAAGAATTTCCCTCTTTAGCTCCAGCTCATTCGGTTCGCACAACTGTCCATCCTTAACCAAGGCTTCAACATCCCTAAGCGCATAATCCTGCCTGTTTCCAGTCTCCAACTCCATCATGATAATGCACAATGTAGGATCCTGGAGTTGAGCCTCAATAATCCGATCAATCAGAACATGCCTCACATGGAAACTAGCCAACAAAGCCCCCTGGCTATCCATGTCCAGTACAATCCCCGCTCTACGAAATTCTACCAACAATGTTTGGTAGACTGTATGCAAATGGGCCAAAGAACCCATGGACTTCCTGCTCAAGGAATCTGCCACAACATTGGCTTTTCCTATGTGGTACTGTATAGTACAATCATAATCTTTTATCAGCGCAAGCCACCTTCTCTACCTTAGATTCAAGTCTTTCTAGGTGAACAAGTATTTCAAACTTTGATGGTCGGTGAAGATCCGACACTTTTCCCCGTATAAATAATGTCGCTAGATTTTCAGTGCATGCACCACTGCAGCTAACTCCAAATCATGAGTGGGATAATTCATCACATGGGGTTTAAGTTGCCTGGAAGCATACGATATCACCTTCCCATGCTGCATCAGCACACAGCCTATACCCCGTATTGATGCATCACTGTATACCTCGAATCCCCCGTTACCATCTGTATACCTCGAATCCCCCGTTAATCCTGAAAACTATTTTCTTAACATCCCCTTCCCTAATCCTCAACTGATGATACCCGGATCGAAGGTCAAATTTTGAGAAATACTTTGCGCCCTTCAATTGATCAAATAAATTGTCAATCCTTAGCAGAGGATACATATTCCGCACCGTAACCCTGTTTAACTGCCGGTAGTCGATACACAATCTCAGACCACCATCCTTTTTCCCCACAAATAATACCGGCGCACACCATGGTGAAACACTTGGTCGAATAAATCCCATATTCACCAAATCCGGCAACTGAGTCTTCAACTCTTTTAATTCTGCCGGTGCCATTCAGTACGGTACCTGCGAGATAGGTTGAGTACCTAGTAGAAGCTCTATGGTGAACTCAGTCTCCCAGTGAGGTGGAAATCCTGGAAGATCCTCTGGAAACACATAAGAGAACTTACACACCACATGAATATCCTCCACTCTCATCGGAGTATCCTGAGTATCAAACACATGAGCCAAGTAACCCTCACGACCTTTCCTTAATAATTTCTCAGCGATCAACGCCGATATCACTTCGGAGGGTAGTACCCTACGATCTCCCCGAAATGTAAGTTCCGGCAAACCTGGACTCCGGAGAACCACTATCTTGTCATAACAGTCTATGGAGGCATGATGTATAGTCAACCAATATATCCCCATAATCACATCAAACTCAAAAATATCGAAGGGGATTAAATCTGCCTCCAACCCATGGCCTTCAACCACCACCGGACAACTGCGAATCACAAGGTTCGCCACTAACATAACTCCGGTAGGAGTACTAATACCCATGTCCCAACCAATCGGGGACAATTCTCTATCAACAAACAATGTAAAATCCCGAGAAATAAAAGAATGAGTCACCCCGGGATCTATCAAAACACAAGCATGACGGTTGAATATAGATAACGTACCAGTGACCACCTCTGGTGCTGCTTGAGCCTCCTGTTGCGTCATAGCAAAAACTCGAGTTGGTGTACTCGAAGATCGACCACGATCTCCATAACTACCTCTGGCCCTGCTGGTCCCACTAGCTTTACCAGCCCTATTGAAATGGGTATGGCCCCCAACTGCAGTACCAAACATCTGTCCTACGCTCTGGCTCGGCTCAGTAGCATCACGACCCAAGGAACTATTGCACGGACGACGATGTGGACATAATCTCTTGATGTGACCAGGCTTCCCACAAATGAAACAACCGGAGCCACCATATCTACCACCCTGTCTTCCGGTTGACTGCATTGAGGCACCGCTAGACTGATCAGATGATTGTCGTGCCTGGCCAGTGCCGCCACTGCCTGACCCGGATCTCGCACTCCTAGAAGATCCAGAACTATGACTACCTCTCTTAGATGTTCCCTGACTAGAGGTTCCGATATTCCAGCGCTCCAGACGTCACCTGGAACCACTATACTGCTGCTGGACTGGCAAACCCAAACTCAACTCTACTCGGCTGCAGCATCACACAAAGTCCTCAAGGAAGTGTGAGCCATAGCCGTAACTGCTGATCGAATCTCACCCCTCGGTCCCCTTTCAAATCTGCAGCACTTGTCCCTCTCGGTCGCCACTAAAGTCGGTGCAAAGTGACTCAACGCTATAAATCTCTGCTCGTACTGGGCCACAGTCATGTCTCCTTGTTGTAAATGCAAGAACTCGACCTCCATGGCCTCTCGGTGCGAGTGAGGGTAAAATTGCTCAAGAAAGCGCTCTCGGAAAGCCTCCCAAGTAAGTGTATGAACACCCTAGCCTGACACCTCCAATGAGTGCCACCAGTGGTAAGCAGAACCACTTAGCAAAAATGTGGCCAACATCACCCTGTCCCCTGGAGGACATCTCATGACCAAGAACACTCGCTCCAAGTGAATAATCCAATCTTCATCATCCTCTGGGCTAGACTCGCCTGTAAATAACGTCGCCCCTAATCTCTGGGCTCTCTCAATATCTGAAACCTCAGTAGTAGCCCTATCCTGAAGTACTGAAGCTAATGTATGACCCAGCTGTTCCATTGTCTGCCTCAAATTAGGCTCCACAGCGGGTTCATGTGCGTCTCCACCGTTCCCAGACTGCTGACGGGGCTCGCGTCTCACAGGCATTACGCTGAAAAGAAACTGTAACTAATCAATACCAAAAATTCACTTGTACACTAGTTGTACGGTCTATAGGAATTTAACCTAGTGCTCTGATAACAATTGTAAGGACCCGTCCCGAATTTCCTCTCGAAACTCGAGAAGGACCTTGATCTCGTCTGACAACCTAAGGAAAGGTTCCCAAAATACCCTTCAATCCTTACAAATATAATATGACCAACTTCACCTGTTAGACAAGCGATTCAAAGCACTCAACATTTCTAACAAATAATGACCATCCAATTAAAATAGAATATCAGAGCGTCTAGGTAGGATAAATAGTACAATTTAGATATCCTACTCGAAGTTTAAATACACTGTGCATCTGAAATACTAATGCCTTCGCCTCGTAAGAAGTGCCCGCGTCAACTCAACAGCCTAGAGGGGATTTAAACACAAAAGTTGTGAGTGGACAAAAATAATCGTTTAAAAATCATTTTCCGAGGAAATCTTACATTTTTCCCCCTCCACGAATAAAACCATGCATGCATCAAATAAAACAGTTCATGATCTAAAACATCATCTGAAAATTACCGGAATTCCATTTCTCTTTAAAACCACTTGGTTAGACCCACACAAAATCTGTATAATAAAAACATATCGTGGTCCCCAGTTTGGTTTAATAAATCATCCTCAAAGAGTTCAAAATCATTTATTTCGACCTGGACACATAATATATCAAATCCACTGTTCCCGACATATCCACTAGCCACTAGGGTATCCCTTGAGGTGTGCTAGCCCTGTACTACAACTCTGTACTATGCATACAAAGCCTCGCGACCCGACGGAGCAAAACTCCTCGATGCCAAAGTCGGAGCCCTCAACGAACCAGTTGAGCAAAACTCTCGACGCTAGTCGTAGAAACAGTAACCATCGACATAGAAAACCAGTTAAAACCAATTCTTTGAAAAATCACCAATTATATTTGAGGTTCACCTGGTTCACCGCTGACAGCGGATCCTAACCTCGGATCTTGGCCCCTCTCAAATTGGTGGTGTTTATATTGGAGGTTCACCGGGTTCACCGCCAACAGCGGATCCTGGCCCCCCTCAAATAGTTCAACCCAAAATGATGGACTCAATAATTACCAGGTCAAAAGGATATCAAAACCGAGTCCAAAAACCAGGCCATTTCTCAAAACAGACTTTCACTGAAATCTTGGAAAACATGTGTCCATCAATCATTTCTGAATTCCAGAAATTCAATGCAACAATACATAACAGTATTTAAACAAAGATATATTGATGCATGCATTACAGTTTATAAACCAAAAGTCCACTCACCACTTGTCCAAGCAAGCTCAATCTCGACTTGTTTGTCCCTCCGAGGTTCACAGACTAGTATCTCCTGTCAATAATAACAATCGGGATTACTGGCAAGTAATAAGACTCTTATATAACAACTCCCTAAACCCTAGATATCCACCTACGCTGCCCTAGAAAATGCAGCAACTTTGGATGCCCAAAACTACCTCTAAATGACGTCCGATCAACCCGAAACCTGCTCTAACAGATCCGAAACGTTGAAAACTAGCTCCCACGCGCCACCGTGACTTCAGAATCGACTCCACGCGCTGCCACACGCCAGCGGAAGTCCGTACCACGCGCCTAAGCACCGCCACGCGCCGTCACGCGCTGGTCACCCATCTGCTACAATACCCACGCGCTTGGATCGATCCAACCCGGCCCAAGTCAGCTTGACCCGGTCGATCTCAACCCGATCGGTTCACTCAACTCGATCGGTTCACTCAACCCGACTGGTTCACTCAACTCGACCGATTTAACTCGACCCGACCCAACCTGAACTGACTCGACCCGACCACCAGCGACTCGCCGGAGAAGGCGACCGAACCATCGTTGTCGTCATTGAAGTCTGGCCGGAGAAGATGACCGGACCACCGCCGCCGGCTGGGTCGCCGGAATCCTCAATTTCCAACCGATCCAAGCTTTTTCCTTACTTCTTCAAAACACAACCATTTTTCACAAACTTTACGTCTAAATTTATCTACTCGAACCCAGGAATTCAAATATGACCTCAAAACATCAAACCCGTACCTGTGCTAGCCGGAAAATTGATCGGAAGGTTCAAATCTTTTTTCCTCGGTTCGGCTTCCCCCATTGGTGTCTCCTCCGATGGGTGGTATGATTTGTGATCACGGGAAGGAGTAGAATCCGATTAGCGGAACAAAAATGGAAGTTTATGCCTTCAATCAAAGTTGACTTTTTTGGGTTTTAGGGTGTTTATCTCACGGTTTCGGGATGGGTTTGTGTGGTTTGGAGAGAAAAGATGAGAATGATGAAGAAATGAAGTTGTAATAATGGTTTGGGGTTAAAATATCTACTCCCAAGCCAAAATTACCAAAATACCCTTGAAAATCTTGACCCGTAACTTTCGTATACGAACTCCGTTTCCCGTGTGCCACCTGTGTACGTACTCGTAAGTTCGAGGCCTACACAACGGTATCCAAAACATAGCCTAAAAAGTTTCGAAACAAAACTTGATTTCCACGCCCTTACCCGACCAAGGGTAAAATTGTCTTTTTACAAAATAATTTTTAAAAATTGATAATTACATTTTTCCGAGTCGTTATAGTTTATTTGAACATGTACAATTTACTATTGTCAATGAAGTCTATTTTCTTTGTATTCTAGATATTTCTTTGCATTGTGTATCTTACTTAAGCATGTTTGTCTACATTATATCTGTTTTGCATTGTGACGTTATTAGGTTTGGTCATGAGCTGTAATGGTCCTTAATTTGCTGGTTTGATGTAGGATAAGGAGCTTTATGTATTGCATTCATAGGTTTGACTTTGCTAGTACATCTTGTACAATGGCTTTCAGCTGCAGGTGTGGTATATAACCGGTATATAACTGGTATAAAAGTGGTAGATAATAGGTATATATGTGATTCATAAGTGGTAGATTCCAATTTAAAAATTATGAAACTGTCTCATACGTGCAATGTGATTGGTTGTAGTCACTTCATCGTGTAGGAAACATAAGGGAAGTACGTGAGAGTATGAAATGAAGTACGTTCCATGAGTTGTTGGTCTTCTCCTATAATGGTCCATCACTTTGCGCTTTCATAGTACAGTGACATCCGAATCGCATGTGTGGTTGATAAACGGTACATAACGGGTGTATAAGTGGTCTGTAAGCGGTATATAAGTTGTTTATAACTGCGCTTTAACATGTTTTAAATCGGTATATAACCGGTATATAATCGGTAGATAACATGTATATAAGTGGTTTCTATGTGGCAGATTCCAAGTGAGAACATAAGATATTGTCTCCTACGTCATTTGAGGTAGGATTTGCAAGGAGATTGGTTGTAGTCACTTCATGGTGTAGGAAACATAAGGGAAGTACGTGAGAGTATGAAATCAAGTACGTTCCATAAGTATTTGGTCCTCTCTTGTAATGGTCAATCACTTGCTGCTTTCATAGTAGCAACATGCGAATCTCATGTGTTGTAAATAACCGGCATATAATCCGTACATAAAAGGTGTCTATGTGGTATGTAGGCGATATATAAGTGGTCTATAAATACTCTTCAACAAGTTTTAAACTGGTATATAACCGGTAGATAAAATGTATATAAGTGGTATCTATGTGGTAGATTCCAATTTAAAATTAAAAAAACTGTGTAAAATGTGTCATTTGGTGTAGGCATAGCAAGGTGATTGGTTGTATTAACTTCAAGCTATAGCACATCAAAAACCATCAACAAAGTGATTGCAATATGAACACATCTTTAAAAACTTTGTTAGAGAGTTGAACAGAGATTCTTCATTGAAAAATATTTCAATATCAAGTTCCATGAAATCAAACAAACAACATAACTCTTCATTGGAAAGATTTTTATTCAACTTCTTACAATACAACAAGCATGACACCCACATAAGGAGTAGAGACAGCATCACATCATCATTGTACAGACATGGAGAACATGATCACATAAGTTTATGGTTACACTCAAAATAACCTAAGATGAGGGAAATAAAGAACAAATTCCCAATTCAAAGGTTTATATTTTATGATGCATAACTTCATAAGCGTAAGCGATCTACTCACCACTTTGAGCAGATGCTGCTGCCGGAAGTGCAGGAATCTTGACATCTGAAATTCAAAAAAGCCAGGCCAAAATGAATAGAGCATGACACAAAGAAAATATGAAATGCAGGTTAACAGCTAAGACATACTTTTACTACATGAAGAAGCAGCTCCTTGAGAAGTGGGTCATGGAGCTGGAATGTTATCATTCAGATCACAAAGGAAGCTGATCCCTGAACTGTCAATTGTTGCATTGGAAGGCATCGATAAAAGACATCCAGACACTATCATGCAAAAGCATAAAGAAACACTAGTTTATAGGATTAGGACAAGAAATGAGCAAAATCACCTAAATGAAATTAATGATAATTCTACAATTATTGGCAAAGTCAAAAGCAATTTTTCTTGACAGACATTTAAAATGATTACAAGAGTTTAAAAAGTGTAATGTTTCTTTTGGTTTCAAATGAAACAAGCATATTACCTTGATTTTCAACTGAGTTGCGCAAATCCAATCGCCAAATCATTTGGACATAGACAAATCACATAAATTTTGTATTAGTCCTGATAGAATATGATTATAGTTTGATTTCCAACACAAGGGACTAGAGGAACACAACTAACCTTGGAGGGAGAAATCCTTGAGGCTTATATGACATAGGGTATACACATTTTCAGTAATATTTGATTTTTTTTAACTTCATTTCAAGTGATGTAGCACAATCCAATGCTTGCAAGTTGGTTATGAGGCTCTGCTTTTTCAAGTGGGCTACATAGCTGTCCATGGCAGTGCAACAAGTAATCCGGTTACTTATTCCATTCCCAAAACCCACCGCAACATGCTTCATGTCTGAAAATTATTTCCCCATCAAGCATAACTGAAATGCAAAGCAAATCCGGTCATAATAAAAGCTAATGCCAATCTTGAAGGTCACAATAAGAACATCACCAAACTAGCGTGAGAACCAACTAATTATTTTCTTCAAATTTCTCTCGACATTTTGATTTTTTGTGTGATCAAGGCGGTAAACGGCAATATTTTTGTCCATGAATTACCCAAAAAATCAAAACCATACAAAAACTGATTTACTTGATAAAAATATGAAAGCGGACCCTATCATGCCAGCAAAATGCACAAAACCAAATGTCACAAGGGTGATGGATGAACATGACACATTGTTCAATCCCATCCATATTTAGGAATAATACCACAAGACAATAGAAAATTCCAGAAAACATGGACCACATAATAATATTGGAGAACCACAATGAATTAAATATGAAAAGAAAAATCTGAACCATCAAGAAAATTTTGATTCCAATTATCATGCAAAACCATTTCTTCCAATAACATGAACAAGCATTAGCACATGAGTATAAACATCAGAAGACACCATAAATGTTTTGCATTTTTGCAGGTTTATATTAGAAGTGACTGAATTTACCTTTTTCCTTGCATCTTAGCAACAATGCATCAAAAGTTCTTCAAACCAAAAATCCAAATCCAATAGGTGCATCTAACACCTTCAGTTTCCAACTCAGACCCAAATCAAAGAAATCTTAGCTAATTATGCAAACAATAATCACTCAAATCCTTTATTAATTCACAATAGAAGATTTGGGAATCAAATATCGTTCCTTGGTGAGAAACCTAGTTCATCCGATTGAAAACCCAACCCACCCTTTATTGGGAATCAAATAATCAATAACAAAATTGAAACTTATGAAAGATTAAGAAAGAGAGCTCAAGAGAAAGAACCTGGTTATGGATTGAGAAGAAGACCCAATAGAGAAAAACGAAGGAGAGAGATGGCCGAGAGTTCCGTCGAGCGCACCGTCACGGTAGACGATGGAGGACGAGGATATCGTGGTTGTCTTCGTCTGGTCAAGGCGATCTAGAGGATTGTGATGGTGAGGATTGGGTGGCCGTGAATCAAGGGTGGCCGTGGCAAAGGGCTTTGCCCTGCTTTGGTGCCTCTCGGCTACAATCGAGGGGGAGGAGAGAATAGAGGGAGAAGAGAAGTAGCTAAGTGGATTTTTAGCTTCTCCTCTTTTTTATTTATACTTGGGCCAAAAGTACAAATACCCTATTTGTAATTATTGTTATTGATTAAAAAATGAAAAGAGAGTAACAATGGATAATTTTGTTGAAAGAGAACATTAGCGATAATTCCCCTAAAATATAACAACTGCTCATTTGAAGTGACATGAAACAGACGTAGCATTTTGATAGTAACTTATCATTGATGGATGTCATGGCCTATTCAGTGTTTATAGCTTTTTTTTTTTTAGAGAAAGACGTAATTTATGGTCACCAATTTGGAGTCCATATGGTTTATGAAAAGTTGATAGAGTAGAGTAGTGGTAGGCCGACTAGGGTCTTCCTTCCTTTGAATACGTGGATGATGAAGTGGACATTATAACTAGTAAGGTCGTTGGTCATTATTATTTGTACAAAAATGGGTCCCTCCCTGCCCAACAAAGGCACTAGTAGTTTAATGTATTAGGGGCCCAATGGGCCTACTAAATTAGTGTGTGACAAGGCGAATTTTGTTTTAAAAGTTCCAAATGTAGGAGGTGGCTGCCATACAAGTATACAAGGTATAATAGAGTCAAGTTGATAGTACGAAAAGTTCAAAACGACTGGTCGTTTTTGGATCAAAAGAGAAAAAAGCCGACCCACCATGTGGGATTAGGGAAGGAGGAGGACCACCAACTAACCATTCCCTGTTCTTTTGTTTATAAATATGATTATGCCATCTGCATTGCTCTCTCACTGTGGGGTACCATCGTTATTTCCCATTTTATTTTCTCTGTATCCCATCCGTAGTTATTATAACTTATCTTCCTCAAATTTATTACGGTGTTACTATTTTGGATCCCATATTTTCAGCTCAATCAACTAGTTACTTACCTCTCAAAAAAAAAAAAACAAACTTGTTACTTAAAAATCACTGGATTAATTATTTGTTGTCTAATTTTTAATAATATATTTCACTAAATTGATCGTAATATGTCACGTTATCACATCATTTCATCATATCGTTTTCATTGCATTGAACACTACTTACTTTTTCTTTATTTTTCAAATATTTAATTGGGCTTGATGGAAATCAAAGTGAGAAGTGAAAAGTTGACTAGAAAGTTAAAAATAATACAAACGGAAAAGGCATAAGATGGATGAACTGCAATCACAACTGAAGAAAATTGTAGCATTTGGCCATAAAACTTTCTTTTGTACTTTTCATTGCAAGAGGAGAAGAAGATAAAATTCAACATTGCCTCTACAATATAGACTTTTAAAGGACTCAAACCTGGAACATAAAACGACATGATCCAACAGTATGACCTTGAAACTCCAAGAAAAGTTCTACCATGTAATGCTATAAAAATCTGATAAGAAAAACCCTAATTAAACCGGAGAAGTTCGATTTTCATTTTTACCCTCCTGTTGCTGCTGCCTGCTGGTTGATTCTGCTCCTTCACCTGAATTTTCTTCTTCACCTTCACCAGACATCTCCTCCAGTGATTTTCCCTTTGACTCAGGCACCAAAAATGTAAACAACAACCCTAGGAAGTTGACCACACCCAAAATTATAAGTGAGTTTCTCACCCCAATGCCCTTTTCTGCATACTGAAATCCAAATGCACCAACCATTGCCCCTGCCTTCCCTGCTGCAGCTGATATCCCGTGACACGTGGACCTTAACCTAGCCGGGAAAATCTCAGCAGGCACTACGAATGTTGTTGCATTTGGACCGAAATTGCTGAAGAAGAATGTCAATGAGTACATCACAACAAATCCAACTCGGTTTTCTTTCAGAGTCCAATGCTTGTATGGAATGGCCAAAGCAAACATAAAAACAGTCATGAAGAAAAATCCCATTATTTGAATTGTGAACCTTCCAATCCTATCTATGAATGCCACTGTGAACCAGTACCCGGGAACTGTGCTGCAAAGCGCGATTAGGGTTTGAGCTCTTGCAATTTTGAAGACCTCTTCAAGAGCACTCATGGTCTTTGCCTTGGGGATCCACCCAATCGCGCTGAAAATGTCTTTTTGAAATAAGTTCTGGCTGTAGAATGCTATGTCTAGCAAGAACCATGTGCTTGTAGTTCCAAGCAAGTGACGACCATGACGGCGAAGAAATTCATTCGAAAACAAACCAAAATCACTCCCTTTGTGTTGTGAAATTTGCTCAACTTTCTGCTGTTCTGCTTCTACTTCAACCTGCAACACTTTTGACATATCAGAAGCAGCCTGCTTTGCATTCTTGGCCACCAAGGCAGTGTACCGCGCAGTTTCAGGCATCTTGGCTCTCCAATAGTAAGTCATCAATGCAGGAATAGCACCAAACATCAAAATGATGCGCCAAACATAATCAGCTTGTGGGAAAATAGAAGCAGCAGGATTGGTTTCATAAGAAGGGGCAGGAAATCTCAACTTGAAGGCTGCGGACACAATAATAGCAACCATCCCACCAGCCAAAATTCCAAACCCTTGCATTGCAAACACAGCGGCGATGAAGGCCCCGCGAGTCTTTTTATTGGCATACTCAGACATAATGGTGGCTGAAAGAGGGTAATCACCACCGATGCCAAAGCCTAACCAGAACCTGAAGAAACAAAGGGTTGAAATCACAGCTTTAGGGTCTCTACTAAATGATAGGCCTGAGGCAATTGAGCATAAGACCATGACCATAAGCACCATGCCATAAACACGTTTTCTGCCCAATTTGTCACCAAGCCACCCGAAAAAGAGCTGGCCTGAGAGGGTGCCACAAAAGGCTACACCATTAACAGCAGCTGAGACATTTGCAGGCAAACTGCCTGGATCAGCAGCACCAGGTTTTTGGTAATATATGCGCCCGATTAATTTCGTGACAAGGGAAATGCAGAAGAGATCATATGCATCTGTGAAAAAACCCATGCCAGCTATCACAATTGCAGTGAAATGGTACCATTGAGTTTTTGCTACATCAAGTGCATTTAGCACCTCCAGTTGATCCCTGGCCATCACTAATTACTATAATTTTTTTCACTCCTGTCTTAACTTCAATTGCTTAACCTGAACATTTTGATTCAAGAAATTGAACCAATTCAGTTTGTGACTCTATCAAATAGGAACAAACAAAATATATCAGGAATTTAGGAAAAGACAACAAAGGGATTGAACAGGAACTACAAAACAAAACAAGAAGTCGGTCTATGTCAAACTCAGAAACTAAATTAAATAGTCATAGCTGACAAGAGAATTCAATTGCAGCTGAATAGGGAGACAAATGGATTTACATGTGGCCTTTTTTTCAATACAAAATTGTTATTATTCTAGCAATTCTTGGTTGAATACTCCTCAGAAAATCTTGAGAGTGAATTTAAAAATCTTGAATGTCAACTACTTGTTCTCAGAGCTCTAAACAGAAAAAATCAAAGGATAAATATAGAGTTCAATAATATTTTACACAACCCAATTTCCATTTAAGGAAAAAGAAGAAAGATTTCAAGCAAAATTGTAATCTGAATTAAGAACGAAAGTGACAAACCTTAAAATTTCAGAGCTTTGAAGAAGAAAAGATAAAGACTCGTGCTTTATGAAACTGGCATGACTTTCAGTTACAATATTTCATTTCTATGGATAAATAAAAAACTTGAAATTTAAAAACTGACACACAACGAAATTTCTTTGCTTTCTTTTCAACAAAAGATGAACAACAAAAGATGGCCTACCCAACAACCAACCATTAAATTAAAGAGAACCCAACTGATTTTCACGTGCCCAAATCAAGAAAGTAGTCACCTTTTGGGTTTTTGGCAGCATTGGACATAAGAGCAGAGAAAAACAGAGCAAGCTATGAAAAGGGTGAAAGCTTTAACAATGGCTAACAATTACTCAACAATTCATATTATTAAAACAAAAGCAGAAAAACAAAGAACAAAAGAAGAAATTAACAAAACAAAACAGAGCAAGGTATGAAAAAGGTGGAAGCTTTTAAGAATGGGCATGTCGATGAATATCTGAGGAATTAGTAAATAATTCATATTGATTATTAAATTAAAAGCAAATAAAAATAAAGAAGAGAAAATAAAGAAATAAACTAGAGACCTTTTTGTAGCGGAAGGTGGCAGCTGTAGAGGAAGGTGAGTGAGGAAGTATTTGTATTTGTATTTGTGAGACCGATTTTGATTATTTTTAGGCAGCGGAAAAGGGAGAAATGGGAAAGAGAGGAGAGTGAAGTGTGGGATATGGAGGGAAGGGAAGAAGGGTCGCCTCCGTATTTAACTGCTACAGACCCTTCGGAATCTTCGTTTTTTACCATGGCATATTCCCCCAGTTTTCACTCTTTTGATCCTATATCACAGTCCGTGGCCCCTCCCCAGGTTAGATAGCTGTTTTATTTTACTATTTCTAGATGAATTCACTTTTATTACCCATACACATCAAAATATAATTCTGGTTTTTTGGTTTTTTGGTTTTTTGGTCAATTAATTCTGGTTTAGTATATGCTGAGGTGACTCAACATTCAGACTCACTTTTTTGAGTCCAACAATCCAACTTTTATTCAATTCCGTCGTGTTTTTTTCTTGTTCTTTTATTTATTATGATTAGTGAGATTTTATATTTGAACTCTTTTAGCTTTTCTTCCTTTAATTGGAATATTCAACGAAAGTAAATCTTTATACTAAGTAAAAAAAATTGTTACTAATTTGTGATAAATCTATTGGCATCATAGAAGTTAGACAATAATTTAAGAATTAGCGTCCCTAGCAGTACAGAAAGAACATATTTTGTCAATGATAGTGTTTTGTTTTATCTGAATTATTATACAAAATAAGGTTTGATCTAATAATTAAATTGTTCGGTGTATATGTATTTGATTTGATGTCTTAAATTGAATTACAAAAGCTGGAAATGAAAGCATTTCGTCTTTAAGGATGGTTACGCTTGTACTCTTTGGGACGGAAATGAAAGCATCTAATTTTGAAATATTAATTGGTTTAACCTTTTTTGGTGTGTGGAAAACATGCATGCATGCCATCGCCGGTGTATTGGCGTCTCTTGGTTCTTAGCACAGATTAATATGAATGTCAAAGTCAAAATTCAAAAAGCTATACCATGAAAATTAGTTGGTTCTTCGCATAGATTGATATGTATGTCACAGTCAAAATTCAAAAAGCTATATCACTTCATGGCATAATTAATTGATTCTCAGCACAGATTGATATGGATGTCAAAGTCAAAATTCAAAAAGCTATACTTTAAGGTATAATGTTAAGATTACATAGTCGGATGAATTGTCCACTCCTGCTAGTGTTCTCAATTTGCAAGTACTCGTTGTCCACTCCTGCTAGTGTTCTCAATTTGCAAGTACTCGTTGCCCACTCCTGCTAGTGTTTGTTCTCAATTTGCAAGTACTCGTTGCTTTGCAAGTACTCGTTGCCCACTCCTGCTAGTGTTTGTTCTCAATTTGCAAGTACTCGTTGCCCACTCCTGCTAGTGTTTATTCTCAATTTGCAAGTACTCGTTGCCCACTCCTGCTAGTGTTCTCAATTTGCAAGTACTCGTTGCCCACTCCTGCTAGTGTTCTCAATTTGCAAGTACTCGTTGCCCACTCCTGCTAGTGTTCTCAATTTGCAAGTACTCGTTGCCCACTCCTGCTAGTGTTTGTTCTCAATTTGCAAGTACTCGTTGCCCACTCCTGCTAGTGTTCTCAATTTGCAAGTACTCCTTCCAACGAGGATAAATTTCCTGACTTATAATTATTACTTATACCGTTTGACATGTATGATATTTTATAATTATTATTTGTACGGTCTGATATGTGTGATATTTTGTCATTGGTCGAGTTAATTATCTTAGAGTATGCCTAGTACGCATGCGTTTTTTCAGATGCATTTATTGTTTGTTGACTTTGAATCAAGTGTTTGACTTTGGTTTGGTTAGAAGAAAAAACCAAGAATTGATGCTCAGAAAATGAAGCTATGTTGGCTCATATCTAAAAGTTCAAAACTCCTCACGAATAAAAGTGAGCTCATTCAATCAACCTGATGAATTCTGATGCGGAAGGAAAGATATTCACAGCTGATAATCGATTTTCTAGTTTTACACGTACCTCTTTATATAATACATATATATATATATAATTGATTCTACTTGTGTCTGTAAGGATGGCTTTCATTCAGTCTCACATTCAAATTGCTTACGGATATAGAATTGACATGCATAACAGATAGTGAGGAAAAATCATAAAAGAAAAACGCTTTTTTTTTTATCCAATAATATGTTTTTTGTTATGCTGATCAAAAGTGAAAGTTACTTAAGAGCCGGGTATGTTTGATAATATATAGTTTGATTTTTGTTTTGTATGTTTCACTTTTTATACTTGAGATAAGAAAAATATTATTGGACACGGCGCAATTTAGGTACAATATGAATCAAGCATGATACAACAGGATAATATGGTTGGTTTGAGCTTAAGTTGACCCATTATACACACAACACGACACAAACATGATATGAACTAGTAACTTAAACAAAGCAGGGACGACACATTTAACAAAATAATTGTTCATTTTCGTACAATAAAATTTTAATTTTCAAGATTAATACTTTAAAATTTTAATTTTCAGAAATAAAAATAACTTATAAATTTATAATCAATATTGAAACCTCATGAAAAAACCTTAAAAATTATAAATAAAATCGAGCCATTAAGACCGCATGTTTAAGCAGGAACACGAATATATAACAAGTTGTAAGCTGGACTGATATTTAGATCATAATTATATGAGTCAACACGAGCACTTGCACAATTATGAAATGTGTCAACACGAACCCAAATGAATAAACCCATCTTTAATGAACCGAACTAACACGGCAGGATCCGTTGGACATCTCTAATAGTGATGCACCTTCTCTCAGCATCCTTCCCCTCCCAATTCCTTTGTTTGCTACTTTTTAACTTCGTCTAATCAACTTAGCATGCCATCTGTTTCATAGCAAGCTAGAAGTAGTGCAACAAAGCTGGTAAGGTTGGTCTTCAATGACTAGACACCCTACCCACCATTTGTACAAAAATGTTTATACTTGATAGGGAAACCTGCTAATTAATCTCTTTTGACCTCCCAAACTTTCCCATCTTAGTTACCACCCACCTCAAATAATGAAGCCTTTTCTTCACTACTATCATCTTCGATCAGCTTCCATTTCTTTTCACTTTAAACTTTCTTTAATTTCATAATGTGTTCATGTGTGACAAATTTAGTACTCTAAATCGTTTCAACTGTTTACCAATTGATCCATTTCGTACCAATTTTGAGTCGAACCTCTTCCTAATGTTTCGACGTCACTTGAGTCTTGAACGTACAGATGCCCACCTTGTCCTACATCAGAGACTTACACATTTAGCTGGTTTCACACCTATTTTATTTACCTTTGTGGTTTTTTGTTTGGGGTTGGAAGCAGACTTGAAGCTAGCCTATCTCAATCCCATTGTTTAGGGTCGGGGTTGGGATAGTTTTCAATAGCCTAAGGGTAACTTTAGTTTGACCTTAGAACTTGTTTAGTGTATCGTATTGGAGTGGATAATAAAATTGATCATCAAATGAGTATTTTTTCATTGTGACGGGATTTGACATAAAAGGAAACTTAAATATTCTATCTCTACCAATTTTAAGGAGTATCTATCATTCACCCCATGTTTGATTATCGATTTTTCCGTATATATGCATGATAATCGGAATTGATGGTTTCTTAAAACGTAGTGTAAAGATCACCGCTGCAAAAAAATCAACCAAATTGAAGATCATTTGATAATTTGTATGTATTGATGCATAAAATGGACCAATTTAAACCACTAGGAGAAAATTAGGCAACAAGTACAATATTTTGGGCATAAAAAATTAATTTGTGCTTCTTCATTCTTATTGAAATAAAGTATACACTAATTATGTTCTCACTATTTTTAAAATACAAATTTTATATCATAACAGGAAAAAAGAAGGTAACATACGTGCTCAATTGAATTTGGGCACGAAAGTCATGCCTAACGCTATATAATGTGACCTCCTTGCCATTGCTTTTTATTTTTTTTTGTTAATATATTTGCTTTTTATTTTTTTTGTTAATATATTTGCTTTTGTGCGCTTTGTAGCCACATTAAGCACAAAATTTTCATTTCATGATGTCCCCAGTTTAATAAAATACTGAGTTTAAACATCTTGTCAGTCATTTATTTTCATTTTTATCCAACACACTATCTTTTTACATGTCTCAATAAGATTTAAAAAATATATTTTAAAAACCAAAAATAGGTCCTTTATTTATTTTTCTCTATCTCTTCTGTTCTCTCCTCTTCTCTTCTCTCTTCATCTATCCCCCTTTTCTTTAACTTCTTCTCCATCCTTCTTACCTCTCCATCATTTGTTCTCTTCTCCTTCTCCACTTCTTTTCTTAATCTTTCTTTCCTCGCTCTTTCTTCTGAGTCTCACTCCTCACTACTTCATTCGTAGTGAAATTTGACATAGATGTCCAAGTCATTCCTCACTCCCCATATCAGCTAAAGATGTTGTCAAATACTCATCTCTTTTATGAGATATGTAATTCATGCTTGTTCAAAAGTTGTTTATTTATGTTTTGTCAGATATTGGTGGCTTTATTGTGTTTCTATTTGATTTCTCTGTCTTTCCTTGTTTTTCTGTGTTTTTCCAGGGGTGGCTTTGATTTGGTGATGTTT
Source organism: Oemleria cerasiformis (assembly GCA_037349345.1). NCBI lineage: Eukaryota > Viridiplantae > Streptophyta > Magnoliopsida > Rosales > Rosaceae > Oemleria > Oemleria cerasiformis. The sequence goes on along the minus strand of JAZGTL010000010.1, from coordinate 5,716,703 downwards.
GAAGAAATAAAGAGAAAGGATGTTTAAACCTAATTTGATCAACCTGGTTAAGGCCGAACAAAGCCCTCCAGAACCATATTTAGCCTCAGCTCAGCAAGACACACAGTCTTAGATAAAGACAACAACCCACTAGGCCAACCGTATCTGGTCGGCCTACCTCCCCCCCCTCAGGCTACTTCCTTGGCCTACCCCCCTCGGCCTACCCTCCTCATGCTACCTCCTCGGCCTACCTCCCTCGGCCTACCTTCCTCATGCTACCTTCTCGGCCTACCCACCTTGGCCAACCGTGTCGATACAACCCATGGACTCAGGACCACCAAGACACGTGGCAGCACCAGGAGCAAGGACATTTATCCCACATTGAAATGTTCCACCAACATTTAATACCACTATAAATACAAGGGTACGTCCCTCGAAAAAGGTAATGACATCTTTGCCCTTACACTGCCAAATCCCTCCAAACACTTAACTAACTTAAGCATCAGAGACTATTTGGCCGGCACCCCACCGGTGCTCCTTTACTTCTACCTTCTTTTATTTGCAGGTCCCCCTACACTCTAGGAGTGAGTAAAGAGAGCTTGAAGGGACTCTCCTAAGTTGGTCCATTTTTGGCATCAACAGTTTGGCGCCGTCTGTGGGAATATGACACAAACTCCTACGAACTCCCTTTCCACAAAACCATCCCAGCACCTTCCAGAGAAAATGTTGGACGATCAAGACGAAGGGGTGCTCAACAACACCCCCATCACATAGAGAAGTCCTCGGGACAACATCCCGGACATGCTGAGACAGACGTTGGACAATCTCCAACGAGAAGTAGCAGAGCTCAGGGCTCACAACGCCAAGATAGAGACCAAGAATCAAGTCATATCGGAGCAGTATGAGAGCACACTCGCCCTTGTGAGAATGTCCCATCGTAGAGAATCGCGAGATAAGGGACCAGCCGACTGGGTGCACGCTGACCTGGTCGCAGCCGAGTGCACCTCGGCCGAACAACCCGTGCTCCAATTAGTCTCCTCGGACAAACACAAGAAGCCACAGGCTAGGATTCGGCCTAGTACATCTGGAAGTCGACTACTAATCCAGCCACAAAACGACGAAGCACCCTCTCAACCCAGAATTTACCGGGACGCTAGGCAACTGCTGGACGACCGGTAAATCGAGATAAATCCCCTCCGCCTGACCTTTGCGACATCAGACCCGAGAGCAGTCGGGCAACACCCACCTGCCCATCTTATCCGCATCAGACCGGCAGAACGCAGGACATAACTCTGGCATAGCTCATGACCAAGAAGACCACGGGACGAGAGGCCCCGAGCAACATCAGGAGACACACGACTGGGAAACTCAGAATGAGACCGGCTCAACCACAGGGAGCTGCTCCCATGGCCGAAGAAGAAATTGGGATCACTGAGCAAGTGGTGATGACCAATACGAACACCGGCCGAATCCACCTCCACCCCAACAAGGCAATGCCCAGGTGGAAAGCCTCCTACGGTGGGTAAACAACCTAGAGGCAGAGAAAGAAAAGGGCAAGGCCTCAACATGGGGAAAAACTAGCATATGCCCCTTCACCAACCGAATCCTCCGATCACGACGAAGGACCGAGGTAAAACCATTAAAGATAACTCCCTACAGAGGAAAGGGAGACCCTGTCACCCACCTAAACAACTATGTCTCCACCCTGGCATACAAAAACGTGACAGACGAGGTCCAATGCCTCATCTTCAGCTCCACTCTTACCGATGCTGCCCTCAACTAGTTCTACCGCCTGACTCCCAACACCATCGACTCATTTGATGAACTCCAGACAATTTTTCTAAACCAATTCATGATCCAAACAGACAGGTTGGTCTCCACGGAAGATCTCTTCTCCCTTAGACAAGGAGAAGATGAGACGCTCCAAAAATATGCTTGCAAGTTCAGCCTCGAGTACTCTCGTTGCCGAGACACTGACGACAAGGTTGCATTCAACACTTTCCGGAGCGGCCTTAAGGAGTCACTTTTCAAATATGCTGCCCACACTGAGGACTGGAAGGATTACAATGAAATCATGCGAAGAGCGGCAATCCATGCCAAGGCAGAATTCTTCCACAGTCCCACCAAGGAAACCAAGGCGCCCTCATATTCAGCTCCCCTGGGAAACAACAGCCATGGCAGAACCGGCCATACTAGTGACAACTACCACCATAACTCGCACCAATTGCAGCAGGCAAAAATGAAAGCTCACCTATGATGGACATCAGGGCAAGAGGGGCCGATCCAACTACAATGGCGGGGGATTGAAGCAGAATGATAGCCATCGCCAGGAGCCACGAAACTTGGTAGGGGACAACTCCGGACTGCGAAGCTGTTTTGAGACTTACACCATCTTGAACACTCCCTTGGATCATATTCTACTCAATGTGGAAGGCATGATCCCTAAGGCCAAGCCAAGAAACCCTAGCTTTCAGCCCACCCACAACAAAAAGGCCTTCTGCCAGTACCACAAATACAACGGCCATACAATCGAGGAATGTATTGCTTTCAGAGACATTATCGAGCAAATGGTTCGCGACGTCAAGCTCAATCAGTTCTTACAGCATCCCACCCCCTCAAAAGCAATCATGCAAATTAACACAATCAGCGGCGGTCCCCCCTTATCTGCCCCGAAGACCTCCAACCGAGCAAAAAAAGACTTCCTACGCGCAACCTGCGACAGCCATCAAGTCTTCAGCATCGACTCCGGACGAATGACAAAGTCGGCCAAGAGCAGTTAGCAACCCATCGCCTTTTCAGAGGAGGAGGAAAGGGGCATCGTGTTCCCCCATGACGACCCATTCATCATCCGAGCCCAGATCTCGGAGTGCGACATGGGCAGAATACTCATTGACACCGGCAGCTCGGTCAATGTACTTTTCGGGGATGCCTTCAAACAAATGGGCATCAACGAAAAACAAGCTTGATCGAAAGGTCACTCCGCTTCTAGGTTTCTCTGGTGATCGGTCTTGCCTAAGGGAGTCATCTCTCTACCAATTTCTATGGGCACCATCCCTGCTGTGACCACGGTCATCACAACCTTCCTCGTGGTCGACTGCCCAACGGCCTACAACGCCATACTAGGAAAGGATTGGTCAACCAGACGAGGGCCATAGTGGCAACACACTTGCTCTTGATGAAGTTCCCAACTCCTACGGGAACATGACAGGTAAGAGGGGACCAACTCTCTGGTCGTATTTGTTATGCCACGACCCTCACAAAAACAAGAGTACCGACCGCGCCGGACCAAACAGAGACCCTATCTGTCGCCGAAACAGCCATGGGGGACGACCCCGTCAACTCTCAGCTCGTGCAATAATTCCAAGACAGCCCTCCGGAAGATCCAAGGGACATTGTGAATATTCCACAGGCAGAACCTATGGAAGAGACAGAGGCAATACCTTTGTCCCACATACATCTAGAGCGCACGGTCTGAATCGGCTCTAAGCTCAAACCTTCCATACGAGCAGCCCTCGTCGAATTCTTGCAGGCCAATGCTGAAGTCTTTGCATGGTCTTACGCGGACTTGCTAGGCATCTCCACGGATGTAATTTGCCATCGGCCCATCATTGACCCGTCATTCAGACCGATCACCCAGAAGCAGCGTTGCCACGACACCGAAAGGGAATTGGCCATGCAGGCCGAAATCACTAAGCTCAACACCATACACTTCATAAGGAAGGCCATCTATGCCGCCTGGGTTGCAAATGTAGTCCTTGTGAAGAAACCAGTCACCTTCTGGCGCATGTGCATCGACTACACCGATCTAAACAAGGCATGTCCCAAAGACAGTTTTCCCTGCCTAAGATTGACATACTTGTGGATGCCACCGCAGGACACGAACTACTCAGCTTCATGGACGCCTATTCGTGCTACAACCAGATCCTTATGAACCTAGGTGATCAATGTAACGACCCAGACCAGAAATTAAATTATTTTGAGAATTGGACAATTTTACCCTCAGTTTTGGATGGGTTCGGGAGTCACTTTTTGACTGGTAATACTCTTGGGAATTTTTCTTGGGTTGTTGCATAGGTCTCGAACTCACGAGTTCGTAGACAGGCGGCACGCGAAAAATGGAGATCCGATGAGTTCGTTACGGGTCTAGAAGCTGCGGGGGCAGTTTGGTAATTTTGGAAAAGTTGAAATTATATAACAGATATTTTTCTCTCTCCTCGAGAGATTGGTTGATGCAGTCTCGGTCCTACCCAAGTCCTCCCCGTGCGAACACCGAAGGTCCATATTCATCAGAGGGATTTCGATCCGATTCGAAAAAAACCAAGGTCGGGAGGATCTTCCCCGGGACCCCACGAGCATTTTGGGGTAGTTATTGGAGCGGGAGCACCGCCGTAGGCGACGGACGGAGGAGGGAGGTGAACCGAACATTCTCGGCCGTTTTCCGGCCAAACTAGGTACGATCTCGGAACTTTGACCTCATATTTGGATTCCTGGGGAAAAGTAGATGAATTCCCATGTGTAGATCGTGAAAAACGGTCAAGAAATGAAGAAGTTAGAAAACCTTGAAAATCGGCCGGAAATGGCAGTTTCCGGCGAACCAGACGGCGGCGGAGGTGGCGGTCCGGTCAGCTTCTCCGGCCAGCCTCCGGCGACGACGAGGGCCGTCCGGTCGTCTTCTCCGGCGAGTCGCCGGTAACCGGTCGAGTCGAGTGAACCGGTCGAGTTGGACCGGGTCAGGTCAAGCCGGGCCAGGTTGGACCGGTCCAGGAGCGTGAACACTTTAGCAGGTGCGTGACCGGTGCGTGGAAGCGCGTGGGCGCGTGTTCTGACCTTCCGGCGGCGCGTGGGACTGTTCCCGAAGTCACGGCGGCGCGTGACTAAGGTTTTGGGAGGTTCCGGATCAGATTTTGTTGGTTTCGAGGCCATAGGAGTTCATTTAGAGCTCGGTTGGGCAATCCCAGCAGTAAGGATTGACCGTGGAAAGGGTTTTGAGCTTGGAAAGTCAAGGTAGTTGGGTCATTATGGTGTAGGTGTTCTGAGGCTAGAGCGTACATGAATTTTGGGTTGGATGGTGATGGTAAGCGGACTTTGATTTATAAATTGTAATGCATGTATAAATATCTTTGATTTAATTACTGTTGTGTATGGTTGTATTTATAAATTGTAATGCATGTATTAATATCCTCGATTTAAATACTGTTGTGTATGGGTGCAATGATTGCTGGATAATTGTTGTTCCAATATTTCAGTGGAAGTGTATTGTGAGAAATGATATGGTTGTTGGATTCGGTTTTGATATTGTTTGGACGTGGTAATTATTTGGGTACATGGTTATGAGTTGAAACCGTATTTGTGATAAATGATAAACAAAATATATACTTGATTTGGAAACAAAACCGATTTGATGGGGCCTAGAAGCCGGGCCTTGGTTCCGTGTTGGTGGACTCCCGATGAACCCCTAATATAAACAAAACTGATTTGATGGGGCCTAGAACCCGGGCCTTGGTTCCGTGTTGGCGGACTCCCGGTGGACCCCTAATATAAACAAAACCGATTTGATGGGGCCTAGAACCCGGGCCTTGGTTCCTTGTTGGCGGACTCCCGGTGGACCCCTAATATAAACAAAACCGATTTGATGGGGCCTAGAACCCGGGCCTTGGTTCCGTGTTGGCGGACTCCAGGTGAACCCCTAATATAAACAAAACCGATTTGATGGGGCCTAGAAGCCGGGCCTTGGTTCCGTCTTGGCGGACTCCCGGTGAACCTCCAATATAAAAGGTGATTTTGCAGAGATTGTGGTCGAGTCCAAGTAGTACATATTCTAGCACACCCCAAGGGATACCCTGGTGGCTAGGGATATGATAGTCGAGAGATATGCCGACTGATGAGATATCATGGTACAGAGAGTTATGATACGATATGATAGCCAAGGATATTTTCGGCTCTAATATGAACCAGACGACAATTGTTATGGGCCTAATCAACATATGAAAATACGTCGTCATCCGGGTCAGTGGGTTGGTGTGGGCGGTGACCCAGAGGGACGAATTATTATTGGTTCACTAGTATCTGACTAGTCTTTTGTCTTGTGGTTTTCCAGTAGAGATGTCAGCAATGTCTGACTACTGACATTTGGTATCAGAGAGTATTTCTATTTGAACCACCACTATTCCGAGGTCTTGGTTTTGACTGGTATTTTATCCTGCGTCTGACAGTAGGACTGATCAGTAAGTACAGAGATTCTGTTGGGAACCCTGTAAGGTTTATTAAAAATTATTTAAGAACAAAGGGTATTTCTGGTAATTAAATTTTGAGGTAAAAGAGCTGTCAGATGGGATAAGGGTTCTTTCCGGGTTTCGAGGGAAAATTCGGGAAGGGTCCTTACAGTGGTATCAGAGCTGTAGGTTAACTTCCTGCAGACCGCACACTTGTGTGCAAATTATTTAAGGAATTATGTTAACAAGATGCATCCGAGGAGTTTACCTCTTTAGCGACCTTGAACTGAATAGGAGGTTGGTTCTTTAACCTGTGTTAGGAAAATTTCGGGGATGAAATTTCTATAAGGGGGGTAGATTGTAACGACCCGGACCAGAAATAAAATTATTTTGAGAATTGGACAATTTTACCCTCTGTTTTGGATGGGTTCGGGAGTCACTTTTTGACTGGTAATACTCTTGGGAAGTTTTCTTGGGTTGTTGCGTAGGTCTCGAACTCACGAGTTCGTAGACAGGCGGCACGCGGAAAACGGAGATCCGATGAGTTCGTTACGGGTCTAGAAGCTGCAGGGGCAGTTTGGTAATTTTGGAAAAGGTTAAATTATATAACAGATATTTTTCTCTCTCCTCGAGAGATTGGTCGATGCAGTCTCGGTCCTACCCGAGTCCTCCCTGTGCGAACACCGAAGGTTCATATTCATCGGAGGGATTTCGATCCGATTCGAACAAAACCAAGGTCGGGAGGATCTTCCCCGGGACCCCACGAGCATTTTGGGGTAGTTATTGGAGCGGGAGCACCGCCGTAGGCGACGGACGGAGGAGGGAGGTGAACCGAACATTCTCGGCCGTTTTCCGGCCAAAACAGGTACGATCTCGGAACTTTGACTTCATATTTGGATTCCTGGTGAAAAGTAGATGAATTCCCATGTGTAGATCGTGAAAAATGGTCAAGAAATGAAGAAGTTAGAAAACCTTGAAAATCGGCCGGAAATGGCAGTTTCCGGCGAACCAGACGGCGGCGAAGGTGGCGGTCCGGTCATCTTCTCGGCCTACCCTCCTCGGCCGACCGTGTCGATACAGCCCATGGACTCAGGACCACCAAGACACGTGGCAGCACTAGGAGCAGGGACATTTATCCCACATCGAAATGTTCCACCAACATTCAATACCACTATAAATACAAGGGTACCTCCCCTCGAAAAAGGTAATGACATATTTGCCCTTACATTGCCAAATCCCTCCAAACACTTAACTAACTTAAGTATCGGAGACTATTTTGCCGACACCTCACCGGTGCTCCTTTACTTCTACCTTCTCTTATTTGCAGGCCCCCCTACACCCTAGGAGTGAGTAAAGCGAGTTTGACGGGACTCTCCTAAATTGATCCATTTTTGGCATCAACAATGGAGATGTTCAGGTTTGTTTGTTGTTGTTTGATTTATATATAAATGTGGAGGTTTTTTTCTTTAAAAACAGTTGGAATTACTCTAACATTGTCATTCTTTTTTCTGTTCTTATTTGTTCATGTTGCTATTTGTTTCTCATGGTTATGGGTATTAAATTGCAGCTGGGTTATTTCAATTTTCAAGTTTATGGAAAAAAAAAATTGGATGGTGTTTTGGTAGCGTCGGTGAAGATAATCTATTTGATTTTTTTTTTAATTTAATACTATTGAGCACGAAATGAAAATGGTGCTTTTATGATTGCTTACCTTTCCCAACGAACTTGTCAGACAAAGTCACAAATATGACTTATTCATCAAGTAAATTAAAGACAAATAAATTAAAATGTAAAAACTAACAATGCAAGATGATTGATTGATTGATTTTATTAACTAAGGCGAATTAAGACTTACTATCCACCATAACAAATTATAGTTCTTAACCAGAGTTTTTTGACCTAATTACTATCCAACTTCTGAATTAGGTGCCCATGCCTAGGTCCTGGCGTTGGTACACTAAACATATATTATTCTCTCTTACTTTGCATGTCCTAAACAGGGTATATGCCTAGAACGTCTATCACCTACCAGTTAAGATGATGCATGAAGCAATAAGAGAATTTAATGACACCATACTAGCCTAGAAAAGTGATGTGCATTCTTAGGTTGTCATGAATTCCGATTACAAGATTGTTTCTTACCCTCAACCTCTTGATGTTAGTGAATTACAGGATGATATAACGGTCACTTAAGCAATTTCATCAATAATTTATGCAAACATAGTAGCTAATCTCATAAACATAAAAAATAGTAGTTTAAGCAGTAATCAAAATTATTCAGCATGCATAGTAATCAAAATCAAGAACCAAAATCTAATTAACGAACTAACATGACTAGGGCTTCAAGCAGCCCTAATTCTAAAAGAGACTACTCACGCATAATGGAAAACAAACACATAATAAAAGTCATAACTAACAATGATAATAATAAAGGAAAGTAAAGAAAGATTATTGAACAATGAGGCACAACAGAAGAACACATCAAGGCCTGCTCCTCCCAAGCTCCACGCACAACTCTCTCTCTCAACTTGGAAAATAAGAAGTGTTTAAAATCTGAAACTGAATTACAATGAATTTGCGGCTAGGGTGTCTAGAGGTCCTCACCCGCGAGCACTTTGATCCCTTAAATAGGGTCTCTAGACCTCCACAAAGTAGGAGACATTTTAGGACAAAATTCTAATAAAAAACTTATTGAAACTCCTATCCTAGTTAGGTATGAAAAAGGACTCAAAAAGGTAATCCTTTAAAGACTAGGAATTGCGGCAACTTTGTAAGATACATCTTTTGAGCTTCCTTGCATGCCAAGGCATCTTCTGGAGGTTGCTTGGAAGTCAAGAACTGGGCTTGGCCATCCCTAAGTAATCAGAACATGGCTGGGCCAGATTATGGGCTCCAAGGACCTCAAATTTGGGCTTCTAAGAACTCAGCGTGTCATTGACCAATGCAGCTGGCACAAACCACGTCTTGGACTCCCATATGACATAACTAGATGAGTTATGGGATTTGTCTTGCCCAAAAATTGGCAGAAAAGGGTGATCGCAAAACGGCACCCAAATTAGGGCTTAAACGGGTCTTTAGGGCGCAAATGAGGCACATACGTGTCACTGGCATTTCCAGGCGCACCTTCTGGCTTCCTTAGCTTAGAAAGGTATTTTGAAGTACAATCCTGGGTGGTGTCTTGCTTTGTTCCATCGAGTTCCTGGCCTTGCCACATTTTGGCCTAACCGGACATTAATTAGGGCGCAGTAGGTTTAGGGCGCAATTCAAGGCTCGGCTGAGGCACTTTAGGGACTCCGATTACGGCGCACTTTTAGGGCATAGGACATGTCTTCAGGGCTTGATTTAGGCGCAGATTTAGGGTGTGTCTTGGCTGGTCTCGTCTTGTCCCTGGCATGTTCTAGGACCCAATTTTGGACCTTTCTAGGGCCTGAACTTCAACTTGAGACATCTCCTTCGTTATAACTCCGAATTGAGCCATTCTTTTTGTGTTGTTTCCAGAATTTACCTATCTTTCCAAATCTGCACTAGTCTGACAAGATTGATCATTTTCTACTATGGATAGCATGAAATCATTCAAAAGACATGTAAAAGAGGTACTAAGTGACATCAAAATGATGCATAAATAATGATTGTACCGAGCTCTTTTGGAACTATTATCTCGATCATGGTCCCCCTCGCTTTGCTATAAAAGTTGATATCAAGAAAGCCTTTGATTCTATCTCTTGGGAGTCATTTTGGATGTGTTTCAGATGCTGAATTTCCCTATCTTAGTCATCTAATGAATTCAGAGTTGCCTTACCACTCCCAAGTTTTCAGTGGTAGTTACTGGTGAGTTTGTGGGTATTTTCATGGTCTTCGGGGCTTTCGTCAGGGTGATCTTATATCCCCGTGCCTCTTTGTTATTGCTATGGAAGTGTTTTCCCGTATTACAACGAATTGTATTGCAGAGTCTATGGAGTTCAGGTATCATTAGTGGTGTGAAATGATCTCTATGTCTCTTATTGCCTTTGTTGATGACTTGTTTGTTTTCTGCCATGGGGATTTCTCCTTTGCACTTGTTCTGAAAAGATCGCTTGACAGGTTTGCTGATGTTTCTGGCTTGGTTGCTAACTCCTCTAAAAGCAACACTTTCCTTGTTGGGGTTAGCCCTAGGGAGGCTGAGGTTATCCTTGGAGGACTTGGGTTCCAGCCGGGTTCTCTCCCCATTTTTTTACCGGGGCATTCCACTTATTACCTCTAAACTTTCTTTCTCGGATTGCCGCTCTTTCCTTGAGCGTGTTCACATCCATATTCGTAGTTGGGTGACTGATATTTGTCCTTTGCCTGTAGACGTTGTCTGATTAAGTCGGTCCTCTGCAGCTTATTGGTTTACTGGGTTTCTCACCTTTTTCTTCCTAAGAAATTTTGCTTGGAGATTGAGCGTAAATTGAGGTGGTTCCTTTGGTCTAGTCATTGTGAAGGTAATTACTATGCTAAAGTAGCGTGGCAGGAGGTTTGTCAATCGCCTGGGACTGGTGGCTTGGGTATTAAGAACCTTCATCGCTGGAATCTCTACTTAATGGCTCATCATATATGGAATCTATTCGTTGATAAGGGGGTTAACCTCTGGTCTGGTCTAATTGGGTAAGTGCTTACCTCATCCGGGATCAATGCTTTTGGTCTTGCTCTATACCTTCTATTTGTTCCTGGCATTGGAAGAAGTTTCTTAGCATTAGGAACCTATTGAAACCCATTATCCATGCGAATATTGGTATTGGGAGCAATATCTTCTTTTGGCATGATCGTTGGCACCCTCATAGTTCTTTCTTGGAGAAATGGGGTAGTTCTTTGGCGGAAATCTTAGGTATTCATATCAATGCCAAATTTTCCTCTGTTATTAATGGTGATAGGTGGAATTGGCCCTTTTCTTCAAACTTTGGTTTTAGGGCTATACTGGCTTCTACTGCTATGATTTTCCCCCACCCAAATGAGGCTGGATTCTTTCTCTTGGTCTTTGGAGCCGTCGGGATTGTTCTCCTCGGCCTTTCTATGGTCTTATTTGAATGGCCCGATTGTTAAGGTGCCTTGGATAGGGCTGGTTTGGTTCTCAAATTGCATCCCCCGTGAGAGCTTTACCTTGTGGTTGGCGATTAAAATGTGGCTTGCTACCTTGGACAGGATAGGAAGACCTCTGGGAAGGTAGAATTCTCTATGTGTTCTTTGTAACTCTGCCATTGAATCTAACAGTCATCTCTTCTTTGATTGTAGCTTTAGCAAAGTTGTTTGGCAGCAGGTTTTTGCTAGATGTGGTACTCCCTTGTATACTATCCCTTGACAATCCTTTATATCTGATGTTTCTGCCAGGTGTAAAGGCAATTCTTTCAAGGTTATTAGCTTCAAGCTAGCCCTGTCAACCTCTGTCTAGGAAGCCTCCTTCAGCTGCCATCATCGCTATTCTCTCTATGATTCACTGCCGCTTATGCTCTATAAATTTCCCCCCCCACTACTTCTAACTCCTTGTATACTGCTTCTTGGAATGTTCCTATTTCTGGTGTTGGTTAGTTTAGGCTGATTTTCTTAGTTTGCTGTGAGGGTTGATTTCCTGCTTTTCTGTAGGTTTTTTTAATTTTTTTAATTTTTCTGTTATGGGTTTGCCCTGGGCAGTGATGTTTTCCGCTTCCTGGGCAGTTTGTTGCTCAGGTTGTTGCTTGTTTTTACTATTCTCTTCCTGGATTTCAGGTTTTATTTGGACTTGTCCCTTATAATACTTTAATGAACAAATTACACTTTAGTACCCTGTGGCTTATACCAAATTTAAGAGTTATATCTAACGTTTAAAATTTTGCATTTAAGTACTCTGTGGTTTATACCAAATTTCAGAGTTATACTTAACGTTTCAAATTTTGCATTTAAATACCCTGAACTTTTTAAAACGTTACAACTTGGCTCCACTGTTAATTATTTAGTTAGATAATCCGTTAAGTATTTATGTGTTCACCTGTGGGACCTATCTTTTAAATTTTATTATGCCATGTAGATAAAAAAAAAATTCAAATAAAATATTAAAAATACATACATTTGTTATTTCTTATTAAAATATATAATTAACATAACACATCTGTTAATTATTGAAGTACCCTGATCGATGTATGTTATACCAAGTATGTATTAACAACAGAATACCAAGTATGTATTAACAACAGAATACCAAGTATGTATTAACAACAGAATACCAAGTATGTATCAAATGTATTTCTTATTAAAAATCAAATGTATTAACATAACATAATAAATGATTGTGACCATGACCCTAACGAAATAATTAATAGTGAAGCCAAGTTGTAATGTTTTAAAAAGTTCAAGGTACTTAAATGCAAAATTTGAAACATTAGGTATAACTTTGAAATTTGGTATAAACCACAGGGTACTTAAATGCAAAATTTGAAATATTAGGTATAACTCTAAAATTTGGTATAAACCACAGGGTACTTAAATGCAAAATTTGAAACGTTAGGTATAACTCTGAAATTTGGTATAAACCACCAGGGTACTAAAGTGTAATTTGCCCTACTTTAATTTATCCAAAAATATAAACAGTAAAATCGTGTTGTATGAGTAGTGGAAATGGCTACAAAGTTCACCGATCACTTTTTCGTGGTTGCATCGTGGGCATTGCTATAGCACACGAATATTTGTGAATATTTGTGTTCTTTAGTTATAAAAAGCACAAATAAAAATGGTGCATGAAGCCAGTTTTTTTTGTAGTGGACCGAGAAGACTACGCACGCACTCACGATAAACATGTACGTGGCTCACTCAATACGGGCTACGTTCATGTTGTTGCATCATTCTCATTAAGTTAATAGTGTTTGTACATGCTATAATAGGCATTGAGCCATAGAGAGAATGAGAATAATAGTAGAGAGAAAGGAGAGCTCCCAAGTTAGAGAGAGGTAAGTGCCTCTAGAGAGAGATAGTGGACTTGGTCTAATCTCCCCTAACTCCCTTATAATAAAAATAAAAAAAAAATCCATTTATGCCTTAAAAAATATCTTGAATTAGATGACTTATACAATTTAATTCATTACGACCCACCAAACGAGCCCTCATATCTCATCAAAACTAGGTACAGTTAATCATCCAAACACAATTAGTAGTGAGATAGTAATGGGACAACTGAGAAAGTAGGCCCATCCCTCGAGAGGAACTACCCTATCGCAGGTGCAACGTGTACCCCTTTTCTGTCTCTCTTCTTACATGACGAGATGATTTGGTGAAATTGTATTCAAAATAGAGAAATTTTAGCATCATATCTCGTTATTAAGAACTATTTGAGTTTGAAAAATGAGATGGTACAAGATCAAGTTTTTAGTCCAGGTCTTTTCAATTTCATCGAATTCACTCCGTGTAGCTTACAATCTGTGTTATCTCAATGACATGTTACATCCAGTAGATAATATTTCTAGAGGAAGAGAAGTAAGCATATTTCAAAACAAGGGAAAAATGTTCCCATAAATCAAACAAATGACATACACAATCGAAACGAATTCAAAACAAGGTATAATTATAATTGCTTCTACATATCATTCTTATTATTACATTGCAAATCAAATTAAAACCATTTGTAAATTAAATTTCACATAATTTTTTACTCTTCAAACAGGAGCAGTTCTTGCAGAAGAGGCCCGAGCTTCTGTGACATCATCATCTCCTTCATTCTCACCTGTCAACTCCTCCAGCGATTTTCCCTTGGATTCAGGCACCAACAACGTACATACCATGCCGAAAAAGTTGATCACACCAAGCATAATCAAAGAGTTCTTCACCCCAATCCCAGCTGGGTACCCTGCATCAGTCTTTGTAGGGTCCTTGCTCTGTGCTGCATACAAAAACCCGAATGCGCCTACAATGGCACCCGCTTTCCCAGCCGCAGCTGATATCCCGTGACACGTGGACCTCAGCCTTGCCGGGAAAATCTCAGCCGGCACAACAAATGTCGTTGCATTTGGTCCAAAATTGGCAAAGAAAAATGTGAGTGAGTAAATGGCAACAAACCCAATTCTGTTTGGCTTCAGAGTCCAGTGATGGTAAGGAATTGCCAACGCAAACATGAAGACCGTCATGAAAAAGAATCCCATCAGCTGGATAGCGAATCGACCCATGATATCGATGAATACGACGGTGAACCAGTAGCCGGGGACGGTGCTGCACATTGCTATGAGTGTCTGTGCTCTCGCAATCATGTACACCTCATGGATTGCATTCATGCTCTCTGCTTTCGGGATCCACCCGATCGCGCTGAAGATGTCTTTTTGGAAGAGGTTCTGGCTGTAGAAGGCAATGTCAAGGAGGAACCAAGTGGAAGTAGTACCAAGCAAGTGAAGACCATGTCTTTTGGCAAATTGCTTGGAGAACAAGCCAAAGACATTGCTTTTCTCTGTTAAATTTTCGAGCTTTTCCTCCTCTGCTTCAAGCTCAACTTGAAGAACCTTTGACATGTCCGAGGCAGCCTGCTTGGCATTTTTTGCGACAAGTGCGGTGTATCGAGCTGTCTCGGGCATTTTTATGCGCCAGTAGAAGGTTAGAGCTGCAGGGAGGGCACCAAACATGAGAATCAGCCGCCATACGTAGTCGGCTTGCGGCGCAAGGGAGTCACCTCTGTTTACAGAATATGCAGGGGCCGGGAAACTCTTGTCGAAGGCGGTCGACACAATCAACGCCACAATCCCACCGCCCAAAATCCCAAACCCTTGCATTGCAAACACCGCGGCGATGAAGGCGCCACGTGTCTTTTTGTTGGCGTACTCAGACATGATTGTTGCGGAGAGAGGGTAGTCGCCGCCGATCCCAAACCCTAGCCAGAACCGGAAAAAACAGAGAGTTGAGATGACACTTTTCGGATTATCAGAAAACGAAAGGCCCGATGCAACGGAGCATAGCACCATCAGAACGAGGGTAATTCCGTAGACTTTTTTCCTGCCTAATTTGTCACCGAGCCAGCCGAAGAACAGCTGGCCTGTTAGGGTTCCGACGAGAGCGACACCGTTGACGGCAGCAGCCACATTGGGGGGCAATGTGCCCGGCTTCGCGTGGTTTAAGTCGGTGTAGTATAGGCGGCCAAGTAACTTGCTCACCAAGGAAATGCAGAAGAGATCGTATGCATCGGTAAAAAATCCCATCCCAGCAATCACAATTGCTGTGAAATGGTACAATTGAGTTTTGGCCACATCAAGTGCATTAAGCACTCCCAACTGTTCTTTAGCCATGGCTGCTGCTTGTTAATAATGCTAGTAATAATTAATTAATAATCGTCACAATTTATAACGATATTAATTAAATCTTCCTGCATAATACAAATACAATAATCATTGCATCAGAAGCCAGTAGAAGATGCATAGAAAACGAAGAACAAAATTACGGTTTGTGTAATTTAATTTATTACCGTATGGTAAAAAGATTAAAAAAAACAGAGATATTTTGTTTTACAAAGTCGTTTTGGAAGGTCCCTCAGTGGCAACATCTCCTTACAACTCAATTATTTTACTTAAGATGTCCCCCGGATTACGTCATACACGGAGGCTTTTATGTATACAGACAAAATAAAAATTATTTAAAAAAAAGAAAAAAGAAAAAAAAGAATCGACGTCAATTGCATTTAAAATGGTTGGTTTTAAGAAGACGAATGAAAACAAAAAGGGGAACGAACATCAAGGGCCTGCCATATGGGGTTTACTTGCAAGTTGTAAGCCGCACTTCATCAATGGCTTAATTGAAAAAGAAAAAAGAAACAAGAAAAAAGAAAAAAGAAAATTAAAAGGCATGAAATAAAAATAAAATTGAAGAACTGGGAGGTTTCAAACTTCACGAAGGATAAGGCAGATCAGCACAAATTGAGCTTAAATTAGAACAAGCTCTTTGTTTTCGTTTGTAATTAAATAAACGATAAGGCGATATTAGTTTCTGAATAAAAGTTACTTACGCGATATAGATTGAGAAATCTACTCTTGACATGACAACACCAAATTTCAAATAAAAAATGTAGTGCTTCTCTCTACTCTCTACTCTCTACTTCCACTGGAAGATCAAAGGGCTGCCCTACCATGATCATCACCTTTCTTTTTTAGAAAGGGAAAAAAAAACGTTTGTATCTACTTTAAGTGGTCCTAGTACCCATATTAAAGAAATGAATCAGTTCCAATGGACATGGAATTACTTAATTTGTAGGGTTTTCATGCACCAAGGTCTGAAATTTTTTAAAAGAGAGTACGATATTTATTGATACGAAGAAATTATTTGCAGGGACTAACCTGCTGGTTCTTGAGCTGAACATTAGAGGAGGGAGATGAAGATGAAGATGAAGATGAAGATGTGGTGTTGTTATTGAATAATGAGTTGATATAAATGAGGAAAAGTAGCTGACTATTTAAAGAGTCACTCAACTTCAATGGCTAGAATCATTTCTAGCATCTAATGGCATATACTTTGCTGTCTTTCAGCTCTGGTCAACTCGTTAACAAAGTCTCTAATTAATCACTATCCCTCTTGCATATCCTCACTTATTTGTTTAATTAGGAATATTAAATTATGTCTTTAGATATAACCACACGGTTTCATCTTTGGCATTTTCTCAAATTTTATATTATATAACTCACCTCACGTATGTCAAAATTTTAAATTTTAACTAAATTACGTATAGAATAAATATGGTTTGATATTATAAAGAAAGTTGAAATTTCAATCGCATAATTAACTAGCAATAAAAGGAGTGACCAAACTCGTTATAAGGCGCACCCAACAAAGTCTTGAGAGCTCGTTTGGTGAGCGGAATTTGATCATATTGGAAAACTCGTTAAATTCAATGTATATTAAATTTCAAATGGATATAATTTCATTGTGGGAGGATTAGATGAGATTAGACATGCAAGAAAACTTAGATTTTCTAATCCTACTATTTTAAGAGGGTTGAATTTCGTAAGTTTTCTTCTATCTCTACTCCTTTTAGTTCCCTTACAATGAAAATTCATCCATTTTATCATCAAAATACATTGAATTTGGAGAGGTATCCAATCCAATCTAATCCATTCCTGCTCACCAAATATGACTTTAGGGCCGATTTGGAAACAATGATTTGGATTTAGATTTGAATTTCAAATGAAGGGATTTGAAATCCCTTCATTTGAAATTCTCTTGTTTGACAACATAAATATTTGTTTGTGAATTTGAAATTTCTTCATTTAAAATCAATTATTTGGAAAACTTTTTATTTGTAAAGATTTGAATTGAGGATTTCAAATAAGTAATTTCATTACACAAATTAAAAATAATAATGTCAAAATGACTCATTATTTATTTAGCTAAATGAATATTATTAATAATCATAACCATTAACGCATAGTTAACCACGTATATAATTTTTTTAATATTTTTTTTAAATATTAAGTTAACTAAAAATAATAATATAAATTGAAACTAAAGCCTGATAATATTTACGTTTACTTTCCATACCTTATTCCTATGCTTTGCACTAGTTTTTTCAGTAGAATTTGTCGTTTTAACGTGTTGAGAGTAATTTTTGTGAGAAATTGCCCCTAACAGTTGTTAGAATTTAATGCCTCAAAATTTCAAATTTCTAGAAGGAGTTTCATTAGTTTTAGTATTAGTAGCTCAATGTTGTCAATAAAACAGTTAATGCAAATGTGTCAACTTTACGAATTGAACTTTACATACTCAGAAAGAACCAGACAATGAGCCATATTTTCTTGGAAAGCTCTGTCAGTCTAGTTTCTGGAGAATTTCATGGCCCATGATTTTGAGTTTTCTAGTGTGCGTTACATCAATTTTAGTACTAGTGGCTCAGTGCTGAAATTGTTAGCGACTATTGACAATTTTGCATTGCAACTTCCCAATCTTGGTAAGCAAGCTTTTGGAAGATTCTTCGGTAATTAAGGGGCACTAAAATCTTTTGTTAATTCAATTATTATTCAATTAAATGCCACCAAAATCTTGTGCTAATTCAATTATTAGTCGGTTAGAACAATAAGATCAAAAAATTTGAAGAAAGTGGTGGTTTGTGTACATCACGTGAATGTTTATAACCTACATAAGGATTGTTGGAGAGAGAAGGGGCGAGCAGAGGAGGAGAAAAGAGAAATATGGGTGGTTGAGGAGTAGGAGAAAATAGGGGTGATAGAGGAGGAGGAGAAGAAAATAGGGGTGATAGAGGAGGAGGAGAAGAAAATAGGGGTGATAGAGGAGGATGAGGAGAGAAATGGGCGACAAAGGTGGAGAAGAGAGAAATATGAGCTAACATAGGAGTAGAGAGCAGAGGAACAAAGAAGGATGACAAAAAAATTATGAAAGAGGATGAAAAAAAACATAAAAAAATAGAAGGAAAAAAAGGGATGAAAAAAAATAAATATGAAAAAAATTTGATGAAAGAAAATGATGAAAAAAAAAACAAAATGATGAAAAGAAAAAAAAAATAGAAGGGTGGAAAAAAAGATGAAAAAAAATGAAAAAAATATATTTTTGGCCAAGAGATGCTAGAAAAAAAAAATGAAAAAATTGAGCATGGAAAAAAGGATGAAAAAAAAAAGGATGGAAAAAAAAATGAAAATAAAGATGTTTTATTTTTTTTTGAAAATAAAGAGGGGAAGGAGAAGATGTGGATTTGTCAAATGACTAGTTTCAAAATGAATTTGAAATTTTAAAATTTTGCGTTCTGAAATCCATAGAGGATTTGAGCCAAATCCAAATCCTCATAACAAATAATTATCCAAATAAATAAATTTGAATTTGGAGGTTCAAATTCAAATTCAAATCTATAGCTATCAAAACGGACCCTCACTTTTTCGATATGGGACAGTATTTTCTACTTTGCTCATTTACAAGCACATGGCAATTATGCTCAAGTTGACCCAAAAAAAAAATGAAGCAAGTGTACATGGTGTCATTCCTTTGTATTTTGAATTGGGTTCCTTGTGGTTACAATATTTTGCATATAAAAATGGAAGCGTAGGCAAGAAACTTGGTATACTCTAAATCAGAATCTTAATTCAATCATCATCATCATCATCATGCATGACTTTCTTATAACAACTAGGGATGTTGGAAGTTAATTATATGTTTTAATTGAAGAATTTTGTGAACTAATGGATAATTGAGGAGGACGCCCTGCCACTAAGGAACAGTGATGCAAGCAAACTATATAAAGTTTAGACATCTTTTTACAGTTCTAGCATCTTTTTACAGTTCTAGCATGGTTCCATTTCTACTCATATTTATATTTAAGCCACCAATAGTACCTAAAAAGGCATTTGACGAGGGGGATTGAATTGAATTGGATAATTCTTCAAATTTAATATATTTTGAATTTAAAAATTGATGTGTTTTTATTGTAGAAGAATTAGATATTATTAAATATAAAAGGAAACTTCATTTTCTAGTTCTACTATTTTGAGTGAATTGGGTTGGATAAATTTTCTTTTATATCTACTAACTTTGATCGAGTACATCAACAAGAGTGAGAGTCGCAATATATCGGTTGATTGTTTAGTACATGATATTAACCATTTTGAGTGCGTCCCATTTTGTTATGCCCCTCGGGTATGTAATTGATGGGTTATCAATTTCAATCTAATCTCACTCACCAAATGAGCCAGAAATTTTCTCTCTTTGCATGTACTTAATTTTGTCTTTTCATTCTCCAACTTATCCAACTATTTTAACAATGCGTGAATCTTCCCGGCCTAGTGGTTTGGGTGTTTCTAGGGCCAGTCCAAAACCTCTGGCACGTCTTGGGTTCGATCATTACTGGTGTATCTTCATATTTGGCCAGAGGTGCACTGAAACGCATGTGTGAGTCTTCCTAGCCCCGGGAAGGATAGACTGCCGTGATTCGCCAGTTGTTAGTCCCGATTTGAGAAATTTTTTTTTTGCATGAATCACTCTTCACGTGTTCTATGCTGAATATTGTTCAATGCAATAGTTTTTTTATGTGAGTCTCACTCAAACCACATTACTTAACGATTAACAATTAATTAAGTTAGTCCAATTATAAAACTTTGGTGTGTCATGTGAGAAATTGAAATAACCCTTTGTACATTTTAAAGCTAACTCTCAATAATATTGATATGGGGTTTGTTGATGCAGAAATCGTCCCGATTGAGATTAGACCGTTTAATCTCTACACACAGAAAATAAACACCTGAGGTTAAGGTTGAATCCCGAGATGAGGGGTTCAACCAAGAACACTTCAATCCTTAAGTCAGCTCAATCTTGAGAGAAAACTGAAAAGTCAATTATGAGAATAACTGTGAGATACCTGCGAGGTGAGGAGATGTCCTCTATTTATAATGGAGACCTGGGGTCCATCGGAACTTCTGATTGGTTAAAGGTGATTGCAATCAATTAGTATTCCTAGTTAGAATATAATTAGGATTGGTTTTTAATAATAAATAATTCGCTAGGAAGTTATTTATTAGGAGCAGGAAAATGAGTACTATTCACTCATTATTTATGCATCTTTTAGATGTCATTCAATGCCCTTTTTCATGTCTTTTGAGTGATTTCATGTCACCAATAGGAGAAAGTGATAAATCTTGTGAGAAATGTGCAGATTTGGAAAAATAGGGATATTCTGATGAGAATGCAAAAAGAATGGCTCAATTTGGAGTTATAATGAAGAAGTTGTCCTCAGTACAAAATCAGGTCCTAAGTTAGGTCCTGACGCGTCCCTGCGCCCTATTTAGAGCCAGGACCAAGAACCTCGAATCAAGCCATCCGAGTCCTAAAACCATGTTTGAGGACCAGCAGATCAAGTTCAAGGTGAGTCAGTTCATGCCATGGCATGTCCCTGTCATGTCTCAAAGACACCCCAGCGGAGCCCTAATCCGAGCCCTCGACGCGTCCCAAACGAGTCCTTCAGAGCTCTTAGCCAAGTCCCAATCGTGTCCCCTAACACGCCTCAAGCCAGCGGCCCAGCCTGCGGCCTAGCCCGTGTCCCTGCCAAACTAGGAAACCTTTTTAGCGTTTCATTAAGGGTCTTTTGGTCTTTGTAATTCAGTTGAAATTCCGAGTTTTTAGAGGAAGCCCTAGGCCTATTTAAACAATTTTTTAACGCTGAATTAGGGTTCCACCCTTCAGCCGCATAGACCTGTTTACAATTTAACGATTTTTTTTTTAGTTTTTGCTCGTGTTTTGGAAGAAAGCTAAATGCATAGAGTGAAGGAGAGTGCTTGGGTGTGTAATTGGCTCACCATTAATCTCAGTGTTTTGTTTTCTTCTCTTTACTTTTACTTTGCAATAATGAAGTTGTTTATCGTTTTATTCAATACCATGTCAGAGCAGTTTTTTTATAGAACTAGGTCTGCTTGAAGCCCTAGCTATGTAGTTCTTCAATATGATTTTGGCCCTTGGTTTACATGCTTTGAATGCTGAATAAAGTTTGGTTTACTGTGCGTCATGAGAGATTAGTTTATGTTTATGAGTATGACTAACTTGTTTACATAATCTATTGATGAATAATTGCTTGTTAGACTAGTCATCTTCTTGTGATTGTTTGGCATCGACGGTATAGGGATTTCCTTATATTTGTAATCCAACTCATGAAAACCTAGATTATTGATCATTCTCTATGGATAGTGTGATGTCATTAAATTTCCTTTTGTAATTCATGCATTCTATGGAATAGTTGTGGTAGCGAGTTTGAGAGACCTGCGACATATAAGCTAAGAGGGAAATCATATGTGTGGAGTGAACCTTGAGTGGACCTTTGCATGGGAATCATATTCAGTTAATTCATAGTAATGGAATCTTGGAAATCATGTTAAGAACTTGAATGGTTAGTGGTGGATAGTTAGTCGTAGTTCGCTTTTAGTTAATAAATCAATCAATCATCTTAGTTTCTGTTCTTATTGTTTTTGCACTTTAAGTTACTTCTTAATTAAACCCCCACCACACCCAAGCGCCCCCCCCCCCCCCCCCCCCCCCTATATATCCGTGAGTTTTTGTTGAGTCTTTTATGTTTCTTGAGTCACAGGTTCACAGGTTAACGCTTGGATGTGCCTTTTGTGTTCTAGTCGTGTCTTGTGAGTTAGCATATCTACTTCGTGTGAGTTTAGGTCTAGGTGCTTATTTGTCTTTCGTCATAGTTTGGAGTTTTTTCTCGAGTTAATCTTATCTAAGCTTTGATTGGATCTTACTTTTCAACTGTACTATCTTAGTTGACTTGTGCACTTGCAAGAATTTTATAACTGCTAGAATTAGATTGCATATTATGTGTTCTCTAATTTAGTAAGAAGTTCTAATCAATAAATAAATCCATTTAGGAAAGGAAGTTTATTTATTAACTGATTCCTTGCTGAAAAAAGGACTTTCATGGAGATGTCTTTTATTATAGCAATATAACTCCTATTAATTAATATATTTAGCAGGTAAATAATTTAATTCATGCCCAATAATTATATCCCAATAATGACTCCACCACAGGCAGAGTAGTCACTACATAAATTATGGGCCATGTGTCAACTCTACAATTTTTGGACAAATTATGGTTCCACAAATGCCCCACACCCATTAGGAATTCAGGGAATCCTAAGGGAAGTAGTTTTTGGAGTTCCAATAATCCATCGCCTTTTGATGCTTCTATGGAAGAAGGCTTTTGAGTTTTTTTTGAAGAAGACTTGGTTGCTTCTATGAAAGAAGGCTTGAGTGCTTCACAGTGCGAAGACTTTGATGCTTCGGCGGATGAAGGGTTTGATGCTTCCGCGGAGGAAGGCTTGAATGCTTCGCGAGACGAAGACTTTGATGCTTCGGCAGGTGAAGGCTTTGATGCTTCCGTGGAGGATGGCTTGAATGCTTCTCGGGGTGAAGGCTCTGATGCTTCCGTTGAGGAAGGCTTGAGTGCTTCGCGGGGCGAAGGCTTTGATGGTTCCACAGAGGAAAGCTTGAGTGCTTTACAGGGCGAAGGCTTTGATGCTTCCACGGAGGAAGGCTTGAATTCTTTGCGGGGCGAATGCTTTGATGTTTCCGTGGAGGAAGGCTTGAATGCTTCGTAGGGCGAAGGCTTGAGCGATCCGTGGGGCTAAGGATTTGGTGCTTCCACGGAGGAATGCTTGAACGCTTCGAGAGGTGAAGGTTTTATGCTTCGGTGGGCAAAGGCTTTTATGCTTCCGCAGAGGAAGACTTCAATGCTTCACAGGGCGAAGACTTTTGTGCTTCCGCGGAGGAAGGCTTGAATGCTTCGCGGGGTGAAGGCTTTGATGCTTCCACAGATGAAGGCTTTGATGCTTCTGCAGAGGAAGGCTTTGATGCTTTTACGGAGGAAGGCTTGAGTGCTTCGCAGGGCGAAGGCTTTGATGCTTTTGCGGAGGAAGGCTTTGATGCTTCGGTATGCAAAGGCTTTGATGCTTCCGCTGAGGAAGGCTTTGATGCTTCTGTGGAGGAAGGCTTTGATACTTCTACGAGAGAAGGATTGAGTGCTTCACGGGTCAAAGGCTTTGGTGCTTCCGTGGAGGAAGGCTTGAATGCTTCACACGACGAAGGCTTTTATGCTTCAGCGGGTGAAGGCTTTGGTGCTTCCGCAGAGGAAGGCTTGAATGCTTCCACGGAGGAAGGCTTTGATGCTTATGCGGAGGAAGGCTTGAGTGCTTCGTAGGGCGAAGGCTTTGATACTTTTGCGGATGAAGGCTTTGATGCTTCAGTATGAGAAGTCTTTGATGATTCTACGGAGGAAGGCTTTGATGCTTCTGTGGAGGAAGGCTTTGGTGCTTCTACGAGAGAAGGCTTGAGTGCTTCGCGGGTCGAAGGCTTTGGTGGTTCTGCGGAGGAAGGCTGGAATGCTTCGTACGGAAATTTAACATCCACACCTTTCCAATTTCATTTGGTTTGATCTAAAAGGTTGAGAATTGAGTTCTCAAATTTACTTGAAAGATGTGCCTTTGCGCAGGACTGTGCATCTGACTTGTGTCATTGAAATGGACGTTCGGGATTCGTTATAACTCGGGTTGGGACGTTGTGGATGGAGTTGGAAATCTGAGGTCTGTAGCTTTCCAATGCCACATGACCTGTCCCGTGGGTATAAGTGATGTATTCGAATTTTGCCCTGCAATTGATGTCTTTTGTGCAGAAAATATTCTAGTTGGGATGCTCCTTCAAACTTAAATATTGTTGAGATTTTCTGTAAGTTTCCTTGAGCGTTGATTTTGTTTTGTCGCAGATAGAGAGGGCTTTTTAGCTTATTCAGATGCCCCTATTGTACTGTCATGGGCAGTCAACGACGGCGACTTGAATGGACTTGCCTCTCGGATAAGGGCTTTACTTTGCCTTGGAGAAATGACTTTTTGCTTCTCGGGAGAAGTGTAACTTTCGTCAGCGGAATCTTCGAAGGAAACTTCTCGTGATACAGAGTGCTATCGAACATGGTCTTTTCCATGTCTACGAGGTGCATTTTTCAGGGGATTCCGAGAGTTGATGCGTCTCCCAGTGGTTTGAGAAGTGCTTCTTTCGCCCAAGTATTCCTGCAGAAGTTTTGCCTGAATTTGAACTTGGTTGCTGAGGCGTGCCACTTGTCAAGATAAACTGGCGCGTGATGTAACGACCCAAAAATTTTATTCGTGAATTTTCGTAAATTATTTTGTAAAAAGACGAAATTACCCTTGGTTGTATAAGGGGCTCCAAAGTCAATTTTTGTTTGGAGACACTTTTGGAATGTTTCGGGAACCGTTGTGTAGGTCTCGAACTCATGAGTTCGTAGTAGGCGGCACGCGAAAAATGGAGTATGTGTGAGAGAGTTTATAGGTCTAGAATATTCAGGGGCATTTTGGTAATTTTTTGGGGGTAGATATTTTTTTTAACCTAGACGGTTTATATTCTCCTCATTTCTCTCTCTCTCTTCTCGATCCTCATCCAATTCGTGCGACCGAACCCAAAAACCCAACATTTTGAACTTCGATTTGAGGCAACCTCGTCCGATTTGGTTCCACCCATCGGAATCTCCTCTTTCTCGTGATCAAGGACGTACCGACCGTCGAAGGAAGCAGCCGCGGGAGACACCGAGCCGAGGAAAGGTTTCGGCCAACTTAGGAATGGGTTTCGTGTTTAGACTTCATTTTCGAGTTCCTAGGTTCGAGTAGATGGATTTAGATTACAAATTTGTGAAAAACAGTTAAGATTTGAGGAAGTTAGGAAAATTTCAAGGTCGGCCGGTAATGGCGATTTCTAGCGACGGCAGACGGCGGCGCACAGCGGAGCGGTCGTCTTCTCCTGCGACTCTCCGACAACTAGTTTGATCAGACGGGTTGACATGGCATGCCACCTGGCAGCCACGTGGAGCCTCGTCGATGCCACATGGCAGTCACGTGGTGGCCATCTGGCAGCCACGTGGAGGCACCTAGAGCCTGAGTCAACATCGAGTCAGGCGTGAGGTACTGTAGTAGGCGCGTGAGGTACTATAGCCGACGCGTGAGATATTGTAGTCGGTGCGTGGTCGAGCTGCCAGCCTTCCGTCGGTGCGTGGGACTGATCCTTGGGTCACGGTGACGCGTGTCGATAAGGTTTCGATATTTCAGACCTTTTTAAGCAGGTTTCGGGTTAACGGACGTCGTTTAGGGGTAGTTTTGGGCGTCCGAAGTTGCTGCGTTTTTAGTGAGACACGTGCGGACCTCCCGGGGTTTAGGGAGTCAAAATGTAGAGTTTTTAATTATTATTGGTAATCCCGATTGTTACTTTTGATAGGCGATATTGCTCTGGGAACTTCAGAGTAGCGTACGAGTCGGTATTGAGATAATTGGACGTTTGGTAAGTGGACTTTGGTTTTGTAAATTATAATGCATGAATGAAGGTATATTTGAATAAATTCTTGTTACATATTGTTTTTGGTAAATTTCTAGAATTGAGAAAATTATTCTACTAAATCAGTACATGGCATGGGCTTTCAATACTTATTTGGAAATGACGTTTTGGGCTATGGCCTGGCTTTGTGGATTCGGGTTTTATATGGTTTGACTTGATTGATTTTGGATTTCGGTCGAGTTTTCGATTTTGAGTTTAAACCCGGTTTTTCAATGAATTTGGCATAGGCCAAGAAACAAAGATTTCAAACCATGGATTTTGGTTTTCACTGAATTACTGTCCCCGAGGGTCAAGGTTTTCTCCGACTGGCGTCGAAGGGTATTTCTCCGCTAGATCGTCGAGGTTTGTCCGATGCTGGTGTCGAAGCGTATTTCTCCACTAGGTCGTTGATGCTATTTACTCGTACTACATGGTTCTACATAACTCGAGTTATATCGGGTGTGTGGAGGGTTGGACCCGGGTAAGCCAGCTCGGATATCGAGCTACGACACGGGATTACATTCGGGGAGCAGTGGGATGTGTTATGATATTTTTGTGTCCATGTCTGTTTACATTATTGTGGACCACGTAATGTTTTTATTATTCGGATTTTCATGGGTCCCACCGATGTGTTACCAAAAACAATGGATTTTCCAGTAAGTTTTCGGCTTATCCTTATGGATTTGTTTGAAAAAGGGATTTTTATATTATGCATGCATTGTTTTACTCATGGAGGGGGAAAAAGGTATTTTTCCTCGGAAATGGTTTTTAAATGATTATTTTGTCCACTCACACTTTTTGTGTTTTAAATCCCTTCTAGACCGTTTAGTTGACGAACGCATATCCAGAGGCGGAGGCATCAAATTTCAGCTGCGCCTTTACCTAGACTATCGAGTAGGGTTTATATTTCTGTATTTACCTTTCCTACCTAGATGCTATGCTAAGCCTTTTGGACTTATTGTAAACGATGACTACGTCGATGCTTGTTTGCTGATGTTGAAATTTGTGAGTGTTATTTGATCATTCGTCTAACAGGTGGAAGACAGCTAACCATTCCTTAAGGGGAGATTCTGTCGAATTTTTGGCAGAATTCTCATAATTAGTTGCAAGAGCTACAGGGTATTCTGGGAATTTTATTAAGTTGTCAGATAGGAGCAGAGTTTTTCTCGTATTTCGAGGGGAAATTCAGGAAAGGTCTTGTCAACTTGGTATCAGAGCACGAGATTTAAATTCCTGTAGACCGTACACCTAGTGTACACTGACGAATTATGGTTCTTTTCAGTATAATGCCTCCGAGACGCGAGCCCCGTCCGCGACCTGGAAACGGTGATGAAGCTGATAACGTTAGGGGTACACATGATCCCGTATTAGAGCCTGATTTGAGGCAGACCCTGGATCAATTGGGTCGGGCATTGACAACAGTACTTCAGGGTAGGCTACGTTTGAAATTTCTGACATTGAGCGAGCCCAGAGGTTGGTGGCTATAGTGTTTACGGGCGAGTTATGATAGGACCCTTCCCGAATTTCCCCTTGAAACTAGGAAAGGACCCTGCTCCCGTCTGACAACCTACAAAAATTCTGAGAATACCCCTAATTCCTTGCCATTAATTATGTGACTTCTGCCAAAAATTCGGCAGAATCTCCCCTTAAGGACTAGTTAACCGTCTTAGCCTCTCGACTGAGCAACCACATCGATGGCTAACTGGCCTGGTCATGTCAGGGTAAGAGCCAAAGCTTCGCCACATATCACATTGTGAGAACCCCTGATCATGATTCGAAGTTTATAGTCCTCTGCTAACAAGCTTTGATACCAAGTTGACAGTACTTCCGACACCGCTGAAACCTCATACCAGGGGTGGCCCTATGGGGTAACCTCACAAACTTGTTTACCCCCCAGCCTCTCCGATGAACAGATTTTAACACAAAATTTTAATACCTGAAATACCCTTAACCTTTAGAAACATTAAATAAACTTTACAGGGGTTCCAACAGAACCACCTCTGTACTTGACTGACCCCACCTACTTGTTAGACGCAGGATAGCCTAGTAGTTCAAAACCTACCTCGGAGCACCTCCTCTGCAATAAAACGAGACAACTGACGTGTCAGGCTCATGTGAACCGTCAACCACCCGTCAATCTAGGTCACCGCCCACAACAATCCACTGACCCGGATGACGAAGGTATAATACTTGGTTGAATTGAGTCTCACTGACTTACCCTGAGTCATAACTCGATATCCCGGCTAATCTTGAGCACCCCGAGTGGTAACTCTATATCCCGGCTCATCCTGAGCACCCCGAGTGGTAAATCGATATCTCAGCTCATCTTGAACACCCCGAGTGGTAAATCGATATCCCTGCTCATCTTGAGCACCCCGAATGGTAACTCGATATCCCTGCTCATCCTGAGCACCCCGAGTGGTAACTCGATATCCCAGCTCATCCTGAGCACCCCGAGTGGTAACTAGATATCCCAGCTCATCCTGAGCACCCCGAGTGGTA
Source organism: Oemleria cerasiformis (assembly GCA_037349345.1). NCBI lineage: Eukaryota > Viridiplantae > Streptophyta > Magnoliopsida > Rosales > Rosaceae > Oemleria > Oemleria cerasiformis. The sequence goes on along the minus strand of JAZGTL010000010.1, from coordinate 5,688,201 downwards.
ACTTGATATCCCTGCTCATCCTGAGCATCCCAAGTGGTAACTCGATATCCCTGCTCATCCTGAGCACCCCGAGTGATAACTCGATATCCCGGCTCATCCTGAGTACCCAGAGTGGTAACTCGATATCCCTGCTAATCCTGATCACGCTGAGTGGTAACTCGATATCCAGGCTCATCCTGAGCACTTCGAGTGGTAACTCGATATCCCTACTCATCCTGAACACCCCGAGTGGTAACTCAATATCCCGACTTATCGTGAGCACCCCGGGTGGTAACTCGATATCCGTGCTCATCCCGAGCACCCCTAGGGGTAACTCGATATACCGACTCATCCTGAGAGTATGAGGGAATCCTCCATGACATACCTCAAATTATCCTGAGAGTATGATGGAATACTCCATGACATACCTCAAATCATCCTGAGACTATGATGAAATCCTCCAAGACATACCTCAAACCTTACCCATATGGCGGAGAAAGATCCCTCGAACGCCAATATCGGAGAACCCCTCAACGATCTAGCATAGACGTACCCTCAATGCCAGTCGGAGAACCTTCAACAATGTGGCGGAGAAAGACCCCTCGAACGCCAATATCGGAGAATCCCTCAACGATCTGGTGGAGACGTACCCTCAACGCCAGTCGGAGAACCTTGTGGTATAACATAATACATAAAATTACGCATGCCACACAATCCCGGAAACCAGTCCGCTCTCAGTACATCCAAAATACCAAATCAAGGAAGCCCTAGCCCCAAGGAATTCCTTGACACATTAACAACCCAACTTCCTTGACCTCCCGAGCCAAAATCCGCTCCATAGTCAACCATTGCCGCTGGGATTACTCAAACGGGGCTCAAAACGAACTCCAATGGCCTCAAAATCGCCAAAATCCGATTCAGAATGTCCCAAAATCCTAGCCACGCGACGCCATGGGTTGGGAAATAGCCCCACGCGCCGCCACGAGCCGATAGAAGGCTGGACCACACGCCACACGCCGGCCACACTCCCTCAAGCACCGCCATGCGCCGTCACTCACCCTAAAGCGCCCTGTACTGGTTCACAGTGGAATATTCTGTCGCTTTGACGAAATATTTTGTCAAACCTGACGAAATCGGAATCTTCCGTCAACCCCGACGGCATTAGGGTTCCTTCAAAACACCGTTACCTTTTGACGGAATATGCTAACACCGTTAGCATATTCCTTCAAACCCTAACGGCGTCAGTTGACTCAACGGTCAATTGACTGATGACTGGATGCTGACTGTGTTGTCTTGTGGCTCCACATGGTAGCTGAGTCAGCCACTGATTGGTCGCCACGTGGCATGCCACGTCAGCCACCACCGGCCGAACCAGTCACCGGAGTTAACCAGAGATGATAACCGGGCCACCGTCGGTGGCTGGAATCTGGATTCCCTCGCTGAAATCCGTCATTAATGGCCGACCTTGAATTTTTCCTAACTTCTTCAAATCTTAACCGTTTTTCACAAAATTTTAGTCTAAATTCATCTACTTGAACCCAAGAACTCAAAAATGAAGTATAGAGTTCGCGATCTTACCTGGTTCGAATGGAATCTGGCCGAGAAGTTTCGGTCCACTTCTCCTCTTCCGTCCGTCGTCTACGGCGATGCTCCCACCTCGATAGTGACATCAAACCACTCGTGGAGTCGAGGAGAAGACATCCACGGCCTTGAATTTGGTTGAATCGGTTTGGAAATGGGCCGATGAAGGAGAGGGTTAGGCGGTGATAGCTCGGAGAGGGAGAGATGTTCTAGTAAGAGAGAGAGAATGTCTGGTCTCCCCGTGCAGAGTCTGAAAAGAGAGAAAATATCCCCCAAAATCTGGACTTTTCCAAAATGACCAAACTGGCCTTAAAGCTTCTAGACCCATAACGGTCTCACTGGGTCTCCATTTTTCGCGTGTCGCCTATCTACTAACTCGTGAGGTCGAGACCTATGCAACGACCCAAGAAAAACTTCCAAAAGCATTGCCCGTCAAAAAGTGACTCATGAACCCTTCCGAATCCGAGGGTAAAATCGTCCTTTTCTTAATTAGATTCTCAAATTACTTGAACTTCTGGTCCGAGTCATTACAAGTTAGGCCCAGATGATGCTGATAAGTGGATTACTTTTTTGGAATGAGTGTTTTCTGTTATGAGGTGCTCTCCGGAGGATAGGGTGCGATTAGCCACATTTCTTCTTAGTGGTTATGCGTACTATTGGTGGCATGCCTTGCAGATGATGGGCTGAGATGTCCGTACACTTACTTCGGAAGTTTTTCGGGAGCACTTCCTCGAGTAGTTTTATCCTCGCTCATACCGAGATGCAAGGGAGGTTGAGTTTTTGCAGTTGCAGCAGGGGGACATGACGGTGGAATAGGATGAGCAGAAATTTCTTGAGTTGTCACGATTTGTACCGGCTCTCGTGGCGATTGAGATAGATAAGTGCCGAAGGTTTAAGTATGGACTGAGGAATGAGGTTCCAGTAGCAGTAACTACTATGGCACATACTTCTTTGAGGGCTTTGTCAGACACTGCTGCTAGAGTAGAGATGAGTTTGCCAGTTCAACATCAATTTAGTGGTTCCAGGCGACGTCGGGATCGCCTGAGTTTCAGGGCCTCTAGTCAAGGTCCATCTAAGAGAGGCAGCTTCAGTTCTGGATCTTCTAGGGGTGCAGGATCCGGATTAGGCAGTGGCAGAGCCAGTTAGGGGCATCAGTCATCTGCTCAGTCTAGTGGGGCCTCAGTGAAGTCGACTAGGAGACAAAGTGGCAGACCCGCACGGATGGGTGACGCCGATTGTTACTTTTGTGGGGAGACTGCTCATTTTAAGAGAGACTGACCACATCATCGTCCGGGCAGTACTTCTTTGGATCGAGATGCTGCTGAACCGAGTCAGAAAGCAGTGCAGACATATGGTACTGCAGCAGGGAGCCAGACCCAGTCCAGTGGAGCCAACATGGTCAGTATGGCCAGAGGGAGACAGGGGCGTTGTGGTCGATCTTCTGGTACACATGCCCGAGTTTTTTCTATGACTCAGCAGGAGGCTCGAGCAGCACCAGAGGTGGTTACTCATACGTTGTCTATTTTTAATCATTATGCTTGAGTTTTGATAGATCCTAGGGCTAAACATTCTTTTATTTCTCGGGGAAGTGGCGAACCCCGTGATACGCAGTTGTCTGGTGGTACTGGTAGGTCATGAGTTAGAGGCAGATTTAATCCCCTTGGACATTTATGATTTTGATGTGATTCTGGGGATAGAGTGGTTAACCATGCACCATGTCTCCATAGATTGTTTCGACAAGAGCGCGGTCTTCCGGAGTCCAGGCTTGCCAAAACTTACGTTTTAGGGTGGTCATAGGGTGCTTCCCTTGGGGGTAATATTGGCTTTGGTGGCTGAGAAATATTGAGGAAAGGTTGTGAGGGCTATTTAGCTCATGTGATCAATTCTCGGGATACTCCAGTGAAAGTAGAGGATATTATTGTGGTGAATGAGTTTCCAGATGTGTTTCTGGAGGATCTTCTGGGGTTGCCACCTCACTGGGAGATTGAGTTCACCATAGAGCTTCTTCCGGGTACCCAACCTATATCACAGGCACCGTAAAGAATGGCACCGGCGGAATTGAGGGAATTAAAGACTCAATTGCAGGACTTGGTGGATATGGGATTTATTCGACCGAGTGTCTAGCCTTGGGGCGCGCCGGTGTTATTTGTAAGGAAGAAAGATAGTGGTTTGAGGCTATGTATCGACTACCGGCAGTTAAATAGGGTTACGGTGCAGAATAAGTATCCTTTGCCACGAATTAATGATTTGTTTGACTAATCAAAAGGGGCAGGGAATTTCTCTAAGATTGACCTTAGATCCGGGTACCATCAGTTAAGGATCAGGGAAGGGGACGTTCTCAAAACGGCTTTCGAGACACGCTATGGGCATTATGAGTTCCTGGACATGCCCTTTGGTCTGACAAATGCACCGGCGACATTTATGGATTTGTGGAACAGGGTATTCCAATGGTATTTGGATCGAGTTGTAATTGTGTTCATCGATGATATCTTCGTATATTCAAAGAGTGCTAAGGCACATGAGAAACGCTTGAGGTCGGTGCTTAATATGCTGAGGAAAAAACAACTATTCGCTAAGTTTAGTAAATGTCAATTTTGGTTGACCAGTGTGGGATTCTTAGGTCATGTGATTTCGGCTGAGAGTATCAGCGTGGATCCCTAAAAAGTGGAGGCAATGGAAAATTGGGAGCAACCGAGGACAGTGTCAGAGGTGAGAAATTTTTTGGATTAGCAGGATATTATCGGTGATTCGTAGAAGGATTCACTACGATAGATGCCCCGTTAACTCAGTTTACGAGGAAAGGAATCAAGTTTGACTAGGATGATGAGTGTGAATAGAGCTTTCAAGAGCTTAAGAGGAGGTTGACTTCTGCCCCAATGTTAACTCTTCCAGATGATAACGGAGGATTTGAGGTGTATAATGATGCCTCATTACGAGGTATAGGATGTGTGCTGATATAGCATGGGAAGGTGATAGCATATGCTTCTAGGCAACTTAAACCCCATGAGTGGAACCACCCCTCACATGATATAGAGTTAGCTGTAGTGGTGCACGCACTGAAGATTTGGTGACACTACTTGTATGGGGAAACGTGCCTAATCTTTACCAAACATCAGAGTCTAAAATACTTCTTCACCCAGAAAGATCTGAACTTGAGACAGAGAAGGTTGCTTGAGCTGATAAAGTATTATGACTGTACCATATAGTAGCACCCAGGAAAAGCCAATGTAATGGCGGATGCACTTAGCAGGAAGTGAATGGGTTCCTTGGCCTATTTGCACACTGTTTACCTACCGATGTTGGTGGAACTCCGAAAAGCGAGAATTATACTTGGCATGGATAGCCAGGGGGCTCTGTTGGCTAGCTTCCATGTGAGACCTGTCTTGATTGACCGAATTATCGAAGCTCAAGTCCAAGATCCTACATTGTGTGTTATTAGGATGGAGTTGGAGGCTGGGAATAGGCAAGATTCTATGATTAGGGATGATGAGGCCTTGGTTAGGATGGCTGGTTGTGCGTAACTAATGATCCAGAGTTGAAAAGAGAAATTCTTGTTGAAGCTCATAGTTCTGCCTATGCTATGCATCCAGGAGGCACTAAGAAGTATCGTACTCGTAAGGATCGCTATTGATGGACTGGGATGAAAAGGGAAATAACAGAGTTTGTGAGTAGATGCCTGATGTGTCAACAAGTAAAAGCAGAGAGGCAGAAACCATATGGGGCACTACAACCATTACCTATTCCAGAATGGAAGTGGGATCACATTACTATGGATTTTGTTTATAAACTTCCAAGGATACAAAAGGACATGATGGAATATGGGTAATTGTTGATAGACTCACGAAGTCAGCACATTTCTTGCCAATACAGGAAGATTACAGGATGGACCAGGACGCCAAATTGTTTGTGGATGAGATCATACGGTTACATGGGACTCCATAGTCAATTGTATCAGACTGGAATCCTAGGTTTACCTCGAGGTTTTGGCGGAGCTTACAGAAAGCCTTTGGAACTACATTGCATTTCAATACAGCTTTTCATCCTTAGACTGACGGTTAGTATGAGAGGACAAATCAGATTTTCGAAGATATGATGAGAGCTTGTGTACTGCAGTTTAAAGGAAACTGGGACTCACACTTGGCCTTGATGGAGTATGCATACAACAACAGCTATCAGTCTAGTATTGGGATGTCTCCTTTCGAGGCACTATATGGGAGACAGTGCAGGATATCGATATGCTGGAATGAGGTAGGTGAGAGAAGACTGTTGACACCAGAGATAGTGGAAATGACAGAGGAAAAGATTAGAATCATCAGGGAAAGGTTGAACGCAGCTCAGGACCTCCAGAAAAGCTATGCGGACCGACGGATAAGAGATCTTGAGTTTGAGGTCGGAGACTGGGTTTTCTTGAAACTATACCCTTGGAAAGGAGTTGTACATTTTGGTAGACGAGGGACACTGAGTCCTCGCTATATTGGTCCTTATGAGATTATTGATAGGATAGGACTAGTGGCTTGTAGACTTAATTTACCCCATGCACTGTCAAAGGTTCACGATGTATTCCATGTATCCATGCTCCGGAAATATCTATTCGATGAATGTCATGTATTGGAGATGCAACCAATTGAGCTGAGAGATTATTTGACTTTTGAGGAGCAACTAGTGCAACTTCTAGATTGGAATGAAAAAGTATTGCGCAAGAAAACTATTCCTCTAGTTAAAGTTCCGTGGAGGAATCATAACGTGGAGGAGGCCACATGGGAAACCGAGGCACTGATGCGGGCACAGCATCCACATTTGTTTCAGTAACAGGTATGAATTTCGAGAATGAGGGACTCGAAAGTCAATTTTTGTTTGGAGACACTTTTGGTGGTGTTTCGAGGACCGTTTCGTAGGTCTCGAACTCACGAGTTCATAGGGAGGAGACACGCGAAAAATGGAGTTCGTGTGAAAGAGTTGTGGTTCTAGAATATTCAGTGGCATTTTGGTAATTTCACTGGTATATATTTTTTTTAACCCACACAGTTCAGATTCTCCTCATTTCTCTCTTTCTCTTCCCGATCCTCATCCAATCTGTGCGACCGAACCCAAAAACCCAAGATTTTGAACTTCGATTCGAGGAAACCTCGTCCGATTTGGTTTCACCCATCAGAATCTCCTCCTCCCAGCGATCAAGGACGTACAGACCATCGAAGGAAGCAGCCGCGAGAGACACCGAACAGAGGAAAGGAAAACTGAATCTTTCGATCGATTTTTCAGCCAACTCAGGTATGGGTTTCATGTTTAGACTTCATTTTCGAGTTCCTGGGTTCAAGTAGATGGATTTAGACTTTAAATTTGTGAAAAATGGTTAAGATTTGAGGAAGTTAGGAAAATTTCAAGGTCGGCCGGTAATGGTGATTTCCGGCGATGACGGACGGCGGTACACGGCGGAGTGATCGTCTTCTCCGGTGACTTGTTCGATCAGAAATGCTGACATGGAATGCCACTTGGCAGCCACGTGGAGCCATGTGGATGCCACCTTGGAGCCACATGGAGCCACCTGGCGATTGAGTCTGAGCCGAGTCAGCACCGAGTCTGGCGCGTGAGGTATTGTAGCAGCGTGTGAGGTACTGTAGCAGGCGTGTGACATATTGTAGCCGGCACGTGACGGCGCGTGGGGTTGATCCTTGGGTGGCTACGACACGTATCGATAAGGTTTCAACATTTTGGACCTTTTGGCGTAGGTTATCGGACGTCATTTAGGGGTAGTTTTGGGCGTCCATAGTGGCTGCATTTTTAGTGAGACACGTGCGGAACTCCTTGTGTTTAGGGAGTCTAAATATAGGGTTTTTAATTATTGTTGGTAATCCCGATTATTACTTTTGACATGCGATACTGCTTCGGGAACTTCAGAGGAGCGTACGACTCGGGATTGAGCTAATTGGACATTTGGTGAGTAGACTTTGGTTTTGTAAATTATAATGCATGCATAAAGGTATATTTGAATAAATATTTATTACGTATTATTTTTGGTAAATTTCCAGAATTGAGAACATTATTGTAATAAATCATTACTGGACACCGGCTTTAAATAATGATTTGGAAATGATGTTTTGGGCTATGACCTGGCTTTGTGGATTTGGGTTTTATTTGGTTTGACTTGATTGATTTTGGATTTCGGTCGAGTCTGCGATTTTGAGTTTAAACCCGATTTTTCAATGAATTTGGCTTAGGCCAAGAAATAAGGATTTCAAACCATGGATTTTGGTTTTCACTGAATTACTGTCCCCGAGGGTCAAGGTTTTCTCCGACTGGCGTCGAATGGTATTTCTCCACGAGGTCGTTGAGGCTATCTACGCGTGGTATATGGTTCTGCACAACTCGAGGTATATCGGGTGTATGAAGGGTTGGACTCTGGTCAGTCAGCTCGGATATCGAGCTACGGCATGGGATTCTATTCGGGGAGCAGTGGTATACGTTATGATATTTTTGTGTCCATGTCTGTTTACATGATTTTTTAACTCATTTGAGGAGGGTTTTCAAAATCAGGTCGTCGATCGCGTGATGTTTTCATTATTCGAGTTTTCGTGGTCCAACCGATGTTTTACCAAAAATAATGGATTTTCCAGTAAGTTTTCTGCTTATCTTTATGGATTTGTTTGAAAAAGGGATTTTTATATTATGCGCATTGTTTTACTCATGGAGGGGGAAAAAAGGATTTTTCCTCGGAAATGGTTTTTAAATGATTATTTTGTCGACTCACACTTTTCGTGTTTTAAATTCCTTCCAGGCCGTTTAGTTGACGAGGGCATATCCAGAGGCGGATGTGTGAGTGTTACTTGATCCTTCGCCTGACAGGTGAAAGACGGTTAACCATTCCTTTAGGGGAGATTCTGCCAGATTTTTGGCAGAATTCTCATAACTAGTTGCAAGAGCATAAGGGTATTCTAGGAATTTTATTAAGTTGTCAGACGGGAGCAGAGTTTTTCCCGAATTTCGATGGGAAATTCAGGAAGGGTCCTATCACATGAAGTCGATCCTAGTGAAGTATGACGCGCGTTGTGGCGAGATTCCCATGCCGAGCGGCGTGTGGGCTCACTTCCTTCGCGGTTATTTTGATCTCTGGTGGCACGGAGCTCGTCCAAGATCAATCGTAGGTCCTCGTTCGCTGGTTTCCAGCTTATGGCATTCTAGGATGCTTCTCCGACGAACCTTTCGTCTGTATGCTGATATTGAACGTGGACTACATGTTTCAGAGTTAGTGCGCCAAAGCCAAACGTTGCCAAAAGCGAGTCCCCATGTGTGTTGGGCTGTGTTGATGGCGCGTCATGGACCGATATGCGGGCTTCGAACGATGGAGGCGTGTGGATGTCAAACGGCTTAGGTGCACGGCTTGCAAGCCCGGTGGCGACGACGTGAGGCTGACCAATAAGAAGTGGCCACTTGACCGGCTGCAAGGCTAGCGGCATGACCTGGAGATCCTGCAGTGACGACATGGGGACGTCTGGATGGAGGCGCATTGGTGTGACCGGCAGGCAACGACAACGCATCTGGGGGACTTCAACTGGTGGCGAAGTGGTGCTATAATTGAGCCTCGGCCCCTCCGACAGCGACGTGGCTGCTGAGCTGTGGGTCGTGCGGCTGCGTCCCGTGGTTTGGCAATTATGCTGCCCTCTATCGTGAGACACACTCGTCTCATTAGACCTTATTGATTGTCTTGTTCTTGCCATTATTCGAAGATTTTACGAAGAACGAAGATCAAAAAATAATAATTTGATGAAAAAGTGAGAACTTTTTTGGATTGAAGAGCACGCATTGAGTATTTCTCAACTCGGCTCTCAATGAAAGCACCAGCTGTTGATGCAGAAATTGTCTGGATTGAGATTAGACGTTCAATCCCTACATACAGAAAATAAACACATGAGGTTAAGGTTGAATCCCGAGATGGGGGGTTCAACCAAGAACGCTCCGATACTTAAGTTAGCTTAATCTAGAGAGAAAACTGAAAAACTAATTATGAGAATAATTTTGAGATACATGAGAGGTGAGGAGATGTCCTCTATTTATAATGGATACCTGGGGTCCTTCGGAGCTTCTGATTGGTTGAAGGAGATTGCAATCAATTAGTATTCTTGGTTAGGAGATACTTAAGATTGACTTTTAATAATAAATCATTTGTAGGAAGTTATTTATTAGGCAGTAGGAAAATGAGTTCTAATCAATAAATAAATCCTTTAGAGAAATGAAGTTTATTTATTAATTGATTCCTAGCTGAAAAATGACTCTCATGGAGATTTCTATTATTACAGCTATATAATTCCTATTAATTAATATATTTAGCTGATAAATATATTTAATTATTGAGCAGTAATTATATCCCAATAATGACTCCACAAGGGCAGAGTAGTCATTATATAAATTATGGACCACGTGAAAGTTCCACAAATTTTGGACGAATTATGGTTCCACAGGGTTAATATTCATGAATAAGAATTTTTTTTATTAAGAACGATATCATTGTATATCATAAAGAAAGGGTACAACCATACCATCAAAATCAAGCTATGACAGCAAGACCCACAAACCAATATGGCAATAATAACGCGGACAAAACCGCACTAACAACCCATATCACTGAAATTATGTAAAATTACAAATCAAGCCCACAAAACTTAAAACAACCAAAATCCTAATAGCGCCTATAACCCTAAACAAACTACCTCCACTAAAAGAAACAGTCACCGTTGTCTAACCTATCACATATGGTCTTGAAGAACTTGTATAGCATGGCGAATATGAGAAAGGCTTGATCTCCAGCGATCCAATTACGCACAACAACGAATAGCGGACAAAAAGTCATAATTAATCTAACTACTGTGATCAAATCCAATGAGATATATTGTGGAAAACTTTTCCAACTGCAAAGTAGAACAAGATTTAGAGAAAATAAGAAATTTTAAAGGAATATTTTGGGTAAGGGGATGGATTGAAAAAATAGCAAATAACATGATGGGGAACTCAAATATGAGCATGGCTCAGACCATACAGTCACCACAAAGGAACTCTTATTACTAACCCAAAAGAAAAAAAAGGAAAAACAATTGAGGAGAGGAGGGAAGAAGGTGATCTTTCCCCTCTTCCCCCTTAATTTGCTTTTTTATGGAAACTAGGAGGAGAGAAAACAGAGGTTAGGATTTGTCTCACTAGTTTTTTTCCTTCATGCTGTGCCCTTTCCCCAATCCATGAATAAGATTTTAATTCTAATACAATAAGCGGAGTCCAGATCTACTAATTTAATTTCCTTAATTTTCAACCCTAGGTGATCTCTATCTAAGGCAAGCTGCCTACCTAGAGTCATTTGTAAGTATCTATTTCTTTATTTTAAGCTTGAAGATGAAATTTACTGAACCAATTATACTCAGGCAGCTTAAAAAAATAAAAAATAAAAAATAAAAAAAATACTTGATCGCTCGCTTTGTCTGATGTGATGTGTTTTTGTTAATTACTTCGATAAATAAAGTTTTTAAACCGGCCGCCAGCTGGCAATAATTCCTAATCTTAGCTTTGGATTTTTGTTCCCATCTTATACATAAGAGAACATAAAGATGGAACAGAAGTGTAAAACCAAAAAATATACTCTTTTTAAATGATAATTTGGGGTCCAAACTAATCTTTTTTGGGAGCTAGTTGCTTATAATTAAGCTGCTGCTTTTTTAATTTGCACAAATGTCACAAAGAAGAGGAAAACAAGAAGTAGACCAAAAATAAATAAAAATAAAAGAGGCAATCCAGAAGTTAATTGATTTCTATATATGTATATGCGAAATTTCACAACAATTTCCAAGCAACCTAGCTCCGACTGGACTTGACATGAAGACAATGATCAATTGACAGGAATTGAGGGGAGCCCATATTTATGTGTGAAACCTCAAACATTTTTCCCAGAAAGTGACTGATTGATGCTACCTATATATTATCATCTCATCATCAATTAATTATCATAATTAATTTCATCTAAAAACACTTCATGTTGGTATTTTCAGGGCCAACGTTGTTGATGTCAACAAATTTAGGGTTTATGAAGGAAGCTACACGGAAGTTGCCATGTTTTTGGCTCGAGTTTTCTTGCCATTAGGGCAACGCTAGCCATATATATATGTCCGTATATGTGCTAATCGACCATCTTAATTAATCAATATATATCCGTATATGTATATGAATGAAAATATACACATTAATGATCTACAATTTCATATTAAAAAAATAATTATACGGATATTTTCAAAGCCAACGTATAAAACGATGGATCTAATTAATGTCACTAAATCTAAGGTTGATAAAGGAAGCTACGTAGAAGTTGCCATGTTCTTAATTAATTTGTCTTGAATTTGCTTGGAATTAAGGCAACACGTACTATAAGTATACGCTCATCAAAAGATTGAGATTGACATACAACTTGATATTGATCTATAAAATATATATATATATATATATATATATATAAGACCAGCTAGCTAGCTTTATAGCCGTTGGATTTGTATATAAATGATCTCCATCATATCATTGGCCGATTGATGATAATACTGATAACAATATTATTATCCATGTCCTAATATAACTAGCTAGCTATTTATAGCCACTAGATGAAGTAATTATGTGGACAGCGGCGCATGACAGCATTGCTCTGCCTCCGCCAGCATCTGCATGCATTGTTGCGGATCTACTAATTAAGTCAGTCATTCACACCTCCAATGGCCATCCAATTAATTAATAACATGCTTCCCATATATGCTACATTTTTTTACTCAAAATGTTTGGAGATTGTCAAAATGCCTGATTGATAAAGACAATATTTCATTTTAGTGATATTAATAATTTGACTATACTTATGTGTTTTACGTACGTGTGTATTGTTAATTGAGGAGTCACACTTATCGTGCCGTATTAGTTAAACAACCTACAATGCCTACAAATTGTAATGTGGATATATGATACTATAAGAAAATCAGTCTTGTTCGGCGAAAAGTGCTCGTCAAGTAAAGTTCAACGTTCGTCGGACAACTTTAAACTCTACGATTCATCGTTGGGCAACGTCCGTTGGGCCACACCCGTCGGGCTTGATATTAACCGACGGGAAACAGTGAATTCGTCGATCAATTTAAAGCTTGCCCGGCAGATTCATGCATCGCAAATGAGTTGTCGTGCAATCCAAAAGTGAACATAGTTTGCCCGACGACAACATTTCGTCGGACAAAATTGTTAAGTAGCCCGACGAAATGATTATGCGTCGAGCAAAATGTTAATAATTAAAAAAAATTAATACTTTATCTAATTAAATAAATAAATATATATAATTAAAATAAAAATATTTAAAAAAAATAACAATTAAAAGAATCAAATGAATCAAATGAAAATAAAAAAAATATTTATAAAAATTAATGTTGTTACATAATTAAATATTTATAAAAATATTTATAAAAAATATATATAATTAATGTTTTTACATAATTAAACTAAATAAATGTTTTACATATTAAATTCTAGCTACTCGGCGACGAGCCGGGGTGGTCAGGGTCCTACAAATTCGAATAAATATCAATTAGAAATATAATTATCAAATTAAAAATTAATGTTTAATCTGAAAAAAATAAACTTACATGAATAGTATCAGCCTCTTGGTTGCCCTGACCAGTGTACACTTGCCCCTAGGCCTCCACCTCCGGGAACATCGACCCGGCGATGTGCCGATCCTCCTGCCGGGCCGATAAGGATCGCGACCCCTCGTGGTGGTTGAATTTTTTTGCTCCCCGATTTGATGTATTGGAAACCGATTTTCGCAGTTCATTATTAAAACCAAAAATTATATTTTCAAATGAAAAATAACATAAAAAATAAATAAATAATTTAACTAGGTGGTTAGTACGTACCACAAAGGTGGGGGACACGAAATGGTTGCACAGCCACAGCCACCCTGCCAGTTTCGCCCCGTTCAACTCCTCTAGAGGATTTTCCCGAACTTCCTCTGGGGAAGACCAGCTCTTGTAGTATTTGTGGAGCTCGTACTTCCAGTCAGCGTACCGTTACTGTCAGTGCTTTATAAGGTATTTACTGACGTCGATGTCTTCTAGGTTGAACTCAAAATTGATCTGCAATAAATTATTAAAGTTATTATAATAATTAAAAAAAATGAAATTAATGTAAAAAAAAGGAGAAACACGTACCGATAACTCTCCCTAACAGCACGTGATCTTCTCCTGGGGTTGGTTCCTAAAAGTATCCCCCATCATCAAGGACTTGGTGCGAAGAATTGCGCCAATGTCATGCACCACCTGGCTGTGGATTTTTACGGGCGCTGACTGGAGGCGAGGCATGTACACAGACGAGATCTTTGCAATCGTTGACCTGCAAATCTGTTGGGATGTCAAACCCCGGTTGATCCCGCACACGTTCACCAACTTCCCTGTAAATTCGATGAATATTCGTACATAATATTAGTAGCAAATAAAAACGGTTGTTTAAATAAACAAAATAATCAACTTACCCTTAGGAAGTGCTCCGACAACAGTCGCCCAATCGTCTGCTCCGGCGTCTTCCTATGGGGGCTGGGGGTCGGTACGGGGTTTCCCCCGTTCTTGTTGTGTTGTCGACGAGCCGATCGCGCATCAGGTTGCTGATGATCAGAGATCGGTGCCTGAACGGAAGCAGCTGTTGAATCAACCGAGGTATGGGCTGCCTATGTTGCAAGATCAACGAGATTAAGGCGGGGGCGAGTCCTAGATGTGATCAAGGTGCGATGCGGCATCTACAATAAGAAATTTAAAATAATTAATATAAAATTAACCGACATATTTTTAATTTTTTTTTAAAAAAAACCAAAATTTTTAATATTAAATATTAAATTCACATAATAAAAACAAAACCACATATAAATTAACCAACATTTTTTAATTCGAATAATAAATAAATAAATAAAACAAATTATTTTTTATTGAAAATTAGTAAATTGGTATCTAAAAACTAAAACCACCAAATTCTAATTTTTTAAAATAAAACCAACACAAACCAAAATTAAACCTAAAATACTTATTAATCCAAACAAACTTAAAACTAAATTCCTAAACTCAAAATTCACAACATTATACCTAAATTTCTAAATCCAAATTTCGGGAATAAAATCAAACGTACAAATTAATCCAAACATACAATAATAATAATATCCAAAATCATAAAATTCACATATCAAAAATTTATAAAACTCACATATCCAAAATTTATAAAACTCACATATCCAAAATTCACATATCCTACACCATATCAAAAATTCACATAAATGTTTTTAAATTCAAATATCCAAAATTCATAAAATTCACATATCCAAAATTCACATAAAATTCATATCCAAAATCATATGCAAAATTCATAACAAAAATCATATGCAAAATTCATAACCAATTTGACATTATACCAATTTCAACAGTATACCAATTTCAATATTATACCAAACATCAAATTTCAACAACTCTTTAACATTAACCCTAAATTCCTAAATCTAAACAAACTTAGTAATTAAACCAAATATTTATATTCCAATCCAATCCAAATTCACAATATTCAAGTAAAATTTCCGAATCTGCAAATTTGAGAAAAATGAACAATTTGCCAAAATCCAATCCAAATTTCAATTCCAATTTCAGTAAAATTTCATAATATCCAAACCAAATTTCAATCCAAACTAAAATTAAAATATAAACAATCAAAATTAACAATAACCAATCCACATTAACAATAAAGAGAGAGGGAGAACGAATCCGACCTTGACATTTTCGCCGGCGAGAGAGAGGTGCGGCGGTCCGACCAAACCGTGGCGAGAGAGAGGAGGCACGAGAGAGAGGTGTCGCGGCGGAGTGCCTGGCGGACTCCGAGTGAGAGAGAGCGAGAAAGGGAGGGAGTTGTATTGGACACCGGCGACCACCACAGTGAGGGCTGGTTGTGTTGTAGAGAGATGGCGGTCGATTGGGAGAAAACTAGGAAAATGAAGAAGAAGGAAGAAGATGAAGTTGTTGGGTAACAAAAAGCGGTGAATATTCGTTGGGTAACAGTTTCACATTCCGTCAGGCAAATATACGCGGTAAGTTTGAGTTTTCGCGAAAATTTGGTGGAATTTTTGAATTTTAGCAAAAAATAAAGTGCGCGTTTTGTTTACTTTGCCCGACGATGTGAGTATGGTTGCCTGACGACTGATTACATTTTGCCCGGTGAATACAGACCTTCGTCGGGCTAAGTTCTTTTGTTGTTGAATTTATGACTGATCTAAAAACCAGGTCCGACGATAGAAATTTCAAGATCGGGACCGTTCAATTTTTGGTTTTACATGCCTAAAGCCCCATCGATCGTTATCATCATGTTTTTCGAAGCTGATGTGCCTCGAATGTTAAGTTTGTGAATTTCATTGGGTTTTTTGTAGTTTTGGTTCAATTAATATTCAAAAGATGAAATTTCAAAAAATTGACCGTTCAATGGTTACTTTTAAGTCTGTAGACCTCGCTCGTCGAAAATCTTGAAGTTTTGGGGATTTCAAGCCGTCCGCTCGTGAAGAAACGTTGTGTAACCGTTGAATCTTCGTGCCCCTTTACCTAATCTCGGGATTTCAAAATTGGGTAATTTTTCACGTAGCCGATCTATGAGTACCTACAATAAATGTGGAAGGTTAGATCGGTCCATTTTAATTTGTAAATTATTGAAAATCGTAAAACAAGCATATTCATCAAGGAGTTTAAACACTTAAAGGAAACTTCAATACATTTTGCGAAGTTTTGGTTCTATAGATATTCAAACGATTGGATTTTACCGATCTAACCGTTCACTTTGTGGTTTTACGTGCCTAGATCTCGCATGTCGAAAATCTTGATGTTTTTAGGATTTCAAGCCGTCCGATCGTGAAGAAATGATGTGTAACCGTTGAATCGTCGCGCACCGTTACCTAATCCCGGGATTTCAAAATTGGGTAATTTTTCTCATAGGCAATCTATGAGTACCTTCAATGAATGTGGACGGTTAGATCGGTCCATTGTATTTCGTAAGTACTTGAAAAAAGGTGTTTAATAAATAAATGTAAATTGAATCTGGTATATATGACCCGACGAATCTAAATGAATATTCGTCGCGCAAATACTTCAAGTGTCGACAACCACCGGTCGAACAGAGAAACAGGTGATGATATTGGCAGACTTAGCCCGACGGATTTACAAGTATATTCATCGGGCAAATACTTCAAGTTTCGGCAACCGCCGGCCGAACAGAGAAACAAGTGATGATATTGGCAGCCTTTACCCTACGGATTTACAAGTATATTCGTCGGGCAAATATTATTTCCCATTTTCCCCAAAATTTTGTATACTATTTTATCAAGTAAGATGAAATGTTGGAAAGCTGAATCAAGGATGAGGACATCAAAGTTTGTAACTTTAGTACATAAAAGATTAATTGAAACTTTTGTGAATGAAATCATAAAACATACATATAAATCACATTTATTGATTTGAAGATGTATAGTACATATTTAAATGAAATTTATAATTTACAATTTTCGTTCGGTGTCGGATTCACTCTCCCCCTCCCAATCATGCTCGTCATCCGAGATGTGCACAATACTTGAATCCTCATAATCACTTTCAATTGGTTCTACTACCTCGAGATCAATAAAAATGTCATCAATCGTGATTGGTGGGATGATGTCGTTGGTCCGTATTCCATCCACGTTTAGGGTAGATGCCGAGGAATCCACCTGGTAAACGATTTGGTCATCGTCTGTTTCCCCATATTCTTCATGGTATCGGCTATCCAAGTCCTAAATATTTCTATGATTCACCATCTCAGCTACTCTCCAACCAGCACCCGCTCTTGGATCATTCACATAGAATACTTGTTTCGCCGTACTAGCAAGGATATAGGGATCACTCTCAAACTACCGGGTGTTTGTGTTGATAGAGGTACATAATTGATCTTTAATGACACTGCCTGGGATACTTGGGTTTGTATCAAACCAATGACATTTGAACAAGACGACTTCCTTGGGCAAATACAGATAGGGTCTCTGGACGTTGACCACCGTCGTCGTTGCGCGAGGCCCTATTGAAGGAAGTTTCAACATTCCGAAGGTACATCGCACGAAATGTCAGTGGCTTATTTGCAATGTACGCCTCCGCTATAGAGCCTTCGGGACGTGTCTTGTTCCAAACGTACCGCTTGTACGTACCTAACATTCTGCAAGGAAATAAATATTACGATTCACATATATACATTATACTAAGGAAATATTATGAAACAACAGGAATAAGTTATACCTGTCGATTGGGTACATCCAACGATAATACACCGGGCTAGCTAGCTTTGCCTCATCCGGCAGATGTATTAGTAGGTGCACCATTACATCAAAGAATACAGGTGGATATATTTGCTCTACTCGACACATGATGTAGATAATATCCTCGTTAATTGCTTCGAGGTCCGCCTTTACCAACGATCTGGCCCATAGTATCTAGAAGAATTTAGACAAATAAATTATCGTGTCAACAACACCAGGCCTAAAAAAGGACCAAATACCAATGGGAATGAGTCGTTGTTGCAAAACATGATAATCATGCCTCTTCATACCAGACATGGTCCCACCGTCGATACTAACGTTTCAGAATTTGTTGTCGGCGTACCCGTCGGGAAATTTCACAGCCTGCAACCACTTCAGGAAACTTTTCTTATTCTCTGGCGTAAATGTAGAACTTGGATGAGCAATGATGTATTTTCTATTGACGACTTTTGGCCACAAATTAGGCCGAATCCCTATTTCTTGCATACCCAAACGAGTCCTTTTTGTGTTCTTTGACTTGCTTTCAATGGGTAAAGTCGTTCCCACAACACTCTCGGCAACATTATTCTCGATGTGCATAGGATCCGCGATGTGTCTGATTTTCAATTTCGACCAATACGCCAACCGGAAGAATATGCTCTTTTTCGTCAAATTTTCCTGTTCAGCTGGTTTCGGTGCTCGTGTGACGAAGTCATATATACTGTTCAGTTTGGACAATATCTCATCACTGGACCTTTCCCTTGGTCGAGCTCGTAACTCTGATTTACCATCAAATGAGTAAGATTACATTCGACATCGGTGATCCCCGACAGAAACCTTCTCGCACCCAAGTAGCATACCTTCGATGCGTGCCAAAAGGACGTTGTGTCTGGTCCACATGTCGAGCAAGCAAGATAGCCATTGGTGCTCCATCCCGATAACATACCATAAGCAGGAAAATCATTAATTGTCCACATTACGGCCACTCGTAGAGTGAACATTTCTCCACTGCACTTGTCGTATGTTCGGACACCATTATCCCACTGATTCACAAGCTCGTCAATCAACGGCCGTAAATACACATCGATGGAATTACTCGGCGATTTGGACCTTGGTATCAAAGTACTGAGGATTGTGAATTCTTTCTTCATGCATCTCCAAGGAGGCAAGTTATACCGAACCATAACCACCGGCCAAATGCTATAGGGCTTTGCAAAACTCCCAAATAGATTAAACCCGTCAGTAGCGAGCCCTAAACTGACATTTCTTTGCTCCACGACATACTTGGGATACATCTTATCAAATTCCTTCCAAGCCTCTCCATCGGCTGGATGCCTCTGTACATCAACATCAATGCGTTCATCCTTGTGCCACCTCATATCACGGGTTGTGTGGGAGGCATGTAGAATCTTTGTTACCTTGGCTTCAGTGGAAAATAACGCAACACCTTATTAGGAATCTTGTTCTTTTGAAACCTAGGCTCATTGCACACGAGACATTTGTCAAGCTGCTCGAATTCACCGTAAAACAAAGCACAGTTGTTCTTGCATGCATGGATCTTGATATACCCTAAACCAAGCCCCTTCAACAACTTCTTCGAGCTATAATGATCTTTAGGCAGACGGTTGTCTTCAGGGAGCATTTGGATGATGATGTCCATCATGTGATCAAAATGCTTGTTCGTTTGATTATACTGAACTTTCATGTGCATCAACTCCACAACTGCCCCTAGAACTAAAATGGATTTACAACGAGGGTACAATTTACGCTGAGCTTCTTTCAACAATCTCTCGTAATGGAGCTCAGAGTCTTCGGGTTGCAACCTAGGCGCCTCATCGTCCATATCATCCGAGGTGGGAGGTAAAACATTGTTTTTGTACGGCCCGTAAGGGCGGAGCCCCGCATTATCATGTGACCAATCGGCTAGAAGGATGTCCGTGGCCAATCGGCTAGGAGGTTGTCCATGGCCGTTCGAGTACCACTTCAGGATGATTGTATGTCATCTTGGTCGGCCCGCTTGCGAGGAGCCTCGCACGATCTTGTGGCCGGCCGGCAAGGAGGATGTCCATGGTCAATCGAGTGCCACTTCAAGATGAATGTATGTCATCTTGGTCGGCCAGCTTGCACGGAGCCTCGCATGATCATGTGGCCGATCGGCTAGGAGGATGTCCATGGCCGATCGAGTGCCACTTCAAGATGATTGAATGTCATCTTGGTCGGCCCGCTTGCGCGGAGCCTCGCACGATCATGTGGCCGATCGTCTAGGAGGATGTCCATGGCCGATCAAGTGCCACTTCAAGAGGATTGTATGTCATCTTGGTCGGCCCGCTTGCACGGAGCCTTGCACGATCATGTGTCCGATCGGCTAGGAGGATGTCCATGGTCGATCGAGTGCCACTTCAAGATGATTGTATGACATCTTGGTCGGCCCGCTTGCGCGGAGCCTCGCACAATCATGTGGCCGATCGGCTAGGAGGATGTCCATGGCAGATCGAGTGCCACTTCAAGATAATTGTATGTCATCTTGGTCGGCCCGCTTTCGTGGAGCCTCGCACGATCATGTGGCTGATCGGCTAGGAGGATGTCCATGGCTGATCGAGTGCCACTTCAAGATGATTGTATGTCATCTTGGTTGGCCTGCTTGCGCAGAGCCTCGCACGATCATGTGGCTGATCGACTAGGAGGATGTCCATGACCGATCGAGTGCCACTTCTAGATGATTGTATGTCATCTTGGTTGGCCCGCTTGCGCGGAACCTCACATGATCATGTGGCCGATCAGCTAGGAGGATGTCTGTGGCCGATCGGCTAGGAGGATGTCCGTGGCCGATCGAGTGCCACTTCAAGATGATTGTATGTCATCTTGGTCAGCCCGCTTGCGCGGAGCCTTGCACGATCATGTGGCCGATCGGCTAGGAAGATATCCCTAGTCGATCGAGTGCCATTTCAACATGATTGTATGTCATATTGGTCGGCCAAGATGATTGTATGTCATCTTGGTGAACCTCTGACAAGAAGTAAGGTAGCTGACATGGTACGATTTGATGTGCCACGCGTCATGCAGTAAATGCCTTGGGGTGTGTTAGCGACCCTTCGCCTGGCCAAATGTGTTCCTATAAGAGCTCGAATTCATCCTTATTCGTCACTTTTCGAGTTTGTGAGAGTTTTTCAAAAATTGAAGGCGATTTCCGGTGATCTCTTTACCCCTGTTTAGGCGATTTCCGACGAGTGTTTTACGACGGTGTTCACAACTGAAGTCTCATAAACAAGGTATATCATCCTTTTTCTGCCGAAATTTCGATTGAATGCGTGATTTTTGCATGAACTGGTGATGAACTTGATGTGTGTTGTTGGTTTGATCGTCTGTATGTCAATAGTAGTTGTGTCTTGCATCTTTCCCCTCTTAGAATTCGCCTATATGTTTGTAGGTGTCAAGTTCACTTGGTGATTCACAAGGATCCGAGGATCGGTCCTGTCAAGCGTTTGACGGTGAATCAGATGCTAGCTTGTCTAACTCTAATTCATGGATAAACGCGTCTAAATCGACCTCTGGCTCCCCTCGGCCAAACCCTTCGGTAGAGTTAGAGGTGGATCCAAACGTAGGTGGACCGATCCTTGAGTTGTCTCAAGGACTATCGGCCCAAGAGTTGCAAGATGAGCTTGAGAAAGCCTTCGAGTTCATTGATACCCGTTACATCTTGACTGGTGATGGGGCCGAGATCTCTAACGCCGAGGTGTCATCATTCGGACAAAGTGATTTGTTGAACTCACCGGTCGATAAGGGTACGACGGTGGCTTCAAGTTCAAAGTCCGTGGAAATAACGTCGACTCCTAGGCCGATGGAAATTGACGTGGAAGAGGCCATGGAATTGGTGACAGTGGCCAGCTCGGCCTATGAAGTTGATCGGTAGGTAAGCACCCTGGATGAGGATGACCTTCTGGCTTACCGAAGGGTATTCAATATTCCAGATTCCGTGAAGATGAGGCTTCTCAGGAAAAGGGCGAGGCCGAGCAATCTGCCAGTCAGTTGGGCTACGTTTTGTTCGGATAACTTTAGTAACAGGGTGGTGCTGCCTCTTCACCCGTGGCTGCAGAGGATAGCCGTGGAAGTGGGTGTTCCCCTCGGCCAGCTAAATTCGAACTGTTGGGTCATGTTGACTGGGGTGTACACTTCTTTCAGGTTATGTGGGAAAGGAGAGCCGACACGGGGTCACATATGCTATCTGTCTAAATTTGTGAGGGACAAGACTAGCTGGGTGTATGTGGAGTCCAGGACGAAGAGGAAAAATGGGCCTTTCATTGAAGATATGTCGACCTCCCAGAAGGCCTGGAAACACAAGTTCGTGTTTGTATCAGGGAATTAAGAGGGTGTCGAGTTACCATTATTCGGCCGACGCATGCCACGCATGCATCAGTCGAAATGTGGTGGCAATAGAAAATTCTTGTTTTCCTTGTTTGTATTTTTTTTTTTTTTTTGCTAGGAATAATATGGTCAGTCTGGACTGACCCTTTCTATTTGTGCAGAGTTGTTAATCGGTCGAACATCAGTAAGCAGGAGAAAGGTGATTGCGCCGAAGTTTTCTGGAAGCTTGACCGAGTGGAGAGGAGTAAGGATTATTTACGGCTCCCTGCCCACCTCCTTCAAGTTGGTCTAATCTCCGTTCTGCGTAGGTGTTCCTCACCCGTACCTTGTATTAGTTTGTTTCAGTCGGCTGATATGTTTGCGTGTTGCAGCCGATCCAGACTTTGTGGTAGCCACAGCCGAGCAACTGACAAAGAGGATGTCCAAGATTGCCTAGGCTTTGAAGAAAGCGGCGGAGACAAAGGCTGAGGCGGAGAAAGCCGAGGCCTCTATGAGGAAGGGAGACTACTGAAAGCTGATTAGGACAAGGTCAACACCCAAGGTCACACTGCGGGTGGAAGATCCTATGGCCGAGCAAGGTGGTCAGGAGGCCGTGGACCTTGTGACTAGGGAGCCTTCGGCACAGCTCTTTCCAAGTGCCTCGGGGTCGGTTCCTGTCCAGCCGACAGATGTACCTGCGCCTTTTGCTAGTCGGCCTCCTGTGGCTCTCCCTATTGATATGGACACTGAGGCCGAGAAACATTGCCGTATAATGGCCGAGGAAAGAAGGACAAAGGGGAAGAAGCGGAAAGAGTTGGCCTACGACGCTAAAGATGTGCTATAGCAAAAGAAGCAAGGTCAAATTGAAGTCCTTGAGTCCGTCCACCAGATCGTCTGTCCTAATATCAGCTCCGACCTGGAGGGCCGAAGGGTTCCTAAGAAGATGAGGAAGCCGTATCTTGACGCTTCTATGCGGTCATATTTTTTGAAGACCGATGAGGAGCCGAATATGGTGAGGACCCAAGAGGTAGATGAGACGTGGAGGTAGCTGTCAACGGCCTTCCATCCTTCTCAGCTGGATTTCTTGAACATTATTGTTCATGGTTCTCAATACGAGTTGGATGAGATAGAGGCCTTGAAGGCGAAGGACTTCGCTGATCGGTGCGACAAAACCATGCGAGCCGGGGCATATGTAAGGACCTTTCGTTGTAACTTGTGTGTTATTTTGTTATTCTTGTTTGGCCTCTTCTGAACATTTTTGTGTTTTTTTTGCAGTTTCTTGGCGGGGTCTTCACCACCTTCTGGCATGCTAGCCAGGCCAAGGAAAATGTAGCTGAAGAGTACCAGGCATTGAAGTCGAAGATGGATGTTGTAGCTGAGAAAGAGAGGATGGCTGAGAGGTCCATTCAGGCCAAGGTTGATTCTGAGCTCAAGGCGAAGGAGTTGGAAAGGCAGCTGGTTGCTCAACGGCATGCCGCTGAAGAAAAGATGGCAGAACTGGAGGCTAGAGTCCAGTAGGTAGAGTCGGCTAATGTTATGCTGGTCGACCACCTTGTCTCGGCCAAGAAGGTGGGCGCGGAAGAGTACAAAGCCTCCCCAGCACATCATCATGATCTGCAGCGGTTTGAGCCAGGTTGGAGGATGGGCTGTTCAAGCGAATCCTTCAGGAAAACACTGATCTTACCATCCAATTCCCCTGGCTAAAGAATCCCCCACATTTGGAAGATTATGTGGATGAAGATGGGAATACGCTACCGGATGATGAGGAGGATGATGATGCCGATGGTCAAGCCGAGGTGCCAGGAGATGGTGGAGATGGCCCCGAAGATCAGGGGAATGCCCCTTAGTATTTGTACTTAATTTTGTATTCATTCATTGGACGTATGGCCTTGTATTGAACGAGTTATATATATATATATATATATATATATATATATATATATATTTTTTTTTTTTTTTTTTTGGCATCTGTTTTTTACTGTGGCTTGTGAATGATAAGGTTTGCCTTAGCTCAGAATATGCTTAAATGCATGTGAAGTAGGGCTGTAATGGCCGATATGTTGAGTGAGGTAAGGCCGTTTAAAATAAAGTTGAATGTAAGGTGGTCAAAATGTGAAAGGCCATTCTAAGAGAAGCTACGACTGTTTAGAAATGAGGTTTGTCTCATAGTGAATTAGGGTTGATTGCTTTACAAAATGAAAGGATGTTGGAGATGAGAAGAGGGATTGCCTCATTGTAAATTCATTCATTAATGATGTCACTAGGTATGTTAGGAATGTTTGACCTCATATCTCTGTCTTGACCGAATGATTCAGTTGGTGAAAGGGCCGGTGCTAGTTTTCCCCCAAGCTGGTGCCTTGTCCTTTTCTTTTTCTGCCTCAAGGTTGCGCACTCGGCGTAGGAGGTTTTCTACCAGGGCATTGCCTTGTTGAGGTGAGGGCGAGTTTGGTTGGTGTCCTTGATCGTTGCCTATTTCTTGGCGATCTCGATTTCTCCTTCGACCGTGGGAGTAACTCCCTACGGTTGAGCCGATCTCGTCTTAAGTCTCTTGGTCATTTGCCCTTGGTTGTTGTTCATGACCTCTTGTCCTTTGATCCTCTCGGTCATGGATCATACCAGAAGCGTGTCCCGTTGTTTGTCAGCCCGCCGTGGTTAGGACGGGCAAGGGGGGTTGTCCCATTGCCCTAGGGTCCAACGTTGCGCAAGTCAAGCGAAAAGGTCCTAACTCAACTTGACGATCGTCCAGCAGTTACCGAGCGTCCCGGTAGATTCTCGGTTGAGATGGTCTGGTGCCACTTTGTGGCTGGATGAGTAATCGGCCTCCAGATGAGCTAGGGTTTGTCCTAGCCTACTGCTTCTTGTGCTTGTCCGAGGGAATTCGCTCGAGGACAGGTTGATCGATCGGGGTCAGGTCGGTTATGATCTGGTCGGCCAGCGTTTGGTCAACTAGTCCCTTGTCTCGTCCTTCGTTGCGATGGGAAAACCTTAAAAGGGCGAGTGTGCTCTCATACTGCTCAGACATGACCTGATTCTTAGCGTCCATCTTGGCGTTGTGAGCCCTGAGCTCAGCCACTTCTCGTTGGAGGTCGTCCAACGTCTGTCTCAGCATATCCGGGATGTTGTCCCTTGAGCTCCTTTGTACCAAAGGGGTGTTGTTGAGTTCTCCTTCGTATTGATCGTCCAACATGATGTCGGAGGGTGTTGGGACGGCTTTTGTGGTAAGTGAGTTGGTGGGAGGTTGTTTCAGAATTCCCACAAACGGCGCCAAACTGTTGATGCATAAAATGGACCAACTTGGAGTTGCCTCACTGAGCTCGCTTCACTCACTCTTCTCAGGGGTAGGGAGATCTGCAAGGGGAAGGTAAAAGAAAAGGAGCACCGGTGGAGTGCCGGCCTAACAGTTTCTGATGCTTAAGTTAGTTAAGTGTGGAGGGATTTAGGCAGTGTTAGGGCAAAAGATGTCATTACTTTTTTTAGGGGAGGTACCCTTGTATTTGTAATGGCATTAAATGTTGTTGGTGAAACATTTCGATGTGGGATAAATGCCCCTACTCCTAGAGCTGACGCGTGTCCCAGTGGTCCTGAATCCCGTAATTGTATTGACACGGTCGGCTGATGAGCGGGTTGGCCAACCAGATCTAGTCGGTCTATTACTTTTTGGTGTGTTTTGTCTAAGGCTGCGTTGGTGGGATGCGCCTGATGTTATGGATTTGTATTGTTGTGCTCTTGTTGTGCCGAGGCCAAGTACAGTTTTGGTAGGGACTGGTCGACTTTGGCCAGGTTGACCAAATTAGGTACGAACATAAAGTATTATTATAATCTATGTGATGAATCAAATATGAGAGCTCTCACATTCAAAATGAAGCCTAAAATTAAAATGAATATCATTCTAGCTTTCGAAATTCCACCCCCTTCATGGTTTTTGGTATAAAAAGGAAAATAAAATTTTTTTTTTTATAGAACCTCAATACAATTAATTTTAATACAACCTCACTGAAAAATTTATAATAAAACAAAAAGTATGACAAATATATACACTGCTTTAGTTACATAATGATAAATAACACACCATATTTGACAAATAAAGCTAGGGTTCATACGAATCAACATGTATTAATGCATTTATATATATATACATTGGTCAATTCTCAAAAACCCTAATTATTCAAGTCAACTGATTCACTTTTTTTTTCCTGAGGCTATCAATGTACAATTTAAATAGGGTCATAGGACAAACTAATATACACTCAATATCCATGTAAATAGTTTGATCATAACTAAATATTTTGAAATATTATGTTAGTATTATAACCACTTCCTTTCATTTATAAAAATCAAATTAAAATACACTTAATTACATACTATGCTCAATAGCCAATACACGGTTTAAATTTAAAGTAACAATCACTCAATTAGATCTTTTCATTTATAAAAAATAAAATTAATATACACTCATTACGTACCATGCTCATTACACGGTTTAAATTTGTAGTAATAATCACTCAATTAGATGTTCAATTTCTTTTTTTTTCGCCCATCCCTAATTATGTCATTGCACGAGGGAAAAGACGGCAAATTCCGCTTTCCCCCTTTGTTATTGTGTGAGAGTAGAGAGTTCTTCCTCTTCCTTCAAGTAGAAATTTATGGATTTGATTCACTAAACTTCATAGAGAATAGATACATAGATAGAAAAAGTATATAGAGAATATGTTTATTGTGTAATTTCGTGAAAATCTTATAATAAAAAAATAAGTTGATCGAAAGGAAAAAAATACACCATGCATAGAATATTACAACTAAACAAAAGCACTATCCTTTATTAAAAAATTAACAATACAATATGGACTTATAAAATTTTCATCCCACACACATTAATGTTGTGGAATTAATCCCCGTCTCTATGAAATTTGATGCCTATGAAGTGGTAGGTAATAGATACTTCTTACACTCTTCAGTGATCAATGCCCCCATGAGATTGATATTAGCACAGTAACACTTCTAACGCTATTTGATGATCACAAGAAACCGTCAATAAAAGTCGAATCTTAATTTGATAACAAATTGAATTATTAATATTTTAAACACTAAATCACCCATTGTGATTCAACATTTAACTTATTTGTTACTTATATTGTTATTAGATGCACTCACATAGAATCATTATCCACTAATATAAGTTGATTTCAGCTCAAATGATCGAGGTTATCCAGTCTTCAAAACTTTTGATGAAAATAATGAATTTCGTCGACATGAAAAGAAAAAAACAGAAAACCACAATAAAAAAATAATGTAGGTTTTTCTGAATTTGATCGTTGAATTTGATGTGATAGGGGTTAAGGATCAGGAGTATACGAAAAGTCAACATGTTTGACTGGTATTCTTCTTGCGGGTCAAAGAAACACGCATGTGCGGATGCGGATGTGGTATTGAGTATTGTCCAATAAGGAAGAAGACAAAACACAAATGATTGGTCGGTCATATGTTTGCGAACTAAGCCTCGTGTAATCATAACTTAATTAGAGGATGGCGCGCCCCTCGAGTCAATATTCAAGGACTTCATTGCCACTTGACCTACTTGCCTACTTCTACAACCTATAAGCAAATTACTACCAAACTTTTACACGAAAAAAAAAAAATTCGTTAAAATGTCATATGAATTTTGATACCACATTTAATTAAAATAGTGTTTTTAATATTTTTTTATAAATATAAAATAGAATCTTATACTAACATATTTAAAAGTTTTTTGGGAAACTTAAAAAAAAAACTACATTCGTAAAAGAATTATGAAAAAAAAATGATGATGCTAATTGTGGAATCCAAAATCACTCGAAAATTATGGAATTGCCACGTAGCTCATAATTAATGTAATATCCAAATTACTCCTAATAATGATATTAACGACTCACAAACACATACACATTAAATAATACTTGACTCTTGACACGTGCTAACGTTGTGCTAATTAATTTTTTATTAGAAAAAAATTAAAATAAAACAAATAATATTAATTTTTAAATTTTTTAAACAAGAATAAGAGGAATAACTACCTGAACACACTACATTTTTTTTTACCACCCATTCTTTCCATTAACCATTATTATTATTTTTAATTTATAAATTTAATATTTGATTTTACTATTACATTCTTAACTATTAAATAATTTAAAGGGTATTTTTTCAGAATTTTTTAGTGAAATAATAATAATATTATTAACTATTATAATACTAGTATTATTAACTATTATAATACTAGAGATATTTACTAGCTAAATGTATAATTTAATCGGGTTAAGACTTCAATAATAATAATATTCTCCTTGAGAATTAATTATTAATTTTATTCATTTAATAATAAATAATTTTTATTAATATTCAATTATTAAATAATATTTTTATTAAAAAAGAATGATTTATTAATTACAAATTCCGTATCCCGTAATTGTATTGACACGATCGGCCGATGAGCTGGTTGGCCGACCGAATTTGGTCGGCCCAGTGATTTTTGGTGTCTTTTGTCAAAGGCTGTGTTGGTGGGATACAGCTGATATTGTGGATTTGTATTGTTGTGCTCTTGTTGAGCCGAGGCCAAGTACGATTTTGGTATGGAATGGTCGGTTTTGGTCAAGCTGACTAAATTAGGTACGAACACATGTCAACCATTATTTTTAGCTCAAAAATATTGTCAAGCATATATAGCCTACAAAATCTTGATGACACCAAAATGCAAACTTGCGTGCTGGTATATGAGTTGATCACATAATTAATTAAGATCATTAATCTGCAAGCCAAATTGGCAAACTGCAAAGCACTGCTATACTATTTTTTCATGTCATGTTAATTCCCTCTGATCATATCCCAAAATGAAATATTCTAATTAAGTACCTGCTTCAAGTTGATTACGTTGAATCTTATGAGTTATGATAAAAAAAATAGTAGGTACAAAACCGTGCGTTTGGCCCTTTTTGTGTATTACCTTTAGATTAGGATCAAATCATCATCTAACCAAAATCGCTATATTTTTATTATTAATATGAAATATTATGAGGAACTCCTAATTAATTAATTAAATTGGTGAGACGAAGGAGTTTAGAATTCAACTTTAAAATTCGAATACACATAAAGATAGCATGTATATACATTCATTCCAAAACAACTGTGATTACGTAGTGTTAATTTAATGAAGAAAAGAAAAAACAAATTAAATTTATAAATTTTGCAGAAAACAACAATATCTGAATGACAAATTAAATAAGCCCAAATAATTAATTATTGTTAATGTATATGTATGGGTGGCCCCGCCATGCAAATATCAAACCCTTAAAAGCGCGTAAATATATTAAAATGGAGAAGTGTCAAACATGAATATTTGTAATCCCATCTTTGTTACATGCCTGTGGGACAAATTGAATGGTAAAAGATAAAAATAACCCTTTAAGAACTTGGATGTCATGTAATATGTTTGCAATGGACCCGTCCCTGGATTTATTGGTTAATTGGTTGGGTTTTGTTAATTGGTTTATGAATTTAGGAAAGAAATTTGGAAATTGGTAATTTTAGTTTAATTTGCATGGAATTGGAATTCAATTTGGATTTGGAATTGATTTAGTAATATTGGAATTGGATTTAAGTTTGTTAGGATTTAGTAATTTAGGTATAATTTTGTGAATTTTGAATTTAGTAATTTAGGTTTAAGTTTGTTAATTGATGAAGTATTTTAGGTTTAATTTTGGTTTATTTTAGGTTTATTAAATTAGGTGGTTTAGATTCATTTTTGTGAATTTATTATGAAAAATTAAAATTTTGTTTCTGTGAATTTATATTTAAAAATTAAAATTAGGTGGTTTTATTTCATTTTTTTGAATTTATTATTAAAAGTTAAATTTAGGTGGTCTTTTAATTTTTGTTACTTTATTATTAAAAATTAAAATTATGTAGTTTTATTTGTTATTTTGTGAATTAACTATTTACAATTAGAAAATTTAGGTTTTTTGTTTTTTTAGTTAAATATTAAAATTGAAAATATGTTGGTCAGATTTTAATTATTTTGAATTTCTTAATGTAGATGTCGTTGCGCCCACTGATCAGGTCCATGAGCTGCCGATCTGCCCCCGTTGATGATCGTGCAGAGGAGGAGGCACCCCCAGCCACGATAGCCTTCACGGCTATCCACTCAGTGCCCAGTCAACACCTCGCAATCCGTGCGACCAGACGCGTGATCTACATGTCGACACCATAGCAAGAAACGGGGCGAACCACGTTCCGACCCCTAGTCCTCACAACCCGCACCGCCCGCCGAATTAGGCGAAGGGGAGATTGAGGCGGGAGTAATCCCCGATGGTAAGTTCACGACGTTGTTTATTTAAATGACCATTTTTGTATTTTGCTCATCTTTGTACTAATTTCTGTCGTATGAGCAGGGACATCGGTGCATGTGTCAGGATCCGTCCCGAATTTCCCCTCGAAACCCGGGAAGAACCCTGATCCCGTCTGACAACCTAAGAAAAGGTTCCCAAAATACCCTTCAATCCTTACAAAATATAATAATAATAAATACTTCCACTTGTCAGACAAGGGATTCAAGCACTCAATAATTCCCGTAATCAATGACCAATCAAATACAATATAATATCAGAGCGTCTAAGTAGGATCAAGAGTAAAATTTAGATATCCTACTCAAATATAACTACATAGCACAGTCGAAGTATTAATGCCTCTGCCTCGAGATCAGTGTTCGCGTCAACTCTACTTAACTGTCTGAAGGGGTTTTAAACACAAAAGTTGTGAGTGGACAAAAATAATCATTTATAAATTATTTTCCAAGGAAATACCTTTCTTCCCCTCCATTTATAAAATCATGCATGCATAACATAAAACAATTTATGATACCAAAACATTATATGTAAATCACCAAAATTCTCATTTCTCTTTAAAACCACTTAGTTGGACTCACATAAAATCGGTATAATGAAAATACCTCGTGATCCAAAGTTTGGTTTGAAAACTCTCTTCAAAAGAGTTTAAAATCATTTAAATCAATCTGGACACATAATATCTCAAATTCACTGTTCCCGACATATGCACAACACACCAGGGTATCCCTTGAGATGTGTTAAAATCTGTACTACAATTCTCTGTACTATCTGTACTATGCACAGACAGTCTCGCGACCAGGCGGAGCAAGACCCCTCAACACCAAAGTTCGAGCCCTCAACAACCAGCGGAGCAAAACCCCTCAATACCAGTTAGAGCAACAGTAACCATCGGGACAGGAACCAGTGAACCAAATCCATACTTCGAAATCTTTGTTTCTTGGCCTAAGCCAAATTCTTTGAAATATCATTTTATGGCCAAACTTGGTAAAATCATAATTACGGGTCTCAACCCAAATCACATGCTCAAATAGTTACCACTTCAAAACGATATCAAAATCAAGTACAAAAACCAGGCCATTTCTCAAAACACACTTTCACTGAAATATTGGAAAACATGTGTCCAGCATAATTTCTAAATTCCAGAAATTCATTGCACCCACACATAACAGTATTTAAATCAAAGATACATTTATGCATGCATTATAATTTATAAACCAAAAGTCCACTCACAAACCTGTTGAAGCAAGCTCAATCCCGAACTATACGCTCTCCTGAAGTTCCTGGAGCAGTATCGCCTGTCCAAATTAATAATCAGGATTACCAGCTAATAATAAGAACCTTAAATATAAACCACCTAAACCCCGGGAGTCTAACTATGATGGCCTAGAAAACGCAGCAACTTTAAAACGCCCAAAACAACCCCTAAACGACGTCCGATCGACCCAAAACATGTACCAACAGATCCGGAACGTCAAAAACTACCTGTCACGCGCCACCGTGACCTCAGACTCGGCCCCACGCGCTGCCATGTGCCGACGGAAGGTCGGAACACGCGCCCTCACGCGCCAGTCACGCGCCTAATATAGTACCCACGAGCCTGGATCGGTCCAACCCGACCCAACTCAGCCTGACCCGGTCTAACTCTACCTGACCGGTTCACCTAACCCGACCGGTTCAACTCGACCCGACCGGTTCAACTGACCCGATCGGTTTAACTGACCCGACCAATTGCTCGACCCGATCGATTTACTCGACCCGACCGGTCACCGGTGACTCGCCGGAGAAGACGACCGGCTGCCGGCGCCGCCGTCTGGTTTCCGCCGGAATCCTCCATTTCCGGCCGAAACTTCAAGCTTTATAACTTCCTCCAAACTCAACCATTTTTCAAAAATTTTATGTCTAAATCTATCTACTCGAACCTAGGAATCCAAATATGACCTTAGAACATCAAACACGTACATGTGCTAGCCGGAAAATCGATCGGAAGATCCGAAACTTCCTACACTCGGTTCGGCTTCCCCCGTGGTCCTCTCCTTCGATGGTTGGTACGGTTGTGATCGTGGGAAGGAGTAGAATACGATTAGTTGATCAAAACTGGAAGTTGGAGCCTGGAATCAAACTTGGAATTTATGGATTTTGGGTGAGTTTTCGCACACGGGTTCGATGGTTTGTGTATGTTTTAGAGAGAGAGAGGACTGTTAAAGGAGATAAAGATGAAAATGAAATGAAGATGAGACAATGATTGGGTTAAAATATCTACCCCAAGTCAAAAATTACCAAAATACCCCTATCAATCTAGACCCGTAACTTTCGTCCACGAACTCCGTTTCCTACGTGCCGCCTGTCTACGAACTCGTGAGTTCGAGACCTACGCAACGGTATCCAAAACACCACCGAAAATGTTTCGAAACAAAATTTGACTCTCGCGTCCCTTAACAAGCAAGGGTAAAATCGTCATTTTACATAAATAATTTACTTAAATCCAATAATTGAAATTCAGAGTTGTTACAATCTACCCCCCTTAAGAAATTTCGTCCTCGAAATTCAACTCTACCCTTGGAACAAATAAGGATACTGCGCCCGCATTAGTTCCTCGGTTTCCCACGTGGCTTCTTCCACGTTATGATTCCTCTATAACACTTTAACTAGAGGAATACTCTTTCTGCGCAATACCTTCTCTTTCCAATCCAAAATTTGCACCGGTTACTCCTCAAAGGTCAAATCATCCTTCAGCTCAAGTGGCTGCTCTCCCAATACGTGAGACTCATCAAACAGATATTTCCAGAGCAAAGATACATGAAAAACATTATGAACTCTGGATAATTCCGATGGTAAAGCAAGATGATATGCCACTAGTCCTATCCTCTCCAAAATCTCATACGGACCAATGTAGCGAGGACTCAGTTTTCCTCGTCTACCAAAACGTACCACTCCCTTCCAAGGAGATAGTTTCAAGAACAACCAGTCACCTACATCAAACTCAAGATCTCTGGTTCGACGGTTTGCATAGCTCTTCTGGCGATCCTGAGCTGTCTTCAACCTCTCTCTGATGATCCTTATCTTTTCCTCAGTCGTATCAACCAACTCTGGTGTTAACAGTTTCCTTTCACCCACTTCGTTCCAGCATAACGGTGTCCTGCACTGCCTCCCATACAGTGCCTCGAAAGGAGACATCCTAATACTCGACTGATAACTATTATTATAAGCAAATTCCATCAGAGCCAGGTATGAATCCCAGTTCCCTTTAAACTGTAGTACACAAGCTCTCATCATATCCTCCAAAACCTGGATTGTCCTCTCAGACTGACCATCCGTCTGAGGATGAAAAGCTATACTGAAATGCAAGGTAGTGCCAAAAGCCTATTGCAAACTCCGCCAAAACCTGGAGGTAAATCTAGGATCCCTGTCCGAAACAATTGACTCTGGAGTCCCATGTAGTCGTATGATCTCATCAACGAATAATTTGGCATACCGACTCATCCGAAAATATTCCCGCACTGGCAAGAAATGTGCAGACTTCGTGAGTCTATCAACAATTACCCATATCCCATCATGTCCCTTATGTGTCCTTGGAAGTTTATACACAAAATCCATCGTAATGTGATCCCACTTCCAATCCGGAATAGGTAATGGTTGAAGTGTCCCATATGGTTTCTGCCTCTCTGCTTTCACTTGTTGACATGTCAGACATCTAATCACAAACTCAGCAATTTCCCTTTTCATCCCAGTCCACCAATAGTATTTCCTTAGGGTATGATACATCTTGGTACCTCCTGGATGCATAGCGGAAGCCGAACTATGAGCCTCATCAAGAATTTCCCTTTTTAGTTCCAGCTCATTCGGTACACACAACCGGCCATCCCTAACCAAGGCTTCATCATCCCTAAGCGCATAGTCCTGCCTGTTTCCAGCCTCCAACTCCATCCTGATAATGCACAATGTAGGATCCTGGAGTTGAGCCTCAATAATCCGATCAATCAGAACAGGCCTCACATGGAAACTAGCCAATAAAGCCGCCTGAATATCCTTGTCCAGTACTATCCCTGCTCTATGGAACTCTACCAGTAACGGTAGGTAGACTGTATGCAAATGGGCCAAAGAACCCATGGATTTCCTGCTCAATTCATCCGCCACAACATTGGCTTTCCCTGGATGGTACTCTATAGTACAATCATAATCCTTTATTAGCTCAAGCTATCTTCTCTGCCTCAGATTCAGGTCTTTTTGGGTGAACAAGTACTTTAAACTCTTATGGTCGGTGAAGATCCGACACGTCTCCCCGTACAAATAATGTCGCCAGATTTTCAATGCATGCACCACTGCAGCTAACTCCAAATCATGTGTGGGGTAATTCAACTCATGGGGTTTAAGTTGTCTAGATGCATACGCTGTCACCTTTCCATGCTGCATCAACACGCAACCTATACCCCGCAATGATGCATCACTATACACCTCGAATCCCCCAGTATCATCAGGAAGGGTTAATACTGGAGCAGAAGTCAACCTCCTATTCAGCTCCTGAAATCCCTGTTCACAATCGGCATCCCAGTCAAACTTGACTCCTTAAGTTGATCAAACAAATCATCCATCCTTGGCAAATGATACTTATTCCGCACCGTAGCCCTGTTTAGCTTCCGGTAGTCGATACACAACCTCAGACCACCATCCTTTTTCCTCACAAATAACACTGGTGCACCCCAAGGTGAAACACTTGGGCGAATAAATCCCATATTCACCAAATCCTGCAATTGAGTCTTCAACTCTCGCAATTCTGCCGGTGCCATTCTGTACGGTGCCTGTGAGATAGGTTGAGTACCTGGTAAAAGCTCTATGGTGAACTCAATCTCCCGGTGAGGTGGCAATCCCGGAAGATCATCTGGAAACACATCAGAGAACTCACTCACCACTGGAATATCCTCCACTCTCATCGGAGTATCCCGAGAATCAAACACATGAGCCAAGTAACCCTCACAACCTTTCCTCAACAATTTCTTAGCGGTCAAAGCTGATATCACTCCACAGGGTAGTACCCTACGATCTCCCCTAAACGTAAGTTCCGGTAAACCTGGACTCCGGAAATCTACTCTCTTGTCATAACAATCAATAGAGGCATGGTGCATAGTCAACCAATCCATCCCCAGAATCACATCAAAATAAAAAATATCTAAGGGGATTAAATCTGCCTCTAATGCATGACCTTCCACTAACATTGGACAACTACGAATCACGAGATTCGCCACTAACATATTCCCAGTATGAGTAATAATACTCATGTCCCAACCAATCGGAGACAATTCTCTATCAGCAAACAATGTAAAACCCCGAGAAATGAAAGAATGAGTCGCCCATATATATTGTAGCCACTAATCTCTGGGCTTTCTCAATGTCCGAACCTTCAGTAGCAGTCCTACTATGAAGTACAGAAGTCAACGTGTGACCCAATTGTTCCAGTTTTTGCCTCATATCAGGCTCCACTGCAGGTTCATGCGTGTCCCCAATGTTTTCAGACTGTTGACGGAACTCGCGTCTCGGAGGCATTACGCTGAAAAGATCTATAACTCATCAATACCAAAATAATTGTACACGTAGTGTACAGTCTACAGGAATTTAACCTAGTGCTCTGATACCAATTGTCAGGATCCGTCCCGAATTTCCCCTCAAAACCCGGGAAGAACCCTGATCCCGTCTGACAACCTAAGAAAAGGTTCCCAAAATACCCTTCAATCCTTACAAAATATAATAATAATAAATACTTCCACTTGTCAGACAAGGGATTCAAGCACTCAATAATTCCCGTAATCAATGACCAATCAAATACAATATAATATCAGAGCGTATAAGTAGGATCAAGAGTAAAATTTAGATATCCTACTCAAATATAACTACACAACCCAGTCGAAGTACTAATGCCTCTGCCTCGAGATCAGTGTTCGCGTCAACTATACTCAACTGCCTGAAGGGGTTTTAAACACAAAAGTTGTGAGTGGACAAAAATAATCATTTATAAATTATTTTCCAAGGAAATACCTTTCTTCCCCTCCATTTATAAAATCATGCATGCATAACATAAAACAATTTACGATACCAAAACATTATATGTAAATCACCAAAATTCCCATTTCTCTTTAAAACCACTTAGTTGGACTCACATAAAATCTGTATAATGAAAATACCTCGTGATCCAAAGTTTGGTTTGAAAACTTTCTTCAAAAGAGTTTAAAATCATTTAAATCAATCTGGACACATAATATCTCAAATTCACTGTTCCCGACATATGCACAACACACCAGGGTATCCCTTGAGATGTGTTAAAATATGTACTACAATTCTCTGTACTATCTGTACTATCTGTACTATGCATAGACACTCTCGCGACCCGGCGGAGCAAGACCCCTCAACACCAAAGTCCGAGCCCTCAACAACCAGCGGAGCAAAACACCTCAACACCAGTCAGAGCAACAGTAAACATCGGGACAAGAACCAGTGAACCAAATCCATTCTTCGAAATCTTTGTTTCTTGGCCTAAGCCAAATTCTTTGAAATATCATTTTATGGCCAAACTCGGTAAAATCATAATTACGGGTCTCAACCCAAATCACATGCTCAAATAGTTACCACTTCAAAACGATATCAAAATCAAGTACAAAAATCAGGCCAGTTCTCAAAACACACTTTCACTGAAATATTGGAAAACATGTGTCCAACATCATTTCTAAATTCCAGAAATTCAGTGCACCCATACATAACAGTATTTAAATCAAAGATACATTTATGCATGCATTATAGTTTATAAACCAAAAGTCCACTCACAAACCTGTTGAAGCAAGCTCAATCCCGAACTGTACGCTCTCCTGAAGTTCCTGGAGCAGTATCGCATGTCCAAATTAATAATCGGGATTACCAGCTAATAATAAGAACCTTAAATATAAACTCCCTAAACCTCGAGAGTCTAACTATGCTGGCCTAGAAAATGCAGCAACTTTAAAACGCCCAAAACAACCCCTAAACGACGTCTGATCGACCCAAAACATGCACCAACAGATCCGGAACGTCAAAAACTACCTGTCACGCGCCACCGTGACCTCAGACTCGGCCCCACGCGCTGCCACGCGTCGACTGAAGGTCGGAACACGCGCCCACGCGCTGCCACGCGCCCTCACGCGCGGGTCACGCGCCTGCTACAGTACCCACGCACCTGGGCCGGCCCAACTCGGCCTGACCCGATCTAACTCGACCCGATCGGTTCACCTAACCCGACCGGTTCAACTCGACCCAACCGGTTCAACTGACCCGACCGGTTCAACTAACCCGACCGATCGCTCGACCCGACTGATTTACTCGACCCGACCGGTCACCAGCGACTCGCCGGAGAAGACGACCGGCTGCCGGCGCCGCCGTCTAGTTTCTGTCGGAATCCTCCATTTCCGGCCGAAACTTCAAGCTTTACAACTTCCTCCAAACTCAACCATTTTTTACAAATTTTATGTCTAAATCTATCTACTCGAACCCAGGAATCCAAATATGACCTTAGAACATCAAACACGTACCTGTGCTAGCCGGAAAATCGATCGGAAGATCCGAAACTTCCTACACTCGGTTCGGCTTCCCCCGTGGTCCTCTCCTTCGATGGTTGGTACGGTTGTGATCGTGGGAAGGAGTAGAATACGATTAGTTGATCAAAACTGGAAGTTGGAGCCTTGAATCAAACTTGGAATTTATGGTTTTGGGTGAGTTTTTGCACACGGGTTCGATGGTTTGTGTATGTTTCAGAGAGAGAGAGGACTGTTAAAGGAGATGAAGATGAAAATGAAATGAAGATGAGACAATGATTGGGTTAAAATATCTACCCCAAGTCAAAAATTACTAAAATACCCCTATTAATCTGGACCCGTAACTTTCGTCCACGAACTCCGTTTCCTGCGTGCCGCCTGTCTACGAACTCGTGAGTTCGAGACCTACGCAACGGTATCCAAAACACCACCGAAAATGTTTCGAAACAAAATTTGACTCTCACGCCCCTTAACAAGCAAGGGTAAAATCGTCATTTTACATAAATAATTTCCTTAAATCCAATAATTGAAATTCCGGGTTGTTACAGCATGTGCACGGGATCAACAGGGGATTGGTATCGCAGCGAATTTGCCATACAACGAACGCAAAGATCTGAGTGGTTTACCTGCCTCATCTGCGGGCAGCTGAGCATAAAATCCGCAAGCTGGAGGTACATGACATTGGTGCTATTCTGCGTACCAAATGTCGGATAATGGGGCCGACTTTTAAGAAGCTCGACCTCGAACAAAGGGATAAGTGTTGGTCTGTGTTATCAGTAAATATATTTCCGTTTTTTATCATTTTTTTCATTATTTTATATATTTGACTAACTTTATATTTTTTTTGACGGTCAATTTTGAGTACAATCTGCAAGACACCGACGTTAA
Organism: Oemleria cerasiformis; assembly: GCA_037349345.1. Lineage (NCBI taxonomy): Eukaryota > Viridiplantae > Streptophyta > Magnoliopsida > Rosales > Rosaceae > Oemleria > Oemleria cerasiformis. The sequence continues at coordinate 5,649,163 of JAZGTL010000010.1, read as the reverse complement.
TGACTACCTCACCAAACTCTGGCAGAGACGGTTCATGGAATGGAAGTACGAGCCCCATAAGTACTACGAGAGCTAGACGTCCATGGCGGAAGCCCGTGCAAGTTAAGAATTGATTGGTGGAGTGGGAATGGTTGTGCACCCATTTCAAGATCCTCCAGTATCTGGTACGTGTTGGAGTTAAGAATTTTTTTAACATTTTTTTATTTAATTTTCAATTTGAATATAATGATTGTTTTTTACTAATGAACAACAGATATTGGCCGCCAACAAAAAAATCGCACCGAGAAGAAATACGAGCACTACGGGGGGTCGCGATCCTATGCACACCAGCACGAGGATAAGCGAAACGCCGGGTCGATGTGGTCGGAGCTGGAGGTCTAGGGGCAAGTCAACGCTGGCCATGGAAACCAGGCGGCTGACGTGATTTAAGTAAGTATTTTTTTTCTTATTAAATGATAAGTTTAAATTTCCATAATTATATTTTTAATTAATATTTGTTCGAATTTGTAGGCGGGGATGCAACCAAACATAGAGGGTGTACAGGGTGAGCTGTCGCAGCAACAACCAGAGATCCCGTTCGAGCAACATATACCGGATCCCGCTAGGTCGGTGGAGATCCTAGAGAGACACCTGGCACGGCGTCTAGGGAAGATAATATGGGGGGCGGGAGATGCAATAGTTCGGGATGTCGCAAGTGGCTTTTCGAGTTCTTCTCTCGGATCCAACGAGCACACCCAGAGGTTCATAGAGCTCCTGACCAACTTCGCGAACCTCCAAACTGAATTATCGATCGTCCAGACCTAGTACGCGAACGTCAAGCAGGCCTATGCGAACGCCCAGGCCGAGTGCGCAAACTATAGGGTTGACTACTCGAACGTCCAATCCACCCTCCAGCTGGTGCTTGATGCGATGCGTGCGAGTGGGATGCAACTTCCTCCGTAAGTCCTGGCACCAGAAATATAGATATATAGGACATAATTTCTTTTTATTTATATAAAACATTATTTTTTTTAATGAAATTTGATTTGTTATATTTATTTTAATTATATTTGTTTTAAAATGTATTTTATTTTAATTATAATATATATTTTTTATTATAAACATAATTAAAATATTTATTTTTTATTACATTCAATTATAAAATATTTATATGGTTCACCCGACAAAATGGCACTGTTCCTCGGGCAAAGATGATTTTATTCAAACACTTTACCCGAGGAAAATAACACTATTCGTCAGGCAAGATCTTCTTTATATACCATATATGAACAAGTTTGCCCGACAATAACTGAACATTTTTGGTTTGGCAAACGTACGTTGACTTACAGGGGTTGCCCAACGGGTTATCACGTCCAATTTTCTTTGTCAGGTATTTGTTGGTTTACCCGACAGTTGTGATTTTTTCGTCGGGTAACATGTGGCCCGATAACGGTGGCCCTACGAAATTGGCTCAACAACGTTTCGTCGGTTTGTTTTAGGCCCGTCAAACAAGCCTTTTGCCCGACGAAATTTTTTGGTCGGGCAACCCTCTTTTTCCTATAGTGAATATATGATGCTCATTATTGTAGAGATTTTTTTGCAAGTCATTATTGTAGGGTTAAAATGATATATTATAGTGTTGGAGCGGAAAATACCAGATCCTCCAATAGGTAATTTTGCAATCCATATTAAAGAAACCGAACATCATCTTAATTTTTCTCATGTACAATGATATCGAAAATTAGAGTTTCATATGTACTTTAAAAGGGACGGTAGAAACTACATTTAACTTATAGTGAGTGGCGACCTTGATTTTTATGAATGTGGACTTCAAGATTCGAGACTTTCCTTTACACAATAGAAAGAAATACCACAAAATAGTAGTACTAGTGATAAAATGGCTTATTATTTGATGCTTCATTTTTGCTAATGAATATTAAGTGTACAATCTCATCACAATTACAATTAACCACATACTAACCCTAAACGTTGTCACAATTAAAATGCACTGTATATATATCAACCCTTCTATAAAACGTAACAATGTTACCAACTAGCTTTAGATTTAACTGAACGCACTTTTCTTTTTGATTTGACGTACACCAAAAAAAAAATTCCACGAGAAGTCTGAAATGTTTTCTCAGTATCCAAATCTTTGAGGCGCATATCCAGGACAGTAGTGCTACGTCAAATCATGAGTTGATGACCATTATTCAAGGCTAACGAGAGAATCATGCACCTCGATTATTGTTTATGAATCGAATTAAAGAAGAAGCAAGACAATTGAGACAGCAATACAGCATCGTATCATATATGAAGCCAAAAGCATAAAGCTAGCAATGCAAGAGGACGATGAGGGCATGCAAAGTGCCAAAGTGCCAAAGTCAACATATATATAGCTAGGTTTGGCTAAGTTAACTTCATCTGCATTAAGTCAAAAAGGAATATATACTTCATTTTCTTTTTCTAGTAGCATCAAGCTTGCATACAATCTCAAGTGGTCCATCAAGGAATCATATATGGAGCCTTTACCATAAGATCACTTTCATTACAACTTCTTCATGTCTGACTTGATATAAGTATAATTGTATACGTGGATAAGTCGTATGATGGGGAAACTCAACTTAGAGGAGTACGTACGTCGTGGAGAATGACTATTCTGACATATCGGTAACATTTGCTTTATTGTGAGAGATCTCACGTGCCGCCATATGTAGAAAGGAGACCGCACACGCCGGCTACAGGCCACACGCGCCCACATACGTGGCACTGGCAAATCAATGACCCGCGCCACCGTTGAAAAATAAGCATTAACGCTCCATTATCAAAACAACTTTGTAAGGGAAGCATATATATAGGAGGTACGGACTCCATGGCCGAAGTACCTTTGCATTGGAGGCAAAGAAAGCAAGACCGCAAGAGACATCGGAAGAGCGGACTCGTGGCTACGTCCTTGCCCAGCAATTATTTGTGGACTTGGGGTACTCTATTCTACTTGGTCGGCCCAAAGGATTTCAACCATATTAAGCAAGGTTACTTTCTAAGAATAAAACGAAAATCACTGCACAAAACCTCGACTTGTTTCAAAATCTAACATTCAGAGCTTTTTTTTGGGAGAAACATTCAAAGCTTAGAAGGAGACAATTCAATCATCAAACGACCTTCCAACCACACACACCATTTTCATTCTTTGATTCATACAGAGATTGAACAAAGAGAAGAGATTAGAGAGAATGAGTCTTACAACTGTTTTTTATTTTACATCGAAAAGCAAGACTCAAACAACCAAAAAAGAAGACTCAAACAACCAAAAAAGAAGAAATGATTCAACCTACCCCTTTTTCTAACTTGTTCCCCAAGTCTCTTACTCGGAGTCCCACAACATATAAGAGAATTGCAGATTCTCCAGGGAAGGCCGTCTGCGCTCTCCTTAGCCTGAAGGAGGTTGCCAACTTGCGTTCCCTTGTACTGAAAGCAACTACAAGACCTTTTTAACCTAGGTAAGATACTTTATACCGGCATCTTCCATCACAATACATTAAGCCATCGCGCCAAGAAACGACTGCAGGAAAAAGGATGCAGAGTTTTATACAATGAAGCCAAAAACAGAAGAAGGAAGTTAACAAAAGTCCCTTAAAATAAGATCTCACTGTAGTCTTATATGCCAACTCTTGATAAAGAGCAAGAACTTCAGTGGAGCTTCAACAAACATTTGAATATTGTTTCTTTAATTAAACATGGAACTCATATACTGATATAAAACTGCCATATTTAGTTTGCTACGACCAAACACCTAACACACGCGCACAACTGACAACACCAATGCCCTAAATCCTTGTAAGTTGTAACGTAGAACATATTCAAATGTTTCAAACCTACCACTGCAATTCAGGATGTGATATCACATAGGTAACCATTCCTTAGCTCAGAAGGCTAATTTTCCCAGTCGAACATGAAAATATTAGTGTTCTTTGGAAACCAAGGGAGTTATTTTGCTTAATTGTCCCAGGGTTCTCTTTGGCAAGGAGAAGTAACAGATCCATGGTACCATAAGGCTAAAACTCAGACAAACCATTCATCTTTTGTGGTGCTTTTCTGTGCTAAAATTCAGTATGGAAAAGAGTTGGAAAATATTTCATTATGTTTCTATCTTCTCATGTATCAGTTGCCAACCAATTATAGAATATATGCGTTAACAAAAGATTCAAACATTTGGTAAGATGGATGGATATACCTTGACTTTCATTGGAGTCCCCGGCTTAGCTGGAGCTCTACTCCCAAAACCAAACTTTGGCTTCTTTTCAGTAGGCTTTAATATCTGGAAAGAGCACATCAGAGACTCATCCACACTCATCATTGCCCCAGCATTGTCAAACTCACCACAGTAATTAGGTGCTGAAAATATCGTCACAAGTTGTCTATTAGCAAAGAACTCATATCCATCTTCGACAACCTGCAAACAATAATAATATCCAATAAGTCACTCTAGGTTGTATGGTATAGGAAAGTTATCAAACAAAGAGATATTTCAGACCTGGTGAGCTCGACAAACTAAATCTAGATCATGCTTCCGGAGAAACTCTGTCACCTTATCAGCACTAAAGGTAAAGGAAACTCCCCTGTCATTTGGTCCCCAACCTTGCACGTCTCTGCTAGGATCAGACCACAGGAGATCACATAGCAAACCACTTTCTGGGACATCAGTGGGTCGTGGTAAATTCTTTATCTGATTTAAATTGTGTAACTCAGGAGATAGTCCACCATGCATGCAGAGTATTTTTTCATCAATGAGAGCTGCCATGGGAAGGCAATTGAAACAATCTGTAAATACTCTCCACAGTCTGACATTAAATCTTCGTTTACACTCATCAAAAAACCCATAAATTCGGTTTATTGAAGCACATTCATGGTTGCCCCTCAGAAGGAAAAAATTCTCAGGATACTTTATTTTATATGCAAGGAGAAGGCATATTGTCTCTAGGCTTTGCTTGCCACGATCTACATAATCCCCCAAGAACAAGTAGTTGGAGTGAGAAGGTAATCCACCAAACTCAAAAAGCCTCAGAAGATCCGAATACTGACCATGAATATCACCTGAATTATGTAAATAAAATCATAAGAAGATAGATAATCAGAAGAAAAAAATTACCATTTTTCATAGTGAAAAATGTGAACATTACGTATAAATGAATAGTGACTGAAATTATCAAGAACTCGTCTCTTTCAACATACATTGGACGCATGTGTTTGATATTCCCCAGAAATATAAAAATTATATACAGGAGGCTTTTAAAATTACACTACAATGTGGATACAAGCTTGGAATTTCAATATTCAGTCTTGGGAGAAGAATATATCAAGACTTCCCAAAATTGAAGTAGTTGAAACTATGTAACATGATACCTTCAATTACCTTGAATTTTATGAGTTATTCAATCCAATCCAGTAATAGCCACCAGACGAGCACAAAAAGATTTTAAGTAAAAGGTTAATGGTTAATAGGAGGTTTGTCCAACAAATAAGCATTTTGACATTAACTCTCAGTGCAGAAACTTGGATTTCATAGTGGAGCAGCACAACTTCATAAAAGTAAGAAAAAACAACTGATTACACCAGCGGAAATCTATTGGTCAAGTTGTTTCTTCCATGTATCTGTTTTCTTACATGGCATTCACATCAGGTTGAGAGTTGATCATGACACAAACATAGAGCATGATGGTCATATTTTGCTCCACCAAGATAGAGACTTCATATTGACTTCAAGTCACAATATACGCTAACTCTACGGACAGACAGATTGATTTATAACACAAAATTCCTAGATCCAATGCTACACTAACATACTTTTTGTTAACAGAAATGAAGTAGAGAGAATAAAAGATTCTGGGGAAAGAAAAATTCACAGAAAATGAAATGAGCAAAACAGCAGGTACATCCGGAACAAAAAAGTTATTTTTATCTAATTTCTGACCCAGCACTTCTTTCTAGAGTGCATTGGTACAGATATGAACTAGAAATGAGAATAAACCATTCAACCACGAGAATAATCCATATAGGGGATCTTTCAATTGAGAAGCTCTTTTGGGGAGATATAGAAAGATGCAAGACCTTGTTAACTAATTTCACGAAAGAAAGAGAAAGAATTAAAGCTTCTTTTGTTTAATAGACCAGAAACGATTTGTGTATATATTTCACAAAAACGTGAAATCCGTAGGTTATTCTTTTATGCTCTCCTAAAACGTAACGTTTGTAACTAGATAATTTTTATTGCAATCCATGGATAGAACTAACTCCACCGAAGCCAAAAGTGGAAAAGAAAAAGAGGGTAAGACCCTGAAGTCGATCCGCGATATAGGAGTACTCCGCCGGGGAGCAAGTGATAGATTGAACTGCTATTAAACGACTTATTAGTAGATTAATAGATCACTTCGGAATGGCATATACATGACTTCCAATAAGAATGATATTTATTAGAATTAGACCAACTCCAATCCTTTTACCCATTAACATTTTAGAAGATTTCACAAAACCCTTATCGCACTGGTTAATGAGACAATCAACCAATGAGTTATGACTTAATTATTGTGATTTAGTTTTTGATGCAGCAAGTAGGGGAAAACAATTCTTAATTCCGCAGCAGGAAATGCTATTCGGACAGTAGTGGATCAAGGTATGCAACGAGAATGGATGTATGAGAGCATAAACCAGGCGCAATCCCAAAAGCTACAAGGCTGGGAGAAAGGTTCATGTCCTCACTACGTATTACTCTAAGCCTCTGGTAAAAAATAAATATTCTTTCATCTAACCATAACAAGGGAATGATGGATTAGTTTCTCAAATGTAATGATTCTAGCTTTCAAGAGCAGTGTGCAAGGATGAGATACTCAATGGTTGCTTGATTACCTGTTTTACCTGTCTTATAACCATATCTCAAGTAATGATGGTAATGTGCCTACTGCCTAGCCATTCAAAAATTAGATTTCAAAGACAACCACCACATTTTGCAAAGAAACTTCTAGTTTTACAGTTCATTGGCTAATACAGTCACAATTACTGTATAAACACATGTAGGAATATAATATATGAGAAATATAACAAAAGAGAATAAAAACAAATCAAACCTTACAGAGAAGATGCGACTGGCCTAGATATCATGCATTTGTATTTATAAGGCTCTAATGCCAACAAAGTGGGGAAATTTGCAAGCGTTCATGCATCTATAATGCAATATGAACACCTAGAATAAGTTTACGGAGTTGCGAAAGGCCTTCACAACCACGTGCTTCTTCACTTTAGTCAAGTTGAGATTAAGGATTCAGCTTTTTATGGAGTGAGAATGGAAATATTGGTGAAAACAGGCCCACTTATTAGTTTAACTCAAGAAATGAGTATGAAGTTGGCATATTTTAGCATGATTGTCAATGTATCTATGATGGAAAAGAACTTATTTAACTTTAGAATTGAATGATTTGATCACAGCCCAGTTCATGCCAATCAAAATAATCCATACCCTTCAATTTAGTAACATAAATTACTCAACAAATTTAGTAAACACCCTTAAGCACACAAGCATATAACTATTCAATCCATACCCAGAACAGAACTTTCAAATTGAAACTCAAAACCTATCAACCCACATAATAACATCAAATTAAATTAAAATAAGATAAACCAGAGCATTTGGGTTCATGTAAAAATACCACAAATCTTGATAGGAGCATCAAGCTCCAAAAGATTAGGCTGCCTGAGGAAAATATCCTTGGACACAACACACAGCTGCCTGATCTCAGCCTCTTGAAGCTGCACTTGCTTCCCTGGTCTCCCTTTAACTTCAAGAAGCCTATTAATTATACTGTCAAGAACCCTAGGTTCCATCTCCAAGTTCCTTCTCGGCCCTCCCCCCTCAAAAAAGAACTCAATATTTCAAACACCAGAAAACAAAGCAAAACCAGAAAGAAAAGCACCAGTATAAGAATAAAGGTCAGTGCTTTGGGGTTGCAGAGCTCCGAAGACTTTCATTCCATGAGGAAAAACAAAAAAGCAAGAGGTGGGTATGAAAGGTGAGAGCTTTAAATCAAATGGATAGGAAGGGGGGTTTTGGGTTCTCTTTAGAAGAAGAAATGGTGCGCGGTGGAATGAAAAGCAAAGAATATATTCTTTGAAATCTTTGTGTTGTTTTGAGAAGAAAGTGGAGATTGAGGGGAATGAAATATGATGAAGGAGGCTAAAGTGGGGGGGTGGTGAGTGCTGAGAATGGTCCCCAAACAACAACAAACCAGAAAGATAATGCAGAAGACCACCAATTTTGATGAAACTTTGAAACTCGGTCGCACAGCACTTAAGCGGCAGCACACCAATTTCACACACACTCGTAAGTGCAAGTTCTGTCATTTTCTTAAATTTCTAAACTGTGTTTAAACATGCAATGATATTTATTTTGTTAAATTTTTTAATTGTTAAAGAAATACACATAATAGAATAACTTTACAATTAAGGTAAAATTTAAGGACGTTTACTTCAATTTTTCCTTTTATTGATTCATTTATTTAATTATATTTAAAAACGATATTGAAACCAGAATTTTTAACTCATATTTCTTTTTTCTAATTGTTTTTGAGAGAATACATTATTCATTGAATTCGAATAAAAATATACACTTTTCTTTTTTCTTATAAATGAATGAATATCGATCTTCTATCTTTATTTCTTGTTATAAAAATTTCTATGCTAAAGAGCTGCTAGGTTTGACATTTCTTAGCAATTGAGTTCAAAAATCCAATCGTACATAAAAAGAAAAATGAAAATTTGTGATACCTCAAATATCATGAAGAGTGACAGTTGTTTCCACCCGGAGAAACTGAAGGTGGAGGATGGGATTTTGGAATCTGATTCTGTGTACTTATTTTGGCTGCAATTCGACACAATGAAGTTGATTGCTCTCTAATTGGTCATGTCCTACTTTATTCATTCTATTGCTCATAGTCGATACACACGTGTGAAACGAGTGGAATATATATATGGAATCACCTACCGATTAGCTCGATTCAGTTTGGAAAGGAATGTGAGAGAATTAGGTCTGAAAAAATCATCGGATGTAATTTCAGATATGTTGCTCGAAGATTACTCAAGTTTTTTGTAACTTGTTTCGACGAGATTATACTTTGTGAACTAAAATAGCCTTCAAAGTTATCAACAATTTGAATTGAATATATAAACTTTTAAAAACAAATTTGAATGGATAAAACTTGCAACCCACTCTGATTATACTTCCCCGTACCATTCTAACGATTTATTTAATTCTTGTCATACAAATGATAATCGAAACCGTTCAACTTTTAAATTATCATTTCAAGACCATTTATGTAAAAAAAAAAAAAAAATAAACCCAAATTGGAGATCATGATTTAGCCATTTATATGTATCAATTAAATGGACGGTTCGCCATAAGCATCTTAATTATTACCAAAGCCGTTGATTTATTTGATACATTTGAATGGCTAAACAACCTTCAATCTTGTTGATTTTTTACGGAGTTGATCTTAAAATGATGATTTAAAGAATGAACGGTCATAATTATAATATATATAATTATGAAAATATATAACAATAATTCGATAAATAAAATGAGTGATATGAAAAGGTAACATTGTGATAGGATGCAAACATTTTCCAGTTTGTAGTAAGGCACTCACTCAATTGAAGGACAGGATTTTAAGGTTTGATTGAACGAGTCTTTGGCATCCTTGTAGTATTTAGGGGTAAGTGGTAGTATTTAGGGTAGGGGTGTTTTAGTTTCGGCTCCTAATTAGTGAATAGTGGCCTCTAGATCGATGGTGCAAAGCGTACGTATCACTAGGTTTGATGGCTTTTTATAATACTAAGTGTTGAGTAAGAGGCACTTGAAATTGTGCATGCCAACTCCACTAAAAATAGTGATTTCCAATATCAATGGAGAACATCTTTTCTCACCAACAATCCGCCTTGTTGATAAGTTGGACAACCACCAAGTCACTCATCTCCTGTATTAATTAATTATTCGGTGACACAATAACTATTTCTTATGAAAATTGTTGCTGGATTATTTTACGGGAATAATCAGATAAGTTAATTTAGTTTAATTGATATATATGAATATTAATTTGTTTAATTTGTTAATGATCTTCACATGCATGATGTTTTAAGAAATAAACGATTCCAATCATCACATTTGAATAGAAAATATTAAGTAATAATCAATCAAGGAAGAATAATCACATTTAACCCTTGGTGAATCGTACGAGGATGTGACTATTGCTCTTTGCTTTTACAAACACGAACCAATTATAATTAGTGCCTTAATACGATACTAATCATTCTTTCGACCCATTACACAAAGTAATATGTACGACACTATGACGGTTCATTGTGTAGTTTCTCGTTTAAAAATCCCCACTACTAAAATTCACAAATTGGAAATCGTTTAATTATCTATTCAATTTTTATCATGAATATTCATTCAATGTGTTAATCAACGCATTGTGTATTTGTCTATGTTTTTACTTAATTGCATTGTTAGATAGTCAAATAATTGTCAATTTAGATAAATTTTTAGGTTAATATCTTAGAATCAATAACTATAAAATGAACAATTAAATTGTTTTATATATATATTACTTATGAAACGAGCCTAAACATGTACTTACCCCGTCTTAATTGACTATATATACACAAGCATTGCAAATAGGAACACTACAAGAATTCAGGTCTTGCTCGATCAGATTTTGCTCGACGACAAAAATTTCGCCGCCTAAAGATGCTTTTCCTGGATAAAAAAATAGCTCGCCGAGCAAAAACCTATCGAATCTAGCCCAATAAGGATTTTGTAGGGCAAATTTCGTCGTGGGGCGCGATTTTAGCTCAGAACAGAAATATTTCCTACATAATTTTGTTTAGTTTGCCCGACGAAAGCAATGGTAGGGCAAGACTTCTTCACGGGGCAAGATTTTGGCACAAAAAAAAAATTTGGTGTATAATTACAAATCTTGCCCGACCACAGGATTCGTCGCGACATTCTCTCATTCGTCATGCAAGGCTTGTGCGTTGATTGGTATGAAAATTTGATATATATGAAATTAAATTAATATGAAAATTTGGTATGAAATTAAATTAGTATGGAAATTTGATATGAAATTAAATTAGTATGGAAATTGATATGAAATTAATTTGGTATGGAAATTAGATATGAAAATTAATTTAGTATCGTAATTTGATATGAAAATTAAGTTATGAATATTGGATGGAATATTGGCTAGATTCGTTGATGTGAATTAATTTGATATCAAATTTATTTGATACGGAAATTAATTTGGTATGGAAATGTGATATAAAAATTAATTTAGTATCGAAATTTGATATGAAAATTAATATAGCATCAAAATTTGATATGAAAATTAATCTATGAATATTGGATGGAATATTGGCTAGAATCGTCGATGTGAATTAATTTGATATCAAATTTATTTCATATGAAATTAATTTGGATGGAAATTTGATATGGAAATGAATTTCGTATCGAAATTTGATATGGAAATTGCCTATATAAAGTGGATAGAATGAGCATTTTCAAATCATTCTCAAGATCGACCCCGTCCATTTGCCGAAAAACTGGAAGAAAATGACAAAGGATAGGCATGTGGCCGGAAAGGTGAAATTTGGTTTGGAAAGGGTTGAAAAAACTTCTTTTAGTTTTCCCTTTTCAATTTTCAAATCAACATACCAAGTTCTCCCATCCAAAACCCGAAGCACAATGTCTCCAGAATTGATACCATGCAATTCTAGTGACGTTGTGCTTCGGGTTTTGGATAGGAGAACTTTGTATGTTGGTTTGAAAATTGAAAAGGGAAAACTCAAAGAAGTTCTTTCAACCCTTTCCAAACCAAATAGTACCCTTCTGGCCACATGCCTGTCCCTTTTTATTATTTTTTTTGTGGTACATCTTGCACGACGAAGGTACAACGTCGTCGGGTAACGTTTGCAAACAGTTTTACCCTACACAATTTGATTTCGTAGGGCAAACTCTACGAATTTTGAGCGTTGACCGCATGAAAATATCTATCGAACAAGGCGGCGACAAAGTCATAAAACTTTGCCCGACGTAATCCTTTGTTAGGGAAAAGTTATAATTACACATTAACTACGCAGTGCACCCCTATTCTTCTTCTTTCCTTCTCTGCTTCAGCTCATTGCTTCTCTCTCTCTCTCTCTCTCTCTCTCTCTCTCTCTCTCTAACTTTATAACACCAATAACCATCATCTCATCACAATTTTAACAATCAATCTATCCCTCTTTCTCTCTTAAACACCAAAGTCCATCAAATTCCAAGTTTGAAGGTTTGAGAAATTTAAATTTTTTAGTTTTGAAAATTGTTTTTTGATTGGAAACTAATTATATTGTTTGTATTTTAGGGAATTTGTGATTGATTTGGAGGTATACTTATAAAGAGGTATGTGTGTTTGACTCTAAAATTAATTTTTTGTGAGAATGTTAGATATATAAATATGTTAGGAAATTGTGTATAATTTGCGGAAAATGTGTAGAAATTGTGTATAATTTGTGGAAAATTGTGTAGAAATTGTTGGAAATGTATTATGTGATTTTGTAGGAAATTAGAAATTATGTAAGGAAAATTAGGAAAATAGAAAATATGTTAGGAAATTAGGAAAATAGAAAATATGTTGGGAAATTAGGAAAATAGAAAATATGTTGGGAAATTAGGAAAATAGAAAATATGTTGGGAAATTAGGAAAATAGAAAATATGTTAGGAAAATAGGAAATTAGAAAATATGTTAGGAAATTAGGAAATTAGAAAATATGTTAGGAAATTAGGAAAATAGAAAATATGTTAGGAAATTAGAAAATTATAAACTCTGTGATATGCATAATTAATATATGTTTGCATTTGTGAATTTGTTGTGATATTTTCTAGAAAGTTTTAGTTTGTTCCGACAGAGTGAAATATGTTGATATTTCATAACCGTTTATGCGAAGTTAATCGAGTTGATTAACTTCGTATAATGAAATTCAATGAAAAACCTTATACCCATTTGAGAGTCAGTGAATTGTGTTGATTGATTGACTCTTGAATTATCCATTTATTTGGGCAATTTGGGGGTGCACAACTATGTGTTGTGTACTTAGAACTATCAGCTGCAATGAATTTGAGGAATTGGGGAGTTGTTGGAGAATTTTTTTGAAGAGAAGCCAAATTACTTACTTCCACTTTGTTATCTGTGAGTTGAGACACTCCCGGCTTTGATGGAAGAACAGCTTCCTAAGCCTTGATTTGCTCCGAGTTCATAATCTCATGGAACTCCAAAGAAACCTTCATTGAGCGAACCACATCTTCAACAGACCATATTGATTCATGGAGTATTAATACCAAACCCACTATCTTCATTCATTCATTTACTACATGCACTTCAAACTATGTACCAAATTTATTCATTTACATTTATAGTAAAGTCATCGATAAATGAATAGTCGATCAATTGTAACTCCTCGCATTCATACCTGAAGTGACAGCAGTCAAAGCGACTTGGCAATGTAGTATGTTTGAAAAGGGTTGGAAATGGTTGCAAAATTAGTTTGTTTGCTAAAATAGTGCATAGAATTTTGACCAAAAAATGGGTTAGAAGCTTTGCCCGACGAATATACAGGTACTCGGCGTCGGGCAAAGTTGTCCTATATTCGGTGGCCCTTTGCCGAAAATGGGAAGTTGTATTCGGTTGACAGTTGCCAAAAATGGAATATCTTTACCCTGCGAATATACAGATATTCGTCGGGCAATATATACCATATTGAATTTACTTTTAATTATTAAACAACGGTTTTAAATTACTTTCGAAATGAAATGGATCCATCTAACCGTCCACATTTATTGTACGTACGCATAGATCGCCTACACGAAAAATTACCCAACTTGGAATTCCTAGGATTAGATAACGATGCGGGACGATTCGATGGTTACAAAACGTTTTTTGACGATCGGATGACTTTAACTCCTCAAAACCTCACGATTTTTTATGGGCACGTAAAACCACAAACTGAACGGTTAGATCGGTCAAATTCAATCGTTTGAATATCAATTGAACCAAAACTTCAAAAAACGAATTAAAGTTTCCTTGAAGTGTTTGAAGTGTTTGATGAATAAGCTTATTTTACGATTTTCAATAATTTACAAAAGAAATCAACCGATCTAACTGTCCACATTTATTGCACGTACTCATAGATCACCTACACGAAAAATTAGCCAATTTTGAATTCCCGAGTTTAAGTAACTGTGCGCGATGATTCGACGGTAACAAAACATTTTTTGACGATCGGACAACATTAACACCTCAAAATCTCACAATTTTCGACGGGGGAGCTCTATGCATGTCAAAGCACAAAGTGAACAGTCGATTTCTTCAAATTCCATAATTTGAATATCAATTGAACCAAAGTTTCAAATAACACCTTGAAATTCACAAACTTAACGGTCTAGGCACGTAAACTCCTTAAAATATTCCGATTTTCGGCGGTGAGGCTCTAGACACATGAAACCACAAAGTGAACAGTCACAATCTTGAAAATTCAATCGTCGGGCCTGATTTTTATATTACCCATATTTTCATAAATAAAACCACGTTTGCCCGATGAATCTTGTGATACTGTAGGGCAAAACTAGAAAGTTGGTCGGCCAAGGTTCACATCGGGCAAGATTTAAAAACTCGAGCAATTTGTTTTTTTGCGAAAAATCAAAATTTCCACCAAAAGTTTAGTGAAAAATAAAAATTGCCGCATCTATTTGCCCTAGAAAATGATAACCCTTGCTCGACAAACATCCACCGCATTCTTTTTCCCAACAAAGTCATTAAAAGTGGCCCGACGAAGGTGTCGTCGGGCAAGAGTCTCCAGCAACTGATAAGTCGCAATCCACTCTTCTTCTTTCCCCTCGGTCTCTTCACATCCATTCTCTGAAAAAACCAAAAAAATCACCATCGCCGCATCCACTCTCTTTCTCTCTCACTCGGAGTCCTTCTATCTCAAGGTGCCGCCACAGCTCTCTCTCGCTGGCACTCCTTCTCTCTCAAGGTCTATCTCGTTCTCCCTCTCTGTCTATTGTGAATTTGGATTCGACATATTTTAATTTTTTTGGATTGAAATTTCAATTGAAATTTGGATATGATATTATGAATTTGGATTGAAATTTGAATTGAAATTTGGATTGGATTTTCGTAGATTGTGAATTTGGTTTACTTAGTTTGTTTACTTGGCTGATTTAGGGTTAAATTTGGTTTACTTGGATATTGTGAATTTTGATTGGATTGGATATTGGATTTTGGTTAACTTAGTTTGTTTGGATTTAGTAATTTAGGGTTAAATGTGGTTTAATTTTGTGAATATTGGATTTAGTAATTTAGGTTTCAGTTTGTTAGGATTTAGTAATTTAGGTATAAATTTGGTTTAATTTTAATTGGATTGGTTTATGTTTGTTTGGATTTAGTATTTTAGGTTTAATTTTGTTTGGATTTTAGGTTTAATTTTGGTTTGTATTGGTTTTATTTTAATTTTGTGAATTTATTATCAAAAATTAAAATTAGGTGGTTTTATTTCATTTTTGTGAATTTATTATTAAAAATTAAAATTAGGTGGTTTTATTTTTATTTTTTGTGAATTTAATATTTAAAATTAAAAAATTTTGGTATTTTATTTATTTATTTATTATTAAAATTTAAAACATGTTGGTTAATTTTATCTTAATTAATTTGAATGTCTTACTGTAGATGTCGTCGCGCCCGTTGATCACATCTAGGACCCGCCGCAATGTCCCTGTTGATGACCGAGCGGAGGAGGAGGCACCCATTGCCATGGTAGCCTCCACGGCTGAGTCCACTCAGGGACCAATCAACCGTGTGACCTGATGCTTGATCGACCCGTTGACGTCACAACAAGAAACGGGGGGAACCACGTACCGACCCTCAGCCCTCACAGGCCGCCAACCCTCAGCCCTCACTAGACTCCGGATCAGCCAAACGGATAATGGGGCTGAAGTAATCCCCGATGGTAAGTTGATTATTTTGTTTATTTAAAAAACCATTTTTATTTTTTGCTCATATTTTGTAATAATTTTCGTCGTATTTGCAGGGCTTACGGTGAACGTGCGCGAGATCAACATGGGTTTGGCATCGCAACGGATTTGCCAGATAACGAAGGCAAAGATCTGGGTGGAATACATGCCTTGTCTACGGAAAGTGACCCAAAAAATCCACACCTTGGTGGTACACGACATGGGCGCGATTCTTTGTACCAAGTGCCGGATGATGGGGGATACTTTCAAGAAGCTCGACGCGGAGGTGAATAGGGACTGTTGGGCTGAGTTATCAGTATGTGCTTCTCCATTTTTTAATATTTTTTTATTATTTTAATATTTTACTAACTTTATTATTTTATTGCAGGTCAATTTTGACTACAACATGGATGATGCCGATGTCAACAACTACCTCAGTCGCTTATGGTAGAAACGGTACTTGGACTAGAAGTACGAGCTCCATCTGTACTACTTGAGTTGGAGTTTCCAGGAGGAAGCTCGTTCAAATCCTCCATCCGAGTTGGCGGAGGGGCCTCGATTGGAAGGCTGTGGTTGTGCACCCATTTCGAGGACTCCATATATCTGGTACTTGCCAAAGAATTGAATTATTTCTTTAGTTTCAATTTAATTTTCCATTTGAATATATAATGATATTTTTTACTAATGAACAGCGAAAATCGGTCGCCAACAAAGTAAATTGAGGGAAGAATGAATACAACCACCACAGGGGGGTCGCGATCCTATTCTCACCGGCATAAGGATCGGCGAAACGCCTAACCGCTGTTTCCGGAGGTGGATGTCTGGGGGCAAGTCAACGCTAGCCACGACAACCAAGTGGCACACCAAATTTACATAAGTTTCTTTTTTCCATATTAAATGTTAATTTTTAATTTTCATAATTATATTCCTAATTAATATTTATTCGAATTTGTAGGATGCGATGCAGCAAGAAGTACAGGGTGTACATGCTGAGTTGTTGCAGCAGCAACCCGAGGTCCTATTGGAGCAGCAATTACCAGATCTCGGTAGGTCGATCGAGATCTTAGAGCAAAGACTAGGTAGGCACCCCGACAAGATAATACGGGGGCAGGAGATGCGATAGAGCGGGATGTCACGAGTGGCTCTTCGAGTTCTTCTCGGGGAGCCGACGAGCATCGCGAGAGGTTCACAAAGCTCAAGACAAACTTTGAGAACTTCCAGACCAAATGCGCGAATGTTAGGGCCGAAAATGCGACCATCAAGGCCACCCTCAATGCGGTGCTTGAAACGATGTGTGCACGTGGGATGAATATTCCTCTGCCGCAACCTCAGCACCCGGCCCAACAGCTTTACCAGCAGGCCGTCCAGGACCACGACCAGCTCGCCCAGGATCACGACCAGCCCGCCCAGAACCCCGACCAGCCGCCGAACATTTAGATTTTTTGGACGTTGTAATTTAGTTTTAATTATGTAAAACATTAATTTGTAGAAATTTCTTTTTTATTTGATTCGTTTTATTTATTTTAATTATATTCATTTAAAATATATTTATTTTAATTATATATATATTTTGTAAATGTATAAAATATTAAAAAAAAAAAAAATTCCTAAAATTGAAGGCTTGCCCGACGAACTACCAATGTTGACGATGTTAGCATATTCCGTCAATTGTTGACGACAAAAGTTTACCTAACGGATGATTGAAAGCTGACTGGGTTGCTAACTGTGCTGCCACGTGGCTCCACATGGTTGCCAGGTGGCACCACGTGGCTGCTAGGTGGCATGCCATGTCAGCACGCCTCAGTCGAACCAGTTCATCGGAACTCGCCGGAGAAGATGACCGAAATCTGCCATCTCCGACGAGCTCCTAACTCCTTTAACTTTCAACCGTTTTTCACGATCCACACATGTAAATTTATCTACTCCTTTCCAGGAACCCAAATCCAAGCTCAAAAGCGGGAAAACTTACCTCGTTTGGCCTGAATCCATTGAAAAAGATTCGGCCCACTTCCCCCCTTCGATCCACCGTCTCTGGTGGTGTCCATGCCTTGAAACTGGCACCATCCGGCTCGTGAGGCTGATGGGATTCCATCCCTAGCCTTGGTTTGGTTCGAAACGACCCAGAAATGGGTCGATGATGTTGTTGAGGTGCGGTGTTCGCACGGGGGAGTGAGAGATCGAGGGAGGAGAGGGAGTACATATGGACCAATAGTATGAGGAGAGAGAAAGTCCACTATTTATACTTTGGACTGTTTCAGAAATTACCATTACGTTCTCATCATTTTAGACCCGTAACTTCCTTGTACGGACTCCAATTCTCGGCCTGTCCACGCACTCAGGAGTTCGAGATGTACGTGATGGTACAAGAAAGCTAGTCAAAAGTGTTCCCGATCAAAAAGTGACTCCCAGACCCATCGATAAAACAGGGGTAGAACGGTCATTTTACGACCCAAGTTTTCAATTACGGCCCACAATGCACTGGGCTTTCACAGACGATCCAAAAAATTCTTTTAGTTCAACCCAACGCTTAATGGATTCCAAATTTACATTTTTAAATTCCATATCACATTCCGAAACGGGTTGTAACAATCTTCTCCCCTTATAAGAATTTCTCCCTCGAAATTCGGTCAGTTCTCAAGGTGTACTACTCTTCTAGGGGCAATAATTGTTTCTCGGGTTTTTCACCCCGCCTTAGTTGGTTCATGCATAAAAAAAGAAGTTGTGGCAACCCATTTCTCTGGTGTAAGTTCCATCACCTCAAAAGATTTATCTACATTATCAATCCAGAATTATGCTTGACTACAGTCCTCGGATCTGCATAATTCATTAAGGGCATCAGTGACAGAGCCCTTCCCAAATTTCCCCTCGAAACCCGGGAAGAACCCTGCTCCCGTATGACAACTTAAAGAAATTCCCAAAATACCCCTAAGTCCTTGCAATTAAATATGAGAATCTCCCCTTAAGGACTGGCTAACCGTTTTCCCCCTATCAGACGAAGGATCATTTCCGAGGAAAACATACATTTCCCCCCTCCACGAGTAAAACCATGTATGCATAACATAAAATCCCTTTGTATATAAATATAATAAATAGATAATCTGAAAATCCATCGGAAAATTCGTCTTTTGTTAAAACACTTGGTGGGACCCACGAAAACCCGAATAATGAAAACATACCATGGTCCACAACCCTGCTTGAAAATCCTCCTCAACGGAGTTAAAAATTATGTAAACCATCCTCGACACAAAATATACATCAAAACATATCCCACTGCTGCCCGAATGAAATCCTGAGTCGTAGCTCGATACCCTCCACACACCCGATATACCTCGAGTGGTGCAGAAACATGTAGTATGCGTAGACAGCCTCAACGACCTGGTGGAGAAAATATCCCTTGACACCAGCGTCGGAGAACCCTCAAGGATCCGGTGGAGAAAGACCCCTCAACGCCAGTCGGAGAAAACCTTGACCCTCGGGGACAGTAATTCAGTGAAAGCCAAAATCCATGTTTTGAAATCCTTGTTTCTTGGCCTAAGCCAAATTCATTGAAAAATTGATTCATGGCCAAATCCAATAAAATCACAAATACGGGTCGAAACCCAAAATCATGGACCCAAAATTTATCACGTCAAAAAGACATAAAAACAGAGTCCAAAAATCCAGGCCACATCCCAAAACATCCGTTTCACTGTAACATTGAAAACCTGTGTCCAATAACAATTTCTCAATTCCGGAAATTTGCCAAAATCAATACATAACATAATTTAAATCAAATATACCTTTATGCATGCATTATAATTTATAAACCAAAGTCCACTCACCACACGTCCAAATCAACTCAATCCTGACTCGTATGCTCCTCCGAAGTTCCTAGAGCAGTATCGACTGTCAAAAGTAACAATCGGGATTACCAACTAATATTAAAAACCCTACATTCATGCTCCACTAAACCCCGGGAGGTCCGCTCGCATCACACTAAAATCGCAGCCACTTCGGACATCCAAAAGTACCTCTAAACGATGTCCGATTAACCCGAAACATACGCCAACAAATCCGGATGTCAAAATCTTATCGATACCTTTCACCATGAGCCAAAAACTAGTCCCACGCACCGCCACGCTCTGACAGAAGGCCGTACCATGCACCGGCTACATTACCTCACGCGCATGCTACAATGTCCCACTCACTGCTATAGTGTCTCACGCGTTTGACTCGGCGCTGACTCGGCCGCCAGGTGGCATGCCACATCAACCCCCTTTGATCGAACCAGTCGTCGGAGTTACCGGAGAGTCGCTGGAGAAGATGACCGATCCGCCGTGTGCCACCGTTCGCGCGTTTCCGAAAAACTCAATTGCTGGGCGACCTTGAATATTTCCAAACTTTCTCAAAACTTAACCATTTTCACAAATTTTTACTCTAAATCTATCTACATGAACCCAATAACTCAAAAATGAAGTTTAAACATGAAACCCATACATGTGTTAGCCGAAAAATTGATCGAAAGGTTTCAGTTTTCCTTTCCTCGGCTCGGTGTCTCCCGCGGCTGCTTTCAGCAACGGTTGGTACGTCTGTGATCGTGGGAAGGGGGAGAGTCTGATTAGTGGAACTAAAACGGATGATCTTGCCTCGAATTGAAGTTCGAATTTTTGGGATTTTTGAGTTCGAAGTCATGGTTTTGGGGTGAGTCGAGAAGAGAGAGAGTGAAAAATGAGGAAGATCTGAACTGATTGGGTTAAAAAAATATCTACCCATGCCAAATTACCAAAATGCCCCTGAACAATCTAAACACACAACTGTCTCACACGAACTCCATTTTCCGCGTGCCGCCTGTCTACGAACTCGTGAGTTTGAGACCTATGCAACGGCCAAAAATGTCTCGAAATAAAATTTGACTTTTAAGCCCCTTAAGCAACCAAGGGTAATTTCGTCCTTTTACAAATTAATTTACGAAAATTCACTAATTAAAGTTCAGTGTCGTTACAATCAAAGCGGGAATCTTTACAATGGGATACGTCTCACCCGTGTACAACACATTGTCCTCCCTTGACCAGTCCAAGTGCATAGGTTGACTACTACCCTTAGCATAAACATCCTTCACAGCCAAATAACCCCGTTCTCAAATAATGGTTGTTGAGGTCCAAACAACTTGACTCATTCGCTTCCTGAAGTAGGGAGGAGAGTGTACAGCTCACACTTGATTTTTATTGCGATTTCACTTTATTCGCCAACTAGTAATATCTGTTGAGAGCTGTCTAGTGGTTTGTCACATTTCCGATGGTTGGTTGTTCCTCAACCGAGCCCAAGGTTGACTGGTTCAAACTTCCATGGGATTGACAACATTATTTCCTTGTCAACTCATTCAGATTTGACCCATGGCTAGGATGTTTGACTCCAATCAATTCGGAGCCCTCCTCGCACTCTCCCAACAAGCACATATACAAACAAGCAAAACCCTTTGGGCCCTTTTTGGACCATGACGTGCCATGTAACCCACATGCCATTGTTTCAAATGCTCATCGGGCGATAAGTGGCATATACTTCATTAGCAAGTTAGAATACTCTAAGAGAATGCTCAAACCGCTTATGTACAACACCAGTGTAACCCATGCTTGTCACACCAAGTTTATTAAGATCACGAAGCTTCTCATCTTGGCACTTGACTTCTACCACCGGTTCAGAATCGAGAGAAGTTGCAGCCATGTTGCAAGTACACCCATAACCCCAAGTCAAAGGGGTAGAAAAGGTTGTCACCTCGGTTCCCTCATAATGTATGGCAGGTCCTAGTGTGGCGTGGATGGCAGGGTGACTAGGGGGTTCCAAGACCCATTATTGATCGTTATGTTTCTCCATCATCCCCGTATTTTGCACTTTCATTTCTCAATGTATGGTTGTCACTTCCCTTTTACCTTAATAAGCTGCCACACTATGTTGGAGGCTAATTTGGCCCATTGTTCATATCAACATCCTTACCCCGTCTAACTCATCTTGATCTCATTTCAGCTGTAGACGTCATGGGGTCTTAGAATTTGACATATGTTCCAGCTTTTCATTGCATGGTCCGTCCAGGCTATTGTCGTTGCGTTATTCCTGAACATTGGGGTGCCACCGGGCAACCTTATTCGCTAGTAGCGACCACCAGCCTTTAAGCCTCACATAACTTCTCTAAGTCGATTCTTAAGGTTGTTTGTCCGCAGATACATGTACTCTGCCCCCACATGCTATGTGTCCTATCCAGACAGTAGTACCACTCTGCGAGTGTACACGATGACCACTTCCAGCGCCATAATCTGTCGAGACTCTAGTCTGCAACCTAGCTTGTCATATATGGTCACCCCTTAGGAAGACTCGGTATTCGCACTCATGTGGTGTGGCTCATTCTCAGACTACGTCTGGTCACTAGACTGAGCGAATTCCTTCCTCCAACTGAGGATAACTTCTGCTAATTGTTGTAATGCTTATTACTCTTCTGAATACATCATCTGTGTACGGAATCAACACCATCACGTTCACCGTCGAACAACTCATTCACACCGCCCTGACGAGTCTCACTACTCATTTTCACCATATGAACGCGAAATTCGACGAAAATTCTACATGTCCTTCCCACCAGGGTCAAGGCTACAAGGCTGCTCTATCCTTGACTGCTAACTAATGAGGGTCCCTACCTTAGTGGGTCTAACTAGTTAGCCAATTCATGTTGCAACATCGTTCAAGGAGGTGTTCTGACACACACATTTAAGCATTTATGATCATCATGGGGCCGTCCCCAACAACTCTGCCCATGACCATCATCTGATACCAATTGTTACACCCTGCCCCGAATATCCACCTATATACCGGAAATCTCAGGTGCTGGCCGACACCTAGACGTTAAGTTCCGGTGACGAAAGCCAATAAACAAACTCCGCCACATTGAAGCTCAAGATTTATCATGATGATCATAAATGAAGTCCTACATGCTAAGGTCACTTTCGACCTTTCTATTTAAGAAGTAATGCATCAGTGACTAGCACACTAATATCATGGAATCCCTTCCAGGGATGGCAATCATTCCCAACCAAAATAAAATTCGTCTACTCGGGCCACCGTCCACACCAAACCCACTGATCGCGATAACGAGCATTTTTATTGGCTGACTAATCCCGTGACAATCGTCGTCAAATAATATCAGAGCTGGAAATATCCTCGGCTATCACGTCACATAATCTAGTATGTATCCTCAGCTATCATGTCATATAAGTCGGCATGTATCCTCGGCTATCAATTCACATCCTCAGCTGGCATAATCCTCGGCCAACATAACTCATAAGCCGACATGACCATCGGCTATCATATCATCAGCCGGCATAACCCTCGGATGGTATACACATAAACCGGCATTACCCTCGGCTATCATATCACATCAGTCGGCATGTATCCTCGACTGGTATATCATATCATCAACCGGCATAGCCCTCAGCTAGTATACACATAAGCTGGCATAACTATCGGCTATCATATCACATCCGTCGACATGTATCATTGACTGGAAAATCATATCATCAGCCGGCATAACCCTCGGTTGGTATCATGACTCAATCATCATAATAGGTATGCCAAAGGTATTGTAGTTGCACGAGTCACGCGCACGTGACAGGACTGGGTGCAAGCACTATCACCACGAGTCCCCCTAGGAGCTCTAGGACCACATAGACTTATAAAAGGTCGGGGACATGACTGTCTCTATTTAACTAGCATAGAACGAGTGCAGGTGAACAATCATGTGGAGAACTAGTCTATGGCCTACAGACAGGTACGACACTAGCGACCACCATATGGGTAATACCATGAATCGACATAAACATGCGACTCAACAACGACCATTGACACAGGACACAGACACATAACTCATGTATTAGGCTGACAAGCCCTGACCATAATACCATCATACTAATTCGTATGCTACGCCGGCATGATTTCCCCGATGATAGCATACCCATGCAAACTCATGTGCTAAGCCGACATGACTCCTTAGCGATAACACCTTAATTACGTGTCACCTTGTCACGATTATCTTAATCGTGATATCCTTTGTATCGCAACGATATCTACCATTAGGTTTTGGTACGATATCATGAATAGTATCTCAAAATCAACCCTCGAGATAATCTATTGTCGTGGTAGTTTATACTCATTTCAGAGCATTTTACTATTTATGGGGTTTCCAACCCTAACAAATTGTGTTCCTCAACGTCGGGCCCTAAAGGTAACCCAACGCATGGTCTAAGACCACTAATGCATAATTAATTCTATCACGCCTCCCTATGCATCACATTCATCAAGCATTCAATGATATAATAAATGCATAATCATGAGCTTAAGGAAAGGGAACCACTCACCTCATTAGTATACTTGTTCCCGCACTTCCCCTTGATTTCCGTCTTGAGTGATGTCACTCTCCATCATCACCTCGTCCAAGATACCAAAAAAAAATGGAGCATTAGTATTAATAAACTCTTAATTAATTCATTACACGCGGCTCCTAGTCCTAGGGTTTACACACGCCCCTTAAAAAACTCAATTTCATAATTCAAATACTCAAACGGAGCTCTAAACGGATCCAAATAGCCTCAAAACTATCAAAAACAGATCTGGATGCCTCAAAACCCCTTATACGCACCGCCGTGGGTCGGGGAACAGCTCCACGCGCCGACGGAAGGCTGGTGGGCACCCCACGTGGCGTCTTGCACTGGTAGAGGGCTGGGACACGTGCCACGCGCCCCCACGAGCTAACACGTACCTGCACAGTCGCGGCAAAATATTCTGTCACTCAGATAGAATATTCTGTCAACTCCGATGGAATCAGAATATTTCGTATACTTAACGGCATCGAGGCTCCATTATGACTCTGTTAGACTTTAACAAAATATGCTAGCGGTGTAAGCATATTCCGTCAATTGTTGACAGCGTTAGTTGACCTAACGGTTGACAGACGGCTGATTGGGCTGCCACGTGGCATGCCACGTTAGCACGCCTCAGTCGAACCAGTTCGCTGGAACTCACCGGAGAAAACGACCAGAATTCGCCATCTCTGATTAGCTCCTAACTCCTCCAATTTTCTACCGTTTTCACGATCCACACATGTAAATTTATCTACTCCTTGCTAGGAACCCAAATCCGAGTTCAAAAGTGGGAAAACTTATCTCCTTTGGCCTGAATCTATCGAAGAAGATTCTGCCCAATTTCGCACTTCGATCCGCCGTCTTTGGTGGTGTCCATGCCGTGAAACTGGCACCATCCGGCTCATGAGTCGAGTGGATTCCATCCCTGGCCTTGGTTTGGTTCGGAACGACCCAGAAATGGGTCTATGATGGTGGTGAGGTGCGGTGTTTGTACGGGGGAGAGAGAGATTGAGGGAGGAGAGAGAGAGTACAGATGGACCAATAGTTTGAGGAGAGAGAAAGTCCATTATTTATATTTTGGACTTTTTCAGAAATTACCGTTACATCCTCAGTGTTTTAGACCCGTAACTTCTTCGTATGAACTCTGATTCTCGAGTGCCGCCTGTCTGTGCACTCAGGAGTTCGAGATGTACGTGATAGTACGAGAAAAGTGGTCAAAACTGTTCTCGATAGAAAAGTGACTATTGAGCCCATCGATAAAACAGGGGTAGAATGGTCATTTTACGACCCAAGTTTTCAATTATGGCCCACATTGCATTGGGCCTTCACGGACGGTCCAAAAATTCTTTTAGTTCCACCCAACACTTACCGGATTCCAAATTTATATTTTTAAATTCCATATAATATTCCGGAATGGGTTGTAACAGGAATCCCTTTATGGACTTCTTACCATTTTGTCCGATTTTCTTTTGAAGCTTATATGAGAGTGTACACATGTTTTATTGTGCCTCATTTATACAACATGTTTGGGTTAGTTAAGTTGGTGGAATAAAGAAGCTCATTGTGAAGAGGTGGTTAAGAAGGAATGGAGTAAACATCTGTTGGGCTCTCCTTGTTACCAGGTGACGGAAAAATTGAAATGGGTTCGTAAGGGCTTTCTGGCTTGGAAGAAGAAGGGCAGTGGGAACGCTCAAGTTGCAATTGACAAGCTAAAAGAGCAATTACGTGACTGTTATCAAGCTGTTGATTATGATGGGAAGCGGGTGTGTTCTCTTGAAGGAGATTTGAAACAAGTAGTGCTTCACAATGAAGTTTATTGGAAGCTGCAGTCCCGAGTTCAATGGTAAATGAGGGGGATAAAAACTCTAAGTTTTTTCACTCTAAGACTGTCAAGAGAAGGCGGCATAATAAGATTAAGGGTTTGTTTGATGAGGGGGAAGTATGGAGGGACAAGGAGGAGGTTACTGACTGGATTTCTCCAATGGTCACGGTAGAGGATAATGATTTTTTGGTAAGACCAGTACATCTTGAGGAAGTTCGACAAGCAGTGATGCAGATTAATCCAATGAAGTCCCCA
The DNA here is from genome assembly GCA_037349345.1 of Oemleria cerasiformis. Classification (NCBI taxonomy): domain Eukaryota; kingdom Viridiplantae; phylum Streptophyta; class Magnoliopsida; order Rosales; family Rosaceae; genus Oemleria; species Oemleria cerasiformis. The sequence continues at coordinate 5,622,638 of JAZGTL010000010.1, read as the reverse complement.
GGTCCGGATGGGTTCACTGCAAACTTTTATCAGCGGCATTGGGGTGTGATTGGGCATGACGTGATCCGTGCTGGGACTTCCTTCTTTGAGACAGGGCACTTTCTGAAAAAGGTGAATTTTACGTACTTGGTTTTAATCCCTAAAGTCCCAAGCCCCCTTAACATGACGCAGATTCGGCCAATTTAGTTATGTAATGTTCTTTACAAGGTGATTTCAAAAGTGCTTACAAATCGGTTCAAGTGTCTGATGATGAATGTGATTAGTGATTCTCAAACAACATTCGTAGTAGGTAGACAAATTACAGATATTGTGTTGGTTGTGCATGAGGTGTTGAATACCATTCGTAAGAAGCGGGGTAAGGAAGGGGTGGAGATGATGCTGAAGCTGGATATGGCCAAAGCTTATGACCGAGTGGAATGGGATTTTTTGTTGGTAGTCATGCGGAAGCTGGGTTTCAATAATGTTTTTTTTCAGTGGCTTATGGAGTGCATTTCTTCGACTTCCTTTAGTGTTTTAATGAATGGGACACCGACTGCAGTTTTCAATCCGTCACGGGGGCTCCGACAATGGGACCCACTCTCCCCATTTTTGTTTGTTCTATGTGCAGAAGGTCTCTCCGCAATATTAAAATGGAGGGTGGAAATAGGGGCTTTGCATGGTATTCCGGTGGCATCAGGAGCGTTCAGTTTGACCCATCTATTTTTCGCATATGATTCGGTGCTTTTCTCTAAGGCTACAATGTCGGATGTTGCTGCTATTATGGAGGCCTTACGCCTATATAAGGTTAGTTATGGGCAGATGGTAAATCTTGAGAAGAGTTCTATCCTCTTTAGTGCAGATTGTCCTATGCATATTCAAAATTAGATTGTGGCAGTCCTCGGAGTTCGGAGAAAATAAGATTTTGGGAAGTATTATTTGGGTTTAAAAGCTGATTTTGGCGCTTCAAAGAGGGCTGCTTTTGAGGATATTCGGAATCGTATGGAGGCTAAAGTAGAAGGATGGTCTGAACAATTTTTGTCCATTGCTGGAAAGGAAGTCATGGTGAAAGCTATCGCTCTTGCGTTGCTTAACTATGCTATGTATTGTTTCCAAATACCGGTTGGGGTTTGTAAGGATGTGGAATGAATCCTAGATCGATACAGGTGGGGAAAGCAGAGTATGGAACGAGGCATTCATTGGGCGTCTTGGGACAAGGTTACAATTCCAAAATGTAAGGGTGGGCTTGGCTTCCAAGACTTGCGAAGCTTTAACATTGCTATGCTAGCAAAGATTGGGTGGCGTTTAATTACGGATCCCTCTTCTCTTTTGGCTAGGCTTTTGAGAGCCAAATATTACCCAGATCGATCCTTCTTGCAAGCTAAGGACAAGGCTGGTTCTTCATTGGGGTGGAAGGGAAATTTACAGGGTCAGCGATTATTGACGCCTGGGGTTCGTTGGACGGTTGGGGATGGAATGAATATTAGGCATTTGTTGGACTCGTGGCTGCCTACTTGTAGGCCATTTTGGATCAGGTATGGCAGCTCAACGGTTCCTCCTATGTCAATGATTTGGTGAATACCACAAGTTGTACTTGAAAGGCGGACCTAGTAGATAGCTTATTTATGCCGGAGGATGCAAGAGCAATATTAGCAATTCCTTTGAGCAAGTTTGGTTGGAAAGATAAGATGGTATGGCATTACTCATAATCTGGTTCTTAAATGAGTAGGAATGGTGAGTTTTCAAGGAATGGAGGAGGTGAATCTAGCACGGCTGGTGCTCATGATTATTTTTGGAAGGGTATATGGAAGCTAGATGTGCCTAATAAAATAAAGCAATTTATTTGGCGATGTTGTAGAAGTTTTTTGGCGGTACGTCATAATCTAAAACGGCGTAGAGTCCAGGTTGAAAATATATGCCCCTTGTGTGGTGATGAGTATGAATCTGAATCTCACTTGTTCTTCACCTGTATGTTTGCAAAAATTATTTGGTTTAGTGGCCCTTTAAAGTTGGATGTTACAGGTCTAAGAGGTCTTTCTTTTCGAGATTTCTGGGTTAAATTGAGTGCCATGTTTCAAAAAGTGGATGGTGTAGCTGCAGTTTTACAGACCTTGGCATTTAGGTGCTGGAGGATTTGGAAGGCTAGGAATTTGATGTGTTTCCAGGATGAAGTTCAGCCCCCAGAGGTGACCATAGGGCTATTGCAACATCATATTACTGAGTTCAGAGCTGCCAAGGTTTCTGTTGTGCTTCCAATCAATCAGGTGCCTACTGTGGACAAAGCAGCGGCTAGCCGTGGTCTTCAGCAGTGGCAGAGAACAAGGATGGGTCTGCTCAAGCTAAATTGTGATGGGGCATAGGAGAAGCCGACACACAGGCGCTCCTATGGTTGGGTTCTGAGATCGTTGTCTGGCGGTTTTGAGGGTGCAGGTGGTTGTGGTGGGTTCCCGTGTAGTTCTGCCCTTCAAGCCAAGGCTTTGGCAATAAGGGCAGGGCTGGAGGCCTGTTTAGAGGTCGGGCATCAGAAGGTAGTGGTTAAAACGAACTCCTTGCAGTTGATGATATTGCTAGACTCTAATAGTTTTGATGTGTCTGTTGAGAACATTCTACATGATATTCGGGTTCTTCGTAGGTCTTTTAGTTTCTTGTCTTTTTGCTTTGCCCCACGGGGTTGTAACAAGGCAGCTCACGTTGTGGCTACTTATGTGAAATTATTGGGAGGGTGCCATGTCTGGTCAAGTTTTGAACCAGATTGGTTGTTTAACCTTCTTGCCGAGGATATTAGTGTTTCTATTCGGTTTTAATTCAAATAAACTTACTCTTCGGAAAAAAAAAGTCTTGTTCAAAGAAATAATTAAGAAGCTAGCTAGCATGAGTAAGTTATATATTGTAGTTGACAAGGTAGCTAGCTCGTTGAATCTTAATGCACAATACTTGCATTCCACTCTGATGACACATTCTTATATATACGATTATTTCGATATATAGAATAATCCTTATACATATATTAAAATCGGAACCGTTCAACTCTTAAATAATCATTTTAAGATCATATCTATAAAAAATTAACAACTTTGGAGTACGTTCCTTTAGTCATTCACGTGTATAAAACAAATCAATAGTATTGGTAGCCATGAAAATTCTCATGATGAACCGTCCATTTAGTTTACACATATAAGTAGCTAAATGATTTCTAATTTGGCTAATTTTTTGTATAAATGATTTTGAAATGATAATTTAGGAGTTGAATGATTCCGATTATAATATATGTACACGAATTATTTGATAAATCTAAAGGGTGGTACGAGGAGTGTATCACTAGGGATGGGATGTAAGTATTATTCAATCTTAATTATATATATATATATATATGTTGTTGATGAAACATGAATTAATGCAGGTCTTATTGTACATATATAAGCAATCACATATGGACCTTGCTGGCTACAAAATATATATAATTCACCTTATTGAAACAAAAGATTTTATTTAGGGTTTCTTGAACATGTCTTTAGCATCCTTTAGTACGTACTGCATGCATGAATTGCTCATCATCAAGTGGGTATTTGGCAGCTTAATTCCATTACGGGTGGCCAATACTAGGTCTGTGTATTGCTGGGGGTTGTCCGAAATATGGGATGAGAATAAAGGGTGGTGGCGGTCGGCGGCGTCTTGGAGGTGGTGGCGTTCGGCGGCGTCTTGGAGGTGGTGGCGTTCGGCGGCGTCTTGGAGGTGGTGGAGGGTTGAGCTTTGTGGGTGGTGGAGGTGGGCTGAGATTTGTGGGTGGTGGAGGTGGGCTGAGATTTGTGGGTGGTGGTGGGTTGAGTTTAGGGGGTGGCGGTCGGCGGCGTCTTGGAGGTGGTGGAGGGTTGAGCTTTGTGGGTGGTGGAGGTGGGCTGAGATTTGTGGGTGGTGGTGGGTTGAGTTTAGGGGGTGGCGGTGGTATGAATTTGGGGATGGGACTGCGTGGTGGCCGGTAGCGTCTTGAAGGTGGTGGAGGGTTGAGATTTGTAGATGGTGGAGGCGGGCTGAGGAGATTTGTGGGTGGTGGTGGGGGTGGTATGAATTTGGGGATGGGACTGCGTTTTGGCCGGAAGCGTCTTGGAGGTGGTGGAGGGTTGAGATTTATGGGTGGTGGAGGCGGGCTGAGATTTGTGGGTGGTGGTGGGGGTGATATGATTTTGGGGATGGGACTGCGTGGTGGCCGACGTCTTGAAGGTGCTTGAGGGTTGAGATTTTTGGGTGGTGGAGGGTTGAGATTTGTGGGTGGTGGTGGGTTGAGTTGAGGGGTTGGTGGTGGACTGAGCTTTGTGGGTGGTGGTTGTGCCTTGAGCTTTGGCGGTTGTAGTTGAGGTTTACGTGGTTTGAGTTTTGGGGTTGGTGGTGGCGCGTGCCTTGGTTTTTGTGGTGGGTTATGTTTTTTTGCGGGGTGCAGGCTGTCGTAAGTTTGGTGAAGGGAGTTTGCTGCTTCCAAAGAAGGTGGCTTGTGTGGTAGTGTATGGTGATCAGCACCAAGAGAAGAAGTGGTGACAAGCAGACCACCTAAGAGTAGAAACACTAATTGCAAAGATTTAGGACACATTTTCTTTTGGCTCCTTAGTGAGCTCTAGATGGTGCAAAACTACTAGGGTTTCGTGGGTCTTTATAAAAGTGCTGAGTAAGAGGCATGATGCACTTGATCGATGCGACATGTCCACTAAAAGGGTATGCAACAGAGATAGCATACTAGTATTGTTTTTTTTTTTAAATTTCAATCGAGATAATTTTCGCTTTTAATATATATTTATTAATAATAACAATTAGTATTATTATTTTTTTAGAAGATATGAAATTTCATTGATTAAACAAAGATACAAAACAAAGACAATCTAGACTACAATAGCTTGACGATAAACATGAGTAAATACCTTCAGTGATCAGGATTGATATCTATCAAAACGATCTAGATGAAATAACGCACAAAATAATATAACTTGAATCCCCTAAGTATCATCAAGGTCATTACTGCTCGAACAACTTATCTTTACAATCCCACAAAAGGGAAAACCTAACACAGCCAACCCGAAATAAGAGCTGTTGGACTGATTTGCAGAAAACAAACTAAAAATAAATAAAAAAATAATCCAACAAAAGGTACAAAAGAGCCACTTCCACCATTGTCGCTGCCTATCACTTCCGTTATTACCACCTCCGCGGAATTCCGAAGATGATGAGGATATTGTCCACCACCATATCGCAGATGTTTCAATCCACCGTGATTGACACCACACCATCAATGGAGGATTGCGATGGCTCGATCAAAACCCACCAAGCCGAATCACGAGTCAAAACCCTGTGAGGCAGACCAGACTCCTGAAGACAAGAGTTTCACCGGCAATCTAACCATGTGACCATGATCGATACCATGACGATAAATGAGAAAATGAAGCATGAAAACAAACAAACTTCAGTAATATCGACACCAAGACCGGTTGGATTAGCTGGTTTATTCATTACATCCTTATGGATACTAGGAAGAAAGCCCCCTGAACCCGAAGAAGATCATTCAAAACAGTCCAATCACTATTATTTGCAAGAGATGGGGAATTTTACCACATAATATACCGTCGGGGTTCGAACTTGAGACCATTAGTCTATTAATGAGGTAAGAAGCCACTAATTAACCCTATATTATCTTTTACTTCATAACACTTTAATATACTATCTCTTGCAATCAATCACTAATGCATCTAACCTAACGTGCTCCAACTCCTACCCCTTTTCCATATATCTTTTGAATTTTATGTGGAAGTATTTCATTTATTTAGATTTAGAGTTATATCTATGCATGTTTATTCTAGGTACGTAGATATGTGCTTCTTTCCATCATAGTTGATTACGAAGATTTTTCTACACAAATATGATCAATAATCAAAATTGTCAATTTCTTGAAACAAATTTAAAGATCATATGTATGCAAAGAAAAAAAAAACAATCAATTTGAAGATTTTTTAGTCGATAATATACTATTAACTAAATAGACGATTCAAAATATTTAAGTAATTAACTATTATATATATATCGAACTTGCCAATTATTTTAATACATACATATTACCAAAGATTTTCAATTTGATTGATTTTTTACAAGGTTGGTATTTACACGATATTTTAATATATCCATATACTTATGATTATATATCATACTTATGTAGTAAATTCGATCATCAACCCTCTGGATACGTAGATGCAAGTACTTTTCTCAAATATACCTAGGTCCATTTTGAATCTTATTTATTTGAACAAAATAAAGTAGTATTTGTACGTATTGACACATAAATTATTTGGCTACAAAATTAGCGAGACTCAAAATTCTATCCATTGAGAAACCCACCAATCGGTCCAATCCAGCTGATAAGTTGGAGTCTTGGACTATCAACAGAAGTTGGACAAGGAACAGGGTTCCTGGAAGTTAGAATGATTAAGCACTAAGCCACTAAGCCACTAAGCCACTAAGCATTGTTCACCTTAATTTTCTTCGCAGTAGTCTTCCTTTTCAATGTACAGGTGACCAGGATGGCGACCGATGGATGACCAACTCACTCATTCCCTGCATCATTCGGTGACATATTCTGAATGTCATCCACCTTAAGCAAAAAATTAAGTTTATGGCGGATAGAGATTAAAGCCAGTAGCACTCAGTTGATCTCCATTGAAATTATATCTATACTAAAAGGCAGTTTGAAAAACAATGCTCATGGACAGTGCATTTCCGAAATTTCCCTTCAGTTTTTTTCTTTCCGAAATTGCCCCTATTCTTTTTCTTTTCCCTTTGTTGTGTACTTTGAAAGGACGGTATTGCCCTTCTTCAACACCTGTTTCTGTATCCTTTGGACACGTCACTGAATTTCGACACCTCCGTAGCTTCGAACTCCTCGTTTTCATTTAGTCTCCTTCTCTTCGTTCACTCTCATCTTATCGAACTCATTGTCTTCGCTGACCATCGATCTCCCATAATCTTCTTTGTTGACAGTCATCGTATGCGCCAACCATCTCTCATCATCATCTTCCCTGACCATCTCCCATCATCTTCTTTGTTGACCGTCATCGTCTTCGCCGGCCATCTCTCATCACCGTCTTTCTCGACCACCATCGTCAACGACTTCCCCAACTACCATCATCGTCGTCTTTGGGTTTGGGGTTGCTGATGTTGGGTTGGGTAAGGCCACTACAAAAAATTCGAGGTTGCCCGATAAATATTTGCCCGACAAAGTGTTTTTTGCTCCGTAGATAGAGTTTGTCCGACGAATCCAAAGGTTTGCCGGATAAGATGGTGGTAGGAAGAATAAGTCGTTGGCGCACAAAATAGGAAGGGTTTGCCCGACAAGATGTTATTCCCGTCGGATAAGATTAGATATGACGACGAATATCAATCGTCAGGTAACACTTGACGTTTACTTAATGTTGCCCGACGAATCAATAAATTTTGCCTTGCAAATATATTTCGTCGGGTAAAAGTCTAAACACACTAAATATCTCAGCCGCTCATTTCTTCTTCTTCCTTTCTGCTTCACAATCTCAGACTCCTGCTCCTCTCTCTCTCTAGCTTCATCATCTCATCACCATTTTCACTATCAATCAAATCTTTTTCTCTCTCAATCAACAATATCAATTTTTAAGGTTTGAGAAATTTAATTTTTTTAGTTTTGAGATTTTGATTTTTGATTGAAAATTAATTATGTTTTGTATTTTAGGAATTTTGTGGTTGATTTGTAGGAATAATACTTATAAAAAGGTATGTGTGTTTGCCTCTCAATTTAATTTTGTTAAGAATTTTGGATATAATTATGTTAGGAAGTTGTGTATTTATTGTGAAGAAATTGTTTAGAATATGTGGAAATTAGAAATTAGAAAATTTGTTAGGAAAATATGAAAATAGAAAATATGTTAGGAAATTAGAAACTTTTGTAGGAAAATAGGAAAATTAAAAATATGTAATGATATTATTGAAATTAGAAAATATGTTTGGAAATTAGAAAATATGTTAGGAAAATAGGGAAATAGAAAATATGTTAGGAAATTATGAAATTAGAATATATTTTAGGAAAATAGGGAAATAAAAAATATGTAATGAAATTATTGAAATTAGAAAATATGTTAGGAAAATAGAAAATATGTATGGAAATTAGAAATTGTTTAGAATGTTTAGGAAATTAGAAAATTTGTTAGGAAAATATGAAAATAGAAAATATGTTATGAAATTAGGGAAATAGAAAATATGTTAGGAAATTAGAAAATTAGAAAATATTTTAGGAAAATAGGAAAATAAAAAATATGTAATCAAATTATTGAAATTACAAAATATGTTAGGAAATTAGAAAATATGTTAGGAAAATAGGGAAATAGAAAATATGTACGGAAATTAGAAATTGTTTAGAATGTTTAGGAAATTAGAAATTTTGTTAGGAAAATATGTGAAATTAGGGAAATAGAAAATATGTTAGGAAATTAGAAAATTAGAAAATATTTTAGGAAAATAAAAAATATGTAATGAAATTAAAAAATATGTTAGTAAATTAGAAAATATGTTAGGAAAATAGGGAAATAGAAAATATGTTAGGAAATTAGAAAATATTTCAGGAAAATAAAAAATATGTAATGAAATTATTGAAATTAGAAAATATGTGAAAATATGTTAGGAAAATAGGAAAAAATAAAATATGTACGGAAATTAGAAATTGTTTAGAATGTTTAGGAAATTAGAAAATTTGTTAGGAAAATATGAAAATAGAAAATATGTTATGAAATTAGGGAAATAGAAAATATGTTAGGAAATTAGGAAATTAGAAAATATTTTAGGAAAATAAAAAATATGTAATGAAATTATTGAAATTAGAAAAAATGTTAGGAAATTAGAAAATATGTTAGGAAAATCGGAAAATAGAAAATATGTACGGAAATTAGAAAATTGTAAACTCTATTTTATGCATAATTAATATATGTTTGTATTTGTGAATTTGTTGTGATATTTTTTGTAAAACGCTTTATGTAGTTCCGACGAAGTGAAATATGTTCATATTTCATAACCGTTTATGCGAAGTTAATCGAGTTGATTAACTTCGTATAATGAAATTCAATGAAAAACCTTAGACCCGTTTGAGAGTCAGTGAATCGGGTTGATTGACTGACTCTTAAATTGTCCACTTATTCGAACAGTTTGGGGGTGCGCAACTATGTGTTGTGTAGTTGGCAGTCTACGAGGTTAGGTTTCGGTTGTGGGAAATTCGGTTTGTATCCCCTCAATGTTCTCCGCATGCATACTACATATTTGTTTATAATATCTACGTCGTGCATTTGGGGAACTATAGGGAGATGCTGCCGAAATTTCCCTCGATCGAAACTTAGCCTCGTAGGTCGCAAACTACACAGCACAAAACGTGCACTCTCGAATAGGATAGGGCCAAATCACCGGGGGCTTAAGGAGACGAGCTTCTTTTGATTTTAACTTGTTCTAATTACGGGACAATGTTAACTCAATTACTTATGTTGACTCTATGTTTTGAGAGCAGGCACAATGGATAGAGGCTAGATGCAAATGTTGGATAGATCTTCTTATCAGTATTTGGATGGGATCGACAACTTCATTGCCTTTGCACGTAGTCATTGCAGTGATGAAAGACGTATCAGGTGTCCGTGCCGTAAATGTAACAACAACAGTTGGATACCGTTGAATGAGGTCCAAACTCATCTGGAATGGAATGGGATCGTACATAACTACGCTAATTGGATCTATCACGGTGAAGCAATAATTTTCGCATCGACATCTTCGGTTCCCGGGACCCATCGGGACGATAGCTCTTTGGATGGCCGATGTGATAATGATCAAGTCGTTGAGTTATTAACTGATGCTTTTCCTCCCGCATCGGATGATATGGACGATGAGGCGCCCATGTTGCAACCCGAAGACTCTAAGCTCCATTACGAGAGATAGTTGAAAGAAGCTCAGCGCGAATTGTACCCCGGTTGTAAATCCTTTTCGGTTCTAGGGGCAGTTGTGGAGTTGATGCACATGAAAGTTGAGTATAATCAAACGAACAAGTATTTTGATCACATGATGGACATCATCATCCGAATGCTCCTTGAAGACAACAGTCTGCCTAAAGATCGTTACAGCTCGAAGAAGCTGTTGAAGGGCCTCGGTTTAGGGTATATCAAGATCCATGCATGCAAGAACAACTGTGCATTGTTTTACGTTGAATTCGAGCAGCTTGACAAATGTTCCGTGTGCAATGAGCCTAGGTTTCAAAAGAATAAGTTACCGAACAAGGTGTTGCATTATTTTCCACTGAAGCCAAGGTTACAAAGATTCCACATGTCGTCCCATACTGCCCGTGATATGAGGTGGCACAAGGATGAACGCGTTGATGATGATGTACTGAGGCATCCGGCCGATGGAGAGGCTTGGAAGGAATTTGATAAGATGTATCCCGAGTTTGCTGCGGAGCCAAGAAATTTCAAATTAGGGCTCGCTACTGACATGTTTAATTCGTTTGGGAGTTTTACAAAGCCCTATAGCACTTGGCCGGTGGTTATGGTTCCGTATAACTTGCCTCGTTGGAGGTGCATGAAGAAAGAATTCATAATCCTTGGTACTTTGATACCAGGGCCCAAATCGACGAGTAATTCCATTGATGTGTATTTATGGTCGTTGATTGACAAGCTCGTAGATCTGTGGGAAAATGGTGTCTGAACATACGACAAGTGCAGTGGAGAAATGTTCACTCTACGAGCGGCCGTAATATGGACAATTGATGATTTTCCTGCTTATGGTATGTCATTGGGATGGGGCACCAAGGGCTATCTTGCTTGCCCGACATGTGGACCAGACACAATGTCCTTTTGGCACGCATCTAAAGTATGCTACTTGGGTGCGAGAAGGTTTCTGCCCTGGGATCATCGATGGTGAATGCAATTTGACTCATTTGATGGAAAATCAGAGTTACGAGCTCGACCAAGGGAGATGTGTGGTGATGAGATATTATCAAAACTGAACAGTATACATGACTTCGTCACACGAGGATCGAAACCAGCGGAACAGGATAATTGGACGAAAAAGAGCATATTCTTCCAGTTGGCATATTGGTTGAAATTGAAAATCAGACACATAGCGGATCCTATGCACATCGAGAAGAATGTTGATGAAAGTGTTGTGGGAATGACTTTACCCATTGAAGGCAAGTTAAAGGAAACAAAAAAGACTCGTCTGGGTATGCAAGAAATGGGGATTCAGCCTAATTTGTGGCCAAAAGTTGTCAATGACAAATACATCATGGCTCATCAAAGTTATACATTTACGCCGGCGAATAAGAAAAAATTCCTGAAGTGGTTGCAGTGTCAGGACCCGTCCCGAATTTCCCCTCGAAACTCGGAAAGAACCCTGATCCCGTCTGACAACCTAAGGAAAGATTCCCAAAATGCCTTTCAATCCTTACAAAATAATAATAATAAATACTTTCACTTGTCAGACAAGGGATTCAAGCACTCAATAATTCCCGTAATTAATGACAAACCAAATAAAATATAATTTCATAGCGTCTAAGTAGGATCAAGGGTACAATTTAGATATCCTACTCAAGTTTAACTACACAGCGCAGCCGAAAGTACTAATGCCTCTGCCTTGAGAGAAGTGTCCGCGTCAACTCAACTCAACAGCCTGAAGGGGGTTTAAACACAAAAGTTGTGAGTGGACAAAAACAATCGTTTATAAATCTTTTTCCAAGGATTATTACCTTTTCCCCCCTCCATTTATAAAACCATGCATGCATCACATAAAACAGTTCATGATATAAAAACATCATTTGTAAATCACTAGAATTTCCGTTACTCTTTAAAACCACTTAGTTGGACCCACACAATCCATATAAGGCAAACACATCATGGTCCACAGTCTGGTTTGAAATTCATCCTCAAAAGAGTTCAAAATCATTGAATTCAACTTGGACACATAATATCTCAAATCCATTGTTCCCAACACATCCACTAGCCACCAGGGTATCCCTTGGGGTGTGCTAGTCATGTATGACAACTCTCTGTACTATGCATAGACAGCCTCGCGACCCGGCGGAGCAAAACTCTCGACGCCAGAGTCTGAGCACTCAACGAACCAGCGGAGCAAAACTCTCCACGCTAGTCGGAGAAACAGCGGAGCAAAACTCTCCATGCTAGTCGGAGAAACAGTAACCAATTATATTGGAGGTTCACCGGGGTCAACGCCAACAGCGGATCCTAGTCCCATATCCTGGTCATCCTCAAATATGTTTATCTTGGAGGTTCACTGGTTCACCGCCAACAGCGGATCCTAGTCCCAAGTCATGGCCTCCCTCAAATATGGCCAAATCCGACAAACTCATACATCCGGGTCAAAACCCAAATCATGGACTCAATAATTTCCACGTCAAAACGATATCAAAACCGAGTCCAAAACCCATGACATTTCTCAAATCACACTTTAACTGAAATAGTGGAAAACATGTGTCCAGTAATCATTTCTAAAATCCGGAAATTCAATGCAACCATACATAACAGTATGTAAACAAAGATACATAGATGCATGCATTTCAGTTTATAAAACAAAAGTCCACTCACAAACCTGTTCAAGCAAGCTCAATCCCGTCTTGTTCGTTCCTCTGAGGTTCCCTGAACAATATCGCCTGTGTAAGCCGAAAAATCGATCGGAAGATCTGAAACTTCCTATACTCGGTTCGGCTTCCCCCGTGGTCCTCTCCTTCGATGGTTGGTACGGTTGTGATCGTGGGAAGGAGTAGAATACGATTAGTGGATCAAAAATGGAAATTAAAGACTTGAATCAAAAGTTGACTTTGTGGGTTTTGGGGTGTTTTCTCACGGGTTCGATGGTGTTTGTGTTTCAGAGAGAGATGAGTGATAATGAGATGAAGATGAAAATGAAGTGAAGATGTAAAATGATTGGGGTTAAAATATCTTATCCTAAGCCAAAATTACCAAAATGCCCTTGCACATCTAGACCCATAACTTTCGCACACGAACTCCATTGTCCGCGTGCCGCCTGTCTACGAACTCGTGAGTTCGAGACCTACGCAACGGTACCTGAAACACCGCCTAAAATGTTCCAAAACAAAACTTGATTTCCAAGCCCTTAACCGACCAAGGGTAAAATCGTCTTTTTACAAAAATAATTATGTAAATCCAATGATTAAAATTCTGGGTTATTACATGCAGGGTGTGAAATTTCTCGACGGGTACGCTGGAAACATATCCCGAAGCGTTAGCACTGACGGTGGGACCATGTCTGGTATGAAGAGCCATGACTATCATGTTTTGCTACAACGACTCATTCCAATTGGTATTAGGCCCTTTTTGGAGCATGGTGTTGTTGATACAATAGATTATTTTTCTCAATTCTTCCAGATACTTTGTGTCAGATCATTGGTAAAGGCGGACCTCGAAGCAATTAACGAGGATATTGTTTACATCATGTGCCGGCTAGAGCAAATATATCCACATGCATTCTTTGATGTAATGGTGCACCTACTAATACATCTGCTCGATGAGGCAAATCTAGTTGGCCCGGTGCATTATCGTTGGATGTACCCAATCGAGAGATATAACTTATCCCTGCTATTTGATAATAGTTCCTTACTATCATGTATATATGTGAACCATAATGTAAATTTCCTTGTAGAATGTTAGGTACGTACAAGCGGTACGTTCGGAACAAGACACGTCCCGAAGGCTCTATAGCGGAGGCGTACATTGCAAACGAGGCACTGTCATTTTTTGCAATGTACCTTCGGAATGTTGAAACTTTCTTCAATAGGGCCTCGCGCAACGACGACGGTGGTCAACGTCCAGAGACCCTATCTGTATTTACCCAACCCGCACGACCATTCGGAACTGGTCCAATCTCGTAGTCGTTCACCAATAGCGACATGGAGGTGGCTCATTGGTTCATACTGAACAACAGTGACGAAGTTTGGCCCTTCCACGAGCAGCACGAGGTGTTGATGATGGCCCAATTTCCTTCTAATTGTGAAGAAATGGACAAACAACTTTTTTCACGTTGGTTTTCCGAGCATGTAAGTCAAATATTTTATTTGAAAATTTATTAAATTGGTTTTAAATTTTCCAATTTCGTTTCTTGTGTGTATCTTACCAGATGTCACACCTGAAAGATGTCAACTCGCCAAATTTCAATAAAGAATTAATATAGCTGGCCATTGGCCCATTCTGAGGAGAAACGTACGCTGGTTGTCACGTTAACGGAGTTAAGCTCGTGTGCACAGAACTAGATGACAAATTATCTACGCAAAAAACGGGGTCTTCGTGCTAGGGGATGGGGAAAATACTGATACGGGATTCAACAGCAAATTGTTAAGTGCAATTAAGGTGTTATACGCAAACCGCAAGGAAGTCATCTTGTTCAAGTGTCATTGGTTTAATACGAACCCCAGTATCCCAGGCAGTGTCATTAAAGATCAGTTATGTACCTCTGTCAACACAAACACTCGGTGGTTTGAGAGCGATCCCTACATCCTTGCTAGTAAAGCAAAACAAGTAATCTATGTTGATGATCTAAAAACTGGTGGTGGTTGGAGGGTAGCTGAGATGGTGAATCATATAAATATTTGGGACTTCGATGACCGATACCATGAAGAAGATGGGGAAACAGACAATGACCAAATCGTTCACCAAGTGGATTCCTCGGCATGTGGATGGAGTACGGACCAACGACATCATCCCACCAATTGCGATTGATAACATTTTTATTGATCTCGGGCAATTAGAACAAATTGATAGTGATTCGGAGGAATCAAGTACTGTTCACATCTCGGATGACGAGCGTGATTGATGTCAATCATCCTTGATTCGGCTTCCCAACATTTCATCTTATTTGATAAAATAGTGTATACAACAACCATTTATTTATAACAAATATAAAAACTAAAAATTTCAACTAAATCTAATTTCAATTTATAAATACTAATTGACATTTGCCCGACGAATATATTTTTATATCCGTCGGGCAAAGGCTTCAAATATCATCTCGTATTTCTCTGTTCGTCGGGCAATATATATCATATTCAACGTACATTTATTTATTAGACAACTTTTTTAAATTACTTACGACATGAAATGGACGGATGTACCCGTCCACATTTAGTGTAGGTACTCATAGATCGACTACGCAAAAAATTACCCAATTTGGAATTCACGTGATTAGGTAACCGTGAGCGATGATTCAATAGTTACACAACGTTTTTTCACGGTCGGATGTTTTGAAATCCTCAAAACATCAAGCTTCTCGATGGGTGAGATGTAGGCACGTAAAATCAAAAAATGAACGGTTAGATCGGTCAAATTTAATAGTTTGAATATCAATAGAACCAAAACTTGGAAAATTGTTTTGAAGTTTCCTTCAAGTGTTTAAACTCCTTGATGAATATGCTTGTTTTACAATTTTTAATAATTTAAAAATTGAAATTGACTGATCTAACTGTCCACATTTATGGTAGGTACTCATAGATCACCTACGCGAAAAATTACACAATTTGGAAATCTCGGGATTAGGTAACGGTACGTGACGATTCAATGGTTACACAACGTTTCTTCACGATTGGACAGCTTGAAATACTCAAAACATCAAGATTTTTGACGGGTGACGTCTACAGACTTAAAAGTAACCATTGAAAGGTCAATTTTTTGAAATTCCATCGGTTGAATATTAATTGAACCAAAATTACGACAAACCCATTCAAAAATATGACGATAATGATCGATGGGGCTTTAGGCATGTAAAACCAAAAATTGAATGGTCCTGATCTTGAAAATTCTATCGTCGGACCTGAGTTTTAGATCAGTCATAAACTCAACATCATAAGACTTTAGCCCGACGAAGGCAACTATTCACCAGGCAATATGTAATCATTTGTCGGGCTACTATAGAACCGTCATCGGGCAAAGTAAAAAAAATGCGCATTTTTTTCCTTGAAAATTTCAAACATACCGCCAAAATTTTCGCGAAATTTCAAACTTACCGGGTATCTTTGTCCGAAGAATAGTTAAATAGTTACCCGACGACTATCTACCACATGTTGTTACTTGAGGAATTCATTAAAAGTTGGCCCGATGGAGAGGTTCGTTGGGCAAGGATATTCAGACAGATAAATCAGACAGACTATTCTTCTTCTTCCTTCTTCTTCATTTTCCTTGTTTTCTCCCGGCCGCCATCTCTCTGCAACTTAGACCAGAGCTCGGTTGTGGAGGTCGCTAGCGTCCAATACCACTCCCTCCCTTTCTCACCCTCGCTCACTCAGACTCCACCTCTCACTCTGTCGTCGCAGCTATCTCTCGCGCCGCCTCTCTCTCGCTGAGGTTAGGTCTCGCCGCCGCCCCTATCCTCGTCAGCAGTCATCTCAAGGTCAAACTCATTGTCCCTCTCTTTCTATTGTTAATGTGGATTGGTTATTGTTAATTTTGATTAGTTAAATTTTTATTTTAATTTGGATTGAAATTTGGTTTGGATATTATGAAATTGTATTGAAAATGGAATTTAAATTTGGATTGGATTTTGGCAGATTGTACATTATTGTCAATTTTACAGATTGGGAATTTAGGGGGATTAGTTGAATATTGTGAATTTGGATTGGATTGGAATATAAATATTTGGTTTACTAAGCTTTTTTGGATTTAGGAATTTATGGTTAATGTTGAAGATTTTTTGAAATTTTGATGTTTGGTATAATGTTGAAATTGGTATAATGTTAAGAATTTTGCATATGATTTTTGTTATGATTTTGGATATGAATTTATTTGAATTTTGGATATGTGAATTTTATGAATTTTGGATATTTGAATTTAAAACAATTTATGTGAATTTTTTATATGGTGTAGGATATGTGAATTTTGGATATGTGAGTTTTATAAATTTTGGATATGTGAGTTTTATAAATTTTTAATATGTGAATTTTATGATTTGGATATTATTATTGTATGTTTGGATTAATTTGTAAGTTTGATTTTATTCCCGAAATTTGGATTTAGAAATTTAGGTATAATGTTGTGAATTTTGAGTTTAGCACTTTTGGATTAAGTAGTATTTTAGGTTTAATTTTGGTTGTGTTGGTTTTATTTTAAAAAAAATAGAAGTTGGCGGGTTTAGTTTTTAGATAACAATTTACTACTTTTTAATAAAAAAAAAAATTGGTTTATTTATTATTGGAATTAAGAAATGTTGGTTAATTTTATATGTGGATTTGTTTTTATTTTTTGAATTTAATATTTAATATTAAAATACTAGTTTTTTTTTATTAAATGAAAAATATGTTGGTTAATTTTATATTAATTATTTTAAATTTCTTATTGTAGATGTCGCATCGCACCTTGATCATATCTAGGACCCGCCCTTGCCTTGATCCCATTAATGATCATGCGACAGAGGAGGCAACCATTACCTAGGTTACCTCAACAGCGGCGTCGGTTCAGGCATCGATCTCGGGAAAAATTAATATATTGGCCCGGTGAATGTTATTCGTCGAGCCAAATATGTTGACTTTTGGATTGCTCGACAACTCATATGCGACGAATGGATCCGGCGGGCAATCTTAAATTTGTTCGACGAATCACTATTTTCGTCGACTAACATTAAGCCCGACGACTGTGGCCCGATGAATGTTGCCCGACGAGGAATCGCCAAGGCTAATGTTGCCCGACGAGTATTACTTGTTGCTCGACAAACACATTTCGCTGGGCAAGCCTTATTTTCTTGTAGTGGGTCGTGAGGAAAGGTGAGGAATAAGGAGTCAGGTGTGATTGTGGGAAGGACGTTGGTGTTGTCTTCTTGGTTTTCTAGTGGTGAGGCTGAGAAGGGAAAAAGATTTTCATGGAAGACAACGTCTCGGGAGGAGAAAGAATTTGTGGGTGGCTAAGTCGTAAAGGCGATAGCTTTTTGACCGAGGGGATAACCAAAGAAAATGCAACGACGAGCCCGGGTATCAAATTTGTGTTTAGGAAGGGGATTAATGGCATAACATAAACAACCAAAGATCTTTAAATGAAAATAAATGGGAGGGCTTTTGTGGATGAGTTCATAACAGTTGTTGTGTGGGAGAAGAGGTGTGGGTAGTCTATTAATGAGGTAGCAAGCCGTTTGCAAACTTTTCCCCCAAAAACATAAAGGAATGTTTGCTTGGAAATAGAGGACACGATCTAAGTTGAGTAGGTGACGGTGTTTGCGTTCGACAAGGCCATTTTGTTGGGGTGTGTAAGGGCATGAATGTTGAAAGAGGGTGCCATGGTCAGTAAGGAAGGTTTGTAGGGATAAAAATTAACTACCATTGTTGGTGCGTAAGGTTTTAATTGTGGTATGGAATTGTGTTTGGACCCATGCAAAAAATGATTTTAACACCCCTTGAGTTTCAGATTTAAAGTTTAAAAGGTGAATCCATCTAAAACGAGTGAAATCGTCTATGATTGTTAAGAAATAACGACTGTCGGTATGTGAGTGAATTTTGTGTGGCCCTCAGATGTCACAATGAATTAAATCGAATGGTGCTTTGGATGACACGGAAGTAGAAGGAGTGAAAAATAAATGCGTTTTCTTTTGCTAAAGGACATATGTCACAAACATGGTTCCTATCAAAAATAATGTCTGAAACTTTATTGGAAAGAGATTGAAGTGGTGCGACGGATGGGTGTCCCAAATGTTGATGCCAAAGAGTGGAGTTTTGGTGGACTTGGTATGCTAGGTGAGGGTTGTTGTTGCTGTGAGATAATAAAGCACATTAAATTATTTGCCCAGGTCAATCGTCCTCCCTGTAGCCATGTCCTGCACCACACAAAAAGCATCAAAGAAAATCACAGTGCACTTCAACCCATGTGTTAACTTGCTTACGGATAATAAATTCACATTAATTTGGGGCACATGAAGGACGCCATTCAATGTTAAGGCCTTTGTCAATTTTATTGACCCAATGTTTTTTATTTCTACCTATCCTCCATTTGGTAACCCAACAAAATCATGACCAATCATATTTTTATTGTGAGTGGGTTCAAAATGTGAAATATGGTCTGATGCACCACTATCAATAATCCAATATAAAGACGAATTTGGATTAGTTTGTGCAAGATTACAAGTGGTAATAGAGGTACCTGTCACGTTAGCAAGTGGAGGCATGTTACCATTTTGGCAACGTAAAAATGCAAGCAGTTGATTGTGCTCTTATGGTGTGAAGGTTGGGCTCTCGATGTCATGTCCAGCGGCCTTTTCAGCATTATGGGCGGTCCTTCTATTCTTGGGCTTCACATTTTTTCCATGCAATTTATGGCCCATGGGGAACCCATTTAGATAATAACACCTATCAACGGTGTGCGTGTCTCCTTCACAGTACGAGCACTTGAATTTGGAACGGGAACCCGCGTTACCAGTAGTCCCGTGAGAGCCTTTCAATGCCTTGGAACTTGCAGGAACTAGCGCTGGTTTGGTGGTGGGGTGCCGTCCGGCCTGCATCGCGTGGCTGCCGGGATGCAAGTCCCTACGGTTCACAACATCGAGCTGTCGCTTATGCTAGAGAACCAGGTCATGGACTCTCCTCGTGTTTGGAAATGGTGCCATCATAAGGATTGAACCTCGAATTGCTGAATAAGGTTCGTTTAATCCCATTAGGAATTGCATCACTTTCTCCTTTTCTTCTCTTGCTGCACGTTTCTTCGACCCATCACAATTGGAGGTGATTGGTTCGTCTTGTGAGTCTAATTCGTCCCACATAGCTTTGAATTTGGTGTAATACTCTGAAATTGAGAGGTATCCTTGTTGACGAGGGCGATCATGATTTGGTCACTTTGGGCTTGGATCTCCGACATCTCCTCGGGATTGGCTCCCCAAGAAGAACTCGAAGAGTGACTAGACCAACCCGAACTATCTCGTCGCCTGCCCACCGGACGATCTTCCCCACACGCCTACCAAGTCGACGCTCTAGGATGACGATCAACCTCTCGGGATCCGGCAGCTGCTGCTCCAACGGCACGTCGGGATGCTATTGAGTGAGCTCAGCCTGTGTCTGCTAGACGTCTTGCTCCATCGCCGCCTACAAATTCGAATAAATCTTAATTAGAAATATAATTATCAAATTAAAAATTAATGTTTAATCTGCAAAAAATTAACTTACGTGAATATTGTCAGCCACTTGGTTGCCCCGGCCAGCGTACACTTGCCACCCGGCCTCCACAACCGGGAACATCGACTCGACGATGCGCCGATCCTTTTTTCGGGCCGATAAGGATCACGACCCCCCGTGGTGGTTGAATTTTTTCGCTTCCCAGTTTGATGTGTTGGCAACCGATTTTCCCTGTTCATTAGTAAAAACAAAAATTATGTTCTCAAATGGAAAATAACATAAAAAATAAATAAATAATTTAACTAGGTAGATAATACTAACACATAGGTGGGGGACACGAAATGGTCGCCCAACCACAGCCACCTTGCCAGTTTCGGCCCGTCCAACTCCTCTGAAGGATTTTCCCGAGCTTCCTCCGGGGAAGGCCAGCACTTGTAGTACTTGTGGAGCTCGTACTTCCAGTCGAAGTACCGTAACTGCCAGTGGTTTCTCAGGTATTTACTGATGTCGGTGTCTTCCAGGTTGAACTCAAAATTGATCTGCAATAAATTATTAAAGTTAGTAAAATAATTAAAAATAAAATAAAATTAATGGAAACAAGGGAGAAACACATACCGATAACTCTCCCCAACAATGCGTGATCTCCTCCGGGTGTTGGTTCCTAAAAGTATCCCCCATCATCAAGCACTTGGTGCGAAGAATCGCACCAATGTCATGCACCACCAGGCTGTGGATTTTTATGGGCGCTGATCGGAGGCGAGGCATGTACACCACTGGGATCTATGAATTCTTTGTCATGCAAATATGCTGGGATGTCAAACTCCGGTTAATCCCGAGCACGTTCACCGACTTCCCACCTATGTGGTACGTACTATCCACCTTGTTAAATTATATATTTATTTTTTATGTTATTTTTCATTTGAAAATATAATTTTGGTTTTTACTATTGAAAAACGAAAATCGGTTGCCAACACATCAAACCGAGGAGCATAAAAATTCGACCACCACGGGGGATCGCGATCCTTATCGGCCCGGAAGGAGGATCGGTGCAGCACAGGGTCGATGTTCCCGGAGGTGGTTGCCTGGGGGCAAGTGTACGCTGGCCAGGGCAAGTGTACGCTGGCCAGGGCAACCAAGAGGCTGACACTATTCACATAAGTTTATTTTTTTCAAATTAAACAATAATTTTTAATTTGATAATTATATTTCTAATTGATATTTATTCGAATTTGTCGGCGAAGATGGTGCATGATGTCCAACAGACACAGGCTGAGCTCACGCAACAGTATCTCGATGTGCCATTGGAGCAGCAGCTACCGGATCTCGAGAGGTCGATCGTCATCTTGGAGCGACGACTTAGTAGGCGTCCAGGGTAGATTGTCCGGGGGGCGAGCGACGGGTTAGTTCGGGATGTCTCCAGTCACTCTTCAAGTTCTTCTTGGGGAGCCAATCCCGAGGAGATGTCGGAGCTTAAGAAAAACTTCAAGACCCTCCAGGCCGAAAATGCTGAGATCAAGGCTCAAAAAATGCGCAGATTCAGGCCCAAAATGATCCAATCAAGACCGCCCTCGCCAAGGTGCTTGACCGCTTGGGTGAGCATGGGCTGGATGAGCTTCTGTCATAGCCTCATCCCTTGGCCCAACAGCCCGCCAGGACCCCGACCACCCCGATCGGTCGCCGAGTAGCTAAAATTTCATATGTAAAACATTTATTTTGTTTTAATTATGTAAAAACATAACTTTAATTTTTATAATTTTTTTTTTATTTTCATTTGATTCGTTTTATTCTTTTAATTGTATATATTTTTTATTATTTTTTTAATTATATATATATTTATTTAATTAAATAAAGTATTATTTGTTTTAATTATCAACATTTTGCCCGACGCATAATCATTTCGTCGAGCTACTTAACAATTTTGCCCAGTGAAAAGTTGTCTTTGGGCAAACTATGTTGACTTTTGAATTGCACGACAACTCATTTGCGACGCATGGATCCACCGGGTAAGCTTAAATTGCTCGATGAATTTACTGTTCTCGTCGGCTAACCTCAAGCCCGACGGGTGTGGCCCGACGGACGTTACCCGACGAACGTTGAACTTTGCTCGACGAGCACTTTTCGCCGGCCAAGATTGATTTTCTTGTAGTGTAGGGCTGGTTTGTGTTGTAGAGAGGTGGTGTTCGGGAGAAAATTGGGAAAATGAAGACGAAGGAAGAAGAGGAAGAGTCGGCCGCGATTTGTCTGTCTGAATGACCTGGCCCGACGAAACCTAGGTCAGGCCAAATTTTAATGGATTCATCGGGTAACAAAACGCGGTGAATATTCGTCGGGTAACAAGTTTACATTTCGTCAGGCAAATATACACGGTAAGTTTGAGTTTTTGCAAAAATTTTGGCGGAATTTTTGAAATTGTCGCCAAAAAAAAAGTGCGCGTTTTGTTTACGTTGCCCGACGACGTGTGTATGGTTGCCCGAAGCCTATATTGCCCGGCGAATAGTTACCTTCGTCGAGCTAAATTCTTATGTTGTTGTGTTTATGACTGATTTAAAAACCGGGTCCGACGATAGAATTTTCAAGATCGGGACTGTTCAATGGTTACTTTTAAGCATGTAGACCTCACCCGTCGAAAATCTTGATGTTTTGTGAATTTCAAGTCGTCCGATCGTGATGAAACGTTGTGTAACCATTGAATCGTCATGCACTGTTACCTATTCCCGGAATTTCCAAATTGGGTAATTTTTAATGTAGGCGATCTATGAGTTCCTGCAATATATGTGGATGGTTAGATCGGTCCATTTCATTTCGTAAGTAATTAAAAAAATGTGTTTAATAAATAAATGTAAATTGAATCTGGTACATATTACCCGACGAAGCTAAATGAATTTTCGTCGGGCATACACTTCCCATTTCGGAAACTGCCCACCGAACAGAGAGAGAGAGAGAGAGAGAGAGACTGTGAGAGCGATGAAGCAGAGAGGAAGAAGAAGAAATGAACGTCTGTGTTATTTAGTGTGTTTAGACTTTTGCCCAACGAAGAATATTCGCAGGACAAAGTTTAATGCACAACAAGAAAATTGAGGTTGCCCGACAAGGTTTTTCCCGACGAAGGAATTTTCGCCGAGTAAACAACGTTTGCCCGACGAACCCGAAGGCTCGCCAGGTAAACTGTTGGCGGGAAGATAAAGATGTTGGCGCGCAAAATACGAGTGTTTGCCCTATGATTTGTACCATCCGTCGGGCAAGAGTATATCTAACGACGATTATCCGTCGTCGGGTAACACTTAGCGTTGACTCTATTTTGCCCCACGAATCATTAAACTTTGCCCTGCGAATGTTATTCGTCGAGCAAAAGTCTAAACAATCTAAATAACCCATACGCTCTCCTTTCTTCTTCTTCTTCTTCCTCCTCTCTGCTTCATCACTCTCTCACTCTATCTCTCTCTCTCTCTCTCTCTCTCTCTCTCTCTCTCTCTCTCTCTCTCTCTCTCTCTCTCTCTCTCTCTCTCTCTCTCTCTCACTCACTCACTCTCTTTCTCTAGCTACAATCATCATCTCATCACCATTTTCACTACCAATTAAATTTTTCTCTCTCAATCACCAATATCAATTTTTAAGGTATGATAAATTTAATTTTTTTAGTTTTGAAATTTTTATTTTTGATTAGAAACTAATTATGTTTTGTGTTGTAAGAATTTTGTGGTTGATTTGAAGGAATACTTATAAAAAGGTATGTGTGTTTACCTCTCAATTTAATTTTGTTAAGAATTTTGGATATAATTATGTTAAGAAATTTTGTATTTATTGTGGAAAATGTGTACAAATTGTTTAGAATTTGTGGAAATTAGAAATTAGAAAATTTGTTAGGAAAATATGAAAATAGAAAATATGTTATGAAATTAGGAAAATAGAAATAAGTTAGGAAATTAGAAAATTTTGTTGGAAAATAGGAAAATTAAAAATATGTAATGAAATTATTGAAATTAGAAAATATGTTTGGAAATTAGAAAATATGTTAGGAAAATAGTGAAATAGAAAATATGTTAGGAAATTAGAAAATATTTTAGGAAAATAGGAAAATAAAAAAGAGGTAATGAAATTATTGAAATTAGAAAATATGTTAGGAAAATATGTACGGACATTACAAAATTGTAAACACTGTTTTATTTTTTTTTTGCCAAAAAGTCAAGTATTGTATTAATGCCGAATAGAAACACCAACATCACACGCTAAAGTATTAAACATCCAATCCGTTCCCAGTTCATCCCAACAATGATACCCACCTACCCTAGTAACATAGGCTGCAACAAGATGCGCATCTTTGTTCGCCTGCTTAGATGCATACACAAATTGGACACTTCGTAATTACTGAGCAAGTGCACGGATATCATAGATAACACAATCCAAATCAGCATCACCTTTGCTCTGGCCATTAAGGGTATTAATAAGCCTCAAAGCATCAGACTCAATCATCACTCGCTCATGTCCCTCCAACAAACAATGGGAGAGGGCACACCGCACCGCATCTGCCTCAGCCATCAAAACCGATCTCAATCGAAGGTCACTTTGACCCCCAGCAGACACCAGCAAGCCATAACAATCTCAGGTGACCCAGCCGACACCACCACTCGCGATCAGTCTATTCCAAGCACCATCACAATTGACCTTCAAGACACCCAAACCCGGTTTCGTCCACCGATGGTTTGCAACACTTCTACTCGATTTCGGTAGCCTTGGCTGTGAAAATGGACCCCCCAAGTCCGGGGCCCCAAGGTCCCGAAATCCAGTCACACCCTTAGTAAGATTGACAATTGCCTCCTCTAGTGGCACAAGAGTACCTTCAAACACCACTTGGTTTCTACACACCCAGATTCTCCAGAGGCCAAAAGTGAGTGTCTGAATCAACTCCTCCCGATGAGGAAGTAGGTGGAAAGTCGCAACCATACGCTGCCAAAATATCTGGAAAGGTATCTCCCGCTAGCCCTCTTACATCCAGCATTAGAGGGTTGCCAAACAAAAATACCCTAGCAAACGGACAATGGATAAATAAGTGACTCTCAGTTTCTTCAGCCAGACCACAAACAGGGCAAACATGCTCCACAACCAGGCGACGGCGCACCAAGTTGGCCCTGACTGCAAGGGTATCAGTACAACTCCTCCAGATAAATTGTTTAAGCTTCGGGGGAACCCTCATAATCCAGAGTTGACTCCATTTTAGACCTAGATCGGGAGAGGCCCTAGACTTCCCCTCTCCCCGGTGGCCTAACTCACCATTGCGATGTAAGTAAAACGCAACAGCATAAGCCGATTTCACCGAATAAATACCAGTCTTATTGAAATGCCACAGCAGCCGATCACCCATACCCCACTGGCTGAGAGGCAACCGAAGGATCACCTGGGCCTCCTCCAAGGAAAAACATCGAGCAATTACCTCTTCCTTTCAAGTGTGGGTGTCCTGGTCAATCAGATCTTTTACATAGAGAGGGGTATCAGGATGGGAAGAGGTTACCTTAAATGTGTACTGAATAGGCAGCCAAGGATCATCCCGGGACCGAACCATCGCACCATCACCAATTCTCCAGCTCAAACCAGCAGTTAGGATCTTTCGACCCTGTACGATACCCTTCTAGCCCCAAGATGACCGGCAGCCCACACGAGCCTGGAGGAACGAACCATTGGGGCAGTATTTGGCTCTCAGGACCCGAGAAAGAAGCATGAATGGATCATGTACAATACGCCACCCAATCTTCCCAAGCAAAGCCAAATTAAAGCATTCCAAGTCTCGGAAGCCCAACCCTACCACCTTCTTCACCCGTGACATCTTCTTCCATGCCACCCAATGCACACCCCGCTGCCCATGCTGTTTCCCCCACCAATAATTAGCAACCAGCCTCTCAATGTCCCGGCACACACCAATCGGAAGTTCAAAATACGACATAGCATAGGTAGACATAGCATAGGTAGGCATATCCATGGCCACTGCTTTTATCAGTATCTCCTTACTAGCAGAAGAAAGGAACTGCTCCGACCACCCTTGCACCTTATTGGCTATTCTATTCCGAACTTCATCAAATATTACCCTCTTGGACAGACCAAAATCTGCCTGGATGCAAAGGTACTTTCCAAACTCATCCCTATACGCAATCTGACACCTTCGAGATAACCGTCTCCGCATGAGTTTGTGACAATTCCCCCCAAAGAACAGGGAACCTTTTTCAAGATTAACAAGTTGGACGGAAGCCGCCGCATAAACATCAAGAACACCCATCACGGCATCAATCTCACTACAGTTTTCATGGCAAAACAAAACTGCATCATCAGCAAAAAAGAGGTGTGAGATCATAAAATCACAGGACTCCACCAATTGAAACCCATGAATTGCCCCCTCATCCTCCCGCTGACGAAAGAGGGCAGAAAGCTCTTCAGCACACACCAGGAACAGAAAAGGCAACATTGGGTCACCCTGTCGGAGCCCCCTACTAGGCGAGGTATAACCAGTCTCCTCACCATTAACCAGGACACTATAAGAAACCGAGGCCATACATTCAAAGATCAGATCAGAAAACCGGCAGCCACCCCAAGGCCTTTAAGCATATCAATCACAAAACTCCACTCCACCCTATCATAGGCCTTGGCCATATCCAGCTTCAAAACCAATTCCATGTCCTCCTGTTTGCCATGATGTTTCATAGAATGAAGAAGCTCATGGATGACAAGAATATTATCCTGTATTTCCCTACCCGACACAAACGCTGACTGATTGATACTAATAATTCAATCCATCACCCCTTTTAAACTATTAGTAAGGATTTTCGAAATAACCTTATAGAGAACATTGCAGAGCGTAATTGATCTCAGCTGGGACATCTTTGCCCGGCATGGCACCTTTGGAATAAGGCATAGATGGGTGAAGTTTAGTTTCCGAAGCAACCGGCCCGTCCGCCAAAAATGCAGCACCATCTCACAAATATCTACCCCCACCACCTCCCCATTTTACTGGAAAAAACCGCTTGTGAACCCATCCGATCCAGGGGCCTTTGTGGGGTTGATCTGAAACACAATAACCTTCACTTCATCTCGAGAAATAGGTGCCAAAAGTCCCTCATTTTTTCCCGACGTAAAACGCCTCCCAATACATTCCAAGATAGTCGGGCAAAGTTGAGGATGAGTAGTGTTGAACAACTTCTCAAAGTAGTTCACCACCACCTGTTGCATCTGAGGGCCCACCTCCACCCACACTCCATCTTGATTTTCAAGTCCCCGTAGCCTATTAAAGCGCCGCCGTTTTACAGTGGAGGAATGGAAAAACTTTGTGTTTTTATCTCCCTCCTGTAGCTATTGGACTCTAGCCTTTTATTTCCAGTAACACTCCTCCACATGGATCAGCCGCTTCGGCTCCTGTTCCATTTGCCTCACCCCAACCCCATCAAAGTTAGGTTCCACATAAGCACTACGGAGTTGCTGCTGTAACTCACCAATGAGGACCTTACTATTACGCTGGTTACTCTTCCTCCAGGAAAGGAGACCTGACCGTACCCCCTTCAGCTTTTCACAGACACAGAATGCTTTCGAACCCCGAGCTTCAAGCTTCCAGCCCTCCTTAATCACCTGACGATACTCCTGTTCATTCCCCCACCATGAATAAAAAACAAACCTCCACCTAGGCCGGCGCAACGGGGGGGATAAACACAACAACAAGATTAGATGGTCGGACCCTTCCACAAGGAGAGGGTGGAGGGTCGCGGTTGGGTACAACTCCACCCATTCCGTAGTCGCCAAGGCACAGTCCAAACGGGCCTAAATGAGACCCGATGTCCTCTTATTTCTCCATGTGAACGGGTGCCCATGGTATCCCAAGTCAAGCAAACGGTTCTCAGCCACAAATTCCCTAAAGGTCAGCATTGAATTTTTAGACCGAACAAGGCCCCCCTCATTTTCTATAACCGACAACACATCATTGAAGATACCCACCAACATACAAGGGTCCCCACACCTCACAATGCGAGACCCCAAACTCCTCCATTGGTCCGTACGGATCCTGTCATCCGTACTTGCATAAATAGAAAAAAGTCTCCAAGTATAACCAGAAACAACATCTTTTATTAAGGCTTCAATAAGGAAATCATCAAATTTAAATAACACTATGTAACGACAAGTCTCGAATCCTTGGTAACGACCGTCGTTAGTGGAATCCCCTCCACCCGAAATCCTTCGGCACAATCGATATTGTTAACTTGTACCCGTTCGAAAATCCCCTAGCTGCAGCATCTTTGAGGACTCGAACCCTGGACCAAGGATTTTTATACCCCTCAAGATGGACACCTTTCACGAACTGAGTTGCAAGGAGGACACCTTTCAAGGAGGACTCCTTGAGGGGAATAAAAATCCTTGGTCCAGGGTTCGAATCCTCAAAGATGCAGCAGCTAGGGGATTTTCGAACGGGGACAAGTTAACAATACCGATTGTTCCGGAGGATTCAGGGTGGAGGGGATTCCACTAACGACGGTCGTTACCGAGGATTCGAGACCGGTCGTTACACACTACTTGTTGTACATCCCTCCAAAACACACAAAGGCCACCACTCAAACCTCGTGGCTCAACCGCATGCATGAAAGGCATTCCCAACTTATTTTTTAAATAACAAAACCGTTGACTCTTGTTCTTCGTCTCAAGCAACACTACAATATCAGGCCGATGAAGCAAAGTTTGCTCCACCAGGTTATGAATGGTCAGCGTACCTCCATTACCCTGACAGTTCCAGCATAGAACACTCACGGTGACTGGGAAGAGGTGGAACCTGCACCCCTTAGCTCAAGAGACCTATTAAGGTCGGTCCCGACCACTTGAGAAGTACTCACTTCCACCGCACATTCCAGACGCCTCCACCGAGCCACTTCATCCCTCAATGTTGGTGAAATACCCACACCTTCCATCACCATCCTGCGATGTTTCCCCTTACCCGTACCACCTGTCCTTCCGCCCAGAATAATGGGCATAAGTTGAAAAGGATCCGACTGCGGGGACATAGGGACATCAAGCCCGGTGCAGTCCCCCACCTCCTTCCCCGAGGCCATCACTACATCCTATCCATGGCTAGACTCCTCATTGGTAACAGCCCCCGAAACCAGGCTGGGTCTCTCAACATTAAGCCGCCCAATAGGACCCTCCAGCCTGACTAGAGGTATCTCCCCCCTCCCTCCCCCCCCCCCCCCCCCCCATTCAAGCTGCTCTACCGAACCTTGTGTCTGGATAACCAAACCCCCTCTCTCACGATCCAGCCGAGTCCCCTGCAGCCACATCATTCAAACAACCCCCTCTGCAAATCAAACTCGCATCGAAAGTGACCTCCAGTATCCACGTCTGCCTGTCCTCCTCCTCTTTCTGGGCACTTATTTATGCAGCCAAACCGGAGGCAATCCCATCCCCCCGGCCTCGTCCCCAATCGCCCAGCCACGATGACTCCTTACCATTGCCCGGACGACGGACTACACTTCACAGAGATCGGGCCCAGACATCCGTCTCCGCCTCCAAGCCCCGGAACGCATGGCCCTAGTCCTCCCCCTCACCTGCCAACACAGAGCCATCACACCACTGGGTGTTGTGTCCTAAAGAGCCACACACAAAATAGTACGCAGGCAGCATCTCATACTGGAAACCAATCCATTGTTGACTCTCCTCCAGAAACTCCACAAATGTCCCTCGCATCAAAGGGTCATCCACCCTCATACGGACACGAACACGGACAAACCGGCCAATACACTCCTTGCCCCAAGACGTATCAACCTCCAAAACAGCCCCCACAAGCCCCCCTATCTTGTTAGCCATCGCAACAGTCATATTAAATGCCGAAAAACCATGCAATTGCAACCAGAAAGAGGAGTGATTGATCCTCAACCGTCGGGGGTTTCTGGTGCGTGACCCCTCATCCAGGATGACCAAAGCCTCCATAAAACTCCATGGTTCCATATCAAGTACCCTCAGCATATCCTGTTGAGCAACAAAACAGGCCAGGACTTTTTTCTCCCCAATCACCCGGATAGATACCCCCACTCTCCCCTGCCAGAGCAACGAGAATAGCCGCACAAAAGCCTCCCCACTGATCCCCTTGTCCGTGAACACTTCAGCCACAAGGCAGAAGCAGAACCCTAGCGGGAGGTCTTCAATCTCCTCCTAAAGCACCCGGATGCCCATCCGCTCTCTCTCTGATAGGTGCATATGAGACCGAAACTTTTGTTCCAAATCCGCCATATCCATAACCATTATAGCCGCTCCCCTCTACCTCTCAGGACGATTACACAAACACCCCCAAATGGCGAGACACACGACGACCACAGGCTTTCAAAATTAAGCTCAGCGCCCTAGTCCGAGCAGTCCGCACAAACCTCCACAGACCACCACCGCAAGCGCATACTCCCCTTACGCTAGCCACCAACTTAGACCACAAATGGCACACAGGAATAGTTGAAGGTATTCCGGCGCCCAAACCCTAGTAGACTAAAACCGTAGCAGACGAAAAAAACTCTCCTTACGAGACACTGTAAACTTTGTTTTATGCATAATTAATATATGTTTGTATTTGTGAATTTGTTGTGATATTTTTTGTAAAGCGCTTTATTTAGTTCCGACGGAGTGAAATATGTTCATATTTCATAACCGTTTATGCGAAGTTAATTGAGTTGATTAACTTCGTATAACGAAATTCAATGAAAAACCTTAGACCTGTTTGAGAGTCAGTAAATCAGGTTGATTGACTGACTCTTGAATTGTCTATTTATTCGGATAGTTTGGGGGTGCGCAACTATGTGCTATGTAGTTGGCGGTCTACGAGGTTAGGTTTCGATAGTGGGAAATTCTGATTGTATCCCCTCAATGTTCTCCGAATGCATGCTAGATATTTTTTTATAATATCTACGTCGTGCATTTGGGGAACTGTAGGGAGATGCTGCCGAAATTTCCCTTGATCGAAACTTAGCCTCGTAGGTCACAAACAACACAACACAGAACGTGCACTCTCGAATGGGATAGGGCCAAATCACCTGAGGCATAAGGAAACGAGGTGCTTTTGATTTTAACTTCTTCTAATTACGGGACAATGTTAACTCAATTACTTACGTTGACTCTATGTTGTGAAAGTAGGCACAATGGATAGAGGATCGATGCAAATGTTGGATAGATCTTCTTATCAGTATTTGGATGGGATCGACAACTTCATTGCCTTTGCATGTAGTCATTGCAGTGATGAAATATGTATCAGGTGTCCGTGCCGTAAATGTAACAACTGCAGTTGGATGCCATTGAATGAGGTCCAAACTCATCTAGAATGGAATGGGATCGTACATAACTACACTAATTGGATCTATCATGGTGAAGAAATATTTTCCACATCGACATCTTTGGTTCCTGGGACCCGTCGGGACGAAAGTGCTTTGGATGGGCGATGTGATAATGAACAAGTCGTTGGGTTATTAACCGATACTTTTCCTGCCGCATCGGATGATATGGACGATGAGGCACCCAGTTTGCAACCCGAAGACTCTGAGCTCCATTACGAGAGATTGTTAAAAGAAGCTCAGTGCGAATTGTACCCCGGTTGTAAATTATTTTCGGTTTTAGGGGCAATTGTGGAGTTGATTCACATAAAAGTTGAGTATAATTAAACGAACAAGCATTTTGATCACATGATGGACATCATCATTCGAATGCTCCCTAAAGAAAACTGTCTGCCTAAAGATCATTTTAGCCCGAAGAAGTTGTGGAAGGGCCTCGGTTTAGGTTATATCAAGATACATGCATGCAAGAACAACTGTGCATTGTTTTACAGTGAATTCGAGCAGCTTGACAAATGTCCCGTGTGCAATGAGCCTAGGTTTCAAAAGAACAATATTATGAACAAGGTATTGCGTTATTTTCCACTGAAGCCAATGTTACAAAGATTCTACATGTCGTCCCACATAGCCCGTGATATGAGGAGGCACAAGGATGAACGCATTGATGATGATGTACTGAGGCATCCGGCCGATGAAGAGGCTTGGAAGGAATTTGATATGATGTATCCCGAATTTGCTACGGACCCAAGAAATGTCAGATTAGGGCTCGTTACGGACGGGTTTAATCCGTTTGGGAGTTTTGCAAATCTCTATAGCACTTGGCCGGTGGTTATGGTTCCGTATAACTTGCCTCATTGGAGATGCATGAAGAAACAATTCACAATCCTCAATACTTTTATACTGGGGCCCAAATCCCCGGGTAATTCCATCGATGTGTATTTGTGGCCGTTGATTGACGAGCTTGTGGGTCTATGGGAAAATGGTGTCTGACCATACGACAAGAGCAGTGGAGAAATGTTCACTCTACGAGCGGCCGTAATGTGGACAATTAATGATTTTCCTACTTATGGTATGTTGTCGGGATGGAGCACCAAGGGCTATCTTGCTTGCCCGACATGTGGACCAGACACAGCGTCCTTTTGGCACGCATCTAAGGTATGCTACTTGGGTGCGAGAAGGTTTCTGCCCTGGGATCACCGATGGCGAATGCAGTCTGACTCATTTGATGGTAAATCAGAGTTAAGAGGTAGACCAAGGGAGAGGTGCGGTGATGAGATATTATCCAAACTGAACAGTATACATGATTTCGTCACATGCATATCGAAACCAGTAGAACAGGAAAATTGGACGAAAAAAAGCATATTCTTTCGGTTGCCATATTGGTCGAAATTGTAAATAAGACACATCGCCGATCCTATCCACATCGAGAAGAATGTTGCTGAGAGTATTGTGGGAACGACTTTACCCATTGTAGGCAAGTTAAAGGACACAAAAAAGACTCGGTTGGGCATGAAAGAAATGGGGGTTCGGCCTAATTTGTGGCCAAAAGTCTTCAATGGAAAATACATCATGGCTCATCCAAGTTATACATTTACGCCGGAGAATAAGAAAAAATTCCTGAAGTGGTTGCAGGGTGTGAAATTTCCCGACAGGTACACCGGCAACATATCCTGAAGTGTTAGCACCGACGGCAGGACCATTTCTTGTATGAAGAGCTATGACTATCATGTTTTGCTACAACGACTAATTCTGATTGGTATTAGGCCTTTCTTAGAGCCTGGTGTTGTTAAGACGATAATTTATTGGTCTAAATTCTTCCAAATACTATCTGCCAGATCGTTGGTTAAGGCGGACCTCGAAGCAATTAACAAGGATATTATCTACATCATGTTCCGGCTAGAGCAAATATATCCACCTGCATTCTTTGATGTAATGGTGCACCTATTAATACATCTGTCGGATGAGGACAAGCTAGCTGGCCCGGTGCATTATCGTTGGACGTACCCGATCGAGAGGTATAACTTATCCCTGCTATTTGATAATATTTCCTTACTATCATGTATATATGTGAATCATAATGTAAATTTTCTTTCAGAATGTTAGGTACGTATAAGCAGTACGTTCGGAACAAGACACGTCCCGAAGGCTCGATAGCGGAGGCGTACATTGCAAAGGAGTCACTGACATTTTGTGCAATGTACTTTTGGAATGTTGAAACTTCCTTCAATAGGGCGTTGTGCAACGACAATGGTGGTCAACGTCTAGAGACCCTATCTGTATTTTCCCAACCCGCACGACCATTCGGCACTAGTCCAATCTCGGAGCAGTTCACCAATAGCGACATGGAGGTGGCTCATTGGTTCATACAAAAAAACTGTGACGAAGTCTGGTCCTTCCACGAGCAGCACGAGGCATTGATGAAGGCCCAATTTCCTTCTAATTGGAAAGAAATGGACAAACAACTGTTTTCATGTTGGTTTTCCGAGCATGTAAGTCAAATATTTTATTTGTAAATTTCTTAAATTGGTTTATGGTTTACCAATTTTGTTTCTTGTGTGTATCTTACTTGATGGCACAGCTGAAAGATGTCAACTCGCCAAATTTTAATAAAGAATTAATGCAGCTGGCCTTTGGCCCATTCCGAGGAGAAACGTACGCTGGTTGTCACGTTAACGCAGTTAAGCTCATGTGCACAGAACGAGACGACAAATTGTCTACGTAAAACAGCGGGGTCTTCGTGCCGGGGGTGGGGAAAATGCTGATACGAGGTTCTACAACAAATTTTTCAGTGTGGTTAAGGTGTTATACGCAGACCGCACGGAAATCGTCTTGTTCAAGTGTCATTGGTTTGATACGAACCCAAGTATCCCAGGCAGTGTCATTAAAGATCAGTTTTGTACCTCTGTAAACACAAACACCCGGTGCTTTGAGAGTGATCCCTACATCATCGCTAGTACAGCGAAACAAGTATTCTATGTGGATGATCCAAAAGCAGGTGGTGGTTGGAGAGTAGTTGAGATGGTGAAATCATAAAAACATTTGGGACTTGGATGACCGATACCATGAAGAAGATGGGGAAAAAGACGATGCTCAAATCGTTTACCAGGTGGATTCCTCGTCATCCACCCAAAACGTGGATGGAGTACGGACCAATGACATCATCCCACCAATTGCGATTGATGACATTTTTATTGATCTCGGGGAATTAGAACAAATTGATAGTGATTCGGATGAATCAAGTACTGTACACATCTCGGATGACGAGCGTGAATGGGAGGGGGGAAGCGAATCCGACACCGAATGAAAGTTGTAAATTATAAATTTCATTTATATATGTAATATCCATCTTCAAATCAATAAATGTGATTTATATGTATGTTTTATGATTTCATTCACCAAAGTTTCAATTAATCTTTTATATATGTACTAAAGCCACAAACTTTGATGTCCTCATCCTTGAATCGGCTTCCCAACATTTCATCTTATTTGAAAAAATAGTGTATACAACAAACAATTAATTATAACAAATATAAAAAATAAAAAATTTAAACTAAATCTAATTTGAATTTATAAAAACTAACAGACATTTGCCCGACGAATATACTTTTACATCCGTCGGGAAAAGGCTTCAAATCTCATCAGTACGTGTTTCTCTGTTCGGTGGGCGGTTGCCGAAACTGGGAGATTATGCTTGACGAATATTCATTTATATTCGTCGGGCAATATATACCAGATGCAATTTACATTTATTTATTAAACAACTTTTATAAATTACTTACGAGATTAAATTAATTGATCTAACCGTCCACTTTTTTAGTAGGTACTCACAGATCGCCTATGCGAAAAATTACCCAATTTGGAAATCCCGGGATTAGGTAACGGTGCGCAACGATTCAACGGTTACACAACATTTCTTCACGATCAGACGACTTGAAATCCTCAAAACATAAAGCTTTTCGATGGGCAAGATCTTGGCACGTAAAATCAAAAAATGAATAGTTAGATCTGTAAAATTCAATCGTTTGAATATCAATAGGACCAACACTTCGAAAATTGTTTTGAAGTTTCCATCAAGTGTTTAAACTCCTTGATAAATATGCTTGTTTTCCGATTTTTAATAATTTACAAATTGAAATGGACCGATCTAACCGTCCACATTTATGGTAGGTACTCATAGATCTCTGACGCGAAAAATTACCCAATTTGGAAATCCCGGGATTAGGTAATAGTGCGTGACGATTCAACGGTTACACAACGTTTCTTCACGATCGGACGACTTGAAATCCTCAAAACATCAAGCTTTTCGATGGGCGAGATCTAGGCACGTAAAATCATAAATTGAATGGTTAAATCTATAAAATTCAAGCGTTTGAATATCAATAGAACTAAAACTTCGAAAATTGTTTAGAAGTTTCCTTCAAGTGTTTAAACTCCTTGATGAATATGCTTATTTTCCAATTTTTAATAATTTACAAATTGAAATGGACCGATCTAACTGGCCACATTTATGGTAGGTACACATAGATCCCCTACCAGAAAAATTACCTAGTTTGGAAATCCCGGGATTAGGTAACGGTGTGTGACGATTC
This sequence comes from Oemleria cerasiformis, assembly GCA_037349345.1. Lineage (NCBI taxonomy): Eukaryota > Viridiplantae > Streptophyta > Magnoliopsida > Rosales > Rosaceae > Oemleria > Oemleria cerasiformis. The sequence continues at coordinate 5,586,621 of JAZGTL010000010.1, read as the reverse complement.
AACGGTGACACAACGTTTCTTCACGATCGGATGGCTTGAAATACTCAAACATAAAGATTTTTGACGGGTGAGGTCTACAGACTTAAAAGTAACCATTGAACAGTCAATTTTTTAAAATTCAATCGTTTGAATATCAATTGAACCAAAATTATGAAAAATCCATTGAAATTTACAAACTTAACGATCGAGGCACATAAGCTCAGAAAAACATGACGATAACGATCGTTTTATTGTATGTTTGGATTAATTTGTAAGATTTTATTACCGAAATTTGGATTTAGAAATTTAGGTATAATGTTGTGAATTTTGAGTTTAGTACTTTTGGATTAATTAGTATTTTAGGTTTAATTTTCGTTTGTGTTCGTTTTATTTTAAAAAATTAGAATTTGGTGGTTTTAGTTTTTAGATACCAATTTAATAATTTTTAATAAAAAAAATTGGTTTATTTATTTATTTTTATTGGAATTAAAAAATGTTGGTTAATTTTAAATGTGGTTTTGTTTTTATCTTTTGAATTTAATATTTAATATTAAAAATTTTTGGTTTTTTTTATTTAATTAAAAATATGTTGGTTAATTTCATATTAATTATTTTATATTTGTTATTGTAGATGTCGCGTCGCACCTTAATCACGTTTAGGACCCGCCCCTGCCTTGATCCCATTGATGATCATGCGCCGGAGGAGGCAGCCCCTGACTCGGTTGCTTCAACAGCGGCGTCGGTTCAGACACCGATGTCGGATCAGTCACCGATATCGAATTGCCCGATCGGCTCGTCGGCATCACAGCAATAAACAAGGGGAACCCCGTACTGACCCCAGCCCCTTCAGGATGACGCCGGAGCAGACGAAACATCGACTAATGTCGGAGCACTCCCTAAGGGTAAGTTGATTATTTTGTTTATTTAAACAACCATTTTTATTTGTTTCTCATTTTATGTACGAATGTTCATCGAATTTATAGGGAAGTCGGTGAACGTGCGCGGGATAAACTAGGGTTTGACATCCCAGCGGATTTGTAGGATAACGAATGCAAAGATACAGGTGGTGTACGTGCCGCGCTGGTAAAATTCCACAGCCTCCTTGTGCATGACATTGGTGCGATTCTTCGCACCAAGTCCCTGATGATGGGGGAGACTTTCATAACCCAACCCTCGGAGGAGAGCACGCGCTTTTAGGGAGAGTTATCGGTACGTGTTTCTCCCTTTTTTTACATTAATTTTATTTTTTTTAATTATTTTACTAACTTTAATAATTTATTGCAGAACAATTTTGAGTTCAACTTGGAGGACGTCGACGTTAGTAGATACTTGAGACATCACTGGCAGTTACAGTACGCCGACTGGAAGTACGAGCTCCATATGTACTACAAGAGTTGGCCTTCCCCAGAGGAAGCTTGAGCAAATCCTCCTGAGGAGTTGGACGGGCTGAAACTGGCAGGGCAGTTGTGGTTGTGCGACCATTTCGTGTCCCCCACCTATGTGGTACGTACTATCCACCTAGTTAATTAATTTATTTATTTTTATGTTATTTTCCATTTGAAAATATAATTTTTGTTTTTACGAATGAACACGAAAATCGGTTGCCAACACATCCAACCGGGGAGCGAAGAAATTCAACCACCACGGGGGGTCACGATCCTTATTGGCCCGGTAGGAGGATCGGCGCATCGTCGGGTCGATGTTCCCAGAGGTGGATGCCTAGGGGCAAGTGTACACTGGACGGGGGGACCAAGAGGCTGACAAAATTCACGTAAGTTTATTTTTTGCAGATTAAACTTTAATTTTTAATTTCATAATTATATTTCTAATTAATATTTATTCGAATTTGTAGGAGGCGATGGAGCAAGACGTCCAGCAGACACATGCTGAGCTCATACAACAGCATCCCGAAGTGCCGTTGGAGCAGCAGCTCCCGGATCCCGAGAAGTCGATCGCCATCCTAGAGCGACGACTTGGAAGGCGTCTAGGGAAGATCGTTCGGGGGGCGGGCGATGGGATAGTGCTGGATGTCTCCAGTCAATCATCAAGTTCATCTTGGACAACCAATCCCGAGGAGAAGTCGGAGCTCAAGAAAACTTCGAGTTCCTCCAGGCCGAAAATGCTGAGATCAAGGCTCAATACGAGCAGATCCTGGCCCAAAACGATCAAATCAAGACTGCCCTCGCCAAGGTTCCTGACCGCTTGGGTGAGCGTGGACTGGATGAGCTTCTGTCACAGCCTCGGCCCCGGTCCCAACAGCCAGCCTAGGATCCCGACCACCTCGACCCGTCGCCAAGTAGTTAGAATGTAATATGTAAAATATTTTTTTAGTTTTAATTATGTAAAAACATAACATTAATTTTTCTAAATATTTTTTTATATTTTAATTTGATTCTTTTTATTCTTTTAATTGTATTTTTTAAAAATATTTTTATTTTAATTATATATATTTATTTAATTAAATAAATTATTAAAATTATATTTTTAAATATTAAGATTTGGCTCAACAAATAATCATTTCGTCGAGCACAGTAAGACAATTCGATGCACACCTGCCGAATTTTTGTATCTTTGCCCGGCGAAAGGAGTCCGTCGGGTAAAAGTTGTTGACTTTTGCATTGCTCGCCAAATCATAGGCGACGAATGAGTCTGCCGGGCAAGCTTTCAATTGCTCGACGAATTCACTGTTTTCGTCGACTAACATCAACCCCAACGGCAGTGGCCCGACGAACGTTGCCCGACGGAGGTTCGCCGGTTTTAATGTGGCCCGACGAAGTCCAAACGTTGCTCGACGAATAGTTTTCGCCGGGCAAGCCTGCTTTTATTGTAGTGATGATTCGTCGGGCAAAGTTTAGTCAGCGCCAAGTGTTACTCGACGACCAATATTCGTCGTTAGAATTAATATTGCTCGACGGATAGAGCAAATAGTCGGGCTAACCCTTCCTATTTTATGCGCTAACAACTTGTTCTTCCCGCCAACACCTTACCAGGCGAGCCTTCGGTTTCGTTGGAAAAAATCTTGTCGGACAACCTCGATTTTCTTGTAGTGAAATATGGAATGATGTATATATTTTTTATTGAATTCAATTACAGAGACCTAATGTGTGTCTTAAATAGAATTACAATGGACCTAGACTAGGCAAGTAAGACTTTCTGCTATAGCAATTACATCAGGATCATGTGATCCCTCTGATCAAGATAATTACAATTATCATTGACTTTTAACATCATCTACTTCCCCGACTACCATCATCGTCGTCTTTGTCGATCAACCTACTTCCGGGAAGTAGAAGAAGAAGCTCCGTACGTAGGTTCAAGTTTTTGCTCACCTCAACTCCTTATTTGCAGGTTAGGTTAGGTTTGGGATTAGTTAGTTTTATTTTGGAAGGATTCGTGAAGAAATTGCTGGATTTCCATCTTCTTTTTAAAATCTTTTATGACTGGATTAAGTTAGTTAAGGGTTGGGTTAATTAAATAATTTTAATCTACTGTTTGTTCTTTTCGTTTAAGGCTTGAAGACGAAACCGCCAATTTCAATTCCGATTCTTTAAGGTGAAGTTTTGGAGAAATTTCAAGTTAAGTTTTGGTTTTTTTAGTTTTTTATAAAAATCTGATGAAATTAGTTAATAGAGTTTGTTAAGTGATTTTAATGTATTCTTTGTTTTATTTTGTTGGTTAAGAGATTGCACGATTGTTTGGAGGTCTCCAATTTCAATGAGGGTACGTCTCCTTCTCTCTAGGGTACGTCTCTCCTTCTCTATAGGTTACGTCTCCAATTCCAATTTCAACTCTTTTACTGTACACAATGAGTCTAGCTCTGTGTACGTATGTTTAAATGTCTAGATCATGTTTGCGCATTTGAGCTTTCTGGTGCAGTTAAAGTTAGCAGTTGACTGTTTTTCTTTTGTTTCAGAGATGATAAACCTTATTAAGCTGTTTCTATGGTAATTGGAAACTTCAATTAGAGCTAATAAATCAATTGTAATATCCCAATTGTAAGAAAAGATAATGAAAGCAACACAAATTGCTTTTTGTTGGTATTTTATATGATTAGTCTGCTGCTCTTTGAGTTTTGGTTTCTCCTTTCTGTTTAATTGCTTATTTGACTACAAGAAAATTTAAATTTGTAGAACGAAGCCCTCCAATTGAGGACGTTATTCACTCTGGTGTTGTGCCCCGCTTTGTTGAGGTCCTCACGAAAGAAGATTTCCCACAACTTCCAAGTCTAAATTTAATTCTTTGTTGCATTGTTATTTACTTGCCCGTGTTTTTGCTTAATTGTTTTGATGATGTGTTTAATTGTGTACATAGTTTGAAGCTGCTTGGGTTCTTTCGAACAAAACCGACGGAACCTCAGAGAATACCAAAGTTGTTATTCAGCATGGGGTAGTCCCAATCTTCATGAAGCTTCTGGGTTCTCCGAGTGATGATGTTCGGGGGGAGCAAGTATATGTTGATGCTCCTTTAGGTTTATTTTTTTTGGGTCCGTATATTGATTGCCTTTTGTTTAAATAATTAACACGGACATTATACGGAATTCTTTCTGAAATTTTGTTATGAAATTATAAGCTGTGGGCATTGAGAACCTCCCAGGAAACTTAATGATAAATGACTTTTAGGATTGACTAGTATACTTGTCCTCACGATGATGCGAGTCAGAAAAATGTTAAAAATTGAGAAATCAATTCTTTAATATATAAACTATACAATTGCAACTAATGCGGGAATATAAAACCTTCCCCATCCTAAAATGGCCAAGTAAAAAAGGATGGGTATTACAACCTACTAAGGTAAACAACAAAAACAGAATCGGAGTAATTTACCAACACTTCAAATAATGGCGCATTACAGCGTCCATGGACGGCATTCTAGGGCAATTTAGGTACACTTAAAGCTATGGAAAATAGATCAAAATATGACCAGGGCTATGAGAATTATGGTCCCCACAACAATCAACTTCATCTTCATATTCATATTCTGAAAACACATCTTCGTCTTCATTTTTGTTCCTTGTTGCATTCTACATTTAAGCCGACATTGCATGCGTTGCAGCTAAATAAATACACCGAGTCTTTTAAATAACTTAAAATACACAATTTTCTTCTTTACCTCTTACGAAAAAAACAGATATACATGCACGTACTAAGAGACAAAATATTCCTTCCTCAATTTGGCAATGCAGTTCTCAAAGAACAGTAAATTGGTGACCTATCTCAAACTATACCACAAGCAAATAACTGGTAACACTCTAATTGGGAAACCCAATTTTTCACATCCTACAAAGTTTACCTCACATTGTCTCAGCAACAAAACAAATGAAAAGACCAAATGTTGAAGATGATCTGGCCACTGGAGAGTACGATGTAGAGAAGGAGGAGGCCGTATGTGAGGTTGAAATTTCTCTGCATATAGATGGTTCTATTCAACTCAATTTAAACATATTCAACTCAAGTTTTTATTTTTTTTCAAACAAAATCCATTAAAGTGGCATAAACAAAATAAAGCAAACCTGATGTTTTCTCTCTTTCCAATCCTCTTCCTTCTCCCTCTGTTTGTTCCTGCATCAAAATTTAACAGAAAAATTGAGACAAAACCCCAATAGACTCAATTCTTTACTATGCGGTTCTTTATTCAAATGGAACGATGATTCAAATTGACATTTCTCATCATCAATTACAAAACAGTAATTTTACACTGGCAATTATGCCTTATATATTACCATACTACGCAAAAACAATTCTGACCAAATAAAGCAATTTGACAATATGCCAATTACCTGATAGATCCATGAACTGACCTATTGGTGAACCTCATCAAATAATTTCCCCTGGAAAACCTTCACGGGCACGTGGAAAAGGAACAAAATACGTTCAAAAGTTTATAGTGAAGAACCACACATTGATTTTATGTTATACAATCTAATTCAATGTAATATGAAGCATAGAAAGCACAAGAAAAATGAAAATAAGGCTTACTGATCTTGATACAACAATTAGAGAGGCAGTAGCGTAGCCATGATAGAATATGAGAGGGGGCCTTTCACAAAATCTCTATTATTATAAAGCAACGAGGGTCTAAAGGCTTAATCGAATTTTTCTGACAAAAATACACATAAATTAATAATTTTTACATTTAATAAATAGAATATAATAATAAAAATAAATATTTAAATCTAAAAAATAAAAAATAAACATTTTAGTGGAGGAGTGGGTAGTTACTCCAACACTCTTTCTTATTTTTTTGTTTTATTTTTTGAATTTATTTTCATTTCTCCTTATTTTTTAAAAATTATAAACCATAAATGACACGACCCGTCTTGGAAATCAAAGTTAGAAAATGAGATTAATTATATAACCGGTAATTACGGATTTAAATACTGTGTGGTTTTGGGTTAAAGTACGAAGATGGACTTTAGAAAAAACCCAAAGAAGGTAGTTGGGCAATGAATTAAAGAATTGGATTTACAAAATTTACAATTTTGCCCCTGAATTCCCGAAGGTCCGAATATCACTTTTTGATTGGTAAAGTTTATGGGAGTGTTCTTTGCACCACTACGTAGGCCTTGAACTTACAATTACGTAGACAGGTGGCATGCGAAAATCGGAGTCCAAACGAGAAAGTTACAGGTCAAACCGAATGATATCTCAAGGAAAAGGTTGAGTTGATATACGTCTCTCGTAAGGAGAGTTTAGGGTTCTGCTAGGGTTTAGGCGCTGACACCATTTAACCTTGCCATGCAAGCCGCTGGTTCCTTTGCTTTGGTGGCGATCAAGTTGGAGAACAGCGACTTGAGACCTGAGTTGTTTCGGACCGTGTGGGACAGGTGCTGGGAGCGCTAGACTATTTGTGGGAGTTTGACTGCGGCGCTAGGGTATGGTTTCTAGATCCCGACTGATTTTCTGAGGTTGTCTTGTGTGCGACTAGTGTGCGACTAGTGTGCGGGTGATAGGGGAATCTAGGGCCTGTGATTTAGTGGCAGGACTGCGTTGGTGGTGGTCGGCTAGGGCAAGCGACGGGTGTGGTGAGTGGGCGGTGGTACCAGGCTTAGGGAGTACTGGTTCGGAACCGGTCTCTTTGTGACCGAGGACGGCGACTTCTAGTAGTGATGGATATGGCTGACTTGGAAAAATGTTTTGGTTCTCATCTCCGCCTCTCGGAGAAGGAAAGGATGGGGGTACGGGTGCTGCAAGAGGAAGTTGAGGACCTTCCCTTAGGGTTCCGATTCCATCTTGTGGTCGAGGTCTTCACTGACAAGGGTATCTGCTATGACACCTTTGTGAGGTTATTTTTGGGCCTATGGAAAGGGAGGGAGGGAGTCTCTCTACGAGTGATAGGGGAGAAAAAGTTTTTGGCATGCTTTGTTGTTCAGCAAGACTTGTAAAGGGTTCTGGATATGGAACCGTGCAACTTCGTGGAGGCCTTGGTGGTTCTAGCCGAAGGTTCTGGTACTAGGAACCCTAGGAGTCTACGGTTGAATCACTCCTCTCTCTGGGTCCAACTTCATGGTATTCCTCCTGTTAGCATGACGGTTGCAGTAGCCAAGAAGATTGGCGGACTTGTGGGGCCTATGATGGAGGTCGACATGTCTTGAGGTAAGGAATGTATCGGCCGGTTTGTCTGTGTCCGTATCCGTATGCGAGTGGATGATCCGCTGGTGCGTGGCACTTGTGTGGAGTTCCCTGTAGAGGGCCAGCAGTGGATAGATTTCAAATATGAGTTGTTGCCGACATATTGCTTGGTGTGTGGCTCGTTGGGCCACAATACTCGACGTTATGGTGGCTCGGACCAGGCGGGGATGGGGGCAACCTATGGCCTAACATTTGGGGGTCTGGAGGCGGAGACTGATTTGACGGGTCGGCTGCTCCGTAGGGTGGTCCGCAAGCAGGGGAGTGGGCGGAGACTAGCGATCGGGGCAGTGGCCGAGGAGATGGGATCTCCTCTGGACTTGCTGCGCGCATAGGGGAGCAGAAAGAGGAGGAGGTACGGTGCACTAGGGTATTGGAGGCAGCCTTTGATGCTGGTCTGATCGGTAGAGGAGGGGAGTTGAATGGGGGGGGGGGGGGGGGGCCCAAGGGGTGGAATGTGAGGAAGCAAGTTTGAGAGGCCGAGCACAGGGCCCTTTGGTGCCAAATGAGGGTGGGGATACCTCAGGTCCGGCGCCTCTTCTCTAGACCCATATGGGGCAGCGCACTGCTGAGAGGGAAGTAGTGAATTTAGGGGAGTTTGGTGATGTGGAATCTACTCATGATCGGGGGATTGTGCCGAGTATAGTGGGTGGGGAGGGGGGTTGCACCGGGATGGACGTTCCTATGTCCCAGCAGTCTGACCCTTTTCAACTCATGCCCATCATTCTGGGTGGGAGAGCCGGGAGTGCGGGGCTGGGTAAACGGTGACGGCTGGTCATGGAGGGTGAGGGCGTATCCCCTATGTAGCGCGAAGGTGTCGCTAGGCGGCGTAGGGTGGAGTGTGGTGTGGAGGTTTGTGTTTCTCAGGTGGTCGGGACCGACCTTAATGGGTCCCTTGAGCGAAGGGGTGTGGGTTCCACCTCTTCCCAGTCGCCATGAGTCTTCTTTGCTGGAACTGTCAGGGTATTGGAGGTACGCTGACAACTTGGTGAAGCAAACCTTGCTTCATCAACCTAATTTTGTGGTTTTATTGGAGACGAAGAATAATAGTAGAAGGTTTGAGTATCTAAAAGCTAAGTTGAGAATGCCCTTCATGCATGCGGTTTAGCCACGGGGTTTGAGTGGTGGCCTATGTATTTTCTGGAAGGATGTTCAACAAGTAGTGTTAGTTAAATATGGTGATTTTCTTATTGAAGTTTTAATAAAGGATGTTAGTTCTGGTTATACTTGGCGTTTTTTCTCTATTTATGCGAGTACAAATGATAGGATCCGAGTGGATCAATGGAAGAGCATGGGGGCTCGTCTTGCTAGTTATGGGGACCCGTGCCTGTTGCTAGGCGATTTTAATGATGTGTTGTCAGTTACTGAAAAGGAAGGGGGACTGATTCGGTCCGAAAATTCAATGATTACCTATCGGGAATTTGTGGCTGATAATCGATTGCTTGATCTGGGATATCAAGGGCATCCGTTTACTTGGAGGAATAAAAGGGACACGGGATTCATTCAGGCTCGCCTGGATCGTGGTTTGGCCACAGCAGAGTGGGTGGAGTTGTACCCAGCAGCGACCATGCACCACATTCTTGTGGAAGGATCAGACCATTTGATGTTACTTCTCTGTCTTGCGCCGCCTATGCGCCGGCCAAAGAGAAGGTTTGTTTTTTATCCTAGATGGGGAAATGATCAGGATTGCTGAAGGGTTATTAAAGAGTGTTGGCATCAAGAGTCCCGGGGATCAACGGCTTTCCAAGTCTGTGAGAAATTGAAAAGGGTGCGATAAGGTCTAGTTCTTTGTTCTTTGCGGGGAACTGCTCCGAACGGTTACGGGGGAGATTGTCTCGAAAATGCCAGATCACGGCATGGGACAGGTTTGGCAAGTACCTTGGTCTTCAGGCGGATTTTGGTATGTCGAAGAAGGTAATTTTGATGAAGTTCGGAATAGGATTGCCAGTAGGGTGCAAGGGTGGTCGGAGCAGTTTCTTTCGCAGGCTGGTAAGGAGATATTGATAAAGGTGGTGGTCATGGCTATGCCCAATTATGCTATGTCGTGTTTTAAACTGTCGTTGGGAGTATGCAGAGATATTGAGCGGTTAGTTGCTAATTACTGGTGGGGAAAACAGCATGGACAACGTGGTGTGCACTGGATTGCATGGTAGAAGGTGTCACGGGTGAAGAAGGTGGGAGGGCTAGGCTTTCGGGACTTGGAATGTTTCAACTTAGCAATGCTTGGCAAAATTGGCTGGCGTATCATTCATGATCCCTCATTGCTCCTGTCACAGGTGTTGCGGGACAAATACTAGCCCAATGGGTCATTCCTTCAGGCTCACAGGTCCTCCTGGGGATGGAAAGGCCTTCTACATGGTCGGAAAATCCTTGAGGCGGGATTGAGATGGAATTTTGGGGATGGTGCACTGGTGCGAGCCCGTTCGGATCCGTGGTTGCCGAACCCATACACTTTCAAGGTGACCTCTTCGCATCCTGATATTCCTCTATTTGTCAAAGATTTGATTGATCAGGATACACACAGTTGGAAGGCAGAGCTGATAACTCGATGTTTTCAAAAGGAGGAGGCTCACGCTATTCTCCGGCTGCCCCTTAGTCGATGGGGCCTGGGAGATAAGTGGATGTGGCATTTCAATACAATTGGTTGTTATTGGGTGAAATCAGCTTATGGGGTTGCGTTGTACTTACACCGAAATGGGGAGTTGGGAAGATGAGGGGAGGGGGAGTCCAGTTCCTCTCCTACTATGGGAATGAAATGGAGTCAACTGTGGTCTATGAAGGTTCCACCAAAGCTGAAGCAATTTATTTGGAGGGGCTGTAATAATGCCCTTGTTGTCCGAGCTAATTTGGTCCGACGTCGGCTGATGGGGACCCTATTTACCCGGTGTGTGGTCTGGCTGAGGAGACCGAGATCCATCTATTCTTCTAGTGCCAGTTTGCTAGGGTCTTCTGGTTTGGAAGTCCTCTTATGCTGGATGTTGACGCAATCGAGGGGGTTGATTTTCCTGGTATCTGGCAGAGCCTGATGGCTAAATTCCACCAATTTCCCCATTGGGTGGAGCTGACTCAGACCCTTACGTTTGGGCTCTGGAGGCTTTGGAAGTGCCGAAATAGGAAGGTGTTTGAACGTACGGATATGTTGCCGAAGGATGCCGTTGGTAACCTCATCAAATGTGTGACTGAGTTCCGAGATTTAGGGGTCCCGGCCTTGGAGGGCCAGTTCTCGCAACCTAGGCCGCCGGAGCTGGGTGATGATGAGTTGGTGCATCTTTGGAAGAAACCTTCCATGGGCATCCTGAAGGTGAATTGTGATGGCGCTTGGTGTCGGGAGACGGCGTGTGGTCGAGTGGGCTGGGTCATCCGGGATTCTTTCGGGCTGCTGGTGTCAGCATGGGGTAAAGGAGATTTATGTCTGAAATCGAGTTTGGTGGCAGAAGAGGAGGCGGTGCGCTGTGCCCTCTCCTATAGTTTGTTGGTTGGCCACGATCGGATGGTGATTGAGTCAGATGCTTTGGGGCTTATTAAGGCTCTCCGTGGTCAAAGCCAGAGTGATGCCGATCTTGGCTGTCTTCTTTTCGATATCCATGCACTTTCTTCGAGATAGAGGAGTGTTCAATTTGTGTATGCATCCAGGTAGGCTAATAAAGTTGCGCACCTTGTTGCTAGATTTGTTTCTAGGGTTGGTGGATACCATTGTTGGGATGCATTAGCAACTGACTGGTTGTTTGATACCTTAGCTGTTGATGCAGATGTTTCCATTCGATATTATTGAAATTTTTTGACCTTCTGGTCAAAAAAAAAAAAACGAGAAAGTTACAGGTATAAAACGGTCGGCACATATAGGTATTTATAAAAGTTTAAATTATATATTTGTAACACTCTCTCTCCACTCCCTATTGGTCACCAGCCCTTTCTCTCCTCTCACAGTCTCTCTCTCCCATGAAAGACTTTGCAAGAAAGCCATGAACGCTGCCCTTAATCGGTGTCGACCCAGCCCTCCAACCAATACCATCCTCTTCGTCTCACTCTCTCGAACCCAGCCGTACTAACGATCGAGGCCATCGACCACCGCACGAGGCACAGCAAGCCGCAAAAGGAACTGGATTTCGAGCATTTCGACGTGATTTTCAGCCACCACAAGTAATGGTTTTCAATTTGGACCTCATATTTGGATTCCTGAGATTGAGTAGATGGATTTAGATAATTGGTTTGTAGTTTTTGGTTTAGTATTGAAGAAATGGGAAAAAGCTTCAAAACGGCCATCAATGGCGATTCCAGCCAGGCATTGGAGAGGGGGGTTGGCTGGAGGTAGGGCGCGTGGGCCCCACTCTCAACTCCTGACAATTCGTGTTCTATGTAACTCGATGTTCTGGAGTCGATGGTGCAGGTTTTAGGTTCATCGAAGTTCCTTTGGGATAATTTTAGTCGCTTAAAAAGTGTTTTAGGGAGCGGGTGAACTCCCGGGAATAGATAATTAAATCTAATAGTTTAGATAAATATTTATTAATATTAATTACGCTGTTTGCGAGGCATTATGATGTTGGATAGTTCGAATGGCCGAATGGATCGAGACGAAGCTCGTAGGGACTTCCGAGAGCTAATGCCTTGAAGTACATTCAATAGTGGATCCGGTCGGGTAAGTCCTCCTCGACGTACTATGAGTAGAATTCTTCCCTAAAATCATATGTATATGAATGTATATCATTGCATACATGATGATGGGAATGTGAATTGAGTAAATATAAACTGGATTGTTTGGAATGCTTAATTGCTTATGCATGTGGTTATGGAATTGGGATGAATTAAAGTGAATTGCATATGATGATTATTCTAATGCAAGGTGATGTTAGAAAGTATAGAATATGCCAAGGGTTAACGTTAGGTCCCGGCATTGACTGATTGTCTCATTGGAGGCTTATGATCCCTTTGCGATTTGTGTTGATAATAGGAAATATATAGACTATGTCAGGGGTTAGGGTAGGACCCGGGATCTGTTAATTATTATATTTTGAGGGTTGTGAATCCCATGAAAGTTAAAATACTCTGAAATGAGTATAAACTAATATTATAGGGAATATCTCGAGGTTTGATTCCGAGATACGAGTTAAAATATTCGAACCTCGAGTAAGGACGGATATCGATATGAAACAAATATTATTAAGATTTTGATGATCGAGACATATTGGATATACAAATAAGTTGTTATCACCGAGGAGTCATGCCAACTTAGCATATGAGTCAGAGTGGAGATGCTATCGCTGAGGAGTCATGACGACCTAGCACATGAGTCAATGTCGAGATACTATGGCCGAGGATTTATGCTGGCATAGTTCATGTGTCATGTACCGTGTATGAGTCCTGTGGAGTCTTGTCGAGTCCTATTGAGTCGTATGTCAGTGTCGAGTCAAGGTATACCCTGATAGGTGGTCGTTGGTGTCGTACCTGTCTGTAGGCCACAGCTTAGTCCTCCACGTGATCATTCACCTGCGCTCGCTCTATACTAGTTAAACATCGTCAGTCCTGTCCCCAAGTTCTTATGAGTTTATGTGGTCCCAGAGGCCCTAGGGGGACCCGTGGTGATTGTGCTTACACCTAGTCCTTCATGTGGTCATGGTACGAGTGAAGACACCTTGTCCTGTCACGTGCGCGTGACTCGTGCGACTACAGTGCCATTGGGATACCTAAGATGATGATTGAGTCATAATATGCCAGCCAAGGGATATGCCAGCTTATGATATGATGATAGCTGAGGGTTATGCCGGCTTATGATATGATGATAGCCGAGGGTTATGCTGGCTTATGATATGATGATAGTCGATGTCGGCTTATGATATGATGATAGCCGATGGTTATGTTGGCTTATGATATGATGGTAGCAGATGGTTATGCCGGCTTATGATATGATGATAGCCGAGGATTATGCCAGCTGTTACGAGATGATATACGCTCAGATGAGATACTGTAGCCGAGGGACTTTCCAGCTTATAGGATATGATGACGGGTGTCACAACTAGTGATCAGAGTTGAGGTACCAGAGAGAGTAAATTTCGTTATCGAGGTCAGAGGGTATGGTGTGGGCGGTGACCCCGATTGATGAGTATTTGGTTTGTATGGATGTTGTGTCCTTTACATGGTTGATACCGTCATAGAGAGAGACGATGAAATCGAGATATATCTATTGAACTTATCCACGAGTTGGATGTGTCATCTTCAACGGGTTAAGATTTACTCTAAATGTTAGTTGTTAAATGCTTATATATATATATATATATATATATATATATATATTTGAGTGGAGAATGATTGAATAAGTGTGACTGCTAACACTACGGGGTTACCCAATTAATATTTTATTAATTTAATGTTGTGCCTTATTTTGCTTCTTATGCTATATTATATAATGTGTTTTCTATGTTTTATTTGCTGAGAGGTTAGCATATGTTCAATCATCTTGTTGTTTGCAACCCTCAGGTTTCAGAAGAAGGTTCGTAGATACGATGAGGGAGTCATATAGTGACCATGCTGACTCCACCGGTGAAGGGTGTAACAAGGTAACAATCGGTTTAAGCATTTATTCTTTAATTATGATCATCATTTATTTTAATTATGCTTTGGGTTGCCCGATGTCGCGGTGAAATGGTAATTTGGTGTTTACTATTTTACCTTTCACTAGACTTCCTAAAACGCATTATTTTTGTTGGGCTTTCGTCACCTAGTCTCAACGTTTAGGTGCAGGCCAGCACCCGGTATTCTTGGTATCTGGTTGTATATTTGGGACTGGATGTAACAATCGATATCAAAGCATAGTTTAGGAAGTGAAGTTGATTACGTACATTTGATAACCATAATGGCCGATTCTTATGTGTCAAAGCACCTCCTTGAACAAATTATTTTGACTAAGTGATCATCATGACGACTCGTATTGGAATTAGTAAATTTTTTTGTAAATTGATTTCATAAATTGGAGCAGGTTGATTGTGATTTGATCTGAACTGTTTGGTTATTAGTTTAGTATTGGAATTCTTAGTCTGACATGTGGAAGATGGTTTGACCAAATTACAGTGGAGATTCTGCCAAATTTTCGGTAGAATTTTCTGAAAGTTTGGGTCAAACTAGAAAAATGTATTTTAGGGATTGTTTCAAGGTTGGAGGTGTTGTTAGACGGGAATAAAGCTTCTTACGAATTTCAAGGGAGGTTCGGAAAGGGGTCCAATCAATCCCCGTCGAATTCCTTGTTTGGGTGGGGAGATGACAGGACCCCTCCCGAATTTCCCCTCAAAATCCGTGACAAGCCCTGCTCTAGTCTGACAACGCCAGAACTAAAATAATAATCCCTGAATTACCCTCACAATTTCAGGAATGACTTTACAAGAATTCTACCGAAAATTCGGCAGAATATCCCCTACAACCGACCAAACCGTCTAATAATTAACAATATCCACAAGTGAATCAGAGCAACTAGGTAACCTTTAACTAGAGAAACTAATGAAAGTTTACGTGGATGTAGCGCAGCGAAAGAAGATGCTGCCTCCTTGTCTTGTCGCCTCGTTCCGTTATGGCCTAGAGAGCATCAAAACAAAAACAACTATGAGTGGACAGTAGACCATATTGAAGCGTACCCATGCTAATAAAGTAAGATTAACAATAATATAAATAAAATAAGGGTAATCCGGATAACCCACCTCGTGGTGATCAAATCACATTAAGGCTCTCCATACATACATACATCTTTCTACAACTTACCGGAGTACTATTCAATTTCATAGGCGGAACCCTTTCCAAATCCAACTGTCCCTGCCATCTTAACAACCCGACTAAAACTAATAATGATTTAACCACAAGTTCCGAGGAAACATACCTTTTGCCCTCCACAAATAAAATCATGCATGCATACGTAAAATCCTTTTATATAATAATAAAAAATTGGAAGGGACCCACGAAAATACGAAAAATGAAATCATCCCGTAGATCATAACCTTGCTTTGAAAACACTCCATAAAGGAGCTCAAAATCACAAGAAAGACTAGATACAAAATACTGTAAAATATCCCAACATCCCCAAAATGGAATCCCGAGCCGTAGCTCGATATCCGGGGCCGTCCAACACGGGAACAAGGCCTCCTAACCACCGCTCGATAATACCTCAAGCAATGGCTAGCACCCGAGAGGTCCAACCCGGGGACCTACTCTCCACACGACCGATAATACCTCAAGTCATGTGTCGGAAAAAACCATGATACCCGGGGATGGTATCAAGTGAAAAACGTAACGTAAAACTAAAAATCCACTTTCGAAATCCTTATTACTTGATCTTAATCAAAATCATTGAAAAACCGGGCCAAGAGCCCAAAAATCCAACAAATCTGGAATCTCGGTCATAAGCCCAAAACGTCATTTTCAAATCCATTACCTTTACTCAACAATAAATCAAATAACCCGATTAACTTAGTTTCCAAGTTTCATAAATATAATAAGTCATTCTCTAATAGTTCATCTTCACATACAACAATTGATAATCCATAACATAAGATTTGAACATAAACAATAGGCATGCCTTGCAACCTAGGAAGCCAAGTCCACTCACCTCAATGTCCGTTCGAATCCAACTCCAAGCTAATCGGTCCCCCGTGACACTCGGAGTAATCACGCCTACCCAAAATATTACTTGACATTATCAACCGATAAATATTAGTGTAAAATCAAAACCCCCTAAACTCCGGGAGTTCACATGCGTCCTAACACGCACCAAGTTATTTTAAATACCCAAAATAGCCCTCAAATGAACTCCAATTGACCTGAAACATACGCCAATGGGTTCGGAACGTCGGAAACATGTTGACACGTGCCGTCGTGGGCCAAGGAACTGCCCCACGTGCAGGCAGAAGTACGGCGGTCACCCCACGCGCGTCTCCCACACCGGCACAGTAACGGCGGAATATTCTGCCACTCTGATAGAATATTCCGTCACTCTGATAGAATATTCTGTCAAATCTGACAGAATATTTTCACGGAATCAGAATATTTCGTCCAGTTAACGGCGTCATGGCTCCGTTATGACACTATTGACCTTTAACTGAATATGCTAACACCTTCAGCATATTCCGTCAAACATCGATGGCGTCAGTTGACTTGACGGTTAACTGGTTGCTGACTGTGCTACTGACTGGACTACCACGTGGCTCCATGTGGCTGCTAGGTGGCACCACGTGGCTCGACGTGGCTGTCAGGTGGCACCACGTGGCTTCCAGCTGGCACGCCATGTCTGCACCTAGTCGTCCAATCCCTCAGGACTCGCCGGAGAAGACGATCGGAAATCGCCATCTTCGACAAGCTCCAACTCCTTCATTTCTGCACCGTTTTACAAGATCTGCTTATTTAGATTCAACTAACCAACCCCGTGAGTCCAAATTCGAGCTCAAAACTAGGAGAAGTTACATCGTTTGGCTGGAAAAAGGTTGAGAAGACTCGGCTCCTCTTCCAACCTTCGGTCCGTCACATATGGTGGTTTCCAAGCCTCAAAACTGTTATCAACCGACTCGTGGGTTCGAGGAAAAAGAGTTTGCAGCCTTGGATTGCTTCGAAACGGCTCAAAATTGGGTCGTTGGTGGTGATGGCATGCGAATATCGCACGAGAGAGAGGGAGAAAGTGATCGCAGAGTGGAAAGAGAGAGAGAGTCTGATCTAGAATGAGGGAAGAGAGAGAAAAGGTAGTGTAAAATATCTGGTTTCAAAAACTACCAAACTACCCTTGAAGCTTCTAGACCTATAACTCCCTCATCCGAACTTTATTTTTCTCGTGCCGCCTGTCTACAAACTCGTGAGTTCGAGACCTACTAAATGGTCGAAGAAAAACTTCCAAAAGTGTCTCTGTACAAAAAGTAACTTTCAAGCCCCGAGGGAAAAATCATCACTTTCTACATTAATTTACAAATTTACTTTAATAATAAATCCGGTCGTTACATGAGAACGGGTAGTAAGACTCGTCGGGGTAGTGTGAACGAGTTATTCGAAGGTGAGCGCTACGATGTAGTTCCGTGAGCGATCAATACTCAAAAGTGTGTTCAACATATAAGACTTAGAAAGTCATATCAATGACTAAGCTGTATCCCACTGAATTGGAAGAGCAAAAAAAGTGTCGCGACTGACACCCCTCGAATTCAGTGATACATTCCCGAGAACTGAGCATTCTCAGAGGAAATGTACAGATTGAAGCAGAACAAAAAAATATGTGACGACTCAAGAGAGGAGTCTTATAGTAGATTGAGAATCACACCCCTGTATGGTTGATGGAGAGCCCCACAAAGGGATAATCTTGAAGGGTGGCTATGAAAGCAAGGGTCTTAGGGACTATGATAGTTCTTGCTATAGTCGAAGATGCCTTTTTTCCTTTCCACCAAATGGTTCTTTTTCCGAAGTCGAAGAAGACGAGAAGAATCTACGGATCACAGAAGTAAAATGTCGATCGCCACTATGAGTCCTGGTGCAGGTATTGTTCGATTTCGATAGGAAGAAATGAAAGCGCAACACCGTTGTCCTATTGTGACTAAGCACGTATGGGATGAGAGTAATTCAGGGTGAGTACCTGAGTTATGTTCCCATTTGAGTTACTGATGTGACTATACTCGAGGGTTGCACCGAGTTAACGTTACGATTGATATCGGTGAATTCATGATGAACGGTTTTGGTATGATTACCAAATAGTAATAAATTCTACCGAACTATGTTCGAAGGGAACTACCTCGACCTATGAAAGCCTGAGAGAGACCATGGAGTACTAGTGCAGGGTGGTAAGACCTTGTGGATGGGACACGTAGGGGCTTTGTGACAACCCACGTGCAATTGTCAATTGGTCAAATGATTTGAATCGGTATGAAACCTGGAGACCCTGGGGAGACTCTAACGGTATATAGAAACGTGGTGAGGAGGACACCGGTCCAAGAAAGGCCTTTTCAAAGCATTAAGGTATCTTCACATGTTTCAGGTAACTCATCAAGAAATTGTTGGCATGTGATGAGATATGATTGACGATCATGTAGTTATTCCAAAATGGCCAGGATGCCTAGGATTGTTAATTGGAAAGTTGAGCAAAATGCTAATAACTGCGCTTGAGGATACTCTGAGCTAGTGTGTGAGAAACTACTAGACATAACTCCGTAATGAATCTCGGAGAAAGATAATTGTGTCATAGTGACTATCAGAAATGGTGAAGGTCAGCCGAGATTGCGAGAAAACATTTATACAGTCTCTCATGTTTCGAATCTGACTACGCTCGAGGATGGTGCCGAGCTAACTTCATGAATGATGTGATAATATTGAAAACTAGTAAACATGTCTCCGTAATGAACCTCAGAGAAAGATAGTGGTGTCATGATGATTATCCGAAACGGTGAAGACCGTCTGAGATGTAGGAAAATAATTGATGAGCAACAGTCGGAAGTGTGGAGTTAGACCTAACTCAATTGACCACGGACTATGGAAGTGCAAAGATTAATTTCTACACTCGGAATATGGAAGCAGTGATTTGTAAGTGATAGAAAGTGAGTAGTGGCTTGAGAGTGAGACATTATATGATTAACCGAATTTCGAGGACGAAATTCTTGCAAAGGGGGAA
The DNA here is from genome assembly GCA_037349345.1 of Oemleria cerasiformis. Lineage (NCBI taxonomy): Eukaryota > Viridiplantae > Streptophyta > Magnoliopsida > Rosales > Rosaceae > Oemleria > Oemleria cerasiformis. The sequence goes on along the minus strand of JAZGTL010000010.1, from coordinate 5,567,406 downwards.
GATTGACACGACTCGTCGCGAAAATAAAAGTTAGAAAATGAAATTAATTATATAACCGGTAATTACGGATTTGAATATTGTGTGGTTTTGGGCAAAAGTACGAAGATGTACTTTAGAAAAGACCCAAAAAAGGTAATTGGGCCGTGAATTAAAGAATTGGATTTACAAAATTTACCATTTTTTTCCTCAAATTCCCGAAGGCCCGAAGATCACTTTTCGATTGGTAAAGTTTTTGGGAGTGTACTTCGCACCCCTACGCAGACCCCGAGCTTACGAGTACGTAGACAGGTGGCACGCGAAAATCGGAGTCCGAACGAGAAATTTACGGGTCTAAAACAGTCGGGACGTATCATTAATTTTAGAAAAGTTTGAATTATATATTTGCAACATTCTCTTTCCTTTCCCTATTGATCATCAGCCCTCTCTCTCCTCTCACAGTCTCTCTCTCCCACGAAAGACTTCGCAAGGAAGCCATGAACGCTGCCCTCGATTAGCGGCAACCCAGACACTCCAACCAATATCATCATCTTCGTCTCACTCTCACGAAACCAGCCCTACCAACGATCGAGGTTGTCGACCACCACATGGGGCGCATCACGCCGAGAAAGGAAGTGGGTTTCGCGCGTTGCGACACTATTTTCGACCACCACAGGTAATGGTTTCGATTTGAACCTCATATTTGGATTCATGGGATTGAGTATATGGATTTAGACTATTGGTTTGTAGTTTTTGGTTGAGTATTGAAGATATGAGAAAAACCTTCGAAACGGCCAACAACGGCGATTCTGGCCAAGCGTCGGCGAAGGGAACCGGCTGGAGGTAAAGAGTCCAAGGAGCGCAGGGGAGCGCTCGGCGCCTGGTGACTCATGTCTCATTAACTCGATGTTCCGGAGCCGATGGCACATGTTTCGGGTTCATCGAAGTTCATTTTGGGGATGTTTGGGATAGTTTTAGTCGCTTTAAAAGTGTTTTAGGGCGCGGGTGAACTCCCGAGAATCGAAAATTAAATCTAATAGTTTAGATAAACACTTATTAATATTAATTATTCTGTTTGCGAGGAATTATGATGTTGGAGAGTTCGAATGGCCGAATGGAACGAGACGAAGCCCGTAGGAACTTACAGGAGCGAATGCCTCGAAGTAAGTGCAATAGTGGATCCGGTCAGGTGAGTTCTCTCCGACATACTATAAGTGGAATTCTTCCCTAAATTCATACGTATATGAATGTATATGATTGCATATGTGATGATGGGAATGTGAATTGAGTAAATATAAACTAGATTGTTTGGAATGCTTAATTGCTTATGTATGTGCTTATGGAATTGGGATGAATTAAATTGAATTGCATGATTATGTTGATGCATGGTGATGCTAGAAAGTATAGAATATGCTAATGGTTAACATTAGGTTCCGACATTGACTGATTGTCTCATTGGAGGGTTATAATTCCTATGCGTTTTGTGTTGATAATAGGAAATATATAGACTAAGCCAGGGATCAGGGTAGGACCCAACATCTGTTAATTATTATATTTTGAGGGTTGTGTATCCCATAAAAGGTAAAATACTCATAAATTAATATAAACTAATATTATAGGGAATATCTCGAGGTTTGATTCCGATATACGAGTTAAATATTTGAACCGCGAGTAAGGGCGAATATCGACATGAAACGAATAATATGAAGATTTTGATGATCGACACAGATTGGATATACAATTGAGATGCTCTCGCCCAAGGGTCATGCCTGCCTAGTATATAAGTCAGAGTTGAGATGCTATCGTTGAAGAGTCATGTCGACCTAGCACATGAGTCAGTGTCGAGATACTATTGCCGAGGAGTTATGTCGGCATAGTGCATGTGTCATATGTCGTGCATGAGTCCTGTGGACTCTTGTCGAGTCATGTTGAGTCGTATGTCAGTGTCGAATCATGATATACCCTGATGGTAGTCACTGGTGTCGTATCTGTCTATTGGCCACAGACTAGTCCTCCACGTGATCGTTCACCTGCGCTCGGTCTATACTAGTTAAACATCGCCAGTTTTGTCCCCAATCTCTTATGATTCTATATTGTCCCAGAGCTCCTAGGGGGACTCGTGGCGATGGTGCTTGCATCCAGTCCTTCATGTGGTCGTGGTACGAGCAAAGACACTCAGTCCTATCATGTGCGCATGACTCGTGCGACTACAGTGCCATTGGGATACCTAAGATGATGATTGAGTCATAATATGCCAGCCGAGGGATATGTAGACTTATGATATGATGACAACCGAGGGTTATTCCAGCTTATGATATGATGATAGTCGAGGGTTATGTCGGCTTATGATATGATAAAAGTCGAGGGTTATGTCGGCTTATGATATGATGAAAGTCGAGGGTTATGCCGGCTTATGATATGATGATAGCCGAGGGTTACGCCGGCTTATGATATGATGATAGCCGAGGGTTATGTCGGCTTATGATATGATGACAACTGAGGGTTGTGTCGGCTTATGATATGATAATAGCCGAGGATTATGACGGCTGTTACGAGATGATATACGCTCAGATGAGATACGGTAGCCGACGGACTTGCCGGCTTATACGATATGACGATAGGTGTCACGACTAGTGATCAGAGTTGATGTACTAGAGAGACTATGTTTCATTATCGAGGTCAGAGGGTATGGTGTGGGCGATGAGACCGATTGATAAGTTTATGATTTGTATGGATGTTGTGTCCTTGAAATGGTTGATATTGTCATATAGAGAGACGATGATATCGAGATATTACTATTGAATGTATCACTAGTTGGATGTGTCATCTTCAACTAGAGAAGATTTACTCTAAATGTTAGTTGTTAAATGCTTATATATATATTTGAGTGGAGACTGATTGAATGAGAATGACGGCTAACCGTGCAGAGTTACCCAATTATTATATTATTATTTTAATATTGTACCTCATTTTGCTTCTTATGCGATATTATATAATGTGTTGTCTATGTTTCACTTGATGAGCGGTTAGGATATGTTCAATCATCTTGTTGTTTGCACTCCTCAAGTTTCATAAGGTTCGTGGATACGAAGAGGAGTCACGTGGTGATTACGTTGACTCCACCGGTGAAGGGTGTAATAAGGTAACAATCGGTTCAAGCATTGATACTTTAATTATGATCATCCTTTATTTTAATTATGCTCTGAGTTGTCCGTTGTCGCAATTATAAATTCAAAATTGCAAAGAAAAAAAAATACTTATTTAGATTATGGTTGGAGGGGATGGATTAGGCCGAAATATGTATGCACCAGAAGACTGTTGGATAGATCATATAACTGCATGTTCAAACTTGAAAGGCACTTCATTAACTTGAAAAACATAAATAAGTAAATCAAAATCCTAGCACAGGGATTGGGCACCTGGTCATCGCTTCCACCTGTGCTTGAACCATACCAGAGGTACTTCTGCTGCATTGGTACATCAACCTGGTGATATATGATTATTAGTTATACCTATGAATTATGCAGCACCAATGAAAAAGGAAATGAAAGTGAGAGTATAAACAGTGAGGCAAGCATAGGTTTAGTCATGCAATTATGATCCATCAACCTGAGCAAAATAATTAAAAACATCCACAATTGAGCAAATTAAAAACATCCCACATTCAAAATTCACAAACTTGATAAGAACCCAGGTCCTATAGAGTTGACAATTACAAAAATAAATAATGAAAAAATACGAATGATCTGAGAAGTGATTATAAAATAGCAAATGTGTTTCATATAACTTTTTGAAAGGAAAATTGGAATCTTATACAGTTTAATTTATAAAATTAATTCAAGGTGGAACCTTACCGTAGGAGTGATCCGATTGCAACAATTCAAATTGAATGGGCAGTGATTCACAAACTTGAGAATCACGCAACAGCATGCTAACTTCCATTTGGGATTTTCAATTTGCAACATGGGAATCCATTAGCAAAAGACCCATCTCCATGAACCACTACCTAAAAAGTTCAGAACCCAATACTCTTATATTTCCTTGGCTTTTTACTTTATTTGCCCCTTGAACTCGCCAACTAATCTCAAAATCCCCCTCGAACTCATTTTTGTCTTAAAAGACCCCTTGAACAGGGATTCCGTCAGCAAGGTTACCCCATTCCGTCAAATGTTTTTAAACGGCATTATTTATTTCCCATCTAGCACCTACGTGTCTGCCAACTCTTTGTAATGGAAATTGGCTCCATTCCAGATCAGAATGGCGGGAGAATTGGCCCCAAATTGAAGTGATTTGAGCCTTTTTTTTCTTCATTTCAATTTTTCTTAATTTCATTGTTTGATTCTACCTCTGATTGCATCTTTTGGGGAAAGGCTGGGTCTTTTTGCTATCTGTTCATGTTCGTTTTGGGTTCGGGAAATTGAACTGGGTTCTCTGGGTTTTGGAGTATTTGGGTTTTATGAAACTAGGGTTTCCTTTCACCTAATTTGGGAGGATTGGGTATTTTCTTTCGATAAAAATTGGGCGCTTCCTTGCTGTTGGATAGTTTTGCTTGATTTGTATTTGGGGAACAAGTAAAAATCATCTCCTAATTGAACTCTGAGAACAAGTAAAAATCATCTCCTAATCTCCTAATTAGATAAAATTGAGCAAAACGAAGTTTGGTAATGGCCACTGGGAATTTGGATCATTAAAGAAACCAATTTCCACAAGTGTATGGCCGACCAATACCATAGCCCACTGCCCACAACTATCTATATGAGAAACCACTAACTCCTCAAATTTTTCTATTCACATCCCCCTCCTCTACTCAAACTGATTTCTTCCTCTAACAAATTCATCCCCTCGATTCTCCTTCCACTTCCATTGAAATCCGTCTCAAACATGTCCTTCTCCATTTATCGCCACTCACTAAAACAATTTCAAAAAATTTATCGGAGCAACAGTGACAAAGATTGAGTGAGTCTCTGACTCTTTGAGAGCCAAGAGGCACTCGGGCACCAGGCAATTAGAAATTTGCCAATTAATCAAAGAGAATTAGATACATAACCATTTAGGGTTTATGAATTTCGGAGTTAGAAATTATGTACTTTGATTTAATGGAAGAAACGGTCGACCTCCACAGCCTCCATAACTTTCTCTGTTGATTCCGGCAGCGACGGCCGATGGCGTTGTTGCGGTGGGAGAGAGACCAAATGCCGAGCTTTCCTTCGTTACCTCTGATTGCGATGGGAGAGATATTGGCAATTCGCAATTGGAAGGTGGGTTTCTCTGTTTTGTCTCCTCCTTTTTTTTTTTTTTTACTTAAACATAACGGCGTCGTTTTATGTTAGTGTAAAAAAATTCATTTAATCAAACGGCGTCGTTTTGTGTGAGTTAAACAAAAAAAAAAATTAAGAACTCTTCTTCTCCAGTGCCTCTCTTCTCAGAAGCATTATGTCGAACACTTGGTAGGCAACCCAGTACAGAGGACAGGGGTCAAGACCTCCTTACCTGAAGATTTCTCCGGCGGTCGGAGGGTCAAGTGACCCTCCTTACCCTTTCGTCGGTCCGCCACTGGGCAGAGGACATGGGGCAAGTGAGTGGCAGAAATTCGAGAGCTGAACAGGGGAAGTAGACTATGGTTAGGTACTTTCCCTACTGCCATTGATGCCGCTCTTGCCTATGATGAAGCTTCAAAGGCTATGTATGGTCCCGGTGCCCGCCTCAACCTCCCGGATATGAACAATTACTCTTCATCTTCACAGGAGACTTGTTCAGTCGCAACGCCATCAGGGTCTTTTGCAGTGGCCACTCCTGGGTGCTCTGGATCGATTACGACATCAGATCACTCTGAGGTTTGCGTAGATGAGGATTCCAAGGGTTCACTTAATGTGAAAAACGAGGATGGTGAGGGAGAACTGACAATTGATAATTGGTCGAATGGTATGGTGAAGGCAGAAGCTAAAGAAGATGGGAAAGAAATTTGGGGCCACTTCTCCCGCCATTCTGATCTGGAATGGAGCCAATGTCCATTCCTGAGTTGGTAGCCACGTAGGTGCCAGATGGGAAAGAAATAACTCCGTTTAAAAACATTTGATGGAACGGAGTAACCTTATTGAGGGAATGATGTATTTTGAAACAAAAATGAATTCCATGGGAATTTTGAAATTAATTGGCAAATTCAAGGGGCAAATGAAATAAAAAGTCTATTTCTTTTGACCTTTTTCTTATTTTGTTTCAATAATATCTTGAGTAAGTCATAATGAAACTAGTAAACTCAATGTTATTGTTATTTTGTTTATATTTTGCTAGCCTAAATATCATATTTTCTCGGATTTAATTGAGGTTGTTATATGCTTTCTTAGCTGTTATTTTTCCTTAACTGATTTTATTTTATTTGAGTCATACCTATATACTTTTCACATTGATCTAGAATTCCATTTGCTGCATCAGTGTTATGCCTCATTTACACGTTTTTAAATCATTCTATAAACCAACAGCAACGCAGACATCATTTATAGTTAATGCTTATATTGAATATATACATATATATATATATATATATCATAAGTGACAACAAATCAATGAAAAAAGTACTCATGGGCACTTTTTCCCTTACAAACGTCGGCCAACTTATTTGTCATTTTGTTAGAAAGAACTTGGGGTGTATTTGTAATTCTTTTGTAGTCTTTTTTTTATTGTTAATTAGTGGAATTTTCATTTGGTTCTCTTCATCTGTTAATTTAGATCTTCAAGTTGAAGCACGTACGTAAGCTTTTTGTGTTCTTCGGAAGATAGTTGAAGCTCACGTTTCATGTGCTCATGCATGGCCACCAATTACACGTAAATGCAATTATAATATAACAAGCATGAAACAATATACAAGCTAGCTAGTAGCTCATAAGCATTAAAACTAGCGGTAAAATAAGGCTTATTATTATAAATAGAGCTATATATATTACATCACATGAGCTCTTATTTTCATAGACATATATATATATATATATATATATATAACCTAGCTAGCTATAGATAGCTAGCTAGTTAGGTAGGGGCATATATATATATATATATGCATGCATGCATACACTTAGTTGGATGGAGGAGGTTTGTAGGGTGGTTTGTAGGGGTGGTGTGGTGGTTTCTTCCCCGGAGGCTTGTAGGAGTCCTTGACATCATTGACTGGTGCCTCAAGATCATGGGGTGTCGGAGGCCTTTTCTTTGGGGGTGGTTTGATAGGTCCTTTAGGAGGTTTACCATCCAATTCAACTGAGTTTTCTTCTTCCGAAGGAGGATGCTTGTGAGTTGGTGGCGGCTTGTGCGGTGGTTTATGGTGATCAGCAAGAGAACAAGTAGTGAGAAGTAGCAAACCAAGGAACAAGACCACAAGGCATTTTGGAGACATTGTGTGATTAGGGTTGTGAGATGATGAGTGTGTGATAAGGTGCAAGTTTGGTGGCCTTTTATAATGGACTAGAGGCCTATATTTTCATCACAATTGATTGTAAATTTATTTTCATTTTTTTAACCTAGCTAACATTCTAGTTGAAACGTTGGAGTAGCTAACTAGCTAAGCCAGCTATCGGCTGAAGTTGTACACACATATAGATCGAGCAACCTTTTTGGGAAGTTTACAATATTCATTGGTTATTGGTTATGCTATAGGTTGATTGAATTTAATCATTACATTTTTGTGATGAATCGGTGAAATGGAATTTCATGCTACATTCATTGACTTTAATCATCTACCTTTTTTTTTCATGAAATTAATGGAAGGATGTAGATAAAAATTATGGAAATCATATAAGTATCAACTATCAAGTTTTTCATACTAATTAAGCACGTTTTGCATATTAAGTGATATATATATATATATATATATAGGTGTGTCAATTTTTTTTATTTGTTGTGTATAGAATTGTGGCCTAATAACAAAAAAGAATTAACATTATCATATCACTTGATATGATATTGTAATGTTAGTATTTTTAAAAGAACAAAATTAAATGAGGTTTGAAAGGAGCACAATTTGGAAAATATATATAAACAAACTACCATATTTGATTCCCTTCAATTTAACCCCAAAAAAAAAAAAAAAACTACATGACTAATATCTGTGAAACATGAATAATGATATTTGAACACTTGATTGATTACATTAACTAACCCGCATATGTGGCAGTTTATATATATATAGATGTTATTCTTAATATATTTTTTTTGCGTAAATGGAATGCTACATCAACTGTTTCGTAAAGTGTTTGTCAAATAATATGAACAATTAAGTATGTTCAAATACCAATAATCTTGAAACATTTAATTGTGAAAAGAAAAAGTAAAAATAATTCACAATTATAAGGATCGAACTTAGGCTTTGAACAGCCAGCAAGTTGGAAAATTTGAATTCTGAGTTTGTAAATTGAAATCGAATTGAATTCACACGAAGGGTTAGAAGTTTTTATCGAACTTAGTACGAGTTAGTATTGAGTCTCACTGTTGGATGTTATAAATATGATTTTCACATTCCAATTTTTACTGTTTGCACCCACTTGCTCAACTCTACATCTTCTTAAACAAAAAAAAAACAAAAAAAGAAGAAGATAGGACTAATAATAAAGTAGATTGTATTGCTTATATAATACATATAGTTTTTACGAAATCATAATAACGACAATATATAATGATAATAGGAATTAAATTCATCACCCAAATCAGCTTATGAGCAAGTACTATAATTCTTTGCAGTAGTCTTACCAACCCATTTGCAAGAAACCATGTGCAAAGAAACCATGGAATATATGATGATCGACCAATGAAGGATAGAACTCTGGCATCAGCAGCAAGAAAAAGAGAAAAGGTAGTGGAAGACGGAGTGGATCCATTATTGACTTTTTTGCGGCAAAAATCTACACGTAATTGGAAATAAGTAAAGCCAATCTAATTGCAAATTGTTAATAAAATTATACCAGTCTTCAAATCCACTAGTTTTCACCATTAACTCAATGACACATGCAATAGAATATACATTACATATATATCCTCCTTTTTGTAAAGCCTTATAGAGAGATAGATAATTTCTATTATTATGCACGTCGACTATAGATTTGAGTTAGGGTACCGGGCATATTCTCTTGAATGTCTCCATAATCCATTTGTTACCCTCAAAGTAATAAAGACACTTGAAGAATATAAGAATACAAAAGTGATGCAATATAAAAGGTATCATATATATTTGATAACTGCATGTTTATGCCGATTAGTGTGCTACTTATTATAAAAATATTGTCCACCTTATCGACCTACTAAGACCCTCGAACTTCCCCAAAACGTCAGGCACGTCGAGAAAGTTCAAGGGCCCAACAAGTCAGTCAGAAGCGTAGCTAGGAATTTAAGTCAGAAGAGGCATTTTATATAGATAAATGGTTAAGATTTTTTTTGGCCTAAAAAGAACCCGTGTTTTAATCACATTCTAAATTAAGAAGTTAATATTAAGATAAACACTTTATATAGACAACATAATGGTGGAAAAAACACAAAAATTAATATATGGCAATGTCAATGGTTGAGATAATTTAAAGGGCATATATGTTATTCATTTTCCAAAAGAAATTGTAGTATCATCTATTTTGAGTACTCAAAATTATGCACAACAAATGCTCATGCACTCATATTTACAATACTTGTTAGGTGAAACTTACATATTAGTAGAGAAACAATTAGAAAAATAAATAAAAAAAGAAAAGAAATAAACTTGAAGAATTTTAACAATATTATTGGTGTAATTTGCATGTACATATACAAGTAAAGATATAAAAATAAAAATAAAACACAGGGGGGTCTGGGACCCCTCTAGTCCCAAGGCAGCTCCGCCCTTGAGTTAGTCTAAGTAAACCAGTCCGCTTAGTTTGGACACTTGTCAAAAATACAAGGAGTGACATTAATAATGATAAGGCTCCAACAACCTAGCTCATTCACTCATTAGAAAGGAAATACTTCTTCCTCCCAAAGAGATAACTTGACCACCTTGCACTCATGCTGATAAAATTACCACTTAACCCTCACTCTCACGACTCAATCAAGTTTCAAAGACTTTTAACCCTATTGAAAACGAGATCACAATTGAGCACCTATTGCAATAAAACTTCACACATCTAGCTAGGGCATTGCTCAACTTATCCCTGTATTTGATCAAAGACTTTTAAATCTATTGAAAAAGAGATCACATTTGAGCACCTATTGCAATAAAACTTCACACATCTAGTTAGGGCATTGCTCAACTTATCCCTGTATTTGATCAAAGACTTTTAAATCTATTGAAAACGAGATCACATTTGAGCACCTATTGCAATAAAACTTCACACATCTAGCTAGGGCATTGCTCAACTTATCCCTGTATTTGATCAAAGACTTTTAAATCTATTGAAAACGAGATCACATTTGAGCACCTATTGCAATAAAACTTCACACATCTAGCTAGGGCATCACTCAACTTATCCCTGTATTTGATCAAAGACTTTTAAATCTATTAAAAATGAGATCACATTTGAGTACCTATTGCAATAAAACTTCACACATCTAGGACATTGCTCAACTTATCCCTGTATTTGATCTAGGTACATGGGCTTAATGAATCTAGCTTTGTTTGAGGCTTCATACGCCCTTTAAAATCATATTCAACTATAATAATATACAATTATTATGACGTTGATAGATATAGTATATACTAATATCTAAAGCCTAAACCGGGCATTGCCCAAATTCTCTATTGGCCTTAGGTGGGTTTATTGAAACTTGGTTTGCTTGGTACGTGCTTCATACTTCAACATGCATTTGATTCAAATCCCACTTAGGCAGTGATTCATCAAGAACTAAATAGATAATTTATACATACTAGCTATTTTCCTTTTGAAGGAGATATGTAGACGGTGTAAATATTGAATTGAAAAAGGGAGTTACACCTAGTTAGGGGCATACAGTTCATCCCTCCTTAAACAAAAGAGAAGGAAGCTAAGGAAATACTCCTACTTACCCTCCGCGGGTAACTTAATGGTTAGAGCAAACTTGCGTCTTTGTATTTTATAGATTTTAGATTCAATTCCCCTTTATATTAGACCAAGATTTAAGTGGGATACCCTAACGATAAATTATTCCTGAAGTTTTATAAGTTGAGTCCGATTTTAACGTGAATCTGCTTATTCTGCTTAATCATGTATAATTTCATGCCTATTCTATTACATGATTCATCATCACACTCCATTATTTATCTTCCATTTTCTTATTAAAGTTAAAAAGCCATCTAATGAGAGGAATGAAGCCGAAGTGTTTAAAGGTTAATGAATGACTAACATGTCGGCAGAGAAATTAAACTAAACATCTTAATCCCAAAATTTCAGAGACGCGCAAGACCTAATCAACCAATTATAAAATAACATATAATGCATTTTAGATGTATCTAAAAATTTAACACGGATTGCATACTGCTGCATTTTGCTCAACAAACAATTTTCTTTTCACCACTCCAAGTTAACTTTGAGCATATTACCACAATACCACTCAACTGCACGCCTAACGTATAGTTGGTCTCCTAAGGGTCAATTTGATATTGCTGTGTTTTTTTTAAAGTTGATTCTGCTATGCTTTCTTAATAAATAGTTGTATACTAACATAGTTAAATGTTTTGTAAAATTTATTTTTAAAAGTGCTACGATCGAGTATGGAAAGTATTTGATAAATTTTAGTATAAAACTATAACAGACGTGGATAATAACTAAAATGAACATGATATTGAAAATGTAAGAGGTAGTTGTGGTGGTTATGGAGGTGGATGAGGCCGGGTGGAGGTAGAGGTAGATGAGGTGTAGGTGGATGTGGAGGCAGTGGTGGAGGTTGTGGCGATGAAGATGAAGGTAGAGATAGAAAATGTGGTAGTGGTGGGTGGGGGTAGGGGACGTGGTGGTGGTGGTGAAGATGTAAGTGCTTGTCATGGTGGTAGCAGCGGTGGTTATGGTGGTTATGGTGGTGGTGGTAGTGGAGGAGGTGGAGCTTCGGGTGGAAGAGGTATAAGTAACGGTGGTGGTGGTGGTGGTGGTGGTGGTGGTGGTGGTGGTGGTGGTGGTAGTGGTGGTGGAGGTGGTAGTGGTGGTGGAGGTGGTAGTGGCGATAACAATGGTTTCTATGATGGTGGTGGTGACGGAAATGATAGAGGCGGTGCCTGCGGCGGTGGTGGAAGAGATGGAAGTTGGGGGAAGAGGCGGTGGTAGAGGAGGTGGAGGTAAGTGTGAAAGAGGTGGTGGTAGTGGTGGAGGTGATGGTGGTGGTGGCGGCGGAGTAGGGCACAAGGTGGTGGTTGATTCTTTTAAGAAATCCACGAGCTCATCAATCAACGGCCGCAAATAAACTTCATTGGAATTACTCTGAGATTTGGGCCCCAGTATCAAAGTACTAAGAACTGTGAATTCTTTCTTCATGCACCTCTAAGGGGGCAAATTATATAGAACCATGACCATCGGCCAAGTGCTATAGGGCTTTGCAAAACCCCCCAAACAGATTAAAGTCGTCAGTAGCAAATCCTAATCTGACATTTCTTGGCTTTGCGGTAAACTCGGGATACATCTTATCAAATTCTTTCCAAGCCTCTCCATCAACCGAATGCCTCAGTACATCATCATAAATACATTCATCCTTGTGCCACCTCATATCACGGGCTGTGTGGGTCGACATGTAGAATCTTTGTAACCTTGGTTTCAGTGGAAAATAATGCAACACCTTGTTCGGAATCTTGTTCTTTCGAAACCTAAGCTCATTGCACACATGACATTTGTTAAGATGCTCGAATTCACCGTAAAACAATGCACAATTGTTCTTGTATGCATGGATCTTGACATATCCTAAACAGAGACCCTTCAACAGCTCCTTCGAGCTATAATGATCTTCAAGCTAAGTTTCGATCAAGGGAAGTTTCGGCAGCATCCCACTACAGTTCCCCAAATGCACAACGTATATATTATAAACAAATATCTAGTATGCATTTTGAGAACAATAAGGGGATACATACCGAATTTCCCACAATCCAAACATAGCCTCGTAGACCGCAAGCTACACAACACATAGTTGCGCACCCGAAACTGTCCGAATAAATGGACAATTCAAGAGTCAGACAATTGCGCGGTCACGCATTGCATCCACATACGCATCCAACTTACTCTCAAACGGGTCTAAGGTTTTTCATTGAATTTCATTATACGAAGTTAATCGACCCGATATATTTTCTAATTTCTTAATTTCCTAACATATTTTCTATTTTCCTAATTGCACAACGTAGATATTATAAACAAATATCTAGTATGCATTTGGAGAACAATAAGGGGATACATACCGAATTTCCCACAATCCAAACATAGCCTCGTAGACCGCAAGCTACACAACACATAGTTGCGCACCCGAAACTGTCCGAATAAATGGACAATTCAAGAGTCAGACAATTGCGCAGTCACGCATTGCATCCACATGTGCATCCAACTTACTCTCAAACGGGTCTAAGGTTTTTCATTGAATTTCATTATACGAAGTTAATCGACCCGATATATTTTCTAATTTCTTAATTTCCTAACATATTTTCTATTTTCCTAATTTCCCAACATATTTTCTATTTTCCTAATTTCCTAACAATTTTCTAATTTCCTAACATATTTTCAATTTTCCTAGTTTCCTAACATATTTTCTAATTTCCAAACATGATTTCTAATTTCCTAATCTCCTAACATATTTTCTAATTTTCCTAATTTCCTACAAAATCACATAGCACATTTTCCACAATTTCTACAATTTTTCCACAAATTATATGTTACGACCCGGTATTTTAATTAGTGAATTTTTGTAAATTAATTTACAAAATGATGAAATTACCCTTGGTTTTGTAAGGGGCTTGAAAATCACCTTTTGTGCGGAGACACATTTGGCAGTTTTTCGGGGACCGTTGCGTAGATCTTGAACTGTGGCTCTAGAATGTGTGAGAGAGTTGTGGGTCTAGAACTGTAGATCTCGAATTGTAGATCTCACAGAGTTCGTGTTAGAGAGTTGTGGGTCTAGAATGTTCAGGAGCATTTTGGTAATTTGGCATGGGTATATATTTTTAACCCCAGACAGTTCATATTTTCTTCATGCCACTCTCTTTGCGACCTTCACCTAAACCTGTGACATCGAACCCACAAACGTTGTACCTTTGACCTTTGATCGAAGCAACCTCGTCCGATGGGGAATCTCTTCCTCCCCGCGATCAAGGATGTACCGATCATCGAAGGAAGCAGCCGCGGGAGACACCGAACCAAGGAAAGGAAAAACTGAACCTTTCGATCGATTTTTCGGCCAACTCAGGTATGGGTTTCGTGTTTAGACTTCAATTTCGAGTTCCTGGGCTTGAGTAGATGGCGGCGCAAGGCTGAGAGGTCGTCTTCTCCGGGGACTGGTTCGGTCAGAGGGGCTGACGTGGCATGCCACCTAGCAGCCACCTAGCAGGCACGTGCTGCCACCTGGCAGTTGAGTCAGCACCGAGTTAGGCGAGTGAGGAACAGTAGCAGTGCATGAGGTACTGTAGCAAGCGCGTGAGGTAATATTGTCGGCGCGTGGCCGAGCCACCGGCCTTCCACTGGTGTGTGGCGGCATGTGGGACATGTCCTGGGGTCACTGCGACGCGTGTCGACAGGGGTTCAACGTTCCGGACCTTTTGGTGCAGGTTTCGGGTTATTCGGACGTCATTTAAGGGCAGTTTTGGGTGTCCGAAGTGGCTACGTTTTTAGTGAGACGCGTGCTAACCTCCCAAGATTTAGGGAGTCTAAATGTAGGATTTTTAATTATCGTTGGTAATCCCGATTGTTACTGACAGGCGATACTCCTCCGGGAACTTCAGATACGCGTACGGCTCGGGATTGAACTAATTGGACATTTGGTGAGTGAACTTTGGTTTTGTAAATTATAATGCATGCATAAAGATATATTTTATATAATTACTGTTACGTATTATTTTTGGCAAATTTCTGGAATTTAGAAAATTATTAAATTATTACTGGACACGGGCTTTCAATAATTATTTGAAAATGACCTTTTGGGCTATGGCCTAGCTTTATGAATTCGGGTTTTATATGGTTTCGATTGAGTCCATGATATTGGGTTTAAACCCAGATTTGTGATTTTATTGGATTTGGGCATAAACCCGATTTTTCAATGAATTTGGCTTAGGCCAAGAAACAAGGATGTCAAAACATGGATTTTGGTTTTCACTGAATTATTGTCACCTAGGGTCAAGGTTTTCTCCGACTAGCGTCGAGGGATCTTTCTCCGCCAGATCGTTAAGGTTCTCCGACGCTAATGTCGAAGGGTATTTCTCCACCAGGTGGTTGAGGCTGTCTACGCGTAGTACAGGGTTCTGCACAACTCGATGTATATCGGGTGTGTGGAGGGTATCGAGCTATGGCTCAGGATTTCATTCGAGGAGCAGTGGGATATGTTTGTGATATATTTTGTGTCCAGGTATGTTTACATGATTTTTAAACTCCTTTGAGGAGGGTTTTCAAAGCAAGGTTGGGGATCACGGGATGTTTTCATTATTCGGATTTTCGTGGGTCCCACTGGTATTTTACCAAAAACAATGGATTTTCCGGTAAGTTTTCGGCTTATCTTTATGGATTTGTTTGAAAAGGAATTTTGTATTATGCATGCATTGTTTTACTCATGGAGGGGGGAAAATGTACGTTTTCCTCGGAAATTGTTTTAAAAGATTATTTTGTCCACTCACACTTTTCTATGTTTTAAATCTCCTCCAAACCGTTGAGTTGACGAGGGCACATCCAGAGGTGGAGGCATTAAATTTCAGATGCGCATTTACGTAGACTATCGAGTAGGAATTATAATTTTATGTACTTACCTTTCCTACCTAGATGCTCTGATAAGCTTTATGGACTTACTGTAAATTATGACTACATCGACGGTTATTTTGATTGGGAGTGTTATTTGATCCTTCATCTGACAGGTGGAAGACGGTTAACCAGCCTTAAGGGGAGATTCTGCCGGATTTTTTGGCAGAATTCTCGTAACTATTTACAAGGGCTTAAGGGTATTTTGGGAATTTTATGAAGTTGTCAGACGGGAGCAGGGCTTTTCACGGATTCCGAAGGGGAATTCAGGAAAGGTCCTGTCAACTTAGTATCAGAGCACTTGGTTTAAATTCTTGTAGATCGTACACCTAGTGTACATTTGATTGTGGTATTAATGATTTATGGTTCTTTTCAGCGTAATGCTTCCAAGGCGCGAGCCCCATCAGCGGCCTGGAAAAGGTGAGGAAGCTGATACTACACATGATCCCGCAGTAGAGCCTGATTTTACGCAGACCTTGGATCTATTGGGTCGAGCTTATATGACTGTACTTCAGGGTAGGGGTACTTCTGAATTATCAGACATTGAACGAACCCAGAGGTTGGGGCGACATCGTTTACGGGCGAGTTAGGCCCAGATGATGCTGATGAGTGGATTACTCGTTTGGAGCGAGTGTTTGCTGTTTTAGGTTCCCTCTGAAGGATATGGTGCGAACAGCCACATTTCTTGTATGTGGCTATGGGTACCGTTGGTGGCATGCTTTGCAGCTGACGGGCTGGGATGTCCGTACCCTTACTTAGGAAGTTTTCCGGGAGCGCTTCCTCGAGCAGTTTTATCCTCGCTCATATCGAGATGCCAGAGAGGCTGAGTTATTACAGCTACAACAGGGGCATATGACGGTGGCACAGTATTAGCAGAAATTTCTTGAGTTGTCACGCTTTGTACCGGCTCTCGTGGCGACTGAGATAGATAAGTGCTGAAGATTTAAGTATGGGCTGAGGAACGAGGTTCGAGTAGCAGCCACAGATGTGGCACATACTTCTTTGAGGGCTTTGTCAGAGAAGATGCTCATCATGTAGCGTTGAAAGGTGGCTGGGGCGTTACACAGACCAAAAGGCATCCTTCCGTAGGCAAATGTGCCATAGGGGCACGTGAATGTAGTATTTTCCTGGTCTTCCGGGGCGATAGCAATCTGATTATACCCTGAGTAGCCATCCAAGAAGCAGTAATGTGAATGGCCAGCCAACCGCTCAAGCATTTGATCGATAAATGGCAATGGGAAATGATCTTTGCGGGTGGTGGTATTGAGCTTCCGGTAGTCAATGCAAACCCTCCATCCGGTTTGAACTCTTTGGGGTACGAGCTCATCATGGTCATTCTTTACCACAGTAATCCCACTTTTCTTTGGAACTACTTGGACCGGGCTTACCCACTTAGAGTCACTTATAGGATAGATAATGCCCACATCTAGGAGTTTAAGGACGTCCTTCTTCACGACCTCCTTCATAGGTGGATTTAATCTTCGCTGCGCCTCTCTTGATGCTTTGGTATCGTCCTCAAGAAGTATTCGATGCATGCATTTGGCAGGACTGATTCCTTTTATATCGACTATGGTCCATCCAATTGCCGTATGATGATCCTTCAAGACTTTCACCAACTGCTCCTCCTCGGCCACACTTAAGTGAAAGGCAATGATGACCTGTAGGGTCTGATTCTTGCCTAAGTAGGCATACTTTAAATGAGCAGGCAGTGGTTTTAATTCTAATTCTGGGGGATGGATGGTGGACGGCAGAGTCTTGTGGTCCATGAGAGGTAGCGCTTCAAAAGCTGGTTGTTTGTTCCATGAATAAATAGGAACAATATCAAGAATTCTGACTTCCTCCATCACTTTCTCGTCAAGTGTCTCGGCAGTTAGTGAAGTGATGGATGTGTTAAGAGCATCTTTTATGCAGGAATTGGCGAGTGCCTTTTGCAGCAGTAAGTCCATGGTGTTTAACGGGAAGTCCTCAATTGGTTCTGCAGGGTATTGGATGGCATCATGGATGGAGCATGTCCGAAGTTTGTCCAACACCTTGATGGAGACTTGGCCATTTTTTACATCGATAAGGCACTCAGCCGTAGCTAGCAAAGGTCTTCCCAAGATGAGTGGGGATTCCTCATTCTTGTCAATTCTGTTCATTTAGAGTACGTAAAAGTCCGCAGGGATGCATGTGTCTACAATTTGCACAAGTACGTCTTCTAGAATTCCCATTAGATTAGTAACAGAGACGTTAGCTAAACTAACACATAGGTGCGTACGTTTGAGTGCGCCTAGGTTGAGTGACCTGTAAATGTGGAATGGCATGATGTTCACTGAAGCTCCCATGTCGCAGAGGCAATGCTCGAATCTTTTTGATTGAATGACACATGGAAGTGAGGGAGGCCCCAGGTCGTTGGCTTTAAGGGGCATGCGCAAGAAGGCAGCAGAGCATGCCTTAGGGATTTCAATGATGTCAGTGGAGCTGAAACCACGCTTTCCTGCGACTAAATCTTTGATGAGCTTTGCGAAGATAGGCATATGCTTGACGATCTTATGGAAAGGTAGTGTGATTTGAAGCTTCTGCAACATGCTGATGATTTCCTCCTCAAAGTCCTTCTTTTGCTTTTTCCTGTTTTGTAATCTGCGAGGAAATGGGATTTCAACATTATTAGCTAACTCATACATTACTTTTTTAGTTGGTTTCAGATTGGAAATTTGAGTTTTAGAGTTAGAAGTATTTGGATGCTGCAAATGGGCCATAGGAGCAAGTTGGATGTCAGTCGGCGCCTGCTGCAGTGCCTTGTACATGATCCATGGCGCGTCTTGCGATAGCAGCTGGGGCATGGCTCTAGGCGAAGCCGAAGTAGGCGTAGGTTCAGAGGCTTCTTTTGTTGAGGTGCTTATTGAGTCACTGGGCAAGCTCTGCGCCTGCCGTTGCGGCTGTGGCGAGTTTAGTGGCACGCATTGGTTAGCGGTTCTTGGCAAAGCCGATTGAGGTAAGGGTCTGGTCCTTCTTGTGGCAGGGCTCTCGGTGGAGCCTGGAATATGGTTGGTGGCATAGTGTTGTAACTCAAGGATGTCACGGGGAAGTCATCCTCCTCAGTGTCAAGTCTTTCGTTATTCCCTTCGAGGGCAGCAGATGTAAGACTCTAAAGTTGTGTTCCAGTCCGTAGAGTGATGGTATTGGCCGTAGGATTGCGAAATCCTTTAGGATTGACCAGGACTTGACTTGGAAGCTTTCCCTACTCCCGCTGATTTAGTTGATTTCCAATCCGTCCCAATTGCCGATCCAAGTGGGCAATTGCATTATTTGTGTTTTCCGTCTTACTCTGGCTGTCTTGCATGAATTCGACTTGCTATTGAGCCAAGTTATTGACGGTATCCTCCACAGACTTGCTGCCTCCACTATGATTTGAGGAAGGCCAGTGAGAGTTCCCTTGAGGGGCAGCGGCTTGCTGCTAAAATTAAGGGGGCAGCAAAGGATTGGTGGCAGTCTGATTGTTGCTCCAACGGAAGTTTGGATGATTTTCCCACCTCGGATTGTAAGTGTTTGAATATGGGTCATTCCGGGGTCGTGAATTGTAATTGAAACCGCTAGCAAAATTGACGTCTTCCACCATTGGGCAGTCTTACGATGTGTGGCCCTGTATTGAACATACTTCGCAGGTTGGAACTCCTTTTGCCTTCTCGTTACACAGTTGTTTCACCATTGCCATGAGTTGAGCAATGGCATCATCATTGTGATTTGTCTACGTATCACCAGTAGCCCTAGAGGAAGGACCTCTGTAGTTGAATTTTTTTTCCCTTTGAGCGATGTTCTCAAAGGCGGTCCTTGCTTCCTCGGCCGTGCCTTCTAGAATCCCTTGGGATTGAGAGTCTACCATTGTCCGATCACTAGTCTTCAAGCCTCCGTATAAGTATAACATAAGGTGATGGTCTTCGATATGGCGGTGGGGGAACGCCCGTAGCATCTGGTTGAAACGTCCCCATAACTCATAAAAGTACTCCTCCATGTCTTGTCGTGCGTTCATTATTCTGGACTTTAATTTGTTCGCCTTTTCCACAGGGAAATATTGTGTTAAGAATTTGGACGTCAAGTCCCTCCATGAGTGAATGGAAGCCGGCGCCAGCGAATGAAACCATACCTTGGCGAGATCCTTGAGACTAAAGTGAAAAAGACGTAGGCGGATTTCAGATTCTGTCATGCCATTAATCTGCAGCGTTGAGCAGACTTCAACAAATTCCTTGATATGAAAGTGCGGGTCCTCGCCGGAATGTCCATGAGATGTGGGCAGCATGTGAATCGTCCCAGACTTTAATTCGAAATCTGCCACTGTTGACTCAGGAAAAACAATGGGAAATTGATCCTCTGAGACATGGGGAATGGCAAAGTCTTTAAGGAGCCGTCGAGCTTGTGGTACTAGGTCACGGTCTCGTCTTTTCTCTTCTCTTTGATCCGCCATCCTTCTGGGACTTGGTGGTGGTGAGCCTTTTACTAAAGATTCTCTTGAAGACGGCCCACTTGACGAGCCATGCACCGAGCCTTGGATTGACATACATGGGTACCTAAAAAGAAAGAAAAACTAAGTTATAAATTCAAACGTAAATGGGCACCGTTAAGGGACAAGTCCCCGGCAACGGCGTCAAAAACTTGTTGGTAAAATTAGAGAACAAACAATATGCAATCTAATTCTAACAATTATAAAATCCTTACAAGTGCACAAATCGATAAGAATAGTATAGTAGCATAGCAAGAGTCGATCCCTCGAGGATTTGCCTCAACGATTAATCCAATTAAGTTCATATTTAATTAACTTAGATAAAAACACACATACACACGCCAAAGGAGGGGGGGGGCGGCGGGGCGTGGGGATTGGTTTATGATTTTGAGAAACATGCACGAAAGTAAAACAGTAAATTAAAATGCACGAATGATAGATTGATTGATTATTAACTAAGGCGAATTAAGGTTTACTATCCACTCTAACCAATTATAGTCCTTAGCCAGATTTTCTTGACCTAATTACTATGCAACTTCTGAATTAAGTGCCCATGCAAAGGTCCCGATGGTTGGCCCACTCCACATATATTATTCTCTCTTACTTTGCATGTTCTAAGCATGATGTGTACTCTAGAACGTCTATCACCTACCGTTTAAGATGATGCATTAAGTACAAAGAGAATTTAATGACACTACACTAGCCTAGAAAAGTGATGTGCATTCCTAGAGCGTTGTGAATTCTGACAACAAGATCGTTTCTTAACCTCAACCTCTTGATGCACATGAATTACAAGATGATATAGTGGTCACTCAAGCAATTCCATCAATAATTTATGCAAACAAGGTAGCAAAGCTCATAGGCATAAATGAATGGCAGTTAAAGCAGTAATCAGATTTATTCAGCATGCATAGCAATCAAAATCAATAGCCAAAATCTAATTAACGAACTAACATGGCTAGGGCTTCAAGCAGCCCTAATCCTAACAAGAACTACTCACACATAACTAGGATTAAAACATATATAATTGAATTTATAATTAAATTTCAATGGAATAAAAGTTTAGAGTAAACAACACTGATGAAAAATGGTGCATAGCAGAGACTCGACAAAGCCTTCCTTTCCAAGCTCCACGCCCAAAAAGTGCAGAAAATAAGAAACTGTTTACTTTGAACTGAGTTACAATGTAAATTGCGGCTATGGTGTCTAGATCTCCGAAATAATGCTCTTCTAATAATCTCCGTAAAAATCTCTATTTCGTCTAAAAATAATGGTCTCCCTAAACACTGAACAAAGGTTCCCTTTTATAGACAAAGGGAAAACCTTGTCCTATAAGGATTGGTATTAAAAACCCTATCCTAGAATGTTCTGGAATCGTTATTGTAGTTCTAATTAATTGCAAAGTCCTTCAAATCTATTAGAACCAATCAGAACACGATTGGGAGTATGAATGCAAGTTGGCCAGTGGGAACACAAGCTGGCCGCGGGCAGCCCGTGGTCTTCCCGCGGTCAGACGCTGGAACTTAGAACTTGGCCCTCCGAATGTCTTCGTTATAGGGGTATGGGACTGCGCTTTTGGGGCATACCATGAGCATAGTAGAAGCGCATATTCGCTCATGCTAGGCGCACAGGTTGTCAAGCTTAGCGCAGAGGTGGAACTTCGATCCACCACTGGCAGAACATGAACTAGGGTTTAGGCGCAGAGGCTGGGTTCGGATGGGAAGTTCTTGGGACATGTACTCGACATGTCCTGGCCCGACCTTAACACTTCTAGGACATGAACTTGATGTCATGAGACACAGGTTTGGGACCCGGATGGCATGATCTGAGGTACTTGGTCAATGACTCAAAATAGGCGCACTGGCGCACTCAGGACACAGTTCAGGACCTGATATTGAAATGAGGACATTTCCTTCATCTGAACTCCAATTTGAGTCATTCTTTGTGCATTCTTCTCAGAATTTACCTATCTTTCCAAATCTGCACAAGTCTCACAAGATTGATCATTTTCTACTATTGATGGCACGAAATCATTCAAAAGACATGTAAGAGAGGCATATAAAGACATTTAAATGATGCATAAGTAATGACTGATCAAATACCCCCAAACCTATCCTTTGCTAGTCCCTGAGCAAAACAAACTTTAACAAAATGAAAAGACTCGATCTTAGTTAAGATAGAACATTTAAACCCCTAGGTGCACCTAGTAGGAGGAGTTTTGTCTCCTGAGGGTTATAGCAGCACGATACCCACAAACGTTTTACTTAAACAAATAAGATGCTAGAGATAGTACTTTTAACAAGCTAATAAGAATCAAAGTAAGTAGACATGCTTTGCAGAATTAAAAGGAATGCCACAGCCGTGAGTGTCATGTGGAGGTGTGCGTGTATAAGTGCCAATATTTCGAGTGATCATGTTTGAGAACAACTTCATCTAAGTGTCCTAAAAAGATTTCACCTCGACTCTAATCCTCACTAGGCAACTTTCAATTCGCACAAGAATCCTAGGCTTTCACACTTTTCAAGCATAAGTGATGAGTTTATGTTATGAAATTCAAATTTAATCACATATGAGTAATAATGAAGAATAGCACTTTATGGAAATAAAGATCTCATGAAAGGAATTGAACTTTAAGAACATAGATACATACCTTAATCCTCCGCATGATTGTCCATAAGATCAGTTAGGTCTTCTTTTTTTGGTTGTAATGGGGCTAAGCTTAGGGGTTTAGCAAGGAAGGATGGGATTCAAAGAACTTGACATGTGCCAAGGCATGAGAAGTCATGACTTGAACTTGGAATTTTTAACTGAATCCTTTCTTAAGGCTCACGGCATTGTGCTTTCTTGATGGCTTATTTTGAGGCTCTTGTGGCTTATTTTGAGGAGGAGGTCATCCGAAGTAGTTTGTTAACTATTAGGCTATCCTGCGTCTGACAGGTAGGTGTAGTCAATATGTACAGAGAAGGTTCTATTGGAACCCCTATAAGGTTTATTTAATATTTCTAAGGATAAAGGGTATCCCTGGTATTAAATTTTGTGGAAACAGGGGCTGTCACACGGGATAAGGGCTTTCCACGAATTTTGAGGAGAAATTCGGGAAGGGTCCTTACAATTGGTATCAGAGCGCCAGGTTTAACTTCCTGTAGACCACACACTTGTGTGCAAATTATTTAAAGATTCCTGTCAACAAGATGCCTCTGAGACGTATGTCTTTTCAGTGACCTTGAACTGAGGCAGACGGAGGTCAAGTGATGCACGGGCGAGGTAGGCATCGCTGTTGCTGGTGAGTGGACCCTGGTTTTGTAAATTACAATGCATGCATACGAGTATATTTGAATTAAACTCTCTTATGTATTGCTTTTGACAATTTCCAAAATTTAAAAATCTTACTGTACACAGGTTTTCAACATTTCAGTGAAAATGTGTTTTGAGGGAAGTGGCCTGGCTTTTGGACTCGGTTTTGATATCGTTTTGACGTGGTAATTATTGAGTCCATGATTTTGGGTTTAGACCCGTATTTATGACTTTACTGGGTTTGGCCATAAATGATTTTTCAATGAATTTGGCTTAGGCCAAGAAACAAAGATTTCAAAACACGGATTTGGTTTTCACTGGTTTCTATCCCCGATGTCAAGGTTTTCTCCGACTGACGTTGAGGGTTGCTCTGCTGGTTCATTGAGGGCTCCGACTCTGGTGTCGAGGGTTTACTCCGCCGGGTCATTGAGGCTGTCTACGCATAGCACAGGTTTCTGCACCACTCGAGGTATGAGGGACTTTCGAGAACTGTGGTTTGATGTGTCCAGGTTGATTTACATGATTTTTTTGAAAACTCCTTTGAGGAGGGTTTTCAAAGCAGGGTTGCAGACCATTGAATGTTTTCATTATTTAGATTTTCGTGGTTTCCACCTAGTGTTTTTACAAAAGATGGTTTTCGGCAAGTTTTCGGATTATTTTTATGAACTTGTTTGAAAAGAAATTTTATGTATGCTTGCATTGTTTTACACATGATGAAGGGTATTCTCCAACACGTATTCGTCAAGGTTTTCTCCGACTAGTGTAGGAGGGTAGTTCCCCGCTAGATCGTTGACTGGGTTCTCCGATGATGGCGTTGCAAGGTAGTGCTCCGCTAGATCGTTGAGGCTGACTGCACTTAGTACACGAGACCCTATCCGACACCAGGCTTCGAGGTATTTTCAGTCATGTGACATCATGACTTGAGGTGATGGTAGTCATTTTGGGCGTAGAACCCGCAGTGGACTTTTCAGGCTCAGAGACTTGTTTCAAGGTATGTTCCAGGTTGAATGGATATTGGTGCCTCCAGGATGTTTCTTGGATGTAGTTCTTGCCTACGGTTTGTTGTCAAGACAGGAATAAAGAAATTTACAGAGTGCACGGGTTCTATTGGGAATCGCATCTGGGGCCCAGTTCGTGTCGGTGGTGACACGAGAGAACTTGAAACAGGATGTTCGTTCTTTGACCTGAGTTGGGGAAATTTTGGGGAAGAAATTTCTTTAAGGAGTGAAATTTGTAACGACCCGGACTAGGAATTAAAAATAATTAAGGAAAAGACGATTTAACCCTCAATTTTGGATGGGTTCGAGAGTCACTTTTTGACTGGCAGTGCTTTTGGGAATTTTTCTTAGACCGTTGCGTAGGTCTCGAACTCACGAGTTTGTAGACAAGTGACACACAAAAAATGGAGTTCGTGTGCGAAAGATGCGGGTCTAAAATGTCAAGGGCATTTTACTAATTTGGTAGGGTAGATATTTTTTTAAACCCCAATTGAGTTGATCTTGAATCAAGGCCATGTCTCCCATGTTGGTGGAACTAATCGAAATATCCTCCTTTCCACGATCATAACCGTACAAACCATCGGAGGAGGCACCCACGGGAGACGCCGGATCGAGGAAAGGAAAAATCGAAAGTTCCGGTCGATTTTTCAGCCAGTACAAGTACGAGTTTTGTGTTTTGAGGTCATTTTTGAATTCCTGGGTTCGAGTAGATAGATTTAGACGTAAAATTCGTGAAAAATGGTTGAGATTTGAAGAAGTTAGGAAAAACTCAAGGTCGGCCGGAAATAGAGTTTTCCAGCGACGGCGGACAGCGGCGTAGTCATTTTCTCCGGTGAGGGAATCCAGATTCCGGTCACCGGTGACGATGGTAATGGCGGCGGTCCGGTCATTGTCTCCGGTGACTGGTTCGGCCGGCGATTGCTGACGTCAGCCGTCCGTTGACCGTTGAGTCATTTGACGCCGTCAAGGGTTTGACGGAATATGCTAACGGCGTTAGCATATTTCATCAAAGGTTAACGGCAGTTGACGGAACCCTAACGTCGTTAATCTAAATGGAATATTCTGATTCCGTCAGAAGTTCTGTCAGGTTGACGGAACATTCCACCATGAACGGTGGCAACGCGTGGCGACACGTGGCACGTGGTCTGACCTTCTGCCGGCGCGTGGGATCGATTACGGGTTCATGGTAGCGCGTTGCTAGGGTTTTGGGATGTTCCAGATCGGATTTTGGTAGTTTTTAGGCCATATGAGTTCGTTTAGAGCCCCGTTTGAGTAATCCCAGCAGTATTGGTTGTCCAACGGAGCGGGTTTTTACACGGAACGTTAGAGGAGCGGGGATACGTTTATATCAAGGGTTCCTTGGGGCTGGGGTTTTCCTTGAGACGATACATTGGAGGTACCGTGAACGGACTGGGTTTCTGTGATCGCGGGGTATGCATACTTCTAGGTATTGGGCTATACCACGGGATTCTCCGATGATTGGCGTGGAGGGTGTCTTTCTCCGCTACATTGTTTAGGGTTCTCCAGTTGGAGTTAGAGGGTATGTCTTTGCCAGATCGTCGAGGGGTTCTCCTATGTTTGCGTTCGAGGGATCTTTCTCAGCAATATCGTTGAGGACTAAGGTAGCTCAGGATGAGCTAGAATATCGAGTTATCACTCGGGGTGCACAAGATAAACAGGGATATCGAGTTATCACTCGGGGTACTCAGGATGAGCCGGGATATCGAGTTATCACTCGGGGCACTCAGGATGAGCCGGGATATTGAGTTATCACTCGAGTGCACATGACGAACTGGGATATCGAGTTATCACTCGGGGTGCACAGGACGAACTGGGATATCGTGTTATCACTCGGGGTGCTCAGGATAAGCCGGGATATCGAGTTATCACTCGGGGGATCGAGTTACCACTCGGGATGCTCTGGAGGAGCAGGGATATCCAGTTCGACCTGGGGTAAGTCAGTGAGGCTCAATTCAACCAAGTATGGTTCCTTCGTCATCCGGGTCAGTGGGTTATGTGGGCGGTGACCCAGATTGACGAGTTAATGATGGTTCACAAGAGGGTGACACGTCAGTTGTTTCGTTAGATTTCGGAGGAGGTCCTCCGAAATAGTTTGTTAACTATTAGGCTATCATGCATCTAATAGGTAGGTGTAGTCAGTAAGTACAAAGAAGGTTCTGTCGGAACCTCTGTAAGGTTTATTTAATATTTCTATGGATAAAGGGTATTCCTGGTATTAAATTTTTTGGAAATAGGGGCTGTCAGACGGGATAAGGGCTTTCTGCGAATTTCGAGGCGAAATTTGGTAAGGGTCCTTACAGAAAGGAAAGGGCCAGTGGCTTACAGACTTGCTTTACCCCTAGAACTGTCAACGATTCACGATGTATTCCATGTATCCATGCTCCGGAAGTATATATTCGATGAATCTCATGTATTGCAGGCGCAACCAATTAAGCTGAGGGATGATTTGAATTGAGGAGCAACCAGTGCAACTTCTAGATTGGAAGAAAAAGTATTGCGCAGAAAGACTATTCTTCTGGTTAAAGTGCTGTGAAGGAATCATAACGTGGGAGAGGCCACATGGGAAACCGAGGCATTGATGCGGGCGCATCATCCACATTTGTTCCAGTGACAGGTATGAATTTTGAGGACGAAAATTCTTTAAGGGGGGTGAGTTGTAACGACCCGAAATTTTAATTAGTGAATTTTCGTAAATTACTTTGCAAAAGGACTAAATTACCCTTGGTTTTATAAGGAGCTCAAAAATCACCATTTGTACAGAGACAGATTTGGAAATTTTTCGGGGACCGTTGCGTAGGTCTCAAATTCACGAGTTCGTAGAAAAGCGGTACACGGAAAACAGAGTTCGTGTGAGAGAGTTGTGGGTCTAGAATGTTCAGGGGCTTTTTTGGTAATTTGGCCTTGGTAGATATTTTTAACCCTAGACAATTCCAATTTTCTTCATTCCTCTCTCTCTCTTCGCGACCTTCATCCAAACCCGTGACATCGAACCCACAAACCCCGTACCATTAACCTTTGATCGAAGCAACCTCGTCCGATTTGGTTCCACCCATTAGAATCTCATCCTCCCCGCGATCAAGGACGTACTGATTGTCGATGGAAGCAGCCGCAGGAGATACCGAATCGAGGAAAGGAAATCTAAACCTTTCGATCGATTTTTTGACCAACTCAGGTATGGGTTTCGTATTTAGACTTCAGTTTCGAGTTTCTGGACTCGAGTAGATGGATTTAGACTTTAAATTTGTGAAAAAAGGTTAAGATTTGAGGAAGTTTGGAAACTTTCAAGGTCGGCCGATAATTGCGATTTTCGGCCACAGCGGACGACGAAGCACGGCGGAGCTGTCGTTTTCTCCGATGACTCTCCGATGACTGGTTCGGTCAGAGGGGCTGAAATGGGATGCCACCTGGTAACCACGTGGATGCCACCTGGAAGTCATGTGGAGCCACGTGGAGGCCACTTGGCGGTTGAGTCAATGCCGAGTCAAGCGCGTGATGTACTATAGCAGCGCGTGAGGTACTGTAGCAGGTGCGTGAGGTACTATAGCCGGCGTGTGGCAGCACGTGGGATCGGTCCTTGGGTCATGGTGATGCGTGTCGACAAGGGTTCGACGTTCTGAACCTTTTGGATCAGGTTTCGGGTTAAGCAGACGTCATTTAAGGTTAGTTTTGGGCGTCAGAAGTGGCTGCATTTTTAGTGAGACGCATGCGGACCTCCCGGGGTTTAGGGAGCTAAATGTAGGATTTTTAATTATCGTTGGTAATCCCGATTGTTACTTTTGACAGGCGATACTGCTCCGGGAACTTCAGAGGAGCGTACGACTCGGGATTAAGCTAATTGGACATTTGGTGAGTGGACTTTGGTTTTGTAAATTATAATGCATGCATAAAGGTATATTTGATATAATTGCTTGTTACGTATTATTTTTGGACAATTTCTGGAATTTAGAAAATTATTAAATTATGACTGGACACGGGCTTTCAATAATTATTTGGAAATGATGTTTTGGCCTATGGCCTGGCTTTATGGATTCGGGTTTTATATGGTTTCGGTTGAGTCCATGATTTTGGGGTTAGACCTAGATTTGTGATTTTATTATATTTGGGCATAAACCCGGTTTTTCATTGAATTTGGCTTAGGCCAAGAAACAAGGATGTCAAAACATAGTTTTTGGTTTTCACCGAATTACTATCCCCGAGGGTCAAGGTTTTCTCCGACTGGCATCGAGGGATCTTTCTCCGCCAGATCATTGAGGGTTCTCCGACGCTGGTGTCGAAGGGTGTTTCTCCACCAAGTCGTTGAGGTTGTCTCTGCGTAGTACAGGGTTCTGCACAACTCGAGGTATATCGGGTGTGTGGAGGGTATCAAGCTACGGCTTGGGATTTCATTCGGGGAGCAATGGGATATGTTTGTGATATATTTTGTGTCCAGGTATGTTTACATGATTTTTAAACTCCTTTGATGAGGGTTTTCAAAGCAGGGTTGTGGACCACGGGATGTTTTCATTATTCGGGTTTTCGTGGGTCCCACCGGTGTTTTACCAAAAACAATGGATTTTCCGGTAAGTTTTTGACTTATCTTCATGGATTTGTTTGAAAAGTAATTTTGTATTATGCATGCATTGTTTTACTCATTGAGGGGGGGAAAATGTACGTTTTCCTCATAAATTGTTTTAAAAGATTATTTTTTCCACTCACACTTTTCTATGTTTTAAATCCCCCACAGGCCGTTAAGTTGACCAGTGCACATCCAGAGGCGAAGGCATTAAATTTCAGCTACGCATTTACCTAGACTATCGAGTGTGAATTATAATTTTCTATACTTACCTTTCCTACCTAGATGCTCTGATGAGCGTTTTGGACTTAGTGTAAATTCTGACTACATCGAAGGTTATTTGGATTAGGAGTGTTATTTGATCCTTCGTCTGACAGGTGGAAGACGGTTAACCAGTCCTTAAGGGGAGATTATGCCCGATTTTTTGGCAAAATTCTCGTAACTATTTGCAAAGACTTAAGGGTATTATGGGAATTTTATTAAGTTGTCAGACGGAAGCAGGGCTTTTCCCGGATTCCGAGGGGAAATTCGAGAAGGGTCTTGTCATTATACACAATTTCTACACATTTTCCACAATTTCGTAACATAATTATATATCCAAAATTCTTACCAAAATTAAATTGAGAGGTAAACATACATACCTCTTTATAAGTATTCCTCCAAATAAATCACAAATTTCCTAAAACATAAACAATAATTTGTTTCCAAACAAAAATAAAAAATTCAAAACTAACAAAATAAAACTTCACAAACCTTTAAAATTTTTATTTGATGGAGTTTGGTGTTTGAGAGAGAAAAAAGGAGAGATTGATTGTGAAAATGGTGATGGGATGATGGAGGATGGTGAGAGAGAGAGAGAGACGCAGTTGAGAGCTGATCGGAAGCAGAGAGGAAGAAGAAGAAGAAGAAGAAGGGCTTGTGGTCGCACTTAATGTATTTAAACCTTTGCCCGACGAAGATTTCGTTGGAAAAAGTTTAATGACTTCGTCACCTCTAATGTTCGACATATATTTTTAACCGGTCAATGCTCAAACTTTGCCCTGCGAAATAGAAGTTTGACCGATGAATACAAGTAGTCAGCAACTTGATTTTACGCACCAAAAACGTTCTCTTCGCTTGAAAATCTTACGCCACGAATGGAGTTTGCCCTACGAAAGTTTTCTTCGGGCAACGGTTTGCAAGGTTTAGCCCTACGACGAGCTACTTGGTCGGGCAAACTTGTTCAAACAGATTTACCCTATGAATAGTTACTTCGTCGGGAAAACTTGTTCAAACCAATTTTCCCAAAGAATTTCTATATTCGTCCAGCAAGGTCCATAATTCTCAAAATATCCATAGTCGGGCACACACCCTTCTGAATGCATCCCCAATAATCACTGAACGAGAATAGAAGCATGAACCCTTACTGATGAACAATGTCCTCATTTTTCCAAACCATGCTTTTTCTTAAGAGACAGTAATCTCATCCACACTCACTCCCCTGAGGGAAGGTTCAAAGGGGCAAACATTTATGAGGCCTGGTCAAGTGGTGCACCGGAGGATAATGGATAGGGATCAATTTTGCACATAAACGAATCTAGGCAAGGATGTTTTGAGAGGGATTTGAGAATGCTCATTCCATCTCTTTATATCGGCAAGGATGCTTGAAAAACCATTAATGCACATCGACGCATCTAGCCAATATTCCATCCAATATTCATAAATTAATTTTCATATTAAATTTTGATACTAAATTAATTTTCATATCAAATTTCCATACCAAATTAACTTACATATCAAATTTCCATATCAAATTCATTTTCATATCAAATTTCCATACTAAATTAATTTCATATCAAATTAATGCACATCGACGAATCTAGCCAACGTTTCATCCAATCTTCATAGATTAATTTTCATATCAAATTTCGATACTATATTAATTTTCATATCAGATTTCGATACTAAATTAATTTTCATATCAAATTTTCATACCAAATTAATTTTCATATCAAATTAATGCACATCGACGAACTAGCCAATATTCATAACTTGATTTTCATATCAAATTATGATACTAAATTAATTTTCATATCAAATTTCCATACCAAATCAATTTCATATCAAATTTCTATATTAATTTAATTTCATATCAAATTTCCATACCAGTCAACGCGCAAACCTTGCATGAAGAACACAAGCCTTTACTAACGAATTATGTCATTGGGCAATATAAATAATTACACGCTAAATTTATTTTTTGGCGCCAAATTCTTGCCCCACGAAAAAAACTTTCCCTACCAACTCATTCGTCGGGCAAAGTTAACAAAATTGCGCACCAAAATTTATTTGTTCGCGCCAAAACTTTGCCCCACGAATGAACGTTGCCCTACGAAAGCGTTTGTAGGGCAAGGTTTGATAGGTTTTTTCCCTACGAACTATTTTTTTTCGTCACACTAAGTGTCTTTAGGAGACGAAGTTGTCTTCGTCGGGCAAAATTTTGTTGAGCAAGAGTTGATTTCCTGTAGTGGGAGGGTGGAGGTAAAGGTAGATGAGGTGTAGGTGGATGTGGAGGCGGTGGTGGAGGTTATGGCGATGAAGGTGAAGTTAGACATAGAAGAGGTGGTGGTGGTGGTAGAGGTAGGGGACTTGGCAGCGGTGGTGGTGGTGGTGGTGGTAGAGGTAGGGGACGTGGCGGTAGTGGTGGAGGTATGGGACGAGGTGGTGGTGAAGATGGAAGTGCTTGTCGTGGTGGCAGCGGCAGTGATGGTGGTGGTAGTGGATGAGGTGGAGGATTGGGTGGAAGAGTTTGTACGTATGGGTGGTGGTGGTGGTGGCGGTGGTGGTGATGGAGGTGGCAGGAGCGATGACAGTGGTTTCTATGATGGTAGTGGTGGCGGCAATTATAGCGGCGGTGGCGGTGGTGGTGGTGGAGGAGATGGAAGTTGGGGGAAGATGTGGTGGTAGAGGTAGTGGAGGTAAGTGTGAAAGAGGTTGTGGTAGTGATGGAGGTGATGGTGTTGTTAGCGGTGGTGGTTGGTTCTTTTAAGAAAAAAAATATGCCTTAGGAATATAAATGATAACATTTTTTAAAATTATTTTGGATATTATAAGAAATGAAAATTTCATTAACTTTTTATGAAACCATCTTTCAAAAAAATATATATGCTGTTTTTAAAATTTACTAGCAAAAAATAATTGTTTTTTCAAAAAATAAAATTTTTTATTTTTATAAAATGTTTTTATACTACTTTCCTTTTAAATAAAGTAATTTGTTAATATTAAAAAAAATACCAAACGGAGCCTGATTGTGACGCCTAGGCGGATTTATCAAAATCAAGATGTGAAGGGGCACACCTAGACGGCCTAGGCGGTATTTTTAGAACGCTATATTCCACAGAACCAGATAAGCATTACGATTTAAGTTTCGTGTTTAGCAATTAATTAAATATAAGTCGATCGTACGTCAACCTAAGTGGGAAAAGAAGAACCACCATTGTGGGCTAGATGGAAGTAGTGTTAATAAAATAAGCTGTAATGAAAAAAAATTAGGTAATCAATTAATTATTGCTCGATCTTTCCACCGATCACACTAGATCTCACTGGAATCAAGCAAAAACCTATTTCATATGTAAGATGAAAACGTACAATATGATATAATTTAGTTTCTTAATGCTATAGCTTTTGCCAAAAGTTAAATTAGCCTCTACATATATATGATATAATTGAGTTTCTTGGATAATATAAACAAATAATTATAAGCTGAGATTAGTGATTAAGGAATAAGGATGCATGTTAATTTGGTTTAATTGGTACCATATCCCAGTTGAGCTTTAACTTTCTTTTTGGTTGATGATAACACAACTGAGCTAGCTTCAACTTGAAAATTACAGGATAATAATGTTTATAAACAATTTATTTGTTGCAATGGAAGAATTACAAATCGAAGTTCAAAACTTGTTGTAATTGATGAAATATATATGTGTTAATGCTCTAGTATGTACTTCAAGAACAAACTGGAGTAAGGATTTATTTTTATCGACCAAATTTTATGTCTTAATTATTTGAGTTAAAACAATTAAACTAAATTATTAAACAATTAAACTAAATTTTATGCTACATTTTCGTAACATCATTTCTATTTGTCGAACAATTCTTATACATATATTATAATCGGAAACGTTCAACTCCTAAATCATCATTTCAATATCATTTCCATAAAAAAATCAACAACATTGAAGGTTGTTTAGTCATTCTTATGTATAAAACAAATCAACGGTATTGCTAACAATTAAGATTCTTATGGTGAATCGTCCATTTAGTTTATACATATGAATAGCTAAATGATTTCCAATTTATTTGATTTTTTTATATATATGATCTTAAAATGATAATTTAGGAATTGAACGGTTACAATTATGATATATGTATAAGATTTGTTCGATAAATCAAAGAGGTGAGATGCAAGTATTATCCTTTCAAAACTCAACGCATCGGTACATTTACTTAATTATTACTAGTTATTTCATAAATAAAAATAAAATATATAGTAATTTTTTATTAACTTGTTGAAACAAATTAGAAAGGATATTATATTTTTTTGATATGAATATCTCTCTTTAGTATACAAGTAAATAAAAATACATATGCGCGCATGCTTTCATCTACTTGTCCTGTAAATAAAAATACATATGCGCGCATGCTTTCATCTACTTGTCCTATTCTTTTTTAAAGTCAAAACACTGTCCATTTATATAATCAGTGAGCAGTAGTCAGGTATGAACATGACCAATTGTCAATGTTTTCAACTCAATAGCAACCAAAATGGAGCCCTCCTCATTTTTAACTTGTACAAATACACAAAAGTTCACACAATCAGTAGGACCCAAAATGGAGCCCTTCTCATTTATAACTCAATAGAGTCCAATTTAAAACTTCTTGCAGTACATTAAAGTAAATAAAAATTCCACTATACAAGCGGCATTTAGTGCAAAACAGAGATACCACTATATATGCATGCATTGCTTTCTCTAGTTATCCTAATCTTTACTTTTGAAAGTTAAAACAAATTATCCTAATCTTTACTTTTGAAAGTTAAAACACTCTCCCTGTATATAATCAGTGAGCAAGAGTCAGGTAAGAACATGACCAACGGTCAATCTTTTCAACTCAATTGGACCCAAAATGGAGCCCTCCTCTGCCCATGTATAACTTGTACAAATACACACAAACTAGTCTTCAAGCTAGTCCACACAATTCATTAAACCAATCATCATAATGACACGTGTGAAGACCACAGTGCTCCCCAATTACTATAAAAAGCCACTCACTTGTACTTGTTTCAAATCATCCCAAAACTTAAAGATGTCTCCCAAATACTTGCTAGTGTTCCTTCTTGGAGTGGTGGTTCTCACCACCACAACTCCTCCTTCTCTTGCTGATCACCACCATGACCCAAAAACACCAGTCCACATGCCCCCACACAATCCTCCAACCCCACTTAACAAAGAAGAGCCATTCCCAGATATTCACAAGCCACCAAAGGGTAAAGGAGATGACAAGCCTCCACCAGAGCATAAGCCACCCCACGATGAGAATGAGCCACCCAAAGTTCAAAAGCCACCACCGGAGCACAATGAGCAGCCACCCCAAGGAGAAAAGCCATCACCGGAGCACAATGAGCACCCACCCAAAGGAAAAAAGCCACCACCTGAGCACGATAAGCAGCCACCCAAAGGACAAAAGCCACCACCTGAGCACAATGAGCAGCCACCCAAAGGACAAAAGCCACCACCTGAGCACAATGAGCAGCCACCCAAAGGACAAAAGCCACCACCTGAGCACAATGATCAGCCACCCAAAGGACAAAAGCCACCACCGGAGCACAACGAACAGCCACCCAAGGGACAAAAGCCATCACCTGATGAGAACAAACCAGGGCACCCAGGACATGATGAAACTGCCGCCCAAAAAGGAGAGAAGCCGCCACCGGAGAACAAAGGAAACCCGGGCCGTGATGATCAACCACCAAAGGGGAAGAAGCCACCGCCAGATCATCACAAGCCGCCTCATTATGAACAAAACACCGGGAGGCGGTTGCTAGAGGCAGAGTCATTGGATGGGAAGTTGCCTCCTCATGAGGAACACAAGCAAGAACCAAAGCCTAAGGATGGGAAGGGAGAGAAGAAGCCACCTCATCATGTTGATGAGCAGAATAATGTAGTGGAGGAGGGTAGAAGAGAGCCATCAAAGCCACCGCGGAAACTAAAACCGCCAACTAGCCCTGTGAAGCCACCTCACAAACCACCACACAAACCTCCATTTCCCAACTGATCCATTGGTAATGCATGCATGCACCCATATGACCAGCCAGTAGCTTGCTATATATGGGCTAGGTTTAGATATTATATTATGTAGAATAAGAGTTGTGATCACTAGCTGTTACTTGTACTTGCACGTGCTACTTATATGATACGTACGTGCCTTACCCTTGTCGTATCTACTATCTGGTGTGCCTGCATTGGCTGGTTTTTATGTATCTGCTCTTATTATATAAATGAAACTAGTTTCTTCCTCGTCCTTCTTTCTCTCTTTTGATATATAGCATATCTTCTCGTGAGTGTGTATTTGACATGTTCACCGCTGTCGGGCTTGATGTCGGCGGATGGAAACGGTGAATTTGCCAGACAAATTAAACTTGCCCGACGAATAATTTCGTCGCCTATTATTCGTTGAGCAACCCCAAAAATCAACACATTTTTGCCTG
Organism: Oemleria cerasiformis; assembly: GCA_037349345.1. Taxonomy (NCBI): domain Eukaryota; kingdom Viridiplantae; phylum Streptophyta; class Magnoliopsida; order Rosales; family Rosaceae; genus Oemleria; species Oemleria cerasiformis. Next base: position 5,531,456 of record JAZGTL010000010.1, on the reverse strand, counting down.
ACGAATGAGTTTCGCCGGGCAAAATTACAAAAATTTGGCAGGTGTCCATCGAATTGTCTTACTTTGCCCGATGAAAGTGTTTGTTCGTCGGGCAAAATCTTAATATTTAAAAAAAATTAACAATTTATTTAATTAAATAAATATATATATATAATTAAAATAAAAATATTTTTAAATAAATACGATTAAATAATAAAACGAATCAAATGAAATAAAAAAAATATTTATAAAAATTAATGTTATGTTTACATAATTAAAACTAAAGTAATGTTATACATATTAATTTTTAACTACTAAGCGATAGGTCGGGGTGGTCGGGGTCCTAGGTAGGATGTTGGGCTGGGGGCTGCCTCCTCCGCCGCATGATCATCAACGGGCTCAGGGCGGGGGGCGGGTCCTAGATGTGATCAAGGTGCGATGCGGCATATACAATAAGAAATTTAAAATAATTAATATAAAATTAACCAACATATTTTTAATTTAATAATAAATAAAAAAAAACCAAACATTTTTAAAACCAAAATTTTTTTATTGAAAATTAGTAAATTGGCCAAAAAAAATAAAACCACAAAATTCTAATTTTTTAAAATAAAACCAATAATAATATCCAAAATCATAAAATTCACATATCCTAAATAATAATAAAAAAATTTACATAAATTTTTTAAAATTCACATATCCAAAATTCATAAAATTCACATATCCAAAATTCACATAAAATTCATATCCAAAATCATAACAAAAATCATATGCAAAATTCATAACATTATACCAATTTCAACATTATGCCAAACATCACAATGTCAACAAATCATCAACATTAGCCCTAAATTACTAAATCCAAACAAACTAAGTAAACCAAATTTTTATATTCCAATCCAATCCAAATTCACAATATTCAAGTAAAAACCCTAAATTCACAATCTGCAATTTTGAGAAAAATTCACAATCTACCAAAATCCAATCCAAATTTCAATTCCAATTTCATAATATCCAAACCAAATTTCAATCCAAACTAAAATTAAAATATAAACAATCAAAATTGATAATAATCAATCCTCATTCACAATAGAGAGAGAGGGAGAACGAGATAGACCTTGAGATGACTGCCGGCGAGAGAAAGCTGTGGCAGTGAGAGAGAGAGATACGGCGGCGAGCTTGAGAGAGGAGGAGTCCGAGTGATAGAGAGCGAGAGAGGGAGATAGTGGTTTTCTTCGCCGGCGACCTTGAGAGAGGAGGAGTCTGGTGTGTTTGCATAGAGGTGAGGGTGTGGAGATAACGAGGAAAATGAAGAAGAAGGAAGAAGAAGAGTCGGTCACGATTTATCAGTGTTTGAAGACCATTGAACGACGAAGTTTTCGTCGAGCAAATTTTAATGAATTCATCGGGCAAATATATGCAGCAAGTTTGAGTTTTCGCGAATTTTTTGGTGGAATTTTTGAAATTTTCACTGAAAAAATTGCTTGAGTTTATACATTTGCCTGACGAATACATCAAATTGCCCGACGAATTATTGAAACTATTGCCCAGCGAATGATTTAATTCATCGGGCAAGATGTTTATGTTGTTGAAATTTGAATGATCAAAAAACCAGGTCCGACAATAAAATTTTCAAGATCGGGACCATTTACTTTTTGGTTTTACGTGCCTAATTTCCCACCGGCAGAAATCGTCATGTTTCACAGAGCTTATGTGTTTTGATCGTTAAGTTTGTGAATTTGAAGGCGTTTTTTGAAGTTTTGGTTCAATTGATATTCAAACGATGGAATTTCACAAAATTGACCGTTCAATGGTTACTTTTAAGTGCGTAGACCTCACCCGTCGAAAATCTTGAGGTTCTGAGGTATTAAAGTTATCTGATCGTCAAAACAACATTTTGTTACTGTTGAATTGTCGCGCACCGTTACCTAATTCCAAAAATTCCAAATTGGCTAATTTTTCGTGGAGGCGATCTATGAGTATGTGCAATAAATGTGGACGGTTAGATCGGTCCCTTTCATTTTGTAAATTATTGAAAAACGTAAAATAAGCATATTCATCAAGGAGTTTATACACTTGAAGGAAACTTCAATACATTTTGTCGAAGTTTTGGTTCCATTGATATTCAAACGATTGAATTTTACTGATCCAACTGTTCATTTTATGGTTTACGTGCCTAAATCTCGCCCGTCGAAAATCGCGAGGTTTTGAGGATTTAAAGCCGTCCGATCGTGAAGAAACGTTGTGTAACCGTTGAAATGTCGCGCACCATTACCTAATCCCAGGATTTCTAAATTGGCTAATTTTTCCCGGAGGTGATCTATGAGTATGTGCAATAAATGTGGACGGTTAGATCAGTCCATTTCATTTTTAAAATTTTTGAAAATCGTAAAATAAGCATATTCATCATGGAGGTTAAACAATTGAAGGAAACTTTAATACATTTTTCAAAGTTTTGGTTCCATTGATATTCAAACGATTGAATTTGACTGATCTAACCATTCATTTTGTGGTTTTACATGCCTAGATGTCGCCCGTAAAAAATCGTATGGTTTTGAGGATTTAAAGTCGTCTGATCGTGAAGAAATGTTGTGTAACCGTTGAAATGTAGCGCACCGTTACCTAATCCTTGGATTTCCAAATTGGGTAATTTTTCGCGTAGACGATTTATGAGTACGTGCAATAAATGTGGACGGTTAGATCGGTCCATTTCATTTCGTAAGTAATTTAAAAATGTTGTTTAATAATAAAATGTAAATTGAATCTGGTATATATGACCCGACGAAGGTAAATGAATATTCGTCGAGCATGCCTTTCCAGTTTCGGCAACCGTCAGCCGAATACAGGTCGACGAAGGTAATGTGTTTAGACTTTTGTTCGACGAAGAAGTTTCGCAGCGCAAAATTTAATGATTCATCAGGTAAATTATAGTGTACGTCAAGTTTTACCCGACGAAAAATATTCGTCATTAAATCTCATTTCGCCCGACTGATAAAAAAAAATTCGGGCTAAACATTCCTATTTTACGCGCCAACAACTTCTTTTTCCCGCCTAAACCTTGCCCGGCGAGCCTTCATTTTCGCCGGACAAAATGACATAGGGCGGCAAATATGCCTTTGTCGGGCAAAATCTCGTCAGACAACCTTATATTTCTTGTAATGGTTAGTAATCTTAGTGAATTTTTATTTACTGATTCTATTGTGCAAGTGACAAACTACGATCAATTCTTATAGACAAAATTATAGGCTCGCTACTTTGCAATTAACTCCGTCACAAATTTCCTTTCGCACCATTAATTGGATCACTAAGGCCGATTTTTGTCCCTGCACGATGGGTGGGTCTTTCTCATCATGGCCGGTGATCATAAAGACTATATATATATATATATATATATATATATATATATATGAGGCCTATTTATAATACATTTTTTTTCATTGAAACACAAATTTCAAACTATCAATTTAATCTGGATAATCTATCAATCACTGTAAATTAAAATTCACTACATAATCTAATATCTAATTTGTATTTACTGGGTTTTCAATTAATATAAACAAACTTAAATAGCAATAGTTTAAGCAAGCAAACGCACTGGGGCACGTTGTTAACAAGAACTAGTTGTGAGCTATATAACTCACATTTTTCAATCGGATTTTTCAATTTCAACTAAAAATTAAAACTTATTATATGTTCACTTACATCTCACTATAAAGTTACTTTTCGTTATGAAATTTCATTGAGTTTGATATTTTTAGATTAAAAATTATATACCTAGTTGTTAGTATTATAATACGTACTCTTCATGATATGCTTGTTTTGTATTCAGATCCGTCTATACCCATATGTTATGTTTGTTTTGGATTTGAATTTCAAATGAAGGAATTTCCCCGATAAATTTGGATCAAATCCAAATCCAAACCCAAAATTTCATCCAAATATAAGAAATTGAATTTGGAGAGCTCAAATCCAAATCCAAATTCAAATTCATGTGAATCCAAATTCAAATTCATGGGTTTCCAAACGGACTTTCTAAGAAACATGATGTTATAATATGTCTCTAAATACCATAAGTGTTGAAACAAACAGATCGTATGCACGGCTGAAGATTTAAATTCTCATACAGGTAGAAATCAAGAAGAGAGTCATTAATTGTACGTACCAATAAGAGCATAGGTGTAATGGAAAATTACACTTTATTACCATGTGGTTTACACCAAGTTACACGATTATATGTGTATTTTCAAATCTTACTTTTTACCACCATGTGCTTTTTAAAACGTTGCAATCTTAGCCCTCCGTTAATATTTCCGTTAAAATGATTGTAAAATGGTGATGTGTTATTGTGGAACCTACCATTTAACTTAAGTAAGTGACAAGGAGACGCCACGTGAAAAATATTAAAAATAAATAAATTTTGAAAAATATTAAACAAATTTATTTAAAGCAAAAATACTTCTGGAAGTTGGTAAAGGAGAAGAAGGAGGGCTTTGCGAAAGCGAAGAAGACGAAGTCTGAGGCGTAACCAAAGTAATGACTATTAACCAATCAAGCAAAAAGCAGAAAAGGTCGAGGCTTCGCAACAAAGCTCAGGATGAAAAGCTTAAGCTTTCTAGCGAAAAAGATAGTGCTTCTCCCGCAGCTGAAAGAAGAAAATCCAAAAGCTCGACGGATCTCGATCTGCGGCGTCGATTCTATCGGAGTTCAACTAAAGGGCTTCTAGGATTGGGGTAGGGATTCACCAAACTTCCCAGAAGCTCTCCAATCTAGTTCGATTGGCGAAAAGGAAATCGGTGTTTGATGATCCAGCTCTAGAGTTCCATGATCGATTTTGAATCGTGGGCTTTAGACAAATTAAACAATAAAAATTTCATTGGGGTTTTAGGGTTATTGCTTTAGAATTAATGGAACGTGTTCCAGCTGGGATTGTTGAGGAAGATGACCAGATCGATTTGTATAAGATTTGAAAAACAAAATGGAAGAATTGAAACAATATGATGGAAGCGACATAAATTGTCCCTAATGCTTACAGGGACAATGACAAAACAATTGAACTTCACCAAATTATTATGTCATTACGGTGCAGCTCTTCTCCATCACTTGGTTCTTGTAATGACTATGTGGGTTAGATCTAGAAGTGCCCTCCTTGATTTTCTGACTTTTTTGTCTTCAGTCTCGGGTAGAGATTGGATTGCTGCGGCTGCATGTTTGCGCCTTTTGTGGCTAGCTCCCTTGTTCTATGTATTCCACGGCTCCTACCAAGGTAGTCGAGCGAGTTCAATATTTGCAAGATTGTCGAGGCCTTTTTCAACAACTGTGCGTAACTGAGGAAACTCTTCCATGGCAAACAATATTGGAGCTGTATGATGCCGACAATTTTTTTTCTATTTCTTCTTTAAATAAATTAGTTTTAAAAATTTCAAAATTAATTTATTTTAAAATTTTCCACGTGGTGTCTTTTTGTTATATACTTAAATTAAATAATAGGTCCCATAATGATACACTACCTCTTAATAATTATTTAACAGAAAAATTAACAGATGGCTAATATTGTAACGTTTTAAAAATTATATAAGGTGATAAAATATAAATTTAAAAGTATAAGTATAATCGTATAATTTGGTGTAAATCACATGATAGTAAAGTGTAATTTGTCACCCATAACAACAATTCAATAGTTATTTTTCGTTTGAGGTCGGGCTTCCGCCGGCCCGAATAGGTGCGGGTCGGATACAGAATAGGACAGGCAGGGGTAGATGGGGAGCAAATGAATCACATATGCCTTGGCTAATATGTCCACAATAGCATCTATGAAAAGTCAGCAAATCCATGTGGGAAGAAGCAAGGAACGTGGATAATTGGTAAACACTCCAGTTTTTTCAACCATAAAAAGAAATATTAGCCAGACACAAAATATCAATATACGGAAAGCAAAGAATTTTGATGTCGGTAACTTTATATATATTAATATAAATATATTGTCGATATAAATATTTTTTATTTCTTATGCTTTGGTACGTTATTAATATGTTCGTGATATAAATATCAATCTGTATGGTTAAAAATTCCGTTATAATAAAAATAAAAGAAATTTCCTTTAATCACACATTGTTCTGATTATCTTGTTATGCTCATTTCATTTGTTTTTATCTGCACCGACTTCGTAACTTAATATTTTTTTACACCAAAATAATAATATTGCCACCTCAATTTTTGAAAACTTTTTAATCCAAGTATTATTGTAATGGCCAATACAATCAATCACCGAACCACTAATTGATCAAAATCTTCCTTTGACAATCATGTATGATTTTGAATTTTCTACACCTGTACTTAATAATTGCCGACAGAATCCATGAACCACTATAAATATCTGCCCTAGCTCCTTCAAATCTTACACCACCATCAAACTCCAAAGGCAAGAGAGATTAATGATGATGATGATGAGTCACTCAAAGTTACTTGTGCTCTTGTTTGGAGTGGTGCTTCTCATCACTTCATCTCTAGCTGAATACTCCAAGCCACCAACTGCTCCTATCAAGAAGCCAACACCCCCATTTTACAACAAACCATCACCGCCACACAAACCACCAACTCTGCCTCCTATTGTAGTGAGGCCACCACCGTCATCACCGCCTCATGGCAAACCACCGGGTACTTATTTGCCTCCTCCTGTTGTGAAAGGTCCACCCCCTAGTCCTGTGACCAAGCCTAAGCCACCAACTCTACCTCCTATTGTAGTAAGACCACCGCGTACCCCGCCTAGTTACTCCGGCCACCCATCACCCAAGAGCCCTCAGCCGCCACACAAGCCAGAAGGGAAGAAGTTTCCACCTCCATCTCCATACAAGAAGCCACCACCCTCCTACAATAAGCCACCTCACAAGCCCGCAACTCCGCCGGTCCATCATTACTAGTGAGTTAAGATAATGAGCTAGTTGCTAGCTATAAATAAGAGTTTCTGGAACTCATTTTGCAGCTGCAATTCTAATGTGACTTGAATTTTCAAAATATATGGTTTATTGAGCATGAGTTCTCTTTTGCTAATTATCTGCAATATCAATTGCCAACTGAGTAATATTATTATTATTATCTCTGCTTTACGTACGATATATACATACGTTGTGTTAGTTTTATGTTTCATAATTTAATTGTGCAATGAGTTTTATTGGTGATGTCATTTATTTTGGGTACAAACAGATGTAAAAAGAAAATGTGACCCGACTAAAAGTTTTACGAAGCAACCAAGGGAAAAAATTATTATATAATGGATAAAACTTATATCTCATCTCCGGTGGTACGTCTGCATATCATCATTTCGAATACTTATATCATAATCAAAATTGTTAAATTCCTAAATCATTATTTGAAGATTTATATAAAAAATAAACAAAAATGTAGATCATTTAACCATTCATATGTGCAAATTAAATGGACGGTTCACATGAGGATCTTTACTGTTACCGGCCAATACCAATACCTTTGATTTGTTTGATACATATGAAGGAGTTAATGACCTTCAAAGTTGTTTTTTTTTTTCCGAAAATGATCTTAAAATAATTTTTAAGAGTTAAAATATTCCGATTATGATATACACTACGCCAAATCAGAGTTTTCATAGTGCACATTGCATGTCGTAAATAACACTAAAATGGACGATTTATATGTGCAAACTAGATGGACGGTTCACATGAGGATCTTTATTGTTACCAATACCAATACAATTGATTTGTTTCATACATATGAAGGAATTAAAGACCTTCAAAGTTGTTGTTTTTTTCCGAAGATGATCTTAAAATGATTTTTAGGAGTTAAAATGTTCCAACTATAATATACACTACGCCAAATCAGAGTTTTCATGACGTACATTGCACGTCGTAAATAACACATTACAGCGCACAACTGTGTGTCGTAAAAGCTCCTGTCGTAAAAAGTATATTTCAGTTACGACGTGTTTGTGCATCCCGTTAATAAAATAAAAGCACGGCTTAATAAGTTTTCCCGCCAAATTATTTACCTTTTTTACGGCATATGCTTTGTGCGCGTAAATAACTCTCTATTTTATTATGGCACACCAAATAATAAACTTTCAATTAATTAAGGCATACCAAGCCCTCCATATTTGGATTTCTATTCTTCTCCTTTTAATAACCCTAATTGCCTACATATTCCAGGCTTCTAGCTGAACAATATGACCAATTATGACCTACAACAAGCTCACAAGACATATCATAATTTGAAGTACATTAACTATCTGAACTCCAAATTCAAAAGCAAATTAAGGGGAGAAACTTAGTATAAACTTAGTACATATCATAATTTGAAGAACTCGTAATACAATATGTCCAACCCAAAATATGCACCTTTAAATTCTGACATGTAGCATAAGAGGAATCTGGTGCCTATAACCATTAATGAATTAAACTATGACATGTCCAGCACAAAACAAAGTCTTCTAGCTACTTTGATCCAAAATAAAAAGTCTGACACAAAATATTTTCTATGACTTGCACTCAATGAAGTAGCCAATAATCACTAATCAAACTCAATATACAATTCAGTTTCTTATCTTGCAGTAATATTGGCAAAACAACTCAATTTGAAAGGTTTGTATTGAATGCTCATGCATATTTGTATCAAAAGTTTGATACTTGATCGACGCTGCTGTTAAGCTCAGTTATGTCTTAATAGAAATTAAAGATATACAAAACATGCTCAATTAAATATATACAACAGTTATGCCTTCACAATCAGTTATGCTTCTGCTGTTATATATGCTCAATTCAGTTTCAAAGGTTTGTATTAATATATGAATAACCTTAACAGAAACATAACCCAGTAGAAAACAAAACCAGACCCTGTCTTTCTGCCATTATAATATATGCATATATTTTCACAAAAACATAACTAAATCTAAATGGCATGAGTTGCAGCAGCAACACAAGCAACTAATACATTAACAGAACAACAACACATGTTCTTGCAGTGACATTCATAACTAAATTTACCATCAAAACAACAAGTTCTGATATAATTAACCAAGAATTGAACAGAAGACAAGCAGAAAAAATAAAGGGAGAATTTGAAACTTAAAGTAAACGAAAGAAAAATTTACCTCGAAGATGCTACGCTAATCCATTTTGATGTACTTAGTTGACCACGCAATAAAAGTTCCCACTAGCTGTTTCATGAAGAAGAAAAAATTCTCGCGTAGGTCGATATAGAACAACATTATCATCAACCACATCATGCACCAAAACTTCCCAAAACTCATAGCCAAGAGGAACATGATGAACCAATGCTTTGGGATCCTTTGATGCTATTTCACCAGTGGCAACAACTTCATTTGTCGTCCCATCATAATTTAACAATTTGCACGTGTTCTTCTCAAGACCAGAACTCTCTAAGTTCCTAGGGTCGTAGCTTTCACTTAGGGTTGTATGATTTCTTCTATTTTTGTCTAACTCACTTCCTTTTTGGCGCGCCAGTAATAAATTTATTATTGGCGCAATTTTTTTCCATTATGTATATATTTTTTTTTAGAAATACTCCTGGGTGACCGATAGTGAAGTAGTACCGTGAGGACAACTACTATGTCTATGTTGTTTCCCATAGAAAATGTGCATACACGTATTGTAATAACATAACTGTTTTCTCTTTGAATACTTAGCAGAATGTTGAACTCTTGCATTATCCGTTTGTTTGCTTTTCGGCCTTCTACATTTAAAAGGGTTTCTCCAAATCCAAGCCCTCTAACTCGCCCTCGTGGATCGGGGCCGAGTACTTTTGCAACAGCATCATCCTTAATTGAACATGATACTTCATCTGCTTCTTTATACTTTTTCTTTCTAAAAATACACATACATTTAAATAGTAGAAATGAATAATAGGTTTAAAAGCTTCAAATATTCAGATTTTAATTTAAGGATAAGGGAAAGTTTTCAAACAGACGACATTATCGGAATTCGAATCTGATATCGTCAGAATTTGAATTTGAGATCACTAATCTGCAGGTCAAGATCTTTATCAATTGAACTAGACCCTTCTGATCCATTTATTAATAAGGTATTGAGAATTTTGTTTTAGTTGCAGGAAAACGTGAATTGGTCGAATGAGGGGCCTTGAATATATACATATATATAAGGCATCTAAATATTAAACTTCAACTATACGAAGATGGTAAAACGTCAAAGTGAAATAACACCTACTACTTATAAGACCTACTTAACATTACACAAGTAACCTGAACATACATACACTAATCACAATAAATCAAACTCCAAACTTTTGATTAGTGCTTGGTTCATTTGTTTTTATCCGCACCGACTTCGTAACTTAATTAATATTTTACACCACCAATAACATTGCCACCTCAACTTTTGAAAACTTTTTAATCCAAGTATTGTTGTAAGCACCAATACAATCAATCACCAAACCACTAGTTGATCGAAATCTTCCTTTGACAATCATGTATGAAACCAAATCAACAAGATTGATTTTGAATTTTCTACACCTCTACTTAATTGCCGACAGAATCCATGAAACCACTATAAATATCTGCTCTAGCTCCTTCAAATCTTACACCATCAAACACCAAAGGCAAGAGAGATTAATGATGATGATGATGAGTCACTTAAAGTTACTTGTGCTCTTGTTTGGAGTGGTGCTTGTCATCACTTCATCTCTAGCTGAATACTCCAAGCCACCAACTGCTCCTATCAAGAAGCCAACACCCCCATTTTACAACAATCCATCACCGCCACACAAACCACCAACTCTGCCTCCTATTGTAGTGAGGCCACCACCGTCATCACCGCCTCATGGCAAACCACCGGGTACTTATTTGCCTCCTCCTGTTGTGAAAGGTCCACCCCCTAGTCCTGTGACCAAGCCTAAGCCACCAACTCTACCTCCTATTGTAGTAAGACCACCGCGTACCCCGCCTAGTTACCCCGGCCACCCATCACCCAAGAGCCCTCAGCCGCCACACAAGCCAGAAGGGAAGAAGTTTCCACCTCCATCTCCATACAAGAAGCCCACCACCCTCCTACAATAAGCCACCTCACAGGCCCGCAACCCCGCCGGTCCATCACTACTAGTGAGTTAGGATAATGAGCTAGTTGCTAGCTATAAATAAGAGTTTCTGGAACTCATTTCGCAGCTGAAATTCTAATGTGACTTGAATTTTCAAAATATATGATTTATTGAGCATGAGTTCTCTGTTGCTAATTATCTGGAATATCAATTGCCAACTGAAATAATATTATGGAATTCGAATCTCAGCATTTACCTTCTAGGTATTTATACACATTTGAAATAATACCCACCCTTAATTTAATCTAATGGAGTTAATTATTCCATACTGTACTAGCTAATAATTGATAGAAGATTTTCACCTTTATCACTTTGAATCAAAGAAGTATAAAGCAATCCAACAACCAAGATTTCACCGTATTTGATATTTCTATTTATTATTATACAAGTTCTCCAAGTATATAGCAAGAAGTAAATATGTAAAAAAATAAAAATAAAAATAAAACCCATATCATTTTCTTCCTTCAACCTAATATGCTATAAGATATGGTCTGTTCAACTTTGACGGATTTTATACGGATGAAAATTTTATATTTTCGATTCATTTCTGCAGCATTAATAATAGTTGAAATTGGATTATTAATTTCTGCAGCATTTCAAGCTTTTATCATATGAAATTAAAATCTTCTTTAATTAATGGATATTGATGTTCCCAAAAGAATATGGGTTAAGGATTTTGAATTTATTGGTTTTTAAAAATTACTCCAAATGGATTTGCATATAAACGAAAGGGCCGGGAAGAAAAATTTACTCAAAAATAAAATTTAGATAATCATGAAGCAAGAACGATGAAGGTGGTACAATAAAGAACACACTCAAATTGGATAAATCGGAGAGAAGAGGGAAAGGAATGCAAGAGATGAAGAGATGGGAACGAAATATGGATGGGTAGTGATAAGGTGCTTTGTGTGAATTTTTTTTGTTAATACAATAAGGTTAATGTGGTGTGATTTAAATCCGTTAAATTAAATCAATTATGAATTTTATTTTAAATGCGTATAAATGCGTAGATGATAAATTAATGTAGGGACTCATAATCCTATTATTATTATTATATCTGCTTTACGTACGATATATACATACGTTGTGTTAGTTTTATGTTGTGTTAGTTTTATGTTTCATAATTTAATTGTGCAATGAGTTTTATTGGTGATGTCATTTATTTTGGGTTTTAATTTATTGAAAAGAAAAGTGCTTCATTGATTTAAAACGCAAAGATACAAACAGATGTAAAAAAATGTGACCTGACAACTTGATATATAATCTACGAAGCGACCAAGGGAAAAAAGTATTATAGATATAATTATTAAACATAATTATTGAAATCGATTCATCCGACAACTTGATATATAATCTATAATCATAGAAGAGAGTTTAATTCTTCAACTGGCAAATTGGCAATGGCTATATATATGCCTCGCTTACAACATGCCTCAGTTACAACATACCTCACAAAATGGGTCGCTTTTAAAGGAATATTCATTATGAAATTTCGTTTCCTATTTCGGTAAGCTGAGGACCTAGATTTGACATTCACTCCAATATACAAGCTAGCCACTGCCCAAATTCCTCAACTTACAGCTATTGTCATTTAATGCAGCTGGATGGAAATCTAACCAATTACCTAATAGAAAATATACCAAAATTGTAAACTTTGCATATTAGTTGTACCACTAAAATGGATGCCTTTGCACATCTTGTAACATCAGAGGATCACAAGATGATCAGTTGCTTAAAGTTGGTTGTGCTATTGCTTGGAGTGGTGGTTCTCATCACTTCATCTGTTGCAGAGAATGAAGACCAAGAACATTCATCACTATCACATGTTAAGCCTCTAAATCTACCACATTCATCACATAACCATTCACATCATTCGCCACCACCACCAGGAAAAAGGCCTATGCTGCCGCCACGTGGTCGAGACAAGTCACCCCCACCACCTCGAAACAAACCACCACCACCACCTCCACCTCCACCTCCACCTCATATCAATCCACCACCACCACCTCCAAATAGTCCACAGCCACCACCACCCGGAAACAAGCCGCCTCCACCACCTAGAAATATTTCACCCCCACCACCTCCAAACAGTCCACCGCCGCCACCTCCCAAATAGTCCACAGCCACCACCTCCAAATAGTTTACCACCACAACCGCCTCGAAACAAGCCGCCGCCACCGCCTCGAAATAAGTCACCCCTCCACCTCCAGACAATCCACCACCACCACCACCTCCAAGTAGTCCACCACCACCACCTCCAAATAATCCACCGCCGCCACCTCCTCGAAACAAGTCGCCGCCACCACCACCACCACCTTATCGAAATAAGTCACCCTCACCACCTCCAAAGAGTCCACCGCCACCACCTCCAAAGAGTCCACCACCACCACCTCCAAATAGTCCACCACAACCACCACCTCCAAAGAGTCCACCACCACCACCTCCAAACTGTCCACCACCACCACCTCCAAATAGTCCACCGCCAACACCACCTCGAAAAGGCCACCACCACCACCTCCAAACAAGTCCCCCCACTTCCAAGCAACACACCACCACCACCTCCGAATAATCCTTCACTGCCACCTCCAACTCCAGACAATCAACCACCACCATCAAAAACTCCTTCACCGCCACCTCTACCTCCAGATAATCCACCACCGCCACCTCCAAACAAGTCTCCACCTCCACCTCCACCTCCACCTCCACCTCCAAACAATCCACCACCATCACCTCCAAAACATCCTTCAACACCACCTCCACCTCCAAACAAGTCTCCTCCTCCACCTCCAAACAATCCACCACCGCCACCTCCAAAAAATCCTTCACCGCCACCTCCACCTCCAGATAATCCACCACCACCACCTCTAAACAAGTCTCCACCTCCACCTCCAAACAATCCACCACCACCACCTCAAAAAAATCCTTCACCGCCACCTCCACCACCAGATAATCCACCACCACCACCTCCAAACAAGTCTCCACCTCTATCTCCAAACAATCCACCACCACCTCCAAAAAATCCTTCACCGCAACCTCCACCTCTAGATTATCCACCACCACCACCTCCAAACAAGTCTCCACCTCCACCTCCAAACAATCCACCACCACCACCCCCAAAAAATCCTTCACCGCCACCTCCACCTCCCGAATAATCTACCACCACCACCTCCAAACAAGTCTCCACCTTCACCTCCAAACAATCCACCACCACCACCTCCAAAAAATCCTTCACCGCCACCTCCACCTCCAGACAATCCACCACCACCACCTCCAAACAAGTCACCACTTTCACCTCCAAACAATCCACCACCACCACCTCCAAAAAATCCTTCACCGCCTCCTCCACCTCCCGATAATCCACCACCACTTCCTCCAAACAAGTCTCCACGTCCACCTCCAAACAATCCACCACCACCACCTCCAAAAAATCCTTCACCGCCACCTCCACCTCCAGATAATCCACCACCAACACCTCCAAACAAATCTCCACCTCCACCTCCAAACAATCCACCACCCCCACCTCCATACAATCCTTCACTGTCACCTCCTCCTTCGAACAATCCTCCACCACCACCTCCAAACAATCCTTCACCACCACCTCCACCTCCGAACGATCCTCCACCGAAATCTCCAGACAATCCACCACCATCAACTCCAAAAAATCAGCCCCCACCACCATCTACAAACAATCCACCATCGAAATCTCAAAAAAATTCACCCCCACCACCATCTGCAGACAATCCACCACCGGAATCTCCAAACAATCCACCCCCACCCCCACCTCGGGGCAATCCACTACCACCGCCTGTGAGTAGTCCGCCACCGCCGCCTCAGAACAATCCATCATCACCTGGGAAATCCACCACAACCTTGGAACACTCCGCCACCACCTATCCGTCAAAACTGAGTCATTATGAGCTAGTTGTAGTAAATTAATAAGAGTCATCGACCACTCATTTGACTTACCACTTCTTATTTGAGGATTACTATACTACCATAATATACTATAATTTTATTAAGGAATTCCAATTGATGCCATGCAATTTCAATACGTCCAACTTGGTTACTTTTATGATGTGCAAATTGTATCTTGACAAATCACGGTATTTAAAATAGATATAAAATGCATTGAAAATAAGGTTAATTAGCTACACTTTGCGTCGGTACTTGTTCTTTGGAGCCCATAACACTTTGCTTTACTTCTGTTAAAAATTGACAAAACTCACCATTAATTAAGAGTGGGTTTTCTATTAACAAAAAAAAAACGAACTTTTTTTTTTGAAGTGGTATGATAATGATCCCTATGACATCAATTTTTCTGTTCAAAGAACAAAATGAATGGATTCATGCAAAAAATAAATAAAAAAACAGTGTTTAACTTGACAGCTTTATGGACGGATCGATGGGTCAATAATGTATCAATTTGTAATATTATGGGTACATGTTTGGAATTAATCAGCAGGCCATCTCGGAATAAACCTCGATGAAACTGAGGAAAGAAGAGGAGCGAAGAGCACCAAAGAAGTAGACGTCGTAGGCCTGTATTTTTTAACGGATAAGGGTACCCGCGGATAATACCCTTGCTCTGCCCATCAAGTGATGGGTAATTTTTACCCACTAACATCTTTGTTCATATAGCTAATATCATGGGTACCCAAGCCCATGGGTATTTTTGCCCATTTTTATTCATACCTCAAACTACAAGAGTGCCAACCGTAATTAAGCTTAAAATCTAAGTTTTTTGTTAGGCTTTCCGTCTGCAAGTGCATATATTTTTGTAATGTCAGATATATGTTCATTCACATTCTCAAACACCGTCTCTCTAAAACTTGTTGCAAACTCCATCTTGAATAACTGAGGCCTGAAGCAATCAAAACTTCATGTTCTTAATTTCAATGTGCTGGTTCTGATTTTGGGTGGACCGAAAAGACGTTTTTAGGGTCTAGGGTATGTGAGAACAACTGCAGGAAGGTGGAGGGTTATTATGAATTTATTTATTTGTTGTTGATGATACTTTCGAGATTAATAAAAGAAAGATTATCCATAATGGATAATATTTAGTTATCGATATGTGAGTTTTTTGGATGAAAATGGATGAAATATAAGTAAAAGATGATAATATGCGAAAATTGGAAATTAATACCTTAAGAGGAATTTTTTTTATACAACAATAATGGAGAAGGGATAATATATGGAGACCGACCTCGTTCTTTATGAATGTCGAACCTCATATATATTTAAGATCACTCACTGCACAATGAATAAAAAAATCACTAAATGAGTAGCACTAATAGGAGGACAAATGAACATATATAAATAAGATAGTGTATTTTGATCAGGGGCGAAGCCACTAAGGGACCAGATGGGTCCCAGGACCCTCCTGCAATATTTTCTCGTTACAATTTTTATTTGTATATGCCTAGGTTAATTACATTGATTTTAATTGTTAAAAAAATTAAGTTTGTTTTTCCTTATTTTGACTATCGCTTTTTAGTTTCACTACTAAAAAAATTATTATTATGGGCATTTAATTAGGGACAAATAAAATCAAACACCCCTGTTAATATTTAATTAGGGATAGAAAACGCATTGACCTCTAATAGGAATATTAGGGGCGAATTAAAATACCTCTAATAATTAATATGTGTAGAAATATATTGGCTCCTAATAAAATTAGTAGGGGCGAAACCAAAAGCCTCTATTAAATAATTAGGGTCAGAATGCTGAAAAAAAAAAATATTATTAGGGGTGGATTGAACCTTTTAGAGGCGGAAGAAAACGCCTCTCTTAAATGGCGGAAAAAAAAGGGGTGCCAATCTTGCCTCAATTAAATTTGTTTTGTGAGAATAATTGAATTTGCCCTTTTTATACCTCTGTTTTTTTAAACCGTGAAAAGTAAAACCCTCTCTCTCCCAAAGTTTTATATAAAGGTGAAACCCTAATCATTTCTCACACTCCTCTGCAGTTGCCGAGCTCCCTTTTTCTTCTTCTTCCTCCTTTTCTTCTTCACTCATCTCACCATTAATTTATTCTTCTTCTTTGTTGGTCCCTCATATAGGATTAAACTGCTGATGGATTTTGTGAATTTAAATTTTGTCTTTTCTTTCAAAGCGTATTTATTTATTTTCCTTGTTTGAATCTATTGATTTTCATATTTTTAATCACTAAAGGTTGGCTTTGTCTGATTTTGCAGGAGTTGGGTTTAATATTGTTAAGGCCATGTATGCTATTCAGAATTGAGAAGGTATATACATTTGTTTTTGGTTTTTTTTTTTTTTTTTACTTAAGGAATTGGTTGAGAATTAGGGCTGGGAAATTGGGGTTGAGAAGGCCATGTGTGCTACGAAATTGGGATCGATTACTTAAAGATTTGGTAGAGAATTAGGGCTGGGAAATTGGGGATGAGAAGGACTTGTGGTGGTGCCGTTTCGGGTGGGTCAGACATATAGTGCTCTGCTTTTCTAGAGTACATTTTGGCTTGCTTTCGCCAGTGAGTAAATGTGGAGGAGATTGATCACGGATGAGTTTGTTTTGCCTACCACCTGTTTGTCAAAATGTCCAACTCTTTTTTTTTTTTGATAAATCAAATTAAATTAAGAGGCAAGCCTCAATAAGCAGCCCAAAAAGGCAGCAAACAGAAAACAAAGCATTGACCCACCGCAATACCACCGACCTGGTGCGACTACAATCGGAAGCAACAAGGACAATCAAAATGTCCATCGCGGGAATCAAGATTTTTAGTGGTTTTATTATTCCTTAATTCCCTTTACTTACCTTACCTAACAGTTACTTCAATTGGCTCGGGATAAATTGGGTTTCTTGTTGATTTGCTAAAGCTTTTGGCTTTTATGATGTTACTGCTCATTTTTGTTCTTTAATCCAACACTGTTTGATCTTTGCTCATAGTAAAAAGTAAAAACCATAAGGCAAAGTGATACGATCCTATAAAATGGAAATTAAAGAATTAACTTGAGAATCCGGTAAATTGGGTTGAATTAAAAGAGTTCTGGATCAATCGTAAAGGCCCAGTGGATTGATGGGCTTAAATTTAAAAGTACGGTTGCGAAATGACCATTTTACCCTTGTAGTATTGATGGGTTCGACGTTGACTTTTCGATTGGGAACACTTTTGGCTGCTTTTCTCATACCATTACATCCGTCTCGAGCTCCTAAGTACGTAGATAGGCGGCACTCGAGTATCGGAGTTCGTATGAGAAAGTTACGAATTTAAAATTATGAGAACGTAAAGGTAATTTTTGGAAAGTCCAAAAATATAAAATTGGGTACTTTCTCTCTCTTCCCTCAGTTGGATCAGACCCTCTCTCTCTTTTCTCGAGCTTTATCTTTCTCCTTGAGCTTTCTCTCTCTCCTCGAGCTCTCTCTCTCTCTCTCTCCCTTTCTTCCCAGTGCAAACATTGAACCCACCACCACAGTTGACCTATTTCTGGGTCTCTTCGATCTAACTCAAGGTCAGGGATGGATTCCCCTTGACCTCACGAAGCTTTTGGTGTCAATCTCGAGGCACGAACACCACTAAGGATGGCGAATCGAGAATAGGAAGTTGGCCGAAATTTCTTGGCTGTTTTTCGGCCAAACCAGGTAAGGTTTCTTAATTCTAAGCTTGGATTCGGACTCCTAGGAAGGAGTAGATGAATTTACACACTTAGATCGTGAAAAATGGTTGAGATTTGAGAAATCTGGAAAAACTTGGGTCTCGACCATTAATGACGGGTTCCGGCTGCTGTTAACGGCAGCGTTGACGGTGGTCCGGTCATCGTCTCTAGCGAGACTTCGACGAACTGGTTCTAAGTTGAAGTTGACGTGGTAGTCTAGTCAGCTGCTGACCCAGCTGAAATGTGGTGCCACGTGGAGCAACTTGTAGCCACGTGACAACCTAGTCAGCATCTGAGTCAGCTGACACATAGTGCCACGTGGCAACACAATCAGCTGCCCAATCAGCCGTCAGTCA
The DNA here is from genome assembly GCA_037349345.1 of Oemleria cerasiformis. Classification (NCBI taxonomy): domain Eukaryota; kingdom Viridiplantae; phylum Streptophyta; class Magnoliopsida; order Rosales; family Rosaceae; genus Oemleria; species Oemleria cerasiformis. Next base: position 5,512,414 of record JAZGTL010000010.1, on the reverse strand, counting down.
ACCGTCAAGTCAACGTCGTCAAACATATTCCGTTAAAAGCTAATGGTATCATAACAGATCCTAAAGCCGTACATGCTGACGGAATATTCTGATTCCGTCAGACTTGATGGAATATTCTGTCAGACTTGATGGAATATTCCGTTAGAGCGACAAAATATTCCGTCGTAACTGTTGAGGCACGTGACCGTCGCGTGTGCCATGTGGCCAGCGCGTGGGGTGGCCGCCGGCCTTCTGCCGCCGCATGGAGCAGTTTCTCGACCCACAGCGGCCTGTGTCTGGGGTTTTGAGACGTCCCGAACCAATTTTTGTTAGTTTTGAGGCTATTGGGATTCGTTTAGAGCCCCGTTTAAGTAATCGAATTATGAGATTGAGTTGTTTAAGGGGCGTGTGTAAACCCTAGAGCTAGGGGGCCTCGAGTAATGACTTAATTAAGAGTTACTGATGCTAATGCTTCCTTTTATTGGTGTATTGGACAAGGTGGCGATGGAGAGTCACTCCATTTGAGACAGACATTGGGGAAAGTGCGGAAGCAAGTAAACTAACGAGGTGAGTGGATCTCTTCCCCTAAGGTTGTGATGACACATTTATGATATCAATGAATGCTTGATGAATGTGACACTTTGGGAAGTTAAATAGAATTGAATTTGCCTGGATGATGTAGTACATCTTAGACTATGCCATGGGTTACCTTCAGGGCCCAGCATTGTAGAAAATAACCTTTAGGGTTGGAAACCCTGGGTATAGTGAATACTCAACAACGAGTATAAACTAGATAATAATGGTCAATCTCGAGGATAGATTGCGAGATATATCGATGAAAGATAAATTCTCCGGAATGAGTATAAACTATCGCTTTTAGGATGTCTCAAGGGGAGTTTCCGTGACAAGTAAGCCGACAACAATTGAAAGTTACTGAGAGATCGACACAAGTAGGATCGTCACGATGAGTGCGATATTCGAGAGACATTTTACGGTCGTGATGCTAGTATTGAGGAGTCATATCGGTACAACAGGTGTGTCAGTCGAGATGCTATTACCGAGGGGTCATGCCGGCTTAGCACGTGGGTCAGTGTTGGGGTACTACGACCGAGGCATGCCGGCCTAGTACCTATATCATGTGTCCGAGTCTTGAGTCATGTGATAGTGCGATGATTGCAGATGATACATGTCGGCATAGCACTTGAGTCAAGTGATAATGCGAGGATTGCCGATGAGTCATGTCAGCATAGCACATGAGTATGTATTGTCGTGTGAGGATTACCGATGAGTCATGCTGGCATAACACATGAGTATGTATTGTCGTGCGAGGATTGCCGATGAGTCATGTCGGCATAGCACATGAGTACGTATTTTCGTGCTAGGATTGCCGAGGATTCATGTCGGCATAGCACATGTATCAGTCGTGTTGTCATGAGTCATATGTGGGTGCGATGATTGCCAAGGATTCATGCCGGCATAGCACATGAGCCATATGACGGTGCGATGATTTCCAAGGAGTTATGCCGGCATAGCACGTGTGTCAGTTTGGTATGCCTATATAGTGGTCGCTGGTGTCGTACCTGTCTGTAGGCCACAGACCAGTCTCCACGTGATCTTTCTCTTGCGCTTGCTCTATACTAGTTAAATAGCGCCAGTTCTTCATGTAGTCGTGGTACGAGCGAAGATACCCAGCATGTGCGGCTACAATGCCATTAGGATACTTGTGTGTGTGATGCCAGCCGATGATACATGCCGGCTGATGCAAGTCGATGATACATGCCAACTGATGATGTGATGTGCCAACCGATGATACATGTCGGCTGATGCCAATCGATGATACATGCCGACTGATGATGTGTTATGCCAGCCGATGATACATGCATGCTGATGCCAGTCGAGGGTTATGCCGGCTGATGATGCGATCTGATAGCTGAGGTGACATTCCAGCTTACATGTGATACCAGCCGAGGGTTTTGTCGGCTGATAAGTCTTGGCCCGTACGCACGAGTGCGACGTCGAGTTATGTGATACTGTCCGTAGAGCAACGATGAGATTTTGACGTTGAGCAGACCGATCTCGTTCGTAGAGGGACGACGAGAGTGAGGTATCATGATCTGAGCCGTCCACGAGATGGACGAGTCCCTACTTGATAGCCGGGGATTCATACCGACATATGGGATGTGATAGCCGATGACCTATACCGGCTTTTATGATACAATAGCCAAGGGATGTACCGGCTAAAATGAGTTGATGAAGATTGTCACAGGCTTTGACTGAGATTCAAAGCACCAGTGAGTCAATACTCGTTACAGTGGTAAGTAGGTTTGGTGTGGACGGTGACCCGGATAGACGAGCTTTGTTTGGTCGCATAAGGGCGACAGTTCATTGACCGTCATTGTTCGATGTAACGATGGTGCTGATGTTTTTACTTAATCATCCTAAGGACAAACTGGCTACTACTGGTCCTTCAGAAAGTGCTGATGTTTTGCTTGCTGAGAAGAAAAGAAGTCGAAAATGGCCTTAGCCTCTAGGGCTTCAATTATGATCCCCAAGATAATCCCCATGCTTCGCTGTGATCGAGAAACTTGTTAGTGGCTTTCGTCACCGGAACTCAATGTTCAAGTATCGGCCAGCACCCGTAATTGCCAGTGTCAAGGTGGATATCCGAGACAGGGTGTATCACAAAGTGTTAAGATTCACTTGTTTGTACTTTAATGTGTGACATTGCTGACATAGGTGTGGTTCTTGGTATATTTTGTAGGGTGAGGTACTGAATCAAGGTGTAGATTTCGATTTATGTTGTGACGGCTGAAGGTATGTGAAATGTATATTTATTTCTCTCTTTCTCTTTCTTCGTATAAAAAGATTGCTACATTTTGTTTTGAAGTTTGTTTGGATATCCATGGGTTTTTTTTTACTAGTAACAAATGCAATGTTTGAACCCATAAGCATGGAATATTTTTGGCATTACAACCTAATAGATTGTTTGAATAGATTTATGTCCCCCTTCATTTTTTGTTATCTAGGTCATTAAAATATGCTAAAACATATTTCTTACTTTAGTTAAAAAATATGCAATCGAAAAAAAATGATGTGGATTAATTAAATTTTTCTGCCTCAGCCATACCAACCAACGTTGTACCCGCCAGTGCCTTACCCTCATGCAGAGTATACAAGATTGCTCAATGACCCAGACTTTTTGCAGGATTTTATGCCTTCAGATTCGAGGAGTCATAATCCTGATAGCGGTTAGGCTATGTTGATCTCATATGCATAATATTTGAGTGAGATTTAGATGTTTACAATATTGTTTGATATTGTTATTGACTCTTTTTTTGTTAGAAATATTGTTATTGACTCTTTGGATTAATTTTGAGATCTTTAATACTTTGATACTCATGTTTGAATGAGTTGAGGTCTATGGTTCATTGGATTAATCTCTCTGTGTCTCTGCAGGTGGTTCATTGTGTTGAGTTTACTTGTTAGAATATAATGAAATATAATGCAGTGAGGTTTGGTTCTCTGCAGGTGGTTCATTCTGTTTATAATTTATTAAATTAAAAATTATATATTATATATAAAATTAAAATTTTGCACCGAAATAATACAATAGGAGCAGAAGTCATTAATTTGAAAACTATTAGAGGCAAATATATGTGTCCCTAAAATTAATTGATATTTATTGTATTTATTTAAATATTAATTAGGGCAATTAGATAAACACCCCTAATGTATTTAACAGGGAAGGAGGATGACGTATCATGTAAAATAATAGGGGCGGATTTAAGTTCCTATCCACCCCTAATAAGTAATAGGGGCGCCAATTTTAGAGGCATTTGATTTATCTGCCTCTCATGGTCTTTGGGGCGGTTTAATTAAATTATTCGCACCTATTGGAATTAATTGGGGCCAATATTTCTGCCCCTAATAATCATTTTTTTAGTAGTATTTTTATTAATATGTCAATACCACTTATACTTAAAGGTATTGAAATTTGAGCGCATCGATTTTGTTTTACATACCTTTGGGTACTTAATACTACAATTGTTGAATGACCAAATGAATAACATATATACCAATAATAAACTCTCTCACTCATTGCCATTAGATAATTGTTGTTGTTTTTCCAACATTATGATTGTTTATATAAAGTGTTCTTTCGAATATTAATTTATGTCGATGTTGAAAAGCAAAACATTAGTTTCTGAATTATTTCGAGTATACAACACACTAGGGTTAAAAATTTAAAAAGACCCATTCTGACTTGATTTTCTAGCTACACCACTGATTTCGATATTAATGGCAAGAAGCCCTTCCAAGCATCCTTGAATAGTTGCCGGATTTCACCATATCCACCAGCCTCGGCTCCCCTCGTCTCCGTAACAGTCATCACCACGGTCTAAGGCACACAAGAAGAGGCATATATTGAATCTTCATAAGAGAAAGGAAGCTTCCCTAACGTCATTTTATGGGAGAAAACAAATTTACGCAATTATAAGCCCACAAAATTGTTATGCTAAGTTTCCGCAATTATAAACCCACAAAATTGTTTGGTTAAGTTGTCGCAATTATAAGCCCACAAAATTGTTCGGCTAAATTGTCGCAATTATAAGCCCACAAAATTGTTATGCTAAGTTGCCGCAATTATAAACCCACAAAATTGTTTGGCTAAGTTGTCGCAATTATAAGCCCACAAAATTGTTCGGCTAAATTGTCGTAATTATAAACCCACAAAATTGTTTGGCTAAGTTGTCGCAATTATAAGCTCACAAAATTGTTAGGCTAAATTGTCGCAATTATAAGCCCACAAAATTGTTTGACAAACACAACTTAGCAACAATATCGATCACTGATTTACAATATATAGTATGATATATATATATATATATATATATATATATATATATATTTATATATATATATATATTTACACGTGTATATATGTTCCAATTTGTAGTGGCCTTGCAAATGGAAAGAAGCCAAGCAGCTCAAACTCAAATATAATTATAAAGCTACAAATCAAACAATCATTTACTAACCGGCCAACTCTAAATTTAACTATTCTTTTTCGTAACATTGCAAAAGATTATGAATATTAATCCTCATTCCTTAGTGTTATGGTCTAATGATATTTTTCTCTATATGTTATGTAGGAGATTTCGAATTTGACTCTGGTAAAAGACGAAATTGATACCCTATGTGTATATAATGTAATTCTCACTCTCCCAATATTATTGTATATAAAAAAAAAACCATAATTTCTTTGAGGATGGCAAAAAATTTAATGAAGACAGAAAAGTAACAAAGAAATTAAGCACATTTTGATTAATCTAATGTCATTAAAAGGAAACCAAATCAGGCAAGGCACACAAGAGACATATAAAATCAAGACAGAAGAGTAAAAATGGAATTAATTAAGATTGTATAAATGATGAAGCTCGCAGTAAAATAAATCATTAACTTTTAGCTGCAAAAACCCCAGAGACGATATTGTATTATATTGATCTGCCAACAAAATTAGGCAGGCTTTAAGTTTCTGCATGTGTGATGTGCCAATATATTTAGAATGGGGATATCTAGCTAGCTAGGATGCTTAATTACCATATGCCTCAATTACCACATTTTAGTTTTATTTTCATAAAAATGAATATTAACATTGACTCACATTATAAATAAATAAATAATGTGATAGTAAGTCTATATAAATGTCTAAGAGGTTTGGCCGATAGATTGCTACTCCCCAACTTAAATTCTCATTTTAATGGTTACCAAAATGATTAATTAATGTACATATTTGCTTTTTTGCGTTGCATATGAGCAAGACCACTATAAATGGATGCCATTGCTCATGTTGTAACATCAGAAGATCACAACTTCACAAGATGAGTTGCTTGAAGTTGGTTGTGCAATTGCTCGCAGTGGTGACTCTCATCACTTCATCTGTTGCCGAGAATCAACACCATGAGCATTCATCACTATCTCATGTTAAGCCTCTAACATTTATCCTACCACCTCATGGAAAACAACCACTACCATTTCCTCCTATTATACAGATACCACCACGGCATCAAAACCCTCCACCACCACCGCCTCAAAACAAGTCTCCACCACCACCTCGGATATGTCCTCCAACACCTCACCGGAAAAGTCCACTGCCACCACCTCCGAGAAGTCCGCCACCTCCACCTCCAAGTAGTCCGCCACCGTCACTCCTTCGCAGTCCGCCACCGCCACCGTCACCTCCACCTCGACGCAGTCCTCCACCTCTATCCTGTCGCAGTCCACCACCGCCACCCCGTCGCAATCCCCCACCCCCACCACTACCCCCACCACCTCCTTAGAGCAGTCCCCTACACCCACCACCACCCCGGAGCAGTCCCCCACCACCACCCCGGAGCAGTCCCCCACCACCACTTCTGAGAAATCTGCCACCACCACCACCTCTAAACAATCCCCCACCACCACCTCTGAGCATTCCGCCACCACCACGTAGGACTAGTCCCCCTCCATCACCTATGAACAGACTACCACCACCTCAGAGCAGTCCCCCACCACCACCTTTGAGCAGTCCGCCACCACCACCTCGGAGTAGTCCCCCTCCACCACCTCTGCTCAGACTGCCACCACCACCTCGGAGCATTCCCCCACCATCACCTCGGAGCAATCCCCCACCACCACCTCTGAGCAATCCGCCACCCCCACCTAGCAGCAATCCCCCACCCCCACCTCAGAGAAGTTCCCCACCCCCACCTCAGAGCATTCCCCCATCCACCTTAGAATAGTCCGCCACCAGCTCCTCAGAGCAGTCCCCCACCACCTCCTCGGAGCAATCACCCACCACCACCACCTCGTAGAGGGCTAGTTCTACCACTACTACCTACCAATCCTCAATGACCACCACCTATCGATCGATCAAAACCAATGAGTCAATAGGAGTACGTGTAGTAAATTAATAAGAGTTATGAACAACTCATTGAATTTATAGCACTATATATTATTACTCAGTATAATATAAGCGCACTAAAGAAATTACTACTGATTTCATGAACAAGTAGTTCTTCCATAGCTTGTAACTGATTGAAACCATGCTTATGCAATATAATTGCCAGAAAATTAAGTACCATTCAATTTGATTAAGAAGTTTTTTGTTTTGTTTAAATTCTCTTGTGGGACAAAACAACTAAAAATTTCTTCCCAACACCTAAAAATTATAAGTGGTTGATAAACTTACAGTGAGAATAAATCGATGGTAAAACATATTATTATTATCATTAGTTGTTGTAAGATTTATTAATACGCGAGTACATATATATTTTCTTTTACAATGTCACACATCTCATCTCTGTAAGCTTCTTGCAAATTCCATCTTCAGTAACAGAAACCTACATACATATTGGAGAGTACAACAATCAAAACTCGATGGTTCTCATTATATTTCAGTAAATTTAGTTTCAAAGCTGGAGCGTATGAATATGGTTTAGTAGAGGGTAGTTGATTTTAGGCTTGTTTTTGTGAATGTGGTATTCTTTCCTTTCGTTTTCCTGTCAAATTTGTACAAGATTATACTATATCATCTTATAGAAATTGTTTTTTATTAATAGATATCTGTTATGACCCTAGAAAGTTTCTAGGGTTAATCTGGTAACTTCTTGTTGATGCTGGTGTAGATGTTGAAACTTGGATTTCAAAGGCTCGGACCTGATGGTTACTGAAAGACAAAAATCTATCTCTTGATGGGCAGATTTTGTATTGTTTTGGGCTAAACTCCCTTTAGAAGAGGCGTGCCACTTTTTTGCATCCCAAGAAACTGACCTTAACCAAACAATTGTGTCATAAGTGGGGTACCGGCATATTGTTGGTTCTTTTCTATGCCTTTTTCTTGATTTATCTGAGGACTTTAAATATTTCCCTTTTATTCGTCAATGAATGTCTTTGAATAGTATTGCTTTAATGTGAGATGTGAAAAATATGATTGAGAGAGACATTTCTTTTGGGATAAATGTTATTGAACCAAATGCACAACATGATCATGCAACATATATGGATGGATCTTCCAGAATATTTATCATTAAAAGAAACATTAACCTAAAGATGGATGCAACATCTCAGGATAATGAGAATTGTACAAAATACATAAAACATTACTATCGAGATATTTCTTTGAAGCCACACTGGGTTAGATGATGACTTTTCAGAAATCTTCAACCGGGATGGACATCAGTTGGATCATACCAAACAGCGGCAGAGAGATTCAAAATTTACAAGGGCATAATAACTCCAAAGATGTTTTTTTTCCTCTGAGCTAGAGTATGCAAAAGAAACAAATTCACTGTTTGGAAAGTTTGGCTTCCAAACAAATGTTTAGTTTAAAAGTGTTTTTGTATCAATTGATTGGCCCCTTGTGAAAGGGCCTTGCTGCTCTTTTATAGCTTTCTTGAGTGAGCAAATTTTGACAAGTGGTTACTCTACCCACACCACTTATTCTTCAGCCACACTACAAATTCTCTTTGTAAGTGTAGCTTGGGTGGTGGTCTGACACTGTCTTCTCTTTTTGACTTTTCACGGCTTTCTCTTGTTTGCGCTAGCTTGGATTGGGCTTTTAATAACGAAAAGTTTCTCCAAATCCATCTTAAGCATTTTTCAAGTGTAAATAATATCGTACTTTTGTAAATGAAATATAATAATAAATAAATGCATGTGCCTAAATTATGTGGATGCCATTTATAGTATTAAAGTATGGCTTAGCTAGTCCAGAATTTATCAATAAAAGAAACATTCAACCGAAGATGGATGCAACATCTCGGAATAATGAGAATTGTACAAGATAGCATAAAACAGTACTATCGAGATATTTCTTTGAAGGCACACAAGGTTAGTTGGTGACTTTTCATAAATCTTCAACTGGGATGGACCTTAGTTGAATCGTATCAGATAGTGGCAGAGAGATTCAAAATTTAGAAGGGCCGAATAACTCCATAAATGTTTTTCTTCCTCTCAACTAGAGGATGCAAACGAAACAAATTAACAGTTTGGAAAGTTTTGCTTTCAAACAAATGTTTGGTTTGCAAGTGTTTTTGTATTCATTGATTGGCCCCTTGTGAAAGAGCCTTACAGATTTCTTGAGTGAGTACATTTTGACAAAGTGGTTGCTTTGCCCCACCACTTATTCTTCAGCCACACTGCAAATTTCCTTTGTAAATGTAGCTTCGGTGGTGGTCTGACACTGCCTTCTCTTTTTGACTTTTCACGGCTTTCTCTTGTTTGGGCTAGCTTGCTTTGGGCTTTTAGTAACAAAAATTTTCTCCATATCCATCTTAAGCATTTTTTGGGTATAAACAATGTCGTACTTTTGTAAAGGAAATATAATAAAAAATAAATACATGTGCCTAAATTATGTGGATGTTATTTATAGTATAAAAGTATGGCTTAGCAAGTCCAAAAGATTTATCATTAAAAGAAACATTCAACTAAAGATGGATGCAACATCTCTGGATAATGAGAATTATTCAAAATAGCATAACAGTAATATCAAATATATTTCTTTGAAGCCACACAAGGTTAGCGGATGACTTTTCATAAATCTTCAACGAGGATGGACATTAGTAGGATCATACCATGTAGACAGTGGCATAGAGATTCAAATTTAGAAGGGCAAAATAACTCCAAAGATATGTTTCTTTCTCTGAACCAGAGTATGCAAACGTAAAAAATTCACAGTTTGGAAAGTTTTTCTTTCAAACAAATGTTTTGTTTACTAGTGTTTTTGTATTCATTAATTGGCCCCTTGTGAAAGAGCCTTGCAGCCCTTTTATAGCTTTCTTGAGTGAGCACATTTTGGCAAGTGGTTGCTCTGCCGCATCACTTATTCTTCAGCCAAACTACTAATTCCCTTTGTAAGTGTAGCTTGAGTGGTGGTCTGACACTGCCTTCTTTTTTTACTTTTCACGGCCTTCTCTTGTTTAGGCTAACTTACTTTGGCCTTTTAATAACAAAAAACTTCTCCATATCCATCTTAAGCATTTTTCAGGTGTAAACAATATCGTACTTTTATAAATGAAATATAATAATAAATAAATACATGTGGCTTAATTAGGTGGATGCCATTTATAGTATTAAAGTATGGCTTAACTGGTCCAGAATATTTATCATTAAAAGAAACGTTCAACTAGAGATGGATGCAACATCTCAGGAAAATGAGAATAGTACAAAATAGAATAAAACAGTACTAAATATATATTTCTTTGAAGGCACACAAGGTTAGTTGATGACTTTTCATAAATCTTCAACTAGGATGGACATCAGTTGTATCATACCAGACAGTGGCAGAGAGATTCAAAATTTAGAAGGGCAGAATAACTCCAAAGATGTTTTTCTTCCACTCAGCAAGAGTATGCAAACAAAACAAATTGACAGTTTGGAAAGTTTTGCTTTCAAAAAATTGTTTTGTTTACAAGTGTTTTTGTACTCATTGATTGGCCCCTTGTGAAAAAGCCTTGCTTCTCTTTTATAGCATTCTTGAGTGAGCACATTTTGACAAGTGGTTGCTCTGCCCCACCACTTATTCTTCAGCCACACTACAAAATTCCTTGGTAAGTGTAGCTTAGGTGGTGGTCTGGCACTGCCTTCTCTTTTTGATTTTTCACGGCTTTCTCTTGTTTAGGCTATCTTGCTTTGGGCTTTTAATAACGAAAAGTTTCTACACATCCATCTTAAGCATTTTTTTGGGTGTAAACTGTTACAACCTGTTCCGGAATATGAAATAGAATTTAAAAATGTAAATTTAGAATCCGGTAAGTGTTGGGTTGAACTAAAAGAAATTTCGGCCAGTCCGCGAAGGCCCATTGTGTTGTGGGAAAAAAATTAAAAATATGGGTCGTAAAATGACCATTCTACCCTTGATTTATCGATGGGCCCGACGTCACTTTTCGATCAGGATTACTATTGACCATTTTTCTCGAACCATTACGTACATCTCAAACTCCTGAGTGTGTGGACGGGCGGCACTCGAGAGTGGGAGTTCGTATGAGGAAGTTACGGGTCTAAAATGATGAGGACGTAATGGAAATTTGTGAAATGTCCATAAATATAAATAAGGATTTTTCTCTCTCCTCCCACACTATCGATCAGTTTGTTTCTCTCTCCCCCCTCGATCTCTCTCACCCCGTGTGAACACCACACCTCACCATCATCATCAACCCATTTCTAGGTCGTTTCGAACCAAACCAAGGCCAGGGATGGAATCCCCTCAACCTCGCGAGCCGTATGGTGCCAGTTTCGAGGCACGAATACCACCAGAGACGGCGAATCGAAGGGAGGAAGTGGGCCGAATCTTCTTCGGCGGATTCCGGCCAAATGAGGTAAGATTTTCCACTTTCGAGCTTGGTTTTGGACTCCTGGGAAGGAGTAAATGAAGTTACATGTATAGATCTTCAAATACGGTGAAGAAATGGAAGAGATAGGAGCTCGTCGGAGATGGAGGATTTCGGTCGTCTTCTCCGGCGAGTCCTGACCAACTGGTTCGACTAGCGTGCTGACGTGGCATGCCACCTGGTAGTCATGTGTAGCCACGTGGTAGCACAGTCAGCAGCCCAATCAACCGTCAGTCAATTGTTACGTCAACTAACGCCGTCAATAATTGACAAAATATGCGAACGCCATTAGCATATTCTGTTTAAGGCTAACGACAACATAGCCGAGGCTTGACGCCATTAAGTGAACGGAATATTTTGATTATGTTAGTATATTCCGTCAGAGCTGATGGAATATTCTATCTGAACGATGTAATATTCCGTCGTGACTGTGCAGGCACGTGGGAGTGCGTGGGGGTACGTGGCCAGCACGTGGCGGGTGTCCGCCTCTGCCGATGCATGACAGCGCGTAGGGTGGCCACTGGCCTTCCGCCGGCGGGTGGCGGCGCTTGGAGCATTTCCTCGACCCACGGCGATGAATGTCTGGGGTTTTAGGCTTTCCAGACATATTTTTGATAGTTTTGAGGCTATTGGGATCCGTTTAAAGCCCCGTTTGAGTAATTTAATTATGAACTTGAGTTTTTTTAAGGGGCGTGTGTAAACCCTAGGACTAGGAGCCTCGTGTAATGATTTAATTAAGAGTTTGCTAATACTAATGCTTTCAAATTATTGGTATTTTGTACAATATGACGATGAAGAGTCATACCATCCGAGACAGAAATCAAGGGAAAGTGCAAAAGAAAGTAAACAAACGAGGTGAGTGGTTCATGTTCCCTATGATCATACAATAACTACATCGTTGAATGCTTGTTGAATGTGATACCTAGGGTAGGCTTGATAGAATTTATTTTATAATAGTTATCTTAGACTATGCCATGGGTTACCCTAGGGCCCGGCTTTGTAGAACACAATATGTTAGGGTTGAAAATCCCATAGATAGTAAAATACTCCAGAATGAGTATAAACTACCACAATAATAGTATATCTCGAGGGTTGATTCCGAGATACTATTTTCAATAACACCGCGAGATGAAGGATGCGACAATTATGATAATGGTGATAGAGTGACACATAATTGGGTGCTATCGCCGAGGAGTCATGCCAGCTTAGCATACGAGTCATCATGGGTATGCTATCGTCGAGGAATCATGTAGGCGTAGCATACGAGTTTGTATGATGGTACTACGGTCAGTGCTTGTCGGCCTAGTACATGAGTCATGTGTCGGTGTCCGATGTTAGAGGTCGGTGTTGAGTCGTTTGTTTATGTCGAGTCATGGTATTACCCATATGGTGGTCGCTACTGTCGTACATGTCTGCAGGCCACATACAAGTTCTCCATGTGATCGTTCACCCGTGCTCGCTTTATACTAGTTAAACAGCGCCAGTCATGTCCCTGTGCTCTTATGTCTATTTGTGGTCTCATAACTCCTAGGGGGACTCATGGTGATGGTACTTGCACCCAGTCCATCACGTGGTCGTGGTACGAGCGAAGACACCCAGTCATGTCACGTGCGCATGACTCGTGCGACTACAGTGCCTTTGGGATACCTATTATGATGATTGAGTCATGATACTATGTCGGCTGACGATGGGGTATGATAGCCGAGGTGAAAGGACCCTTCCTGAATTACCCCTTGGAACCTGGGAAAAGCCCTGCTCCCGTCTGACAACTTAAATAAATTCCCAGAATACCTTTAAGCCCTTGGAATTAATTATGAGAATTCTGCCAAAAATCCAGCAGAACATCCCCTTCAAGAATGATTAACCGTAACACATGTCAGACGAAGGATCAAATAGCACTCTCAAATTCCAACGTCACCAACCATGAGTTCGTAGGTCTCGAACTCACGAGTTCGTAGGTCTCGAACTCCGGAGTTCGTAGACAGTCGGCACGCAGAAAACGGAGACCCAGTGAGAACATTGTGGGTCTAAAAGCTTCAGGGGCAGTTTGGTCATTTTGGAAAAGTCCAAAATTAGGGGGATATTTTTCTCTCTCCAGGAGACTATGCTCAGACCGGACTCACTCTCTCTATCTCCTCCCTCGAACCCTCACTCTATCCATGTGCGAACACCACACACCTCCAGCACCATCAACCTTTTTTTGGGCACTTTCGAACCGATCCAAGGCCACCAAACTCTTCATCTCTATCGTACGAACCAAGTGGTGCCATTTTCTAGGGGTGAGAACCACCATAGATGGCAGATCGAGGAGCGAAGGTGGACCCGAACCTTTCGAGGGATTTTTTGGTCTATGGAGGTAAGATTTCCAACTTTGGACCTCCGTTTTGGATTCCTAGGAGTGAGTAGATGAGTTTAGACTAAAAGATCGTGAAAAATGGTTGGGTTTTGAGAAATCTGGAAAAGCTTGGATTCTGGGCCGTTAATGGCCGATTTCGCCGCCATCGACGGCGGCGTTGACAATGGTTCGGTCTTTTTGCCGATGAGAATTCCCATATTCTGGCCACCGGAGACCGCGGCGTTGACGGTGGTTCGATCATCTTTTTTGACGAGAATTCCCAGATTCTGGCCACCGAAGACGGCGGCGGTCCAGTCGTCGTCCACGACGAACTCCGGTGACTGGTTCAAACTGCGGAGCCACGTGGCGACCAATCAGCAGCTGACTCAGATGCCATGTGGAGCCACGTTGCAACACAACTAGTGTCAAGTCAACCGTTAGTTGACCGTTGGGTTAACTGACGCCGTCAGGGTTGGACGGAATATACTAACAGTGTTAGCATATTCCGTTAAAAGTAATAGTATTTTAACATAACCCTAACACCGTTAGTTTGGACGGAAGATTCCGATTTCGTCAGGATATTTTGTCAAGTTTGAAGGAGTATTCTGTCAGAGTGATGGAATATTCCACCGTGACAGTGCAGAACCGTGGGGGCGCGTGGGGCACGTGGCGGGACTTGGGGGTGCGTGGTCAGCACGTGGCGCATGGTCCAGCCTTCTACCGGTGAGTGGCGGTGTGTGGGGCTGTTTCCCAGCCCACGGCGACGTCTAGGATTTTGGAACATTCCGGATCGGATTTCGGCAGTTTTGAGGCCGTTGGAGTTCCTTTAGAGCCCCGTTTGAGTAATCACAGTAGTAATGGTCGATCAAGAAGTGGGTTTTAGCTGGGGAGGTCAAGGGAGCTTGGTTATTGGTATGTCAAAGGGTTCCTTGGGGCTCAGGTTTCCTTGTGTTGGTACTTTGGATTACTGTGAACGGACTGGGTTTTTGGGATTGCGTGACATGTGTACTTCTAGGTATTAGGTTATACCACGGAGTTCCCCGATGTTGGCGTTGGAGGATATTTCTCCGCCACATCGTTGAGGTTTCTCTGATGTTGGCGTTGGAGGGTATTTCTCCGCCACATCGTTGAGGTTTCTCCAATGTTGGTGTTGGTGGGTATTTCTCCGCCACATTGTTGAGGTTTCTCCGACTGGCGTTGGATGGTATTTCTCCCCCAAATCGTTGATTAGGGTTTTGACCCTGGTGATTGATATGAGGTATGTTATGAAGGATTCTATCATACTCTCGGATTGATATGAGATATCTTATGGAGGATTCCATCATACTCTCGGAATGATATGAGGTATGTTATGGAGGTTTCCATCATACTCTCGGACTTATATAAGATATGTTATGAAGGATTCCATCATACTCTTGGAATGATATGAGGTATGTTATGCAAGATTCCATCATACTCTCGGAATGATATGATATATGTTATGGAGGATTCCATCATACTCTCGGGATGAAATGAGCTATGTCATGGAGGATTCCATTATAGGCTTAACGGAATATCGAATTACGACTTGGGGTGCTCAGGTTGAGACGGGATATCGAGTTACGACCCGGACCAGAAATTAACATAATTTGAGAGTTTACTTAAGGAAAGGACGATTTTACCCTCGATTTATGAGGGTTCGAGAGTCACTTTTTGTCTGGCAGTACTTTTGGAAGTTTTTCTTGGGTCGTTGTATAGGTCTTGAACTTACGAGTTCGTAGATAGGCGGCACGCGAAAAATGGAGATCCGGAGAGAACGTTGTGGGTCTAAAAGCTTCAGGGGCAGTTTCGTCATTTTGGAAAATTCCAAAATTAGGGGGATATTTTTTCTCTCTCCGGGAGTCTCTACCCTGACCGAACTCACTCTCTCTCTGTCCTCCCTCGAATCCTCTCTCTCTCCCCGTGCGAACACCGCACACTTCCACCACCATCGACCCATTTTTGTGTCATTTCGAACCGATCCAAGGCCACGAAACTCTTCATCTGTGTCGTACGAACCGATTGGTGCCATTTTTGAGGTGTGAGAACCACCATAGATGGCGGATCGAAGAGCGAAACTGGACCCGAACCTTTCGAGGGATTTTTTGGTCGATTGAGGTAAGATTTCAAACTTTGGACCCGAGTTTTGGATTCCTTGGAGTGAGTATATGAGTTTAGACTGAAAGATCATAAAAAATAGTTGAGTTTTGAGAAATCTGGAAAAGCTTGGATTCTAGGCCTTAATGGCCGATTTCGGCCGCAATCGACGACGACTTTAACGCTGGTCCGGTCATCTTTTCCGGTGAGAATTCCCAGATTCCAGCCACCAGAGACGGCGGCGTTGACGGTGGTTCGGTCATCTTTTTTGGTGAGACTTCCCATATTCAAGACACTGGAGACAGCGGCGTTGGCGGTGGTCTGGTAATCTTTTCTGGCAAAAATTCCCAGATACCGGCCACGGGAGATGGCGGCATTGTCGGTGGTCTGGTCATCTTTTTAGGCAAGAATTCGAAGATTTTGGCTACGGAAGACGGTGACGACGACGACAGTCCGGTTGTCATCCCCGATGAACTCCGGTGATTGATTCGAACTGTGATGGTAGACGTGGCATGCCACCTAGCAGCCACGTGATGCCATGTGGAGCCATCTAGCAACCAGTCAGCAGTTGACTCAGCTACCACGTGGTAACACAATCAGCGTCCCGTAAGCAGTTAGTTGACCGTTGGGTCAACTGAGGCCTTCAGGGCATGACGGAATATGCTGACGGCATTAGCATATTCCGTTAAAAGTGATAGTGTTTTAACGGAACCCTAACGCCGTTAGTTTGGACGGAAGATTCTGATTCCGTCTGGTTTGATTGAATATTCCGTCAGAGTGACGAAATATTTTGCCATGACAGTGCAGACGCGCGTGGTGGCGTGAGGGGTCACGTGGTCCGGCCTCCTACCCGCGGGTGGCGACGCGTGGGGCGATTTCTCGACCCACGGCGACGCGCATCTATGGTTTTGGAACATTCTGGATCAAATTTTTATGATTTTGAGGCTGTTGGAGTTCGTTTAGATCCCCGTTTGAGAAATCCCAGCGGTAATGGATGACCACGGAGCAATTTTTGGCTCGGGAGGTCAAGGGAGCTGGGTTATTGGTATGTCAAAGGGTTCCTTCGGGCTAGGGTTTCCTTGAGTTGGTACTTTGGATGTACTCTGAACGTACTAGGTTTTCGGGATTGCAAGACATGTGTACTTCTATTTATTAGGTTATACCACAGAGTTCTCCGATGTTGGCGTTCGAGGTTATTTCTCCGCCACATCGTTGAGGTTTCTCCGATGTTGGCGTTGGAGTGTATTCCTCCACCACATCGTTGAGGTTTCTCCGACTAGCGTTGGAGGGTATTTCTCCGCCAGATCGTTGATTAGGGTTTTGGCCCTAGTGATTGATATGAGGTATGTTATAAAGGATTCCATCATACTCTCGGAATGATATGAGATATGTTATGGTGGATTCCATCTTACTCTCGGAATGATATGAGGTATGTTATAGAGGATTCCATCATACTCTCGGAATGATATGATATATGTTATGGAGGATTCCATCATACTCTCGGGATGAGATGAGCTATGTCATGGAGGATTCCATCATAGGCTCGATGGGATATCGAATTACAGCTCGGGGTGCTCAGGATCAACTGGGATATCAAGTTACGACTCGGGGTATTCATGATGAGCCGAGATATCGAGTTATGACTCGGGGTGCTCAAGATGAGTTGGGATATCGAGTTACGACTTGGGGTGCTCAGGATGAGCTGGGATATCGAGTTACGGCTTGGGATGCTCAGGATGAACAGGGATATCGAGTTACGACTCAGGGTGCTCAAGATGAGCCGAGATATCGAGTTACGACTCGGGGTGCTCATGATGAGCCGGGATATTGAGTTACGACTCGGGGTGCTCAACATGAGCCGTGATATCGAGTTACTACTCATGGTGCTCAAGATGAGCCGGGATATCGATTTACTACTCAGGGTAGTCAGTGAGACTCAATTCAACCAAGTCGGGTACCTTCGTCACACACCCGATATACCTCGAGTTGAGTATAACACTGTACTATGTGTAGACAGCCTCAACGCACTGGTGGAGAAATACCCTTCGACACCAGCATCGGAGAACCCTCAAGAATCTGGCGGAGAAATGCCATTCGATGCCAGTCGGAGAAAACCTTGTCCCTCGGGGACAATAATTCAGTGAAAACCAAAATTCATGTTTTAAAATCCTTGTTTCTTGCCTTAGGCCAAATTCATTGAAAAACCGGGTTTAAACACAAAATCGTTGGCTACCGAAATCTGAAATCAATCAAGTCAACCCATATAAAATCCAAAACCATAAAGCTAAGCCATAGCCCAAAACGTCATTTCCAAATATTGAAAGCGCATGTCCAGTAGTAATTTGCATAATACTTGACGATTCTTGAATTTACCAAAAATAATACGTAACATGAATTTATTCAAATATACCTTTATGCAGACATTATAATTTACAAAACCAAAGTCCACTCACCAAACGTCCAATTAGTTCAATCATGAGTTGTACGCTCCTCTGAAGTTCCCGGAGTAGTATCGCCTGTCAAAAGTAACAATCGATATTACTAACGCCAATTAAAAACCCTACATATAGACTCCCTAAACCCAGGGAGGTCCGCTCGCGTCAAACTAAAAACACAGCCACTTCGGATGCCTAAAACTACCCCTAAACGACGTCCGATTAACCCGAAACTTGTGCTAAAAGGTCCAGAACGTCGAAACCTCATTGGCGTGCACCGCCATGCATCGGCTACAGTACCTCACGCGCCTGCTGACCCGGAGCTGACTCAGCCGCCATGTGGCACCACGTGGCTGCTAGGTGGCCTCCACGTGGCTCTACATGGCTACCAGGTGGTATGCCACGTTAGCCCGTCTGACCGAACTAGTCGTTGAAGTGTCACCGGAGAATCGACGGAGAAGACGACCGCTCAGCCATGCGCCGTCGTCCGCCGTCACCGGAAAAAGCCATTGTCGACCGACCAAGAAATTTTCCTAATTTCCTCAAATCTTAACTGTTTTTCACGAATTTTTAGTCTAAATCCATCTACTCGAACCCAGGAACTCAAAAAGGAAGTCTAAACATGAAACCATACTTGTGATGGCCGAAAAATAGATCAAATTTTTTGGTTTTTCCTTTCCTCGGTTTGGTGTCTCCTACAGCTGCTTCCTTCGACGGTCGGTACGTCCTTGATCGTGGAGAGGAGGAGAGTCCGATGGGAGGAACCAAATCAGACGATGTCGCTTCGATCAAAGGTCAAAAGTGCAGGGTTTATGGGTTCGATTTCACGGGTTTGGGTGAGTGTCGTGAAGAGAGAGAGTGGAAATGATAAAATCTGGGAGAGTCTAGGTTAAAATATCTACCCATGGCAAATTAGCAAAATGCCCATGAACATTCTTGGCCCACAACTCTCTCACATGAACTCCATTTTTCGTGTGCCGCCTATCTACGAACTCGTAAGTTCGAGACCTACGCAACGGTCCCGACACACTGCCAAAAGTGTCTCCAAACAAAAATTGATTTTCAAGCCCTTATACAACAAAGGGTAATTTCAACCCACCCCCCCCCCCCCCCCCCCCCCCCCCTTTCTACGTTATGATTCCTCCGCATCACTTTAACCAAAGGAATAGGCTTTCTGCGCATTACTTTTTCCTTCCGATCTAGAAGTTGCACTGGTTGCTCCTCAAAAGTCAAATCATCTCTCAGCTCAATTGGTTGCGCCTCCAATACATGAGACTCATCGAATAGATACTTCCAGAACATGGATACATGGAATACATCATGAACCCTTGACAGTTCTGGCGGTCCTGAGCTACCTTCAACCTTCCCTGATGATTCTAATATTTTCCTTTGTCCTTTCCACTAGCTCTTGTGCCAACAGTCTTCTCTCACCTACCTCATTCCAGCATATCAGTGTTCTGCATTGTCTCCCATACAGTGCCTCGAAATGAGACATCCCATTACTAGACTGATAGTTGTTGTTGTATGAAAACTCCATCAAGGCCCGGTGTGAATCCCAGTTTTCTTTAAACTGCAGTACACAAGCTCTCATCTTATCCTCCATAATCTGAATTGTCCTCTCAGACTGACCGTCAGTCTGAGGATGAAAAGGTGTACTAAAATGCAATGTAGTTCCCTAGGCTTTCTGCAAACTCCGCCAAAACCTCGAGGTAAACCTAGGATCCCTGTCTGACACAATCGACTCTGGAGTCCCATGTAATCGTATGATCTCATCCACAAAAATATTGGCATACTGGCCCATCTGGAAATCATCCCGTACTAGCAAGAAATGTGCTGACTTCGTGAGTCTATCAACAATTACCCATATTCCATCATGTCCTTTCTGATTCCTAGGAAGTTTATAAACAAAATCCATAGTAATGTGATCCCACTTCCATTTCGGAATAGGTAATGGTTGTAGTGCCCCATATGGTTTCTACCTCTCTGCCTTTACTTGTTGACACGTTAGTCATCTACTCACAAACTCTGCTATTTCCCTAGTATTCCTTAAGAGTACGATACATCTTGGTACCGCCTGGATGCATAGCCTAGGCATAACTATGAGCTTCCTCAAGAATTTCTCTTTTCAACTTCGGATAATTAGGTACGTACAACCGGCCATCCTTAACCAAGGCCCCATCATCCCTAACCACGTAATCCTGCCTATTCCCAGCCTCCAACTCCATCCTAATAACACACAACATAGGAACTTGCATTTGAGCTTCAATAATTCGGTCAATCAAGATAAGTCTCACATGGAAACTAGCCAACAGAGCCCCCTGGTTATTCATGCCAAGTTTAATTCCCGCTCTTCAGAGTTCCACCAGTAACGGTAGATAAATAGTGTACAAATGGGCCAAGTAATCCAAGGACTTCCTGCTCAAGGCATCCACCACTACATTGGCTTTTCTTGGGTGATACTCTACGGTATAGTCACAATCCCTTATCAGCTCAAGCCACCTTCTCTGTATCAAATTCAGATCTTTCTAGGTGAATAAGTATTTCAGATTCTGATGGTTGGTAAAGATCCGGAATGTTTCCCCATACAAACGTGTCGCCAAATCTTCAGGGCGTTCACCACTGCAGCTAACTCTAAATCATGTGTGGGGCAGTTCAACTCATGAGGTTTAAGTTTCCTGGAAGCATATGTTATCACCTTCCCATGTTGCATCAGCACGCAGCCTAAACCTCATAATGATGCATCATTGTACACCTCAAATCCTCCGTTATCATCTGGAAGGGTTAACACTAGGGCAGAAGTGAACCTCCTCTTAAGCTCTTAAAAGCTCTGTTCACACACATTATCCCAGTCAAACTTGACTCCTTTCCTCGTCAACCGAGTTAACGGGCCAGCTATCGTAGAGAATCCTTCTAAGAATCGTCGATAATATCCCGCTAAAACTAGAAAACTTCTCACCTCTGACACTGTCCTCGGTTCCTCCCAATTTTCCACTACCTCAACTTTTTGGGGATCCACTCTTATACCCTCAGTAGAAATCACATGACCTAAGAATCCCACATTGGTCAACCAAAACTGATATTTACTGAACTTGGCGAATAGTTGCTTTTTCCTCAGCATATTCAGTACCAACCTCAAGTGTTTCTCATGTGCCTTAGCGCTCTTCGAATATACCAAGATACCATCGATTAACACAATCACAAACTGATCCAAGTATTGTCGGAATACCCTGTTCATCAAATCCATAAATGCCTCCGGTGCATTAGTTAACCCAAAGCGCATCACCAGAAACTCATAAGGCATATAGCGTGTCCTGAAACCGTTTTGGGAACATCCTCTTCCCTGATTCTTAACTGATGGTACCCGGATCTAAGGTCAATTTTTGAGAAATACCTTGCTACTTTTAATTGATCAAACAAATCATCAATTCGTGGAAAAGGATACTTATTCCGCCCCGTAACCCTATTTAACTTCCGGCATTCGATACATAGCCTCAAACCACCATCTTTCTTCCTTACAAATATCACCGGTGCACCCCAAGGCCAGCCACGCAGTCGAATAAATCACATATCCACCAAGTCCTGCAATTGAGTTTTTAATTCCCTCAATTCCACCGGTGCCTTTCAGTAATGTGCCTGCGATAGAGGTTGGGTACCCAGAAGAAGCTCTATGGTGAACTCAATCTCCCGGTGAGGTGGCAACCCCGGAAGATCCTCTAGAAATACATCAGGAAACTCATTCACCACAGAAATATCCTCTACGCTCATTGGAGTATCCCGAGAATCGATCACGTGAACCAAATAGCCCTCACAACCTTTTCTCAATAATTTCTCAGCGGTTAAAGCTGATATTACTCCCAAGAGAAGCACCCTAAGATCACCCTGATGCGTAAGTTCCAGCAAGCCTAG
This sequence comes from Oemleria cerasiformis, assembly GCA_037349345.1. Lineage (NCBI taxonomy): Eukaryota > Viridiplantae > Streptophyta > Magnoliopsida > Rosales > Rosaceae > Oemleria > Oemleria cerasiformis. The sequence goes on along the minus strand of JAZGTL010000010.1, from coordinate 5,490,275 downwards.
ACTCCGGAAATCCACCATCTTATCGAAACAGTCTATGGAGGCATGGTGCATGGTTAACCAGTCCATCCCCAAAATCACATCAAAATCATAAATATCCAAGGGAATTAAATCTGCCTCTAACTCATGACCGCCCACTACTACCAAACAACTGCGTATCACGAGGTTCGCCACTAACTTAACCCCAGTAAGAGTACTAATGCCCATGTCCCAACCAATCGGGGATCATTTTCCATCAATAAAAAGTGTAAAATCTCGAGATATTAAAGATTATGTAGCCTCGGGATCTATCAAAACACGAGCATCATGATTAAAAATAGACAACGTACCAGTAACCACTTCGGGTGCTGCTCGAGCCTCCTGCTGGGTCATAGAAAAAACTCGGGCATGTGTACCAGAAGATCAACTACGACCCCCCTGTTTCCTTCTGGCCCTACCAGCCCCACTGGACTGGGTCTGGCTCCCTAGTGCAGTACCAGATGTCTGCGCTGCTCTCTGACTCGGTTCAGCAGCATCTTGGCCCAAGGAACTACTTCCCGGACGACGATGTGACAATCTCTGTTAAAAATTACCCCTTTCCCCACAGAAGTAACAATTGGTGTCACCCATTCATGCTGGTCTGCCACTCTGTCTCCCGGTCGACTGCACTGAAGCCGCACTAGACTGAGCGGATGACTGATGTCCTTAATCGGCTCCGCCACTACCTGATCCGGATCTTGCATAATCCCGGCAACGGCGCCAAAAACTTGTTGAACAAATAACAACATAAAAATTATGCAACTATATGCACGTTTTAACTCGCAAGTACACAAGATAAGACAAATAGTATAGAAAGCAAATACGAAATCATTCCCACGAGGACTGGATTAATATGTGTTTAAGATTGATTTTAAGATGATTTTGAAAATTGAAAATTTAGAAACAAAATATTAAAAAAAATAGCGTTTGATTAAAAATAGAATTGGATTGAGGTTAAAACAATGAGAAAACAAGTTAGGGATTCGATGTTCACCGCTAATCTTCTTCCTTAAGCAAACGAGATGCACAATGCTACAAAACAGATTTTAGATGCTCATGTTTGTCAACCTAAAGGCATGATATCTACTCTTTAAATTATTGATTTCCCTAAGCAACAAGTTAGGCATGGGTATCTACACTAACTCTTTTCATTCTTAAAGTATTTAGCATGGTATCTACTAAGTTGCACTTTAAGAACGCATAACACAATGGAAATCGACAAACACACAACTCCTAGAACATGGTATCTATTCTAGTTATTCATGATGATTAATTTCAAGAACTTATAACTAGTTCTTTTGTTACTCTCATAGGCACAAGATTCGGTCATCTAAATTTACCTATGTAACAAACTCAATACACAGCATGCATATGGTGATCAAGCATAACATAACGTATGTAAAGAGTAAAATATAATCTGAAATTAATCAATTAAGCATCACAAAAGTAGTTTGCAACAATAGCATATCGAAATCCTTAAAGAAACATGATTAGGGCTTCAATTGAGCCCTAACTAAAGTACTTAGTTACCCATAATTTAAATAGACAGCAAGAACATAAAAAAAAACACATAAAATAAAAAGAGGAAGATGATAGCTCTTTCATGATGTGTTGGTCAGCCAGAATGATTGGATGATGCCTTCACGTTCCTCCTTGCTTCCTAAGCCTTTTAGACCTTGGAACCTTGAAGGATGGAGCAGAATGGGATGGTGTGGTTGAGTCCTTGTGTGAGAGCTTCCAACGTTTCTGCAGTGTTTCTCGGGAGAAAAAGAGTTGTTTCTTCAAAAAGTATGAGATAGAGAGAGACGTTTTTCACTTTTTGTGTCGGAGAATGACTCTTTGCTGACTGCCTTTTTGTCTTCACTAAAGTTTTTTCCTTGTCCCATGTATGTGTCTGCCCCTTTGGTGCCCAGAATTGATGTGGGTGTTAATTTCCTTAATGAGGGAGAGAGACGTTACCGTTTGCATTCGCTACTCAATCAATCCTCACGTTGTGGCTGCTCCTCTCCCTTTATTATTTGTTTATCTTCCTTTTTCTGATTAAAACATTTCCTCCTGTAACCTTAATAAACTATGCCTCTAGTTTTCCAAGCCCGATAAGGATTAGAAAACTTGAAATAGAAGGAATGCTGAATTCTAGCTCAGCCTAACCTTGTTTACTAAAACGGACATAACTCATTCTAGACAACTTCAATTCACAAACCGTAAAATTCTATAGAAACTAGACTTCCGTATCTTTCCAACGATATATGGCCCATCAGCTAGTTCTTCCCGAGCAGGTGAAGTTAATTTTGAGAAGTTGACACATATGCTGAAGTCTGTTTCAAAGTTTCCTCCTTAGATTTCCAAAACAGCACTCATTAACTCCTTTTGTAACTTTGCTTCCAAAATCCTACAAAACACGAAAACAAGCTAAGTATTAAGAAAACATAGGAAACATGCTAAGAATAGCATAAAAAACAAGATAAAACGTCGCATAAATATGCTCCTACCACATCCCTAAAAGATCTAGAATTGAAACTGCCTCTCTTAGATGGTCCTTGACTAGATGCCCCGAAACTCAGGCGATCCCGGTGTTGCCTGTACCTACTAAACTGGTGCTGAACTGGCAAACTCAACTCTACTTTGGCAACAGTGTCTGACAAAGCCCTCAAAGAAGTATGTGCCACAGCAGTGTCTGCTACTCGAACCTCGTTCCACAGCCCAACTCAAATCTTCGGCACTTATCTATCTCACTTGCCACAAGAGGCGATACAAAGCGTAACAACTCAAAAAATTTCTGCTCATAATGTGCCACCATCATGTCCCCTTATTATAGCTGCAAAAACTCAACCTCTCTGGCATCACGATATGAGCGAGGATAAAACTACTCAAGGAAGTGCTCCCGGAAAGTTTCCCAAGTAAAGGTACGGACATCCCATCCTATCAGCTGCAAAGCATGCCACCAACGATACGCATAGTCACCTAGAAGAAATGTGGCTAGTCGCACCCTATCCTCCGGAGGGCACCTCAGAACAGCAAACACTAGTTCCAAACGAGTAATCCACTCATCAACTTCATCTGGGCCTAACTCGCCCGTAAACACTATCGCCCCCAACCTCTGGGCTCGTTCAATGTCAGAAACTTCAGACGTAGTCCTACCCTAAAGTACCGTCGTCAAAGCCCAACCCAATTGATCCAGGGTCTGCCTCAAATCAGGCTTTACGACACGTTCATGTGTGTCCTCACCGTTTCCAGGCCGTTGACGGGGCTCGCGTCTCGGAGGCATTACGCTGAAAAGAACCATAAATCATCAATACCACAATCAGATGTACACAAGGTGTATGGTTTACAGGAATTTAAACCTAGTGCTCTAATACCAAGTTGAAAGGACCCTTCCCGAATTACCTCTCGAAACCCGGGTAAAGCACTGCTCCCGTCTCACAAATTAAATAAATTCCCAGAATACCCTGCATCCCTTGCAATTAATTATGAGAATTCTGCCAAAAATCCAGCAGAACCTCCCCTTAGGAAATGATTAACCGTCTTCCACCTGTCAGACGACGGATCAAATAGCATTCTCAAATTCCAACATCATCAACCAACCAACGATGTAATCATAATTTTACTATCAGCCCAAAAGACTTATCAGAGCATCTAGGTAGGACAAGTAAATATAGAGATAAATTTCCTACTCGATGGTCTAGGTAAATGCGCAGCTGAAATTCAATGCCTCCACCTCTGAATATGCCCTCGTCAACTCAACAGCCTGGAGGGGATTTAAAACACAGAAAGTGTGAGTGGACAAAATAATCATTTAAAATCACTTCCGAGAAAAACATTCATTTTCCCCCTCCATAAGTAAAACAATGCATGCATAATGTAAAAATCCCTTTTCAACAAATCCGTAATTAATATATAAAGATAATCTGAAAACTCACCGGAAAATTTCATCTTTTGTTAAAACACTTGGTGGGACCCACGAAAATCCGAATAATGAAAACATCCCGCAGTCCACAACCCTGCTTTGAAAACTCTCCTCAAAGGAGTTTAAAATCATGTAAACATACTTGGACACAAAATCTATCAAAACATATATCACTGCTCCCCAAATGGAATCCCGTGTCGTAGCTCGATATCCGAACTGACTGACCTGAGTTACCCCCTCCACACACCCGATATACCTCGAGTTGTGCAGAACCATGTACTACGCATAGACAGCCTCAACGACCTGGTGGAGAAATAACCTTCAACACCAGCGTCGGAGAACCCTCAATGATCTGGCGGAGAAATACCCTTCAACGCCAATCGGAGAAAACCTTGACCCTTTGGGACAATAATTCAGTGAAAACCAAAATCCATGTTTTGAAATCCTTGTTTATTGGCTAGGCCAAATTCATTGAAAAATCGGGTTTAAACTCAAAATTGTGGACTCGACCGAAATTCGAAATCAATCAAGTCAAACCATATAAAACCCGAAACCATAAAGCCAGGCTATAGCCCAAAACGTCATTTCCAAATAATTATTGAAAGCCTGGGTCCAGTAGCAATTTGCATAATACTTGACAATTATTGAATATACCAAAAATAATACGTAACAAGAATTTATTCAAATATACCTTTATGCATGCATTATAATTTACAAAACTAAAGTCCACTCACGAAACGTCCAATTAGTTCAATCCTGAGTTGTACGTTCCTTTGAAGTTCCCGAAGCAGTATCGCATGTGAAAAGTAACAATCGAGATTACTAACGATAATTAAAACCTTAGACTCCCAAAACCCCAGGAGATCCGCTCGCGTCACACTAAAATTGCAGCCACTTCGGACACCCAAAACTACCCCTAAATGACGTCTGATTAATCTGAAATCTGCGCCAAAAGGTCCGGAACATCGAAACCTTATCGACACGAGGGGTTGTGACCCAAGGACTGATCCCACGCACCAGCGGAAGGCTGGCAGCTCGGCTATGCGCCGCCTACAGTACCTCACACGCTGCTACAGTACCTCACGCGCCTACTGACTCAGCACTGACTCAGCCGCCAGGAGGAACCACGAGGCTACCAGGTGGCTTTCCACGTCAGCCCCTCTGACCGAACCAGTCACCGGAGTGTCACTAAAGAGTCGCCAAAAAAGGCGACCGCTCCGCCATGCGCTGCCATCTGCCGTCGCCAGAAAATGCCATTACCGCCCGACCATGAAATTTTCCTAACTTCCTCAAATCTTAACCCAGGAACTCAAAAATGATGTCTAAAGATGAAACCCATACCTGTGTTGGCTGAAAAATCGATCTAAAGTTTTGATTTTTCCTTCCCTTGGTTCAGTGTCTCCCGCGGCTGCTTCCTTCGACGGTCGGTGCATCCTTGATCACGGGGAAGAGGAGAGTCCGATGGGTGGAACCAAATCGGACGATGTTGCTTCGATCAATGGTCAAAGGTGCGGGGTTTGTGGGTTCGATGTCACGGATTTGGGTAATTGTCGCGAAGACAGAGAGTGGAAATGAGAAAATCTGGGAGAGTCGGGGTTAACATATCTACCCAGGGCAAATTACCAAAATGCCCCTGAACATTCTAGACCCACAACTCTCTCACACAAACTCCATTTTTCCCGTACCGCCTGTCTATGAACTCGTGAGTTCGAGACCTACGCAACGATCCCCGACACACTCCCAAAAGTATCTCCAAATAAAAATTGACTTTCGAGCCCTTATACAACCAAGGGTAATTTCGTCCTTTTGCAAATTAATTTACGAAAACTCACTAATTAAATTTCCAGGTCGTTACATGAAGGGACATCCCAGCTTAGCTGTATACCAACCAAGGGTTATACCGGTTGATGATATGATATGCCAGTCTAGGATACATGTCGACTTATGTGTTATGATAGCCGAGGGTTATGCCAGCTTATGTGATAACAGCCGAGAGTTATGCCGACTGACGACGTGATATGATAGCCGAGGTGAAATTCCGTCTTATGTGCATACCATCTGAGGGTTATGTTGGCTGACGATAAGATATACTAGTCGAGGGTTATACCGACTTATGTGATATGATAGCCGAGGATACATGTCGGCTTATGTAACGTGATAAATGAGGACATTGCCGGATCTGATATCGATTTACGACGATTATCACGGGATTAGTTAGCCTAAGAAAATACTTGGTATCGTGGTTAGTAGGTTTGGTGTGGGTGGAGACCTAAGTAGACAAGTTATATTTTGGTTGGGCATGATTCCCTTCCCTGGAAAGGATTCCATGATATCAATGTGCTAGTCACTAATGTGTTACTTCTGAGATAGAAAGGTCGAAAGTGACCTTAGCCTATAGGGCTTCATTTATGATCATCATGATAAATCCTGAGTTTCACTGTGGCGGAGTTGTATATTGGCTTTCGTCACCGGAACATAGCGTACAGGTGTCGGCCAGCACCTGAGATTGTCGGTATCTTGATGGATATACGGGGTGGGGTGTAACATAAACAATATCGTACTTTTGTAAATGAAATATAATAATAAATAAATACATGTGCAAAAATTATAGGGATGCTATTTATAGTATTAAAATATGGCTTAGCTGGTTCAGAATATTTATCATTAAAAGAAACATTCAACTAAAGATGGATGGAACATCCCGGGATAATCAGAATTGTACAAAATAGCATAAAACAATACTATCAAATATATTTCTTTGAAGCCACACAAGGTTAGTTGATCACTTTCCCTAAATTTTCAACTGGGATGGACGTTAGTTAGATCATAACAGACAGAGTAAAAGAGATTCAAGATTCAGAAGGGCAGAATAACTCAAAATATAATTTTCTTCCTCTGAGCCAGAGTATGCAAACGAAACAAGTTCACGGTTTGTAAAGTTTTTCTTTCAAACAAATTTTTTGTTTACAAGTGTTTTTGTATTCATTGATTGGCCTCTTGTGAAAGAGCCTTGCTGCTCTTTTATAGCTTTCTTGAATGAGCATATTTTGACAAGTGGTTGCTTTGCCCCACCACTTATTCTTCAGCCACACCACAAATTCCCCTTGTAAGGACACCCACAATAAGGGGCTATATCCTCCATAGGCTAGTAAAAATTCAGCCTTGTTGAAAAAAAAAACATCACCAATGGTGATATTTTGAGGCTACATCCACCAAAGCCTCTGGTCATATTTGTTTTTGAAGCTGTTAAAATCCAACCTTGGATATAGCCCTTCCAACCCTAAATGGTGGGCCCTGAAGTGGGCCAATTTTTTTTTTAACAAAAATAAACATATAAAAATTATTAAAAAAATGTACATAGGTTGTGTATGAGAAATAAGGGGTGAGAAAAAATTAGAGACAGACCCCACAATGGAAGATGTTGTCAAATGTTTGAAAATTTCAATTTTTTTTCTTATCGTTACTCCATCTAATGGTGAATATTAATTTCAACAAATATCCAATATATGGTCCACATTGGACGTAATATAATGGTTAAAATTTTGTTATGAACCACTTGAGTATTACTTTGTGTTAAACTAAAACAATAGTACCAATAATACTGCAATTTAATTGTATTTCCTCTTCACTGGTGGAAAGCAAGTTAAAAGTCTCAGGTTTGACTCCTTCAGATTACAAAGATGTATCTATTTGAAGTTCGATACCTCATAATTGACTCTCAATCTATTATTTAGCCTAATTTTCTCTCCAATACTCTAATATTTTAGTATTAGAAAAAAGTTAAGACGATGGTATAAATTCTCTTCTCTATTGTAATTCATTCATGTAAGATCAGTACAACTCTTTCTTATTATTTGGTATTGTACAATTCTCTTTTATTGTGTACTAATTTGTTTAATTTTGTGAGTGAAGTAGCTAACCTTAGCTGGATTGTCAGCAAGATTTACAATCCCTTTTGATTCAATTATTCTTTAGCAGGGCATTCTCCAAGGATTAATCAACTCATTCTTCCAATGGGAGGAATTGAGGTTGAAAATGATGGAGAAGAGTATGAAATACATATCCATGTTATATATAACTAAATTTAGAAGTTGTTTCTCGCTTCAATGCAAAAAGGGCTAGGAAATTGAGCTCAAAAAACTATGAACATTGACGAAACTACGAAAGAAAACAACCGTAAATGTGAATTTCATCAATTTTGTAACGACCCGGAAATTTAATTAGTGAATTTTCGTAAATTAATTTGGAAAAGGACGAAATTACCCTTAGGGGTATACGGGGCTCGAAAGTCTTTTTATTTGGAGACCTTTTTGGCAGTTTTCGGGGACCGTTGCGTAGGTCTCAAACTCACGAATTCTTAGATAGGCGGCACGTGGAAAATGGAGTTCGTTTGAGAGAGTTGTGGGTCTAGAATGATCATGGGCATTTTGGTCATTTCCCAAATGTAGATATTTTTTTAACCCAGACTTATCCAGATTTTCTCATTTTCCTCTCTCTCCTCTCACGACTCATCCTCTCTCTTTCTCTCCCGTAAACTCGCGTGAAGGACAAGGGAGAAACGCAAAAAAATTTGGACGTTTTAGACCAAACCAAGGACATCATCAACTTCCTCTTCTCCCCACGAGCACAATCATACCCTTCGGGAGCCGAGGGGATCACCGTGGACGACGGAGCAAAGCTCTAAACATTGACCGGAACTTCTCGGCCATTTTCCGGCCACCACAAGTATGGGTTCTCAATTTGGGCTTGAGATTTGGATTCCTTGGCTCGAGTAGATAGATTTCCATTATTAGAACTTCGAATTTCGTTGAGAATTGAGGGAGATACGAAAGTTTGAAGTTCGGGTGTTCATGGAGGTCTGGTGGCGGAATATTCCGTCGATGACGGAATATTTCGTTGCTCTGGTTAAGACTGACGCCGTTAAGTTTAACGGAATATGCTAACGGCGCTAACATGTTCTGTTAAATCTAACGATATAATAACATACGGAATATTTCTTTGCCGCTAGAATATTCAATCAGGATTGACGGAATATTATGTGAATAATGGGAATATTCCATCAGGATTGACGAAATATTCTGTTAATACTACCAGGCGAGTACATGGCGCATTCGCGCGTGGGGAAGGAGTCACAGCCATCCACAAGCGCGTGGAGCTCCTCCTCGAGCTCCGGCGAACACGTGTTTCAAAGGTTTCGACGTTCCGGACCTTTTGGCGCAGGTTTCGGGTTAATCAGACATCGTTTAGGGGTATTTTTGGGTGTCCGAAGTGGCTGTATTTTTAGTGGGACACGTGCGGACCTCCCGGGGTTTAGGAAGTCTGAATTTAGGGTTTTTTAATTATCGTTGGTAACCCCGATTGTTACTTTTGACAGGCGATACTGCTCCGGGAACTTCAGAGGAGCGTACGACTCGGGATTGAGCTTAATTGGGCGTTCGGTGAGTGGATTTTGGTTTTGTAAATTATAATGCATGCATAAAGGTATATTTTATATAATTGCTTGTTACGTATGGTTTTTGACAAATTTCTGGAATTTAGAAAATTATTAAATTATTACTGCACACGGACTTTCAATAATTATTTGGTAATGACGTTTTGGGTTATGGCCTGGCTTTATGGATTCGGGTTTTATATGGTTTGACTTGATTGATTTTGGATTTTGGTCGAGTCCATGATTTTGAGTTTAAACCCGATTTTTCAATGAATTTGGCCTAAGCCAAGAAACAAGGATTTCAGACCATGGATTTTGGTTTTCACTGAATTACTGTCCCCGAGGGTCAAGGTTTTCTCCGACTGGCGTCGAAGGTATTTCTCCGCCAAATTGTCGAGGTTTCTCCGCCGCTAGTGTCGAAGGGTATTTCTCTACCAGGTCGGTGAGGCTGTCTACGCGTAGTACAGGGTTCTGCACAATTAGAGGTATATCGGGTGTGTGGAGGGTTGGACCCAGGTCAGTCAGCTCGAATATTGAGTTAAAGCTCGGGATTCCATTCGGGGAGGGGTGAGACATGTTTATGATATTTTTGTGTCCATGTTTGTTTTCATGGTTTTTAAACTCCTTTCAGGAGGGTTTTCAAAGCAGGGTTGTGGACCACGGGATGTTTTCATTATTCGAGTTTTCGTGGATCCCCCAAGTGTTTTAACAAAATATGGTTTTTCCGGTGAGTTTCCGGCTTATCTTTATGGATTTGTTTGAAAATGAATTTTTATGTTATGCATGCATTGTTTTACTCATGGAGGGGGAAAACGTATGTTTTCCTCGGAAATTGTTTTAAAAGATTATTTTGTCCACTCACATTTTTTGTGTTTTAAATCCCCTCCATGCCGTTTAGTTGACAAGGGCACATCCAGAGGCGGAGGCATCAAATTTCAACTGCGCTTTTACCTAGACCATCGAGTAGGATTTATATTTCTGTATTTACCTTTCCTACCTAGATGCTCTGAGAAGCTATTGGACTTATTGTAAATTCTGACTACTTCGATGGTTGTTTGGTGATGTGGGGATGTGAGAGTATCATTTAATTCTTCGTCTGACAGGTGGAAGACGGTTAACCATTCCTTAACGGGGAGGTTCTGCTGGATTTTTAGCAGAATTCTCGTAAGTAATTGCAAGAGCTTAAGGGTATTCTGGGAATTTCATTAAGTTGTCAGACGGAAGCAGGGTTTTTCCCGGGTTTCGAGGGGAAATTTGGAAAGGACCCTGTCAATTTTTCTCATTAATCAAACCCAATTCCACCATAAAGTTGAATACTAAAATGAGAATAAAATTATTCAGCAAACATTGCTCCATTCATTGGTAAACATAACCCAAATGGAGAAATTTAAACAATCATAAATTCACTTTACCCATTACTTGATACATGCATGGAGCTTTTTAAAAGTGTTATTACTGAATACCCCATGAACTGCAAACTAACAATAAACTTTAGTTTATTTTACCTGGGAAATGGAAGAGTATTTCTGTTTTTCGCTCTTGTTTTTTGTAGCCCAATGATCAAGCAGATTAACTGCAACAAAGAACGATTAATTTAATTAGAATTAGTTGATTTGTATTGGAAAAACAGATTTGGATGAATGAATGAATCAAACCTCAAGTCAAATGAAATAAGGTGTAAAATCAAAAAGCAGATTCGGAAAGATAGATGAATTCACAATTGAAAAAGGAAAACGGAAAAATAATGGATGTCATGAAAAAATAAAAATATCCAAATCGATTTTTCCCTATAACAAAAACCAAAATCATTAGGAAAAAAAAACATGCAAAATGAAATTGATATTAGTTATCTTTCCCTTATCATGCACAATTGATCACTCATTCTCGAATTAGTTTTACCTTCCATCATCAATCAATATTAATACCAATGCAAGATCCCATCAGACAAAAAGGACATTAAAACAGGAAAAACACTTCTACACCTACATCTTACTGAATTCAAGCACCATTTCCAATATTACCCTTATAATTTAAATTCATATTATCTTCTTATAATTTAAATTCATATTATCTTCTTTTTTTTAATACAAGAGTTTCATAATATCTCAACTACTTTATTTTTAATAGAATTTATTTGGAAAGTGTTTGAATTTGAAAATAATTGAGTCTTCTTCTCTGCAAGTAGAAAACATATAATCTAATTAAAAATAAATAAAAGACATATAAAAGTACGTATAAATATAAAATATCTATCCAAAAGGCTCATGGAATAAGCCTATTAAGTAGGTTAATTCCTTAGTAATTTTAAGGTATAGGTAATATACCTTCGATGAAATCATAATTTTGTAAAAACTAGGTTAATTTTTTTTTTTACAAACCTATGAAAGAGGTTGAAAACATTATTTTTGAGTTAAACTGATTGAACCTATTTACACAGGTAAACAAAATTTGATGATATGCCAAATGAGAAAATACCTTTTAGATAGAGAAATTAATCCAATATCTGCTCATTACATAGAAAAACAAATATAATTTGACATTTGATGGAGGTATATAATAATATCAAATAAAAACACCTCCCTCACCAAAATCGAATAATTCAAAATCTTACATAATAAAACTACATCAAAAAAAAAAAAAACCACTCCTCTAAATTAGGTATATAAATAAATACCTGAAAGCTATGGGCAACAATGGAACAAAAAGAAAAGACTCGGGTTGAAGAAAACTAGAGGAGAATATAGGTCGCATCTGATTATAGGTTTCAAAATATATAGGACTTCTACTAGGACGAAAAATAGTTTCTTTTTTTTAAACGATAAGTTGGTTTTTTTTTTTTAACGGATAAATAGGATTTTTATTTTAATAAAGAATAACAATATACATGACTTAAATCGCAATGCATTGTAATTTTTTTTTAAAATAGGACTAAAAAAACTGATATGGATTAAATAACAATCAAAATCTGACGTGGATCTATAGTTACTGTACCTATTTATTATAATTGACTACTTTATATATTAAATTTTAATAAAAAAAACCTATATTTAATTACTTCTCAATACAAAGCCCCCCACCTAAAAAACAGAAAAGAAAAGAAAAGAAAAATGTCCATTATTTGCACAATAACTTGAATTGACACGGTCCTCAGTCCTCGGTTCTTTAACTGTCAAATTGTTGCATGTACATTATGATGAAGAGGAAGGAAGAGAATCATGTCTAAATACACCGAATATACCAGTATTATGCTTTTGGTCACGCTAGTGTGACTGGCAGCACATTAAACACTTATCTCCAAATATGAGATGTACCTTCATGTATTGGACATGATAAAAGAAACTATAGAATAATACGATTTCATTGATTCAAATTTAACTTAATATTGATCGATGATAAATACATTTTATTTGCGGATAAGATATCATTTGGCAATGAATTTGTACTATTGATTAATCAAATCAAATTCAACCAAAATCCGTGGATTAAATTTAAAATCTAGTAATATAGAAGAATCTCGATAATTTAATATCCGATAAATTAATAATTTCGGTTAAATAATATTTTTTTCTGGTTCCGACTTAGAGATAACATGATACACCCCGCTCCGGTATCCGGAAAACCAACTGGATACCAGAGTTACCGATGCTGGCCGACACCTGGACACTAAGTCCAGGTGACGAAAGCCCACATAAACGTTGCGTTTTAGGAAGTTTAGTGAAAGGTAACATAGTAACCACTAAGTTACCCTTCACCGCGACAGCGGTAAACCCAGAGCATAATAAAAAAACACGTGATGATCATAATTAAAGTATCAAATACTTAAACGATTATACCTCATCACACCCTCCACGGGTGGTATTAAAGTTGTCGTCCAATGACTTCCTTTTCAAATTTCGATCCTCTTCTCAAAACCTGGGGGTGTAAACAAAAAGTAAGTGTACAAATGCTAACCCCTCAACACCCAACTAGAACAAAAATATAACAACAAAATAATAAACGAATAACCCCGCAGGGTTAGCAATCACACACATTCAACATCTAAAGACATTTACCACATTATTCACATATTAATTTAAACTTAACATTCATATTGAATCTTCAAGCATTAAAGATGACACATCAAACCCTACGGATGACAAGATTAGTAATGCTTTGATACCATCACCTCCCTATGATGGTATGGGTCATCTCAAGGAACATCGTCCATACAAAAATATAATTTCGTCAATCGGGGTCACCGCCCACACCAGACCCACTGACCTCGATAACTAACGTACCCTCGTTGGTACATGAACTCTGATCATTAGTCATGACAATCATTATCATATCGTATAAACAGGTAAGTCCCTCAGTTCTTGCATCGTATAGACTCATATATCGTATCGTATCAGCCGGCATTTACCTCGGCTATCGTATCACGTCATCAGCCGGCATATCCCTTGGTTGGCATCAGCCGTCATAACCCTCGGCTGGCATCAGCCGGCATAACCCTCGTGACAGGACCTTTCCCGAATTTCCCCTCGAAACCCGGAAAGGACCCTACTCCCATCTGACAACCTAAATAAATTCCCAGAATACCCCTAAGTCCTTTCCATTAATTATGAGACTTCTGCCAAAAATCCGGCAGAATTTCCCATCAAGGATGGGTTAACTGTCTTAGCCTCTCGACTGAGCAACCGCATCGGTGGCTAACCGGCCAAGTCATGTCAGGGTAAGAGCCAAAGCTTCGCCACATATCACATTGTGAGAACCCCTGATCAGGATTCGAAGTTTATAGCCCTCTACTAACAAACTCTGATACTAAGTTGACAGTAGGTCCGACACTGCTGAAACCTCATACCAATGGTGGCCCTACAGGGTATCCTCACAAACTTGTTTTACGCCCCATCCTCTCCGATGAACAGCTTTTAACACAAAATTTTAATACTTGAAATACCCTTAACCTTTAGAAATATTAAATAAACTTTACAGGGGTTCCAACAGAACCTCATATGTACTTGACTGACCCCACCTACCTGTCAGACGCATGATAGCCTAGTAGTTCACAACCTACCTCGGAGGACCTCCTCCGCAATAAAACGAGACAACTGACGTGTCACCCTCGTGTGAACCGTCAACCACCCGTCAATCTGGGTCACCGCCCATACCAACCCATTGACCCAGATGACCAAGGTACAAGACTTGGTTGAATTGGGTCTCACTGACTTACCCCGAGTCATAACTCGATATCCCGGCTCATCCTGAGCACCTCGAGTGGTAACTCGATATCCTAGCTCATCATGAGCATCCCGAGTGGTAACTCGATATCCCGGCTCATCCTGAGCACCGCGAGTGGTAACCCGATATCCCTACTCATCCTGAGCACCTCGAGTGGTAACTCGATATTCCGGCTCATACTGAGCACCCCGAGTGGTGACTCGATATCTTGGCTCATCCTGAGCACCCCGAGTGGTAACTCGATATCCCGGCTCATTTGGAGCACCCCGAGTGGTAACTCAATATCCCTGCTCATCCTCAGTCGTAGCTCAATATCCCGGTTCATCCTGAGAGTAGAATGGAATCCTTCATGACATACCTCAAATCAACCTGAGAGTATGATGAAATCCTCCATGACATACCTCAAATCATCCTGAGAGTATGATGGAATCCTCCATGACATACCTCAAATCATCCTGAGAGTATGATGCAATCCTCCATGACATACCTCAAATCATCCTGAGAGTATGATGGAATCCTCCATGACATACCTCATACCTCAACGATATGGCGTAGAAAGATCTCTCGAACGCCAATATCGGAGAACCCCTCAACGATCTGGTGGAGATGTACCCTCAATGCTAGTTAGAGAACCTTGTGGTATAACATAATACATAAAAGTACCCATGCCACGCAATCCCGAAAACCCAGTCCGTTCTCAGTACATCCAAAATACCAAATCAAGGAAGTCCTAGCCCCAAGGAATTCCTTGACACAATAACAACCCAACTCCCTTGACCTCCCGAGCCAAAACCCGCTCCATGGTCAACCATTACCGCTGGGATTATTCAAACGAGGGTCAAAACAAACTCCAATGGCCTCAAAACCGCTAAAATCCGATCTGGAATGTCCCAAAACCCTAGCCAGGCGTCGCCGGGGGTCGAAAAATAGCCCCATGCGCCGGTAGAAGGCCAGACCACGAGCCATGTGCTGGCCACGCACCCTCACGTGCCGCCACGAGCCGGTAAAAGGTCGGACCATGCGCCACGCAACGGCCACGCATCGGCCATGCGCTGGTAGATGGCTGGACCACATCCCACGCACCCTGTACTATTCACGATGGAATATTCCGTCGCTCTGACAGGTGGCATGCCATGTCAGTCACCGCCGGTCAAACCAGTCGCAGGAGTTCGCTGGAGACGATGACCGGACCACCGCCGTCGTCGGTGGCCGGAATTCGCCATTAACAGTCGACCTTGATTTTTCCTAACTTCCTCAAATCTTAACCATTTTCACAATTTTTTATACTAAATCCATGTACTCGAACCCAGGAACTCAAAAATGAAGTCTAGAGTTCGAGATCTTACCATGTTCAGATGAAATTCGGCCAAGAAGTTTCGGTCCGCCACTCTTCTTCTATCTGCCGTCTACGGTGATGCTCCCACCTTGATAGTGACATCAAACCACTCGTGGAGTCGAGGTGAAGACGTCCACGACCTTGGATTTGGTCGAATCGGTCTGAAAATGGGCCGATGAAGGAGGGGGTTGGGCAGTGATCAAACGGGAAGGGCGAGATTTTTGGGTAGGAGAGATAGAGGGTCCAGTCTGTTCGGGAAGAGTTCAAAAAGAGAGAAAATATCCACCAAAATCTGGACTTTTCCAAAATTACTAAACTACCCCTGAACCTTCTAGACCCACAACGATCTCACTGGGTCTCCATTTTTCACGTGCCGCCTGTCTACGAACTCGTGAGGTCGAGACCTACGCAACGACCCAAGAAAAACTTCCAAAAGAACTGCCAGTAAAAAAATGACTCCCGAACCATTTCAAACCCGGGGGTATAATCGTCATTCTCTTAATTAAATTCTCAAATTACTTTAATTTCTAGTCCGAGTCATTACACCTCGGCTGTCATATCATACCAGTAGCCAGTATGTATCATCGGCTGGCATCAGCCGGCATGTATCATCGGCTGGAATATTACATCATTAGCCGGCATGTATCATCGGCTGGAATATTACATCATTAGCCGGCATGTATCATCGGTTGGCATCAGCCGTCATATAACATCAGTTGGCATCTCACAAACATAGGTATCTCAAAGGCACTGTAGCCGCACAAGTCACGCACACGTGACAGGACGGGTGTCTTCGCTCGTACCACGATCACGTGAAGGGCTGGGTGCAAGCACCATCACCATGAGTTCCCTTAGGAGCTTGGGACCACAATACACACATGGCTTGGGAGCAGGACTGGTGCAATTTAACTAGTATAGAGCAGGCGCAGGTGAAGGATCGCGTGGAGACGAATCAGTGGCCTACAAACAGGTACGACACCCGTGGCCACCATATGGGCATACCAACATCGACACACATGCTATGCCGGTATAACTCCTCGGCAATCATCGCACCATGATATAGCTCATATGCTATGCCGGCATGAATCCTCGGTAATCATCGCATCATCATATGACTCATGACAACACGACTACCACATGTGTTATGTCGACAAGTCTCATCGGTAATCCTCACACAATAATACATACTTATGTGCTATGTCAGCATGTCTCATCGGAAATCCTCGCACAAAAATATGACTCATGACGACACGACTGACACATGTGCTATGCCGACATGACTCCTCGGTAATAGCATCTTAACCGTATAATCTCTCTCGAGTATCGTACACGTCATAATGTCGTATTCATCGTTATCGTATCGGTCTCTCCGTGACTCACGTATAACATCGCCTCACGTATCTCGAAATCGACCCTCGAGGTATCCTAATAGTGGTAATTTATACTCATTCTGGAGTAATTACGTTCATCGATATTCTAATTTAAGTCTAGAAATCTATCTTCGAGATCTACCACTAAAGTATTAGTTTATACTCGTTCCGGAGTAATTAAAATTCCTATTATTCACAATAATCCAATCAAACATTCTCAAGCATCGGAACCAAAACATTCATCTTCCATCCAAACCCTAATTACTTAATTCACATTCTAATCATCACATAGTCAATCATACAACATAAAACACAATCCATTCATCACATACTAGATTAGTATTATTTCGTAATTACAAGTAAGGGGAGAAAGCCCACTCACTGTACGTCAGGGAGAGCTCACCCGACCATATCCACTATTATGCGTACTTTGAGGCGTTCGCTCCCGGAAGTCCCCATGAGCTCCGTCTCGATTCATATGACTCTTCGGATTTTCCATTATCATGATACCTCGCAAGCAAGGACATTAATATTAATAAATGTTTATCTCCAACATTAGGTTTGATTACCAATTCCCGGAAGTTTCCCTTGCTCCCCAAAACACATTTAAATGGGCTAAAACCGTCCCAAGTAGTCCCCAAATGAACTCCGATGAACCTGAGACCTACGCCAAAAGGTCTGCAATATTAAAATACATAAACACAAGTTCCGGGGAGCCGTGAGTGGAGCCCACGCACTCTGGAAACCCTAAGGGGTGCAACTGCAGCTTTCAGTCGCCCCCCACCTCCAGTCTGAGTCCCTCGCTGGCGCAGGCCGTGAACTTCCGTTGATGGTTGTTCTAAGCTTTTCTGAAATTTCTTCAAATCTCCATCAAAAATCACAAACTAATAGTCTAGATTCATCTAGTCGGCGAAAGGAATTCAAAAATGAGGTCCAAATCGAACGCAATTACCTGTGGTGGCCGAAAATCTCCTTGAAACGTGCGGTGACCCATTTCTTCCGTCGTTTGCTGCGCCGTGTACAATGGATGATAACCTAGATGGATGATACGCTCGTGTTCGTGAGGAAGAGACGAAGAGATGGATCTTGGTTTGGTCTGGGTCGCCGTCAAACGGCGGCGTCGCTCCTACATTCATCGCGAAGCCTCGCGGGAGAAAGCAGAGAAGGAGAGACTCTGTGCGCGTGTCTGGAGAGAGAAAGTGGAGTGGCCTTTATAATTTAAACTTTTCCCAAAATTACCGATACGTCCCTATTGTTCTAGACCCGTAATTTACTCGTTCGAACTCTGATTTCAGCGTGCCACCTGTCTATGTACTCGTGAGCTCGACCTCTACGTAACGGTGTGAGGAAAACTCCCAACAACCTTACCAATCAAAACGTGACTTTCGGGCTTTCGTGAACTTCCGGGGCAAAATGGTAAATTCATAATTCTAGACCTCCATTTACGGCCCAACAACCTTCTTTGGGCCTTCTCTCAAGTCCATCTCCATACTTAAGTCCATGTCCAAACTTTAATCTAACCTGTAACTCCCGCTTATTTAATTAATTTGAATTTCTACTTTTATTTTCCAAGACGGGTCGTATCAATCTACCCCCTTAAAGGAATTTCGTCCCCGAAATTCGCTTAGTCCCATACACATTCCACTCTCAAGAAACTACTCACTTTCCTCCACTTACTATTTACAGCGTTCACGCTTCATGTGTTGAAATTTTAACTTCTCAATTTCAATAGTCCATAGTCACCTGGGGTGTAACTAACTCCACGCTTTCGCTGCGCGACTCATTAACTATTTTCTCACCATCCCGGATGATTTTCGTTGTTCCAGATAATCATCATGACACGGTATCTCTTGCCGAGATTCATCATTGAGCCGTGCTTAAAATTTTCACTATCATCACGTTATTCAAAAAGTTAGCTCGACGTCAACCTCGAACATATCACATCCACAACAGGAGAGAGAGTGTATGTGTGTGTGTGTGTGTGTGTGTAAGTATTTTCTCACAAGCTCAGATGACCTTCCAACTCCTGAATAGTCATCATGATTATAACCTTTTCTCCGAGGTACAAACGGAGTTATGTTCAGTAGTTCCTTGATACTCTTGCTCAGGGCAGTCCTCGAATGTAATTATCACCATTTCTCTCAATCACTATCTCACACTTTTAGGCACCTTGGCGAATCTAGTGCAACCATATGGTCGCCATTCGCATATCGTCCCATTCCAACATATTCCTTAATGAGTTGTCGAGGACAAGTGAAGAAACCTTAATATTTCGAAAAGCCTTTCTTGAAGGATTCTCTTGAGTATTTCGTTCGCCTCACAAGGAAGCAAGCTCCATATATGGCTACCTCCATAACAAAATCCATATCGCCCCAAGAAATTCCATAAACCAGGTGGTGGCCTTGATTTAGAAGACCTCTTCAATTGCAAGGAACATGAACTATTTGTTGTTTTAATTTCTCCAATGGAAACTTGTGAAGCACCCTCATAACATGAAGATAACATTCTTTCCGCTAAGCCAACATTCCCTGTTGGAAGCTTGTTCTCACCACCACGTTACTCTGCGCCGTCAGAGTCTCCCAAAGGTCTCGAGGTTTCATACCTCAATCCTGAGATTGGCTTATGTTCCCGCTTTTCTTTGTAGTCATCGACATTATTTGCCATTTTGATACTATCACACATCGGACTACAACTGAATGTCTCCTAGACGGTTATGACCACCTTAGGGTCCCAATATCTCATTTATCCACATTGGGCTGCTTCAAATTGTTCGACTAATTAACTATCACATGTGGGCCGTCACAAAGCCGTTATGTGGTCCGTCCAAGAAGGGACTTACCGCCATGTACTAGTATTCTATAGTCTCTCTCTCCGGCTTTCATACGTCGAGGTCGTCGCCTCTGCACGTAGTCCGGCAAGATTTATCCACTCTTTGATAATCATACCAAAATCGTTTATCATAATTCGCTGATGTGAATCATGATATTACCTCGGCACAATCCTCGAGCGTAGTCACATCAGTATCTCAACTGGGAACATAAATCAGGTACTACCCTGAATTACTCTCATCCCATATGTAATTTAACCCCACCACGACAAGGGTGGCTCATTTTTACTTCAACTGAATGCAATCGTATCATCGCCCAGCGTCGAGCATTCATAATGGTAATCAAAGATTTACTTCTACGATTTATAATTATCGTAGCCATATTGATCCTCATTTAGGAATCTCCAAATTCGACGACGTCGTTCCGAGGGAAAATCTTACCACATTGTTACTGGTTTCCCGCATCCAGTGTCTTATTCTCGTCATGCTATTTGACTTTTGTTCCGGTAGCTTCATGTTTTTCATTCTTACTCAATCTATAATTTCTCCCTGAGGATCCTCCGTCCTCGGAAATACCTCGCTAAGTAAAACGGATGTTTGTCGTGACACTTCTCTTACTTTTCTTCATAGTTATGCATGGTTCCAACAATCAAAACTGTTTTCTAACACTGAAGTGCCAAGGTGAGGCTCTCAACCATTGAATGCGCCCATGACTACCTCGTGGCGCTCACCGTCGAATATATCGTTCACAGCACCCAGACGAGTCTAACCACTCGTTTTTACCACCCGAACGAAGAAATCGACAGGAATTTCACAAGTTGCCACAATCGTGGGTCAAGGTTACTCAAATAACTCAACCCTAATACAAATCCTGAGACACTCTTACTAGTCCAAACCAGACTATGAGAATTCTATCGCAAATCCGATAAAATCTCCCCTATAAGTGGGTCATACCTTCTTCCACCTGTGAGACAAGGAATTCACATACTAACTATTACCCAACCAGTTTAGACCGAATCCCAATCATTATGGTCCAAATCATGCTCAGTAGTCAATTAATACCCTTATGGTACTTTATTCTTGAAACATCATCAAATATATAACTATTTCATTTCACAACTAACATCTCAATCACATAACACCCTCATTGGTACTTTCACAAATAAGACCTCCCTCATGACCATAAGACACCAACAATATACAAATATTTACTAATGCCAACACGAGTCGCCAAGATGATCGACTACAAAAAACGTGCTCCCCACCTTGGTAGGTTAGACGAACCAACACTTAATCACAAAAATTTGTTCGAGGAGGTGCTCTAACACGTAAGGATCGATAATTATGGTCATCAAGTGAGCGTAAACATCTTCACTTCCTAAAACCATGCTCTGATACTAATTGATACACCCCGCTCCGGAAAACCAACAGGATACCAGAGTTACCGGTACTGGCCGACACCTGGACGATGAGTCCAGGTGACAAAAGCCCACTAAAACGTTGTGTTTTATGAGGTTTAGTGAAAGGTAACATACTAACCACTAAGTTACCCTTCACCGCGACAGTGGTAAACCCAGAGCATAATCAAAAACACGTGACGATCATAATTAAAGTATCAAATACTTAACCGATTATACCTTGTCACACCCTCCACGGGTCGTTTAAGAGCTGTCGCCCTGTGACTTCCTTTTCGAATTTCGATCCTCTTCTCAAAACCTGAGGGGTGTAAACATAAGGTAAGTGTACAAATGCTAACCCCTCAACACCCAACTAGAACAATAATATAACAACAAAATAATAACCCCGCAGGGTTAGCAATCACACACATTCAACATCCAAAGACATTTACCACATCATTCACATATTAATTTAAACTTAACTTTCATAATGAATCTTTAAGCATTGAAGATGACACATCAAACCCTATGGATGACAAGATTAGTAATACTTTGATACCATCACGTCCCTATGATGGTTTGGGTCATCTAAAGGAAAATCGTCTATACAAAAACATAATTTCGTCAATCGGGGTCACCGCCCACACCATATCCACTGACCTCGATAACTAACGTACCCTCGTTGGTACATGAACACTTAACAATAGTCATGACAATCGTTATCATATCTTATAAACTAGTAAGTCTCATGGTTCTCGTATCGTATCGACTCGCATATCGTATCGTATCAGCTGACATTTACCTCGGCTATCGTATCACGTCATCAGCCGGCATATCCCTCGATAGGCATCAGCCGACATAACCCTCGGCTGGCATCAGTCGGCATAACCCTCGACTAGCATATCATATCATCGACTGGTATCACACAAACAGGTATCCCAATGGCACTGTAGCCGCCCAAGCCACGGGCACGTGAAAGGCTGGGTGTCTTCGCTCGTACCACGACCACGTGAAGGACTGGGTACAAGCACCATCACCACAAGTTCCCCTAAGCGCCTGGGACCACAATACACACAAGGCTCGGGAATAGGACTGGCGCCATTTAACTAGTATAGAGCGGGCGCAGGTGAACGATCACGTGGAGGCTGGTCTATGGCCTACAGACAGGTACGACACCAGTGGCCACCATATGAGCATACCAACACCGACACACGTGCTATACCAGCATAGCTCCTCGGTAATCATCACACCGTCATATGACTCATGTGCTATGCCGGCATGAATCTTCGGTAATCATCGCACTATCATATTACTCATGACAACACGACTCACACATGTGTTATGCCGGTATGTCTCATCGACAATCCTCATACGATAATACATATTCATGTGCTAATCCAGAATGTCTCATTGGCAATCCTTGCACGACAATACGACTCATGACGACACGACTGACACATGTGCTATGTCGATATGACTCCTCGGCAATAGCATCTTAACCGTATAATCTCTCTCGAGTATCGTACACGTCGTAATTTCGTATTCGTCGTTATTGTATCAGTCTCTCCGTGACTCACGAATAACATCGCCTCATGTATCTCTAAATCGACCCTCGAGATATCCTAATAGTGGTAGTTTATACTCATTCCGAAGTAATTACGTTCATCGATATTCTAATTTAAGTCTCGAAATCTATCTTCGAGATCTACCACTAAAGTATTAGTTTATACTCATTTGGGAGTAATTAAAATTCCTAGGATTCACAATAATCCAGTCAAACATTCTCAAGCATCGGAACCAAAACATTCATCATCCATCCAAACCCTAATTACTCAATTCACATTCTAATCATCACATAGTCAATCATACAACATAAAACACAATCCATTTACCACAAACTAAATTATTATTATTTCATAATTATAAGTTTGGGGAGAAAGCCCACTCGTTGTACGTCGGGGAGAGCTCACCCGAACATATCCACTATTGCGTGTACTTCAAGGCGTTCACTCCCGGAAGTCCCCACGAGCTCCTTCTCGATTCAGACGACTCTTCGGATTTTCCATTATTGTGATACCTCGCAAACAAGGTCATTAATATTAATAAATGTTCATCTCCAACAATAGGTTTGATTACCAATTCCCGGAAGTTTCCTCCTCTCCCTAAAACACATTTAAATGGGCTAAAACCGCCCCAAGTAGTCCCCAAACGAACTCTGATGGACCCGAGACCTACGCCAACGGGTCCGCAATATGAAAATACATACCACCGAGTTACTGGGAGTCGTCAGTGAAGCCCACGCGCCCTCATGTGCTCCCACGTGCTCTGGAAACCCTAGAGGGTGCGACAATAGCTTTCAGTCATCCCCTACCTCCAGCTTGAGTCCCTCGCCGGTGCCGGCCATGAACTGCCATTTATGGTCGTTCTAAGATTTTCTGCAACTTCTTCAAATCTCCATCAAAAATCACAAACTAATAGTCTAGATTCATCTACTCGACGAGAGGAATTCTAATATGAGGTCCAAATCAAACGTCGTTACCTGTGGTCACCGAAAATCACCTCGAAAGGCGCAGTGACCCATTTCTTCCGCCTTCTGCTGCGCCGTGTACAATCGATGACAACCTCGATAGATGCTGGGTCGGCCCATGGGTGAGGCGAACCAGGCCTACGCCTTGGGCCTCACATTGGAAAAAGGCCTCACTTAAATATGTCCTATGATATAATCCACATAATAACAAACCCAAATATACAACCCAAATTATTTAAGTGAGAGTAAGAAAAAAAAATTGCAAAACATACTAAAGTTGCACAATGTGCACATCCGTGTAGGCCAATTAAAATGTTTCACTTTGAGGATTTGAGCAATATCTTTACAGAAGCAACAAGAAATCTATCTTGACAGTGCTTGTGAGAGATCCAGCTGAAATCAGTCCAATAAAGGTTGAAGAAAGCACAAAAAGATCCAAGAACAAAAAAATACATAAATGAAGAAGATTAATCCTTCTTGAGTTTTGGGTCTTCGAACATTGAGCATGGAGGCAAGGTTGGCTTGAAAGAGTCAATCGGATGAACCAGTCCTGAGCCTTGATTGACTTGTACGAGTGCAAAGTGTATAAGACTGGAAAGCCGCCGCAAACGTATTGGCTCAGATAGTCCGCAAGCAAATCTATGTGCATTGGAGTCCGATTCGTGAGCGCCGGGCGAGGACGAGGGTTCCATCCTCCTCAAGGAGCTTGTGGGAGATTCGACGGAAGGAACCTCGACGGAGAAGCCGAGGAAGCTTGAACGGTAACTCGGAGAAGAGCGGAAGCATGCAGTTAGGCTATTATGTTTTACCTGGATAAAAGAACATGCAATATGTTAGATATCTTCTCGTCCTTGAGACCGGTTCAATTGAAGGGCATAAGCAAGCGGCGATGGAGATCAAACTCCGCACCAAGAACAAATGTGAAAAATGGCTCAAAATCGCCTAAAACGGCGCAATTAAGCCTTTGATTTTTCAGATGGTGGTCCTCGTCTTGACCAGGCGATGAGGAAGATGGTGGTCGTAGAGGTTGGGTGGCCGTGAGTCGAGGGTGGCGACGGAGAACGCCTTGAGCTGCTTCGGTGGTCTTCGACCGTGCCCATGAGAAACGGGAGCCTGCGAGGGAGGGAGGGGGCTTGAGAGTGATCGAGAAAGAGAGAGACTACCGGTGATGGTGGTTTGATGACATCGAGGGTGGTGGCGCTGATGTGTCTCGGCCGGTGACTCAGTTTTGCTGGGTTTTCGCTTGAGGAAGAGAATTGAAGCAAAATAAGTCATTGAGATGGAAAAATTGTAAGAGAGAAGTGAAATGTCTCTTTTGCCCTCAACTATTGACGCAAGTGCAATCCACGTGCCATTTTTAACGGATTCTGTAACAGAGGGACGAATCCGACTATTTCGAACAAGTTAAGGGACGGTGGGATCTAAATTTCAAGTTTAGAGACGTTTGCTAAAATTATTGTTAATGAAATCTTATTTACATTTTAATATGTCACTAGGAAAATTAAATGGATTAGCCACATGCGATCTATTAAGAAAATATGATAAAAAATGTTAAATATAAAAAATTAATTAGTAATTTTGCGTCTAAAAAACAAAAAGATTAATTTTTCACTAAAAAAAAGTTATATTTAAAAAGAAAATTAGGAAGGCCTCGATGCAAAATATATCTTAAGCCTTATTCTCTTTTGGGACGGCCCTGATGGATGATACGGTCGTGTTCGTGAGGAAGAGACGAAGAAGATGGCAGTCTTGGTTTGGTCTGGGTCGCCGTCAAATGGCGGCGTCGTTCCTGGTTCATCGCAAAGCCTCGTGGGAGAAAGCAGATAAGGAAAGACTCTGTGCGCGTGTCTGGAGAGAGAAAGTGGAGTAGCCCTTTTATAATTTAAATATTTTCCAAAATTACTGATACGTCCCGATTGTTCTAGACCCGTAATTTACTCGTTCGAACTCTAATTTCAGTGTGTCACCTGTCTACGTACTCGTGCGCTCGTGCTCTACGTAACGGTGTGAAGAAAACTCCCAAACCCCTCACCAATCAAAGAGTGACTTTCGGGCCTTCGTGAACTTTGGGGGTAAAACAGTAAATTCGTAATTCCATACCTCCATTTACGGCCCAACAACCTTCTGTGGGCCTTCTCTCAAGTCCATCTCCATACTTTAGTCCATGTCCAAACTTTAATCTAACCGGTAACTTCCAGTTATTTAATTAATTTGAATTTCTACTTTTATTTTCCGAGACGAGTCGTATCATAACGTACTAAATTTATAAAATAATAAATTATAGAAATTCACATAGGTCTCATGTAATATATAAATTAACCTTGTGATTTTTGAGAAAATCATTATGAGCCCTCTTCTAAAATGTTTTTATAGATTCCGAAAATTCCATGGTGGATCAAGACGATAATGAATCCGGGAATCCAGGGCATACTCATTCGGAAGCTTATGCTCTCCTATAGAGAGGGACTTTTATAGACTAATTTGTTAATACATTGTGCTTATGATTTGACTAGCTATTAGGACTTTTTAAAATAAGACTCAATCATTGTTTGTTTCCTCTTAAAATTGAGGGCACCTTGGATCTCATCTCTAATTTTTCTTAACATGGTAAGAAGTTATGGTGTGTTTTTCTCATATTGCAACAAATAATTATTCAATGTTATCAATGTTTTGAAAGCTTCTTTTCGCAAAACAGGCTCGATAGTAAACTATCATCATCATTTTGATCATTTTCATTAATTAATATCTCGATAAATTAATAGAATTTTTTTTTCTTGGTCCCAATGCTATTAATTTACAGAGGTTTAGTGCAAAACCATTTGTCTAGTTACACGTCTAGCAAAGAGAATATTGCTTACGTTAAAACTTAAAAGTTATTAACTATCACCGAGAAAACATCCCGTACGTTAACTTATTAACTATAACAAAATTTGACATATATATTAAATTTATAGGATATTTTTCCTCCACATGACAT
This sequence comes from Oemleria cerasiformis, assembly GCA_037349345.1. NCBI lineage: Eukaryota > Viridiplantae > Streptophyta > Magnoliopsida > Rosales > Rosaceae > Oemleria > Oemleria cerasiformis. Next base: position 5,463,271 of record JAZGTL010000010.1, on the reverse strand, counting down.
CTACTACCTGTGGATATACACGTTCTCAATTTCCTTTGCATGATCAGTGCAATACTTGTAGGAACCAGTAAATTTCAGTAATGATATCACCAGATGAGAAGTCATGATGTGTACTCTAGCTCTTGATTCTTGACCAAAAAAGTCAAGTTATATTGGAAATTTTATACGACTTTGTTAACATCAATGTCATTACCTCGTTCTTGGAAGGTGGGCTAGTTCAGCTAGCAAAACAACTCGCTAGCTAATCAATTTTGATCATAATTTTCCATTGAATATGATGCTTAATTAACTCATTAGGTTAATTAATTCTAGCTAAACGACATGGAAACACATGTCGATATATCATACCCTTGGATATGAATGGCTTTCTTGGATTTTGACCTTCTTCTTTTACGGCTTGTAGTTGAAATTCACGTGACAAATTTTAGGGTTATGAACTTTCCACAAACTACCATGCTTCTCATATATATGCAGCAATATTGCTAATACAAATAATAAGCTCTAATTAGCTCTAATAAGCTCTAATGGCTTTGTTATTATCGCACCCATTACTATAATGCATGTATATTCTTCTAACATTAGCCTAATTAATAAATAAGGACATTTAAAAAGCAGATCATATACAAACTAATTAAAAAAAACAAAAAAAAGTATAATAACAAAAAATAGAGGAAGGAGGATCACAAATTTGATGATAGTTTAAACTTTAAAGATCACCCAAATTAGACCCCACGTGAAGATAATCAAATTTATTATAATTCAGATTATTATCTGTTATATTATTATATTATGGTATTGAATTAGATAAGTCGTAAGTAGCTAGTAGATATTGTCCACCGAAATTACTAAGACTGATCGAGTTGCTGATTGAAGAAGCTTCTTTGCTTTGAAATTAGACCAAAATAGCGTTCAAAGTGGTTCAATCTGCTGGGGCCCGTGCTCACCTCACTCTTTTCCTCTTCACCACACAACTAATTTCAATTTTTTTCTTTTATCGATCTTTTGATATTCGATTAAATGTGAATAGAAACGTCACATCGTTAACAAAAACCTTAATTAAATGATTATGAAAACACAACGCACCTCAATTGGCAGCAAACCAAATGCAAGCAATCAAAGAGCCAACTTTAGATTTATAGTATAGACGTGTTGATCGAGCTAGTTGCTTGATTAATTAGGTTAATTATACAGGTGTCCATAAATAATATGTGCTTAATGCTTGAAGACAAACTGCTATTAAGTAAGTACCGAGAAAAATTAGATTGAGATTGGGGGCAACCGGAGCAAGTTGCAGCTCTTTGTTATCTTATGTCTGAATATTCTTCATTTTGTAGTAGCCTGGCCCCTTCCTTTGTCTTTAGAGGATATATATAATAATAATAATTGAAAATCTAATTTGAAGTCATTCTTTTGGGCAATTAAGTTAATATTTACCATGCAAAGGATAAAAGATCATGTATATAACCCCACGTAGTGCAGTGAAGACTCACGAGAAAGTATGTTGAATTCAAATTTCATATGCGAAGTTCAACATAATACGATATATATATATATATATATATGCACGTGAATAATTTTGTTCCTATATATCTATATATACATTTTATATGAGAGTGTAACGCAATATATAATACGAAAATACGAATAATCTCTTCATCGATCGTACCATGCAAAAACCGGATAGTTCAACTTCAATCCAAAATTTGGCTAATAAGGACAAATTTTAGGGTTATTTGGCTTGAAATCATTTTAGTGACAAATAACGTTTAAAAGATGTTAATTACTATTTAGAGGAAGTGACTTAATTAATTTGGGATTAGTGGTTCATCGATCAATTAATCCCATCGTGTCACTCAAGAAGTACTGCACGCGTGCATGAATCCAATGTCATTTTGTGCATGACTCACCGGGCCTTACTAGTTTACTAGTTGACTAGGAATCTTAAGTCTAATCAATTTTCAAAGTTAACAGTAATTCTTTTTCCAATTACAAATTTTTTATTTTTCAATCAATAAAACATAAAGTCTCTCGTACAGTCGAAGTTGTTAAAAAAAACAAAAATATTAATGGAAGCCCAGGAATTAATCACCAAGCTAGATACATACTTGCGTAACTCTTCATCTTTTCTACAACTTTACAGCAAGAACAAAAGATTGGAGATGAGACAGATAAAGATTTGAAAATGATGATTGGTACCTTTCATACAATTTCAAAAAGAAAAAGAAGAAGATTGAAAAAAGAAGAAAGTTCACCAATTAGGATGAGTAATGGCACTAGGACTTGTACTCTCAGATGAATTTAACAGTTCTTCCAAGTAATCTGCACCCAAATCTTCAAACACCACCACATTTTCTATCCTCACATCTCTTTCCACTTTACTTTTCTTACTGTTGCCGGATTTCTTCCTCATCGAGTGCTTTCGCTTAAGTGCCACCACCGGCGAACCCTCGTCGAAATCATCGCAATTGATTTCCCTCAGGGATTCGCGGACTCTCTCAACGGGAAAATTGAGAATTGCGGCGGATCCCCGCATGGAGAACGCGGCCTGGTCATAGGCCAAAGCCGCCGCTTCAGCACTATCAAATGTGCCTAGCCACACCCTTATGCCATGCCTAGTGGAGTCTCTTATCTCCGCAGCAAATTTCCCCCACGGCCTCTTCCGGACCCCGCGGTAGGACTTTTCCTTCTTCGGGTTTTCTTCCTCCGACCCCGAGCTCACCTCTTCTTCCTTGATCGGATTTGTGGAGACTGAGAGCGACTCTGTTTCTTTTGAGGCCTTGGAAATTAGACCAAACAGAAGCATTTCTTCTGAGTCATTTTCATTGAAGGGAAGAGAGTTGTTGCCAAATTCAAGGCTATCCCAAGAAAATGATGATCCAAATGAAGATTGGGGTGACATTAAATCTGAATTTGGGGAGTGAAAGATTGAGCTATTCATTTCAAGAATTGGGTTGCTTTTGCTTTCTGGTTGGAACATGTATGGTTCAAGCTAAAAAGATTTGGACCCTCTTGCCCTTTATATAACCCAATTCCTTTGGGTCCCACAGGACCACCGTGGACCAATAAGGGGGCCCAAAGGGTCCCAGGTTAAAATGGCCAAGGAGAAAAGGGGCAAAATCAACCACCACCAGTGAGGGCACAAAACTAGAAACGTACTAGGTTTTAGATTCGAATTCGCTTACATTTTTCTTGTGTGGTCAGTTTTGAAGTATGTATATGAGTTGTTTGAGAGAATGATTAGGACATGTAATTTCCCTAGGTTGCTTCTCGAGTTCTAAATTTATCCCCTTCTTGACTGGTGTGGTCCGAAAGGAAATTTTCACGTATGATGTGCATCTAATGTGGTGAGTTGGATACTTAATTAATAAAAATTAAAAAAATTAAGGGTAAAATGGTAAAATTTAGCGAGGTGGGTCATTTTAATTTGGTTGTGGTGGCTATATTATATGAGTTTTTTGAATTATTGTATTTATTGTGTGGGGGGTGGCACACAAGTTGGATGAATTTCAGCACATGGGTCAATTGAGGCATGGCGGCCAGGTCAGAGAGAAACTTGCCATGACCTCAGTTTATGATATCATAATTTAATAAAGAATAAAAAATCATTTCTTTTTTTGTCGGATAGGAGCTTGTCCACGTTTCAGTGTGTTGATTCTTCTGTCAGACTGGTAGTTGAATAGCCGTTGCTCATTAATATCTTGGGTTTTCTTTCAAATATTTGTCAAGTTTCATAATACATAACTGAACTATTACCGTTCTCTTAATCTTATTAAATTAACTCTAACGTAGATATTTTCCATTTATGTGCGAATCCACTATTTCTAAAAATCCAATATAGAGATTCAAAGAAATATAATAATTTTGGCATTGCTTTAGCCCAAATTGTATATATTTTTTGGGAAGAAAGAGGACATTTCTCTTGGCTAACAAGTAACAACTTTTGTTATTGAGTGACCATTTTTGTGAAAGTTCGAGGAAATGAGGATTGCGGAAAAGTCTCATGGCTTTGGATTTAAAAATAAACTTGAGCAATACGATCCATTACTTGCAGCATTAGAGGTTGACAAATGTTGCCCAAGTAAAAGTGAATAATTATATATGCGTCACCAAATTCCTTGGGGTTCAAAATCTTAATGGACCCAAGATTTTGTCACAACGAGCATCCAAGGCCCTCAAGGAGAGTTTCATGGAGATTTAGCTGGGAAATCGTAAACAACCAAACTCATTCACTAAGCCGGTATATTTAATTAGAATTTTATAATACATTAAGAAAAATTATTTTAAATGATACATTCATGGACATTTATCAAATCCTATAAAACTTACATGGATAAATAACGTATACAAATATAATCCTATATAAGACTTTCATAATTATATATATAGACATCTATTAATAGATATTGATGGACCTTATGAATTATAACGAAATTAATTCTCTTATTTTATTAAAAGATTCTCATATTATCATTGCTAAAAAAACAAAGCTTACAAAAGTTATAAAGAACAATATGTGACCTCAACAAGCTCTTGCAGTATAAAATCATACCAAAGTAAAAGATTATCTTAATATTTATCACTTGACAAAAAAAAAATTTATTATACCTATCAATCAATAAGGGAGAGAGCCAAAGGTGGTTCCTCTTTAACCAAGGTAAGAAATATGAGTTTATATGATGATTACATGCATGCCAATGTCCCCAAACTATGTGCATATATGTAGAAAACTATCCAAAGAAGGTTCTCAAGCGGTCTAACATATTGAAAATTATCATGTGAGCTACAATGGATGTGTATTTTCTACATAATGGGGTTATTATGGGTTGTTTCAACAACCGATTGAAAAAAACACTATATTGCTTTATGGGCATCGGATTGCAAAGCTAAGTGACTATGGGATGTTAATCATCGCAGAAGAAAGTGGCAAACTTGACGCATGTTTCTTCAAATTAATTTTTACTATGGGATGAATCATTCTTATAAAGGATCACGAATTTATTCGGAGAAAATGTTCTTGGAAGAATGAGATGTTCATGAGAAAAATGTCTTGTGAGGTTCTCAAGTATCCCTCCACTTAAGGCTAGAATTTTTTTTGCTTTATGATATGTATATTTCTTGCAATCCCACCAAGTCCACAACTTAAACAAGTCTTTAAAAAATAAGTCTTAATTGAATACCTCAAGATTTGTTTTGACATTTTTAATAACATTAAAAGCCCCCCTAAATATATCAGTACTTTTTAAAAGTCTTTTAAAAGACTTAAATGTCTGAATTGAACACATCAGTATTCTTAAATTCTTTAAAAATGTTTAAATATCCTAATTGAATACACCTCACTACGTATTTAAAATTAACGTGAGATATCAAGTGATTATTGATAATTTTATCGAAATATATCATCTTGAATGATGAACGTCAAAATGGTTGAACAAATCTTGAAAGAAAAGAAAGCTAAAAATATGTAGTACGTAATAGAAAATAGTTGTTGTCATTATTAATCTAGAAAATATTCACACTCAAATGCAATTAAAATGTGAATGTATGACTATTTTGTTAATGGTGCTAGTGAGCAACAATTACAAATGTAATTAAATAATACTAACAACAGAGTCCCTAAAATACAATTTTTTACTCAATTTGGGGATTTTCAAAGAAAATAGGGGTGCAACAGAGTTCCTATCTCATTCTCCATTATAGAATTTTGATATTTTGGGGTTCTTGATTCCTAAATTTATCAAAGAGGGGAGAGAAAGTAGGAATTGTTATCTCCCTAAATTTGTATTGGGTTCATTTATTGAGATTTGAAATTTGAGATCGTGGTTAATTTCTTTTCCCAATTGCCATTTATCAACACAAACGTCTCTGTTTTCTATTTCTTCTTCATTGTTTCTTGCTATTTGATTTGAAATTTAAAATTGATTTGGCAAGTTGCATTATTTTTCTTCTAAGGATGTTAAAATTATATTATGAATGTTGATGTTGTAAATTTAGGATATTCAAATATTTAACTTGGAGCAGATCTTTGAGATTTGTCAAAATAGACTACACTGTTGGAGTGAACTTTTGAAAGCAATTTGCTGAATAACTTTCCAACTATTTTAGCTAGATTTTAGCTTAAATTTGGCAGCACTGCTGATGATGCTCTAATGCTTCCAGTTTAAGTGTTGCAGTATAATTGGATGTCTATTGACAATATACCTTAAACTAGAAATAGGGATAATCAACACTATCATCCCCCCATATATCATAGAGAAATACTTGAATCCACCCTAGGAGAGATGTACTCATTCACTCCATTGTTGATTACTCTTTATGCATGCGAAGTAATAAAAATTATTTAAATGAATTAGATATCGTTTAGTCATACATATATATATATATATATATATATATATATATCAATTGAATGATTATTCACCTTTAGAATCTCAAGTGTTATTAAAATCACATATTTTTTTTTAAATATACAAATCACCGAAGTATTTCCAATTTGATTGATATTTTTGCAGACACTTATTATAACGGTTCTATCTACAAATGCATAGGAAAAATTGGATAATCAATAATAAGGAAAACGAGCACACTCATCTTAAGCTAAATACAAATATTTTATTATAGTATAACACAAAAAGCAATAAATCTTATGATTATTTTAATTACACCGTACTATCTAATAATTTATCCATGAACCGATCTTGATAAGACACAGCATATAAAACAGATGTACAAGAAATGCTAAAGAGTTAAAAGACAAAATGAGTAGGGGAGCAATTGTTTGTTTGTGCTAGCTAAATGTAGGCAGCTAGCTAGGTGGATGAATTGGCGTCCCATTTCATTTTGTTTACGTCTCTAAAATCTCCATTACATAATCCTATAAACATCGGGATTCATGTGAAATGATTACCCAAAATCCTATTTTGCTGCTATCTGGATGTAAACCTTCCTCACTCCTTCCACCACCATTATTCATTTATTCACCACCACATTGACAACGACAACGACCTCTAATTGGTAAATTAAGCTTCATTTTAGTCCACGATATTCAATGAATATATATCTCTCCTCTAATATCATTGTATAAAAAATAAAAATAAAATTAGGCTTCATTTCAGCTTTGGAATTGATTCTTGATCCTCGGATAGATGCATAATCAAAATTCTTGAAATTTTGATTTTTTGGCTATTTGATTAGATTGATAAATTAAAATTCAATCGTTGAAAATCCAATGATCAATTATAATAAAGAAGATGGATCTCTGAAATTATCATCATGAATGCACAAAATTAAGCGTGAGTGACAATTGGAAATTGATGTTTGAAAGGTCTAGATGCAGGTCCCCTTGAATTAAAACTCACTGTTAAGTTTGAAAGTCATCAAAACTAGGATAGGATGATGAAGATAGTTTGTTCAACTTTGAAAGTCCTCCAGAAAGAAAGGATACTGGGGAATGAAAGAGACAACAACTCCATCCATCTGCAGTAAAAGAGTGAGCATCTTTGAAATGTTTTATGTATATGGAGCTTCTAGGTAAATACCTTTTCGGGATCATTCTTTTTTTAATGTCCCTGTCATCAAACAACCTTCATTTTTTCCATCCATAATAAGCTTTAATTATATTCACATTTTGCTTTTCATTATAGCAATTATAAGAATAATTTTTAAGTGTATTTAAAACTTGGTCGTATATTAATGTTATCATTTCAATATACATATTTATTTCAATAGAACATATAAACTTTATTATCTAAATATACATATATAACACATATAAAATAATTATATATTTTTTTTTTCTGGAACATAAAATAATTATAAATTTCTGAATGGGCTAAAATTAATAAATTTGGCCCAAACTATTTGATGCAAATTGGTCTGAAAGGACTTCGGCTACGTACGTACGTTTCTTATTTTCTCTTGTAAGGGGGACAAGGGTGCACAATATTGCAATTAGTGGCCATGTCACAGTCAACTAAAAAAACTACTCCCCTCCAATTGGATTGTTTTTTAATTCATTCAATTCGGTTGATAAATTTTTTATTTTTTTCGGAAATTATGGTCGATCCATATAACACAAAAAGTTTAAGGTATATATAGCTAACATCTTAATTAATATTTAATCTTCTTCTAATTGCTTTGTTTTTCAGGCAACTAAAATAGTGAAACTAATAATTCATTAGTCTTATTGTCTCCACTCTCCATCCCATCGACCAATTTAAAAATAATAATAAAACATAACAAAACCAAAAGAAAGGAAATGGCCGGAAATAGAGAAAAGAAAAAGAAACAAATCCACAAGGGAACTTGCTAGGTCATTTCCGCATGTTCCAACTTCAACTTTCTTTCTTCGTTTCTATAAAATACATAATGTTTGAATGCAGAACCACATGTTTGAGGAAAATTTGAATTGAAAAGGAAAAAAAAAAAACCAACTACCTGCATTTTTATTTGTCACATGTGCTCAGAGCTGGGTCGATCATGAATCATGATCAGATACCCTATCATATCACCACCACAATCAAAGGGTGCAGATTCATGCAAGAAGCAGACCCACTTCTTTTCTGTAAAAAGAAAAAGCAAAAACCAAAAACCAAATAGATTGTGATTCCAAAAAGCTAAATCGATCATCACTAATATTTTGACTAAGCAGTTAGGCCAGCAATGATGCTGATGCGCCCTGCCGATACAGATTCATTGTATATGGTCGATTCATATATTTTTCACATTTAACTTAAATTGGTGCTACTATCATATGCCCCACCCCCCCCCCCCCCGTGCCCTTTGCCTTTCCATCAACTCAATTACTACATCAATTTGTTTACAGTTTATAAGTAAAAATAACTCGAAGCGTTTATTTTTGTACTTGAAGTTTTGAGTTAAATTTATTATGTGATCGAGAAAAAATGATGTTTGACATTTATTAATACTTGCATCCCACCTTGGTGGTATCTCCTCGTACTATATTTTCGATTTAGTGAATTGTTTTTGTCCATATATCATAATCGAAACCGCCGTTCATTATCTAAATTATCATCAAGAAATCATCTTCATAAAAAACCAACTAAAATTGAAATCATTTAGTTATTCATATATATCAACTAAATAGACATATCGCTATGAGAATCTTAATTGTAACATAAATCGTTGATTTATTTGATACATATAAATGACTAAACGACTTCAAATTTAATTGATTTTTTACGAAATAATCTAAAAATAATAAATTTTTACGATCAAAATGAAATGCAAGTATTGTCATTTTTTTAATTAATTAACTCGTATGCAGATTCGCATATGTCACTGCTTTTAAAGGATTGGATCCTTTTAACGGATTGGACCAGTATCGAAATTAAATACTTGGATTTATGATAAAGTCCAATCAATTATTTGGGTTCTTCATTCAGTTATACAATTTGAACTTTGAAGAAGTAAATAGTGATTCCCAGGCTTCCAACATGTTACCCTATATATATATATATATATATATATATATATATATATATATATATATATTGGGAGAAAATCAGATAAAATGAAAACAAGTAATATTTGAGGAAGATAACTTGGGAGTCTTGGACAGTTGTGAAAAAGAAAAAGATAATCAATGGAATATATAGGACAGAGTTTTACTTGAACACCACGTAGCATGTTGATGTACAATGTCGATATATGTTACGTGTTCATAATCATATTTCTAAGCAACCATTTTATTTTGCGTCGGTGGAACCATAATTCGTCCAAAAATTACGGAACTGCTATATGACTCATAATTTATATAATGACTATTCTGTTCTTAGTGGAGTCATTATTGAGATATAATTACTGAGTTTTAATTAAATATATTTATCAGTTGAATATATTTATTAATAGGATTATGGAGCTGCCACGTGGCTGATAATTTAAATAATAACTACTCTGTCATTGGTGGAGTCATTATTGTGATATAATTACTGTGTATTAATTAAATATATTTACCAACTAAATATATTTATTAATAGGAAATTATGTCACCATAATAAGACATCTCCTTTGTATCCTTATTCACTTAGGATTCAATTAATAAGTAAACTTCATTTTCTTAATGGATTAATTAATTAATTATAACTAATTTTCATACTCCTAATAAATAACTTCTCAGCAAATTATTTATTAATAAAAGTCAATTCTAAGTCTTTCATAACTAGGATTACTTATTGATTGCAAACTCTTTCAACCAATCAGAAGCTCCGAAGACCCCTAGGTCTCCACTATAAATAGAGGACATCTCCTCACAACTCAGGTACCTCACAACTATCCTCATAATTGATTTTTCTCTATATTGAACTGACTTAAGCATCGGAGCGTTCTTGGTTGAACACCATAATCCCTCCCCAACCACGCCCCCCCCCCCCCCCCCCCCCCCCCCCCCCCCTCCCAATCTCGGGATTCAACCTTAACCTCATGTGTTTGTTTTCTGTGTGTAGAAACTCAACGGTTAATTCCCACCTGGGCGATTTCTGCATCAACAGTTGGTGCTTTCATTGAGAGCCGAGTTGCGAAATTCTCAAAGCGTGCTCTTCGATCCAAAAGTTCTTACTTTTCCATCAAAACATTTATTTTCGTTCTTCAAAAATCTTCGAATAATGGCAAGAACAAGGCAATTTACAAGATCCCGCTAGACGAGCACCTCCCAAGGAGAAGGACAATGTGATCGCCGCATGGAGGGGGTTGCATTGCAGCCGGACATGCAGCCAAGAGGACGCCCCAGCAATGTCCGCACTCTACTGCCGCTCGATGTCCACGCACCTCGGCCGCCCGATGTCCACGTTCCTCTGCCGCTCAATGTCCACAACGTCGCCACCCCCACGAGGGTCTCTAATCTGGTCGGTCCACCTGTTGGACAGTTACTCTTCTCGGAGCCCATGGCCCAAGGCGTACCATTGACGCAACCCGACACCCACGGACATTCGCTTTTGATGATGTCTAGCCTCAACACACTAACTCTAGAGCTTGAAGTCCACGCTCAATTTCAGCGTACTGACGAAAGATTCATAGTAGGAGAATCGCGGAATGCCACAAGCTGACAGCTGAAGAACGAGGGTTTACGTTTGAATCTGGACGAGCTTCTCGCCACCAGAAATCAGAGTAATCGTAAAAGAGGGGAGCCCCCGCGTTGCTCGGCACGGGAGTGTCGCCACAACGCGGGTCACACTTCCAAAGGATCGCCTTCACGTGCCAATTTATAGTGGTAGGTGGCCCACCTCAGCAACCAAGTTCAAATTCAGGCAGAACTTCTGCAGGAATACTTGGGCGAAAGAAGTACTTCTCTACCCACGGAGAGACGCGCCAACTCGCAAAATCCTCAGGAAATCGCCCCCCGTAGACACAGCAAGGACCCTGTCCAAAGCCACTTTGTGTCACGGGACGTTTCCTTAGACGATTCCGCTGACGAAAGTTACACTTCCCCCGAGAAGCAAAAAGCCCTTTCTCCAAGTCAAAGGAAAGCCCTCCTCCGAGAGGCAAGTCCATTCAAGTCATCATCGTTGGGTGTCCATGGCAGTACAACGGGGACATATGAATGAGTTAAAAAGTCCTCTCTCTCTGCGAGAAAGCAAAGTCAACACTTAAGGAAACTTAGAGAAAATCTCAGCGATATCTAAGTTTGAAGGAGCATCCTAACCAGAATTGTTTCTGCGCAAAGGACGTCCCTTGCAGGGAAAAATTCGGATACATCATTTTATACCCATGGAATAGGCCAGGTACCATTGGAAAGCTACAGGTCTTAGTTTTCCAACGCTATCCACGGCTCCCCAATCCGAGTTATAACGAATCTAGAATGTCCATTTCAATGACACAAGGTCAGAAATGTAATTATGCGCAGAGGTTGTCTTGCGGGATGATTTTAGAATTCAATTCTCAACCTTTTCAAATGATCCTAACGGCATTGGAAAGGTGTGGATGTTACCTTTCCAACGCCATCAAGAACAGCTAAATTGGATAAGGAGTGAATTATCTATGGGCAAATAAACAGAAAGAGGTCAAAACAGCATGCCTCCGACATGATCTAACTTCCGAAATTCACCATAAATTCAATTCTCAACCTTTTTTCTAGAAATCTTGATAGAATTAGAACCCCACAAAAACCAAACTAATTCCAACAACCAACGAATTATTAATTGGCAAATTACTGGGCGGAGGTCAAGACTACGAATCAGCGCACATGAGCCAACTTCAAAAATTCGTCAAAAGTTCAATTCTCAACGTTTTTTAGAAAGGCTGACTGAATTAGAAAGATACGGAAGTCGGCTTTCTAACCCCACCAAGAAAATCTAATTCCAAGTTATAACGAGTCTTGTGCAAGCTTTAGTACGTGGATGTCATCAGCAAAGCCTTCCTCCGTGGAAACATTCAAGTCTTCCTTTGCAAAGCATCAAAGCCTTCGCCCGCCAAAGCATAAAGGTCTTCGCCCTGCATAGCAATTAAAGCCTCATCCCGTATAAGCATCAAAGCCTTCGCCCTGCAAAGCAATTCAAGCCTTCCTCTATAGAAGCATCAAAGCCTTCGCCCTACAAAGCAATTCAAGCCTTCTCACGTAGAAGCATCAAAGCCTTCTCCCTGCAAAGCTATTCAAGCCTTCTCCCGTGGAAGCATCAAAGTCTTCGCCCTGCTAAGCAATTCAAACCTTCCTCTACGGAAGCATCAAAGCCTTCGCCCTGCCCTGCGAAGCAATTCAAGACTTCTCCCGTAGAACCATCAAAACCTTTGCCCTGCGAAGCAATTCAAGTCTTCTCCCGTAGAACCATCAAAGCCTTCGCCCTGCAACGCAATTCAAGACTTCTCCCGTAGAACCATCAAAGTCTTCGCCCTGCGAAGCAATTCAAGCCTTCCTCTATGGAAGCATCAAAGCCTTCGCCCTGCGAAGCAATTCAAGCCTTCCTCTGCGGAAACATCAAAGTCTTCGCCCGCCGAAGCATAAAAGCTTTTGCCCGCTGAAGCATAAAAGCCTTTGCCTTACTAAGCATTCAAGCCTTCCTCCGCGGAAGCACTAAAGCCTTCACCTCGCGAAGCACTCAAGCCTTCGCCCTACGAAGTACTCAAGCCTTCCTCTGCGGAAGCATCAAAGCCTTCGTCCTCTGAAGCATCTGAGCATACGCCCTGTGAAGCACTCAAGCCTTCTTCAATAGAAGCAACCAAGCATCCTTCAAAAAAGCATCCAAAGCCTTCTTCCATAGAATCATCAAAAGACAATGGATTATCAGAACCTCAAAAAATTACATCCCTTAGGATTTTCCGAATTCCTAAAAGATGTGGGGGCATTTGTGGAACCATAATTCGTCCAACAATTGTGGAGCTGTCACGTAGCGCATAATTTATATAATGACTACTCTGCCCTTGGTGAAGTCATTATTGAGATAAAATTATTGCGTATTAATTAAATATATTTACCAGCTGAATATATTTATTAATAGGAAATTATGTCACCATAATAAGACATCTCCTTGAAATCCTTATTCAATTAGGATTCAATTAATAAGTAAACTTCTTTTCCTTAAAGGATTACTTAATTAATTAGAACTCATTTTTCTACCCCTAATAAATAACTTCTCATCGAATTATTTATTAATAAAAGCCAATCTTAAGTCTTTCCTAACTAGGATTACTTATTGATTGCAAACTCCTTCAACCAATCAGAAGCTCCAAAGACTCCTAGGTCGCCACTATAAATAGAGGACATCTCCTCACAACTAAGGTACCTCACAACTATCTTCATAAATGGTTTTTCAGTTTTTTCTCTATATTGAACTGACTTAAGCATCAGAGCGTTCTTGATTGAACCCCCCATCTCGGGATTCAACTTTAACCTCAGGTGTTTATTTTCTGTGTGTAGGAACTCAACGGTCAATTCTCACCTGGATGATTTCTACATCAACAGCGTCGTACATTGATATGATATTAATAAATTGTAAACATCATTATCGATAACATATTAATAAAAAAAATTATTAATTGATTGTTGATATGTTATCTACAAAGTCGATGTAAAAAATTCTTATAACCATAAGGAGTTAGAAATTTTTAACGGGAACGATTGCCTAATTTCTTAATTTGTTAGAAGGATTTGGCTTAAGTATCTTTGGGTGTCCTTAAAAAAAATATCTTTTAGTGTTGTGCTACTAAGGTTTAGTTTGGGTGGGCTAGCTAAAAGTTTTAATTTGATCAGCGTACATACACTTAATTAGAATAACCAAAATTTAATTATAAGATGTAGTGTAATTGGCAAATCGCACTCTGAGCAGGGATTAGATCCAAAAAAAAAAAAAAAAAAACCACTTATTTTTATGTAGCATTTCTTTCCTTCCCAGAAGGGTACATTACGTAATTTTGCCTGCAAAGTTTTTCCCTCTTGATCGTTTCGACAGATATCGAATATGATCACTGGAGGTATTTACCCATGTTTGTCGTCCAGCTATTGCATTCTAACTTATTTTTATTTTGTATATTTGTTTAATCAATGAAATTTCGTATCTTAAGAACGCTACATTACGTAATTTTGCCTGCAAAGTTTTTGTTAACTCGATCTAAGAGATAAGTTTGATATCATCATCATCAAATGCAATTATTAATGCTGGGTAGACATTCAAATGTTTGTTCATTCATTTCTGTACAAGATTGTAAACGATACATGAATCAACTGTACATTGGATGTAACAAGTACATGAATGTACGTATAAATACTTCATCAAACTAATAATTAAAGATTATGATAATATTACCCAAGTAATTAATTCTTAAACCTTAAACAAGTCAAATATTGGTGCTCAGGTAATGAGTTGTTAGGCCCGTCTGGGTCCCCATGAGTTTCACTCTCATACCAAAACTCCATCTCAATCATAATTTTACCCTAAACTTTGACAAAAAATATAATTTTACCCTAAACCATTAATTTCGCAGTTCACATTCTTAATAACAAACCTTAAAAATACCTTTTTTTGGTTTTTTTTTTGGGAATTTTTTAAAATGGCTAGGCTCAATGCATCTGCATTTTGGTGATTATTGACTGCTAGGAATTTTTCTTCTTTGTATTGAATCTATATATAAAGTAGTCTTTTATTTTATATCATCCTTGCAAGAGACAAATATTAATATTGTATAATGCTCATCATTCGCTACTTAATAAGCACGATTACCCTTTCACTAAGTTAGTAATTAATATATAAAATATTGAATGATTGTTGCTGTCGATTTTCAAACCATGGATCAATAATTTCAATTTAATTATATATGTTAATTAGTACATAATTAATTAGATTGTGATAAAGAATCGTATCGCCGCCTCAACAAGCGCAAGTAATTGATTGTGGGATATTCAGAACCCTTTTTATCCAAATTATTACTTTCACACAGAATGAAAATATGAGGGTACCCGGCCCTCATCTTATTGAGTCACTAGCTCTCTCATTTTTACTTTGAAACTAAAGAATCACTCTTGGAAAATGGTGGTCAATATATTAGGTAGAGCAGTAGGTGCTGCGGCCACAAAAGAGGGAAAACCAGCCGCATCAAAGTTACCTTGTGCGGAGGTCCGTTTGATATCTAAAAAGAAGGACAATTGAACAAGTACGGATAAGAATAAGCAAAGATAAGACGTAATTTTTATATATATTAAAAGGGTTATTTTTTCTAAATTTAAGAAAGATTGATAAAATTTCGCATTAATTTGTGGAAAGATATTCTTCTTTGCGTCACCTCATGGTAATTCTGATCTGATTCATTTTACACCTGAAGAAGCCAGCCTAGGTAGGTAGCTAGGTCAACTAAAATGGGCCTGAAATCTGCTCTTATAAGGACTAAAATAATGAAACATTTTTGCAAATTTGGAGGTGGTCTATCTGGGCTTCAAATTGTGTCAGCTACCTACCTACCTAGCTCTCTAGCTACTTGTTTGATCATTCATTCAATGATTGTATAACTCTGACATAATAATAGACCCCCCAGCATCTCAAGACTCATGCATAATTGAGGGACCCGGCCATCACCCATGCATATTGTGAGTTAAAGAAGTGAATTATAGAGCATCCAATTCAAACTCAACTTGTAATCTACATTCATCCATTGATACCTTTTGGCAGTGTCCAGGATTAATCTCAAGATCTTCTCATGTTTTTTTTTTGCACTCGAGAGATTGATCAGATTATTCTCAAACTGCTTTTGCGCTGCACAAAGAAGAATTAGGTTCACACGGTTTCTCCACTCTTTGTAAAAAGCCTAGATGCCCGAGACATGAAACTTAAACCGACTTTTCCTCTTACATATCGTGAATTGTATTATTTTTTCTTCATCGGATTAAAAACTCTATTATAATTTTAATCATGCATGTCATTCATACGTACACTATAAAATGTCTTGTAGGGTTTTTGTTTGATTAATGAAACTCGTACTATTCATTTTCCTTGCTCGCTTTACTCTTTTTGCCGCGTTTTTGCGTACCCAATAAATTCAAACAACAAAACATTTTTTTTATTATTGAATTGAAGGGTCAAATAATCATTGTTAACGAGTTGTAACCAAATTGGAGAAGTATTGGAAAATAGGATTATAATATATATTTTCATATTGAAATAAACCCCCACGTAATAAGGACATCCAGTAAAAAAGTTAAAAATTTTGAGAATGTTTCAGCGATTGTATACGGCTGCATTTAAGACGCGAAATTTGAATCATTTTCTTCTCTTCAATTATTGATAAGAACAAAAAAGGTAAAGTTTAATTAAAATTAATCGCCTTGGCGGACCCTTTTTACGTATATTATAAGTAAAAAATCGGTAGGAACTAGAATAAATAGTGCAGTAGCAATAGATGCGAGAATATTTACCTCCATAATATCATTGTTTAATTTTTATTTAATTTGCAATAACTAGGGAGTTAATCCCATAGAGATAATAAATACTTTGTAAATTCAATGGAATGAATTACATCTCGATGATATCAAATCAGATCAATAGCATGAATAACAATGTCTGCTGAAGAAAAAAATTCTTTATTTGTTAGATCGTCAATATTGTACCAAGGGTGTCCTTTATCTTTGGAGGCTCAAGCGGAGGGGCCCGTTTACTTACGTTTTCTCATATGAACCTCTATAAAACTTCACAAAATGTAAATGAAAATAATAACCTAACTCTTTTGAAAGAGAATATGCACGTATGTAAATTTATTGTTCCTTCGTAATTTCATCTTAAGATCCAATATTAAATTTGGTCCATTTTACATAAAAAAAAAACTACAATATAAAAATAAGTTTACACAAATTTTTGCGATTTCATCGTAAGAAGTAGGTGTGGTGTCCATGTTGAGGACACACGTCGTACGTACAGACCAATTTCTGCACCTCTATCTTTGCTTGTTTCCCTTTTTTGATTTTCGAATGAATCAGGTATTAATTATGGAAATGTCAAAGGTTTTGTTTTGAGGAATGGACCGTATTTAATTTCTACAACTTCTGGCCCTATAAAGGTTCTGCCTGGATGGACCTATGTCTCTATTATTATTAGATATAGAGAGAGATACAGAGAGAGGGAGTAAAGACAAATTGATGCAATGGAGCTCATCATATTCCCTTGTGCGTAAGGCCTAGCGTATGCAGCTTGGACCATGCATGCCTTTGCTTTTAACAATACAAATCAGTCTGGTCAATAAGGACGTCCAATAATAAAGCTTTGGTCTTCAGATGTTCCGCGCGAGTTCCAACAACAAAACATCGAAAACAAAATTTGAATTCCAATACTACATTTTTATGTTTTCTAAATGAATAATTTCGACTTTTCGTGTCATTCTTTCGACTTTCGACTTTTGACCTTTCTTTTTATATGCGTGTATCTCATAGTTAAAATCATTTAGCTTCCAAATCATCATTTAAATATCATTATACTAAAAATCAATCAATTATAGATTATTTATAGTTGTTCATATATAACAACTAAATAGACCGTTCATCGATCATGAGGATCTTAGTTGAAAACTATGAATGACCTCAAATTTTATTGATTTTTTTTAGAGATGATATTAGTTAATGATTAATCCAATTATGGTATATATATAAAATAAATTCGATAAATTAAAAAGATGGAACTAGAAAGTATCATCATCTCTAAATTTGTCAACAAAAATGTCCATACAGAATTATTTTTTTCTGTGGTTGTAATTTTTGTTTTTTGAGAGGCCACGAAATGTTTGGGAGGAATAGTGCAGCCCACGGTTTTGAAAGACGTAATCAGTGATCACAAAAAGCAAGGGGCATGGTCATAGGAAGAAGAAAAAATGAAGTAAATTCCAAAAAGATTGATCAGTACTTTTTGTTTTTTCTGCTGTGGACTCAGCTGCTTTCATTAATTTTTGTATTAACACAACAAATTTTATAATTTGGACCTTTTTGTTTAGCAAATCATCTCAAACAAAAACAAATTTTATAATATGTGGCGAGTTATTGGTAATTTTACGACATTACCTTTTGTTGCACTATAGATCTTACCTCCCACCTTCATACCTATCTCAAATTTCTTCCACCATTCTTCAATTTTCACCTCATATTTTCTCTTTGTGTCCTTATTTTTTGATAATAGTCACTATTAGGCACAATTTCTCCGCCATCATGCTCGGTCCCTCAACCCGACGGCTGCCTCTCTTCATTGGTAGTCCATGGTGGTTTTGGGTGGCATTTAAAGTTCATGTTGCACTAGTTGAAAGAATTATAGGAGCGCTTTGTGCGCGGGTGACTTGCCCACTCTCATTTTCTTGTTGATTCTCTAATTTGGCTTGTAGTTTTCTCCTCCTTGGTGGATGTGGATTCGTGGTATTGTGGTAGCTTCGATGTCTTGGTGTGGCAGCGGCAGCAGGGGATGTGGTGGTTACTCCTGGTTCAGATATAGGGTATTTCTTTTAGTTTTTCCTTTTTGTAATTTTTTTAGGTTTATTGATGTTTTTAGGCCTTGTTGGTTTAATTCTTTACTTTTTGTTTTATGTTTTGGAATTGTTCTTATTTTTAGGCATTCAATATTTTGTAATTATTTGCTCTTAATAAATCAACTTTTCTGACCAGGAAAAAAAATGTAAATAATGTTGTTATACAACATGGTTTGCAACTTTCACTAAAGTTGCTCTTAGCTAGGAGGAACATGAAAGGGAATGAATGAGAAGGGATCAACTACGTACTATTTCCTTTCAATCACTCTAATTTCTGATTTTCAACATTGAATTATGGATTATAATAGTTGATGGACCCGCATACTTTTTTTTATTTATTATTAATAAACACACGAAAAATAATATAAAGAAATGGGAAAAGTTTCAATTCTCAAGTTAGTAAATGCAAAAAACTCAAGAATTATAGTAATTCGCATACCTGTTTTAAGAAATAAGCAAACATGCATGTTATTATGAGAACAAATTCTAAATCAAATTTGAGCTCTACTTTAATCCTATGCCACTCTTTATAATACTTGAGGAATTTTATTTTTATTTTTTTGGATAGAAGAATAACATATACTTGAGATCATTTTGTTATTCTTCATCATCATCAGTCTATTTTCCTCTGTGTAATTCTCTATAATTGCCACTCGCATTCCAAAGAAGGCACAATAAATTTCCCAAAATGGAAACATGATAACCCTTTTTACATATACTATATTCATGCTCCCGCGTACGCGTGTGTATTTTAATTATTTTTATTTTGAATTCATTGTTTATAAGTTTTAAGAAATAAAGAGAAATGAAAATAAATTCAAAAAAAAAAATGAGTGTTGGAGTAGCTTCACTAAAATGTTTATTTTTATTTTTTTAAATTTAAATATTTGGTTTTCCTATTAAACCATTATGAATTAAATGTAAAGATTATTAATCGAGGGGTATTTTTGTCCGAAAAACTTAATGAAGCTTTTTGACTCTCGTGTCTTTATAATAATATAGGTAATTTGTACCAATTGATCTGATTTGATAAATCTTATATCCAAATCCTGTCAATGATCAAGCATATTACTGTACTTCAAAGGCACAATATTTGGCTGCCGACTAATTCCACCAAGCAGGGAAAATCTTTCTTTTTCTGGGTTTCCTATTTTGATGACCAGCTAATTATAGCGAATAGTGTCCAGTTAATTCATGCGCGCATATAACCAATGAGTACTGTGTTTTAATAATATTTCTTGTTAATCGATCTCAACAAGTTAGAGATCTCAAATTCGACTCAGATGGATGATGAGACCGATTTATGGTACAATTGTGTTAAGTTCGATTCTACTTATATGCGAGATATTTCACTACGTAATTCAGTCTAAATAGAGTAAAATGTCGTTATATTAAGGAGAAAAATCATCCTTAATGTAATATTCTTAATAATTATTAGGATAAAATCAGTTACGCATACATATTCTTTGCTCCAAATCCTTTTATCTTCATGATATGGGAATCAATCCCTACATATTCTGTGTAAATTGACAAGCAGCTTCGGTGAAGAAAAATAAGAACAGTTAATATATTGTTACCAACACACAATATTCTCACATGAAAAAGGTCGAATTCGAACCCCTGCAATGTGAAGAATTAAAATGCCTATCAACGAAAAGAGATTTGCACACCCTTTTTTGAATTTCATCATAGAAAGAGTCGAAGAATCGAAGTTTTGCACCCCTCCCTATATAAATGATAATAATATATCAGTGAATTGATCAGATGAAGAACCTTCCAAGAAACATCGATTTATATACTCTTGGTCAATCCACGTTCATGTCATTTGACCCTATTTTATTGTCCCAAAATCAACACCACCTATAAATACATCAATTCACAATACATTTACATGCCACCAAATTTGAAACCAAAACCAAAAAGGTTATATTATTAAGTTAAGGGCCAGTTGAAATTAGCTACTAAAAAAAATATATGGAAGACCCTCGAAGAGGAAAGGATCAGCAGAAGCAAGGGAAGCAGGAAGAGAAGGGAGGCGGCGAAGAAGTGCGTTACCGGGGGGTGCGGCGGCGCCCGTGGGGGAAGTTTGCGTCGGAGATAAGAGACCCTTCGAAGCAAGGCGCTCGTCTTTGGCTTGGGACGTTTGACACGGCGGAGGAAGCTGCTAGGGCTTATGATAGGGCTGCTTTTAACCTAAGAGGTCATCTCGCCATACTTAACTTTCCAAATGAGTATTATTCTCAACTTTCGGGCTCTCCTCCTTATCCTCCTAGATTCTCATCATCATCATCGTCATCATTTTCTTCTTCTTCTTCTTCATCTTCATCATCTACTTCGTTTTCTTCTGCCGCCGCCGCGGGTGGAAGTTCCTCCGGTGGACAAGGGCGGCAAGTGTTCGAGATTGAGTATTTGGATGACAAGGTATTGGAGGACCTTCTTGATTATGATCAAGATGGGAAATACAAATGAAAGTGAAGTGTATTGTGCTTGTGTTTCTGTATTTTGTGTAACTTTTGTTTCTTGGTTGATGTTTTAGTGCCCCTGTTTAAATCTGTTTCCCCCTTTTATATATTATAAAAATGTGTTTGATTGTCAACCATATTTTACTAAGTTTTAAACATAACATAATATATTGTTTATTTTTCATGTCAATGTGTTCATTTCAACACATAACTAGTAAAATTTAAAAAAAAATTCAGACCAAAATAACTTTTTTGATGTATTTAAAAAACAGACACATAATACTTATCTTGGATTAGAAGCGGAAAATATTAATTTTTGTCTACTATTATTATAACATATAAATTGACAACATTAATTATACAAGAATTTACTCAAAACACTCAAAAACTTTTCCTAAAACGTGCAAAAGAAGAAATTAAAAAAGAAAAATTGATCAAATGCAAATTCTTCCTCCGAAGAATCTCTTGGAGAGTTTGATCTAAACTCATGGTCAACCCAGATGGCATACTTAACATAGCTGCGCATAGAAGAGGGATGACCCACCCCGCCAATCCATCCCCAACTACGTACATTATCATATATATGCATACTAAGAACAATTTTATTCGCACTTTTGCTTGAGAAAATAAACAATTTTAATTGCACTTTTTCTGCAGAAGTCAAGAATAAGTGTTTGGAAAGTACAAATAATAGTGGATATCACAATTTTGAAGATCCTAAATCAAAGTTGGATGCCCGAACCGACCACCGTCTGGATTATATTTTGGTCTCCTTGGCTAAAGGCATAAAGATTAGGGACTTTCTTATATATTCTTCTGAATTGTACCACTTGCAAATTGCAATGTTAGCTTATATAGAAATAGAATCAAGCAACAGCAAACACACGGCATCGATCATGCATTCATGCTTCATTTCAAAACCCATAAGAATCTTGTTTTTGTGAAATCGGCTTATATCTTAACCCCAACAATTTAACCCATAAGAGTCGGTACATTATTTGATCACCACTAACAATACCGATTTGGTCCTTACTTAATCACCTAAGTAGGTGTGAGATTTTATCTCAAGATTAGGTATTCGGTGGTATTAGGAGTGAAACCACTTGCTATACGTTGATTTTTTTTTCTTCTATAAGTTTTCGATGTAGGATAATATATTTCAACATGAGTAGACATGTTCTAGCTAAATCAAACAATGATCAAAATCATTAACATAAATATGAATCATGATTTCCATTCATGTGAATCGAACATAAAACCTATCACTCGTAAAATGCAAAAGACTATCACTAGATGGACGAAGGAAGATAAAGATGGTGATGATACTTATTTTCCAAGGAAATGAGTGATTGGAATCCCAAATTGGACAACGAGGAATATGATACGACAACTGAAAGAACACTAAATGTACCAAGCTCCAGTACTGGTGGTCAAAGTGTCAAACCAATCAATTTTCCGAGACGGAAAAAAGTACTGGATCGTCAGCCTGAGAACAAATTCGAAGAATAAACCAGATAAAACGGTCAAGACGTACTCAAGATTGAAGATGATGGATATATGGATGGGGATGCCCATAGTCCAATCTCAAGATGAGAGAAACCAGTACGTACGTACAGTAAACAAGTCGTCCACCAATCCACCATGGCCATGTCTAGCCAATGACTACTTCTACCTTTAATAATGACTCAATTCAAGTGACACAACATATATTACTGCCCCCACGTACCATCTAATCCCCATCTAATTCTGGGTCATAATGCACCCGCGCGAAGGATTAGAAATAAGAAATTAAAAAGTTACTTGGTTGGTTATATTATCTTATTGTGATTTATAAAATAAAAGTTATTTAATCGGTGATACTATCTGGTTGTGATTGATAAAGTAACCGAGTTAGTAAAAAATACAGGATACTAGTGCCGATGTGAATTTTCACTCTTACTTGGGCCAAAGTCTAAGTCCACCTTGCATTAAGGCCTATCACCAAGGGCCATGCCCATGTACAAGAAGTTAATATTCCTTCTAGTTTAGGGTCTCATCTTTCTAGCTATCCCCCTTTGAGATGGAGTACTCCTCATCCTATTCTCTCTCTCTCTAATATAATATAATGAGAATGACTCTAATTTTGTAGATGTAACCACTTGAGTTAATTAGGTACATGACTGTGTTCTTAGTGTAAATGCATGTATTTATGGTCTTCTTTTCAAAAAAGTTAGAACTAAAAAGGAAGGGACATAATAGAAATTTGAACTATTCAAACCGATCAAATCAAATTAATATGAGTACTGCTTTGATTTGATGTTTACACTATCTTTGCCTTTCTTTTTATACTTTTCACTCCATAACAAATATGTCATATATCACCTTAATGAATGAAAAGTAATAAGAATTAAATTTTAATTATTAGTGATGCGATTATTTTTTATCCGTTTCTCATAAAAATGAGTCTAAATGAAAAAAATTACTTAGCATTCAAAACGAGGTATAAAAATTTGGTGTCTCTCTCATTATTAGATTAGACAGAAAAATGAATAACAATAGACGATCTTTATGTTTTATTCATAATTAAATATCGATATTGTTCTACTATTTTGTTTTATTAGCGGTGACAGAAAAAAAAAGACACTTGACCAAGCTTTCTAAAGTGACAATAAAATAAAAACAAAACACCTCCCGAATCTTGAATCCTTAATCCTTAAACTAGGTCGATTTGAAGTTGATATGAAATTATTTTGATGAATCACTTTCTGGAATTGAGGACGCATGCATATGCACCCAAAAAGAATTAAACAAATAAAGCCACTGGCTGCTACGTCCTCTACCTGCAGCCTCTCCTTCCATAAATTTTGCTTTCATTTGTTCTTTACCCGACTTGACCAAAAAAGTTCTTTTACCTTCTCTTTTTTTAAAGGAAAAAATTTAAATATGTGTAACGGTCAATTTGTTGAGAGGGCATGAACGCGACAAAACTTCTTAATTGTACGTGACACTATTTTCATCCCCTTAATTATCATTCACACTTGATTAATCATTAATTAGGTAGCTAAGATACATGTTTAGATTAATTGTTGGATGCTAGATGGATTCATATATTGGATTTAGTCCCTTGATAATTGATTGTATAGCTAACTAGCTACGTTAATCTGGATATATATATATTTGAATAGTAAATGTGAATATATATATATATACAAATGCATGCATCTATGTACGTACTATATATATTAATTAGTATTTTTTTGTACGTAACTATACATTCAAAATAATGTACTCAAAGAACCAAAACCATGCACCTCTTCAATCAGAATTCAAATTAATTTCTCTGTTGAAGATCTTTTTTATCCAATGCCCATTGCCCATTGCCCATATGAACATTTTGAACATGTTCCAATACAAGACATCTGGTAAGTGTCATGATAAGAAAATATTATTATTTTAAACGGCAAAATCATAAAAATGAATCTGTTTGATAATCTAGGCTAACGAGAAAACTAAAAGCGTAATTCGTAATAGATCGGGAGCCATGTTAAAAATTACAAACCCCTAAAAAATATAGGGGCATATTCACAATGAAAATATCCATATCTTTAAAAGCTTACCACACTATACTTTTGGTAGATTCTTCATTGACAAACACAAAAATGCTTGAAAAAGGTGGCGATGATCAGAATCTTACTCTTATATCACTCAAAAAAGAAAAAGATGAGAGCATCAAAATTGACATTGCTATAGACGGTGGATATATAATATATCAACCCCACTATTTTTTGTTCTTCTGTTGCTGGTCACAATCAAGCAGTTCCTCCAGCAAATTATCATCCAAATACTCCAACTCAAGAACTTCATTTCCGCGCTCCCCGCGCGAAGTCGTCGCGGCCATTGCTGATGAAGAAGAGGATGAAAAATTTGCTGATGAAGCACGTGGTGATGAAGATGAAGAAGAACCACCAGTTGTTGATAAAGGGTACTCATTAGGAAAATTCAAAATGGCTAAGCCGCCCCTCATGGCATAAGCAGCTCTATCATAAGCTCTAGCTGCCTCTTCGGCCGTGTTGAAAGTCCCAAGCCAAACACGTGCCCCGTGCCTATTTGAGTCGCGAATCTCCGCCGCGTACTTCCCCCAAGGCCGCCTCCGAACACCGCGGTATCGAACCTCTCCGGCTACTTCCTTCTCCTCCACTTTCCCTTTGGAGTCCATATATATGGTGTAAGCTAGTTTGAGTTTGCATGGCAAAACTAAGTGTTGGGGAATATCATTTATATGGGTTATAAAAGCACATGCATGTTATAAAAATTAGGGGGCCCATGACCCTGGATTCAGCCACGTGTCAAACTAATTGTGGCTGAAAAAATTGTTCCCACGTGTCTGAAAGAAGCTTCCATAATGACCAAACGTGCCTAGCTAGCCATGAATCCAATGTATCCGGATGGTCAAGGTGATGGCTTTAGAGTCAGCAAGTTCTCCACTTTTTGGCTTTCTTTGTGTGGTATGTTTGATTCGTATACATGGGGCTTAATAATTTGATTGCGACAACAAATTAAACGGCCAAAGGCCTAAGGCCAAATTTAGTTCTGTAAATTTGCCCCCAAACAGGAAACTCTAGCTCTTTATAGATGGTGGTTCAATTCCACACGTGTACAATTATTAACTTATTTTTTTTACTAGTGTCGGCTACAGTATGAAGAAATTCTTTTATCCAATTGTTTCTATATAACAACAAAACACACACATAAAAAATATGAGGGCCTATAAAAGAAACTTGTGTGCATGTACAATCAAATCAATCGTCTCGTATGAACTCTTTGTTATTTGGTTATCTTAAGTTTTTTTCCATTATGACGTATTTGATTTACGTAACATTCGGGTATCATTGTTTGTTATCATGCATCACCACTAAATGAAAGCATTATAATTAATTATAGGATCATATATGCAACGAAATGATGCCGATATATATATATATATGTAAACTAGTTCATTTGCAGTACTTCTCCGTGCATTATTTCCAGAAATGTATAAGTGGTAGAATATTATTTTTCTAAATGACCGTTTAAAAATGAAACAAATTCAATTAAATTTAAATCACTCAATTATTTTTAAATGTGTCGGACCAAACATTGAACACTCAATCAATACAAATACAAAGTTTGTGCAAATTCCAAAATGTTGGTGAGGGATTTGATTCTTCGTGAGTGTGGCATCAGAATTTCTGCTCGAGTACCATTAAGCTTGGGTAAAGACCACACAAACTAAAGCATCTTATCGATCCGATTGACCAACCGCCCACTTCAATATTTATTCATATCGTTCTAGGATTAACAACAAGATACAATTCTTGAGACTCGTATTTCATCAAATCTTCCTCTTCAAATTTTAACTTCCATTCTATCTCTTTTTTTTTTTTTTTTTTAAATTGTAAGGCCATGTGGCCTTCGATTTTCTTTTTGGCATGTATGTGCGGAGTTTCTTATTATCTCCTAAATTATTAAACATATAAGTATAATTATATTAACTAACACGGAAATATATATATTTTTTAATTGTGTCGAAACTGTATATCTAAGTTGAGGTCGCTTTAATACTTATTTTTGATCAAAAGTGTAGTGAATCTAGTGATAGCAACATCGTACAAAAAAAAATAAAAATTCTAGGGATAGCAAAACCCTAAGACCTAAACCTTAAAAAAAATAACAAAAAGAATGAGTGACGTACTAGATTTACGTCACAGTGACTTCATCATCGTCTCAAATTTTCTTTTTTTGAGAAAAAAACTGCATCATCGTCTCAATGGATTGTAATATCCTTTCAATTTCTAGGTAATAAAAAGTGGGCCTAGGCCCAAAGCCCAAGGTTTGTGAGCCTACTATTAAGGGCGACCACGAATGGCAGCTCAAATAAGCCTCTTTGGTTAAACTGAGGCTGTAGCTTTGGTAATGATCCACCCATATGAATGCTGTAATGACCCACCCATATGAATGCTGTAATGATCCACCCGTATTTGAACAAGGACCCATAGAGAATCAATTATTAAATATCTAATTTGGCACAAGCCACAACTATATCTTGAGTATTGATCATGATATTAATATACAAAAATGATACGAGATAAATGAATTCGAAGTAGGAAGAAAAATAGAGCAAGAATGAGTAGAGAGATGGATATGATATCTCATTATTCCCATGTTTGTTCGACCATTCAAACCCAGAAAATAATAGTTATAGTTTCCACCGGAGAAGGACGATATTGCTGCCGCCTGAATCTTGTCACATTTGACTATATGAGACTGTAATTAACAACGTTAATCTCTATTTGAATAAAACCAAAATATTTCTAATAAAAGTAGACTCGAGTCAAGTTAATTTGTCAATTTTCATTGGCCGGTTCCATGCACGTGTTCACACGTAGTATGCTGTTTTATCCATGTTCTTCTTTTGCCTTTTCAGCAAGTTATAAAGTTATTAAATTTCGATGTCTCCATTTTTATGAAAAACTACAGAGCCTGGTGCACGTGCAGTCACGTGATTACACGGGTTCGGTATTTGACGTGAAGAGACAAGCAGGTACATGTGTTGCCGAAAACATTAAGGATTTTTCACATCTCCTGACTCCTCACTGCTGAGTAGTCCTGACGTCTTTTACTCCAACCTCCAAGAAAAACGCTTTCTTCAACAGCTGTTGCCCTCGTCCAACTTCCATGTGCTGTTGCCTCTTCCAAATGAAAATAAATATATTTTTTGCTTTGTTATGTCATGAATAATTAAACATTGGTGTTTATGGATAGCAAATGAAGTGTATTTGTAATGATAAAGACTAGCTTATGCTTAATTAATGTTTAAAATACTAGACATTAATAATTTCATAGTACAAGACTGCAAGTTGGCGGTGTTTAATATAAGCTCAAATTTAGGCCACCATACTTGGAGACCAAGCAAGACAAGGTTGTTTGAGCTTTGAAGTAGAATCATTTGGCCTCGTAAGTTAAAAGAGATTTATACAGGGATTAGGAAAAGGGTGGTTACATATAATAGTGCACTCAATAGCTAAAACTTACTACTTTTTATCGTGATATCAGTCATTTAGAAAAATTTACTTTTTTTATTTTTATCGTGATATCAGTAATTTAAATATGTATTCTTTTGCATAGAATACAACATTCATGCATTATGAACACGTACTATTATCTAGCAATTTAAGTTTAATTAAACAATAACCCTAATTATAACATTTGAAATCTTAATAATGATCACATACACCCCTCAAATTTCCTGTCCTCATGGTGATGTGGGATTTGTATGCAATACAATAATTGAATTGAATTAAACAAAGTAGTTGTTCCCTATTTTATTACAATTTCCACGTTATGAAGCATTTAATTTTCCAACAAAATATGAAAACACACTTTCCATTCCATGCCGTTGTGAAGTCGAGGTACAATTACATGATGAATGATGAGTCGAGTGCCTCCTGGTCTTTTGCATCTAGCTAGCAACGACTACATGAATGTTGGAAGTTGGTATATTTCCCATCAATTCGTCAAAAGCAATAATAAAAGCTTCCACACTACTGGTCCTTTGCTTAATTAAAACAATAATATATATATATATATATATATATATATATATATATTGTTAACGTTCATTTTAATAAAATATACAAAGAGAAAACTGCTGTCAGCGTCCTTAAATTTTACACTAATTTTAGCTATCATCTTTCAACTTTATTATTAATAGAAGACGTTCATGAACTATGTCTAAACGTGTACAGACAATCTTTTGACTGTGAAATTTCTCAAAGATTTATGTTAAGGATATAAGCGGAGTTGTCTTATCAGGTGTGCATTTTTAACAAAAATCACTAAAAAATTTAACGGAATGATTGTCCTTGTACTTTTAAACATGGTTTAGGGATATCTTCTATTATTAATAAAATTTAAGAACGATAACTAAAATTAGTGTAAAATTCAAAAACGCTAGCAACCAATTTTCTAATATACCAATATAATCCTCATCCAATTCACTTAATTGTTGGTTTCTTGAGCTCTTGAACAGTTGGAGATAAAATCGCAAGATTCGGGTAAGCTCACAACTCAGAACTTTGATGAAATCGGTTTTGATTTAAGGTAGGATTGAATTGGTTCTGTTTAGTTTTAGGATTGAATCCTTTGGGTGATGAAACTTTCTTAAATTTCTGCAAAGAATAATCTAATATTGTTTTGCACACCAACTGTTTGATAATAGTCTTATGTGAATTTTCTTTTGTTTTCAATCTCTCAGCTGTGACCGAGATGATTGCTTCAATTATGATTGTTAGCTCTTACAGATTGCACACACACACTTTTCTCTCTAATTCTTACAATCTGTTAGTGTGATGACACTATGATGTCATCCACACACTTCTCTCACGGCTGCTTAGCCTTGGGCGCCAAGTTAGGCACACACACTCACACACACTGCATTCTGTTAAAACAGAATCTTTACAACTCACACACACCTTACTATCTAGTAATCCTAAGTGTGCCTCCACTCTCCAGTTCAGCTACTAATTGCAGTGGACCTTTGGACATCTTATAGTCCAACAGTCCCTCCTAAGCTGTTTACCGATTTCACTCCAAGCAAACTTCTTAGGTAATTAAACCCATCCTTAGGTAGAGCCTTAGTAAATACATCTGCCATTTGTTCCTCTGACTTACAGTAGAACAGATCCACCTCACCCGATTGAATTGCTTCTCTAATGAAGTGAAAATGTCTGTGAATGTGCTTTGTTTTCTGGTGAAAAACAGGGTTATTTGACATGGCTATAGCAGATATGTTGTCACACATAATAGGTGTAGGTTCAGTTTGCTCTTCTCCAAAATCTTCTAGTACAAACCTCAGCCATCTTGCTTGTGTTGTTGCTTCAGAAGCACTCACATATTCTGCTTCTGCAGTAGACAATGCTACACTGTGCTGTTTTACTGATGCCCATGAAAACACTCTACTCCCTAGAGAAAATGCATACCCAGAGGTACTCCCCATATCATCCAGACTTCCACTCCAGTCATTGTCACAGTACCCAATTAGAGTAGCTTGCATTCCCTTCTCATACTCAATACCATAGTTAACAGTACCCTGAATGTACCTCATCACTCTTTTGGTTGTGCCAAAGTGCTTCTTAGTAGGATTGTGCATAAACCTAGCAAGTAGACTAGCATCAAACATTATATCAGGTCTGATAGTAGTCAAATAGAGTAAGCTACTTACCATTTGTCTGTAGATCGTCTCATCTGCAGCTTCTGACCCATCCTCCTTGCTTAGTATGTTATTAGTGGCCAATGGGGTGCTAACTGGCTTACAATCTTTAAGGCCAAACTAGAGTCAGTGCATATTTCTTCTGGTGAATGAAGATACATTTACTGGTTTGGATCACTCCCATGCCTAGGAAATGGTGTAGGAGACCCAAGTCTGTCATCTCATACTTTCCCATCATGTCCTGCTTGAAACTTGCAATCATTTCTTCACTATTTCCAGTGTAGATGATGCCATCCACATAGATATATACTATCAGTACTTCATTGTCATGATTTGACTTCATGTACAATGTAGCCTCACTAGGACTTCTCTGGAATGCACAGAATAGTAGGTATGAGTCTATTTCTCCATACCATGCTCTAGGAGCTTATTTCAATCCATAGAGGGCCTTTATGAGCTTGTACACCTTCCCTTCTTCACTTTGCACTTCAAAACCATCTAACTGGTCCACATAAACTTACTATTCTAGCACACCATTTAGGAAAGCTGATTTGACATCAAGCTGATATATACTCAA
The DNA here is from genome assembly GCA_037349345.1 of Oemleria cerasiformis. NCBI lineage: Eukaryota > Viridiplantae > Streptophyta > Magnoliopsida > Rosales > Rosaceae > Oemleria > Oemleria cerasiformis. Next base: position 5,432,073 of record JAZGTL010000010.1, on the reverse strand, counting down.
TTTCTTCTGTGCAGCTAGTGTAATCAAGGTTATGATTGTATCTAGCCTTGCAACAGGTGCAAATGTTTCATTAAAATCAATTCCAGGCTTCTCTGCATAGCCTTTAACTAAAGTCTTGCCTTGTGTTTCAGGATAGAGCCATCTAAGTTCAGCTTGGTTTTGTACACCCATTTAATTCCAATCACTGGTTTATCAGATGGCCTGTTAACCAACTCCCAAGTTGAGTTCTTCTCAATCATTTCAATCTCATTCTCCATTGCTCTCTTCCATGCATTGTCTTTCACTGCTTCTTCAAAACTTTCAGGTTCAACGATAGTTAGATTACATCTAGCATAGATGTCCCCTATACTTCTCATTTTCACTGGAGTATTTCCTGATTCAGATGATGGTCATGAGGATGAAATACTGCTAGGACTTGATTGTGAGTCCTGTGTTTGTAGATCTGGTTCTTGAACCATAGGAACTTCAGCTTCAATTCAGTGTCAATTCCACTTGGAATTTGAACTCTGATTTCTTCATTTGCTTTCCAACTCCACATTGTTTTCTCATTGAAAGTCACAGTCCTGGAAATCACAATCTTCTTGGTTTCCAGATTGTGAACACGATATCCTTTCTCACAACTCCCATAGCCTACGAATACACCTTTTGTAGCAATTTCATCCAGCTTCTGTCTGAGTTGGGTGGGCACATGAGTATAACTCACAGAACCAAACACTCTCAAGTGTTTTACACCTGGTTTCCTCCCACTGTACACCTCAAATGGTGTCTTCTTTAGAACATCCTTTATAGGACTTCTGTTAAGAAGATAGATTGTTGTATTAACAATTTCAGCCCAAAAATGATATGGCATTTTCTTTTCATGTAGCATTGACTTTGCCATTTCAACAATTGTTCTGTTCTTCCTTTCTGCAACCTCATTCTGCTGTGGTGTGTATGCCACAATAAGTTACCTTTCTATTCCCATTTGTTCATAGAAAGTGAGAAATTCTTGTGATGTGAACTCACCTCCTCTGTCACTTCTTAACATCTAGATCTTGTTCTCAATCTGTAGTTCAACCATTGCTTTGAACTTCTTGAATGCATTGAACACTCTAGACTTGTGCTTTAGGAAGTAAACCCAAAACATCCTAGAATAGTCATCAATAAATATTAGGAAATACTTATTCTCTCCCATTGTCTCAGTCTGCATAGGACCACAGACATCTGAGTGAATCAATTCAAGTAATTTTGATGCTCTCCAAGCTTTGTCCTTGTCAAAGCTCTCCACACGTTGCTTTCCAACAATACAGCCTTCACACACTCCACTTTTCTTAGATAACATTGGTATCCCCATAACCATGTCCTCTGTGTATAGAGTAGCTAGACTAGAATGGTTCAAATGACCAAACCTTCTATGCCATAACAAGGAACATCCCTCCTCAGTAGCAATTCTTGCTACTGGAATAACTTGATTGAATGAGAGTGGGAAGCATATATTCCTAGTCATTGGAACAAATGCAACTTCACACCCCTGATCATAGATCTTAGCAATTCTGTCTTCAAATACCATATTGTATCCATCCTCAACCATTTGACCTACACTGAGTAGATTTTCATCCAATCCTAGCACAAACATTACTTCCTTTATCAATCTGTCACCATAAGGTACCACTGGCTTCCACAAGTTTACCAGTCCCCATTTTCACCTTGGACTTTAGTGTCTTATCTAGATCAGGGGTGTAGGTCAAATGGTTGAGCAGGGATACAATATGGTATTTGAAGATAGAATTGCTAAGATCTATGATCAGGGGTGTGAAGTTGCATTTGTTCCAATGACCAGTCCCCATTTTCACCTTGGACTTTAGTGTCTTATCTAGATCAATCAATGAGGCCTCGTTTGAGGTCATATGATTACTGCATCCGCTGTCTAAGTACCAGCTATCAGTATCTGATTTGAGTGTAGCAGAGTGACATGCATAGAACATTGTACCTTTTTCATCTGCTTGCTTGACTACATTTTCACTTTGCCTCCCATTGCAGTCCTTAGCCATGTGACCAAATTTATTGCGCTGGTAGCACTTAGTTTTTCCCTTGAACCAGCATTCTCCATAATGTAACTTGTCATAGATCTTGCATTTAGTACCACTGCTTTCAACTTTACCAGTACCTACATATTGATTGTAGTTAGGCTTTCCAGAATTGTACTTATGATTCCAGTTTTTGTTGCCTTTGAATTGCTTCTTGAATTTGCCTTGTACCTTTCCTTGTTGTCCCTTAGCATGCATAGATAAACTAGAAAATGCTTTATCCACATTACTATCATGCATTTCTAGTATTTGATCAAAAGCTCTAATGGATGCTACCATATTTTCAACATTTACAATATCCATATCTCAGGTCTCTTCTATAATAGATACTATAGAATCATATGATTTAGTTAAACTGATCAGTACCTTCTGTGCAAGCCTCTTTTCAGTGAGATCTTCACCGTAAGTTCTCATTTGATTCACAATTTCATATAGTCTAGACAGATAGTTGGATAATGATTCATTTTCTTTCATCCGAGTGTATTCAAAATCACGTCTCAATGATTGTAACTTCATAGCTCTTACCTTCTGATCTCCTCTATACTCTCTTTTCAACAGATCCCAAGTTGCTTTGGCACTCTCCTCGTTTGAGATCTTAGAGAAGATTGTATCTGCTACAAAAGTTTGAATCATTCACAAAGCTCGTGCATCCTTGATGTAGTCTGCTCGTGTTGGCTGATTAACCGCTTCACCAGCAACATTCCTTGCTTCTTCATGCAAGCCAACGTCAACGTACTCCCAGAGATCATGCGCTCTGAGTATAGTTCGCATCTTGATGCTCCAGAACTCGTAATTAGCTCCATCGAAGATCGGAGCTCTCAGCTCTGCTCCACCAGCTCTTGCCATGTTAGACACAACTGCTTCTTCATAGTTGGACGTCCCCAAGCCAATGCTCACGGATCAGATCAGCTCTGATACCATGTTGGTTTTTGGAGCTCTTGAACAGTCAGAGATGAAATCGCAAGATTCGGGTAAGCTCACAACTCAGAACTTTGATGAAATCGGTTTTGATTTAGGGTAGGATTGAATTGGTTCTGTTTAGTTTTAGGATTGAATCCTTTGGGTGATGAAACTTTGTTAAATTTCTGAAAAGAATAATCTGATATTGTTTTGCACACCAACTGTTTGATAATAGTCTTCTGTGAATTTTCTTTTGTTTTCAATCTCTCAACTGTGACCGAGGTGATTGCTTCAATTATGATTGTTAGCTCTTACAGATTGCACACACACACACACACACACACACACACACACACACACACACACACACACTTTTCTCTCTAATTCTCACAATCTGTTAGTGTGATGACACTATGATGTCATCCACACACTTCTCTCACGGCTGCTTAGCCTTGGGCGCCAAGTTATTAGGCACACACACTCACACACACTACATTCTATTAAAACAGAATCTTTACAACTCACACACACCTTACTATCTAGTAATCCTAGGTGTGCCTCCACTCTCCAACTCAACTGATAACTGCAGTGGACCTTTGGATAGTTTATAGTCCAACATTAATTATATATGAAATATAAGAGCTTGATTGTCGCTCTGGATTAAATAAAGATTGGCTTTTAGCTTCTAGCTTTTGGCTTGTAGATTTATGATTAAAACATATTTGGTGATGATCGTGATCTTGATACGAACAAAAAAGTTGGTATTGTTTGGAAAATTTGGAGAAAAAGTTGGCCAAGTTTTCTTTGGCAGAGGCCTCAACCTTTGACTATGAAGAAGCACTTTCTTAAAAACAAGAAAAAAAAATCCCCAAATGAGTTTTGTCAACACTGCAAGCATGGAGGGTGTCGGTTGTCCTATTTTTATATATCATTGTCTTATTTTTATTTCACCATATATATATAGTATATATATTCTAAAATATTTGACGATATAATTAATAACATTCATTTTAATATATAAAAATATAGAAATTTCAAAAAGAAAATTACAATGAATGACCCAATTTGCATGCAAAAAAATGATAATAAAAATTTTTCTTAAAGCCACACAAAAACTCGATCATTTTTTAATGCTAAATCCTAAGGCATAAGTCATTAAGAGGATAATTATTTTTGTTTAAAGGTATTATCTAAAATTTTAAAGTTAGTGGATGGCCGGATATGTGTATATTTTAATTGTTTATTGGAATTTTTATCTTTAATTATCAAATTATGATTTGAAGTTGTCCTTACTTGTTTTTTTATTTTTTATATTAAAATATATACTCAATCTTATCATAATTAATTACTCACTTCCGCTGGAAAATTTTCCGAATCAAGGCCGTTTTATTGATCTGTTTGAGGCTGCAGTAAGTTCTCTATCTCCTACTGATTTGGAGAGGTTTGTTTATATTTGTTGGAAGGTCTGGAACCACAAAAACAATGCTCTGCATAGATTGCCTTTTTTGGAAGCGGGGGAGCAGGCTGAGAAAGCTTTGGCAGCCCACGCTGAATTCACGGGTCTGAACGGTGTCACCAGAGCTCCTAGGCTGGTTCAATTGATTCCTTGGACCAAACCCCCACCATGTAAGATGAAACTGAACTGTGATGGTGCTGTGGAGCGTGGACGTCTTGCTAGGGGCATTGGAGGTGTTGTCCGTGACCAGAATGGTTGGGTACTTGCTGGTTTTGCAGGCCCTGGTTCCGCTGGCCTTTCGATGGTGGCTGCGGAGTTGGAAACAATCAAAGAGGGGTTGAGATTGCTGCTTCAGGTGGGCTGGTGCAGTGTGCTCATTGAAACGGATGCGAAGGAGGCCGTGAGCGCAGTTGCTGAGGTTGGGCAGTGCTGGACCGGCACGGGGTTGCTGGCTTTGGAGGTGTTAGAGCTGCTGTGTCTTTTAGGGGGCGGTGCTTCCCAGCTGTCATACTCTCCACGGCCCTTTAACCTCGTGGCTCATGCCCTTGCACAGGAGGGGCTGTAATTGCAAGAGCGAATGATTTGGATTGCTCCTGCGCCACCGTGGCTGGAGGTTTTGATTGCAGCTGAAGCTGCAGATTAAAGTTGTGTTGTTTTGCTTTGTTTGTGGGGTGGGACACTCTTTTTTCTCACTAGATTTTTCCCGAGCTAGCTGGATTTTCAAGACGAGGTTTTAATGATGCCCCTTTGAATTTTCAGCCCCTCAAGCTTGTAATCTTTCTTATTCAAAGATGATTCTCTCTTTGATCAAAATTTTTTTATTACTCACTTACTTGGTGGCTACTCAAGAAAGATTGGATATCATAATTAAACCCTAAACCTCACTTACTTGGTTGTCCTTAAATGTTAAAAGTTTGATTTTATAGCCTTATTTATAAATTATTAGAAACCTTATATATCATTTACCCAAAGGCTTTTTAATCGAAAGGCACCCAAATGTGCAACTTTAATCTTACTTTGCACCCAAAATGCTCATTTGTTTAACTTACTACGCAAAACCCCACTCTCCATTCAAAAACTTGCACCAATTCCATTAACTTCATCCAATAGTAGTCAATATCATGGGTAATTTTGTCATCTCAGGCCATAAGGTTATGAATGAAGCACTAAATACACATGACGTGGCGAATTGAGATGTGCCTGAACAAATTTGAAACCATTCATAACCCATCCCAATTTGTTCATGTCCATCCTAATTTACCGTGTCATGTATATTTAGTGCCCCCTTCACAACTTCGTGGTTTGAGATAACAAAATTGCTCCTGATATGGGTTTGTCCATGATGCAGCTTTTAGGTGGAAGGGCAAGTCTTTGGCCATGGGTGTTAATCGCCTAGCGCTAGCAGCAACTGTGTATGGCATTTGGAAGGAGCAGAATGATCGATTATTCAACCATCGAGCTCGGCCCCCTTGGCTGATTATTCAATCCATTGTAGACAAGATTAGATGTAGGCTCCGTGTAGCTTCAATTCCGTTATCCAGTGCTAGCTCTAGTATGCTTAGTAATTGGAATGTGTCCCCCTCTGCTGGCTAGGCGGTTGGTGGCTCTGTTTGGGCGTTTGCCCTTGTTTGCTGGGCTCGCTTTGCTTGCTGCCCAGGCTCATTGTTTGTTGCTGTTCTTGGGGATTTCCCTTGGTGTTAATATAATTTTGAACTTACCAAAAAACAAAAAACTTGCCCCTGATATTGATAATTATTAGATGGAGTTAATGAAATTGGTGCAAATTTTGTATGAATGATGAATTTTTGATGGTAAGTGAGAAAAATGAAAATATTTAGTGCAAAGTAAAATTAATGTTAAAATTTTAGTTGCATTTCAACTAAAAAGACTTTATTCAAAATATAATACAAAAAAAATGCAGTCCCATAATGTTCGGATAACCTAAATGTTCTGTTCATGGATTTGACTTCTGCATATAGATTGGGACCTACGGGCTACAGGGTTTTATCCCTGAAGGTGTAGGGTACTATACTACTTTTGTTACAGCATTTTCAAATTGGTATAGCGGTTTGGTGAAACATATATCTATATATATATATATACACACACACATGTACACAGAACAATCACAGTGTGGGATACAAATTAAACTCAGAATATACATGAATCAAACGGCCATGGCTGTCTGCCTGTGTAGTCAACACATTCGATGGTGGGTTGCATGTGGCTGTGGGACTTTCTGTTTTATCATTGACTATCATTGAGAGAGGTGGAAATGGATGACTATTTTCAAAGTCAAGGGTTTCCACTCCTTTTTTATTTTTGTGTTTTACTTACAAGACAAAATAAGCATAATTAACCTTATTTAAGGTTGCAAACCTAATTCATTAGGAGGAGCCTCATCCTCCTATTTATTGGCTTGTTTTCATACTAATGTACTTAAACGATTAATGGGTTTGTCCTAATATATATATATATATAGGTTGGTCCAAAATGTTATTAATAGGGAAGATCATTTTTTTTTTCCGGAGAATAGGGAAGATAATTTGCTCTTACTAAAAGAAATAATTACAATGTCTCTTGGACTTGGGATTTAATTCACTTAATAATTAACTACACTAAACTTTTTGAAATGACAATCTAGTTTTAATTCACCTTCTTTATCGTTAGTTTCTTCCAATTTTCTATATTTTTAGACACCCAATCTTCATTTAACATATTTTCAAACTTATCCTTAACGAAAATGAAATCCAAAACTATACAACCTCAATCTTGCATCCGAGACCATAATCTTTGACACAATGATATTGAAAAATGTAGAATATACATATTCAATAACGACCTCATTATAATGATAATTAAATCCGATAGGGCAGATTATACAATAAAAATGCACAGTGCAATGAATTTAATTTGGAGAAAATGCAAGGCCCTATTTGAGTGGTGGTAAGGAGCTGTCCATTCAATACAACCTCATTTTTATATGCACAAGTGTCTCAAACCACCATACGTTTCTGTAAACATTAATTTAAAAACCAAAAAAATGCTACAACTATCGAGACACTTCACTCACCACCACCAACTCCGTAAGCGCTTCCACCTCAAACCAAGACTTCTCAATCTCTCCCAATTTTTCCCCAACCTTACAAAAGAAAAAGTCGAATTAGCAGACCACATTTTCATTCAATTTCGACCTCCTTTCGGTTTCATGTCCCTCTCCACATCACTCTCATTAATTCCCACCTGGGTTTTTTCTCTTCTTCTTTCTTCTTCATTCTTCTAAATCTCACTTCTTGTGAGCTAGTTTCATTTTCTTCTGCATTTTTCTTGTTTAATTTTTAAGATCTGAAAAAACCCATTTCATTTTCATGGATCTTGGAAGAAAAAGCTTCTTGATCCATGTGTCCCAAGCTCTTCCTCCATCAACAACTCCAGGGGCCTCAATCTTTGGAACTCCCTTTCACCATTCAGACACAAGCTTTCCCATTATAGCAATTGCCATAATCGGAATCATAGCCACAGCCTTCCTTCTTGTCAGCTACTACATCTTTGTCATCAAATGCTGCCTCAATTGGCACCGTGTCGATATTCTCCGGCGATTCTCACTGTCGCGCAGCAGGCGCGACCAATCAGACCAGCTACTGGTCTACTCTCCCGGGATGGAAACCCGAACCCGGGGGCTTGATGAGGCCGTCATCAGATCAATCCCTCTGTTTCAATTCAAGAAAGACGGAAACAGAGGATTTGAAAACAGAGGAGTTGAAAACAGAGGAGCCTGTGAATGTGCGGTTTGTTTGAATGAGTTTCAAGACGATGAGAAGCTGAGAATCATACCGAATTGCAGCCATGTTTTCCACATTGATTGCATCGATGTCTGGCTTCAAAACAATGCCAATTGCCCGCTCTGTAGAACAAGCATTTCGACTGTAACCCGCGGATTCCAGTTTGATCGGATTATTGCTCCCAGCTCTTCGCCGCAAGATCCGAGCCCGTACGCCGGGAGTCTAAGCGGCGGGGACGAAGATTATGTGGTGATCGAATTAAGCAACCATAGTTCGATAGAACAATCAATGCTTGGAAGGCAAGAAAGGTCGAATTCAGGGGAGGCCTCTGTGATTTCTGTGAGTCCTTCACCGAGAAAATTGGAACAGAAAGTTGGGAGTAAGAAATTTTCGAGAAAGTTTCACAGCAAAGTTACTAGCATGGGAGATGAATGCATTGATATTCGGGCTAAAGATGAACAATTTTCAATCCAGCCCATCAGAAGGTCTTTTTCAATGGGCTCGTCGGCGGACAGGCAGCTGTATATGGCGGTGCAAGCGGCGGTGCAAAGGCAAGTGAGTGAGGTGGTCAGCCCCATTGACGGTTGCAGTAGTAGCAGTAGTGGTAGAGTTAGAAGGTCTTTCTTTTCTTTTGGGCATGGCAGGGGATCTAGAAGTGCAATTCTTCCTGTTTATTTGGAGCCATAACACAAAATCTTTTTCATTTTTAGTCTATTTTTCGTTTTGAAATTTTTGCAAGTTCTTAGTGTTCTTTGTATAATAGAGAGGTTTTAGATGTATTATTGAGAGGTTACAAGATTTGTTCATTATGTTACATAGTCATATTCAATTGAATTCGAAAACTTAGCGCTTTGCTGTATTATTCTTCATTTTTAGGTTTATATGAGATTTCATTTTGGTTTTTATTGCTGGAAATGATTTTAAACTAATGTAATAATATTAATGGCGCACGTAAAAGAAATTTGAATCCATATACATTATTACGGACATCATTACTGAAATCAAGTAATCAACACTTCTGATATTCTAATGTTCTTTCCTTTTAAAAGATACTTTTCCAACCTATATTGAATTGAAAAATTGTGGGTGTGATTAGAGAAAGACAGAGGAAGACGAAGAATATTTAGCTTTGGGGAGGGAGGGGAGGGCCCTTCATGTAGACCAAGTAGCAGAATCCAAAGATTACAAAGCGTGTAAAAGGGAGTAGAGGTCACTTTCTATTGATTAAGTTGGCAGATATATCATACATATATGGGTCCTCTTTTTTCTATTCAAGCAATCATATAAAAAATTAATAATTTCAAATGCAAATTATGCTAATGCTGGTACAAGGGAGGTATGGTTTTGCTCTTTTATATATATATATGGGAAAATTTGGAGAAATAGTCCCTCAATTTTGCCTTAATGTTAAAAATCGTCATTAAATTTTAATATTGGTTTTTTTGGTCTCTGAACTTTACCATAACAGTTGATTTAGTCACTCCATAAAAAATTTGAATGGAATCGGTTAAAAATTAAAAACAAAATCGTCCATTCATATTAAATATTTTTTTAAAGTTTAATAAAAATTTATCAAAATTAAAAAGGAAGATGAAAATTAAAAAGGGCAATTAAACCCAATTAGTGGCATTAAGCCACCAACTCTCCCTGACTCTCATCGTCTCCATCACTTTCTCTACCTCTGTTATCTCTCAAAAACTAAGAGACACACACTGAGGCCACCTTGAAAATCAAACGCCATTCAATTCGATCGTGGGTCGTAGACCACTCGCATCTTCTCCCTATCTCGATCCTCTCCTTGCTTCCTCGACATCTCTCTCCCACTCGCTCTCATACGGCCGAAAGCCACCAAAACAGGGCGAAGCCATTCGCCACCAATACAGGGCAAAGCCATTCGCCATCAATACTCTCGACTCATGGCCACCCAACCCTCACCACCACCACCGTTTTGCTCGCCTCATCGAGAAGAAACTAAACATGACAGTCACACACTTCCTTGACCACCGTGGGGGATGTTTCGAGGGGAGGAGGCATAGCGGAGATATCGAGACGCAACGCACTCGCCACCCAAGAGATTGTTCTTTGTAAGTTTAATCATTGTCTTAATCTTGTTGAGAGCTCCTGCCTGGTCTGATTGCTTGGTGATTACCACCCAGGAACGACGACGTCGAACTTGTCGGAGAAACAGAGTCGTCCTCCGAGACACACCACGCCTTCATCCAATCAAAACTGCGAACCAGGATCTCAGCCACTACTCAACGCGATCGTCTCCACCTCGATAGTCCAATGGACTAGGCCATGACCGTCGAAGGCTACCGTGGTGTGAATATCGAAGAAAAGAAGCACGGCGGAGCCGAAGTTTTCCTGCGAACTTCCGGCCACCCTAGGTAATTGTTGGACTTGTTCTCTTTACTGTTAGAATTGCCTTGTTGAGAGCTTGATTTTGGACTAATTGCATGTTGTTTTCGAGGCTGGATGAACGACGGACGACGTCGCCGGAAGTGGCAGAGCCCTGAACCGCCACCTTGTCCCGGTTTTTTTCTGAGCAAGTAAGCTAGATTGTCAAACTAAAACCTAGATTTTTAGAATCCTCGCGTTGAGTAGTGCAATCTAGACCTATTGCATGTTAGATTTGGGCGAGAAACGAACGTGTTGAGGTTGCCAGAATTTTCCCAGTCTCTCGAGTGAGACGGGAGAAGAAGGAGGTGAGGGACTAATTGAATGGATGATTTTGTCCTTGATTTTTAACGGATGGACTAAATAAACTATTATGGTAAAGTTCAGGGACGAAAAAATTCAATATTGAAGTTTATGGGCGATATTTAACATTAGAGTAAAATTGGGGTAATGTCCTTAATTTTTAACGGATTGACTAAATAAATTATTATGGTAAAATTCAGGGACGAAAAAATCAAATATTGAAATTTATAGGCGATATCTAACATTAGGGTAAAATTAGGGTAAAATTGAGGGACTATTACTCCAAATTTTCCATATATATATATATGGTTGGTGAGGTTCTTCCCTTGATGATGATGCTTATTATTTTCCAGTCTGGAAGATTAAACCACTTACCTATAAATTGAAATGATTGTATCATGTCAATCATAAACAAAAGAGGGAGATATAGGGTTTTTATAGTGTTTTGTTCTTTTGACATTAGGTAGATGTTGCACGATTTCAACAAGAAAGTCGTCATTAGGAGGGATGGGGCGTATGCCCGGTGAGAATATCGAATTTTGTTCCTTCACTTTCTCACGCGCTTTTCATTTGTGACGAAAGTTTAAACTTAATATATGAACATATAGTAAGTGACGTGAAATATGTATTGCTTAATATATGAACATATAGTAAGTGATGTGAAATATGTATTGCTGTTTGACTTCATACATAAAATAACATGCTCTAGTACCATAGTAGAAGTCAAAGTTGGAAAAAGAAATTGGGGGTAATGACTCAACTCCTTGTAAGACCTTGTGACATTATTCAAGTTTCCAATGTTGTACTTTGTTCCTCACATTCTCAAACGTGCCTCAATTATTCATCAGTTTGTGTAATCACCATTAGTATGTGTTGAAAGAAGTCGAGATACTCAAACGTGCCTCAATTATTCATCAGTTTGTGTAATCACCATTAGTATGTGTTGAAAGAAGTCGAGATACGATGTTATATTCGGTAATAATTCGGTGGGCACACTTATATGATGGAGTCGTCATCTGATGATGCATAAATGATTGGTTTGTTGAAAATACTTAGAATGAACATCAAATTCAACACAGTAGAAAGTGGATGCACCCTGATCAGTCGTTATTTATGCATCATTTTGATGTCTTTATATGCCTCTCTTACATGTCTTTTGAATGATTTCGTGCCATCAATAGTAGAAAATAATCAATCTTGTGAGACTTGTGCAGAGTTAGAAAGATAGGTAAAATATGGAAAGAACGCAAAAAGAATGACTCAAATCGGAGTCCAGATGAAGGAGATGTCCTTATTTCAATATCAGGTCCTGAACGGGGTCCTGAGTGCGCCAATGCGCCTATTTTGGGACACTGGCCAAGTACCTCATATCAGGCCCTCCGGGTCTCAAACTTGTGTTTCATGACATCAAGGTCAAGTCCTAGAAGTGCCAAGGTCGCGCCAAGGCAGGTCGAGGACATGTCCCAAGAACTCCCATCCGAGCCAAGATGTGCGCCTAAGCCGGAGGTCCCTGTTCCGCCAGCGGTAGATCATAGGTTCTCCCTTTGCGCTAAGCCTGACAACATTTGCACCAAGCCTAAATGAAGATGCGCTTCTACTATACTCATGATATGCTTCAAAAGCGCAGTCTCATATCCTGATTACGAAGACAGTCCAAAATCCAAGTTTGGCCAGCTTGCGTTCCCACTTGGCAGCTTGCATTCACACTCCCAGCCGTGCTCTGATTGGTTCTAATAGATTTAAGGACTTTGTAATTAATTAAAAGTACAATAACTTTCCATATCCTTATAGGACATGGTTTTACCAATCCTTATAGAATAATGTTTTACCAATCCTTATAGAACAAGGTTTTCCCTTTGTCTATAAAAAGGAGAATCAGGTAAAAAGAGGAGATAATTAGCTAGAGGCGTTTTTGAGAGATACAGAGACACCTTAGCCGTAAATAGTATTTTGGTTTTTTAGAGTTTTACGTTAAAGCTTGGTTATTCCCGAAGTCGAGTGTGTTGGACGTGGAGCTTGGAGAAGAAGGCTCTGCCGTGTCTTCTGCTGCACCTGTTCTTCACAATATCTTCTGTACCCTTATTTTCATTATTGCAATTTACTTATGAATTCAATTATATTTGTTTCAATTTCAGTTATGTGTGAGTAGTCGTTAGGATTAGGGCTACTTGAAGCCCTAGCCATGTTAGCTTGTTGATTGGATTTCTGGCTCTTGATTATGATTGCTATGCATGCTGAATAAGTTGGATTACTATGCTTAATGACCTTTATTTATGCCTATAAGATTAGCTACCTTGTTTGCATATAATTATAGATGTAATTGCTTGAGTGACCGTCATATCATCTTGTGATTTGGAGCATCGAAAGTATTCTTACTTGTAATCTTAACTCATAACGACCTAGGATTGCATGTCACTTTTCTAGGCTAATGTAGTGTCATTAAATTCTCTTTGAACTTCATGCATCATCTTAAAAGGTAGGTGATAGACGTTCTAGGCATATGCCCTGTTTAGAACATGCTAAGTAAGAGGGAATAAGATGTGTCTAGTGAACCAACGCCAGGTCCTAGGCACGGGCACCTAATTCAGAAAATGCATAGTAATTTGGTCAAGGAAATCTGGTTAAGAGCTATAATTGGTTAAGAGCTATAATTGGTTAGAGTGGATAGTAAGCCTTAATTCAGTTCTTACATCATAAACCCCCTGCCGTGTGTGTGTGTGTGTTTTCACTAAGTTAATAAATCTGAACTAAAGTGGTCATAACGTTGATACAAGTTCTCGAGGGATCGACTCTTGCTGTGCTACTATACTATTCTTATCGATTTGTGCACTTGCAAAGATTTTATAACTGTTAGAATTGAATTGCATATTTCTTGCTCTTTAATTTTACCAACATACCCACCAAATCACTACCGTGTTACATTAGCAATGATCACTAACCCAACAAATTTAAATTGTGAAATAATGAGTCAACAATGTCTACATCAAACTTCAAACTTCCACTATTAACACAAGTAGCTTGAATGGTGAGACACAACTGATTAATTTTTACTTTGCCAGCACTGTTCAGTCCCTACATTTCATGGCAGAAGGCCCAAACATGCACAGGGCTCATTGAAAGTGGGAACTGTTGGGATTGGTCCAAATTGAGATGCACAAACAGCTACCTCAGTTGCTATTCTGACAACACTTGTTCATATATTTTCGATTTTGTGTCTTATAGCAAAGTACTTGGATGAAACGACCTTCGCTTCACTCAGTGCATTTTAGTATTCTTTATAATCATCAATCATTGCTACAGTAGTAAAATCTTTTACCAAAATCCTGCGTAGTTCTAGACTCCTAGTTAATTAATTGTGCTTTAATTAGCTCAAGTTGCAAGGAGTTGGCTAAGATGTCTAAACAGTTTTGGTGTCTCATCAAGTCTCTGAAAATGTGATAAAAACAAATATCCCATGTTAGAAAATTAATTAATTTTACAAGAACTTACGAAGAATCTTACTCCTAGTCTACTAGATCTAATGAGAGTAAAATCACTTAACAATACTTCATAACTTGAAAAAAGGGCACCATGGAGATACATATATGCCACCTAGTCGTAAAATCATAGTCCCGACATGAAAACTCAATTTTCTCTGTAGTACTCGAGTACTCGGATTCCATGTCACTCAATTTATATACTGAAGCCTCAACATATATCCTTCAAACTCTATGAATATGCTCCAAAGACATCATCATAAAGCAGCTGTACAGTATATATCTGGGTTCAAATTCCTAAAACTCACTGTTGGTTTATGAGGATAGAGGTTTTCCATTCAATCAACTGACAAAAAGACCAGTTATTCATAGAATAGATTGATGGCCATCTCTTTTGCTGAGAGCCATGTTCTACTTCTATAAGACTGTATGGGGGACCTCTCATGGGCTTCATGTTTTTGTCTTAGTGCTCATCTACTGCTTTTCCATGATGAGAAAATACATGTAAAGAATGGTTAAAGCCACTTTATAATGCTCATCTGGTTTATGTATATAGGAGATAACCTAACCACATGACTTTCATACATCTAACATTAGTTTCATACATATAGTTTCGCTTTATTTTATGCAGGAAGCATTCAAATATATGTGGATTTGATAGAAGATATCAGTTTCTGAAAAGCTTCATGAGGATCAGACTAAAATGGGGTTCAAGAGAACATGATTGGTTTGCCTTTGGTGTGAGGATCACAAAAAGTTCTCCATGTTTATTTTTCTTCATATTCTTCACTAATTCTTGTTTGGTTTCATTATGGTAGTCTGATGCATTTAATAAAAAGATGACTTCATTTAAAAAAAAGATGATTTCATTTATGGAAGAAATTTGATAAGTTGTCTTTACTTTATCGATACATATCGACATCTTTATAACAGGTTGTATGTAGTTTATCGATATGTATCTACACTTTTATGACAATTTGTGTACGCAAAACAGCGGGGTCTTCGTGTCGGGGAATGGGGAAAATGCTGATACGGGATTCTACGGCAGATTGTTAAGTGTGGTTAAAGTGTTATACGCAGACCGCATGGAAGTCGTCTTGTTCAAGTGTCATTGGTTTGATACGAACCCAAGTATCCCAAACAGTGTCATTAAAGATCAATTATGTACCGATGTCAACACAAATACCCGGTGGTTTGAGAGTGATCCCTACATCCTCGCTAGTACAGCGAAACAAGTATTCTATGTGAATGATCCATAAACTGGTGTTGGTTGAAGAGTAGCTGAGATGGTGAATCATAGAAATATTTGGGACTTGGATGATCGATACCATGAAGAAGATGGGTAAACAGACGATGACCAATTGTTTACCAGGTCGATTCCTCAGCATCCACCCTAAACGTGGATGGAGTACGGACCAACGACATCATCTCACCAATTGCAATTGATGACATTTTTATTGATCTCGGGGAATTAGAACAAATTGAAAGTGATTATGAGGAATCAAGTACTGTGCACATCTCGAATGACGAGCGTGATTGGGAGGGGGAGAGCGAATTTGACACCGAAAGAAAGTTGTAAATTAGAAATTTCATTTATATATGTAATATCCATCTTCAAATCAATAAATGTGATTTATATGTATGTTTTATGATTTCATTCACAAAAGTTTCAATTAATCTTTTATGTACAAAAACCACAAACTTTAATGTCCTCATCCTTGATTCAGCTTTCCAACATTTCATCTTACTTGATAAAATAGTGTATAGAATTTTGGGAAATATGGGAAATAACATTTGCCCGACGAATATACTTGTACATCCGTTGGGCAAAGGCTGCCAATATCATCACGTGTTTCTCTGTTCGGTGGGGGGTTGTCAAAACTGGAAGTGTATGCCCGACGAATATTCATTTAGTTTTGTCAGGCAATATATACTAGATTCAATTTACATTTATTTATTAAACACCTTTTTTAAATTACTTACGAAATGAAATGGATCGATCTAACCGTCCACATTTATTGTAGGTACTCATAGATCACCTACGGGAAAAATTACCCAATTTGGAAATCCCGGGATTAGGCAACGGTGCACGACGATACAACGGTTACACAACGTTTCTTCACGATCGGATGGCTTGAAATCCTCAAAACATCAAGATTTTAGACAGGCGAGATCTAGGCACGTAAAACCATAAAGTGAACGGTTAGATCGGTTAAATTCAATTGTTTGAATATCAATAGAACCAAAACTTCGCAAAATGTATTGAAGTTTACATCGAGTGTTTAAACTCCTTGATGAATATGCTTGTTTTACGATTTTCATTAATTTACAAATTGAAATGGACCGATCTAACTGTCCACATTTATTGTTGGTACTCATAGATCGCCTACGCGAAAATTGCCCGATTTGGAAATCTCGGGATTAGGTAACGGTGCGCGACGATTTAACGGTTACACAACGTTTCTTCACGATCAGACAGCTTGAAATCCTCAAAACATCAAGATTTTCGACGGGTGAGGTCTACAGACTTAAAAGTAACCATTGAACGGTCAATTTTTTGAAATTCCATCGTTTGAATATCAATTGAACCAAAACTGCGAAAAACCCAATGAAATTCACAAACTTAATAATCGAGGCACATAAGCTCCGGAAAACATGACGATAACAATCGATGGGGCTTTAGGAGTGTAAAACCAAAAATTGAACGGTCCCAATCTTGACAATTCTATCGTCGGACCTGGGTTTTAGATCAGTCATAAACTCAACAACACAAGAATTTAGCCCGACGAAGGTAACTATTCACCGGGCAATATGTAATGAGGCATCGGGCAACTATACATACATCGTCGGGCAATGTAAACAAAACGTGCATTTTGTTTTTCGCGAAAATTAATAAAATTCCGCCAAAATTTACACGAAAACTCAAACTTACCGCGTATATTTACCCGACGGACTGTAAGCTTGTTACTCAACGAATATCCACCGCGTTTGTCACCCGACGAATTCATTAAAAGTTGCCCTGACGTAGATTTTGTCGGGCAAGGTTATTCAAACAGATAAATTGCAACCGACTCTTCTTCTTTATTTTCCTCGTTGTCTTCCGACCGCCACCTTTTTCTGCAACACAAACCAGCCCTCGTCTGTGGAGGTTGCCGGCGTCCAATACCACTCCCTCCCTTTCTCGCTATCTCTCACTCGGACTCCGCCTCTCACTCCACCGCTGCAGCTCTCTTTCGCGCTGCTTCTCTCTCGACGAGTTTGGGTCTCACCGCCGCACCTATCTCTCGTCGGCAGTCATCTCAAGGTCGAACTCGTTCTCCCTCTCTCTCTATTGTTAATGTGTATTGGTTATTGTTAATTTTGATTGTTTATATTTTAATTTTAGTTTGGATTGAAATTTCAATTGAAATTTGGTGTGGATATTATGAAATTGAATTGAAATTGGAATTGAAATTTGGATTGGATTTTGGCAGATTGTGCATTTTTCTCAAATTTGCAGATTGGGAATTTAGGGTTTTTACTTGAATATTGTGAATTTGGATTGGATTGGAATATAAATATTTATTTGACTAAGTTGGTTTGGATTTAGGAATTTAGGGTTAATGTTGAAGATATGTTCAAAATTTGATGTTTGGTATAATGTTGAAATTGGTCCAATGTTATGAATTTTGCATATGATTTTTGTTATGATTTTGCATATGAATTTTATGCGAATTTTGGATATGTGAATTTTATGAATTTTGGATATTTGAATTTAAAAAAATTTATGTGAATTTTTGATATGGTGTAGGATATGAGAATATTGGATATGTGAGTTTTATAAATTTTGGATATGTGAGTTTTATAAATTTTTGATATGTGAATTTTATGATTTTGGATATTATTATTGTATGTTTGGATTAATTTGTAAGTTTGATTTTATTCGCGAAATTTGGATTTAGAAATTTAGGTATAATATTGTGAATTTTGAGTTTAGTAATTTAGGTTTAAGTTTGTTTGGATTAATTAGTATTTTAGGTTTAATTTTGGTTTGTGTTGGTTTTATTTTAAAAAATTAGAATTTGGTGGTTTTAGTTTTTAGATACCAATTTACTAATTTTCAATAAAAAAATTTTTGTTTTTATTTATTTATTATTCAAATTAAAAAATGTTGGTTAATTTTATATGTGGTTTTGTTTTTATTTTGTGAATTTAATATTTAATATTAAAAATATGTTGGTTAATTTTATATTAATTATTTTAAATTTCTTATTGTAGATGTCGCATCGCACTTTGATCACATCTAGGACCCGCCCCGCCCTGATCCCGTTGATCATCCGAAGGAAGAGGCAGCCCCTACCTCGGTTGCCTTAAAAACGGCGTCCGTTCAAGCATTGATCTCGAATCATTAGCGACCCAGTGCGCGATCGGCTCGTCGACAGCACAACAAGAAACGGGGGGAACGTCGTACTGACCCCAGCCACACTTGGACGACGCCGGACCAGACGAACCGACAACTGTTGTCGGAGCACTCCCTAAGGGTAAGTTGATTAATTTGTTTATTTAAACAACCGTTTTTATTTGTTACTCATATAATATTTACGAATGTTCATCGAATTTGCAGGGAAGTCGGTGGACGTGCCTCGCCTCCGGTCAGCGCCCGTAAAAATCCACAGTTTGGTGGTGCATGACATTGGCGCGATTATTCGTACCAAGTGCCTGATTGGGGAACTTTTTGGAACCAACCCCCGGAGGAGATCACGTGCTGCTGGGGAAAGTTATCGGTACGTGTTTCTCCCTGTTTTACATTAATTTCATTTTTTTAAAATTATTTTACTAACTTTAATAATTTATTGCAGATCAATTTTGAGTTCAACCTAGAGGAAACTGATGTCAGTAAATACCTGAGAAACCACTAGCAGTTACGGAACACCGATTGGAAGTACAAGCTCCACAAGTACTAGAAGAACTGGCCATCCCCCAAGGAAGCTCGGGCAAATTCTCCAGAGGAATTGGGAGGGCCGAAACTGGTAGGGTGGCTATGGTTGTGCGACCATTTCGTGTCCCCCACCTATCTGGTATGTACTATCCACCTAGTTAAATTATTTATTTATTTTTTATGTTATTTTCCATTTGAAAATATAATATTTGTTTTTACTATTGAACAACGAAAATCGGTTGCCAACACATCAAACCGGGGAGCGAAGAAATTCAACCACCACAGGGGTCGCGATCCTTATCGGCCCGGCAGGAGGATCGGCGCATGGCCGGGTCGATGTTCTCGGAGGTGGATGCCTGAGGGTAAGTGTACGCTGGCTGGGGCAACCTAGAGGCTGACAATATTCACGTAAGTTTATTTTTTGCAGATTAAACATTAATATTTAATTAGATAATTATATTTTGAATTAATATTTATTCGAATTTGTAGGTGGCGATGGAGCAAGACGTCCAGCAAACACAGGCTGAGCTCACGCAACAGCATCCCGACGTGCCGTTGGAGCAGCAGCTACCGGATCCCGAGAGGTCGATCGTCATCTTGGAGCGACGACTTGGTAGACGTTCAGGCAAGATTGTCTGTGGGGCGGGCGACTGGATAGTTTGGGATGTCTTCGATCACTTTTCGAGTTCTTCTTGGGGAGCCAAACACGAGGAGATGTCGGAGCTCAAGAGAAACTTCGAGAGTCTCCAGGTCGAAAATACAGCGGTCAAGGTTCAAAACGCGCAAATCCAGGCCCAAAATGATCAAATCAAGACCGACCTCGCCAAGGTGCTTGATTACTTGGGTGAGCGTGGGCTGGTTGAGCTTCTGTCACAGCCTCTGACAGGACCCTCCCTGAATTTTCCCCTCGAAACCCGGAAAGAACCCAGCTCCCGTCTGACAGCTTTTAACCACAAAATTTAATACCTAAAATACCCTTAATCTTTGGAAACATTAAATAAACTTTATAGGGGTTCCAACATAACCTTCTGACCGGACCGCCGTCGTCGCTGCCTCTGATCAGACCGCTGTCGTCACAGCCTCTGACCGGATTTCCGTCGTCGCTGCTGTCTACGGTGGGTGGAATCTGGAAATTCTAGGAAAAATTGCTATTTTCGGCGAGCTTCGACCTCTCCCAAGACTACACCGAATTTTACGATCTACCCCTGTAGAAACATCTACACAACACCAGGAACTCGAAAATGAAGTTGGAAGTTCGCGATCTTACTTGGTTCAGACGGAATCCGGCCAGGAAGTTTTAACCAACTTCCTCTCTTTGTTCCGCAGTCCTCAGTGGTGCTCGTGCTTCGAGATTAACACCAAAAACTTCGTGAGGTCGAGGGGAATCCATCCCTGGCCTCGATTTAGATAAGAAAGACCCACAAATAGGTCGAATATGGTTGTGGGTTCGATGTTCGCAAGGGGAGGGAGACAGATTCCGAGGGAGGATAGAGAGGATTCTTGGTCGGTCTGGGCAAAGTCCGAAAAGAGAGAAAAAACACATCTCCCTAATTTTGGACTTTTCTAAAATGACCAAACTGCCCCTGAAGTTTCTAGACCCATATTGCTCTCACCGGTTCTCTATTTTTCGTGTGATGTTTGTCTACAAACTCGTGAGTTTGAGACCTACGCAACGACCCAAGAAAAATTTCCAAAACACTACCAGTCAAAAAGTGACTCACGAACCCTTCATAAATCGAGTGTAAAATCGTATTTTCCTTAAGTAAATTCTCAAATTAATTTAATTTCTGGTTCGGATCGTTATAGCCTCAGCCCCCGGCCCAACAGCCCGCCCAGGACCTCGACCACCCCGACCCGTTGCCGAGTAGTTAGAATTGAATACGTAAAACATTGCTTTAGTTTTAATTATGTAAAAACATAACATTAATTTTTATAAATATTTTTTTTATTTTCATTTGATTCGTTTTATTCTTTTGATTTCATTTTTTAAAAAATATTTTTATTTTAATTATATATATATATTTATTTAATTAAATAAATTATTAAATTTTTTTAAATATTAACCTTTTGCCTGACGCATAATCATTTCGTTGGGCAAAATAATAACTTTGCCCGGCGCAACGTCTTCGTTGGGCCACATATGTTGACTTTTGGATTGCTCGACAACTCTTATGCTACGAATGGATTCGCCATGCAAGCTTTTAATTGCTCAACGAATTTATTGTTTTCGTCGACTAACCTCAAGCCCGACGACTGTGGCCCTCAACGATATGGCGGAGAAAACACCCTCCACACCAACATCGGAGAACCCCTCAACGATCTGGCGGAGACATACCCTCTAACGCTAGTCGGAGAAACCTCAACGATATGGCGGAGAAAACACCCTCCACACCAACATTGGAGAACCTCGTGGTATAACATACTACACAGAAGTACACATGCCATGCAATTCCGGAAACCCAGTCCGTTACAAGTACATCCAAGTACCAACTCAGGGAAACCTTAGCCCCAAGGAACCTTTTGACATGCCAATAGCCCAGACCCCCTTGACCTCCCAGGCCAAAACCTGTTCCATGGTCATCCATTACCGCTGGGATTACTCAAACGGAGCTTTAAACGAACTCCAACGGCCTTGAAATCACCAAAATCTGATTCGAAATGTCCCAAATCCCTAGACATGCATCGTCGTGGGTCGAGAAACTACCCCACATGCTGGTAGTAGGCCGGACCACGAGCCACGCATCCGCCACCCTCACGGCCCGCCACGCGCATCGATACTTTTCACGGTGAAATATTCCGTCGAACCTGACTGAATATTCCATCATAATTAACGGCGTTAGGATTCCGTCATAACGCC
Organism: Oemleria cerasiformis; assembly: GCA_037349345.1. NCBI lineage: Eukaryota > Viridiplantae > Streptophyta > Magnoliopsida > Rosales > Rosaceae > Oemleria > Oemleria cerasiformis. The sequence continues at coordinate 5,409,918 of JAZGTL010000010.1, read as the reverse complement.
GTTACCTTTTAACAGAATATGCTAACGCCATCTGTATATTCCGTCAAACCCTGGTGGCGTCAGTTGACTCAACGGTCAACTGACTGCTGACTGGACGCTGACTGTGTTGCCACGTGGCTCCACGTGGTAGTTGAGTCTGCCGCTGACTGGTCGCGACGAGGCACCACATGGCTGCCAGGTGGCATGCCACGTCAGCCACCGCCTGCCAGACCAGTCACCGGAGTTCGTCGGAGATGATGACCGGATCGCCGTCGTCACCGCCATCTACGGTGATCGGAATCTGGAAATTCTCCTCGAAAATCGTCATTTTTGGCGAGCTTCGACCTCTCCCAAAACTCCAACGATTTTTACTATCTACCCCTGTAGAAACATCTACACAACACCAGGAACTCGAAAATGAAGTCGGAAGTTCGTCATCTTACCTGGTTCGGATGGAATCCAATCGGGAAGTTTCGCCCAACTTCCTCTCTTCGTTCTGCCATCCTCGGTGGTGCTCGTGCTTCGAGATTGTCACCAAAAACTTCGTGAGGTCGAGGGGAATCCATCCCTGGCCTCGATTTAGATAAGAAATACCTAGAGATGGGTCGATTATGGTGGTGTGTTCGGTGTTCGTACAGGGAGGGAGAGAGATTCCGATGGAGGAGATAGTGGATTTTGGGCCGGTCTGGGCAGAGTCCGAAAAGAGAGAAAAAAATATCTCCCTAATGTTGGACTTTTCCAAAATGACCAAACTGCTCCTGAAGCTTCTAGACCCACAATGATTTCACCGAGTCACCGTTTTTCGCGTGTCGCTTGTCTACGAACTCATGAGTTCAAGACATACGCAACGACCCAAGAAAAATTTCCAAAACACTGCCAGTCAAAAAGTGACTTCCGAACCCTTCCGAGACCAATGTAAAATTATCTTTTCCTTAAGTAAATTGTCAAATTAATTTAATTTTTGGTCCGAGTTGTTACAATTTCCCCCCCTTAAAGGAATTTCAACCCAGAAATTTCCTTAACTTAGGTCAAAGAACTAACCTCATGTTTTATGTCCTCTCGCATCAATACCGACACGAATTAGGCCTCATATGCCATTCCCAATTGAACCTGTGTACTCTGCACCTTTCTTTGTTCCCGTCTCGACAACAAACTGTAGGCGAGAACAACATCTAGAAGACATCCTGGAGGCACCATAATCCATTCAACCCGGAACATACCTCGAAGCAAGGCTCTGAGCCCGAGAAGTCCACCGCGGGGCCTACTCCCGACATGACTACAATTACCTCAAGTCATGACGTCACGTGACCGAATATACCTCGAAGGCAGGTGTCGGATAGGGACACGTGTACCAAGTGCAGTCATCCTCTACGTTCTAGCGGAGAACTACCTCCCGTAAGAATCAGAGCATATTGACAATTCTACGAAGGAAAAACCCTACCACGCCAGCCTAGGAGAAATCTCTCCACATATCCGAGTATATCAACATATGTGGGTCCCTATACGACGCATAAACAACCTCAATGATCTGGCGGAAAATACCCCACAACGCCAACATTGGAGAACCCCTCAATGAACTGGCGAAGAAAAACCCCTCGACGCTAGTTGGAGAAAACCTCAATGAACACGTGATGGAAAATACCCTTCATCATGTGCTGGAGAAAAACCATGACCCGTGTGGACATCAATTCAGTAAAAACCAAAATCCATGTTTGATAAAACACTCGATGGGACCCACAAAAATCCGAATAATGAAAACATACCGTGGTCCAGAACCGTGCTTTGAAAACCCTCAAAGGATTTTAAAAATCATGAAACCAACCTGGACACAAAATACCATAAACTTGTCTCACCGCTTCACGAATGATCTCCTGAGCCATAGCTCGCCTCAACGATCTAGCGGAGAAAAAACCCTGGACGCCAGCATCGGAGAAAATCTTGACCCTCGGGGAAAGTAATTCAGATCCATGTTTTGAAATCATTGTTTCTTGGCATAAACCAAATTCATTGAAAAACAGGGCTTATGGCCAAATTCACTAAAATCACAAATAGGAGTCGAAACCCAAATTTTTTCACGTCAAAATGACATAAAAACAGAGTCCAAAAATCCAGGCCAAATGCCAAAACATCAGTTTCAAATAACCATTGAAAGCCTGTGTCCAGTAATAATTTATCAATTATGGAAATTTGCCAAAAACCATACATAACATAATTTAAATAATATATACCTTTATGCATGCATTATAATTTAAAAACCAAAATCCACTCACCAGCAACAGCGATGCCTACCTCATCCGTGCATCACATGGTTTCCAATTCTCCACCTCCCTCATTTCTAGGTCGCTGAAGAGACAAACGTCTCGGAGGCATCTCGTTGACAAGAATCCTTAATAATTTGAACACAAGTGTGCAGTCTGCATGAAGTGAAACCTAGAGCTCTGATACCAAATTGACAGGACCCTTCCCGAATTTCGCCCTCGAAACCCGGGAAGAACCCTGCTTCAGTCTGACAGCTTTTAACCACAAAATTTATTACCAGAAATACCCTTAATCTTTGGAAACATTAAATAAACTTTACAGGGGTTCCAACAAAACCTCCTCTATACTTGACTGACTTCACCTACCTGTCAGACACAGGATAGCCTAATAGTTCAAAAACTATCTCGGAGGACCTCATCTGCAATAAAACAAGACAACTGACGTGTCAATCACCCGTCAATTTGGGTCACCCCCCACACCAAACCACTAACCCAGATGACTATGGTACCAGACTTGGTTAAATTGAGTCTTACTGACTTACCCCGAGCCGTAACTCGATATCCCAGCTCATCCTGAGCACCCCGAGTGGTAACTCGATATACCTGCTCATCTTGAGCACCCCGAGTGGTAACTCCATATCCCGGCTCATCCTGAGCACCCTGAGTGGTAACTCGATATACCAGCTCATCTTGAGCACCCGAATGGTAACTCAATATTCGACTCATCCTGAGCACCCCGAGTGGTAACTCGATATCCCGGCTCCTCCTGAGAGTATGATGGAATCCTCTATGACATATCTGATATCATCCTGAGAGTATGATGGAATCCTCCATGACATACCTCATATCATCCTGAGAGTATGATGGAATCCTCCATGACGTATCTCATATCATCCTGAGAATATGATGGAATCCTCCATGACATATCTCATATCATCCTAAGAGTATGATGGAATCCTCCATCACATATCTCATATCATCTTGAGAGTATGATGGAATCCTCATGACATATCTCAAACCTCAACGATGTGGCAGAGAAAGACCCCTCGAACGCCAACATCGGAGAACCCCTCAACGATCTGGCGGAGACAAAACCTCCAATGCCAGTCGAAAAAATCTCAACGATATGGCCGAGAAAGCACCATCCACACCAACATCGGAGAACCCCTCAACGATCTGGCGGAGACAGACCCTCCAACGCCAGTTGGAGAAACCTCAACGATATGGTGGAAAAAACACCCTCCACGCCAACATCGGAGAACCTCTCAACGATCTGGCGGAGACAAACCCTCCAACGCCAGTCGGAGAAACCTCAACGATATGGCGGAGAAAGTACCCTCCACACCAACATCGGATAACCCCTCAACGATCTGGCGGAGACAGACCCTCCAACGCCAGTCGGAGAAACCTCAACGATATGGTGGACAAAACACCCTCCACGCCAACATCGGAGAACCCCGTGGTATAACATACTACACAGAAGTACACATGCCACGTAATCCCAGAAACCCAGTCCGTTTCAAGTACAACCAAGTACCAACTTAAGGAATCCCTAGCCCCAAGGAACCTTTTGACATACCAATAACCCAGTCCCCTTTGACCTCCCGAGCCAAAACCCGCTTCGTGGTCATCCATTACAGCTGGGATTACTCAAACGAAACTCTAAACGAACTCCAACAGCCTCAAAATTGTCAAAATCCGATCCGAAAGGCCCAAAACCCTAGACACCCGTCGCCGTGGGCTGGGAAACAGCCCCATGCACCGCCACGCATCGGTAGAAGGCCGGACCACGTGCCAAGCACCCTCATGCGTGGCGCGTCGGTACTGTTCACAACGTAATATTTCGTCGAACCTAATAGAATATTCTGGCGGAATCGGAATATTCCGTCCAAACTAACGGCATTAGGGTTCCGTCATATCCCCGTTACCTTTTGACGGAATATGCTAACTCCGTCAGCATATTTCGTCAATCCATGACGGCGTCAGTTGACTCAACGGCCAACTGACTGCTGACTGGATGCTGACTGTGTTGCCATGTGGCTCCACGTGCCAGCTGAGTCAGCCGATGTGTAACGATCCGGACCATGAATTAAATTATTTTGAGAATTGGACGATTTTACCCTCGATTTTGGACGGATTCGGAAGTCACTTTTTGACTGGAAGTACTTTTGGGAATTTTTCTTGGGTCGTTGCGTAGGTCTCAAACTCACGAGTTCGTAGACAGGCGGCATGCGGAAAATGGAGACCCGGTGAGTTTGTTACGGATCTAGAAGTTTCAGGGATAGTTTGGTAATTTTGAAAAGTTGGGACTATATATCAGATATTTTCTCTCTCCTCGAGTAAGGGGGTCCATATATTTTTTTTTTTCAGTCTATCTCTCTCTCCTACCCGTTTCTCCCCGTGAGAACACCAAAACCCATTTTCATCGGACGAATTTCAGTCCGATTTGATCGAAACTAAGGCCGGAAGGATCTTCCCCGCGACCCCACCAGTCTTTTGGTGTAATCATCGGAGCGGGAGCACTGCCGTAGGCGACGGACGGAGGAGGGAAGTGGACCGAATCTTCTCGGTCGTTTTTCGGCCAAACCAGGTATGAAATCGGAACTTTGACCTCATATTTGGATTCCTGGTGAAAAGTAGATGAATTTACATGTGTGGATAGTGAAAAATGGTCAAGAAATGAAGAAGTTATAAAAGCTTGAAGTTTCGGCCGGAAATGGGGGATTCCGGTGAAACCAGACGGCGGCTGCCGGTCATCTTCTCAGGCCAGACTTCGACGTCGGCACTGGCAGCCGATCGTCTTCTCCGGTGACTGGTCGAGTCGGGTCATATCGGGTCGGGTCATACCGGGTCGGGTCGAGTGAATCGATCGGGTCGAGTGAACCGGTCGGGTCGAGTTAAATAGGTCGGGTTGAGTGAACCGATCGGGTCGAGTCGAGTTGGGCCGGATTGGACCGGTCCAGGTGCGTGAACACTGTAGCAGGTGCGTGGCAGCGAGTGAGCGCGTGTTCTGACCTTTCGGTGGCGCGCGGCAGCGCGTGAGCGCGTGTTCTGACCTTCCGGTGGCGCGTTACGGCGCGTGAGCGCGTGTTCTGACCTTTCGGTGGCACGTGGCGGCGCGTTTGACTGTTCCCAATGTCACAGCGGCGCGTGACTATGGTTTTGGGACGTTCCAGATCAGATTTTATTAGTTTCGAGGCCATAGGAGTTCGTTGAAGGACCGATTTGGGCAATTCCAGCGGTAATGGTTGACCTTGAAAAGGATTTTGAGCTCGAAAAGTCAAGGTAGTTGGGTTATTATTGTGCATGTGTTCCTTGGGCTAGAGCGTCCATGAATTTTGGGTTGGATGATGTTTGTGAGTGGAATCCTTTCCTAAACTCATACCTATATGACTTATGTACTGTTATGTGATAGATTATGTGATGACTGGGATTTCAATTGAATGATGATTGATTTAATTGTGTTAGTAGTATTTGATGTAATTATGTGTGTGGTGATGAATGTTTGGTTGACTAATAATATATTTATGGAATGAGAATGATGCAAGATGATGATAGGAAATCTAGACTATGCCAGGGTTAGCTTTAGGACCCAGCATTGTTAATTATGAGATGTAGGTACTTTGAAACGAGTATAAACTAATACTTTAGTGGTACATTTCAAAGATAGATTCCGAGATTTAAATTAGAATATCGATGAGAAGTAGGTACTCTGGAATGAGTATAAACTACCACTAGATTAGGGTATCTCAAGGGTCAATTCTGAGATACGTATCACGATATCAAGTCGTGAGGTATGATATATTCGGTGAAATACATGAGTCACAGCGAGATATCATTTTGACGTGGTAATTATTTGAGTCCATGATTTTGAGTTGAAACCATATTTGTGATTATAAATACTTGATTTTGGATCCAATACTATTTTGAGGGGGGCCAGGATCCGGGGCTAGGATCCGCTGAGACGGTGAACCCGATGAACCTTCAATATAATTGGTTACTGTTCTTCGACTAGCATCGAGAGTTTTACTCTGTTGGTTCGTTGAGTGCTCCGACTCTGGCATCGAGGAGTTTTGGCTCCGCCGGGTCGCGAGGCTATTTATGCATAGTACAGAGAGTTGTGATATAGGACTAGCACACCCCAAGGGATACCCTGGTGGCTAGGGATATGCCGACTGATGTGATATGATAGCTGAGGATATTTCCAGCTCTAATATGGTTTGACGACGATTGTCATGTGATAAATCAGCCTATGGAAATACTTCGTCAACCGGGTCTGTGGGTTGGTGTGGGCGGTGACCCAGAGGGACGAATTATAGTTGGTTCACAAGTATCTGACTAGTCGGTTGTCTTGTGGTATTCCAGTAGAGGTGTCAGCAGTGTCTGACCTACTGACATTTGGTATTAGAGGGTATTCCAATTTGGACCACCACTATTCCGAGGTCTTGGCTTTGACCTGTATGATGTCCTACTTCTGATAGGTAGGAGTGGTCAGTAAGTACAGAGGTTCCGTTGGGAACTCTGTAAGGTTTACTAAAAATTATTTAAAGATAAAGGGTAGTTATGGTATAAAATCTTGAGGTAAAAGGGTTGTCAGACGGGATAAGGGTTCTTTCCAGGTTTCGAGGAGAAATTCGGGAAGGGTCCTTACACGCTGACTGGTCGCCACATGGCACCACGTGGCTGCTAGGTGGCATGCCATGCCAGCCACCGCCTGTCGGACCAGTTACCTGAGATCGTCGGAGACGATGACTGGACCGCCGTCGTCGCTGCTATCTACGGTGGCTGGAATCTGGAAATTCTTGTCGAAAATCGCCATTTCCGGCGAGCTTCGACCTCTCCTAAAACTCCACCGAATTTTACGATCTACCCATGTAGAAACATCTACACAACACCAGGAACTCGAAAATGAAGTCGGAAGTTCGTGATCTTACTTGGTTCAGACGGAATCCGGCCAGGAAGTTTTAGCCAACTTCCTCTCTTTGTTCCACAGTCCTTGGTGGTGCTCGTGCTTCGCGATTGACACCAAAAACTTCGTGAGGTCGAGGGGAATCCATCCCTAGCCTCGATTTAGATCGGAAAGACCCAAAAATAGGTCGAATATGGTTGTGGGTTCGGTGTTCGCATGGGGAGGGAGACAGATTCCGAGGGAGGATAAAGAGAATTCTTGGTCGGTCTGGGCAAAGTCCGAAAAGAGAGAAAAAACACATCTCCCTAATTTTGGACTTTTCTAAAATGACCAAACTGCCCCTGAAGTTTCTAGACCCATATTGCTCTCACCGGTTCTCTATTTTTCGTGTGCTGTTTGTCTACAAACTCGTGAGTTTGAGACCTACGCAACGACCCAAGAAAAATTTCCAAAACACTACCAGTCAAAAAGTAACTGCCGAACCCTTCCTAAATCGAGTGTAAAATCGTCTTTTCCTTAAGTAAATTCTCAAATTAATTTAATTTCTTGTTCGGGTCGTTACAGCCTCAGCCCCCGGCCCAACAGCCCGCCTAGGACCTCGACCACCCCGACCACCCCGACCCGTCGCCGAGTAGTTAGAATTGAATATGTAAAACATTGCTTTAGTTTTAATTATGTAAAAACATAACATTAATTTTTATAAATATTTTTTTTTATTTTCATTTGATTCGTTTTATTCTTTTGATTGCATTTTAAAAAAAATATTTTTATTTTAATTATATATATATTTATTTAATTAAATAAATTACTAATTTTTTAAAAATATTAACCTTTTGCCCGACACATAATCATTTCGTTGGGCAAAATAATAACTTTGTCCGGCACAACGTCTTCGTCGGGCCACATATGTTGACTTTTGGATTGTTCGTCAACTCATATGCGATGAATGGATTCACCGTGCAAGCTTTTAATTGCTCAACGAATTTATTGTTTCCGTCGACTAACCTCAAGCCCGACGACTGTGGCCTGACGGACGTTACCTGACTACGAATCGCCGAGTTTAAAGTTGCCCGATGAACATTAAACTTTGCTCGACGAACACGTTTTGCCGGGCAAACCTTTTTTCTTGTAGTGCAAGTTGTATGTACTTTGTCGATATATATCGACCCTTTTTTGACAAGTTGTATGTATTTGTCGATATGTATCGATATTTATAAGGCCCATATTTATATTACAAGTTGTATGTATTTTGTTCATATGTATTAACACTTTTATGACAAGTTCTGTGTGCTTAGTCAGTATATATCTACACTTTTTATGCTAGCTTGTTAATATTTTGTCGATGTGTGTTGACACTTTTATGATAAGTTGCATGTACTTTTATCAATATGGATTAATACTTTCATGACAAGTTATATATACTTTATCAATATGTGTCGACACTTTTATACTAGCTTGTCTATACTTTGTCAATATGTATCGACAATTTTATGACAAGTTGTATGTACTTTTTTATAACAAATTGTATGTAATTTATCGATATTTTTATGACAAGTTGTATGTGAGTTTTAATATAGTACATGTGTATTCCCCATTTGTGTGTAGAATTTAAATTGTGAAAAAGAAAAAAAATATTACAAAATCAGAGCTTCCAACTATGAAAGTTCATCTTCAGGAAAAAAAAAAAAAACTATGAAAGTTTATCTACTTGTCACTGCAGGCTCAGCAATGCCGTTTCTTACACACTCTCCTCACTCTTCTTCTCTCTTCGAATTCTCCAATTGCAATCGCCATTACCATTTTTGCCTCAGCCTTACCAGAAGCCATGAAGATAATGGTGGCCATAAAGCGTGTCGTCGACTATGCCGTCAAAATCCGAGTAAAAACCGATAAGGCAAGCCAAATCAACACAAACCCAGTGCGTATTTCAATTCACTATCCAATAATTCTAATCGAACAGTTTCATTTCGTTTCGTTTTACAGAGCGGCGTGGAGACCCAGAACGTGAAGATGTCGATGAACCCCTTCTGTGAAATTGCTTTGGAAGAGGCCCTTCGGATCAAAGAGTCGGGCATGGCCTCGGAGGTCGTGGCCGTCACTATGGGTCTGAAGCAGTGTGTCGATACGCTCAGGACAGGCCTTGCTATGGGTGCTGATAGGGGTATCCATGTGGAGACTAGTGGTCCTCTGTACCCTTTATCTGTTGCTAAGCTTTTGAGTGCTATCGTGGAGGTTGAGAAGCCTGGTCTTCTCATTCTTGGCAAACAGGTTTTTCTTAATTTGTTTTAAACTTATTTTGAGATTAAAGATTTGGGTTTTGTGGTTTTGCATTGCTGATGTTGAAAGTATAGTCTTTGATTCATATATTTGTGTAGGCTATTGATGATGATTGCAATCAAACTGGGCAAATGGTTGCAGGGCTGCTCAACTGGCCTCAAGGGACCTTTGCTTCAAAGGTTAGTTTTTTTTTTTTATTCATTAAGCTAGGCAAGAAATGTACTGTTTAAAACTCGTATGCTTGAATCCAGGCTTCTTTGGTTTTCTTTTGTCTGACACGATTAAGTGATTGAGGTTATGATCATCAATATGTTCATGCATTAAATTTTCCAAGTTATGAATATAGGTCATATGAGACTGTGAATGAACTCCAGATGTTGCTTTTGGACTTTTAATCAGTAAATTGAAAATTTAAGCTTTCGAGACTCTGGAGTATAGTTAATATTAGTTTGTTGATGCTGCTTACTAGTTTCTGATTCAATTTTTGTTTTCAAGGGTGACGAAAAGATTTTGTTTACAATCCTTTTAATTCTAGTGGGCAGGAGGGCAAATGACTTTGTGTTATTTGGGATATATAGAGCTAAGTGGGGTGGGAAGAAGCAGCACCCTAATTTGTAATTTCACTACATAGTGCAATATTCATACAAGAAGTTAAGGTTAGAGGCGGTCCTCTCTCTTCTTTCCGAATACATCCATTTACAGGTACCCTATTACCCTGGATAGTTTATGGCTTCTGAGGGTCCTTATCGCATAGGCGATAATTTGTGGAACATTGGGTACTGTTTTGCCAAAGGTTGTTTCCATGGCTCAAAGTGAATTTTCAAAGGAATAGTTAGACGTCCCACAAGGTAGAATTGCAAATGAATGGCTCTAAAAGTTGAACAAGTTTGTAAAGAACTTTAATTGAGATGGTGAGCGTATAGTCAGAGGGATATATGCTGATTGCGTCACATGCTAGTCAATACTGAGTCTTGACAATCTGAGAATCTAGATCTCTTTGTGTTATTGTGGTTATTTTAAATTTCTTTTCTTTATGTTGTCAGTAATATCTGACAACATAATTGATCAGGGACCTTCGGTATTTGAAGTACCTGTGTTAATTGGAATAATGTGGTCCTACTTCTACTAAAACTAATTTCTTCTATTTCTCATCTCTGAATCCCTGTTTTTCCTAACTCCATTTCTCTTCTGAAAAAAAAAAAATAATCATATTTTGCTTCTCTTTACTCCATCACTAAGGCATTATCCTTTTAGCTGAAACAAAGACATTATCCTTTCAATTTTGTATTTCTGAGATGCTTGTCCATTCTGAAATCTATACATATATACAATTTACATGATGTGTAGAATTAATATTAATTTGCCTGTTGCCTTCATTGTTGCATGTGTTTAATTGTCTCTGGGAGTTAACATTTAACAGAATTTCACAATGATTGAGATGTATTTATAGTGCATTTTGGTCGAGTCTGATTTATGTACAACACATTTATTTCTATGACTAAATGTTTCCAGTAGGTTGTGCTGGATAAGGAGAAGCAAGTAATAACAGTGGACAGAGAGGTAGATGGTGGTCTTGAAACTCTGTGTCTAGATTTGCCAGCAGTGATCACGTAAGTATCTCCTCATGTATTCATGTTTTGGCATTTAGTCTTAGATGCATCTCCTTTTCACTTTCAAATAAAGTTTATGGTTAGAGAATTGGAAACTTTGAAACTATTTATTTACCTTGATAGGATCAATTAGGGTTGCTAAAACTTTTAAACATCAATAGTTCAAAATTGTATACTTTATAAGGAAAAGTTTAATAAGTTTCTGAATTTGAGAAGTAATCGATTTCAAGTACTAGCTATTTCTATTGTAAAGAAAAGATGCCATGCCATTCTTTTTCTTTGTATTGAAAAAAGGATGTGATCTTTAACAAGCATAGCGGGAGAAGCAATTGCCACTTCCAGGGCATTATAAATCTCAAAAAGACTAGTAGACTAGTATACCACTTACATGGAAGTATAAACCCAAAACACTAGGCAACTAGCAACCTGGCTATAAAATCCAATCCCTGTTATTATGAAGAAAGGCGGCAATAAGGAGGATTCTCCAGCTGATGAAAACCCATGCTAATGGAGACTTAATTTGGTTAATCAATCTGCTGGATTTTTTCGAAATGGACGAGGGATACTAATCAATTCCAAATGCCCTTGATCAAACAGAATGCACTCAGTGATAATAACAATGAAAGGATAGGCGGTGCTGACAAATCCTAAAATCAAATTAATCAAGGATAACAGCTGAATCAGCTCCAACAAACAGACTCCAGAAATTCTTGATCCCAAGCGAGCTTAACGCCCAAAGTTCAGGTGAAAGAACTCACCTGAACTGTTATTAACCAAAATACCTTCCACTAAACTGCCATTATGATCCCCGGTTAGCCTCACAGAACCTGGAGAACTATCAGTCCCCTGCTGAGAACCATCCGCATTCACCTTTCAGTATTCTTTAGGAAGGGATTCTGGAGCTAATAAAGTTGGTATTGAAGAGGCCTGCATATCCGAAACTGGTTACCCCTGAACCAGGCAATGAATGCAATTGCGTAGTTCATTAGGAATTGGAAGTCAATTACATAGCACCACCTCCATCCCCAAAGAAATCAACTAGTGACAGCTAATCAATCTGCCTCAGAATACTGCACGTTAGATTATCTTCAAAGCAATTGGCTTGGCCATCAAACTGAGAGAGGTCTAAGAGGGAACCCTATGATGATAATGACCCATTGTTAATTTAAGAAAGATAGACTCCGACAATTGTAGTTGCAAATTTACTTGTTAACTTTGTTTTTGTATGGATTAGATTAGTCCCAAATTAGTCTAGAAAGTTAAGTTTTTTTTTTTTGGTCATTAGTCTAGAAAGGTAAGTTTAGTTAACTCATAATGCAGACAGCATGTAATATGATTAGAGAAGACAAAGCCACCTAACCCCATCCCCCTTTTTTTTTTTTTAATTTTAAGTTGTTTTTATATAATAGGGGATGTAACGATAATTGAATAATAGGGGTAAATGATCGTATTGGGTCCTAATTTTGAATTGAAAAATGTGAGATCAGTGTAAGGATGATCTATTTTGTTGATATTTTAAGAAAAGTGGTTTGTTGTGATGTAACTATAGTTTGAAAAGTTCAGCTTTCTGTGTGCTATACTACAAAATTTGAAGTATTGATTAAACTAATGGACTGAAAACCAGCCTAAAAGACGAATACATACCCACATGATGACATGAATGCAAGGTAGGAGAATGGAGCTTCTAGGTCTGATCTCTGGTCAAATTTCTGAACTAATACTTGTTTGTGTGTCCCTCTTGCAGCACTGATTTGAGGCTAAACCAACCAAGGTATGCAACACTGCCCAACATAATGAAAGCTAAATCGAAGCCCATAAAGAAATTCACTCCACAAGATCTGAATGTGGAAATCAAATCCGATATAGAGGAGGTTCAAGTCATAGACCCTCCCAAGAGAAAAGCAGGGGTCATCGTTTCTTCTGTTGACGAGCTGATTGACAAGCTTAAGAACGAAGCACATGTCATTTGAGTTATCTTCTAGTTTTTTGTTTCAAAGCTTTGTGCTGATCAAGCTATTGCGTCTCACTAATGGTGTTCACCATTATATGAGAACTCAAAGACTCAAAATTTCATCTTTGATTGGGTTTTTAGTTTTAATCCAAAGCTTAATAAGATCTTAATCATTCTATGGCCTTCTGAAAACGATCATACTCAAGAGCACTGACGCATCTTTGCAGGTCATCTATGGAGTGATTCATTATGGACTTAAATTTATAAGTTGTTCAGGTGGGAAGGATGCTCACTGGATTTGTAGTGATGTTTGTTGTGCTATCTGAAGAGCTTTGTTTTTTAAATCAACATGCTCACTTACCCTGCAAAGTTTTGAAGGGCAAACAATTTGGTGGCTCATTTGACAGATGAAATTATGAAACCTTGCTATATTATATACGATGAGCTCATCTATTAGAAAAAAAAGTATCACTAAATTAAGAGGTAATTGGTCGATAAAATAGAAGAATGCAGAGGGGTAGTTTTTAAAATTTAAATGACATTTTTCAATGCTATATTTTCTTTTGTGGGTTGGTTTTTGCTTGGTTGGTGGTGTCAATTTTGTTTTATTTCGGTTGCTCACATCATCAATTTGAATTATTGACAATAATATGGTTTATTTTCTATTAACTGCTACGCTACAATATAGACAGTGACTCTGACATATCAATCTTTAATTATTATTTTTTTTATCTAAACGGTGACATATCAATCTTTAATTATTATTATTTTTTTATCTAAACGGTGACATATTTATCACATAAAATGATTAAATGTTTTTCAATGTTATTAGAACTTTTTTTTTTGACCCTATTAACCTGTAGGAACTTGGGCTACATGCTTAATTTAACAGATTAAGACATTATATCTATTCGGTTATAAATTTCTTTACATTACCAATCACCTTAATGTCCTATTTAGTTACTAGTTCACGTTATCAAAGTCGGCTTGTTATTAGAACTCTAAAAACCCTATCACACTTTATTTATTGATTTGATTATAATTGATCTTCGAATCCTGATTTAAAAGTTAGGGTATGATCACTAAAAGGCATTATTGAATGGCTTAAAAATTAAATATAATCTTAAATAATGGTGTACAATGTGAATGGGGCTTGCTGATGCATAAGAATTTGTAAATGAGATTTGATTTTCACACTCCATTTTTTACTTGCTGTACTTCACTTCTAATTATTTCTTTTACACTTTTAAAGAAAGAGTGGAGTGCATAAAATAAAAAAAGGAGTGCGGAAATCATCTCCTTTTGAAACTATATGCATAGTTAAGTTAGTTAAGACAATGTATCCTTTTTATTTCATCCTGACTCAAAACCACTCCTCATACTTTGTATGAATTTGTCACACGACATGTTGTGTAAAATCTCTGTCATGGCACTATTTTTGTTCAGGGTAATTTATCAATTTGTCCTATGAATTTGTACTTCTTGCCAACTTTCCCTATATACTATTTTTTCAGCCGATTTTTGACAGGATCCTTCCCGAATTTTCCCTCAAAACTCGGGAAAAGTCCTGCTCCCGTCTGACAACCTAAAGAAATTCTCAGAATACCCATAAGTCCTTACAATTATTATGAGAATTTTGCTAAAAATCCGGCAGAATCTCCCCTTAAATACTGGCTAACCGTCTTCCCCCTATCAGACTAAGGATCAAATAACACTCCAAATTCCAATAAGGTCAACCATCCAACGATGTAACCACAATTTACAAGCAGTCCAAAACACTTATCAGAGCATCTAGATAGGATAAGTAAAATATAGAAATAAATATCCTATTCAATAGCCTAGGTAAACGCACAGCTGAAAATTTAATGCCTCCGTCTCTGGATATGCCCACGTCAACTCAACGGCCTGGAGGGGATTTAAAACACGAAAGTTGTGAGTGGACAAAATAATCATTTAAAAATCATTTCCGAGGAAAACATACATTTCCCCCCTCCACAAGTAAAACCATGCATGCATAACTTTAAATCACTTTGTATATAAATATAATATATAGATAATCCGAAAACCCACCAAAAAAATTCATCTTTTGTTAAAACAGTTGGTGGCACCCACGAAAACCCGAATAAATAAAATATTTCGTGGTCCACAACCCTGCTTTGAAAACCCTCTTCAAAGGAGTTTAAAATCATGTAAACTAACCTGGACACAAAATATACATCAAAACATATCCCACTGCTTCTCGAATAAAATTCCGAGTCGTAGCTTGATACCCTCTACACACCCGATACACCTCGAGCTGTGCAGAAATCGGTACTACGCGTAGACAACATCAACGACCTGATGGAGAAAATACCCCTCGATACCAGCATTGGAGAACCCTCAACGATCTGGCAGAGAAAGTCCCTCGACGCCAGTCGGAGAAAACCTTGACCATTGAGGACAAAAATCCAGTGAAAACCAAAATCCATGTTTTGAAATTCTTGTTTCTTGGCTTAGGCCAAATTCGTTGAAAAACCGGGTTTAAACTCAAAATCGTAGACTCGACCGAAATCCAAAATCAATCAAGTCAAACCATTTAAAACCCGAATCCATAAAGCCAGGCCATAGCCCAAAACGTCATTCCAAATAACTATTGAAAGTCCGTGTCCAGTAATAATTTAATAATATCCAAAAATTTTCCAAAAAAATACGTAATAAGCAATTTTATCAATATACCTTTATGCATGCATTATACTTTACAAAACCAAAGTCCACTCATCACACGTCCAAATAAGCTCAATCCCGAGTGGTATGCTCCTCCGAAGTTCCCGGAGCAGTATCGTCTGTCAAAAGTAACAATCGGGATTACCAACTATTATTAAAATCTTACATTTAGACTCCCTAAACCCCGGGAGGTCTGCTTGCGTCACACTAAAAATGAAGCCACTTCGGACGCCCAAAACTACCCCTAAACGATGTCCGATTGACTAGAAACCTGCGCCAAAAGGTTATGACGAAATATTCTGACGGCGAAGGAATATTCCGTCTGTTAAATTTCACAGAATATGCTAACGTCGTTAGCATATTCTGTTAAACTTAACGGTGTCAGTTCTAACCAGAGCAACAGAATATTCCGTCGACGACGGAATATTCCTTCACCGGATTTCCATGAACACTCGAACTTCGAACTTTCGTATCTCTCTCAATTCTCAACCAAATCCGACATTCTAATAATGGAAATCTATATACTTGAGCCAAGGAATCCAAATCTCAAGTCCAAATTGAGAACGCATACCTGTGGTGGCCGGAAAACTGGCCAAGAAGTTCTGGTCAATGTTTAGAGCTTTGCTTTGTCGTCCACGGCGATCCCCTCGGCTCCCGGAGGGTATGGTTGTGCTCGTGGGGAAAAGAGGAAGCTGATGATGTCATTGGTTTGGTCTAAAACGTCCAAAATTTTTTTGGGCTTCTCCCTTGGCCTTCATACGAGTTCACGGGAGAGAAAGAGATAGCACGGGGAGAGAGAGGACAAAATGAGAAAAAATCTGGAAAAATGTCTGATTTAAAATATCTACCCATGGTAAATTACCAAAATGCCCCTAAACATTCTAGACCCACAACTCTCTCACACGAACTCCATTTTTCGCGTGTCGTCTGTCTACGAACTCGGGAGTTCGAAACCTACACAACGGTCCCAGAAACACAGCCAAAGGTGTCTCGAAATAAAAATTGACTTGCAAACCCCTTAAACAACCAAGGGTAATTTTGTCCTTTACAAATTAATTTACGAAAATTCACAAATACAATTTTTGGGTCGTTACAATTCACCCTCCTTAAAGAAATTTCGCCCTCAAAATTCATACCTGTCACTGGAACAAATGTGGCTGATGCGCCCGCATAAGTGCCTCGGTTTCCCACGTGGCCTCCTTCACGTTATGATACATGCACATAACTTTAATCAGATGAATAGTCTTTCTACGCAGTACTTTTTCCTTCCAATCTAAAAGTTGCATTGGTTGTGCTCGTGGGGAGAACGAGTTCACGGGAGAGAAAGAGATAGCACGGGGAGAGAGGACAAAATGAGAAAAAAATTGGAAAAAGTTCTGATTTAAAATATCCACTCAGGGAAAATTATCAAAATGCCCTTGAACATTCTAGACCCACAACTCTCTCACACGAACTCCGTTTTTCGCCTGCCGTATGTCTACGAATTTGGGAGTTCGAGACCTACGCAACGGTCCTCGAAACACAGCCAAAAGTGTCTCGAAACAAAAATTGACTTTCAAACCTGTTAAACAACTAAGAGTAATTTCGTCATTTTACAATTTAATTTACAAAAATTCACAAATACAATTTCCGGGTCATTACAAGTTCCACCTAAATTATTATGAATAACCAATTTATTTCTCTGTTATCATATTTATTGACATTTAATCCAATTTTTTGTCTAGAAAAAGCCACATATTAGGAGAAAAAATAATTTGTTATGAGTAATTTGTCATTTATTAATGATATTAAATACGTTTATTTGCTAATATGAAAATTTTGACAAAAAATTAGATGTAATGATTTCATAGCGTGAAAAGACTAGCCATTAATAATAGTTCAAAAGGAAAATTGGTTAAAATAAAATTTCAATGACAAATTACCAAAATTACTAAATCGGTTCTTATGATTCATGAAACAAAATAAACTACCTTCATTGTGCCAACAAAAAAAAGAAGAAAGAAAAACCTACATTCTTAAGGGATCTGATTTTAGCATCCTATCAATTACTTGATGCACTACACGTATTTATTTTAATATTTATTTATTTTTTATGAATTGAAATTTCAAACTTAACTTTAAAATTTAATTTACTTTCTATAGGAAAAAATAAAAATCCACATAACGAATCCTCCCTTACCCCTCCTAGTCTTTAACGCTCGAAATCCTCCTTCTTCCCTCGTCATCAACACCGTCTCCCCTCTTGTTTGATTTTAATTTGAGCCATTATAAATATTCCATTCAAAATTGATGTGTTAGGCTTCAGAATTTGAACCCAATTATTTACTAGGAGAAGATGAACGGTAAGGAATATGGGATAAATCTAGTGGGTTAGATTCAAAAGAAAATTCTACCTTCGTTTTCATAAATACGATACAAAATATCCCAAATACATGACAATAGTTTGCACCTTTACAATTTGTGTTGAATCTTATGGGTTTCGACCTTTGAGTGATGAAGGAGAAATATGAGTAAGAACTACAGCATTCATGGGTGAGTATTCAAGTCGCTGGAGGTGGGGGCGTGGGGGCTTTAGGGTACTTTGCATGAATTCAGATTGTAATTTCTGGGTGGTTATGTCTCTGTTTTGGCAGTAGAACTAAGATAGAGGTGTGTTCCAAGGGCTGCAATTGGAAGTTAGATGTTGCAGTCTTGCAGATGGCGGAGGATAGATCTGGGAGGAGGAGATGGGCTAGTAATGGTATTTAATCATGGTGGGATTTTTAAATTTTCTATTTATTAAAGTAAATTAAAATAATGGGTAAGTAAGAAAATTTAATTTATAAAGAAATAAAAAAATATTAAAAAAAAAATATATATATATATATATATATATATATATATATATAGAGAGCAGAAAGTAATTTATAAAGTATGAAAATCAGATTTATTTTTTTATATTTTTTAGTCATCAGCTCCCCATTCTTAATTGTATATACCAAAAAAACGAAACAATAATTTACATAATTTGTTATTTTATTAAAAAAAATGAATTTAATTTTACATCAAAAGTCCTCTGAATCATAATCGTCATATTAATACTTAAATAGAATAGGACTGAGTCTCTCTGTATTCTCTGATGGAGGAATGGATGGGGATAGAGTATTTTGATTACATCGAAGAAAACCAGCCCCCCGATTTCCTTTGGCCAAATGACACTCCTTCGTTTCCTGAATTCGAATTCTCTTCTGCGGATGTTGCTGCTGCTCCCTCACAGGAAAAAGAGTGTCCCCGCAAGAGGTAATTCATTTTCTTGTAATTTCAATTTTCAATGAATCTGCAGAAATGTAATGCGATTTCTGCTATGAAAATTCCATTCTTTTTGTTGTGGAATTGATAATTTGATTGTTGGTGATTGATAATGAAAGGGGACGAGCCGATTCTTGCTCTGGGTCAGTGGTCAAAGCTTGCCGTGAGAAATTGAGGAGGGAGAGATTGAATGACAGGCAAGCGTCTAATCTCAATTTTGTCATGTTTTTCTAATTGGGTTTTGTTTGTTTAGATCAAATGAATGATCTTTTCTTCTTTTTGTTTTTGCTTTCGTGATTGGTTTTCGTTTTGGTGTTTGATTGTTTTTGTAGGTTTGTGGAGTTGAGCGCCGTTTTAGAACCTGGGAGGCCCCCCAAAACTGACAAGCCTGCTATACTTGATGATGCCATAAGGGTTTTGACCCAACTGAGAGCTGAAGCTCAGGAGCTCAGAGAAAAAAATGAAAAGTTACTTGAAGAAGTTAAAAGCTTAAAGGCTCGTCATCACTCATTTACTTTAAGTAATTTTGTTGTTCGTATATGCAAGTTTTCTAAAGGGATCAGGTAGCTGATAAGCCTGATACACACTTACTGTAAATTGTCCAAGCATATCTTGGGTTTAAGATGATTAGGGTCATGTGTTGGGTCAAAGCATATCTTGGGTTTAAGATGATTAGGGTCATGTGTTGGGTCAAAGCATATCATGGGTTTAAGCTGATATGCCTGATACACACTTATTGTAAATTGTCCAAGCATATCTTTGATTTAAGATGATAAGGGTCATGTTCATCTTTATAGATTAGATGAGGATATGAACCTCCAAAATAACTCTGAAGTAGACATCATAGGTTTAAGATGATCTTAAGTGAACCGCCTATCAGTTGGAGAAGCGTCAAAACACTTTTTGTGAAAAGCAATATTCGTTGTTCGTTTCAGCTCATCAGCCTCATCCTTATGACCGTTCCTGCAAACTTGAATGATTTTATCATTGTTATGGCTTTAGCTGACCTGAAATGAACAGAATATTTTTTCAGATGATCTTGAAGCCATGATAGGTTTAATGATTGATTTATTTGTTCCCATGTGGTTTGTGGCAAAGGGTTTGTAGATAAGGTTTTCGTACAATCCACCTATTTCAACTGTTGACCTGATTTATATCATGTGATTATTCAAAGATTCATTCTACGAAATAATAATCCATTAATATGATAATTTAGTAATTTACAGTTATAAATATTCAGGACACCCCTTGCTTCAGCTGTTATTTGATTAATATTCTGCCCTGCGAGTATCCTGGATTGCAATCTGTTGTATTAATGCATAATGATTTCAAATGAATTTCTCCCCACTTCAAACAAGTAGATTCCGAGTCTATAGAATTCCTATGTACATTTCTTTTGTTCATTGCAGCATTATGCCAGGTTCTTAATTTAACCCGGACTTCTCCTGCATTGTATTGTGAATTTGTGATGGCGGACTGGTTTTTAATCTGTTGCATTTAATCAGAGGGACCATTTTGAACTTAGAATAACTAGGTACAATTCATTTGGAGTCCATGTATGAAATACATGTCCGAGAAAAGTGAAACTACATTTATCTTATCTTTCTTCCGATACAGATTCTGATATTTATGCCTTAGTAGGATTTGATTAAAACAATTTAAACTATCTACCTAAATTTCAAATAAAGCATAAAGTTATTTTGGAACTCTTCCAGTACATGTTGGAATTTATAATCAAGTGATTGGTGGATGTTTCAAACTCCTGAGTACTCATTTTATTGACTGTTCTTGGCTATGACAGGCAGAGAAGAACGAACTTCGTGAAGAGAAGCTTGTACTGAAAGCAGATAAAGAAAGGCTGGAGCAGCAGTTGAAAGGTATGGCAATTTCACCTTCCGGGTTTGTTCCAACCCACCCAGCAGTCCCAGCTGCATATCATCCTGGGGCAAGCAAGATGGCTGTCTATTCTAGCTATAGTCTCGTCCCAATGTGGCATTATTTACCTCCATCAGCTCGTGATACATCTCGTGATCATGAGCTTAGGCCTCCTGCTGCGTGACTTCTTAACCAGGGTATTTGTATAATTTTAGATGCCTTCATTTACATTTACCAACGATTTTATTGCTTGTTGACAAACCTATATGCCAGCACTATTTCAATTGCCTGATTTCAATTTGGCTAGTCGCCAATGTGTGGCAGAATTATTAAATGTAGCTATAAGGCTCTCATTTTGGGAATAAAACAGTTAGTAATTTCAGTCTTTTACCATATTTTGTGTACTCCTTCATTTCAACCTTTTTCAAGAGCATGTTTGATAGTTCTTACAGCATACAAGTCTCTCTTGCTCCCATTTTTTGCTCACCAACTTTTCTTGTTTCCTTCATCTTCTGCCTTTTCGTTTACTGGTTTTGAATTTCGATTCGTGATTTCTTTAGGGTTCACCATGGATTTCTTTGTTAGGTGAAGTGATTTTGTGCAAGTTATTATCCTTTTGCTCTTCATATGTCATCTTATCTTCTGACTTGATGTAAACTTCATCACCTTCTTTTCCCCACAACAGTAAGTAGAGGCCAAGGATGACAATAAAAGCCCCTAGTATGCTGAGAAAAAAACCATGAAATTTTTGAACATCCAAGCCATTACCTTATTAGTGATCATTCCCTGGTTTTTTTATTGAACAACTGTTGTCTATGAAATTTGAACTATAGAACTCTAGAACGTACTGAGTAATGCAAAACATTACTTACCTGTTTAAAGTTTTTCACTGAGGACAAAGTATGCTACAACAGCGACGAGTATCGTTGAAATGGGATCAAACATGGCAACAAAAACTGGTCCTTTCTTCTCTGTGCACCATAGTTGGATGAAGATTCTTAGACCAGAGCACACTGCTCCCTGCCATGCCCTAACCCAGATTAGAAGAATCTTAATCGCGATTAACTATCGTAATATAAACCCTAATTGTACTTACAGAATGTAATATTGACCAGAGGTCAATGTTGAATCCAATTGTCCAAGCAGCTAGTCTATGCTCTACACAAACTGTGAAGACAGCTGATTGTGCTGCCCCTATAAACACCATCCATGTAGTCAGTGATAGTTGTGCAGGATATCTCTTCAATGTGATTGCCTACATTTTTCAATGCACATAAATTGTGAAATTCAATTTTATATAAGGCGGACAATCAATTATGCACGCATTATTACCTAACACAGCTTTGTAATAGTCGTGTATGTTTTAATAAGGGAAAAAGGGTAACACAGTTCTTTAATAGTCGTGTACGTTTTAATAAAGGGGAAAATGGGCAAAATGTAGTTTGAGTGAGGGGCTAAAACCTGCATAATGTACCATATAGACCATGTTATGCAGCTTGCAACAGTTAGAATTGAACCCTTTAACCAGTTCTCATGGCTGGAGGATTTCCCTTGGATTTGGATCAAGGGATGCCCTAAGTTTCTCACAATAGCCCCTTGTACAATGCCATGGTCATTACACCGGCTAACTATACGAGGGCGCCCAAAACATTTGCTAATCCACGAGGATTTCGATGATTAACAGCCTCTAATCTGAATTAAGAAGTGATTCATTAAGGATAAAACGTGAACTAGCTAATACTTTCGGTTTGGGTTGATGAAATACAAGTTCCTAACCTGAGTACAACTGCAATTACAAAAGTGAGGGAAGCTATGGTGTTGATCATTGATGCAAGGAAGGTTGGTGAGGTGTATTTTAAGCTTGCAAAGTACATGTTTAAAGTCAAACCCACCCTGCAAAAGAGACACTCAATTAGCCATTCATTTTGCCTACAAGACCAGAAGCAAATATATGGGTTCTATATGTCCTTACCCAAGAAAGGAAAGAAGAAAAATTTCCAAGAAAAGAGCAAATGTGAGCTTTGGTCTCTCTTTTCTGCGTGATGAGAATGAAAGATCAACAATTAAATCTGATGACATGATCATATAAATAGTCTCTTATTAGACAATTTTACATGTTATAAATAGTCTCATCACTAGGCCGGCACAATATGTCGATACGTTATATAGACATGAGGGTTCATCCCATGATTGAAGGAAGCTTGTGTGAGAAAATACAGAAATGTAAAGGCCACCTGAGCTAAGACCATGAGGATGTGTGGCTTGAACTTCTTGTACATTCCCCTAAGGTTACTACTACATGCCTCTTGTGCCATATATAACCTCCTCATTCGCCTCTTTCAATTCTCGACAAGCTGGAAGAGCACATCATGCATGCAAGTGTTCATATAGAAATCGATCGAATCGTTGAGTCTTGATTCTTGTTTCATGTTGACAGTATCAGATTCTTGATATATATATTAATCATCATTATGCAAAAATCATATTCCAAATTTATGGAAAGCGCCCTAGTTACTTGTATTGTCATAAGTGTATGTCATTAGATCCTTTTGGAATATGGCTTTTAAAAGACTTTAGCAATGAAAGACTATCCTTTTTTCTTTAATTGGAAATGCTTTGATTACATTTTGAGTCCGAATAAGCAATATCACACAAACATTGAAAATTAGAGAAATCGATTACATTATCAGATAAAAGAGTGCCCTTAAGCCATTGTTGGATACGGCTTCTTTCTTCAATCAAAATTACATCATGGAAACAATCCTGCATTGGTTTTGAATTTCGAATCGTGATGATTTCCCTCCCAATGGGTTCCAATCGATGTTTAGGGTTCCCCCCCATGAAGCAGATCCTTGTTAACTGAAGTGATTACGTGTATGTTATTATTCTTATGCTCTTCGTATGTTGTCGGGTAAGATGGCTCTTCGGATGACTTGACATAAACTTCATCGCCTTCTTTTCCCCACAATAGCAAGTATAGGCCAAGGATGACAATGAATGCCCCTAGTATGCTGAACAAGCCCAAATACAAAAGAAATATTAGAACATTGAAGCCACACGGTTGCAACATTTCAACACGATCTTTTGTCAAGTTGAGTTGGATGGAAGTCCTAACTCACCCAAGTCCGACTCAACCCAACTCGACTTCTAATTAAGTCAGCCGAATCTTAGACCAATGATTCATTTAAACATGTACACATGTAATTCTGATTCTCATATACTCCACATACGTATTCAACTATTTTGATTGATCCTAGCTCTTTTCAATTTGATTTATTTTTTGTGTAACAATAATTATGCGAATCATAGAAGAATTGCATAAAATATGAATATTTGAGCTTCTAATCATTAAATAGGGTTGACATTGTTTGGCTAGTACTTGAATGATATATTTTGAATGCTTGTGGAGTTTAAGCTTATAGGTTGAATTCTAACAAATCTGAATCCAACTCGAAACCCCGTAATCACCCAAGTTAATCCAAACTACATAAACCCGAGTTAATTAACCCAACCCGAATTGTGAAGGTGGGCTTAAACTTCCAAGACTGGCTTAACCTTCCAACGCACCCGAGTTGTACCCCTAGTTTTATATTTTTAAAAAAAGAAAAGTTCGCCTCAAATTGGGCATATCAAAGTGAATAACCCAAAGAATAATACTATTTGAACCAGATTACCTGCCGGTATGAAGTCTTTCACCGAGGACAAAGTGTGCTAGAACCGCCACCAGTATTGTTGAAACAGGGTTAAACATGGTCACAAAAACTGGCCCTTTCTCTTCAGTGCACCATAGTTGAATGAAGATGATTATACCAGAGCACACCACTCCCTGCCATATAATTAACCCACCCACAGTATCATCACAATACTCAATCTTCCTATTGAGTATTGCAATTTCAAATTTAACCACAAAAAAAAAAAATATCTGAAATATACTTACAGCATATAATATGGACCAGAGGTCAATGTTGAATCCAACTGTCCAAGCAGCTCGTCTGTGTTCGATACACACCGCGAAGACGGCGGATTGCGCCGCCCCAATGAAGCTCATCCACGTCGTCAGTGACAGCTGCGCCGGATATCTTTTCAATGTGATTGCCTACATTTTTTTTTTCCCAGAAAATTATTTTTTATTTAATACATAATATATGCCAACATTTTCAATAGGTGCAAATTTGAGTAAGGGCTAAAATGAACTAACCTGCATAATGTACCATATAGACCATGTGATGCAGCTTGTAACAGTGAGGATTGAACCCTTCAACCAGTTCTCATGGATCGATGATTTTCCTTTGATTTGGATCAATGGACGCCATAGATTTCTCACGATAGGCCCTTTGTACAATGTCATGGTCATTACACCAGCTAAGGAGACTACGGTTCCTAAAACTTTTGCCAACCCACGAGGGTTTCGAAGATTAAGAACCTCCAACCTGAATCATGTTATTTCTTAAACTATTAGGAACCGTTAAACTCAAATGACAACGTAAGTTCTTACAACATAGTCAGTCGTATATATATGAATAAGTTCTAACCTTAGTACAACTGCAATGACAAATGTGAGGGAAGCTATGGTGTTCACCATTGATGCGAGGAAGGTTGGAGACGTGTATCTTAAGCTTGCAAAGTACATGTTTAAAGTCAAACCAACCCTAATCCATCCACAAAACCTTTAATCAGCCATTTATTTTTGCCTATATGGACAGAAGCATATTAGGGTTTTATATTATAGGATTCTATATATTTTTTTTTGCTCTTATAGGATTCTATATATATGTATGTCCTTACCCAAGAAGAGAGAGAAGAAAAAGTTCCATGAAAAGAGCAAATGTGAGCTTTGGTCTCTCTTTTCTGCACGAGAATCGAGATATCGATAGTTAGACGCATACATGCATACACAATTATTCGCATACATAATAAAAATATCGATAGCTGCGCGTCAAATTGACATGCTATGTTATCTGATTATCGATTTAAATGAATGATCTATATACCTTTCGAGAAAATAGGCAAAAGGCAACATCGCGACACCAGACACAATGTGTCGATACGTTATGTAGACGTGGGGGTTCATCCCATGGTTGAAGGAAGCTTCTGTGATAAAATAGAGAAATGTGTAGCCCACCTGAGTTGAAAACATGAGGAGGTGTGGCTTGAATTTCTTGTAGGTGCCCCCAAGGTTAGCCATAACCTCCTCCAATCGATGATCTCGTTGATTGGCTCAAAATTTGTTCCTCCGCTCCTATTTCAGTTCTTGACAAACTGGAAGAGCACATCATGCATAAGTTAATATAGAATTGGATCGAATAGTTCATGACTACTTTGTGGTTCGAATTGTTTCATGTTGACAGTATCAGGTTCTTATTGATTAAGTTCCTCTCTCTGCTTGCCGACAATTTCCTCATCATGTCACTTAATTCTAAACAGAAAAGAGAAAAGGGGAATAGTAGAAGATACCATGCATGGGACTCGTCAATTACTCCAAGGATTATGAGTTTCTGTACTTACCATCTACGCATTTTTCACACATTTATTAGAATGTTGATCATAAAATTAATCTAGTGAGTATACTTACTCCAAATCATCATAATTACATTAAATTAAAACTCTAATATTTGTACCATATCACTTATATTCTTTTTTTTAAACTATTTATTTCCTTTGAACAAATAAACAAATAAAAAATAAACTCTCCCCTCAACCACCTCCCTTCCCAATCTAGTCTCATCTTCTGCAGTCTACCATGGCCACCTGCCCTATACCTCTTATTTAATTTTTTTCTCCCCAAAATATACATGGATATATTCCCCAAATATAACGAATATAAAGCTTTTTTGATACCGATTTAATCCTATTAATAATATTTTTGTTGACAGATCTAGAATTGAATTTTTGGTTTTGGATTTATTCACTTATGATCTTCAAGATAGTATCTCAGGAGAAGGGTGATGGGGTGTGAGGCTTTAGTTTTCCAATTTTTTTTATTCAATTCCTTATTTTATTGTCTAGCTCGCTGATAGCTAATCGTCTGATACTTTGATTGCATGTAATCAAATATGAGGGAAGAGGATGTATAATGGGATGCTAGGTCGACCATAGCTGCAAATTTTTATTTTTATTTTGTTTATTTATTCAAAACTGAAATAAATAATTTTAAAAAAATTGAAGTGATATAGTACAAATATTAGAGTTTTTGTTAATTTAAGGATGTGAACTAAGCATATTCACTAGATTAATCTGATGGCTAGGATTCTAATAATGCGTTTAAATGCGCAGATGATAAATGTAGAGGCTCGTGATCCTTACTCCAATATTCTCATATCTTGATTCAAGATTATAATTTTATAAAGTGGCTTCTAAATAGAAAATATTTTTATGAAGTTTTAACAAATTATTATATATGTACTATTGTCGATTGCTATTTTTCCTTATATAACCATGGCAATCCTGCTATAGATTTTTAATTCAAGTGTTTAAGAGCATTTATTCATGTATAGTTCGTCATGCTTGTCATTTAACTTATAAACATACCATAAAGTTCTGTGAAAGGAGGAAAATTTGCTTGTTTATATTCATTTTTTTTCAACTTGTTCAATAGAGGAATCGTTTGTATCATTACATCCAGTTGGAATATGACTTTTGTATATGTTTACACCCGAAAAAAATTCTTAGTTGGGCTGAAGGAAGATTAGAAGAAATTAAATACCCTACTTACAAGGCCCATCCCAAAACGCCCACTTGGAGACATGGAAACATGGAAACGTGGAGAAGTCGGTTCTGAAGCACCGAACGTGTAAGAAGGCAAAGGGGATGTTCGAGATAAGCAACTGCAGTGCGGGTTCCACATGAGTCTACTTGGCAAGCCAAATCAGCTCCCCACCCGCCTATAAAAAGGAGAAAAAGCCTTCTTCTAAAGGGGAACCCATCAATCAATCAAACAAAAAAATTGATCAACCTAATCAATTTCAAAACAACTGCAAACCCTCAAAAGTTTCTTGGTTCAACGGTTCGCCTATTTAGGCACAACCTGTTTCTCAAATCCAAGATCGAGATTCAGTATCTTCTCCCAACCCCCTTCTCTGAGTCCCAGACCAGGAACTCAAGCTTTCCGTCATCCCGACTGCTACTCAAACCAGTATCTGAGGAACACCAAACACTTAACTCATCCCGAATGCTGCCCAATTCAGTCTTTGAGGCATCCATACACTCAAACCCTAACGTCTCAACGTCTTTTGAATGCTCTGCCAACCTATGGCATGATTCCGACTGAAGTTCATTTCAGTTGATGATTTCTAGAAGATCGTGCCCCTCAAAGGTTTGATTTCGAAAGAAATATTTTTTTACAGCACTTGTAATTTACTCATTGGATTCAATATTCACGCATTTACCTTTTCAGTATTTGTACTTTACTTTCATTACTTTTAACAGATTTTCTTAAGGAGAAGAACAAGTATTCGGAATGTACCAACCAGTGTGTTTTGTGGATGCTGTCTAAGTCACCAAACCATCTATGTGTTTTGGTCCAATACTGTCATTCCGACTTAAGGAAACCCACACATCTAACTGCTCCTAACTAAATAACAAGCTGCTAACATGAATAAATCGGGATCAACATAAATTGAACTTGGACTAGACTGGAAAGAAAATTATTAAAGTCCTTGAATACATTAAGAAGAAGACATAGAAAAGAACAGTGCAAGCAATTAGCATGCTTGTGTCATAATCACTTGATTAAAAGAAAGGTTCTTGGGCCGCAACATAACCCATCTTAAACTGTCTAGTAGCACTCTCTACTAGTGGCACGCCTACTTTGAAGGTAGCTAAGGCCTACTTTGAAGGCAGCTAAGGCCTACTTGTTTCCTGGTCAGCCTATCTAAGGAGTGATCGTGGCATCAAGGCCTCCAAACCCACAACCTTCAACCCAAACCCAACTTCCAAAATAGTCATGACTCACACATCGCTAAGAGAAACCCACACGAGCTCGCTCTTTCAAAGTGCTGATTGCGATAGAGATCCACCGAAGGTGACCCCGGTCCCGCTGTCGTATTTTTGGGTAGAACATAATCTGGCACGCCAAGTGGGACTCTTTTTAGTGCATGTCCAAGTTCAATCAACTTCGAGATGCTAAAGGAAGATTTATGAGAAATACTCCCCAAGAAAAGGTGTCCAAGTTATCACTACCAGAAGTTGACATGGAAAATCCTCCAGAAGGATTTGGTGAAGATGTCATCGACAAGGAAGCTTCTATCGCCAAGGGAGACTTGATGTAGTTCATCGAAGACAGCTTATCCCCTATCATCACACAAATAGAGGCCTGGAATCTTCAGGTCGAAGAACTTGCCAAACAGGGGAAAGCTGAAGGAAAAGAAGGAAACATCCCGCCCTTGGGATTTTTAAGCCTTGACAAAGCCAAGGGAACCACGGGATCAGGAACAGCGACCTTGGAACCTCTGTTCTCAAACCCCGCTTTCTCAAAAGGCTCAGGGAATGAAACTCCGGAGACAAGCTAGAACTGCGACGAGATGTCGAGAGAAGAAATCGGGATATCTTCCAAGTACCGACCACCAATGGTTACCCGAAAGGAATCCTAGCTGAAGTCAGCCAAAGTCATTCAGAACGGAGAAAAATGAGAGATAGATAACTAGAGGAAAATTGATCTGGTCGAGGCCAGCTCAGAAGAAGATGTCATGCTCAACCAAAGAGTAGTCCATAATCCCAAGCATCAAGCCATCATGAACGAGATGGCAGAAGTTCGATGAATGATGCAAAGTCAGGTTGTGGCTCCAAGAAGAGCCAGTGTCCCGATATACAGAAAGCCCTACCTAACTTATGTGTATCAAGATAACCCGTTTCCTAGAAACTTTAAACCACCATCATTCTCCCTCTTCAGTTGAGATGGCATCACTTCATCCTAGAACACATAAGGAGGTTTTCAACACAATGTGTTGCTGTAGAAGATAACTCGTATCTTAAACTCCAATTTTTTAGTAGTTCCCTATCTGGAGATGCCTTTTTTCTGGTATACCTCATTACCAGAAGCATTTATATACACTTGGGGGCAAAT
This sequence comes from Oemleria cerasiformis, assembly GCA_037349345.1. Classification (NCBI taxonomy): domain Eukaryota; kingdom Viridiplantae; phylum Streptophyta; class Magnoliopsida; order Rosales; family Rosaceae; genus Oemleria; species Oemleria cerasiformis. The sequence goes on along the minus strand of JAZGTL010000010.1, from coordinate 5,380,007 downwards.
GGAAGCTAAGTTTCACGAGGAATTTTACCGAGTTGAACTAGAAATAACAATCAGTGACCTGACTGCCATCAGGCAAGGGAAGCATGAAACAACTAAGAATTTCATAGCCAGGTTCAAGAGGCTAAAGATGAAATGGTGATTCCCCATGAACAATGCCCATATGGTGGCTATCGCAAAAAGAGCTATGAGATTTTCTCTCATAAAGAGGTTTGATGATACTACCTTTTCTAACCTACAGGAAATAGTAGTATCGGTAACCAAATTCGAGAGGTTGCTGGAGGAAAAGAAAAGACAAAAACACAACTCTAAAATACCCCCCATTCTACAAAAATAAGATCCCTGTGCATCATGTAGAGCACAAAGAGATCGAGGAGGAATTCTTGAAAGAAGAAAAGGGGCAGGAACTAGAAGTTGCAACAGCTGAGATCCAGAACATTGGAAAAGGACCAGTGACTGTCAAATCATTAGTCAAACCTACACGGGAACAAAGGCCGATCAACCCGACTGGAGGTTACTTTGCAAACAAAGTCCCAGTTTTTGGTGAGGTATTGGTTCGTACTCACTCGACCTCACAAAAGCTAGAGAGATCTATGACGAGCTAGTAAAGGCAAAAGTATCAAACCTGACCCCAAGCAGGAGATGCCTCGACTAGAGGACATCAAAGGAAAGCAAATAGCCAATGGCCCAGAAGGCAACAATTTGGGAAGGAAAGTGGTAAGTGGTTGGCAAAGACGGAAAGCCAACTAAAGAGTTGGGGAGGACGGAAAAACGTAGGACCCAAAGGCAATATGGAACCTATATGCGTGCACAAAAAGGCCTAGGGGCAACCTTTCTTGAGAATAAGAAAGAACCCGAGACCCCTCCCGAGATCAAGAAAGAACCATGAGTCATCCCGAGAAATATTGGGAGAAGAAAGAAATCGTGATCAACAAGCTAAGAACCATATCTCTACCAAATTCCGTCTCGGAAACCTCTACTAAGGTAAAGAGGCGAATCATGTTTGTCAGCTTCGCTCAGAAAGAGCTACCTAACAAACAACCTGAGAATACAGGTATCCTGATACCATCATAGGAATTCGAACAAGCCATCCAAGAAGACAACGGTCAAGGTATGACTGAGGAATAGATAAAAGAATTTGAAAAGGACCTACTGGAGGTCATGGAAATGGATGACTTGCTTGACAAGAAACAGCGAGAAGCTCATGTTGAGGTAAATTGGTAGTTGTATTACCAGAACACTTGGCAGTGGTTTATCAACAGGTAAACCAAATGAAGGGAGATGTCATCACTTATGAGCCATCCAGAGCATTGATCGAGATACCAACTGACTACGGGGAGGATAAGAATATCATCTCGGAATCCACTTTCCATAGAGAGAGGATGATGTTTCCAAACCCAACCAAAGAAATGACGGATCATTTGCGACCTATCTTTATCACGGCCTATCTTTATCACGGCCCATCTGGAAGGGATCCCGATTGGCAAAATGATGATTGATGGAGGAGCATCTATCAACGTTCTATCGTCAAAATGCTAAAGAAACTGGGCAAAATCCTTTGGGATTGTTTGCCAACAATTGCCATAATTTCCAATTTCAGCGGAACCATTACCAAGACTCACGAGGTCTTGCCATTGGAGATCACGGTTGGATCCAAGAAATTTATGCTAGCATATTTTGTGGTAGATAATATTGCTAGTTACAACGTACGGTTAGGAAGGGATTGTATTCACAAGAGCATGTTTGTCCCATCCACGTTACACGAACAAATTGATATTTGGAATCCCAACGAAGCTGCCTTTGAAGGAGGCTTATAGGAAACAATTCAGGCAGACTCAAGGCCTTTCGTGGCTAGTCCCACGGTTGCTGAAGTCAATTTTTATGATCCTGAAGTGGGAAACATCAAACTAACTAGAGAAGACGAGAACGACCGCCCTACCAAGGTGACGGCCCACAAACTACTGGAACAAGGGCTCCTAGCTCATGAGGAGTGATAGAGACCCTTCCTGACATGGGGCATTCATGATGAATAATACACCCCACAGGTAAATAAGCCAAATGGAAGAAATCAGGTCTATAAAAATGAGATTGCTGATACATTGGAAAGAACAAAATAATGTGCGATCTTTACTTCCCGATGAAGAGGAAGTTCGGCTCGAAGAAACAAAGGAGCAAAGTTAAAAAGAATCAGCCATCAGCATGGCAGAATTTATTCGAGATAATGGGGAGACAGATGAGGAAGATGAAATCCCACTAGAAATTATTCGTTTCTGGTTAACAATGATAAATAAACCTCCCCCCGAAGGTCAGGATCCCTTGGAAGAGGTTAACTTGGGTTCCAAGGAAGATCGCCGATCGACCTTTATTAGTGGAATGCTAGAAGATTCCTTGAAAGAAAAGATGATTGCACTTCTAGAAGAATTCAAAGACTGCTTGGCATGGCATTACACGGAGATGCCAGGATTGGACATGCAACTTGTAGAACACATATTGCCTATCAAGGAAGGATACAAGCCTATTTTTCAAGCAAGAAGAAGGATGTCAGTAGAAACTGAACTCAAAGTCAAGGAAGAACTTGAGAAACTTCTCAAGGCCGGCTTCATCCGAACGACCAAATACATTGAATGGGTGGCCAATATAGTACCAGTTATCAAGGTAAAAACAAGACATGTAAGGATATATATGCATGGATTATCGCAACCTGAATGAGGCTACTCCAAAAGATGAATACCCAAAGTTGATGGCTGACATGCTAATTGATGGAGCCTCTCAAAACCAACTTTTGTCCTTTATGGGTGGCAACACAGGATATAATCAAATCCTGGTGGTAGAAGAAGATATCCACAAAATCACATTCAGATCCCTGGACACTTGGGGGGCATTCGAATACGTTGTTATGCCATTCGAGCTGAAAAATGCAGGAGCTGCTTATCAACGAGCAATGAATACTATCTTCCATGAAATGATAGGGAAGAACCTAGAAGTGTACATTGATGACGTGGTAGTGAAGATTTAAGGCAGGCTTTCCTAAAAATGAGACAATACAAGTTGAAGATGAATCCCAAGAAATGTGCATTCGGGGTTCTGGTGGGAAATTTCCTAGGATTCCTAGTTCACCAAAGAGGAATTGAGGTGGACAAGAACAAAGAAAAAGCCATCATGGAAGCTTCCCCGCCTAAGAACAAGAAATAGCTTCAGAGTTTACTCGGGAAGGTCAATTTCCTCAGAAGATTCATAGCCAATTTATCGGAAAAAATCCAACCTTTTTCCTCGGTAGTTAAACTCAAAGATAACGAGGAATTCAAGTGGAAAGAAAAGCATCAAGTAGCCTTTGAAGAGCTCAAGAGCTACCTATCCCAGCCACCAGTCCTGATGTCTCCTAAGAAAGGGAAGCCTTTGAAGTTGTATATATCGGCATCCCTCATCACCATTGGAAGCTTGCTGGCGCAGGACAATGAAGAAGGAAAAAAGCAAGCGATATACTATCTGAGTAGGACACTAACAGAAGTAGAGGAAATATATGGTAGTGGAAAAGTTGTGGCCTTGCACTATACTTTACAGCTATTAAACTAAGGCATTACATGCTACCATTTACTATTCAAATCATTGCTCAAACAGATTTGTTAAAATACATGTTATTTGAGAGGACGGATAGGAAAATGGACTCTAGCTTTATCAGAGTTCAACTTCTAGTATGTGCCCCAAAAGGCGGTGAAAGGCCAGGCTATCGCTTATTTCTTAACAGAGTATCCTGGCCTGGACGTCGAAGGAGAGATTATCCCACAAATAAACATGTTGTCCATCTTCCCATGGAAACTATACTTTGATGGATCCAAAACTAAAGATTCATCAGGAGTCGGAATATGCCTGGTGGATCCCGAGGGAGTCTACCATAAGTTCTCGTTCAAACTCGATTGGGAAAATGCACATGGCAAATAATCAGGCAGAATACGAAGCGTTGATTATTGGTTTAGAAATTTTGATTGAGATGGGAGGTCGGCAAGTAGAAATCTATGGAGATTTTGAACTAATAGTCAACCAATTCACAGGCACATAAACATGCAGGAACCTTTGCCTAACTAGTTACTATCTGCAATCACGACTCTGGCATAAAAGTTCATTACACCAACTATCGAACACGTCCCGCGAGAAGAAAACTTGGCGGCCAACGAGATTGCCCAATTGGGATCTGGAGCCATACTCCAAGAAGGACAGTCGGAGAAATGGATCAAAATCGTGAAAAGTTCTCTACCCTCTATCATGGAGAGGGATATCGAGTTGGAAATCATGGACATTGAAGTTGAACCCGATGTTTGGAGAACACCCTTCATCAAGTACCTAAAATATCCATCCAATGAAGATAGAAGCTTTAGAATTATAACCATGTGGGGGCAGGACTTGGTAAGAAAAAATTATGATGGTACACTTTCTCGATGTGTCGGTTCCAAGGAAGCAATGGTCATAATGGGAGAAGTGCACGAAAGGGTATGTGGAGAGCACCAAGTAGGGCCAAAAATGAAATGGCTCATACGAAGGCACATTTATTATTGGCCAGATATCCAATCAGATTGCTATGCATATGCTAAGGGATATGAAGCATGTCAGAGGCATGACCCGTTTCAACATGCACCTGCAATACTAATGAACCCGGTGGTCAAGCCATGGCCATTTCGGGGTTGGGCCATAGACTTCATTGGAAAATATTCCCAGAATCTTCGAAGAAACATTGCTTCACCATCGTGGCTACGGACTACTTTACCAAATGGGTGGAAGCAAATGCGGTAAAACAAATCACAAGCTTGAAGTTGATAAGATTCGTGAAAGAGAACATTTTAAGCCGATTTGGAATACCGGAGACAATTGTCACTGATCGCGGATCATCATTCACATCCCGAGAATTGCAAGAGTTTGGCGCACAATTTTCTATTAAGTTTGTGCAATCTAGCCCTTACTATCCTTAAGCCAATGGTCAAGTAGAAGCTAGCAACAAAATCATCCTCACTATCCTGAAGAAAATGCTAGATGATCACCCTACAAATTGGCATGAACAGTTGATATATACGCTTTAGTCCTATCGACCATCGAAAATGGGAGCAATTGGGACTGCTCCAGCAGACTTAGTCTACGATCGGGATCTTTTGCTACCAATGGAAGTAAATGTCAACTCATTACGACTCCAACATCAGTATGTAACAGGATCCTTCCTGAATTTCCCCTCGAAACCCGGGAAAAACCCTGCTACCGTCTGACAACTTAAAGAAATTACCAGAATACCCCTAAGTCCTTGCTAATAATTATGTGAATTCTGCCAAAATCCGATAGAATCTCCCCCTAAGGACTAGTTAACCATCTTCCACCTGTCAGACGAAGGATCAGATAACACTCCAAATTCCAACAACACCAACCATCCAACTATGTAACCACAATTTTACAATCAGTCCAAAAGACTTATCATAGCATCTAGGTAGGATAAATAAATACAGAAATAAATATCCTACTCGATAGTCTAGGTAAACGCACAGCTGAAAATTTAATGCCTCCGACTCAGGATATGCCCACGTCAACTCAACGGCCTGGAGGGAATTTAAAACACGAAAATTATGAGTGGACAAAATAATCATTTAAAATTCATTTTCGAGGAAAACATCCCTTTCCCCCCTCCATGAGTAAAACCATGCATGCATAGCATAAAATTCCTTTTTATATAAATATAATATATAGATAATCAGAAAACCCACCGGAAAAATCTATCTTTTGTTAAAACATTTGGTGGGACCCACGAAAACCCGAATAATGAAAACATTCCATGGTCCACAACCCTTCTTTGAAAACCCTCCTCAAAGGAGTTTAAAATCATATAAACCGGCCTGGACACAAAATATACATCAAAACATATCTCACTGCTCCTCGAATAAAATCCCGAGTCGTAGCTCGATACCCTCCACAGACCCGATATACCTCTAGTTGTGCAGAAACCTGTACTATGTATAGACAGCCTCAACGACCTGGTGGAGAAATACCCCTCGACACCAGCGTCGGAGAACCCTCAAACATCTGGCGGAGAAAGACCCTCGACGCCAGTCAGAGTAAACCTTGACCCTCGGGGACAATAATTCAGTGAAAACCAAAATCCATGTTTTAAAATTCTTGTTTCTTGGCCTAAGCCAAATTCATTGAAAAACCGGATTTAAACTCAAAATCGTGGACTCGATCGAAATCCAAAATCAATCAAGTCAAACCATATAAAATCTGAAACCATAAAGCTAGGCCATAGCCTAAAACTTCATTTCCAAATAATTATTGAAAGTCCGTGTCCAGTAATAATTTAATAATATTCATAAATTTGCCAACACAATACGTAATAAGCAATTATATAAAATATACCTTTATGCATGCATTATACTTTACAAAACTAATGTCCACTCACCACACGTCCAAATAGTTCAATCCCGAGTCGTATGCTCCTATGAAGTTCTCGGAGCAGTACCGCCTGTCAAAAGTAACACTCGGGATTACCAACTATAATTAAAACCCTATATTCAGACTCCTTAAACCTCGGAAGGTCCGCTTGCGTTACACTAAAAATGCAGCCACTTCAGACGCCCAAAACTACCCCTAAACGACGTTTGATCAACCCGAAACCTGTGCCAATAGGTTCGGAACGTCGAAACCTTGTCGACGCGCGCTGCCGTGAACCAAAGACTAGTCCCACGCACCACCATACACCGGTGGAAGGCCGAACCACATGTCACCACGCACCTGCTACAGTGCCTCACGCACATGCTACAGTGCCTCACGCGCCTGCTTCGGTATTTCACGCGATGCTACAGTGTTACATGTGCCTGACTCGGTGTTAACTCAGCCGCCAGGTGGCAGCACGTGGCTGCCAGGTGCCATCCGCGTGGCTGCACGTGGTTGCAATGTGGCATCCACGTGGCTCCACGTGGCTGCCTGGTGGAATGCCACGTCAGTCCCCCTCTGACCGAACCAGTGGTAGGAGTGTCATCGGAGAGTCGCTGGAGAAGATGACCGCTCCGCCGTGCGCCGTCGTCGAAAAACTCCATTGCCGGTCGATCTTGAAGTTTTCCTAACTTCCTCAAATCTTAACCGTTTTTCACAAATTTTTAGTCTAAATCCATCTACTCGAACCCAGGAACTAGAAAATGAAGTATAAACACAAAACACATACATGTGTTGGCCGAAAAATAGATCGAAAGTTTCGATATTTCCTTTCTTCGAATTGAAGTTCAATTTTGTGGGTTTTTTGGGTTTGGTTGCACGGGTTGGGTGATTCGCGAAGAGAGATAGTGAAATGAAGAGGATCTGATCTGGTTGGGGTTAAAAAATATCTACCCAGGCCAAATTACCAAAATTCCCCTGAACATTCTAGACCCACAACTCTCTCACACGAACTCCGTTTTTCCCATATCGCCTGTCTACGAACTCGTGAGTTCGAGACCTACGCAAAGGTCCTCGAAACACAACCAAAAGTGTCTTGAAACAAAAATTGACTTTCAAGCCCCTTAAACAACTAAGGGTAATTTCGTCCTTTTGAAAATTAATTTACAAAAATTCACAAATAAAATTTTCCGGGTCGTTACAATGGATTGGAGATTGACGAGTACATGCAAGCTATGTGCTATGAGTTAGAAGAATTGGATCAAAAGAGGATAGACGCCATGAACAAAATCATGGCCAACAAAGTAGTAGTGTCAAGAGCATATAATAAAAGGGTTAAAGGGAAGTCCTTTCAAGAAGGTGATCTAATATGGAAAACCATTTTACCACTAGGATCATCCATGCTCGACAGAGGAAAGTGGAGTCCAACTTGGCAACGTCCATACATAGTCCATAAAGTAAACGGGAAAGGGTCATATTACTTGGGAGATGATGATGAAACAGTGGATAAGTATCCTATTAATGCCATTCATCTCAAGAAGTATTACCCAACACTTTGGGATTTAACGAACGGATTGATTGGATGACATCTCGCACCCACTAAGCGGAAAACCAGTGGGATCGCCCTAAGTCAGAAAAATGAAAATTTTCATTGATAGGTAAAAAAGGAAAAATATAAAAAAGAGAAAAACATCCAACGAGAAGATTAGCCCATAAGACTAATCTACAAACAAAGCCATAAAATGGCTACAAAACACAATAAAGCCTGGAAAATCATCCTGCCACTACTGAGGAATGGCATGTCCAGCAACAACATTGAATCTGGATTTTTCCGTGATCTTTGTTACCAACTTTTCTTCAGATCAACCATCTGGGTGAGAACGGCTAGAAGCATGTGCTATATATCCATCATCATAACCGTTTTTAAAGGACACATGGGATATGGTCTCAATGACATGGTCACGGGCTTTCACCATCTTCAAAAGGTCGGACATCTGCGTTTTTGAGATAGCATGTTCACCATGAGCTTATTGAAACTCCAAGCATTTCTTTTGATAGGATCTCTCCAGGGTTTGAATATGTTGTTGGAAGGATAACAGAGAGACAACAGATAAATGAAGGTCATTCTACTTATCAACTTGGTGAGCATACACTAAGTCTTGAAGATGTTGAATCTCTGCTGCTTGGGCTTCGACCAAGCGACGGAGAGAAGTGGTCTGACTTTCTAGAAAAACCACAAGATTTTGGGTGCTATTGGGGTTAGAAGACTCAACTTGTGCATTAATGGGGTTACTGGAGCTAGCCCTGCTTAAAGGTTAGAGACGAAGAGAATGTTGAAGTTGCATGCAAACTTATGACATCCTTTATAGGCCAATTATTATGGCTTACGTCATTTTATAATTATTATTGCATGCAACTTGAAGCTATCTTGAGTCGACACATCAGCACTGACGGGCAATAAAAATGTGCCTCGGCCTTAACTTAGCTTACAAGAGAAAGCGGTGGAAGGCAAGCAGGAATCTCAAAAGAATCAAAAGAGTAATTACTCGTAAAGCGAGATTAATTGCCATTATCAAAGTAAAAGGCCTATAAAGGCCCATAAGTTACAAAAAAGACTGAAAATGAAGAAATCATGACAAGCCCAACAATTTACTAAGCATGGCTTGGAGGCCCACTTTCATGATTCTCATATCCTGAGAAATTACAGAGTCCTGATGGGCCGCTTTGCGAGCTCGTTGCTCGCCTTCCTCAGTTCTCTTAGCGCTGCATTCCTTTTAGCCTTGGCAAGATCATACTTTTGCCTGATCGTCGCTTGATGAGCCTCCGCTTCAATTATTTGATCTTTAAGGCCTTTTAACTGTTTGGACTCATTAAGCAAGGCAGTTCCCTGGCTAACGCAATTATCATTCTCGACAGACCATCTCTGAGGAAGTTTGTCCAACTCTAATCTAGTTGGGATCTTCGTTGGAAGAGAAAGTTGTTGTAGACCATTGGAACTAAAATGCTCTCGGTAACGGTTTAGCATCACAATCACAGAGTGAGAGGACGCAAAGGCTGCAGGGGAAGAATTGGAGAAGATCTTCACTGCTCGGGCCACTTCCCCTATATCTTGAGAATCTCCCCTAGCAACGAAAGACATGAGGACGTCCCGAGAAGCGGACAATTCAGGAGGGGAAGAGCTCGTGGGTGACGCATTGCTTTCTGGACCAGTCCGGATAGACAAAGCGAAAGTATTCATTTTCGCCTCCAAAAGCTTAAGCTTAGGTGAAGTACATGCCTGCAAAGCAAATTGGCAATCAGAAGATAGAAATACCGATAATACAATACCAAAGTCATTGTCAAAATATCCTACCAAGTTAACGCCTAATCTTTGATCACTAGAAGAACCTGGAGGTTGGAGTTCAGAGGAAGTTGGGGTCGGAATGAGTCGACGAGATATGGTGCTCACAGACGAAACAGGTCGGGATGATCCAGCCACTGATGTAGCACCTCGCTTCGGGGTTACTGGTGAGGATGAGGAAACTGGAATCTGGCCAAAAGTAGGAGGAGGTGATGACATCCCAATCCTAGAATTGGGGCCACTTCATGAAGGATTACTTCCCAGCATATAATCAGTTGATGGTATCAAGTCCGGATCACGAAATGGGAGGGGATCTACCACAACTCGGGGACGCCATGGATGGTGAAAAGAAGACAAAGGTACCTCATCCTCATGCTTTTCCTCCTGAAAAAAATTAGGAATCAACAGGAGAAGGTCCAGAAACAGAGACATCGGGCCGAAAGTTCAGAGAAAGAACTTACTTTTGAGGACCTCTTGCGCTTTCTCTCTGCCGGAAGAGAAGCTGGAACTGATCCTGCCACCAGAGTAGCTCCCACATTTGGATCCTCTATGCCATCCAAACACTCCAGTCGATTGAAGACAATAGGGTCATACGAAACATTTTCGACTAGGAGCAAGGGATCATCGGTGATTTCCACCAACAACTCCATCTCATCAGACCCAACTGAGAAGCAAAATAAGATCATATGGTGTGACAGAAGAAACAAATGCACTGCAAAAAGGAAAACATACATGCTGAAGGAGCATAATTACTCTCGGCTAATCTTCCCATAAGAATAGGCGAGGTGACCAAATCAGTCTCATCTAGCCCTTCCACAAGAAGGAGTTGTTGGTTCCACACCGTCCCAATACCAGTCTTGAAGGTCGCCTTGAAATAGGCACCCTACAATGCAGCAAAAGGGGATGTGCACCCATAAGAAGCCTCCATAGCATTCGGAAATTGCACGGGCACAACATACAAGGCATCCCAAACGGCGACTGCCGCCACACTTCAAAATATTTAAGTCGAAATGAAGTACCTCCATTCATTCCCTTCTCGAATAGGATGAGGATAGCCTAACAAAATCCAAACTGGCGAGCACAATAGTTGGGTTGATACACCTCAAAGTCAGGATTCGACATGCCTGTCTTCCCACCACTTTTTAAGAGATCACGAGTTAAGACGCAGCTCATGAAATCTCTGGCAGGCACTCTCCTATGCGCGGGATAAGAAGGTAGATGTACAAGGCACTCTCCTGATCACACTGGCCTCCCAGTGATTACGAGGACGAGAGGTTAGCTTATTAAAGATGGTTAGCCATCCTTGGTAGAAAAAGGAATAGGGGGAAGAGGCATCAACAATTGAGCCGGGATGATGTCATTTGGGCAATCAATCGAACGACCCCAAAATTAAGGAAATGACCAATTAAGCCACACTTGGGCCATCTAGAGAGGGAAATTCAAAGGAAAAGGCCTTATGGGTTTACAAGTAATGGAATGCATAATGTTATACAGTTGAGCCAAGACCACAGATCCCATGGCTATATTAGAACAAGAGGCCAGAGTTTCAGCCAAGAGGATCCATTCCGCCTTCGGGCTTTTAACGGCATTGGGAAATGCAAACCAATCTAACCAAAAATGGTAAAATTGGATTTTCTCAAAGACGGAACCTAGATATGAGCTTGAAAAACCCAAATCCCAAAAATCACTTTCCGCCCTGAGTTGTCCGTTGCTGTTAAAGGGGCAGAAAGTAGTCAAAATTGGGGAAGGGAAAACAAAGTAGGAACTTGTGAGGGCAATTTGACGATCGGAGGGTCGGGGTTTGTGCCCGGGCAGGATTGGAAAGAACCGGTAAAATCGGCGACGGTCCCATATAGGGATAATCCAAACAATACAGACATATCTAAAAGAGTCGGAGTCATTGGCCCAACCCAGAAATCAAAATTATTTGTGCTACTATTCCAAAAGCATATAGCAGCACTAAGAAGATTAAAGTCAGGAGGAGTAGGGGTGGTGGAAAGACTCACCAAATGGAAAATTCCATTGCTCTAGAGTTCGCTGGGATACAATTGCTTCATCCATTGAACGCATAAAACGCAGAGATTTGCCGAATTCAGTTCATTCACCGAAGGAAAAAGGTACCCCCAGTCCGAACAGAGCTTCTCCCACGGAAACGGTTGCCACTGCTAAATAGGAGAGGCCTGAAGCTTTTTTAGATGGGTATAAAGAGGTTTCTCATTGGATAGAATAGGACCTCTCCAGCAAGGACCCAAGGCAAAGTGGCGCTCTGAGTCAATCATAAAGCCAGGGTCACTGATAATGTCACTATTGTTCTCAAAAGTCGACAAAGTGCTTCAAGAAATGGCAACATGTTCTTCAAAACTCAGACTACATATCCACGGAGTTGTGGCAGTGGGCTCTGGAACAAGAGGATTGGAAGGTTCTACTTTGTCCTTTCCCTTCGAAACAGACTTGGGGGCCATGTCTTCTAATGGAGCGGTAAGATATTTGGAAACAAATCAGGATTTTCAGGTGAGATAGTGGGAAGCAAGAAGAAATGAACACAAGAAGTGGAACCGACGAAGTCGCAGGAGTGGGGCTAAGTGAATTTGAATTGTTTTAAACCAAAAGTATTTCGAATTCAAGGGGAAATGTTTACACCTGAAAAAATCCTTAGTTGGGATGAAGGAAGATCAGAAGAAATTAATACCCAACTTACAAGGCCCAGCCCAAAATTCCCACTTGGAGATGTGGAAACATGGAAACGTGGAGAAGTCGGTTCTGAAACGTCGAACGTGTTAGAAGGCAAAGGGGATGTTCAAGACAAGCAACTGCAGTGCGGGTCCCGCATGAGTTTACTTGGCAAGAGAAATCAACTCCCTAACCGCCTATAAAAAGGAGAAGAAGCCTTATTCTCAAAGGGAACTAATCACTCAATCAAACAAACAAATTGATCAACCTAATCAATTTCAAACAACTACAAACCCTCAAAAATTTCTTTGTTCAAAGGCTCGCCTATTTAGGCACACCCTGTTTATCCGATCCAGGATCGAGATTCAATCTCTTCTCCCAACCCCTTCTCTGAGTCCCAAACCAGGAACTCAAGCTTTCCCTCATCCTGACTGCTGCTCAAATCAGTCTATGAGGAACCCCAAACACTTACCTCATCCCGACTGCTGCCTAATTCAGTCTTTGAGGCATCCATACACTCAACCCCTGACGTCTCACCGTCTTTTGAATGCTCTACCAACGTATGGCATGATTCTGACTTATGTTCATTTCAGTTGATGTTTTCTAGAAGATCGTGCCCCTCAAAGGCTTGATTTCGAAAGAAACAATTACTTACAACACTTGTAATTTACTTACCGCATTCAATATTCACACATTTACCTTTTTAGTATTTGTACTTTACTTTCATTACTTTTAACGGATTTTTTTAAGGATAGGAACAAGTATTCAGAATGTACCAACCATTGTGTTTTGTGGCTGCTGTCTAAGTCACCAAACCATCTATGTGTTTTGGTCTAATACTGTCATTCTGACTTAAGGAAACCCACACATCTAACTGCTCCTAACTAAATAACAAGCTGCTAACATGAACAAATCGGGATCAACATAATTTGAACTTGGACTAGGCTAGAAAGAAAATTATTAAAGTCCTTGGATACATTAAGAATATGACATAGAAAAGAACAGTGCAAGCAATTTGCCTGCGTGTCTCACAATCACTTGATTAAAAGAAAGGTTCTTAGGCCGCAACAGAACCCATCTCAAACTATCTAGTGGCACTCTCTACTAGTGGCACGCCTATTTTGAAGACAATTAAGGCCTACTTGTTTCCTGGTCAGCCCATCAAGGGAGAGACTGTGACATAAAGGCCTCCAAGCCCACAACCTTCGACCTAATCCCAACTTCCAAAACAGTCATCACTCACACATCGCTAAGAGAAACCCACACGAGCCCACTCCTTCAAAGCACCGATTTTGACGGAGATCCACTGAAGGCGACCCCGGGCCCGCTGTCGCATTTTTGGGTATAACAGTATCAGGAATCATTGGAGAATCTTATTAGCAATGAAAATTTTATATACTGTTATGGTTGAAATTGGTTATCTACTTATCAATCTTAAGTTGAACAAATTTGGTTACGTATACTGCACTAAACATTATCATTCATCATGTTAAGTGTTAAGTGCTTAGGTAGTGCTTTTAAAGTGACATCTAAACGGTATAATACAAGTAATTTAAGAAGGATTGCAGCAATTTCTCAATCTTATCGGAAGTTTTCATTCTTTCCGAATTTAATGGAAATAATAGTGATAATTTAGGACCGACTTATAAATTTATTTAACGAGACTACATGAACTTAAAACGTATGTAACTATTAATCAACGAATATCTTAATACCTTTATAAGAAAATGTCATTATCAGTCAAGGATTTCTTACCTAGGGGAGAAGCACGTCCATAGAGCATCTCCATGGGGATGTACATCATTTCTCCAATAGACCTAAAAATGGGTATTTTATTTGATTCTTTCATGTGAGATGACATTTTATTTGATCGCATTGTTGGTGTGAGATGCCATCTTATTTTGTTAGAATCTTGGACTTTGTGCTAATATGTGATAAGAATAAGACAGAACCAGCAGATTGAATATTTTACTTGACATAACAATTAATGTTGTTAAATTAGATGAAATTTTGAATTATTTTTTGGTTGATTTGTTTGTAAATACAATTAATAAAAGACACCACAACAAACACAAACAAAAAGATAATTTAACAAAAACAAAAGCATAATTAACACTAGAAACACCCTTTAGTATGTAAGTATCAAACACACTTCCTATTCACTATTTCCAGTACCACACTAGAAATAGACAACACTTCATGCACATGCGTCTTTTCAAGATCACCAAAATTCTTCTTTTGCCTTATCATAATTTTAGTATCCAATCAAGTTGGTTAGTTGGAAAAGTAATACAAACAACTTATCCGCTTGATGTCTGTCTACAACTCAATACATAATTAATATGCACTTACCAAAACTTTATCATAGTAGGCTTCATACTAAAAATGATATTGTTATGCACTTAATTTCCATTTAAAAGTCTTCCGATTAAGTTGTCAGTTTAAAAGAGTATGTTAGGGTTCTGAAAACTAGGGGTTCCATATTAAAGGCGTAAGCATAACATGTTAATGATAAGCATGGATGAAAATATCTGTAATATCCACGATATTTCCGTCGATATATCCGTAATTTAGGGTCTCGACATAAAAATAGGGGGGAAGAAATATCCGCGATACTTTCGTGGGTATACCCGTATTTACGGGACTCGGCATAAAAATAAGGAGGGAAGAAAATTTTTCACCCAATTTCCACGATATCCGTATTAGTCTTATATAAGTATTATTGGATGCTTAAGTTTTTCCCAAAATTTCAATAAAAAATTTTCAAGTTTTGGACTAAATTTTCAACATTTTTTCGTTGAGCGTGAACTATCGATATATCCATCGATATTTCCATAAATTTGACTATCGATATTTTCGTAAAAAATGATATTGTTATCCTTAATGATGATGACAAGTGATGCCAAAATGACATTATACAATAATTAATTAGAGAGAAAGCTATAGCTAGAGATGACATTATACCTTTCCGATCAAGAAAGTCACTTAGCACTCCCTGTACCTCTAGCTCCTTCAAAATTGCCAAGCCAAGATCTCATCACCCATCCATGTGCACCCCTTCGCGTCACACCCGACCAGGCACCATCACAATTAAGCTTGAGAAAGCCCCGCCCTGGGTGCTGCCAAATTGCCTCTGACTCGCCCTCAACTGCAGCAACGCCACCCCCCATTTCCACCTACCCAACACTGCCAGAATTGGACTTGGCAGCCGCATATTCAGCAACTTGTTACTGTATAATTTCAATAGAAAGGACCGGCGCCTGCACCTCCTCTTGGAAACACCTCTCATTCCTTGCTTTCCAAATTCTCCAACACCCAAACGCAATAATCTGAAACACCGCTATAGAGTCATCCACCTTTCTAAATATCTCCTCCATAACATACCAGTATTCACGAAAAGATGGTCCGCTAAATCTTGATGTGTCCATCTGCAAAGGACCTCCAAACCAGAAAACTCTTGCAAACTTACATGTAAAAAATAGATGGGCCTCAGATTCTTCCTCTTTATCACACATAGGACAAACATTTTCAATTTGTATTCACCGGCGCTCCAGATTTTGTTTCACAGTAAGGAACCCTTTGCAGCACCGCCAAATAAAATGTCTTATTTTGTTTGGTACATCTAACTTCCATAATCTCTTCCAAAATCTGTCATTTACCTCACCGTCACTTTGCTCACCCCACCTCTCCTTGATAGCTCAATGTTTCTGCTCATTTCCATAGCCAACACATATCCGGAATGTACATTATAAACTCATGATTTAGAGAAGTGCCATATCCACTTATCTTTACAACCAAACGTAGTCAGGGGAATAGATAAAATCACACTAGCATCCTCCAATGAGAACAAATTTTCAATCAACTCAATATTCCACGCCCTACTTATTTGGCACACCAAGTCATGAACCAACAAAGGAAAGCTAGGATTAGTAGCTCTTACCCTAAAAGGTCTGCTAATAGGAAGCCACGGGTCATCCACCATGTTGATCAGTTCCCTATCACCCACATGCCATCGAAACCCAGCCTTTAGAATACGTTTGCCCTGGAAAATACCCTTCCATCCCCATGAAGAACCCGGCACATCCTTCGCTTCTGAAAAGAGACCTCTTGATGGTACTTGGCCTTCAAAACTCGAGATAGTAAAGAGGATGGCTCTGACAACAATCTCCACCCAATCTTCGATTAAATTGCTAGGTTAAAACACCGGAGATCCTGGAACCCTAGGGCCACCCTTGCTCTTTGGCATGGAGACTTTTTCCCAAGATGCCCAATGAATACCACGCTGCATATTCTGCTTCCCCCACCAATACCGAGCCAAGATACGCTCCACATCCCCCACCAATACCGAGCCAAGATACGCTCCACATCCTTGCAAACACCCACCAGAATCTTGAAACAAGACATGGCATAACTTGGCAAAGCAAGGGCAATTGATTTCACCAACACCTCTTTCCCTGCCATCGATAAAAATTGCTCTGACCATCCTTGGGCTTTCTCTTCCACTTTGTTTCGAATATCCTCAAAAACAGCATGTTTTGAAGCTCCAAAATCTTCTTTTTACCCCTAGTACTTCCCAAATTCTTCCTTCTTACTAATCCCCAATTCATCCACAATTTGATTTTGCAAATGCAAAGGGCAATATGAACTAAACACCACTGAGCACTTTTCAAAATTGATCATCTGACCCGAACTTAATTTATACAAATGCAGAGCCTCTTTTAAACATATTGCATCCGCCATTGAAGCTTTAGAGAACAAAATTGAGTCGTCAGCAAAAAAGAGATGTGTCAAACTAAAGGCCCCTGGTGCGACTGGTATACCTCTTAGCGCACCCAACTCCTCCCTTCGATGAAGGATAGCTAACAATTTGGTTTGTTTATATTTTGGTAAAGAGTCTTGCTCATGATTACCTCAGACTTCCAAATTTATTGTTCTTCTCGATTTCTAGAAAATCGCCATGGCCGAAGACAATTACAAATTCTCTTCAACTTCAAACGCAACCTTAGACATTTCAAGTCCATACTATCTTCATCATTATGATAACCCAAATAATTCTCTTGTTACCCAGCCTCTAAACGGGGAAAATTAGGCTCAATGGAGTAGAGCAATGTACATTGCTCTTATAGCCAATAACAAGCTTGGTTTCATTGATGGCACACTCAAGGCACCATCAGCTCGAATATGCCCTATTGGATGGTTGTAACAAAATGATTCTCTCTTGGTTCGGTCACTCTGTGACACTTGATTTGGCTCCTACTCTAATTTTTTGCTGATTCGGCTCAACAAATTTCGGTCAATTTTTCTAATCGATTTTCACCAAGTAATGCTCCTCGAATTTATCAAATTCAAAAAGCAATTGCTTCCAATACTAATGTATGTAGCTGCTTACTTCACCAAACTCCAAAAACTTTGGGATGAGCTTGCTTCCTATACAACTCCACCTACAGAAGGCAGTGAATATGCATCATATAATGACCAAGACCAAACTATGCAATTCTTGATGGGATTGAACTACTCCTATAGTGTTGTGCGTGGACAAATCCTCTTGATGACTCCTTTACCCAGTGTGCGTTAGGCATACTCCTTGGTTGATCAAGAGGAAGCACAACGCGAAGTCGGTTCCAACACTCAAGAAAATTTCTCTATTGCTGTTGCTACTGCTAGAAAACCCACAAACTCCACCAATCCTTCATCATTATTGTTCAGTCATTAATTAAGCATCATTTTGATGTAACTTAGTACCTCTTTTACTTGTCTTTTGTTAGAAATCAGGCCATCCATAGTAGAAAATGATGCTTTTGTGAGACATGTGCATGCTTTAGAAAGATAATGCAATTCTGAGAACACATGAAAAAGAATGACTCAAATCAGAGTTTCAATGAAGGAGATATCATCATTTCAATATCGTGTCCCTAGTATGTCTCAGGACATGTCCGGGTACCTCATTTTGGGCCCTTGACCAAGTACCTCAAATCAAGTCATCCAAGTCCTAGAACTGTATTTCAGGACCATAAGATCAAGTCCTAGAAGTGCCAAGGTCAGAGCCAAGACATGTCAAGGACATGTCTCAAGAACTTCCATCTGAGCCCCTGTTGTTTTCCAGAAGAGCCACAATCGGGTCCCTCAAGTGCCTTAGATTGAGTCCCTGAGTAGGTCCCTACCACATCCCAGAAGAGTTCCTATTGAGGCCAAGGACATGTCCTTAGCATGTCCTAGCCATGTCTCAAAGAAGCCGAGCCGAGAGCCTTGTGAAGTCTAAGTTCGTGCCCTACGCTGAAGTCCTTGTCCCAAGTTCCAGCCCCAAAGACATGCCAGGACGTGTCCCTGACACGTCCCTGGTCCCTCAGAGACGCGCCCATCGATAGACCCAAGACACCAGAATCAGGTATGTGACATGTCCCTTGACAGGCTCGGGAAGGACAATTGGGGCCATGACTTGGAACTCGATGGAACAAAGAGAGACACCACTCATATCTGGACTTCAAATCACCTATCTAACCTAACGGAAGCATGTGTCTCTCCTGGAAATGTCAATGACACGTCCGTGTCCTGTTTTGCCCTATAGGACCTTCCACTAGCCCTGATTTGAGCCAAATTAGGCCAATTAGTTTTCTACGAGCTTTTGAGCGGGACAAAGCCCAGAACCATGCTAGAAGCATCATATGGAAGTGAGATAATTGGTTTGTCCTAGCTGCATTGGTCAATGTCCTGCCGAGTCCTTAGCAGGTCCAATAAAGAGGTCCTAGGGGCTAAGATTCTGCCAGCTGTGATAAAAAGATCCAAGAAGGATGCCAGCCATGCTTTTCTTTCCAAGAACATCTCAGAAGGTTCCAGAATAACCCTTGGTGCATCAGAATTCCCTGGGCTGCGTGGAGATTACTTTCCACCAAAGAAAGTCCTAGGTTTTAGGACTTTGTCCCTACTAAGCTAGGAAAACCTTTTTAGCGTTAATTAAGGGTCTTTTGGTCTTTGTAATTCAATTTGAGTTCCTAATTTTTAGGGGAATACTAGGGACCTATTTAAGCATTGTTTTAACGCTGAACTAGGGTCCCCAACTGAGACTAGCCGCATAGTTTTATTTTCAGCAGAGAAGAACATTGTTTTGTTTTTGGAGAAGTGTTGAATGCAGAGAGGCTGTGGAGATTGCTTCAACGTGTACCTTGGATCATCACCATTCTCAGTGTTTCCTCTTTTTCCTTTTAAGCTCTATTTTGTAATCATGAATACTTTTAAGTTTTTATTCAATAACATGCATGAGTAGTTTTCCCTAGAATTAGGTCTGCTTGAAGCCCTAGCCATGTAGTTCATTAAAGTGATTTTGACCCTTGATTTCTATTATTATGAATGCTGAATAAATTCTGGTTACTACTTGAATTGCTATTCTTTTATGTTTACTTGATTAACTACCTTGTTTACATAAATTATTGATGAAATTGTATCGAGAGATTGAGGGTAAGAAACAATCTTGTAATTGGAATTCATGACAACTTAGATGATGGAATACTCTCTAGGGACAGTGTGGTGTCATTAAACTTCCTTTCATGCTTAATGCGTTTTCTTGGATAGTTGTAGTGAGTCGAAAAAACCTGCGACATAGGAACTAAAAAGGAAGTAATAAGTGTGAGGTGGGCCCTAACGTGGAGCCTTGCATGGGCAGCATGTTCAGATAATTCACAATAATGGGATCTTGAAAATCATGTTGGGAACTTGAATTGGTTAGGGTGGATAGTTGGCCTTAATTCAACTTAGTTAATCAATCAACACAATCATCTTTACTATCTCATTGGGTCGTATTATTGATTTTCACTAATGTTATAATGTGTTCTACTTAGTGCTACATTCAAGAATCATGAAATAATTCGATTAAATGCACTTATGTTATAATTTTAGGACCGAAGACATTGAATTATAATATTATTTTATTAAGAAAATTCTCTTACATAAGTGACTGTTTTGGATCCTGTTTCAATTTATTTAATAAATTTTCATGACACCCTCTGACATAGTTAACTGAGAGCCAACTTAGGGCAGCCTCATGAAGTGACCACCTAGCGCCCCTTATTCATGTGGCGCTCATTTCTCTACTACCACATAAGTTAGAAAGGTTGGCATCATTTTGGACATGTCACCATTTAATGAACACTTAACAGGTTTTTAACGAGGGATTATTCATGTGGCGCTCATTTCTCTACTACCACATAAGTTAGAAAGGTTGGCATCATTTTGGACATGTCACCATTTAATGAACACTTAACAGGTTTTTAACGAGGGAATTATTGAGACAAAACAAAAAGTTATGGATAACAAAACAAAAAATTCTGGATGTAAATTGTAAACTTGTGAACATAAGTATAACTTTGTCATGTAGAGTTAAAAACATAGTAGTAATTAATCTATAATTTTCTTTATTGATATGGGATAACAAGATGGATATACCATTAGATTTCACACAAGTCTACAACACTGCAATTTGAGGTAATCAAATATTTTTGTTCTCGGTTAATTTAAGACTTATTTTTTTATTTTTATGGTATGTGGCTTGGATCCATTTTGGAAGATCGGCTGGGGTCTTCGGAACTTCAAAGTCGGCCCTGGACTAGCTGTGTTTATTGAAGTTTGTACCTTATGAGAGTTTTAGGAAGTTGAGAGAGCCTTAATTGTTTATGGTGATTGTAAAAGATAACAAGGGAATATGCAACCGATTAAAACCCCGATTCTCCCGAAAAAGGCCTTTCATACAGCAACCCCACACAACACTAGCTTCTAGCCTTCTACAGTTCTACTTAGCTCAACCCACCCCATAATATCTGGATCAGCTGGTAACAAAGACACAACTTTCTTTTCACTATTTCCAGGACCACAAAGGAAAGAGACTACACTTCAAACATGCATCTTTCAGATTTACAAAATACTTCTTTTCCCTTAGGGGAATCAAACATTTTGTTAATAAGGAGCTTCCACAGGTCATGATTTCACTTAATTTTGGGATTGATTTATATTGGTTAGTGATGTTGGGATTGTGACTTTCACCTGCCAACCTGTGGGCCCTATCCAACCACTAACCCAACCATCTCTGTTTCCACTTGGATTTGTTGGGAACCATTTGTTCTAAAATGATACTTCTCTTGCTTGCTTGCTGCCACTCATCCCACAGTATTATGATGGTCCATCAATTTCTTTGATTAATACACAAGGTGTGATTGGCTGGTTGCAGCCTTAATCCCACACCTACAGACTTACCTAAAAATTACAAATACCAATGACACAAAGCAAAGAAAATATAAAAGAAACACACTTTCCAGCAAAGCCATAGCATACTTCCAATGGGATTCTCCCAAAGGAGCAGCAGTACATCTATGAGGATTGAGGACCACTCAAGACTCAACTTAGAGGGCATTGTGCTTACTATTGCAAGTTGTTATGTTATGTAAAAATTGCACCAACAAGCATATTAGTTGATTCACTAAGCATTATTGTTTTTTTATTAAAACCAATTGAAGATGTAGTAGTTTAAGTTCCAGTGGATGATTGGTGCATACAAAATCAATGTTAGCTAACTATAGTGACAGACTTGAAGGATTTTACAACTTGTCCTACCAATCGAACTCCATTGGCTCCTGTCTCTGTGAGTTGAAAGCACTTTGCTTGCAGTTTCAGCTTCTTTAGGCACTAACCAATTAGCATCATTATCAATTTGGAATAGACAGAAAAGGAAAAGAGTAAAAGAGGTAATTCTTTTCACTAATCCTTCAACTCAACCAGTACATACATGTATCCACTTTACAATTCCAGATGATACAACAATTTCCCAACTCTAACCCCACTTCCCCCAATGGAAAGACAATTCAGACACATAATTTGTTATCCAGATTCTCTCATTTTCTATTGACACTTCAATTTCTTGTTTCTAAAGAAAAAATGAAACATATATGACACAGAAGGGCTACAATGAGATCAAAACAGAACAAAACAAAACCCTATGGTCTATACAAACAAGAGATCTAACATCCTGCCAATAGCCAGAGCATAATGAGAGAAGAAATTGCAATTGTTACCCAGCTCAGGTACGCCAATGCGACGGACATCTGGTATTTCTGGCATTCCTCTCCAAAATTGCAGTGGCTCAAGTCACTAAAGTATAACACAGTTATGCCAGCTGAGGCTGAGGCTGCTGCAAGAGACAATGTGGCTGTAACCTATCGATTGCAAAGTGGAAAAGAGATTAAGCTTTCAAATGGCGAGAACTTTGAACAATGAATGATTTCGTGTGATCTAACGATAAGAAAGTGTAGGATTTATAGAGGCTTGCTCACCCAGTCTCCAACTACAAAGAGGCTAACTAATACAGGGTTGTGGAGGACTTTCTTTTTCAGCAAGGAATATGCATCTAACACTGCCAGAACAAAACTCCAGATGACTTGCAGACCCATTGAAGCAATCAGATAGCTGCAAAAAGAGCATTGATTGTCTTAAACCAATATCTCGGATTTTGTCAAGACAAAGGAATGCATATGATGCATAATAACTGAATGAAATTGCCATTCCAATAAAGTGGTAGTCAATCAATTTTATGGTATTAAAAAATCATCACTGTTTCAATTAAATCTATCCACCAAAAAGACAACAAGGACAAAAATATTGCAACTTCTAATTCTAATTGAATCAAATTGTATAAAACCGTACTTAGACAATCTAGTCAAAATTCCAGCAGAGTTTCAACTCCTGACAGACGAAATTTCAAGAATCAAAAGTGTTTCAATCATATACAATTAAAGTATTCTCTATAAATCTGTTCTTGTGAAATCAAAATCAATAAGAAACCAATCACAGAGTTGGGAAAGGAAGCAAGGCAATACCAGAAAGCTGTGAAATTGAAGAAGCTGGCAGTGGAAGCCATGGAAGCAATAGACCCAGCAGCAAATACGCATTGGGAAATCCTCAGAAGAAGCCCAGTCAGAGTCCCCGGCGTGCCAGGAAAATCCTTCATCTGAGAACTCTTCTCTCAAAAACCCAAAAAACAGTATCAGAATCTTGATGGGTCAGAGAAAGCACCCATCTTTCTTCAACATCACCCAAAAACTAATAAGAACAAAGCTCGCCAACCCAATATTCTTTCACTTTAACATTCAAGATAAGTAAACAGAAATGGTGGTAAAAACTTGTGACCCCGAAAAGATTGGTGGTAAACCACAACTGGGTAAGTTTTGATTATTGTGAAAAGATAAGAACTTGGAGTTGGATTTGGAAGAGAGAAAGAGAAAGAAAGGGTTTTTAAGCAAATTAAACTAATCAAAAACTGGTATTTTAAGTTGTCTCAAGTCTCAACCAACATGGCTGCCTACAGTCAAATGGCGTGGGCAAACCTGGCATGCCCTCCACCCATAACCTGAATAATCAAACTGCAAGCTTCCTCTCTACGCGCCATGAAGGCGAGTGAAGTCAGTCACCGCAGCATTACTACAAATAAAAGAGCTTGTTGGCGTCGGACCATTGGACCCAAGCCGCCGAATTAAATCGGTCTATGGATCTTCAGACTATTAGCTATGAGGTTCAGATGTCTTCTTCACACAATCGATTGGCCCACCCGGCTAGCTTAGTCGGAGTTGCATACATGGTTTTAATTAATTTTTCAAGTTAATATTGAAGTTCTAACAAAAAGAAAATGTTAATATTGAAGTTTATGTGTTGTATTAAAGGTAATATTGTTAATTTCAACTTATTTTTGACGTTCTCTTATAGCATCATATTTATTCATATTTAATTCAATTTTTTTCTATGCCACATGATTTCGCATATCAATTATTAAATATTATTTTAAGAATAAGAAAAGTAAATAATCAAAGAACAAAAATGAAAGTTTTGCTATGTTTTTAGTTTTGGGGGATGGAGCACTGTTTTTTCTCAACCGAATTTTTCCCTTCATAGATTTTCATAATGAGGTTTTAACAAGATCCCGATTTAATGTCTCCCCCTTTGATATTTCGTGTAAGCTTTTACTTCCATCAATGAAATTTCTTTTTGATTAAAAAAAAAAAAACAAAACTGAAAGTTAGGTATAAATTCATGTTCATGACAACAAGTCCTTTTTGAGATAATTATTCTTGCTTCTAGTATAGGATGACTAATAATACACATTTTTATTCCTTTTTTCAAACTCTTAAACTATTTATGGAGTAGGCCATTATAGAGCTTTTGATGGTGACATGGTTGAAAAGAAGTATATGCAAGAAAAATTATTGACACACCCCGATTCAGATAATACAATAAATATATAATATTCGAGGCATATTGGCCGACACATGAACCATAAAGTCCAAGTGACAAAGCATTAAAGACATAAATAGGAAGTATGCTATAACCAACTCATGACATACAAGGTCAAAAACACCACGAATAACATCGTGAGTAGTACAGAGCATGTCAATAGCAAAAACGTGCATGATGATTCAAAATTTAACACCAAAATTGGTGTATAAAACATAGGGTTAAAAACCCATACACTTAAGTAATTCGGCTGCCACTAGTAGTATCCTCCTCGAACTTTCGACTCAACACTCAAGTATCCTCCTGAAGGGCGAAAAACAAAGGTGAGTGAATCCAAAAATAAAATCAACGTAAAAAAATTCATAAATTCATATATATAACCCCCTCGAGTTTAGAAAACCGAGTCTTTTGCAAGCATATTATACACACATATACTTATATATAGAGATCAAGAAACCATCAAGCGTAAGAGATTGCAAAAATATTCATAATAAAAGGTTCTGCATTGTCAAGACCACCAAGATCTCCTCCGTACACAATCATAGCCAATCCATATATATATATATATATATATATATATATATATATACACATTACATAGCGTTATCAACAACTTATGACTCCACACGAGTTCATAATCCGACAATGTAATCTCACCAATGAACAATCGATCAAATTCAGCATATATGACTCCAAATCATACTCACAAAACACTTGGTACCCTTATGGTACCTTTAACATTCAAACTCATCATTTATATAACCACATACTTTATTTCATATTCGACATCATAGTCACATAACACACTCTAACATCATCCGTACTCTCAATGGTACTTTTCTCAAATGAGTCTTCCCTTGGGACAATATAACAGCAACAATATAATCAATATACCATCGGTACCATAGTCGCATGAGCCACGCTCAGGTGACAGGACTGAGTATCTTCGCTCTGTACCACGACCACGTGAAGGACTCGGTGCATTGCACCATCACCACATGTCCCTTTACGGCCCCGGGACAAGACTGGCGCTATTTAACAAGTATAGAGCGAGCGCAGGTGAACGATCACGTGGAAGACTAGTCTGTGGCCTACAAACAGGTACGATACCAGCGACTACCGAATGGTCGATATCTCATCAATCATCATCTTAGCTCGGCATACACTTCGAGCTCTCACCTATCATATTTCCATAATCATCAAAACTCAACACTGACGAGACTAGTGGCCACTAAATCATATTTCAGGACTTATAACCAGACTCGATCCACCATGACTCACTTATTTCAATATATATGACATATAGCAAAACATTTCCATCAATCAACACACCAAGTGCTCTTTTCACCAGAGCTCACATATAATAGTTAAGATCATCATGGTATTTATACAAACCATTACACTCAGATTAGATTGACTCAGACATCAGTATGCCATATATCAAATCACATAATAGCACGACATCTATCGTAAGTTCCTTATTCCAAGTATCCATTTTCATGAATAATCACACATAGGCTTAAACTCATCATAGCCCTTAACCAATTTCTGAGAATTAGATTCGATTATTTCAGACTCAATCATCTCATATCCAAAACCACATAGTCACAAATATATATAATTTTAAGTTCAGCATCCAAAGCAATCATCAACAATCACACACATTCATGCATATAATATTATTACTTCTTGGGTCGTAATTTCTATTTTATTAGGTTCAGCCATTATCGCGGTCCTGAGCCGTAGTAGTTCCCACGCTGTCAAATGCCTGAAATAGATAGGCAAAAGCTTCCATAATCGTCACAACTAAGCAAAACAGCAACAAATCCTATTTTCGGACCTTTCCACAATAGGATTACAGTGAGTTCAACCTTCTAATTAAACAAAAGCAGGTCAAGGAGACCCTACGAATAACACACGCGCTGCCATGACCGCCGCCTAAGGAGGCGCACCGGCCGGAGACTGTCGAAACTCGCCGAAAGCCTAGCTTCGCCCAAACTCCCCCAACACTAATAATCCATTCACCAAAACTTATCTACGAGAATCCAGGAGCACGAATTTGGACTTGAATTCAGGAAACTTACCTGGATTTCTTAGAGGTCGACTGAAAAGCTTCAAACTCCATCGGACTTCGACCGTCAATCCGCACGATTCAGACACCGGCGATGGGAACGGACGGCAGGACTAAGCTCGCCTTGCTCAGGCGAAGCTTCTGGAGGTGGTCTCACTCGCTGGGTCCACGGAAAAGACCATGGAAGATGGCGAGGGTTTCCTGTGTTCGTAGTTCCAATTCGCTCCTTCCAGTGAGCGTCGAAGGTGGAAGAAGGTGGGGATGGCTTCATCTTGCCCAGACGAAGAGTTTGGATGTGGTTTCACAGCCTGGGTCGGCCGAAAGTGCCGTCACTGACAGCGTCGCTTCCTGGGTTTCTTTGCCGCGAATCCCCCGTCTGCGGCGAGCTTCGATGTCGATGGCTGGCAGAGATGGTCTCATCTTGTTGAGGGGAATGATTTTGCGTCACTGGCGAGGGTTACTTTGGTAGGAGGCAGGGTTCACGACGATGGCCTCGTCGCTGTCGCAGAGGAGAGGGTGCATGAGAGGTTTCGGGGGAGAGAAAGTGAGATTGGGTCGAGAGAAAGAGAGAGTGTGGGATGGAGTAATAAGATTGCTGGTTTAGATTTGTTTTTAGGAATAAAATTATAATTTAATAAGAAGAATTAATTAGAATAAAGAAGTAAATGCTAAAATATCTAATTCTCATCTTAAATGGTTTACTTCCGAAAGATTATAACGAATTCTATTTCCTAATTTGAATTTCATCTTCGGAACTATTATACCAACTTCTCAAATTAAGTACGAAATTTGGAGTTTAACTCCCGAATTAACTCGTTTCGCTCATTTAATAAATTTCATAGAAATTCAATAATTACCTATAAGAGTAATTATTTAATTTAATAATTCCGATTTTAAAATTTTGAGACGGGTTGTAACAAATTATTCTTTTGTTCAATGTGTTCAGCACACACATTTTTCATATAAATATAAAAAAATACAGATTCGAGTCGTCATTACTCGTTTTATTTTTATTTGATCATATAAGGCATTATGTTTTTATTAGATATGTCGGTTTTTGAAAATCTCATTTTTTTTTATTTTAACTTTATTTATTGGTGGTATTCATCTATCTCTTTTTAATAACGTTGTATAAAAATAAAAAAATAATTTTATTTGTATTGTTTATTAATTACAATATATTATGGTTCTCTAGAGTTTCGAGTATCAAACCTAAAATTAGAGATATTAGTCACTTCCAAACTACAAACTTGAAGTTCCCTAAATTAATCAAAACAACGATTCTACATCCTAAACAATTAATCTTAATCTTATGAATATATAAAAGACAATACTTGGCTCGCAAGTATGGGGGGACCATGAATATCTAAATTATTATTAATACTGTTAATTTTTTTTAATAAATGAATGACTAATTATCACTATTCTTGTTGATTTTTAATATATGATGAACAATTTCAATTATGATATATGTATATAAAATTTACTTATTTCTCTTGCACAATTCTTTTAATAAAAAAACTTATTATTAATTTCTTATTTCATACGTAGTATAGCTTAAATATAACAGCGTTATTATATTCAAACAAAATCAATTTCATGCACCAAACGTAGCATTATTGAGTGCGACCAAGTGGAAATTGTTGGCTTTCACTGTCTGAAATGGTGAAGAGGACCAGATTTGTCATCAAGCCCTTGAGCAAAGAACTTGGCACGATATTCACTTATCAAGAAATCTCTATACAGAGGAGGATTCTCTTCTGATATAAGCTCCTTGATCGGACCGTAGGGCTTGGCACGTGAACCGGTTTTCTGTCCAGTGAAAAAGCATGCTGCCGAAACTCTTGGACCGACCCGGTTCGCAAACACTCTATGTTGAACACTCTGAAGCCTGTCATTTGATATAGCCTGGACAAGCATTTCATGAAACCTTAGAAAACAATGTTGTCACTGGCTACAGTCACCATAATGTTAGGCAATGCTTGGAATACTAAATTTGTAAATTATATTAGTGAATTAACCACATACTAGTACAGGTAAGATATAGGTAATACTTGAAATACTACATTTGTAAATTATATTAGTAAACCGCATACTAATACAGATAAGACCTATTAATACAAGTAGGGCCCTATTGTATTAGTATGTGGTCTACAAATATGATCTCCCCAACATTTTCCTAATGTTCAATACAAACTTGAAGAAAGTCGCCTATATGGACTACAATGGCACCGGAGATATATAGGATTCACATTAACCCATTGATTGT
Source organism: Oemleria cerasiformis (assembly GCA_037349345.1). Taxonomy (NCBI): domain Eukaryota; kingdom Viridiplantae; phylum Streptophyta; class Magnoliopsida; order Rosales; family Rosaceae; genus Oemleria; species Oemleria cerasiformis. The sequence goes on along the minus strand of JAZGTL010000010.1, from coordinate 5,350,997 downwards.
GATGGAGGACTTGAATTGGCCACGAATTTGGTCTTGAAGACGAATGGTGAGGAATGAAGGACCTGAGTGTTTGCTGCTTCCCAAAGTTAGTTCTGGTTCTGGACATGCTGGATAGTAGTGACACACAAAGGTGTAATCTTCAGCACATTCCATTTCCCTTAGGCGGTCAGGTGCGAGTGCAAGAGCCTCCGATAACAATCCAAAAAGTTGGTCTCCCAAATTCGTGACATGTTTCGCATATTCAACAATCGAAGCTCTGAATATTGGAGTGAACAAATGTGGAAAGAATTAATATATATATTAGAACTCTCTATAGCTAAGAGAACTCTCTGTTTGAGAACACACTTGACTCTTAGAGGGTTTCCATTTTGGGAAATTGAGACATTAATTCTTGTGGGTTAATAAATCATATGTTCGAATTGAGAAAATCAACACCTGATCAAAAGTTCAAATTCATATTTTGCAACATAAATATCTAATGTTGTCAGACAATCTAACAAGGTGACATTATCCACTATATTGTAAAGATTAGCAGTAAAATCACCAAATTACTTTGATATAACCAAAAAGTTTGCAACAATATTAGCAAGCAACAAAGTTGATTAATGGGCTGAATTGATTGAGCAAATATATACCTACAAACTGAAGGGAGTTGTTTTGGGTCATGATCAACCACAGTTCTGGAAAAAGCCAGAGTATCCCTCCAATTAGCTGCCTTTGATTGGTAAAGATCATAATTGCTATTGAATCTAACGGTTCTCGATAGATCAGGGCGTTAGAATTTGAGTACGAGCTAATCACCTAATGTGTAAAGTCTTATAGTTGAATCATGATTGAAGCAATAGAGTCATTGTTATTGAATCATAATTGATATGAGACTCCTCTTTGATCTTGACTTATGTTAGTTAATATAGTTAAAGACTTTGTTACTGATTAGTCTCTTAGAGTCCTAATATGATTGTGATAAGCTATCACATTAGGATAGTCTACTATAAGTTTGGTCCTTATTGTTGTCAATAAGACATCTCTTCTTACGTACTAAAAGCCCTATTGATTAGTTAGAGAAAAACACTTATTGGTAGAGAGGAGAAGATAACTTATTTCATTGAGCACACAATGACATCCACATGTATGTGATTAATATTGTTGTATTATGTAGTGTGATCTTAAGGATTTAGTTGATAATTATGTAAGACTATTGTTTGACTCTTACGTGTGGTATCAAAGCATCAACATGCCCAAAGATCCCTATTGTTTAAATCAATTCTAAACAAAATTATTTTGATCTCAAAAACGTTTTTGACTAAAACCTAATATAATCGTTTTCTCAATTATATTTTTTTATTTGACCAACAACGGCATGCCGTTTCCTCCATTTTAAGTGACCATGTTATTTTGACCAAAAACGGCATGCCGTTCCCTCATCCTTCACACAAATTCTTCATGTATTCTCAATTAAATTGCGTCTCGCTCTTGAAATCGATCTATGAGCCTATTGTTTCCGCTGTTTTCACTAAGATTACCACATAATCGTATACATGAGGTATGGGATGTTTATGCATATCAGATTTTCATATGACTTGATTATAATCGATGTTTTCTGTTGGCTGTTGATAGATTATGAATCAATATGACTTGCGTGCTTGTTTATCTGATATTTTGATGAATATATTGCTATAGAAACCCTAATATGAATCTTGATGTTACTGACTGGTTTGTTTCTGAGTTTTATGCGACATGGAAATGTTTTCTATGGCTCTAATAATCAATTCATACTGATCTAGAATTGGTTAGTGAGACTCAACCGTGTAGGGACTGGCTGGATTTTAACCAAAGTTGATTTCTATGGCATGTTGTTACACGGTTCTGTGGGAGTCCATTGTAGGGGTTGTATGCTATGACAGAATGGAGATTTTCCAAAGAAAATCCTCATTTTGGTCTAATACAATCCAAGACCGTGATGGACATATGGATAGCATGGACTCATCTGCACAAATGTGATGAACCTATGCTTAAATGTGATGAACCTATGCTTGTTGATATGTCCACACCTAAATCTTACATGATGCAATTCTGCCCAAAGGTGAACTTGTGATCATGTACTTATGATGAATCAATACCTAATACTCAAATTTAGGGTTATGAATATTCTTTTATGTATTACTCTCCTCCAATAAAGAGGTATTTATAATCTTTACAATAGAGTCCTATCTAGGAAAGGATAAATGTATTTACAATTTATAATAAACCGATTCATATCAACACTCCCCCTTAAGATGGTGCATAGATATCACAAATGCCCAGCTTGACAAGTGAATCGTTAAAAACTGAATTAGACACAGCCTTAGTCAACACATCTGCCAGTTGTTCTGCAGTGCCAACATACGGTACTTCAACTATCCTCGCCTCCAATTTCTCATAAACAAAATTCCTGTCAATTTTTACATGCTTTGTTCGATCATGTTGTACTGGGTTATCAGCAATCTTAATCGCGGACTGATTATCACAATACAATTTCATTGGTTTGTCAGTAGGGAATCCCAACTCCCCCATAAGCCTTTTCAACCACAATAACTCACAGATACCTTTCACCATTGCTCGGTATTCTGCTTCTGCACTTGATAGAGATACAACTTTTTGCTTCTTACTTTTCCAAGTAACTAAGTTAACACCTACAAAAGTAAAATAACCGGAAGTTGACCTTCTTCTTTCTCCCTTAGCCCCCCAATCAGAATCTGTATACCCCAAAACATCTGCATGCCCATGGTTTGAGAACAACAACCCTTTTCCTGGTGCAGATTTCAGATACCTCAGAATTCTCAACACAGCGTCCATGTGTTGCGCACCCGGGTTATGCATAAAGCAGCTCACAACACTAACAACATATGAAATATTAGGTCTAGTATGAGACAAATAAATCAACCGTCCAACTAACCTCTGATATCGTCCTTTATCAGCTAGAATTTGATCAGAGCATTCTTCCAGACCGTGATTCTGTTCAATAGTAGTTCCAATTGGTTGACACCCATGCATTCCAGTTTCCTTTAGCAAATCTAAGACATACTTCCACTAAGACAAGAAGATACCATATTTGGAGCGGGTAACTTCAATACACAAAAAATTCTTGAGACCACCCATATCCTTCATGTCGAATTCAGAGTACAAATATTCTTTTAATTTTCCCATCTCTTCAGAGTCATTCCCAGTTACCACCATATCATCAACATAAATAATAAGTGCTGTTAATTTACTACCCACCCTATTTAGAAACAAGGTGTGATCAGCATTGCTCTGTTCATATCCATACTTTGTCATAGCAAGTCGGAATCTTCCAAACCAAGCACGGGGAGATTGCTTCAGACCATATAGCGCCTTCTGCAGTTTACAAACAATACCAGAATCATGAGGAGCTATATATCCTGGCGGTAATTACATATAGACTTCTTCCTGTAAATCTCCATGCAAGAAGGCATTTTTAACATCATACTGCTGTAAGGGCCAATCAAAATTTGCAGCTAAGGATAGCAACACTCGTATAGTATTGATTTTTGCCACAGGAGCAAAGGTTTCCTGATAATCAATTCCATAGGCCTGAGTAAAACCTCTAGCAACAAGTCGAGCTTTGTACCTGTCAATGGAACCATCTGGCTTATGCTTGATTGTATATACCCACCTGCATCCAACATGCTTCTTCCCCTCTGGCAAAGGTACTAAATCCCATGTTCGATTCTTTTCAAGTGCTGTCATCTACTCCATCATTGCCCTCGCCCATTTTGGATCAGACAACGCCTCTTGTACCTTAGTAGGAACAGTCACTGCAGACATATGACTAACGAATGCCTGGCAAGCTTCTGACAAGCGATGAGTGGATACATAATGGGCAATAGGGTACTTCACCTTTTTCATAGTGTCTGGTGTATATCGATCGGGTGGGACTCCCCGATTACTCCTTGGTGGCAACTGATACCTATCAGTCTCAACAGGTTCACAAGTATTGTTAGTATTAATCACAGAGTCTATACTTACCTCAGGAAGATCTGCAGAAGGAGAATGGTGAGATGAGCCTCCGTGGGTGCATGCATAAATTGGCTTACAAGACTGACGACATACGTTATATCAGGTCTAGTAATGGCGAGATAGATAAGTTTACCCACCAACCGTTGATAGTAACTGATATCGCGGAGATGCTCACCAGCCAAGGCCAACTTCAATTTGCTATCAAGAGGAGTACGAGCTGGTTTGCAATCCATCATCTTCACTTCTTGAAGCAAGTCAATCACATATTTTCTTTGACTTAAAAACAGGCCCTTGGGAGAAGTAGCCATTTCAATCCCAAGGAAGTATTTCAACACTCCTAAGTCTTTAATGGCAAATTGATGATGAAGAGACTGCTTAAGAGTGTGAATCTCATCAAGATTATCACATGTGATGATGAAATCATCAACATAGATTAGAACAACTAATTTACCAATTGATCCAGTTCGAACAAACAAGGATGAGTAAGCATGACTTCTCTTGAAACCAAAATTTTCAAGGACTAAGCTCAGCTTGGCATACCATGCACGTGGAGATTGTTTCAATCCATAAATGGACTTGTGAAGCTTGCAAACCATACCTGAATTATGTGTTTGGGAGTGACCAGGAGGTAACTGCATGTAGACTTCCTCTTCAAGGTCTCCATGCTAAAAGGCATTTTTTACATCCATTTGATACAACGGCCACTCATGGTTAACTGCAATGGACAGCAACACCCGCACTGTACTCATCTTAGCCACGGGAGCGAAGGTCTCCTTATAATCCATTCCAAACATTTGAGTAAAACCACGGGCCACCAATCTGGCCTTGTGCCTTTCAATCGAACCATCAGAATTAAACTTGGTTTTGTAAATCCATCTACTGCCTACCACCTTCTTTCCCTTTGGAAGCTGGACTACACTCCAGGTTTTATTTTCATCCAGCGCCTTAAGTTCTTCGGCCATGGCAAGCCTCCAAACATCTTGAAGATTTGCTTCTTGAAAGGTCCTTGGTTCAATTTCATGAGACAATTTACTAAGAAAAGTTGAATGAGAGGGAGAGACTTTGGAGTAATTTACAAACTTGTGAATTGGGTACCTTGCAGTGTACGTTACATAGTCGTGCAGCCTGGATGGTGGGTGTTTATCGCGAGTTGGATTCCATCGGGGTTGAGGAACCACTTCGGAAGGTTCAGACACACTTTCCTCTATGGATGGTGCGTCATTGTCATGAGGAACCAATCCGGAAGCTTCAGTTTCATCTCCAATGATCACGCCGTCATTACTAGTTGCATGAGAATCGCTATTGGGAGCTAATAACTGAGCACAATCACTTGGTTCGGCTGAAGTTGATAATGGAAGGAGATCCAGCAAGTTCTCCCCTTGACGGCTTTGATCTGATGGTTTGTTGAAATAAGGTTTGATCTCATCAAACCTTACATCTCTTGAGACAAACATCTTCCTGGAATATGGATTGTAACACTTGTAACCTTTTTGGGTGGAGGAGTAACCCATGAACACACACTTAACTGCTTTGGGATCTGGTTTGTCTCGGTGATGGGATTGAATATGAGCATAATAAGTACATCCAAACATTCTCAGATGGGAAAGGTTAATTTTTTGGTTTTTCATGACTTCATATGGTGATTTGGAATCCAGAACACGACTCGGCAGTCGGTTGATAAGGTAGATGGCTGCAAGAACTCCTTGAGACCAAAACCTCTTAGGCACATTCATTTCTAACATAAGGGCCCTGGTTTTTTCAAGTAGATCCCGCTTCTTTCTCTCGGCAATTCCATTTTGCTGCAGGGTACCTACACAACTTGTTTGATGTATAATGCCATGTGTGCTCAAATAGTTAGTCATATTTTTGGATGTATATTCAGTGCCATTATCAGACCTTAGTATGTGAATTTGGGATGAAAAATTGTTCATGACAAGGTTATGAAAATTCTTGAAAGCATCCATGACTTCACTTTTGAATTTTAGAAGGTACAACCAAGTGACTCTTGAAAAATCATCAACAAAAGTAACATAGTACCCATAACCATCTAAGGACTTGAGAGGTGCAGGTCCCCAAACATCGGAGTGCACCATCTCAAACAACTTGCTAGTTCTAGACATGGAAGAATTAAATGGAAGTCTAGTGAATTTTGACAGATGACAAATTTCACATACAAGTGAGGATTTGCACAAATTAGGGAATAAAGTAGACAAAACGAATTCTGAAGGATGTGCTAGACGTTGGTGCCACAACTGATGCTCTAGATTTGAACTGACTTGGAATCCCTTTGGAACATTAGGCCCTTTGAAAAATATTACACCCCATTTAGGTAGTGACCTTCACCAATCAGCTTCTTGGTGGCTAGATCCTGAAAAACAACATTGTGAGGGGAGAAAATTGCACGACATTTGAGAGAATTTGTAATCCTTCCTATGGACAATAATTGAAATGGAAAGGATGGAGCATATAATGCTGTGGACTCAACACTCTCTGAAATTAGTTTAACTTTTCCTCTACCTAGAACGGGTACACCTCTACCATTTGCTACAGAAACTGATGATGGTTTAGTGTAGCTTTCAAAATTGTCTAACTTTGAGTGTTGGTTTGTCATGTGATCAGTGGCACCTGAGTCTATAATCCAAAAATCATTAGGATGACTAACACTTAGAGCAGTTGAAAGAGCACACATAATACCTGGAATATCTCCTTAATGTACTTGATTTGACTCAGCTAAGAATCCCGCAAACTGTCCAAGGAGAGCAGCTTGATTTCCACCAGTCAACACTTCGCCTGTGCCTCCTTTTTTGGTTTGAAGATAAGCTGAGAACTTATTTATCAAGTCAGCTGTATTTGCTGTGGAGTTCATCAGCCCGTCAGTTGAAGAAGCAGCAGCAGCATGGTTTTTGTTTATATGTGATCTGGTTTGTGCGCCCTTATAGTCTCTTGACGCCTTGTTCTCAAACTTTGGCTTTAACTCAGGGTGTAATATCCAGCATCGATCTATTAGATGTCCAACATTATTGCAGTGTAAACACTTCAGGTCTGGCCTTTTTCCTTTGTACACTTTTTCTCCAGATGACTTGTGATTTTCCACAAAGCCTCTAGCATCAGACATTCTAGATTTTATGTCAACATTCATGACTTTCCTACGAACTTCTTCTCGCTGAATAGTGGTGCAAACACTTGCAAATGATGGAAGTTCGGGGTTCATTAGAATATGGCTTCTAAGATCTTCATATCCAGACCCCAAACTTGCTAGCAAATGAAATATTTTATCTTCCTCGGACCTTTTTAACAACACAGCAGCCTCGATAGTATGTGGTCGATACATATCTAGTTCGTTCCACATATTTTTCATGCAACCGAGATGATGGACAAAAGATGTATCACCTTGTTGAAGACTTGCAAGATTTCTCTTAAGTTGGAACACTCGAGCATCATTGTTTTGATTTCCATACATATCTTTGACTGCCGTCCAAAGAGAAAGAGAGGATTCTAAAAATCTGAAGATTTTAGACAGCTTAGGATCCATGGAGTTGAGAAGCCACGACATGACCAGTTGGTCTTTGCACATCCATGCTTCATACTCCGGAGACGAGGCGTCAGGTGCCTCAATGCTTCCATTGACAAATCTGAGTTTGGATCTTCCTCCAAGGGCAAGAGATACTGCTCTAGACCATGGGAGATAGTTAAATTCATTTAACACCACTGAGCACAATCGTTGGTTTGGGTTGACTTCAACTTTTAGAAAACTGGTGCGAGGTGTTGTGAAGCTTTCTGCATCAGAGCCAAAGAGATTTTATTCTGCCATTTATCAAGTCGAATGTGCAGAGATAAGAAGAGAAGTAATGGAGACAGGCCGATTAGGGTTCCTGCTCTGATACCATGTAGAAAAAGATGGGGAGAGTATGTTGTTATGTTATATCTTGTTTGCAAGATTACAGAAGTATATATGCATACACGCATGAAAGCTAATATCCACTGGCCAATCTAAGAACCATCTACCAATCTAAGACCTGTTGGTCATTACACCACAACCATAACCTCAATTATAGGAAGCCTCTAATTACAAGTAACAAGGAAAACTTGTAAAAGGGACAACATCTAGCCTAATCACAACAGCTAGCTAGTCTAATCACAGCTAGCAGTCACACAACCACCAATCTGTCCAATACTTCCAATATGCACAATCCGAGAGCACATCATGAAGATGATCAATATCTCAAATCAGTAGGAAGCTCTCAACATCAAGATAGAAGAACAGTTCCTTGTTCATTTGGCCCTCAACTCACTGCCTACCAAGTTTGCTCACCTGAAAGTCTCTTACAATTGTCAGAAGGAGAAATGGACTATGAATGACCTCATCACTCAGTGCAAGCAAGAGGAACACAGACAACAAAAGGAAAAAGTTGATGTGGTCAATTTGGTGCAGTCCACTCACGGCAAAAAGGGTAAAAAGTTCCAAAACTCTACTATTTCTGCTGGACCTAAATTCACTAACCCCTCTAAGAAACCTGCATCTCACAATCTTAAGGTCAACAAGACAGAACTGAAATGATTTTTTTGTAGAAAGACTGGTCATATTAGGAAAAATTGTGACGATTTCAAAGCTTGGCTGGTTAAGAAAGGTAAAATGTTTTCTGCTTTTGTTTGTGTTGAAACTAATCTGTTTGATATTCCTAAAAACTCTTTGTGATTTGACACTGGTTTTTCTGTTCATATCACAAATAATTTGCAGGGTTTAACAAAACTGACCATCCAAAATAAAGATTTTTACAAAGTCTATGTTGGGGATGGATCAAGAGTTGCTGTCAAGTCTGTTGGAAAACTTAAGCTTAGATTATCATAAGGATTTATCTTAGAATTAGAAGAAGTTTTATATGTACCTTCAATTAGAAGGAGTTTAATTTAGGCATCTAAACTTGCCAAAACTGGTTTTTGCTTTTCTGGTGATTTGAATAACATTCATTTATTTCATAGTTCTAGTAAAAGCAAATTACTTGGTTCTTGTGCTTTTGATAAATCATGTGATCTTTGGCAATTAAATTGTTCATCTGTTGATGAATGTCTTACTATTATTTGCAATAATTCTAAAAGAATGCTCACTAACGAATCATCTTTTACTTTGTGGCATAAAAGACTTGGGAACATCTCTAATGAAAGAATTTTGCAATTAACTAAAAGATACCTACTGCCTAAGCTTAATCCAACAGACTCTAATGCTTGTGTTGATTGTTTGAAGGGTAAAACGACAAACCCTAAGAACAAGGGTTCTAATCGAAGTCAAAACCTATTAGAAATCATACACATTGATGTTTGGGGTCCATTCCCATATAGAACTATATGTGGTAACTATTACTTTGTAACCTCCATTGACGACTTTTCCAGATTTGCCTATTTATCTTAATTCTGAAAAAATCAGAAGTTCTTAATTGTTTTAAGATTTTCAAAACTGAGGTTGAAAAACAACTAGACAAACACATTAAGATTGTGAGATCATATAGGGGAGGTGAATATTATGGCAGGTTCATAGAAGCAAGACAGCAAAAGGGACCTTTTGCACTATTTCTTGAGCAACACGTCATTGTTGCCCAACACACTACTCCTGGAACTCCTCAGCATAATGGAGTAGCAGAAAGGAAGAATAGGACTCTGATGAATATGGTTAGAAGCATGAAAAGTAGATATGGATTGCCTAACTTCTTATGGGGTGAGACACTCAAGACAACAAACTACATCCTAAACCGTGTACCTAGTAAGTCATTGAGCAAAACACCTTTTGAACTTTGGACTGGTAGAACACCTAGCTATGCTCATTTTCATATATGGGGTTGTCAAGCTGAAGCAAGATTCTACAATCCAAAAGAAAAGAAATGTGATTCTAGGACAGAATCATGTTTCTTCATAGGATACTCAGAGAAATCCAAAGGATTCAAGTTCTACTGTCCTAAGGCTCAAACTAGAATACAGGAAACTCACAATGCAAAGTCCATTGAGAGTTCAGCTATGGAATCATATCACAATGGAGAGTTTATATTTGAGGAGATGCACACATCAGATGAAGTGACAATGACAACATCCAATTCAGAAACCGTGTCTACTGCTATGCCTATTTCAATGCAGTCAATTTCTGCATCGGAAATTGATCCATCTCTTGGAATTACCACACCTGAAGCTGACATGTTTCCTACACAAGAAACTGCCCTGGGAACTCAGAATGACTCACAACCAACCATTCCTCAATTGACACCTGCATAACCTCAACCTAGGAGATAAGTAAGAGAAAAGAAATCTGCAGGAAATCCATCTTGATCGTCCCATACCTTTGAAAGCCCACCAGAGGGCAGAGCCAGCTGAAGCAAGGAGATAAGATTCACCTGCAGATTCATATGCGGGATCTCCTCTGCAGTAGAAAAAGTCTTTTCCAATGAAGCACTCCTATCTTTGAAGGCTGTCTGACGAAAGGCTAGGTAGCTGGCTTTCTTGGGATTTCTCGCGCAAGTAAACTACCATAATTCCACTAGCGCACTCAGGTGAGCCGATTTACGTTGCGGCCCCTAAAGCAGGCACCAAGAGCTAAGAAGAGGCCCGTTTTCATAAATTTAGCTCGTTTCTCACTGCTTCAGTTTTTTACCACTGTAGCCGTGCGGATTCTTCTATTCTTTGAATGAATCAATCAACAAAATGTTACTCCCCTTCTCTGTATCTTCAAAGACAGAAGTACACATCACAGGAAAAACCCAAAAACAGAAGCAGAAGAGCAAATACTAGTAGATGGCTAGCAGATTAGCAGCAAAGTAAGCTTATAGTTCAAACTCCGGAGGTAGTTTACTTGCTTGACCATAGGGAGAGGCCTCCGGCACTTTTTTTGAAGACTTTTTGTTGTGCCCCTATCTCTAAAGGGCGAGGGTTGGCAGCCTTGATTTGCTGCCCCTCCAAGATCCTGCCGGTAAACTCGGGCTCGGGGGACCTTTGCCTTCAAGAATACATTTCCATTATGTTACCTAGCCAAACCTGCCACCTCATGTGGCTACCTCTATCTTAAGAGTAGTGGTAGTGTAGCTGGGCCAAATAAGTTGTGTTTTCTTTGGTTTTCCCATGTTACAACTTCCGTACCAATTCAGGCATAGCGTGCAATTGGTAATGATTCTACTATGGGCACAATAAGTCTTAAAGCATTTAAGCAGCTATCGTGGGTGGTCGATCCCTCGGGAGTTACATTCGTAACTTAATGGGGTCTTCAAGCATGCTGCGTATGATTAGCCAGCCTTGCGACAACAAAAGGATTGAGAATTAAAAAATGAATTTGCTGCTATTTCAGTGGTTGAAGTGTTGGTCAGCATTGCCTAAGTAACGTCCGGGTTAAGGAGTCAACTGAGCATCTCAGCGGCGGGATTGAATACCCGGATCGAATAAGAGTTTACGCCGCTCACCCTGAACAAGCAAAGAAAGCAAACCCATTAAGTGACTCCTAAAGACTAAAAGAATGGATTGATGGTTGAACTTGACTCGAACACGTGTTTACCATTTCGGAAGCAGAAGCAAGAGGTCTTCAAAGAACTTTTGTGTAATAAAGCTTCTCGATTGCATTTCATTGGTCTCTAAGGCGCTTAATCGTTCATCGATCCTTTCTTCTTTCTTCAACCGGTCATATCTGATCCGTAGTGCTTAGCCACCACTTACAGCTGAAAACTGGTATCCAATTGACGACTGAGCAAACAAAATCAAGCTTTCAAACCCTCACTGTGGTGGGTATGGTCTGGACCTATAGAAGATCTTTTCAACAAGAATTTTTCCTGGGGCGAGCGGAATTCAGCGGAGGCTCGAAGAGGGGCTTGCTAAGCGAAAGGCCGAAGGCGGCTTTGCTATCCATCCTACGGTGCTACCTTGAGAAAGGGAATCCCGACCTCCATCTCTATCCGTACGAGTAGAAAGATGAATGTTTGACGTAATAAGTAGGAGGCAGTAGCCGCCGTTACCCGTTTTGGCCGAGAAGTCTTTTAAGATATCCCATAAGCCGTATGCTTATACTATAGTAGCACCAATCTTCCTTTTTAGTGCACGGCTCGAATCATTATCAGATGCCCCGAGAGGCATTCTTTCCTTGTTTGTTAGGTTGGTTCACGCGCGCACGCCCTCCTGATGAGGAGGGGTAGAATTGAGAAAGACCGTGCCAAAGGTCTTCCATGAAGACATACCTCAGTGCAAGGGCAAAGGCAATGAAGCTGTCGATCCCATCCAAATACTTATCAGAAGAACTATCCAACAATTGAATCCAGCCTCTATCCATTGTGCCTGCTTTCACAAAATAGAGTCAACATAAGTAATTGAGTTAACATTGTCCTGTAATTAGAACAAGTTAATATCAAAAGAAGCTCGTCTCCTTATGCCTCTGGTGATTTGGCCCTATCCCATTCGAGAGTGCACGTTATGTGCTATGTAGTTTACGACCTACGAGGATAAATTTCGATCGAGGGAAATTTGGGCAGGATCTCCCTACAGTTCCCCAAATGCACGATGTAGATATTAAAAACAAATATCTAGTATGCATTCGAAGAACATTGAGGGGATACAAACCGAATTTCTCATAATCGAAACCTAACCTCATAGACCACAAACTACACAACACATAGTTGCGCACCCCCAAACTGTCCAAATGACTGGACAATTCAAGAGTCAGTCAATCAACCCGATTCACCGACTCTCAAACGGGTATAAGGTTTTTCATTGAATTTCATTATACGAATTTAATCAACCCGATTACCTTCGTATAAACAGTTATGATTGAGAGATAAAAAAATCAAAATTTCAAAACTAAAAAAATTAAATTTCTCAAACCATCAAAATTGGTATTGGTGATTGAGAGATAAAAGGATTTGATTGGTAGTGAAAATGGTGATGAGATGATGATTGTTAATGTTATATAGCTAGAGAGAGACAAAGAGTGAGAGAGATATGTGAGCTGAGAGAGGCTAAGAGCAAATGGGCAGATAGGAAGAAGAAGAAATGGGCGTTTGGGTTATTTAGTGTGTTTTGACTTTTGCCCGACGAAGCATATTCGCAGGGCGAAGTTTAATGATTCGTCGGGCAATCTTTAGTCAACGCCAAGTGTTGTCTGACGAATAATATTCTTCATTAGAGCACATATTGCCCGATGGATAGAACATATCGTTGGGTCTACCCTCCCTATTTTACGCGCTAACAACTTATTCTTCCCGTCAACACCTTACCTGGCGAGCCTTCGTTTTCGTCGGCCAATGTAACGACCTGCCCATGCCTTACCAGCCCCGGCAACATCGTTATAGGAGTCATCCTCCCACCGGCCTACAACCGGCACAAAGGTATTGTTGGCTTGTCCCCGTCCGAAAATCCCCTAGCTGCAGCCTTCCGAGGATTCGAACCCTGAACCAAGCCCTTTTATTCCTCTCAAGGAGGACACCTTCCGACGGCGTGTGGGGCCGATTCTGAGGTCACGGCTTCGCCTGTCAACTAGTTTTCGACGTTCCGGATCTGTTGGCGCAGGTTTCGAGTTGATCGAACGTCGTTTAGAGGTAGTTTTGAGCGTCCGAAGTTGCTGCATTTTTAGGGCGACGTAGGCGGATCTCCCGGGGTTTAGGGAGTTTATATATAAGGTTTTATTATTAGCCGGTAATCCCGATTATTAATATTAACAGGCGATACTGCTCCAGGAACTTCAGAGGAGCGTACGATTCGGGATTGAGCTTGCTTGGACGAGTGGTGAGTGAACTTTTGATTTATAAACTGTAATGCATGCATAAATGTATTTAGGATGGTTGTTATCTTTTGGAATTTTGGAGTGCTTTGAATCCCTTGTCTGACAGGTGGAAACCAGTTGTTTAATCCTTAAGAGGAGATTCTGTCGAACTTTTAGCAGAAATCTCATATTATTTGTAAGGATTGAAGGGTATTTTGGGAACTTTTCCTTAGGTTGTCAGACGAGATCAGGGTTCTTTCCGGTTTTCGAGGGGAAATTCGGGAAGGGTCCTGACAGGCAAAATGTATTTAGGCGGCGAATACTACTTCGTTGGGAAACCTCGAATTTCTTGTAGTGATAACTCTGCAAAACTTTGTCACATAACTCTATATAATTCCGTTATTAACTCTGTAAAAGTTTATGAAAATCAATAAATCTGTAAAAGTCGATCACTTCAAAAAATTTTGCAATTATCTGTATAAATCTGAATTCAATATACCCCTAGTATCTCAAAATAAAAGGTGACCGCAGCAGATTATATCCCTACAAATATATATGGTCAATGAAGCATGCTTTGATTATGTACGTCATGGATTACGGTTGCCATGAGATTTAAATCATTATAATGAGGAAACATCTGTAAGTTTAAAAGATGAAAATTAAGATATATCTATTCATTTTTTTAACGTACGTCATTCAAACATCACTTTCGTTCCAATTAATTAATTAATATCTGAATTTCTATGTTGAGAAGAATTTTTGTGAATGTCATTATTATAGTATCTCAATCAATCACGTTTTATCTCCATATGTTTCTATCTATAGTGAAAGAAGCGGAGAAAAATTTATATATCTCGTGTTGTATTGTATAGGCTAAAACCCGGGTAAGGACGAGCTGTGCCAATTACTTGGGGAAGAAGTTTCAAATAAGGAATAATATAGAAGTTGAGTAATAAGCTATAACAATTTCATGCAATGGATTTATACAGCACTATTATCACATCAGAAAACTTGTGCTTGAATCCAATATTCCAAAGAAACTCTTGTATATATATATAATGAGATCTTACATAACAATCAATGTTATCATTTGCCACATACTTCTTACATGTCGGCTTGGTTATCTCAGTCACTTTGGTTATCTCTTATTGCTCTGATACCAAAAGGGGACAGAAGCAGTTACTGGTGTGAGTAATTCCAAATGTCAAATAAGTCCAAAGTATGGGAACGAGTTATCTCAGGTATTTGAGGAATAAGGTAATAATTTAAATAGCATGAGAGAATGTAAATGATATACAAAATGATTACAAATATGAATAAGAAAATGATTTGTAAATTGATTATGCTTAAAATCATGAATGACTGAAATAACTTTGTTTTACTGATTTGAAACTTTGAAATCTTACATATGAAATAACTAAGAAGAGCTTTACTGGAGGTCTTCTGAAAACTTAGAAATCTCAAAACCATATATGAAAACTAAGAAGAGAAAAGAGAATGAAGTTCTAGTCCTCAGTAACTGGGAATGAGCTCTCTTTATATAGGCAAAAGCATCATGACATGAATTATTGTAAAATACTATGACCAAAAGTAACATTGGCGTTTACTGTGGCATGTTGCCAAATTGTCAGAAAGGTGACACTGTTCATGAATAGTGTTTTGTCGGAAAACTGTAGCTTCACGAGACTGGTACTATTGGTGAATAGTGACTTTGTTGACTGTAGCTTCATGAGACTGGGACAGTGGCCTCAGAGCTCATTGAGATCATAAGGCTCGTAAGGATCTTGACTATCTTGAAAGTCGGACCAAAGAATCTTCTTCTTATCATTTAAGGGAATTGACTGTTTACCGGATAGTGACTTTTTACTGGATGATGGGCGATCAGCAGCAGCTTGATTTCCCAGGGGGGAGGAAGAGGTTGATTTGTGACTGCTTGAAGAGGATGACTGTGAAGGGCTATTATTATCTTCAGAATCATCACCTTCATCGCCTAACTGCGTAGCACGAATCCTGAGCATTCGGGCCAATTCTTTTAACTCGACAGGGGACTTGTCATCCAGAGATAGAGTGGAGGAGGAAGAGGTGATGGGCTTGGAAGGGTTGACTGTAAGTTCCTTCTTGACTGGTGACTTTGTGACTGAAAACTCTTGATGCACCTGAGAAATGATGCGATCATGGTTGAACTTATCCCACCATTTGACTGAGAAGTGACGAACCAGAATATCATTGTAGATCTCATAACGCCACTTAAGTATCCACGACACCTTGTATTTGGCCATGAAGTGTAAAAGTAGCGGGAACTCTCGATCTGTTTCACTGAATGAATGTCGTTCAGTGAAGAATTTGACTGCGTCTTGGAGGGGCGGCGGCAGGAGCCGGAGCAATGGTCTAAAGTCGGACCACCATTTTAAAAACCATTTAGGAAAGGATCCTATGAATTTACTGTCGAAGTTGATAAACCAGGAGTGACTGAAAGTTTCCGTTTGGTGGAGAAATACTTTACTCCAAGCATCAATGTAATCAAAATATGTGAAAGGGGTATCAGAATTGGGGAGATCCTATCTGTCATATGGAGGACGTTTCCACTGAGACAGGCTGACTACTTTCATAATGTAAGTGGAATGATAAAGGATTGTATTGGGATTGTTTTTGTCATGAATTGGCTTGGGGTGAATAGATGCAATATGGAGGAGGATCTCCATGTAAAACTTGATGGATTTTTTGGGGTGAACTAGGGCAAAGTGCCAATTTTGGGGAAAAATGCTTTTAGCAATGTCTTCAGGGGATTTGAGCTGACTAAGGGATGGTTCAATGAAGAAAAGATTGTGACTAGGGTATTTAGGAACATAAGGGGAAGAAGGAGAATAAGTGACTGGGCTTGACTGGGGTTTTACTAGAGATTGAAAAGGATCATAACTGGAAACCAGGGCTGACTGATAATTAGGCCTGATTTGGCCCAAGGTATAACCAAGGACAGTGTATTGGTTTATGATGGGAATTGAATGACCAGGGTAAGGGACTAGGGGGGAAGGAGTGAATGACTCCTGTTTGACTGGTGCTAAGGAGGCGGGGAGCCTCCGGGATGACTGCTTGTCTGGAGCCTTGTCAGACATGTTTACTCTGCAAGAATTCTCTAGTTAAGAAATCTGGAATACAATTATCACTCCCTCTCAAATATTCTATTTCAAAATAAAAAATACTTAAAATAGCTTGCCATCGTGCAAAAATTTGTTTAGATGCAACATTTTGAACATCTTTTTCAAGAACATGCTTTGCACTTTTGCAATCGACTCTGACTAAAAAGTTTTGGTTTAACAAATCATCTTGAAATTTTGAGATGCATAATACTATAGATAAAATCTCTTTTTTAATAGTACTATAATTTTTTTGGGATTGGTTCCAAATACCGGAATGGAAGCGAACAATTTGTTCTGATTGACTCTGGGTGGTTCTTTGTTTGAGAATACGCCATAACCAATGTCAGAAGCATCAGTTTCGACAATTTTGAAAGAATTGGCTGAAGGAATACCAAGACAAGGAAGAGTCTTGACATGCAATTTGATTTGTTTGATTATGTTTGTATGAGTGACTGTCCAGGCAAGAGGATTGCTCTGGAGTCGATCAAATAAGGGCTTACACTGTTTTCGCAGATCTTGATAAAAATCAGAGGCATAATTGAGGGAACCTAGAAATCTTTGGAGTTGATTTTTATCGAGAATTTCATCTGGAAATTTATCAGCGAATTCAATGACACGGTTAATTAGTTTGACTGTGGATTGAAATATATCAAAACCAAGGAATCTAATTTTGGTTTGGAATAACTTGACTTTTGATGCTGAGACAACTAAACCATTCTTCTGGACAATTTCTAAGAATTTACTGAGATGTTTCCAATGCTGTTCGATGGACTGGGAGAAGATAAGAACATCATCAATGTAGACTATGGAATATTCATTGTATGGGTTGAATATTTCATTCATTATGTTTTGGAATTCACTAGGTGCATTCTTAAGACCAAATGGCATTACATTCCATTCGTAATGGCCAAATGCGATGACAAAGGCAGTTTTGTACCTATCACTCTCATGAATCTGGATTTGCCAAAATCCACTTTTCATATCGAATTTTGAAAAGACTATGGCATTTCCTAGACGGTTAACTAGATCTCTTTTATTAGGAATTGGGTATCGAATCCATTCAAGAACTGAGTTAAGATGTTTATAATTAATGACTAGCCTGGGGACTCCTCTTTGTAATTCGGCTTGCTTTTGGACATGGAATGCAGCGCATGACCAAGGGGATTTACTTTTCCTAATTATTCCTTTACTGAGTAATTCATTTATTTCTGTCTTGCAGAACTCCATTATTTCTTGACTCATTTGGATTGGTCTGGCTTTTGTAGGTATTTTACTTTCACTGAAATCTTTAACATAGGGAAGACGCACTAAATGTTTCTTCCTATGCCAGAAAGCATTGGGAAGGTCAGCACAGATTTTACTTTTGATACTTGCTTCAAACGATTGTATTTTAGATTGAAGTGTTTCTTGTTTTAACTGTTCTTCAATTCTTTTAAATTTGATTTCTTCCTTAAGATTAGATAACTGTTGGGTTTTACAATTAATTAGATTAATTGTGTTGTGATATGGAATCTTTTTGAAAGGCTTTGATTGTTTGAAGTGCAGGATTAACTAGAAATTTGAACGTGACTTTTTGATGCATTGGGTAAGTGGTTATTGACTCATAATCTGTTGTGAAAGGATATAATAACGTGATGAATGGGAGACCTAGAATCATTTGATCACTTATATTTTTTATTAAGACAAAGGGTGTTTTAAAACAGACATTATCTTGGCAAATATGGGCTTTTGGGATTTCATATTTTAGCTCCATTTGTTATTTCTGTTTAGTTAACTCATCCGCCTAAGTGGCTGGTTATCTCTGTCTATCTTAATTCTGCTAGTATCGTTTATTCTGTTTATTCATATTGACCTCATAATCTATTGTTCTATATTTTCTTCAAACAGTAGGTCCGGGCCTAAACAATAAGTCCCAGGAAGAGGCATGAGCGGGTGGTGCATGAGCGGAGATCAGTGGACAGCAGTAGGTTCTAAGGTAATTATGAATTTAATAGATAAGCGTTGTTAGTTTAATTATGGTATTTAGGATACCTGAAACTTTGGAAATATGAGTCGGCTATTCAGATCTAATTCTTCAACTAGCTCTAGATCTAGTATGTCCAATTTAACGAAAATTCCAGATATAGTCAATGAAGAACAAGTAACTTATAATGCTAGTGAAGAAGTAAACTTCCATGACTGGAATATACCCAAAGTTCCAACCAGTGAAATTTATAAGAAAAAATGGCCAATTTCCTCATTTAAAAGTGAATATCATGTTAAGACAGTAGAACAAGTTTATGCTTTAAGTAAAGAACATGAAACTTGTCAATTTTTTAATGCTGAGTCCTTACGAAAACACAGAAAAGATGGTCATAACTTCTTACATATCGGCTTAGTCCAAGTCACAGTTAAACCCCTAACAAGATTAGGTCTTAATGCTTCAGTATTATTATTGTCTCCGAGATGCAAGATTCACTAATTTTGGTGATAGCACTCTTGGAATGATTGAGTCAAGCTTGTGTAATGGACCAATCCACTTTGATTGTTATCTAGATTTTACAATAAGTCTCTCTGATCCCCATGTCTTAAAAGCTTTAACATTAAATATTAAAACCTCAAGATACCTTATACTTTAAGGTAGTCAACCCTTAGCCTTAATATTCCGAATTTATTACAAAACCACAAGCACAAACATGAATTTCCAAGCTCTTAATAAAAGCCCGAAAGATCAAACCTTGCTAATACAAAGTAACCAAGGAAACTCAAGAATTCGAGTCCCCCAGACAATTAGTTGGTCGGATGTCAATCTCGCATCTAAATGGTCATTAGTCAATGAAAGTCAGCCGCTTAATATACAACGAAACTTTACAAATTTTGATGATATTTAACAATACTTAGATGGTACAGTAAAAATAAAATTTGATAGTCAAAGACCCAGGTCTAGTGTCCAACTTAGAGACATCGAAGATACTTCCTCTTCTGCAAAAGTTGACCCTTCCAGGCATTCTTTTGCTGGGTCTGCTTCTACCATGACTGAGTCCATAAGAGATCATGACAACAGCCAAGAATTAAAAAACTTAAAGTTAAAAGGTGTCCAAACTAAGTCTCAAGTTAGCTACGGTACTTATAAAGAACCAACTTCACCAACCCAGTCAAACTTTGAGGTCCATTCTCAATTGTTAACAATGATGAAACCATTTCAAATTAATTGGAGAATACTAAATCAGGATATTGAGTCAATTAACAATATTGAACGAAGAAATGTTTTCCGACAAAGATTTAGTTCACAAGAAAAAGAAAATATATTTCAACATTGGGAACATTTCATGAAACAAACTCAAACTACTATATTTTTCCTCGATTTTATTGATAACCATTACCCAGAAGTTAATAACTTAAAAGTCATTACCCAAGAACATTGGATTAAGCAAGATTCAACCCAAGTAACGTCTAGCCATCCTCCTCTTGAAACAATCATACTTAATGTCAATCAAGCCAAAGTTGTCGCATCACCGTTTAAAGTTGCCACACAGGAAACAGGTCAAGATTTTAAGAAATTAATCGAACAAAACAACTATACAAATCAAAGTCTCATAACCCTAGGAAAACAGTTAGATAAAATTGAGATAAATTGATAAATCAGTAATTGAAGAAAAAAACCCTAAACCCAAACAAGAATCACCTTTACTAACATTCTCTAGCAGTAAAAAAGGATTACCATCCAAACCTTCATCGTCTATAATAAAAATAGAACGAATGATAAAAGACTTAACTTTACCTCAGTCAAAAGATCCCCCGAAAAGTTTACAAGTAATTGACCTTTACAGTCAAGAATCTGAGAGTTCGAGTTCTCATGAGTCTGATTCAAGTAATATCAGTAAAATTGAAAATGCATTTAAAAACCTTGAATTAAAAAGACTACCTCACAAAGTAAACCCAACAAGTTTAACTAAAAATTGGTATAATAGGCCAACACCCCCAGACATTCAACATGAAGAAAGAATCTTTCAAAACCAATTCATGGTATTGGCTGATAAACTCTATGAATGGAATATAGATGGTTTATCTGAACAAGAAATATTACATAAATTACAACATATGACAATGGTTGCTAACATCTATGCTACCAACCATAACCTCAGTCAACCAGAGATCCTTGATCTCTTCATTACCGGGTTTTCCGGCACCCTTCGTGCTTGGTGGGAAAAACATCTCACTGAACATTCCAGACAGGAAATTATACATTATGTCCTTCACGATGAGGAAGGCCTCCCTGTCTTTGATGAAAGAATTGGAGCAGGAGTTCCTGATGCAGTTAACACTTTACTTCTCACGATAATTGAACATTTCATAGGAACCCCAAGTAATGTCACTACAAGAATTCACGATCAACTTAGTAACCTAAGATGTCCAACATTAAGTGACTTTAGGTGGTATAAAGATGTCTTTATATCTAGAGTAATGCTACGAGAAGATAGTAATCAATCATTTTGGAAAGAGAAATTTATTAATGGTCTACCAAATCTATTTGCCCACAAAATTAGACAAGTCCTAAGTAATGAACAAGGTCACATTGATTATGATAAACTCACCTATGGAAACATAGTAAGTGTCATCCAGAAAGAAGGCTTAAAAATGTGCATTGACATGAAAATAACTAGGCAAATTAATAATGATAAAAGAAAAGCAAAATATGAACTAGGAAATTTCTGTGAACAATATGGTCTACCTCCTATTCCTCCCTCACGAAAAAATAAACATATTTCTGAAAAGAAACATAAATACAGTAATAGGAAATATTTTAAAACTTACAAACCATATAATAAAAACAAATTCCAGACTGATAAATTTTATGAGAAGAGAAGACCAAGAAAACATTGGCCAAACAAGTCAAAACATTGGATACCCAAATCACGTACCGACAAACATACAGCTAAATGCTATAAGTGTCAAAAGCCTGGTCATTTTGCAAATAAATGCCCAGTAAAAAACAAGATTAACCAGTTAAAAATTGCTGATGAAGAAAAAGAAGACTTAATACGAGTATTAGAATTACGAAATACTGACTCTAGTGAAGACGTCCTTTCTGATTCAGAATCTAGTAATCAAACATCTACTGATGATGACATGTCCAGTTCCCCAGGAATAAAATTAGGTTGCCAAGATACTTGTTGTAAAACAATCAATGTCCTTACTAATCAAGAAGAACAAGAAGAGTTACTGATAGATCTAATTGGGAAAATTGAGAACCCAGAATTAAAGTCAGAATACTTAAAAAAGTTAAGAAGAGTCATTCTCATAAATGTGCAAGAACAAGATCCAGTTAAAAAACCGTCCGGCACAATAAGTCTTACAACAATATTAGAATGATTTAATAAAGTTAAAAAAGAAGTAACCATCCAAAATTTACATTCTGAAGTCAACAAGATTAAAGAAGATATCAAACAGTTAAAACTTACAAGTCAAGAGTTAAGAATTGAAAATCAAGAAATCAAAACTCAGTTAATCAATACCAATAATTTAGAGGCAGAACAATCCTACCATGAAGACGAAAGAGACCAAAGTCATGATAATATTTTAAATCTTATACAACAAATTCATATTAAAAAATGGTACATCACAGTCCGATTGGTAATTCAAGATTTTGAATTAACGACTATTGCCCTAGTTGATTCCGGTGCAGACCTGAACTGCCTTCAGGAAGGGTTAGTTCCAACACAGTATTATATTAAATCAACACAATCTTTTAAAGTCTGCGAATGGTAGTAAAATGGAGCTAAAATATGAAATCCCAAAAGCCCATATTTGCCAAGATAATGTCTGTTTTAAAACACCCTTTGTCATAATAAAAAATATAAGTGATCAAATGATTCTAGGTCTCCCATTCATCACGTTATTATATCATTTCACAACAGATTATGAGTCAATAACCACTTACCCAATGCATCAAAAAGTCACATTCAAATTTCTAGTTAATCCTGCACTTCAAACAATCAAAGCCTTTCAAAAAGATTCCATATCACAAACAATTAATCTAATTAATTGTAAAACCCAACAGTTATCTTATCTTAAGGAAGAAATCAAATTTAAAAGAATTTAAGAACAGTTAAAACAAGAAACACTTCAATCTAAAATACAATCGTTTGAAGCAAGTATCAAAAGTAAAATCTGTGCTGACCTTCCCAATGCTTTCTGGCATAGGAAGAAACATTTAGTGCGTCTTCCCTATGTTAAAGATTTCAGTGAAAGTAAAATACCTACAAAAGCAAGACCAATCCAAATGAGTCAAGAAATAATGTAGTTCTGCAAGACAGAAATAAATGAATTACACAGTAAAGGAATAATTAGGAAAAGTAAATCCCCATGGTCATGCGCTGCATTCCATGTCCAAAAGCAAGCCGAATTAGAAAAAGGAGTCCCCAGGCTAGTCATTAATTATAAACCTCTTAACTCATTTCTTGAATGGATTCGATACCCAATTCCTAATAAAAGAGATCTAATCAACCGTCTAGGAAATGCCGTAGTCTTTTCAAAATTCGATATGAAAAGTGGATTTTGGCAAATCCAGATTCATGAGAGTGATAGGTACAAACCTGCCTTTTTCACCCCAGTTGGCCATTACGAATGGAATGTAATGCCATTTGGTCTTAAGAATGCACCTAGTGAATTCCAAAACATAATGAATGAAATATTCAACCCATACAATGAATTTTCCATAGTCTACATTGATGATGTTCTTATCTTCTCCCAGTCCATCGAACAGCATTGGAAACATCTCAGTAAATTCTTAGAAATTGTCCAGAAGAATGGTTTAGTTGTCTCAGCATTAAAAGTCAAGTTATTCCAAACCAAAATTAGATTCCTTGGTTTTGATATATTTCAATCCACAGTCAAACCAATTAACCGTATCATTGAATTCGCTGATAAATTTCCAGATGAAATTCTCGATAAAAATCAACTCCAAAGATTTCTAGGTTCCCTCAATTATGTCTCTGATTTTTATCAAGATCTGCGAAAACAGTGTAAGCCCTTATTTGATCGACTCCAGAGCAATCCTCCTGCCTGGACAGTTACTCATACCAACATAGTCAAACAAATCAAATTGCATGTCAAGACTCTTCATTGTCTTGGTATTCCTTCAACCAATTCTTTCAAAATTGTCGAAACTGATGCTTCTGACATTGGTTATGGCGGTAATCTCAAACAAAGAACCACCCAGAGTCAATCAGAACAAATTGTTGGCTTCCATTCCGGTATTTGGAACCAATCCCAAAAAAAATTATAGTACTATTAAAAAAGAGATTTTATCTATAGTATTATGCATCTCAAAATTTCAAGATGATTTGTTAAACCAAAACTTTTTAGTCAGAGTCGATTGCAAAAGCGCAAAGCATGTTCTTGAAAAGGATGTTCAAAATGTTGCATCTAAACAAATTTTTGCACGATGACAAGTTTTTTTAAGTATTTTTGATTTTGAAATAGAATATTTGAGAGGGAGTGATAATTGTATTCCATATTTCTTAACTAGAGAATTCTTGCAGAGTAAACATGTCTGACAAGGCTCCAGACAAGCAGTCATCCCGGAGGCTCCCCGCCTCCTTAGCACCAGTCAAACAGGAGTCATTCACTCCTTTCCCCCTAGTCCCTTACCCTGGTCATTCAATTCCCATTAAAAACCAATACACTGTCCTTGGTTCTACCTTCGGCCAAATTAGGCCTAATTATCAGTCAGCCCTGGTTTCCAGTTATGCTCCTTTTCAATCTCTAGTAAAACCCCAGTCAAGCCCAGTCACTTATTCTCCTTCTTCCCCTTATGTTCCTAAAGACCCTAGTCACAATCTTTTCTTCATTAAACCATCCCTTAGTCAGCTCAAATCCCCTGAAGACATTGCTAAAAGCATTTTTCCCCAAAATTGGCACTTTGCCCCAGTTCACCCCAAAAAATCCATCAAGTTTTACATGGAGATCCTCCTCCATACTGCATCTATTCACCTCAAGCCAATTCATGACAAAAACAATCCCAGTACAATCCTTTATCATTCCATTTACATTATGAAAGTAGTCAACCTGTCTCAGTGGAAACGTCCTCCATATGACAGACAGGATCTCCCCAATTCTGATACCCCTTTCACATATTTTGATTACATTGATGCTTGGAGTAAAGTATTTCTCCACCAAACGGAAACTTTCAGTCACTCCTGGTTTATCAACTTCGACAATAAATTCAAAGGATCCTTTCCTAAATGGTTTTTAAAATGGTGGTCCGACTTTGGACCAATGCTCCGGCTCCTGCCGCCGCCCCTCCAAGACGCAGTCAAATTCTTCACTGAATGACATTCATTCAGTGAAACGGATCGAGAGTTCCCGCTACTTTTACACTTCATGGCCAAATACAAGGTGTCGTGGATACTTAAGTGGCGTTATGAGATCTACAATGATATTCTGGTTCGTCACTTCTCAGTCAAATGGTGGGATAAGTTCAACCATGATCGCATCATTTCTCAGGTGCATCAAGAGTTTTCAGTCACAAAGTCACCAGTCAAGAAGGAACTTACAGTCAACCCTTCCAAGCCCATCACCTGTTCCTCCTCCACTCTATCTCTGGATGACAAGTCCCCTGCCGAGTTAAAAGAATTGGCCCGAATGCCCAGGATTCGTGCTACGCAATTAGGCGATGAAGGTGATGATTCTGAAGATAATAATAGCCCTTCACAGTCATCCTCTTCAAGCAGTCACAAATCAACCTCTTCCTCTCTCCTGGGAAATCAAGCTGCTGCTGATCGCCCATCATCCAGTAAAAGTCACTATCCAGTAAATAGTCAATTCCCTTAAATGATAAGAAGAAGATTATTTGGTCCGACTTTTAAGATAGTCAAGATCCTTACGAGCCTTATGATCTCAATGAGCTCTGAGGCCACTGTCCCAGTCTCGTGAAACTACAGTCAACAAAGTCACAATTCACCAACAGTACAAATCTCGCGAAGCTACAATTTTCCGACAAAATACTATTCATAATTGGATTTGAAGGTGAATTTGTTTAGCAGAATTGACATGGGATTTTTAAAGGTGGAGACATGGGTCTCCAATTTTTGGATGGGGTATCCATGCCGAGGGGCATAATTGTACATGGGACCTTCAAGTCCTTTTGCGTCACAGGTGCCGATTAGTCGATTTCGCCACCGATCATATTCATTGCAAGGTGACGACCTGCTCTTGTCTGCGAGTGGAGAGGTATTGGTGCTAGTTGCAACCTGTCGATCGGTGGGTTTTGCTGCAAGATGAAACAACAACTACTTTCTATATATATAATATAATATATTTGAACATGACTTGACGTGGGGATTGCCCACCTTGCCCATTCTCATTAATTATGAGTGAGGTTGTCATCTCCTCTTGGTCGGCCAAGGTATAATATGTAATATGTAAGTACATGTATATATTATACACCATAGATTCCAAGTGGGGTGCACACATCTTTTCCTAGGCAATTTGATTTTGAAATGAGTGGCGTAAGCCATCCCTATTCTTCCTTCTCATTCGGCCTTTAAGCTTCTTGACAACATGAGTGGCTAGAGTAGATTTTTCGTGATGGTTGGTGTCCTTGAATGTTCATGATGTTTCAGCGGGTGAGTGAAGAGAAAAGGAAGGAACCGACATAGTTTTTTTGTTACGATTCCCACAGACGGCGCTAAACTGTTGATGCATAAAATGGACCAACTTAGATCGAGAAGACACGCACGCACCCAAGACACAATCATGTACGTGGTTCACCCGAATTGGGCTACGTCCACGATGTTGCTCTACTCTCATTAATAATATATATGTTTGTACATGTTACATTAGGTTATGAGCCGTAGAAATAATAATGTATGTAGAGAGAAGGGAGAGAGTTTGTCTCTTAGAGAGAGAGAGAGAATTGTAGAGAGAGAGGAGCTTGTTGATAATGAGGGAGAAGCTCCCTATATATATGTAATAATTAGGTTTAGGTGATGGAATTTGCTAGTGGGCTTTAGGCATAGGCCTTGTTGATGGACTTTGATAATTGGTTTGGTCTTGACCCAAATGATCTTTCAGGTATTTTCGTTAGGTCCATTGCTTGGTCAGTAACGGTATCAACATATACAATTAGCATGTGTCTTATTTGATTGATAAAATCCAAAGACAATTCATAATATGTTACAAATCCAAACGTGATTCGCATGCAAAACTAACAAAGGAGTACTGATTAATTTCCCAAACATTATGTCATTACTTTTCATATTCACAATTCACACAACACTATGCAACTTTACATACTTCACATCTCATTATTCTCACAGCAGACATATATATTTTTCAAACTCACAATAAAATATACTAAAAGTGGCCCAGAATTTATTAATTTCTTGCTTCATTGTTGCCTTACCACTTGAGAAGCGTTAGTGCAGACTTCCCGTCATGCCCTTTTTTGTGGTAGGAAGCCATGAAGTTGTGCAGTGTGGTTTCTTTGTATACAGGGGGATGATCTTCAGACAACAACTCCTTTGTGGGGCCGTACAGCCTTGTTGATGGGTAAAGACCGAGGCTAAAAAAGCAAGCAATTGAGAGTCTTGGTCCTTCACGGCTGGCAAGCACTTGATGTTCTGCGCTCTTAAATCTGTCATTCGATATGAGCTGCAACAACACGGTAGACCCAAAGTTATTATGTCCAGTCATTTTTTATGCTAAAAAATGCTTCATTTTAGATTATTGATCACAAACAGGGCGCAGTTTGCATTCGAGTGATTGCAGTTTAGATAAAAAAGGCATAAAAATTCACGGACTAATGAGTACTTTATATGAAGAGAGATGTTAATAATAAGTAATGAGTTGACTGGTTTAATAAAATATAAAAAACAAAAATTTTGTTAAAAGTTGTATACCTGGTAAGGAGCATACCGAGTATGAGAACACTTCTATTATTGGGCCAACATGTTATGGTTATGCATATATAAAGAGGACTTAATTACTTGCAAAAAATCTCCGATGTTCACTACTAAAGCACCAGGCACAGGAGGAACATCAATCCACTGGTTTCTGCACATAATCTGCAATCCACCAATCTGGTTTTGAAGCAGAATTGAGAGAAAAGCAGGATCCGAGTGTTTGGCGGTACCAATGGTCAGTTCAGGTTCTGGACATGGTGGATAGTAGTGAGAAACAATAAGATGCCCTTTTGCACAATCCAAGCCAAGTAGATGGTCAGATTTAAGCCCGAGTGCCTCAGACAGCAATTCAAACAAGGTGATTCCCAATTTGTGAACTTGTTCTGAGTACTCCATAGTTATGTCTCTGCAGTTTAGATATGTCACTATATAGGCATGCAACGTTGACAGATAGACAATCACACAACATAACATCCGAGGATAAAATCAAATATATTTATATACTAAAGCTCCGTGTGGTACAGTTTTTTTTTTCTTAAAAACTATTTTATCTGAAAGTGAAGTAGTACAAAAGTGTTTGATAAAAGTGAAAAATATTCCTTTTTTTCAAAAAACAATAGACTTTTGACATCAACTTTCAAAAACAGCATATATATTGCTTTTGAAAGCTACTTTCATAAAAGTTAATAATGAATATTTTCATTTTCGTAATTATCAAAATTAATTTAAAAAAATGTTATCACTCTCATCATTTATATTTTTCAAGCATATTTTTTCCTTTAAGTAACTAACCACCACCTCATGCTCAAGCCTATTCCGCGGCTACCACCTCTTTCACCCCTACCTCCACCTCATCTACCACCGCCTCTTCCTCCAACCTCCATCTCCTCTAGCACCACTGTCACCGCCATTGCTACTGCCGCCACCACCACCATCACGGCAACCACTACTATCGCCACCTCCACCACCATCATCCTTACCTCCACCCAAATCTCCACCTCCTCCTCCATCACCATCGCCGCCACCACAAGCACTTTCATCTCCATCGCCACCTCGTCCACTTATGCCCATCACCATCTCCTCGTCCCCCTACCTCCACCTCGCCTCGTCCTCCTACCTCCTCCACCACCACCTCTTCTACCACAACCTTCACCTTCATCGCCACAACCTCCACCACCGCCTCGACATCCACCTCCACCTCATCTACCTTTATCTCCACCGTCAAAACCGCCACGACCTCCTTATCCACTCCTACCTCCACCTCCACCACCACAACTACTTCTAACACTTTCAATATATATCATGTCCATTTTAATCATTATGCACGTCTGCCATAGTTTTACACTAAATTTATCAAACACTTAGACATTACTTTTAATACTCAGAACACTTTTAAAAATAAATTTTACTACACGTTTAATACTTTTAATATAGGCCTCGTCAATAGGCCGAGCCGGGCAAGCCCAGTCCAAAATTTATGGGCTTGGGCAGGGTCGGGTTGGGCTTTTGTCATTGTGTCAAAAATGAGGGAAGGGCCAGGCATGTTTGATGAAAAATATAGAAAGTCCAAGCCTATCATCGGTTCGGGATTTTTTGGGCTTTACGGGCAAGGCCGGGTTAGCTCGTTCGGGCCGAGCCGAGCTTAAATGGTCTTCTTATGAACATAAAAAAATGTCCACTCAAACTTAAACAAAAAAATAATAAATTATTGTAATTTCGGCTTATATAATTATTGTAGTTTGAGAATATATCTTTGTTGATGTATATGGTTACAATAAATATATAGGTACATAGTAAATATATATGGTTACATAGTAAATATATATTTGTTGATGTATATAGTTACATAGTCCGAACTTAATTTGGAAATATATCTTTGTTGATATATATGATTACAATAAATATATGGTTATCTAGTGGATATATCTTTCTTGATGTATATGGTTATAAAATCCGGACTTAATTTGTAATTATTTTGGTTGGTGCATAAAGTTATCCTAAACCCTAAACTCCTTTTATTTTAGAACAATAATAAAATTAGTGGCCTTGCGAGCCGGGCTTTTCTTTAGTGGGCAGGACATATCCGGTATTTCGGGTTTAAACACTCAAGCCCAAGCTCGGCCCATAAAATATCGAGCTAGGCCCGGCCCGGCTTTCTCAATGGGCCAAGTGGGTCCCCACGAGTCCATAGGCTTAAGGGCCAAATGATGAGGCATATTTTAATATAGTTAAGAAAGCACATTAAAAGCAATTTGTCCAAAAAATAAATAGAAGAAGTAATTTTTCAAAAAAGCACATGAATGCCAAACTGACCATAAGTGGAATCATACCTGCAAACCTCAGGTAATTCTTGAGGATCAAGGGGATCAGGAGCCATGACACAAAACAAACTGTCCCTCCAACTAGCAAACTTTAACTGATATAATTCAAAGTTACTCATAAACTTCACCTTCCTGTTCTTCTCCCTACTATAGTACTCAGCCTTTACTTCCCTTGGCAGCTCGTGGAACCCACGCGCCCCCTCTAACATCTCCTCCAGCACTCTCTCCGGTATCCCATGGTTCACCACCTGGAAGAAACCACCAGCATTCTCTGCTCCTTCCAGGACTCCTGCAATCACATCAGCACGGCTGCTGGCAATATCAGCCAGGTCAACCACTTGGATGCTGAACTGGGTTCCCGACTGTCCAATTGGTTTGCCAGAACTTTGGTCGGTAGCTGCAGAATCTTCTAGTGGGATGACGAAAATTGGTGGGATTTTGGTGATACCGGCATCCACAATCCCTTTGACACCAGCTTTAGATTCGTCAAAGGCTTTTAGCTGTGAGAGACGGTCTTGGTTTGTTGAAATTCCCGACACCATTTTCTTGCACTTAGGTTTACACAAATCTCAGGACTTGAAAATGCAAACATATGCTTCGGTTTATGTAGGTTCTATAATCTGTCTGAGGTCACGTCAACTCTATTAATTAATGTTCAGTGTTTTCAAATTTTAAATAACTCATTATTGAATATTCCAACTATGATTTCGAAAATCATTACGCTTCATGAATACAACTCTGACCTATAACAAATAAGTTCTGCCTCAGCTGAACAATGTTGTAGCTAATATTCTAAGAAAAAGTCAATGATATGGTAAACAAAACCAATAATAAAACTCTACCGGACAACAGAAGGGATAAAATGGATAAACGTTCCCCGCTTCCTTTATAAAATAAAACTCTGACCTATTTCACATGGGTCATCAATAATAGGATCTGGAGCACCAATCTCACAACAAAAAAATGGATAAACATTCCCCGCTTCCTTTATAAAATGGAGATAAATTGTTATTTTGTTTCTTATCTCAACTATATAAAGAGTTTTCTTAAGCTTGTTATATTGTATAGCTGCACCTCGAGATGATCATATCGAGAGAGAAAGAGGCTGGGCAATGAGCTTGGAGGAAATCCACAATGTCAAGAATGTAGTTTAAAAAAAAAAATTATTTATTAATTTACTAAAAAAAGATTATTTATTATTACAAAATCATATACGAAGAGCTTTTAGTTAACAAACTTCTTTCAGCTTCTTATTACGTCCATGGAGATTGAATTTAAAGATTTATTATATATATCCAAATCCATCCAGTTTTAGGCACCAAAAGTGCCACATTATTGTGAAAAATTTGTTGGCTTCAAAGCCAGAAATGGTGAAGAGGACCAGACTTGTCATCAAGCCCTTGAGCAAATAACTTGGCGCGATATTCACTTATCAAGAAATCTCTATACAGAGGAGGATTCTCTTCTGATATAAGCTCCTTGATCGGACCGTAGGGCTTGGCAAGTGCACCAGTTGTCTGTACAGCGAAAAAGCATGCCACTGAAGCTCTTGGACCGGCCCGGTTCGCTAGCACTCTATGCTGAACACTCTGAAGCTTGTCATTTGATATAGCCGGGACAAACATATCCGTCATGAAACTTTAGAAAAAATTAATGTGGTACTGTCACTAGCTACAACAGTTACAAAAATGTTCATTTATTACAAAGCTGGAGGAAGTCGCCTATATTGACTACAATGGCACCGGAGATAGGGTTGTCATGGAGGACTTGAAGGCCACCGATTTGGTCTTGAAGAAGAATAGTGAGGAACGAAGGACCTGAGTGTTTGCTGCTTCCCAAGGTTAGTTCTGGCTCTGGGCATTCCGGAGAGTAGTGGCACACAGAGGTGTAATCTTCAGCACATTCCATTCCCTTTAGGCGGTGATCAGGTGTGAGCCCAAGAGCCTCCGATAACAATCTAAAAAGTTGGTCTCCCAAATTTTTGACATACTTCACGTATTCAATTGTCGAATCTCTGGATATTGAAAGTAAAGAGAGGTGGTTATCAAATGTGTCTTAAATTGTAGTTGAGCTTACGAAATAAATAAAAACCAATCACATCATGCTGGTATAAAAATTTGGTACAAAAACTAACGGGTTGTTCTATCATTATTCGATCCATTTACAATAATTAGTTTTTACTTTTATACTTGAATTATGAGGGAATGGGAGATCGAATGATGGAAAAATGTGATGGTGAAAGAGATAAGAATACAAACGAAGAAGAGTTAGACAAAAACACAAAAACAAAAACAAAAACATATTTTTTGTCTCTCTCATTTTTAGGTTTTTTTTTTCCATTCTTCCTTTCCATATAGCCACTCTTTCTTATTCCTTCCATCTCACTAACAATTCTTATATTTTTAATGCACAAAAAGTAAAAATTAAAAATATAAAACAGAATGATTATTAAATGACTCACAAATTTAGATTTAAAAAAAAAAAAGGCCCCTAAATTACTTTATATATTTAGTCCACTCCTATATTCAAAGATTTGGTATTTGAACACATCAAGCACGTCAAAAAAGGGGGTAGAGAAGAATGAAGGAAGATGATAAGACGCATGTTGAAAAAATTCACAAGGAATTGTAGATACTAGCAATACTAGCAGCAAGCAACAAAGTTGAGATGAATGGGTGGATTGAGCAAATATATTACCTACAAACTGAAGGAAGTTGTTAGGCGTCACGATCAACAACAGTCCTGTAAAAAGCCAGAGTGTCCCTCCAATTAGCAGCCTTTGATTGGTACAGAACATAATTGCTATTGAATTTGACGGCTCTCTATAGATCACGTGTGCAGATCTCTTTCTTCATATCAAGATCTTGCTCATTAAACTTGAGCACTCCATGGATCATATTTTGCAGCACACTCAGTGGAACTCCATGGTTGACCACTTGGAAAAATCCGCAGGTTTTGGACGCACTCAGAACTTGATGCACAATCTGCTTGTGGAGATCACCGATGATGCCATGGAGATCGATGACAGGAACCTCCAAATTGGGTTGCTGACACGTGGCAAACTGGGTGAGATCTGTTGGTGGCCCTATAAATATCTTGGGTACATGAACAATTCCAGCATCTATAAGGCCTTTCACACCAGCCTTTGTATCATCAAAATCTTTAATCTCTTTCGCTCGATCGTATTCATCAGATTGATTTTGGATATCCATTTAGCTTGATAAAGTTTTGATCTTTTAGTTTGAGAATAAATTCCTCTGTAGCTCATCAATCTTTATAATGCTTCACGTATTCAACAGGGAATTTAAAAATGTTGATGTCGCTTAATTGAAGCCAATTGTGCCAAAGCAATGTGCCCCAAATCTAGGAGAGTAGTCGTAAGTGCTGAATTCAAGTATGTTGATGTGGCTTAATTGAAGCCAATTGTGCCAAAGCAATGCAGAAATTCTTAAGTGTGGTTGTTAGTTCGAAAAAATTACGTAATTATGTTTTCGTTCATAAATATTTTTTTTTTTTTAACTAGACAACAAATCAATAAGTAATACTCATGCACCTGCGTACGTTAATTGTTTTTATTTTGAATTTATTATTTATAATTTTTAGGAAATAAGGAGAAATGAAAATAAATTCAAAAAATACAAAATAAGTGTTCGAGTAACTATCCACACACTACTAAAAAAAAGGTCAGTTGCGACGGATAGCTAACGTCGTTAAAAGTAGTAAACGCCTCGCAAATAGGCTTTTTATGACAGCTTTGCGACGGTTAAAATCGCGTCGCAATACAGTGAATGCTTTGCTTACTTATTACGACGGATCTAGTTGTCGCCAAAACATTTTACGACGCAATGTTCCCCGTCACAACAATTTCAACTTCATATTTTAAACTTGATATTTGCGACAGTTGTAGACCGTAGTAAATATTAATGCCACCAATTTTTTACTGTCGTAAATACAAATATGGGCAGAATTAAAGTTCCTTTTAGGTACAATGTATACTAGCCTTCACAATTAACACTTTTATGACTACTACTGGTTGTCGCAAGAGATATAGAGCAGAATGAAAACATGGTTTTGCAACCTCATTCAAGAAGTAAAAAACCAACATATTTGCGATTCAAATCATTATAATACATCAAACTTAGGTTCGTACAAAACAATCATTATAATACATCAAACATATTTGCAATTCAAATCATTATATTTGTGATGCAAATCATTATATTTGCGACTCATTCTGGGTTTCTGAATTTCTGGTTATGTAACTAAGTGGTTACCAATTGGTATATAAGTGAGAACTAATCGGTAACTAATTGCAAAACCCAGAAATCCAAATGAGGATGAAGATCTCCAAATGAAGATGAAGGGGGAGGCTGCGTCCTCTTCCTCTTCGTCTTCTTCTGAATGTGGTTTTTTGGATTTTTTTCTAGGTTGAAGATGAAGGCGGGATGGGAGAGAATGAAGGTTGGAAAGGATTGGGGAAAAAGAAAGGGAAGTAACTAAGTGTGGACTAACTTACTTTTTTTGTTTATATACTTGGTTCAAAATTGCAAATATAAAATGTTAATTACCTTAGATGGATGAGTATATAAGAAGTAGTTATTAGGGGTTTTTTTTTGTGATATAAGGACATTAGTGACAATTTCACCTTTTTTTCTAGTCCGCCCCACCCATTTCCCACATCTCCCAACAACCCTTTTAATACCTACCCCACCCTACCTCCCTCCACTTCCAACACTCCAATAAATCCATCTTGATACCTACCCCACCCTACCTCCCTCTACTTCCAACACTCCAATAAATCCATCTGACCATCCAACCCTCCAATAAATTCATCTCACCATCCAACCCCACCAATCCCCCAAATAAATCCAATAAGTCTATCTGATTAGGGATGGGCAAAAAAATCGCGGTTATGGTTAACCGCGATTTTCATAACCATTTATATTAAATGGGGTGATTATGGTTTAATAATTTATCTAAATGGTATGATTATGGCTATAACCATTTAGGTCCACAATTAAATGATTTGGTTATGGTTATTTACCATTTAACCAATGTACAAACCATTTAACCATTTATTACATAAATATTTAACCATTTATTACATAGCCATATAAATTTTTTTATAAACCATTTTATTAACATTATAAGTTTGTTGGATTCTTATTTTAATTTGTTAATTTTGTTCATCGTTGTTGGGTCTCCAATTGAACTTGTTATACATTTATACTTATACTTAATTTTTTTTTTTACTGGAAAGTCATCTTTATTGAATTTAAGTCTAATGGAAACACCAACATCCTTAGCGAGGAGGTTAAACAACCAGACCGGCTCAAGAAGCGACCAGACATGGTACCCACTCTTACTTATCACATGGTTAGCCACAACATGAGCTACCATGTTACATGACCTTGGAACAAAATTGAAACTAACACACTCAAAAGACTCACAACAAACAAGAATGTCATGCAGGACGTTAGAGATAGATTCCTCCCTTCCTTTACGAATTAATAACTTAACCAAAAATTGTGAATCTGTTTCCACCACTACCCTCGTATGCCCCGCAGCCAAGCAGTACTGCAGCCCCTCAAAAACCGCTAGAGCCTCAGCTTGTAAAGCAGTGGAGCACCGCAGCAAACCTACTCCACCAGCCCCCTCAAAACAGTCAAGCCAAGACCTTAGCACCCAACTGTAAGCACCCCTTTTCGTCCCACTCGGCCAAGCCCCGTCACAATTCAGTTTGAGGGCACCCAACTTCGGCCGCTGCCACCTTGCAGGAGGAGGCGCAGTGCTCCCATCGACCAACTGCACATGATCAACAGAGGCCATGGCCTCATGTGCAGCAGAACATTCTGCAACCTGTTGCTGCAGTAATGCAATGACAGCTTCTGGCTGTTGTACAATATCTTGGAAGCATCTTGCATTCATTGCTTTCCATATCCTCCACACACCAATGGCAATGAGCTGAAAAACTGCAGCCCCGTCATCCACCTCCTTGAACAAATCCTCCAGAACATGCCAACAATCACGAAACGACAAGCCGCGAAACCTCAAGGTATCCAGTTGCAATGGACCTCCAAACCAGAACACATAAGTAAACTTTCAATTAAAAAATAAGTGGCCTGCAGATTCCTCCTCCTCCTCACACATAGGGCAAGAAGTCGCAACATGAAGTTGGCGTTGAACAAGGTTGTGCCGGACAGAGAGGTATTCACGGCAACAACACCAAATGAAGTGCCTTATTTTCCGTGGGACATTTAACCCCATTTATTTTTCCATACTCTCTCATGGACACCTCCTGCACTAGCCTCACCCTTCCCCTTTGCCGATAACTCACCATTTCTGTTCATTTCCATCGCCAGCAAGCACCCAGAGTGCACATTATAGCTACCAGTTTTCGAGAAATGCCAAACCAGTTTTTTCGGATATCCCAACTTACTGAGAGGAATAGAGAGGATGGCATTTTCCTCCCCCAAAGTGAAAGAACTCTCCACTAAGGCAGTATTCCACAACCGAGAAATTGGGCAAATTAATTCACTAACCAAAGTAGGAAGGGGAGATAGAGAAGGACGTACACGGAACGGCCTGCAACTAGGAACCCACGGATTCGCTATGACATTGATTTGTGACCAATCACCAATATGCCAACGAATACCCACCTTTAAAATACGTTGCCCTTGCAAAATACCTTTCCAACCCCAAGAAGATCCAGCCACTTCCTTGGCCTCCAAGAAAGACCTATCCGGGTGATATTTTTCCCGTAACAGTCTAGCAAGGAGTGACGAAGGCTCATCCAATAATTTCCATCCTAACTTTGTAAGCATCGGAAGATTAAAGCATCGGAGATCTTGGAAGCCTAATCCACCCTTACACTTTGGCATCGTCACTTTATCCCAAGAGGCCCAATGAATACCACGCTGTAAATTCTGTTTTCCCCACTAGAAACGGGCCAAAATACGCTCCACATCCTTGCAAACACCGACCGGAATTTGGAAGCAAGACATAGCGTAATTAGGCAAAGCAAGAGCAATAGCTTTCACTAGAACCTCCTTCCTAGCCTTAGACAAAAACTGCTCCGACCAACCTTGCACCTTGGCTTCCACTCGATTGCGAATGTCCTAAAAAACGGCTCGCTTTGAGGATCCAAAATCAGCCCGTAGGCCCAGATACTTCCCGAATTCTTCTTTCTTCCTAACTCCCAATTCTGCAGTTAATTGCTCCTAAAGCCGTAGAGGGCAGTCAGCACTGAAACCACAGAACTTTTTTCAAAGTTTATCATCTGCCCAGAACTTACTTCATACAAACGGAGCACCTCCCATATATGAGTTGCATCTACCATTGTTGCTTTCGAAAACAGAATAGAGTCATCCACAAAAAACAAATGAGTCAAACTAAATGCCCCCGAGGCAACATGGATACGCTTCAACACACCCAGCTCCTATTTTCTACGGAGGATCGTAGACAATCCTTTAGTACAAAGAACAAATAAGAAAGGTGATAGAGGGTCCCCTTGTCTAAGACCCCTCGATGGACAGAAAACAGCAGTAGGGTTACCATTCATTAGGACACTAAACGAGGTGGTATAAATGCACGCTTTAATCCACATGCAAAACACTTCTTTAAACCCCAACTTCCGCATTACCGCCAGCAAAAAATCCCATTCAATCCTATCATAAGCCTTAGACATGTCTAGCTTAAGAATTATCTCATGCCTTATCTGCCCAGGCTTTTTTTGATAGTGTGTAAAACCTCATGGACCACTAAAACATTATTAGTAATATGTCGACCAGCAACAAACGCTGTTTGAGAACAGAAAATCACCCTCCTCATCAACTCCTTCAGCCGATTAGTGAGAACCTTGGCAATAATTTTATAAAGCACGTTACGAAGAGAGATAGGTCGCAGCTGTGCCATACTTAGAGGACACCGGACTTTCGAAATCAGTGCCAAGTATGTAAAATTTATAATTTTCAGCGGGAGCCCAGATTGAAAAAAAGAAGCAACAACACGAATTACCTTATTCCCAATCAAACCCCAGTGTCGTTGATAAAACCTGGCAGTAAAACCATCTGGACATGGCGATTTAGTTGGGCTGATTTGCAGTACCGCTTGCCTAACCTCCTCTGGGGAAACTGGGCGCACCAACATCTTATTATCCACATCCGAGACTCTCAGGGAAATACACTATGTGATGACTCCAATGCTAGATGGCATGGAGGATGTAAAAAGCTTCTGAAAAAAACCATTAGCAATCCCTCCAAGCTCCTCCTCATATTCTCTCCACACCCCTATCTCATCCTCTAAGCCGCTAATGCTATTGTGCCGTCTCTTCTTAATCGTTTTAGAGTGGAAAAACTTTGTATTCGTGTCCCCTCCATTAAGCCACTGAACCCTAGACTGAAGTTTCCAATAAATGTCTTCCTTTCTCACCGCATCTTGGAGATCCTCCTCCATACATTGGACACTCGGCCCATCAAAGACCTTTGCCTAGCAGCATTCTTTTAGGTGCTCTTTGAGCACCGCAATCTGTTGTTGTGCATTGCTCCTTGACTTCCTTTTCCATTGCACAAGCCCCTTATGGACCCATTTAAGCTTTTCTGTTACACGATAGCATGTAGAGCCCACCAACGACCTACTCCATTCCTTTTTAACCACCACCTCACAAGCAACTTCCTTATTCCACCGGGGATCATATATAAAAGGATTTGGACGCCTTCTCACACTAGGCGACGTATCCAAGGACAACATTGAGTGATCAGACCCCAACAAAAGAATATGAGTAAGCTGGGCATGCAGATAAGAAAGCATCCAAGCATCTGTAGCCAAACCCCTATCCAGCCTCTCTTGCACATAACCATGTTCCTGTTTATTTCTCCAGGTGAATGGATGGCCAGTATAACCCAAGTCCAGTAACTTCCCATCTGCCACAAACACCCTAAAAGCCCTCATGCTCGAAGCAGATCGAGTATTACCTCCTTCCTTCTCGGTAACCCTGAGGATATCATTGAAATCTCCCAACAACAAACACAAATCAATCTCCCTACTTAGCCGTTGTCGGAGAGTGTCCCATTGTTTTGCTCTTAGACTATCATTCGTACGTGCATAGACAGCAAACAACCTCCATTGAGAAACCTTATCCTCATCATTCACTAAGACCTCAATCACAAAAACAACATACTTAACTAACTCAACATGACCTGCAGACTTCCAAAACACACACAGGCCCCCACTGAGCCTCCTAGGTTCCGTAGCTTGCGTATACTCCATGCCCAAGTTCTTTTTCAGAAACTGGTACCTCGAACTCCTATTTTTCGTTTCCAAAAGCACCACAATACTTGGTTGAAGAAGCCTGTTTTGCTCCTCCAAATTATGAACAGTCAGGTCACCACCGATGCCCTGATAGTTCGAACAAAGAATCCTCATGACGACTACAGCCCCCGGGGAGAGGTGGATTCAACACCGCTCCGCTCAAGAGACCCATTAAGGGAGGTCCCGACCACTTGAGATGACGTACCAATCAACTCCACATGACGACGCTTAGCACACACAGCCACCAATAGTTGAAGCCATACCAAAATCCTCACCACCACCATCAACTTCTCGCCCCCCCATTCCCCTAACTCCCAGCCTGTCTTGCCCTACCACGTCTCTTACGTTTATGTTTAGATAGATTAGCGATGATAGGGGCCAACCTGAAGGGGTCTGAAACTTGAGATTCAGCCCCCGCAATCCCTACATGACCCAGAACCGTACCAGCCCTAGTAACACCAACGCTGAGAGGCCCCTCTTCAGTCTGCCCATGTCCCTCGGTAGCAGCTGATCAATCATTATTTAAGCATCATTTTGATGTCTTTATATGCCTCTCTTACATGTCTTTTGAATGATTTCGTGCCATCAATAGTAGAAAATGATCAATCTTGTGAGACTTGTATAGATTTAAAAAGATAGGTAAATTCTGAGAAGAACGTGAAAATAATGACTCAAATCGGAGTTCATATGAAGGAGATGTCCTCATTTCAATATCAGGTCCTGAACTGGGTCTTGAGTGCGCCAGTGCGCCTATTTTGAGTCCATGACCAAGTACCTCAAATCCTGCCATCCGGGTCCCAAACCTGTGTCTCATGACTTCAAGTTCATATCCTAGAAGTTCCAAGGTCGTGCCAGGACATGTCGAGTACATGTCCCAAGAACTTCCCATCCGAGCCCAGCCTCTGCGCCTAAACCCTAGTTACTGTTCCGCCAGTGGTGGATCAAAGTTCCTCCTCTGCGCTGAGCCTGACAACATGTACATCTAGCCTGAGTGAAGATGCGCTTATACTATTCTCATGGTGTGCCTCAAAAGCGCAATCCCAGACCCCTATGACGAAGACATTCCAAGGGCCAAGTTCTAAATTCCAACATCTGCCTGCGGCCAGCTTGTGTTCCCACTTGCCAGCTTGTGTTCCCACTTGCCAGCTTGCATTCACACTCCCAACTATGTTCTGATTGGTTCTAATAGATTTTAGGGACTTTGTAATTAATTAGAAGTACAATAACTATTCTAGAACATTCTAGGCTAGGGTTTTTAATACCAATCCTTATAGGACAAGGTTTTCCCTTTGTCTATAAAAGGGAGCCTTTGGTCAATGTTTTGGGAGATGATATTTTTAGAGATAATATTTTACACACAGATTATTTGGCGTGGAGCTTGGAGAAGAAGGCTCTGCCGTGGCTCTGCTGTGCCTGTTCTTCAACAATCTGTTATGTACCCTTATTTTTATTATTGGAATTTACTTATGAATTCAATTATATTTGTTTCAATTTCAGTTATGTGTGAGTAGTTCTTTTTAGAATTAGGGTTGTTTGAAGCCCTAGACATGTTAGCTCGTTAAGTATATTTTTATTCTTGTTCTTAATTGCTATGCATGCTAAATAACTCTAATTACTGCTTTAACTACCATTCTTTTATGTTTGTAAGATTAGCTACCTTGTTTGCATAAATTATTGATGGAATTGCTTGAGTGACCGCCATATGATCTTGTGATTCATTCGCTTCAAGAGGTTGAGGTTAAGAAACAATCTTGTAATTGGAATTCATGACAACCTAGGAATGCATCCCAATCTTCTAGGCTAGTGTGGTGTCATTAAATTCTCTTAGTACTTCATGCGTCATCTTAACTGGTAGGTGATAGACGTTCTACGTATATGCCCTGTCTAAAACATGCTAAGTAAGAGAGAATGATATATGTTTAGTGTACCAACGCCAGGACCTAGGCATGGACACCTAATTTAGAATTGCATAGTAATTAGGTCAAGATAATCTGGTTAAGAGCTATAATTAGTTAGAGTGGATAATAAGCCTTAATTCGCCTTAGTTTAACAAACAATCCACCTTTCATTCTTGCATTGTTATTTTTTGCACTTTGATTTACTTGTCTTTAATTTTTAGCTCTCAATCATAAACCCCCCCTTGGCGTGTGTGTGTGTGTGTGTTTTTATTTAAGTTAACAAATATGAACTTAATTGGGTTAATCGTTGAACAAGTCCTCGAGGGATCGACCTTTGCTTGTCATTATACTATCTCCATCGATTTTGTGCACTTGCAAAGTTATACTTAGTAGAAATAAAGTTCATAATTATTGTGTTCAATATTTCTTCTATCAGCAACCACATTCGAGGTGCCACCCCCTTCAAGCAGACTATCCCTGATCACACCCCCTCGCCCAATCCTCCCTTCATCAAAAGCTGCAGCCAACTCACGCATCTGCCTTTCCCCAACCGCCCGCTGAGCTTGGATATGAGCAGCAAGGCCAGAAGGAAGACCATCCCCAAGGACATGCCTCCCATGTGAAATCTC
Organism: Oemleria cerasiformis; assembly: GCA_037349345.1. Lineage (NCBI taxonomy): Eukaryota > Viridiplantae > Streptophyta > Magnoliopsida > Rosales > Rosaceae > Oemleria > Oemleria cerasiformis. Next base: position 5,309,085 of record JAZGTL010000010.1, on the reverse strand, counting down.
CCGTCTATTACGCCTTAACGTACTCTTGAGGGGGCGCCCAAGCAGATCCTCCATGGCCTCTAGATTTTTAAAAGCGAACAAGCTATCATTCTCCAAAGAGCCTCCTTCACCACTAGTATCACTACGCCTTTCAACACAGTGCCTTGAACTATGTCCAATCATGCCACAAACCAAACAGTAAATAGGCAAAAATTCGTATTGAAAACCCACCTAAGTTTCACCAGCGACTGGGAACTCCACCTTAGCCCCACGCATCAATGGCTCATGTACATTGAGTCTAACATGAACTCTCGCAAATCTCCCAATACAATCAGAACCTCCGGACTTGTCCACCTCCAGCACCCTACCAATCAGTCCCCATATTTTCTCCACCGCCTCACTGTCATGCTCAATGTAGGTATATCATGCAACGACACCCACATATTGCACCACTGGAGCCGCAGAGTTCCAGGATTCCTAGCCCTAGTGCCCTCCTCCACAAGCACCATGGCCTCGTCAAACGTCCATGGCTGTATATCCAGCATCCTTCTCAGATCACGAAGAGCTACAAACTTGGCCAAGAACCCACGTTCACCAATAGCACTGAACACCACCCCCTTTCCTCCTTTCCACAGGCCGGTGAAGAGCGAGATGAAAGCCTCCGTATTAACAGACCTATGCGAAAGCACTTCAGCCACCATGCAGAACTAGAAACCCAAAGGGATATCCTCAGCCTCCTCCAAATCCACTTGTACTCCATTCCTCTCACATTCAGAAAGATAGAGCCCCGCCCCAAAGCGCAGACCAAGATCGTCGAGGTCCATAGCACCAATCACCAAACCGAAGCTTGCCACTTACGCAAAAGCGCCGCCGTCAAAGATAGAATGTCTTGCGCCGACAAACCTTGTTTAGGTAAAAAAAAACGCACTCGTTTTCAAATCCTAGCAGACCCAAAAAACTCTACTTACGAGAGACCTTATAACAAAATTGATTTTTTGATTTTTATACTTATTGAAATAACAAAATGTTTACTATAGTTCCATAATACCTCGTAATCTACACTATGCAATAACATAAATATTTTAAGAAGTGATATTCATAATAGTGATTTATAATATTGATGTCGAATTTGCAAATTATAATATTTTATTTTACATAATGTAGATAATGAGTGCATCATACGTTAACATGAAAATTTTTAAAACTTTCTTAAGAATTTTACATGTTGGTGTTACAATTTTTCTCTTTTGAAAGTTTATGTGGTTTATTGCATGCATTTCCTCATATTCTCTCAAAATTATAAAGTTGTAGACGGGCCAACACAAATATTTGAAATCCTACACTTAGTCACCTTCCGAAAGTTTCAGTTAGGTTTCGCTAGGGTTTGTCGACTGCAATGAGGGTTTGACGGCGATGCGTATGTGTGAGAACGTGCAGGGCGGTGACTGGTTCGTTCTTGTCTGCTACAGACTTATTCTCGCCTGGTTCAATTGGTGGACATTGATTATGGATTCGATTACAGTACAACTTGACAAGACCCTTCCCGAATTTCCCCTCGAAACCCGGGAAGAACCCTTCTCCCGTCTGACAACCTAAAGAAAATCCCAGAATACCCCTAAGTTCTTGCAATTTATATATGAGAATTTTGCCAAAAATTCGGCAGAATCTCCCCTTAAGGACTGGTTAACCGTCTTCCACATGTCAGACTAAGGATCAGATAACACTCCAAATTCCAATAAGGTCAACCAGCCAACGATGTAACCACAAATTTACAACAGTCCAAAAGACTTATCAGAGCATCTAACTAGGATAAATATATACAGAAATAAATATCCTACTCGAGTGTCTAGGTAAACGCGCAGTTGAAAATCTAATGTCTCTGCTTCTGGATTATGCCCACGTCAACTCAACAGCCTGGAGGGCATTCAAAACACGAAAGTTGTGAGTGGACAAAATAATCATTTAAAAATCATTTCCGAGGAAAACATACGTTTCCCCCCTCCATGAGTAAAATCATGCATGCATAACATAAAATCCCTTGTATATAAATATAGTATATAGATGATCCAAAAACAACCGAAAAAATTCATCCTTTGTTGTAATATTATTAGTAAATTCACGTGTAATGTGCATATTATATACGTACATATGTAATTTGAAAAATATATTATTTCGTCTCTCTAGATTTCTTATACATTCGTTAAAATGCATATTTTAAAAAAAATCAAACACTTGGTGGGACCCACGAAAACCCGAATAATGAAAATATTCCGTGGTCCACAACCCTGCTTTCAAAATCCTCCTCAAAGGAGTTTAAAATCATGTAAACAAACCTGGACAAAAAATATACACCAAAACATATCCCACGGCTTCCCGAATAAAATCCCGAGTCGCAACTCGATACCCTCCACACACCCGATATACCTCGAGTTGTGCAGAAACCTGTACTAAGCGTAGACAACCTCAACGACCTGTTGGGGGAAATAACCCTCGACACCAGCATCGGAGAACCCTCAACGATCTGGTGGAGAAAGACCCTCGATGCTAGTCGGAGAAACCTTGACCATCGGGGCAAAAAATCCATTGAAAACCAAAATCCATGATTTGAAATCCTTGTTTCCTGGCTTAGGCCAAATTCATTGAAAAACCGGGTTTAAACTCAAAATCGTGGGCTCGACCGAAATCCAAAATCAATTAAGTCAAACCATATAAAACCCGAAACCATAAAGTCAGGCCATAGCCCAAAATGTCATTTCCAAATAATTATTGAAAGCACGTGCCCAGTAATAATTTAATAATACCCAAAAATTTTCCAAAACCAATATGTAATAAGCAATTATATCAAATATACCTTTATGCATGCATCATACTTTACAAAACCAAAGTCCAGTCACCACACGTCCAAATCAGCTCAATTCCGAGCCGTATGCTCCTCCAAAGTTCCCGGAGCAGTATCGCCTGTCAAAAGTAACAATCGAGATTATCAACAGTAATTAAAACCCTACATTCAGACTCCCTAAAGCCCGGGAGGTCCGCTCACGTCACACTAAAAATGTAGCCACTTCGGACGCCCAAAACTACCACTAAATGACGTCTGATTAACCCGAAACCTAAACCATCAGGTTCGGAACGTCGGAAGCTTGTCGACACGCGTCGCCGTGACTCGAGAACTGATCCCACGCGCTGTCACGCAACGATGGAGAGCTGGACCACGGGCCACGCGCCGCCACGCGCCTGTTACAATACCTCACGCGCCTCCTACAATGTCCCACGCGCTGCTATAGTGTCCCACGCGCCAACTCTATCTGACTCAGCCTGACTCGGTGCTGACTCGGCCGCTAGGTGGTACCCACGTGGCTTCTAGGTGGCCTCCACGTGGCTGCTAGGTGGCCTCCACGTGGCTGCTAGGTGGCCTCGACATGGCTCCACGTGGCTTCCAGGTGGCATGCCACGTCAGCCCCCTCCGATCGAACCAGTCGCCGGAGAAGACGACCGCGCCGCTGTGCGTCTCCGGAAAACTCCATTGCTGGTCGAGCTTGAATTTTTCCTAACTTTCTCAAAACTCAACCATTTTTCATGAATTTTACTTCTAAATCCATCTACTCGAACCCAGGAACTCAGAAATGAACTCTAAACATGAAACCCATATTTGTGTTGGCCGAAAAATCGCGGAAAAGATGAGTGTCCGATGAGTGGAACAAAAACGGACGATCTTGCCTCGAATTGAAGTTCGAAATTTTGGATTTTTGGGTTCGATGTCATGGGTTTGGGTGAGTAGCGAAGAGAGAGAGTGAAATGAGGAGGATCTGATATGCTTGGGGTTAAAAATATCTACCCAGGGCAAATTACCAAAATTCCCCTGAACATTCTAGACCCACAACTTTCTCACACGAACTCTGTTTTCCGTGTGCCGCCTGTCTATGAACTCGTGAGTTCAAGACCTACGCAACGGTCCCCGAACCATAGCCAAAAGTGTCTCGAAACAAAAATTTACTTTAAAGCCCCTTAAACAACCAAGTCTAATTTCGTCATTTTGCAAATTAATTTACGAAAATTCACGAATCAAATTTCCGGGTCGTTACAATTCACCCTCCTTAAAGAAATTTCATCCTCGAAATTCATACCTTTCACTGGAACAAATGTGGATGTTACACCTGCATCAGTACCTCGGTTTCCCACGTGGCCTCTTCCATGTTATGATTCCTCCACAGAACTTTAACCAGAGGAATAGTCTTTCTGCGCAGTACTTTTTCCTTCCAATCAAGAAGTTGCACTGGTTGCTCCTCAAAAGTCAAATCATCTCTCAGCTCAATTGGTTGCGCCTCCAATACATGAGATTCATCGAATAGGTACTTCTGGAGCATGGATACATGGAAAAGATTGTGAACCTTCGACAGTTTCGGGGGTAAAGCAAGTTTGTAAGCCACTGGCCATATTCTCTCAATAATCTCATAAGGTCCAATGTAGCGAGGACTCATTTTCCCTCGTCTACCAAAACGTACTACTCCTTAAGAGTAAGAATTTCTCTTTTCAACTCTAGATCATTAGGTACGCATAACCGGCCATCCTTAACCAAGGCCCCATCATCCCTGATCACATATTCCTGCCTGTTCCCAGCCTCCAACTCCATCCTAATATAACACAAAGTAGGATCCTGGAGCTGAGTTTCATTGATTCGATCAATCACGACAGGACTCACATGGAAACTAGCCAACAAGCCCCCTAGCTATCCATGTCAAGTATAATTCGCGCTTTATGGAATTTCACCAGCAACGGTAGGTAAACAGTATGCAAATGGGCCAAGGAACCCATGGACGCATCCGCCACTACATTGGCTTTTCCTGTCAGGACCCGTCCTAAATTTCCCCTCGAAACTCGGGAAGAACCCTGATCCCGTCTGACAACCTAAGGAAAGGTTCCTAAAATACCCTTCAATCCTTACAAATAATAATAATAATAAATACTTTCACTTGTCAGACAAGGGATTCAAGCACTCAATAATTCCCGTAAATAATAACCAACCAAATACAATATAATATCATAGCGTCTAAGTAGGATCAAGAGTATAATTTAGATATCCTACTCAAATATAACTACATAGCACAGCCGAAAGTACTAATGCCTCTGCCTCGAGATAAGTGTCCACGTCAACTCAACTGCCTGAAGGGGGTTTAAACACAAAAGTTGTGAGTTGACAAAAATAATCATTTATAAATTGTTTTTCCAAGGAAATATTACTTTTTTCCCCCTCTATTTATAAAATCATGCATGTATCACATAAAACAGTTTATGATATAAAAACATTATATGTAAATCACCAAAATTTCCATTTCTCTTTAAAACCACTTAGTTGGACTCACATAAAATCTGTATAATGAAAATACCTCGTGATCCACAGTTTGGTTTGAAAACTCTCTTCAAAGGAGTTTAAAATTCATTTAATTCAGCCTTGACACATAATATCTCAAATTCACTGTTCCCGACATATCCACAACACACCAGGGTATCCCTTGAGATGTGTTAAAATATGTACTACACGTAGATAGCTTCGCGACCCGGCGGAGCAAGACCCCTCAACACCAAAGTCTGAACCCTCAACAACCAGCGGAGCAAAACCCCTCAACACCAGTCAGAGCAACTGTAACCATCGGGACAGAAAACCAATAAACCAAATCCGTGTTTTGAAATCTTTGTTTCTTGGCCTAAGCCAAATTCTTTGAAATATCATTTACGGCCAAAATCGGTAAAATCATAATTACGGGCCTCAATCCAAATCACATGCTCAAATAGTTACCACTTCAAAACGATATCAAAATCAAGTACAAAAACCAGGCCATTTCTCAAAACACACTTTCACTGAAATATTGGAAAACATGTGTCCAGCATCATTTCTAAATTCCAGAAATTCATTGCACCCATACATAACAGTATTTAAATCAAAGATACATTGATGCACGCATTATAGTTTATAAACCAAAAGTCCACTCACAAACCTGTCCAAGCAAGCTCAATCCCGAATTGTACGCTCCCCTGAAGTTCCTGGAGCAGTATCGCCTGTCCAAATTAATAATCGGGATTACCAACTAATAATAAGAACCTTAAATATAAACCCCCTAAACCCCGGGAGGTCTACCTATGCTGGCCTAGAAAACGCAGCAACTTCAAACGCCCAAAACAACCCTTAAACGACGTCCGATCGACCCAAAACCTGCGCCAACAGGTCCGAAACATCAAAAACTAATTGTCAAGCGCCACCGTGACCTCAGACTCGGCCCCACGCACCGACGGAAGGTCGGAACACGCCCCCACACGCCCTCACGCGCCGGTCACGCGCCTGCTACAGTACCTACTCGCATGGACCGGTCCAACCCAGCCCAACTCGGCCTGACCCAATCCAACTCGGCCCAACCGATTCACTCAACCCGATCGGTTCACTCGACCCGACTGGCCCGACCGGTTCACTCGACCCGATCGGTTACCTCGACCCGACCGATCACCTCAACCCGACTGGTCACCTCGACCCGATCGATCACCGGTGACTCGCCGGAGAAGACGACCGACTGCCGGCGCCGCCATCTGGTTTCTGCCGGAATCCTCAATTTCCGGCCAAAACTTCAAGCTTTTGTAACTTCCTCAAAACTCAACCATTTTTCACAAATTTTACGTCTAAATCTATCTACTCGAACCCAGGAATCGAAATATGACCTTAAAACATCAAACACGTACCTGTGTAAGTCGGAAAATCGATTGGAAGTTCCGAAACTTCCTACACTCGGTTCGGCTTCCCCCGTGGTCCTCTCCTTCGATGGTTGGTACGGTTGTGATCATGGGAAGGATTAGAATCCGATTAGTTGAATGGAAATAGAAATCTTGGCCTTGAATCAAACTTGGAATTTGTGGGTTTTTGGGTATGTTTTTCGCACGGTTTCGGGTGGTTTTGGGAGTGTGTTTCACAGAGAAAGAGGGAGATGATAATGAGATGAAGATGAAACAATGATTTGGGGTTAAAAATATCTACCCCAAGTTAAAAATTACCAAAATACCCCTAACAATCTAGACCCGTAACTTTCGTACACGAACTCCGTTTCCCGCGTGCTGCCTGTCTACGAACTCGTGAGTTCGAGACCTACGCAATGGTATCCAAAACACCACCAAAAATGTCTCGAAACAAAATTTGACTTTCACTCCCCTTAACAAGCAAGGGTAAAATAGTCATTTTACATAAATAATTTACGTAAATCCAATAATTGAAATTCCGGGTTGTTACATTTCCTGGGTGATATTCTATGGTATAGTCATAATCTTTATCAGCTCAAGCCACCTTCTCTGTCTCGAATTCAGATCTTTCTGGGTAAAGAAGTATTTCAAACTCTGATGGTCAATAAAGATCTGACACGTTTCCCCATACAAATAATGTCTCCAAATCGTCAGTGCATGCACCACTGTAGCTAACTCCAAATCATGTGTTGGGTAATTCAAATCATGAGGTTTAAGTTTCTTGGAAGCATATGCTATCACCTTCCCATGCTGCATCAACACGGCCTATACCTCGTAATGAGGCATCACTGTACACCTCAAATCCTCCGTTATCATCTGGAAGAGTTAACACTGGGACAGAAGTCAACCTCGTTTTTAGCTCTTGAAAGCTCTATTCAGACTCATCATCCTAGTCAAACTTGACTCATTTTCTCGTCAACTGAGTTAACGGGGCAGCTATCGTAGAGAATCCTTCTAAGAATCCCCGATAATATCCCACTAAACCCAGAAAAATTCTCACCTCTGACACTGTCCTCGGTTGTTCCCAATTTGCCACTGCCTCAACTTTTTGGAGATCCACGCTGATACCCTCAGGCTCAAAGTTGGGTTTCAGTCCCCACACGAACCCAATCATGATTAGTTTGATTTCAAATATGCTTGGAATCCGAGTGGTAGGCTGTCATGAAAAGTATCATGGCCTCCCAATGGTTACTTCCCAAAATAAGAGAACAATGTTTGGGAAAGTTCAGGATGTTCTTAAGAGCTGGCTGGCTAGTTGGAATGCTAAGTTATTGTCAGCAGCAGGGAAAGAGGTGTTAGTAAAGGCAGTGGCACAAGCACTCTCTACCTATTCTATGAGTGTTTTCCAGCTTCCCCGGTCTTTGTGCCAGGACATGTCTGCAGAAATTGCCTGCTTCTGGTGGGGTAAACGGGGTAGGTGTAGTATTCACTAGTAGAGTTGGCAAAACCAATAATGCCCAAAGTCTCAAGGGGGATTGGGTTTTAAACTTTTTGGAGCTTTTAACCAAGCAATGGTTGCAAAATAAGCATGGTGGTTATTGGAACACCCTCTGTCGATGGTGGCTCGAATATTCAAAGCTAGGTACTTCCCAGATAGAGACCTTATGATGGCGGAGCTAGGTTCATCCCCTCCTTAGTGTGGCGATCTATAATCTGGGGGAGGGAGGTGTTAGAACAAGGGTTGGTGTGTAGAGTTGGAATGGGGGAATCAATCTCCGTGTTTCATAATAAATGGATCTTGAGGCCTAGAACTTTCAAGCCCATTCTCAACTTGGGGCTTTCGAATACAGCCATGGTTTCCTCTCTAAACAGGTGAAGTGGGGGGTGGGATATGGATTTGTTGAGCTCCGTCTTTTTCCAGGAAGATGTAAGGGCGATATGTAGTATTGCGCTGCCGTCTACTGTCAGCTTTGTGGATGGGCGATATCGATTTTATACGAAGAACGGTAAGTACTCTGTCAAGTCTGGGTATCACACGGCTCGGTTGATAACAAGGGGGGAATGTTCCTTAATGACTAAATCTGAGTTATACTGGAAGAAACTGTGGGGTTTACAGATACCTAATAAGCTTAAGATATTTGCATGGAAAGCTAACTTGGAAATATTGCCTACTTCTCTCAACCTTGCCAGGAAGCAGATTGCTCAGTGCGGAGTTTGCTTAAGGTGTGGGCGGGGGATGGAAGATGTGTACCATGCATTATGGGGCTGTAAATCAAGCCAGAAGATGTGGAGACTCACGACCCTTCCAATAGACTGGTTCCCATCTGGGGGCTGTTTTATGGATCTCTTTGAATGAGGGGTAAGCTGCCTTTCTGTTTGTGACTTAGAATGTTTTATTTTCATATGTTGGTAGGTATGGAATTGTAGGAATAAGCACCTACATCATCTGCCTTACAAAGAGGCTAATAAGGCGGTAGAAGGGGCAGTGGAGGTCCACACCGAGTTCACAGCATTACATCGCAAACCTGAAGTAACTGTCATGTCTTGGAGGTTAAATGGAGTAGACCGCTTCCTCTATGCTATGAATTAAACTGTGACGAGGCTGTAAATCCATCTGGGTTGACCAGAGGCATCGGAGGAGTGCTACAAGATTGGAATGGAGAGGTGGTTGTTAGTTTTTCGAGCCCATGATCTGCTGGGATCTTGGTCTTAGCAGTGGAATGGGAGGCACTTAAAGCAGGGTTGTTGTTAATTCAGCACCTGAATTTTGGCTAGGTGACGGTGGAAACTGATTCAAATGAGGCTATTTCAATCATTCAATGGGTAGGGCAAGATTGGAGTAGTGTAGGTCAGCTAGAGTGGAAGTTACAGAGCTGCTGATGGCTATAAATCTCTCGGTGCAGCAACTGGTGTTCTCCCCTAGGATTGAAAACAAGGCAGCCCACACCTTGGCTTAGGAGGGGTTGCGATCACAGGTGAAAATGGCATGGGTGCCACCAGCACCCCCTTGGATTCTTTCAACCCTAAAGAGGGATTTAGAGATTTAGAAGCTATGTTTCCATTTTGTTTTTTATTTGGGGTGGGGCACACTTTTTCCCTCACTGGATTTTCCCCGGTCTAACTGGATTTTAAGATGAGGGTTTTAATGAGGCCCCATTTTTTGTTGTTGCCCCAATCATTGTTTGCTTCTGTAGCATTTGTTTTTTTATCAATGAAATCTTCATTGTAATAAAAAAAAAAATTAAAGCTGTGACAAAATTGACAAAATTTAAAAAAAAAAAAACAACACTCATCACTTGCAAAGCCGTTTGCAACCCGCGATGCTGGCAGATCTACCTGACTATTCCGGCATTTCCGGCCATGCAGCAATCTTGGTAAGGATTTGTTCCTCTCTTCCAATCTTACAAGCCTATGTCCTTATATTTATCATATCTTAGTCAATTTTTCTCGATCTAACTTGAAAAGTTTCATCGTTCCGGAGTGTTTTTCACATTTTCTGACCATCTTTGCCCACTTTGGGCCGTCGACCCAAGTATTAAATTTGTTCTACTCGTTGAGCTCTACATGGTGATATAAAACTTATTAATATCCAAGATGGTTGATTATCCCTTGCGATTTTACCTATTTTTATATTTTGGTTTTTTTTTGTTAAACATTAATTTAAGTTATTTTACTCTTTTATAAAAATAGAAATAATACAAATTGAAAACTAAAATTATTTTTGCGGTGCACCGCGGTTAACCATTATAAATAACTGCAGTTATAATCCTAAATGATTATGACAAAATAAAACCGCGGTTAATAACCATTTAACTATTTGCCTATCTTTACATCCGACCATCCAACCCCACCAATCCACCAAATCAGTCCCACCAATCCCTCAAATCAATCCCACCAACCCAACCAATCAATCCATCAATCATACTGACCCACCAAACTCTCCCACACCGCGTGTTCCCATCCCAAATCCACCAACCACACTTCACACCCCTTTACCCCTCCTTCGCCCCTCCCCTTCATCCCCGCTAGCATCACCCTCCCCTGAACCATCACCATCACGATCACAACCTACCCGTCAATCAAATCGTCCCAAGCAGCCCCCAACATGGCATCTTCACTACCATATGTCCAACCAAGTAAGTGGTCCCAACCTGGTGACTCGTCCTTCAAGTACTCGCTACCCCCTTTCCAATTTTATTTCTTGTTCTCATTTTTCTAGTACCCATTGTGCCTTTCTAACTTTCTAACTAACATTTCAGGTTTAACAGAACCCACTGATAGAAGAAATACTGAACACAATATTTATGAACTTTATTTCTACTAAGTATAACTTTGCAAGTGCACAAAATCGATGGAGATAGTATAATGACAAGCAAATGTCGATCCCTCGAGGGCTTGTTCAACGATTAACCCAATTAAGTTCAGATTTGTTAACTTAAATAAAAACACACACACATATATTATTAACTAAGGTGAATTAAGGCTTACTATCCAACCTAACCAATTATAGTCCTTAACCAAATTTTCTTGACCTAATTACTATGCAACTTCTGAATTAAGTGCCCATGCAAAGGTCCCAATGGTTGGCCCACTCCACATATATTATTCTCTCTTACTTGGCATGTTCTAAGCATGATGTGTACTCTAGAACGTCTATCACCTATCGTTTAAGATGATGCATGAAATACAAAGAGAATTTAATGACACTACACTAGCCTAGAAAAGTGATGTGCATTCCTAGAGCATTGTGAATTCCGACTACAAGATCGTTTCTTAACCTCAACCTCTTGATGCTCATGAATTACAAGATGATATAGTGGTCACTCAAGCAATTCCATCAATAATTTATGCAAACAAGGTAGCAAAGCTCATAGGCATAAAGGAATGGCAGTTAAAGCAGTAATCAGAGTTATTCATCATGCATAGCAATCAAAATCAAGAGCCAAAATCTAACAAACTAACATGGTTAGGGCTTCAAGCAGCCCTAATCCTAACAAGAACTGCTCACGCATAATTGGGATTAAAGCAGATATAATTGAATTCATAAGTAAATTGCAATAATAAAAATAATGGTACATAAGAGATTGTTGAAGAACAGACACAACACAGCCACGGTAGAGCCTTCTTCTCCAAGCTCCACGCCTAATAATCTGTTTGTAAAATATTATCTCTAAAAATATGGTCCTGCAAAACACTGAACAAAGGCTCCCTTTTATAGGCAAAGGGAAAACCTTGTCCTATAAGGATTGGTATTAAAAACCTTATCCTAGAATGTTCTGGAATAGTTATTGTACTTCTAATTAATTACAAAGTCCTTAAAATCTATTAGAACTAATCAGAGCACGGTTGGGAGTGTGAATGCAAGCTGGACAGTGGGAACACAAGCTGGCCGCGGGCAACCTGCAGTTTTTCCGTGGTTTAGAACTTGGCCTTTGGAATGTCTTCGTCATAGGGGTCTGGGACTGCGCTTTCAAGGCACACCATGAGTATAGTAAAAGCGCATCTTCGCTTAGGCTAGGTACGAAGGCTGTCGGGCTTAACACAGAGGAGGAACTATGATCCACCTCTGACGGAACAGGAACTAGGGTTTAGGCGCATAGGCTGGGCTCGGATGGGAAGTTCTTGGGACATGTATTCGACATGTCCTGGCACGACCTTGGCACTTCTAGGACATGAACTTGATGTCATGAGACACAGGTTTGGGACCCGAATGGCATGATCTGAGGTACTTGGTCAAGGACTCAAAATAGGCGCACTGGCGCACTAGTGCACTCAGGACCCAATTCAGGACCTGATATTGAAATGAGGACATCTCCTTCATCTGAACTCTGATTGGGTCATTCTTTTCGCGTTCTTCTCCGAATTTACCCATCTTTCCAAATATGCACAAGTTTCACAAAATTGATCATTTTCTACTATTTATGGCACGAAATCATTCAAAAGACATGTAAGAGAGGCATATAAAGACAGCAACATGATGCATAAATAATGACCGATCAAATACCCCCAAACCTATCTTTTGCTAGTCCCTGAGCAAAACAAACTTTAACAAAATGAAAAGACTCGATCTTAGTTAAGATAGAACATTTAAACCCCTAGGTTCACCTAGTAGAAGGAGTTTTGTCTCCTGAGTGTTATAGTATCACGATACCCACAAACGTTTTACTTAGACAAATAAGATGCTAGAGATGGTACTTTTAACAAGCTAATAAGAATCAAAGTAAGTAGACATGCTTTGCAAAACTAAAAGGAATGCCATAGCCGTGAGTGTCATGTGAAGGTGTACGTGTATTAGTGCCAATATTTCGAGTGATCATGTTTGAGAACAACTTCATCTAAGTGCCCTAGAAATATTTTTCCTTGACTCTAATCCTCACTAGGCAACTCTCAATTTGCACATGAATCCTAGGCTTTCACTCCTTTCAAGCATATGTGATGGGTTTATGTTATGTAATTCAAATTTAATCACATATGAGTAATAATGAAGAATAGCACTTTATAGAAAAAAGATCTCATGAAAGGAATTGAACTTTAAGAACATAGATACGTACCTTAATCCTCAGCATGATTGTCCATAAGATCAGTTAGGTCTTCTTTTTTAGGTTGTAACGGGGCTAAGCTTAGGGGTTTAGAAAGGAAGGATGGGATTCAAAGAACCTGAGTTGTGCCAAGGCATGAGAAGTCATGACTTGAACTTGGAATTTCTGAACTGAATCCTTTCTTAAGGCCCACGACATTGTGCTTTCTTGATGGCTTATTTTGAGCCTCTTATGGCTTATTCTGAGGCTCTTGGCTCACTTGGCTCAATTCACTTTGTTTTTCACTTTTTTTTTCTTTTCTTCTCAACGTTTCTTTTCTTTCTTTTGATTTGAATGTTTTTTTTTTCTATTCTTTCTTTTGTTTTCTTTATTTTTTTTCTTTTCTTCTTTGAATTGAATTGAACCAAGATCATGCAATGATTTCCTCAAATTTTTGTGCAGCTTGCAACTTGTAAAGCTTTTCTTTACTTTTGAACTTTGAATTGAAACCAATGTCCTTGGAATTGTGCAGCATCTTCTTCCACCTCTCATTCTCACCATGAATCTCATTTACGGCAACCTTAGCACAACTGAGGTTATAGGGCATGGCTGTGATGAATGGCTAAATATTTCGGTTAGGTTATACTTTGGGTGATGAAAGAAAAGGCTGAGTGTTTGGCTTCAAAGTTGGCTTAGGGAGAATGCAATAGGGTAGGATAAAACCTTTAGAGGTTAAATCATACATAGCCTACATCACTTCTTATGGCAAACCACACATTAGATCAAGAGTATCTAAATGGTGTTAGGTCTTTAAAATTCAATGCAAAATGATGTAATGAGATCAACAATTAAGAATAAAAGCGATGAGTGTTTAAGAGTAGAAACAAGTATATCCCTCAGAAAGAATGGCAATTAGGCTCTAAGATCTCATAGGGTAGTCTCCACTAATTTTCTAAGGTTCACTCAAATTCAGTTATTTCGTTCACTTAATCACTTAAAACATGGCATTGTGAAGTGCAAATTCTGAACTACTTGACCATGGCATGACTCTTAGTAAGGCTAAGACAGTTAACTTAGCATATACATCCCTATTAACAAGTTATCATACTATACAAATGCAAAAAATTAAGTAACTAACTAAACACAAAAAACTAAGGCTGAAAATTCAAAAGTCATGGCCGTGTATCACCCCCAAACCTACTTGTTTCTATATGCAAAATTTTAAATCCACACCCACAAACCTAAACTGAACATTGTCCTCAATGTGATAAGCAGTAAGAATGACAACAGTAGAAAGGTTGGAGAGATATAACGGGCACAAACAGAAAAGGAAGAGAGAAATACAAACCAGGGCTAGGCTGCCTCCTAGGAGCGTTTTATTTAACGTCTAGGCAAGACGGGGCTGGCATTCTCGGCATTTGATGGTATGCCTAGGATTTTAGCGTCAACATGGAACCAATTATGTGCCTCTTGGTGTAGAATTTGCGCTGCATCATGGAGAAAAAAGTTAGAAACACATAAAGGAATCCACCGACGAGAACGTAACTTATCGGGAAAGAGATTGAGGAGTGATTTGAATGAGAGCAGTTTCTGTCCATTATGGACTGTCTTCCTTGGACAATGCCCGTGGGGGAACAACTTTGGTTGTGCCTTGTACATTCTAGACTTCATCCTTGGTCCCTTCTGTTGATTTTTCCTTTGGAACTTGAAGAGGGGGACCAAGTTGAGGGCCTTTAGCATATTCTTGGTGTTTTTATGGTGGAATCTGTACAGGAAAATTTCAATAGTATTAGGAGCTAAATCAGAATTCAAATCCAAGTTTACCTTATTAAAATGAAAGTTAAGTGTTTCAAGATTGAGTTGAGAAGGCGCATTGAATTTCAAAGTCGGGTCC
Source organism: Oemleria cerasiformis (assembly GCA_037349345.1). NCBI lineage: Eukaryota > Viridiplantae > Streptophyta > Magnoliopsida > Rosales > Rosaceae > Oemleria > Oemleria cerasiformis. The sequence continues at coordinate 5,293,977 of JAZGTL010000010.1, read as the reverse complement.
TTGTCTGTGGGCATGGGCTGAGACACGACTGGCAGCAGATTGGGAGGCACGAGTTGGCCCTTGGGTTCTGCCATGGATGTGTCTTGCAGCGTGGCCACAGTGCTGCGCGTCTCAGATGCGTGCTGGGAAGGTTCTGGTGCAGTGGCTAAGGACTTGCCCTGCAGTGAATCTGTTGCCACAGCTTGGCGCGTTGAAGGCATGCCTTGGATATTTCCAGGTTCTATGGCGCTAGGTTGGGGCTACGACAGGGCATTTGGCGAGTCCTGGGACTCAGCAGGATCCTGGGTTTGCGGTAGGGCAGTAGGCAGAACGTGGTCATGGCTGTGGGACACGGCTTGGGGCAGTGCGTTGCTGTTGGGCAGCACATATGGTAGGGGCATGGGTTTGACCTAGATGTCCTTGTCACCATCATCTGTCCTATTCTCTTCCTCCCAGTTTTCTTCCATTTCGCTTTCCAATCTGTTAGTGCAAGGCAAAGAGGTATAGTTAGACATGAAATAAGAATCAGAAACATTATAAAAGGAAGAGTATACATGAGGGTATGAATTGGGTGCATCCCACTGCTCAATCTGAGCAAAATTAGGAGACACTGTCACGACATGGCCTTGGGTGGAATTCATGGCATCCATGGCAAGCACTTGTCGAAGTGTTAGCTTGATGGTGTCCTTATTATGCTCTTCATCCGTGTGATGGTTCTGATTACAGGCCTTCATGCTTTGTATCCTGGTCCACAACGAAGGTTGGGTGGACTTTGCGGTCGCCATGGCAAGCACTTGTCAAAGTGTTGGCTCGATGATAGCTTCACCATGATCATCATTCCCGGCCACTTGGTGGGGAATATGCCCTTTCTTCAGTTTGGCGTACGTCGAACTCAAACACCCTCTTGCTCTTTTCCAGTACCTCCTCCAAGCGCTGGCTTAGCCCTCGGAGTTCTTCATTAAAAGCTGCCATGAATTGAGTACAAGCCTTATTGCATTGCACCAAGGCCCTCAGCGAAGGTAGGAGGTTAGGAGTGGTTTCGTGGTGAGGAACTATTTGTGGGGAGTTTCATGTGAAATTTGGTTGTTGGTACCATCATGGGTTGTATGGTTCTAGGTGTTCTTGATAAGGGGATGCCGGCTGATTGCTCCACCCTGAGTTGTATGGTTCTGGGTTTTTGTGATTGCTCCACCCTGGGTTGAATGAAGTTGGGTATGGATCGTTCCAAGCTCCCATCTCCATGTAGGGATAATTCCATGGTCCCATATCCATGTATGAGTTGTTCATATGTACATGAGAAAGATGACAAACTAAATTAGTAAACAATCTAAATAGTTAAAATACAAAATTGAGTTAACTAAATCTGAATTAATGGGCACCGTTAAGGGACAAGTCCCCGGCAGCGGCGCCAGAAACTTGATAGAACAAATACTGAACACAATATTTATGAACTTTATTTATACTAAGTATAACTTTGCAAATGCACAAAATCGATGGAGATAGTATAATGACAAACAAATGTCGATCCCTCGAGGACTTGTTCAACTATTAACCCAATTACGCTCAGATTTGTTAACTTAAATAAAAACACACACACACACACACCAAAGGGGTGTTTATGATTGAGAGTTGAAAATTAAAGACAAGTAAATCAAACTGCAAAAATAACAATGCAAGAATGAAAGATTGATTGATTATTAACTAAGGCGAATTAAGGCTTACTATCCACTCTAACCAATTATAGTCCTTAACCAGATTTTCTTGACCTAATTACTATGCAACTTCTGAATTAAGTGCCCATGCAAAGGCCCCGATGGTTGGCCCACTCCACATATATTATTCTCTCTTATTTGGCATGTTCTAAGCATGATGTGTACTCTAGAACGTCTATCACATACCGTTTAAGATGATGCATGAAGTACAAAGAGAATTTAATGACACTACACAAGCCTAGAAAAGTGATGTGCATTCCTAGAGCGTTGTGAATTCCGACTACAAGATCGTTTCTTAACCTCAACCTCTTGATGCTCATGAATTACAAGATGATATAGTGGTCACTCAAGCAATTCCATCAATAATTTATGCAAACAAGGTAGCAAAGCTCATAGGCATAAAGGAATGGCAGTTAAAGCAGTAATCAAAGTTATTCAGCATGCATAGCAATCAAAATCAAGAGCCAAAATCTAATTAATAAACTAACATGGTTAGGGCTTCAAGCAGCCCTAATCCTAACAAGAACTACTCAGGCATAACTGGGATTAAAGCAGATATAATTGAATTCATAAGTAAATTGCAATAATAAAAATAAGGGTACATAAGAGATTGTTGAAGAACAGGCATAGCAGAGCCACGACAGAGCCTTCTTCTCCAAGCTCCACGCCTAATAATCTGTGTGTAAAATATTATCTCTAAAAATATGGTCCTGCAAAGCACTGAACAAAGGCTCCATTTTATAGGCAAAGGGAAAACCTTGTCCTATAAGGATTGATATTAAAAACCCTATCCTAGAATGTTCTGGAATAGTTATTGTACTTCTAATTAATTACAAAGTCCTTAAAATCTGTTAGAACCAATCAGAGCACGGTTGGGAGTGTGAATGCAAGTTGGCCAGTGGGAACACAAGTTGGTCGCGGGCAGCCCACGGTTTTCCCGTGGTTTAGAACTTGGCCTTTGGAATGTCTTCATCATAGGGGTCTGGGGCTGCGCTTTCAATGCACACCATGAGTATAGTAAAAGCAAATCTTCGCTCAGGCTAGGTGCAAAGGCTGTCAGGTTTAACGTAGAGGAGGAACTGTGATCCACCTCTGACGGAATAGGAACTAGGGTTTAGGCGCAGAGGCTGGGCTCGGATGGGAAGTTCTTGGGACATGTATTCGACATGTCCTGGCACGACCTTGGCACTTCTAGGACATGAACTTGATGTCATGAGACACAGGTTTGGGACCCGGATGGCATGATCTGAGTACTTGGTCAAGGACTCAAAATTGGCGCATTGGCGCACTCAGGACCCAGTTTAGGACCTGATATTGAAATGAGGACATCTCTTTCATCTGAACTCCGATTTGAGTCATTATTTTTGCGTTCTTCTCAGAATTTACCTATCTTTCCAAATCTGCACAAATCTCACAACATTGATCGTTTTCTACTATTGATGGCACGAAATCATTAAAAAGACATGTAAGAGAGGCATATAAAGACATCAACATGATGCATAAATAATGATTGATCACCCACCACTTATGCTCAGGCTATCCTTGTTCCAAATTGGCAGAAAGCCATGTCTTCATAATTAGAGGCATTACAACAAAATAATACCTGGAGTTTAGTTCCACTACGCACTGGCCTTAAGCCCATTAGCTGCAAATGGGAGTACAAAATTAAGTACAAATCTGATGGCACATTGAGTGGTACAAAACTCGTCTTGTACTAAAAGGCTACACTCAACTTGAGGGTATTGATTATCAAGAAAATTTCTCCCCCACTGCTAAACTCACCACCCTCCACTGCCTTCTCACTATTGCTGCTTCCCGAAATAGTTCATTCACCAGTTAGACGTTCAAAATGCTTTTCTACATGGAGACTTGCGTGAGGTTGTTTACATGGAACCTTCTCCTGGTCTTCGCCGACTGGGGGAGAACATTGTGTGTCGGCTCAATAAATCTCTTTATGGTCTCAAACAGGCATCCTGCAATTGGTTTTCCATATTTTCTTAGGCTATTTAGAAAGCTGGCTACCAACAGTCCAAAGCTTATTATTCTCTTTTTACTAAGACTCAAGGCTCCTCATTTACTGCGAGTTCTTATTTATGTTGATGATATACTCCTCACAGGCAACGATCTTACTGAAATGGAACGTCTCAAACGTTTCCTTCTTCAACATTTTCGCATCAAAGACGTAGAAGATTTAAAGTATTTTTTGGGCATTTAATTCTCTCGTTCCAAGCAGGGTATCTTTATGTCTCAAAGAAAGTATTTTTCAAGATTCATGCCTCATCGGTGCTCGCCCAGACAAATTCCCAATGGAAGAAAATCTAAAACCCACTCCCACTGATGGTGACTTACTTCATGATCCAACCAAGTACAAACGTTTGGTTGGTAGGTTAATTTATCTCACTATCACAAGGCCTGATGTTGTCTACTCAATTCGTACATTAAGTCAGTTTATAAGTCAGCCACGTAAACCCCATTGGGAAGTAGCCTTAAGAATTCACATATACATTAAAGGAGCACCTGGACAAGGTTTGTTGTTTCCAGCTTCCATCAAACTTGCTTTGAGAGCTTTTTATGATTTAGATTGGGGAGGTTGTCGTACTACAAGGAGGTCAGTTACAGGATATTGCATTTTCCTTGGAAATTCTCTCGTCTCTTGGAAATCTAAGAAGCAAGCCAATGTTTCTAGATCTTCAGTAGAGGCCGATTATCATGCTATGGCAAATATTTGTTTGGATTTGACTTGGCTGCGATATATATTACAAGATTTGAAAGTTCTACAAATGGCTCATGCAACATTATTTTGTGATAGTCAGTTAGCGATGCATATTGTAGCCATTCCAGTTTGTCATGAGCGCATAAAGCACATAGAAATTGATTGTCACATTGTTCGAGAAAAACTGCAAGTTGGAATGATTATTCCTTCGTATGTTCCTACGCGATTCCAGTTAACAGATGTGTTCACAAAAGCCTTAGGGGCACAACCGTTCGTGATATTGCGAGACAAGTTAGGAGTCCATGACATCCACTCTCCAACTTGAGGGGGAGTATTAGAAAATATTGTATTATATTAATGTGATATATTCTTCCCTAGAATTAAGGATTTGAGAAATCCCATCACTAATGGGTAATCTTATCATAGTCTAGAATTAGGGTTTGACTTTGTAATTTACTAAGAATGTAACCTACGTTTTTGTATATATGCTTACCTATTATGTGAATACAAGATCATTCAACCTCAATTCCTTGTTTAATTATTTGTCAATGGTTGCCTTCACTACAAGAAAAAATTATGTCCCAACAAAACTTTTTTGTCGGCAAAGACCAAATTTTGTCGGCACAATTCTATGACAACAAAAAGTTTTGTTGACCATATCGTTACAATAGGTTCGTCGGGAAAGATAATAGCTGACGAAAATTTGCATTTCGTTGGGTTAGATCACTTGCCGACAAATCAATTGCGACAATTTTTTGTTGCCTTGTTACAAACAATGAATATAAATTCGTCGTAAGACGACAACACAACAAAATTAACGACAAAATATTTTGTTGTAAGGTTCTACGCTCGACAAAAATAAATTCGTCGTAAGACAACAACACAACAAAGTTAACGACAAAATATTTTGTTGTAAGATTCTATGCACGACAAAAAATTTCGTCGTAAGGTTTAAAAACTGTCGGCAGATTTTCTGTGTTTACTACTGCAACACAGCCTGTTTTCAAAATTTTCAGAATTCTCAAGCAAGATTTGAAAGAGGCATTCTCCAACAAAAGTTTACTTTTGATTTCCACCATAAAAAAATTGAAAGAGTCATCAAAGAAGTTCACCAAACAAGTTCACTTTTACAATATGGACAATATGGAAAGGCTAAACATCCATAATTACTCATCATCTGTGACATCCTCATTGGGCTGAGCTGTAGATGCTCTTCCAAAAGATGGTAACGAAGGCAAGACAAACCCGGGCATAATAGTCTGTAATGTCTACTGTATAACATCCAAAGCTTGCTGAAAGGCATGCTGTCCCTCCAAAACTGATGCCAATTGTTGCTGAACCTCCACACGAGCTGCTCTCTCTTCCTCCACTGTCTTCTTAGTCTGTCCCATGAAATTGCCAAAATGGCATGTGGCTCATGTGCCCTAGTTTCATACTTGCCAACCATTTCTGTGACCACAAAGTTGAACAAGAGAGAAATCTGAGGATACTCAAAAATCAAATTCGACACAGCTAAATAGTAGTATAATCTGACATCGGTTTTGCCTTGAAGCTAAGTTTTCATATGTACATTTACTCAGGAACATCTACTAAGAGGTTAAACAAGTTGTAGCTCTCTTACAACAAGGAGGCAATGTCATCACTCAAAACTGGACAACAAGGAGGCAACTGGACAACAAGGAGGCAGAGACATACCAAGTGAAATATGTTTACACCCTTCTGAAGTTCTGATCTGGGGCATCACAAGCAAGTCATGCAGAACAAGAAAACACAAAAACAACACCTAGAGGAAATCTAACAACAGAATCCTAAAAACCTAGGAAAGACAATCAGGAATAGCAGGAAAACAAAATAAACCAATATAATCCAGAAATGCTAAGACAAAACTAACACCAAGGCAAGAATCGCATGCCGCCCCATGGTAATTTAAAAAAAGAACCCAATTAGGTGCTAGGAAAAGAACCCACCTCATCAAATTGTCAGAAAATATTTGGCTCAATTAAAAAAACCATTAATATCATAGAAATCTCATAGAAAATCTTGCAAGCAAAGAACAGTGGATGTTACAGACATACAAAGTTCTCCCTGAGCACTATAATGAAATATTTAAATGATAGAACAGGACAATAGCAAATACAAAAAAAGTTCAAGTGAAACATTAATCAGAAAAAATTAACTAAAGTATTGTGTACACTTACCTTTAAGTGTCATTTCTCTTCAACCTTTTCTTCGTCTTGCCCCCACACAGTCAAGAGCTGCAACCTTCCACAAGAGCTGTATTAGAAATGTACAAAAGTAATATCCGCCAGTTCAAAACCAAGAAAATGACCTCAAATTCTACTCCACTAAATACTCAAAACAGATAAGTGGAGTAGTTCCAAGAAAATGCATAACAGAATGCATAACAAGAAAATGGCAAGTAGAGATGATGAATCAAAATCAAAATTCAAAGTACCAGTTGGAAATCATACTCAAATACAGGACCGCACTTAGCAACTTATAATTCCAACACTCACCGTTTAAAAAGAACATTTACTCCAGGTCTTCAATAAAACTGGCAGAGCTCATTAATTAATGGCCTGGAATTCAGAAGTCCTACAAGAAATCAGTTTAGACAGCAGCCACAGGAAACTATAAAGGGCATAAATTTAGGACAAAGCTGCTTACCAAAAGAAAAGGTGGGTATAGCTATGCAACTTCAAAAAATGGCATATGCGTATAAGGTTCATGCTTAAGAGGGATAAACGTCAACAGAGAATAAAAGGGGAAAAAAGAAAGAAAAGAAATAAGTGCAACATACTGGAAGGAAAGGTTGAGAAAAGTTTATTTATACAAGTAACAAGTAAGGCGTTTAAATGCAATATCAAACGGAATTTAGATCTGAAGAACTGACAACATATGCGGATTAAACCTTCCAAATAGAACCTATTTCTGTTAGATAGAGGTTACATATATGCTTGACCACAATAGAGTAAACCAAGAGTAGAAATAATTCAGTTGAAAATTCCTACAGTTTTAAGATAAATAATGCAAATGCACCACCATAGAACTCCACTAATGGGGATAAAATGCAACGGTAATCCATCTCAAAACAATTTCATAGATTTGGTGAAATTAAAAACTAGTAAATTTAACTAGAAAATTATGGGATAATATTAACCTGAGATATGAATCAGCTTTTCCTCACTGTCATTTCTATCAAAATCAAAGTCCCTATTGAAACTGAAAGTGGCTCCTAAAGTCCAATTTTTCATCTGGTGAGCTATAAGATGAGTCCATTTTGCAAGGTCAAGCTATTAATAATTGACAGCACAAGAAATACTAGAGACGGTTCAAATTTTACTCATGGAAATCGTCTTAGGGTATGTTTGAATACAATTCCAACCAATGTTGTTGATCAATAAAACCAATAAAAACATGTAGAATCTCATGTAGTGCCAATTACCTATATCATCTTGCTCTGGAGAGTCAAGTAAAATTTCAGAATCAAACGGCAGAAATGGCGAACCAGGATAGTTTCCCAAGGCTCCTAAATCTGCAAAGTAAATCAACACGAAAATTAAAGACACTGAAATATAAGTATGATGCAAAAGCAGCTTGGAGACTAAGACGATGAAACACTTGGAGGCTTCATTGTTGGTGAGGCGGAGCAATTGGAAGAAAATAAAGCGCTAGAAGAAACCGATGAAATTGAAATCAAAATCGAAATCAAAATCAAAATCAAAATCACTCTGTTTCAGAATCAATCAAATATGCAATGACATTAAGAGAGAAAATCCAGCGTTCACCTGAAAACTTGAGAGAGGAAGTTCGATAAAGGAACTAAACTGAGCGAATTGAAGAACAATTTGGATTTTGGGAGAACATCGCCCTAAACGATCGAGAAAGGAGCTGGGCTGATTGAAGTTTTGATCGGATTTCAGAGCTGAGCTCTACGACAGTAGAGTGAAAAGCCTTTCTCGCGCGTTTACCCTAAGTGATGAGGCCAGTAGGGTGAAAGCCAAAATCAGGACTACCGCTTCGTTTAAATTTTTTATTTTAAAGTTGTTGATATTCTATGACAAAATAGTTCGTCACAAGACCCCTCAGTTTCATGCTAGCGGGGAAGCCCGCGAAATTTTATTTGGGTTAAGTTTTGTTTTGGACTATTAATGGTAGTTAGTGAAAAAAAACACAAATTTAATATAAAGAAAAATAACGACGAAATTATAAATTTGTTGTAAAAATAAATTATGAATTGTCCCCGATGAAAAAGAAAGCAATGATGCATTGATCATTGATGAATTGACATATCCTTTCTCAATTCGATTTTTATAACATGTTAGCTTAGTCAGTTTTCTTTAATAAGATTTGAAGGAAACAACAATCTCTTATTAATTATGTCAACATAAAAGGTAACCGAACCAAATTATATCCCTACAATTATAAATGGTCTATGTACGTCATGGATGACGGTTGCCATGATATTTAAATTATTTCTAATGAGGAAAAATCTGGAAGTTTTTTGTTTGGGTAAATAAATATGCATTAAAAGGGCCAAGCCCAGAGAAAGAGCAAAAAGAAAAAGGAAACACAGCACACTGGAAGCCCCACAGACGGCAGCAACCAAAAAGAACAATTTACCCATCACTATCTATCCAAAATTATATCCCAACGCAAAGCAGCTGCTTGGTTGGAAGGATTAAATTTAAAGGGCATGGTGAGCAATCAACATCTAACCATAGAACAAACATTCCTAGCTAGGACCAAAGACGGACAACAGTTACCGCCAAAGATACGGGAGTTCCTCTCTTTCCACACGCAGTACACCATGGCAGAAAGAGCGAGTTTTCTTGACACCACTTGGAGGGATTTGCCTCTCCAACTGGTACCAGCGATATCAATGAATCAGGGCCACGGGAGCCGCAGCCAGGCAGCCCCAATACGGTCCAAGATCAAGCACCAAGCCACCTCCACATAGGAGCAGGCAAAGAAAAGATGATCCCGAGATTCAACACCAGAGTTTAAGAGAGGGCAAATAGGACTCATCTGCGGGGAATACCTGCACATACAGTCTTTAGTTGCTAATATGTTCTTAATAGCTAACCATAGAATTAAACTTACCCTTGGTATAGCTGCAGAGTACCAAACTAGATTGGACCAAGGCACCTTAGGAGCAGATTGCCTAATATGATGCCACTCTGAAGAACAAGAGAATTTCCCAGAAGCAGAAATGTCCTAGGAGAAGGAGTCTTCAAGTAATGGATTGGGTACAACTCGTCTCGAAGCCCGTTGGACTTCAGAGAAGATTTCATTTGAGGACATCGGCCAAGACCAGCCCCTAGGACCCAAGAACTCCGAAAGTTTTGCATCCATACGAATGCCAGTGGCCTCCACCAACTCCGTGCCCCCATTAGGAATTATAGGGCCTAGGTGAGACCAGAAATCATGCCACAAGAGCAATGGACGAAAAAGGACCCTTAGCTTAAGGAATTTCCTCTAGTTCCAAGAGCAAAATGAGGGAGTGGAGAGAGTCCAAAAACATCGACCCTTGATATAGTAAGCATTGATCCATTTGGTCCAAACATTGTCCCCCTTATCAGAATATAGGTGTCAAATATGTCTTGCCATTAAAGCAAGGTTCCAAGAGTGAAGATCCCGACATCCCAATCCACCTTCATCCTTGGGTTTACATACATCCACCCAAGCCACATTAGCAGTGAAATGCCCCTCTCTCGAACCAGCCCATAGAAACCTCCTGAATTTACTCTCCATATCTCTGATAATTTTATTAGGGAGAAAAAAGTGAGAAGCCCAGTACACTTGGAGACGGCTTAGTACAGACTTAATAAGTATTAAACACCCAGCAAAGGATAGGAATCTATTCTCCCAACTTTTCAATCTAGTAATCACCCTCTCAATGAGAAGGGAGGAATCATTAAAGGAAAGCTTGGAGGATATGAGGGGAATACCTAGATACTTGACCGGGAGGGAGCCCACACTGAACCCAATAGACTGTGTTTACACCTAATTTGATCAACCTGGTCAAGGCCGAACGAAGCACCCAGAACCATACTTAGCCTCAGCTCAGCAAAATGCACAGCCCTAAACAGAGAACATCCATGGCCTACACTCTCCCTCGCCCTACACCCTCCTCGACCTATCTCCTCGCCCTACACCCTCCCTCGGCCTACACCCTCCTCGACCTATCTCCTCGGCCTACACCCTCCTCGACCTATATCCTCGGCCTACACTCTCCCTCGGCCTACACCCTCCCTCGGCCTACACTCCCCTCAGCCTACACTCTCCTCGACCGACCGTACCGATACGGCCCATGGACTCAGGACCATTAGGACACGTGGCAGCACCAGGAACAAGGACATTTATCCCACATTGAAATACTCCACCATCAACATTCAATGCCACTATAAATACAAGGGTGCCTCCCCTCAGAAAATGTAATGACATCTTTGCCCTTACACCGCCAAATCCCTCCAAACACTTGACTAACTTAAGCATCGGAGACTATTTGGCCGGCACCCCACCGGTGCTCCTTTACTTCTATCTTCTCTTACTGCATATCTCCCTTTGCCCAAGGAGTGAGTAAAGCGAGTCTGGCGGGACATGATCAGTCGTTATTTATGCATCATTTTGATGTCTTTATATGCCTCTCTTACATGTCTTTTGAATGATTTCATGCCATCAATAGTAGAAAATGTTCAATCTTGTGAGCCTTGTGCAGAGTTAGGAAGATAGGTAAAATCTGGAAAGAACGCAAAAAGAATGACTCAAATCGGAGTCCAGATGAAGGAGATGTCCTCATTTCAATATCAGGTCCTGAACGGAGTCCTCAGTGCGCCAGTGCGCCTATTTTGGGCCACTTGCCAAGTACCTCATATCAGGCCCTCCGGGTCCCAAACTTGTGTTTCATGACATCAAGGTCAAGTCCTAGAAGTGCCAAGGTCGCGCCAAGGCAGGTCGAGGACATGTCCCAAGAACTCCCATCCGAGCCCAGATGTGCGCCTAAGCCGGGGTCCCTGTTCCGCCAGCGGTGGATCAGAGGTTCTCCCTCTGCGCTAAGCCTGACAACATTTGCGCCAAGCCTGAACGACGATGCGCTTCTATTATACTCCTAACGTACTTCAAAAGCGCGGTCCCAGATCCTGATTACGAAGACAGTCAAAAATCCAAGTTTGGCCAGCTTGCGTTCCCACTTGCCAGCCTGCATTCACACTCCCGGCCAGCTTGCGTTCCCACTTGCCAGCCTGCGTTCCCACTTTCCCTATTCCTATAGAACAAGGTTATACCAATCCTTATAGGACATAGGTTTGACCAATCCTTATAGAACAAGGTTTTCCCTTTGTCTATAAAAGGGAGCCTTTGTTCAGTGTTTTAGGGGGGAGATAATTAGCTAGGGACGTTTTGGTTTTTCTGGGAAAACAGAGACCTGAGCCACAGAGTTCCGTTTTGGTTTTCTAGAGAATTAGGGACCATATATTTTCGGAGATAATCTTTCACTTAGATTATTGGACGTGGAGCTTGGAGAAGAAGGCCCTGCCGTGTCTTCTGCTGCATCTGTTCTTAACAATCTCTTATGTACCCTTATTTTCATTATTGCAATTTACTTATGGATTCAATTATACTTGTGTTTATTTCAGTTATGTGTGAGTAGTCATTAGGATTAGGGATGCTTGAAGCCCTAGCCATGTTAGCTTATTGATTGGATTTCTGGCTCTTGATTATGATTGCTATGCATGCTGAATAAGTTGGATTACTATGCTTAATGAACTTAATTTATGCCTATAAGATTAGCTACCTTGTTTGCATATAATTATAGATGTAATTGCTTGAGTGACCGTCATATCATCTTGTGATTTGGATCATCGAAAGTATTCGTACTTGTAATCTTAACTCATGACGACCTAGGATTGCATGCCACTTTGCTAGGCTAATGTGGTGTCATTAAATTCTCTTTAAACTTCATGCATCATCTTAAAAGGTAGGTGATAGACGTTCTAGGCATATGCCCTGTTTAGAACATGCTAAGTAAGAGGGAATAAGATGTGTCTAGTGAACCAACGCCAGGTCCTAGGCATGGGCACCTAATTCAGAAAATGCATAGTAATTTGATCAAGGAAATCTGGTTAAAAGCTATAATTGGTTAGAGTGGATAGTAAGCCTTAATTCGCCTTAGTTAACAACCTTTCATTCTTGCATTGTTATTTTCTGCACTTTGATTTACTTGTCTTTAAATTTCAGTTATCACATCATAAACACCCCCCCCCCCCCCCTGTGTGTGTGTGTGTGTGTGTTTTTTTATTTAAGTTAACAAATCTGAACTAAATTGGTCATAACGTTGATACAAGTCCTCGAGGGATCGACTCTTGCTGTGCTACTATACTATACTTATCGATTTGTGCACTTGCAAGGATTTTATAACTGTTAGAATTGAATTGCATATTTCTTGCTCTTTAAATCTACCAACAAGTTTTTGGCGCCGTTGCCGGGGATTTGTCCCTCAACGGTGCCCATTCAAGTTTAGATTTGTAACTTAGTTTTTTTTCTTTTTGTTAGGTACCCGTGTATGTCATTCCAAGGTTCAGTGCACGGGTCATCAAGTGGACCATCATCGCAAGCATCTTCAGTCCACGGCTCCCCGCCACCAAGCCCAAGGAGGATGGCGGACCACAGAGAAGAGCAGGGCCTGGAACGTGGCCTAGTACCGCAAGCCCCATGGCGCCTTAAGGATTTTGCCATGCCCCATGTCTCGGAGGATCAATTTCCAATTGTTTTTCCCGAGTCAACAGTGGCAAACTTCGAATTAAAGTCGGGGACAATTCACATGCTGCCTACATTCCACGGCCTTGCGGGCGAGGACCCGCACTTTCATATCAAGGAATTTGTTGAGGTTTGTTCAACACTGCGCATCAATGGAATGACAGAATCTGAAATCCGCCTGCGGCTCTTTCACTTCAGTCTCAAGGATCGCGCCAAGACATGGTTTCATTCATTGGCGCCGGCTTCCATTCACTCTTGGAGGGACTTGACGTCCAAATTCTTAACACAGTACTTTCCCGTGGAAAAGACAAATGAGTTAAAGTCCAAGATCATGAACCCACGGCAAGACATGGAGGAGTCTTTCTACGAGTTTTGGGAGCGGTTCAATCAGATGCTACGGGCGTGCCCCCACCACCATATTGATGCCCATCATCTTATGCTATACTTCTATGGAGGCTTGAAAACTAGCGATCGGACAATGGTGGATTCTCAATCCCAAGGGATTCTAGAAGGCACAGCCGAGGAAGCAAGGACCGCCTTTGAGAACATTGCTCAAAGGGAAAAACAGTTCAGCTACAGGGGTCCCTCCTCTAGAGCTACGGGTGATGCATCCGCCAAATACAAAGATGACGCCATTGCTCAGCTCACGGCAATGGTAAAACAATTGTGTAGCGAGAAAGCCAAAGGAGTTCACATCTGCGAGGTTTGTTCAATTCAGGGCCACACATCCCAGGACTGCCCGGTTGTGGAAGAGGCCAACTTTGCTGGAGGGTTCAATAGCAATTCTCGACCCCGGAATGACCCATATTCCAACACTTACAATCCGGGGTGGAGAAATCATCCTAATTTCCGTTGGAGCAACAATCAAGCAACCGCGAATCCCTTGCCACCCCCTGGATTTGAGCAGCAAGCCGCAGGCCCTCAGGGGAACTACCACGGTCCTTCCTCAAACCAGAATGGCGGAAGCAAGTCTGTTGAGGACTCCATCCATATCCTGACTCAACAGCAGGCTCAACTCATAAAATTCATGCACGATAGCCAGAGTCAGACGGGAGACTTCAAAAATGCAATTGCAAACTTGGAGCGTCAAATGGGACAGGTGGCGAACCAACTAAATCAGCGGGAGCAGGGCAAGCTACCGAGTCAAGTCCTGGTAAATCCGAAAGGATTTCACAATCCTACGGCTAATGCCATCACGCTGGAGAAGGAAACACCACTTCAAGACCCCACATATGCCACCCTCACAGGACCTGAAACTGAGCCTCAACCTACTCTGCCAAGGATCACCGACCAGGGGGCGCCGCAAAACATGCCACGACCAACACCTCTGGCGCAGAGCCGGCCCAACGAGTCACCAAGTGCCCTACCGCAAAGAGGACCTGACACTGCGCCTACTTCGGCCACGGCTGGCATGCAACCTGCTCCTAAGCCCAAGTCGCAGCACTCGAATACTTCTAACTCTAAACCTCAGAATTCCAATTCTAAAAAAGTCACTTTTGAGTTAGCTAATAATGTTGATTATCCATTTCCTCGCAGGTTCCAAAACAGGAATAAGCAAAAGGAGGACTTTGAGGAAGAAATCATCAGCATGTTGCAGAAGCTTCAGATCACACTGCCTTTCCATAAAATTGTCAAGCACATGCCTATCTTTGCGAAGCTGATCAAGGACTTAGTTGCAGGAAAGCGTGGTTTTAGCTCCACGGACACCATTGACATCCCTAAGGCCTGCTCGGCTGCCCTTTTGCGCATGCCCCTTAAGGCCAATGATCCTGGGCCGCCATCCCTTCCATGTGTCATTCAGTCAAAAAGATTCGAACATTGCCTTTGCGACACGGGAGCATCAGTGAACATCATGCCATTCCACATTTACAGGTCACTCAACCTAGGCGCACTCAAGCCCACGCACCTATGTGTCAGGTTGGCTAACGCTTCTGTAACCAACCTAATGGGGGTTCTTGAAGACGTACTGGTACAAATCGGAGATACATGCATCCCTGCCGACTTCTACGTACTAAGAATGGACAGAATTGACAAAAGTGAGGAACCTCCCCTCATCTTGGGACGACCCTTACTAGCCACAGCCGAGTGCCTCATCGACGTCAGAAAGGGCCAGGTCTCCATCAAGGTCCTGGACCAGCTTCGGACATTCTCCATCCATGACACCATCCAGTACCCTGCCGAGCCTATTGTAGATTTTCCGTTAAACACAATGGACTTACTGCTACGGGAGACAATTGCTCATTCTTGCATGACGGATGACCTTGAGAAGGCCGTTACTAGTAACCCACACACTGTGGATTCACTTACAGATAGCGTGATTGAAGAGGTACGAGCCCTTGACATCATGCCAGCCCTCCCATTGCACAGGCCTCCCTTCGAAGCGTTACCATTCACAAGTCTGAAAACCCTGCCGTCCATCATAAAGGCTCCTGAACTCGAGCTGAAGCCCTTGCCCGAGCACTTAAAGTATGCATATTTGGGCGACAATCAAACCCTTCCAGTCATCATTGCATCTACCCTAAGTACGAAAGAGGAAAAGGCATTGGTTCACGTCCTTAAGGTCAATCAAACGGCAATTGGATGGACAATAGCTGACATCAAAGGCATAAGTCCCGCAAAATGCATGCATCGGATACTGCTAGAGGAAGACTCCAAACCATCACGGGAGGCACAGAGGCGATTGCATCCACCTATGAAGGAGGTCGTGAAGAAAGAAGTCCTAAAGCTTTTGGACGTTGGAATCATCTATCCAATTAGTGACTCCAAGTGGGTGAGCCCAGTCCAGGTCGTGCCAAAGAAAAGTGGGATCGCAGTGGTTAAAAACGAGCAGGATGAGCTTGTACCTCAACGGATTCAAACAGGATGGAGAGTGTGCATCGACTATCGAAAGCTAAATATAACCACACGCAAGGACCACTTTCCTTTGCCCTTCATTGATCAAATGCTCGAGCGCCTGGCTGGACACTCCCACTATTGCTTCTTGGACGGCTACTCAAGATACAATCAGATTGCTATTGCACCCGAAGATCAACAAAAAACAACATTCACATGCCCATATGGCACCTTTGCATACAGAAGAATGCCGTTTGGATTGTGCAATGCCCCAGCTACCTTTCAGCGTTGCATGATGAGCATCTTCTCCGATATGGTGGAAGATATAATTGAAGTAGTCATGGACGACTTCTCAGTGTTTGGACATTCATTCGAACTGTGCTTAGTTAACCTAACCCGAGTACTGGAACGGTGCAGAGAAAGCAACTTAGTGCTGAACTGGGAAAAGTGCCATTTCATGGTACAACAGGGAATTGTCTTGGGTCATGTGATCTCTAGCCGAGGCATTGAAGTGGACAAAGCAAAGTTAGACATAGTAGAGAGGCTGCCGTACCCCACTACAGTCAAAGAGGTTCGATCGTTCTTAGGGCATGCTGGCTTTTACCGCAGATTCATCAAAGATTTCTCGAAAATCACAAGACCTTTGTGTGATCTTCTAGCCAAGGACGCCACATTCGAGTTCACTAAGGGATGCCGTGAGGCATTCAACACACTCAAGGCAAAGCTCACGGCATCACCCATCATCATGCCACCGAATTGGGACTTACCATTCGAACTAATGTGTGATGCCTCAGACTTCGCCATAGGAGCGGTTTTAGGACAGCGTGTTGACAAGCTCCCTCATGTCATTTACTACGCAAGCCGAACCCTGAATGATGCCCAGCTGAACTACTCCACCACCGAGAAGGAGCTCCTTGCTGTTATCTTTGCCCTGGAAAAGTTCCGTTCATATCTAATTCAAACCAAGGTCATAGTATACACGGATCATGCTGCCTTGAAGTATCTGCTCACTAAAAAGGACGCCAAGCCAAGGTTGCTACGTTGGATGCTACTGCTCCAGGAATTCGACCTTGAAATCAGAGACAAGAAGGGCAGCGAAAACGTGGTCGCTGACCATATGAGCCGATTGCTTCACAGTTCCAATGAAGAGGCTGATCAGTTGCCCCTCCTCGAGACCTTTCTTGACGAACAGCTCTTCGCAATCCAAGCTATTGATCCATGGTATGCCGATCTCATTAATTACCTTGTCACTAAGCAAATTCCTTCATCTTTAAACAGGTACCAAAAGGACAAGCTGGCTAAACAAGCTAAGTACTTCATATGGGATGAGCCGTACCTATGGAAGCATTGTCCAGACCAAATCATTCGGCGCTGCATCCCAGAAGACGAGATTAAATCCGTCTTGACTTTTTGCCATAGTTTGGCATGTGGGGGCCATTTTGGAGCTAAGAAGACAGCCCTCAAGGTACTCCAAAGTGGACTCTACTGGCCCACACTTTTCAAGGATGCACACGAATTTGTACTCACCTGTGACCGCTGCCAACGCCTAGGTAACATCGACCCTCGAAATCAAATGCCATTACACCCTATTCTTGTGGTCGAAATCTTCGACGTATGGGGCATTGATTTTATGGGGCCTTTTCCGAATTCCTTTGGCAATCTTTATATTCTGCTTGCAGTTGATTATGTCTCCAAATGGGTGGAAGCAATTCCCACCAAAACTAACGACGCCAAAGTAGTGGTGCGTTTTTTACAGAGTCACATCTTAGCCAGATTCGGCGCACCTAGGGCAATCATCAGCGATGGGGGGGCACACTTCTGCAATCATTCGTTTACAGCCCTAATGAAGAAGTATGGCGTCACCCACAAGGTCTCAACACCGTATCACCCTCAAACGAGTGGCCAAGCGGAAGTGTCCAATCGGGAAGTAAAGGCCATATTGGAAAAAACGGTAAATCCTAACCGCAAAGATTGGTCCAGCAAATTGAATGATGCGCTGTGGGCCTATCGGACCGCATACAAGACCCCGATTGGCATGTCTCCCTTCCGGCTGGTTTTTGGAAAAGGCTGCCACCTACCAGTGGAATTGGAGCATAAAGCATTCTGGGCTATTAAGCAGATGAACCTGAACTTCGATGACGCTGGAATACATAGGAAGCTTCAGCTAAGTGAAGTAGAGGAGTTGCGAAACGAGGCCTTTGACAGTGCTCGTATCTACAAGGAAAATACCAAAGCTTTCCACGACAAGCGCATTCAGCCCAAGGACTTTCACATCGGACAGGAAGTCCTCCTCTTTGACTCCCGGCTCAGACTAATGCCAGGTAAGTTGCGTTCAAGATGGACGGGACCATTTATTATTACTAACGTTTTTCCTCATGGTGCAGTTGAAATCCAGCACCCGGAACGGCAGGATCCATTCAAGGTAAATGGCCACCGCCTCAAACACTACTTGAAGGACCTTTCTAATCCAAGCGCAGTCAACCTTGCAACTCCGCATGCGCCCAGCTCCTAGCATGTCAGCCCCGTCTTGCCTAGACGTTAAATAAAGCGCTCCTAGGAGGCAACCTAGCCCTGGTTTGTATTTCTCACTTCCTTTTCTGTTGCTGCCCGTTATATCTCTCAAACCTTTCTACTGTTGTCAAGCTTATTGCTTATCACATTGAGGACAATGTTCAGTTTAGGTTTGGGGGTGTGAATTTAAATTTTACATATAGAAACAAGTAGGTTTGGGGGTGATACACGGCCAGGACATTTAAATTTCTGCTTGTGATTGGTATGATAACTTGTTAATAGGAATGTATATGCTAAGTTAACTATCTTTGCTTTACTAAGAGTCATGCCATGGTTAAGTAGTTCATAATCTGCACTTCACAATGCCATGTTTTTAAGTGATTAAGTGAACGAAATAACTGAATTTGAGTGAACCTTAGAAAATTAGTGGAGACTACCCTGTGAGATCTTTGAGCCTAATTGCCATTCTTTCTGAGGGATATACTTGTTTCTACTCTTAAATACTCATCACTTTTGTTCTTAATTGTTGATCTCATTACATCATATTTGCATTGAATTTTAAAGAACTAACATCATTTAGATACTCTTGATTTAATGTATGCTTTGCCATAAGAAATGATGTAGGCTATGTGTGCTTTAACCTCTAAAGGCCTTATCCTACCCTATTGCATGCTCCCTAAGCCAATTTTGAAGCCAAACACTCAACCTTTTCTTTCATCACCCAAAGTATAACCTAACCCAAAATACTTAGCCATTCATCACAGCCATACCCTATAACCTCAGTTTGTGCTAAGGTTGCCATTAATGAGATTCATGGTGAGAATAAGAGGTGAAAGAAGATGCTGCCCAATTCAAAGGACATTGGCGTCAATTGAAAGTTTAAAAGTAAAGAAAAGTTTTACAAGTTGCAAGCTGCATGAAAATTTGAGGAAATCATTACATAATCTTGGTTCAATTCAATTCAAAGACGAACAGAAACAAAAAAAAAACGTTCAAACCAAAAGAAGGAAAAAATAAGTGAAAAACAAAGTGAATTGAGCCAAGTGAGACAAGAGCCTCAAAATAAGCCACAAGAGCCTCAAAATAAATCATCAAGAAAGCACAATGCCGTGGGCCTTAAGAAAGGATTCAGTTCAGAAATTCCAAGTTCAATTCATGACTTCTCATGCCTTGGCACAACTCAGGTTCTTTGAATCCCATCCTTCCTTGCTAAACCCCAAAGCTTAGCCCCAATACAACCTAAAAAGGAAGACCTAACTGATCTTATGGACAATCATGCTGAGGATTAAGGTACGTATCTATGTTCTTAAAGTTCAATTCCTTTCATGAGATCTTTATTTCCATAAAGTGCTATTCTTCATTGTTACTCATATGTGATTAAATTTGAATTTCATAACATAAACTCATCACATATGCTTGAAAAGAGTGTAAGCCTAGGATTCTTGTGTGAATTCAGAGTTGCCTAGTGAGGATTAGAGTCGAGGCGAAATCTTTCTAGGGCACTTAGATGAAGTTGTTTTCAAACTTGAACACCTGAAAATATTGGCATTTATACACGTACCCCTTCACATGACACTCACGGCTATGGCATTCCTTTTAGTTCTGCAAAGCATGTCTACTTACTTTGATTCTTATTAGCTTGTTAAGAGTACTATATCTAGCATCTTTTTGTTTAAGTAAAACGTTTGAGGGTATCGTACTGTTATAAACCTCAGGAGACAAAACTCCTCCTACCAGGTGAACCTAGGGGTTTAAATGTTCTATCTTAACTAAAATCGAGTCTTTTCATTTTGTTAGCATTTGTTTTGCTAAGGGACTAGCAAAAGATAGGTTTGGGGGTATTTGATCAGTCGTTATTTATGCATCATTTTGATGTCTTTATATGCCTCTCTTACATGTCTTTTGAATGATTTCGTGCCATCAACAGTAGAAAATGATCAATCTTGTGAGCCTTGCGCAGAGTTAGGAAGATAGGTAAAATCTGGAAAGAACGCAAAAAGAATGACTCAAATCGGAGTCCAGATGAAGGAGATGTCCTCATTTCAATATCAGGTCCTGAACGGAGTCCTCAGTGCGCCAGTGCGCCTATTTTGGGCCACTTGCCAAGTACCTCATATCAGGCCCTCCGGGTCCCAAACTTGTGTTTCATGACATCAAGGTCAAGTCCTAGAAGTGCCAAGGTCGCGCCAAGGCAGGTCGAGGACATGTCCCAAGAACTCCCATCCGAGCCCAGATGTGCGCCTAAGCCGGGGTCCCTGTTCCGCCAGCGGTGGATCAGAGGTTCTCCCTCTGCGCTAAGCCTGACAACATTTGCGCCAAGCCTGAACGACGATGCGCTTCTATTATACTCCTAACGTACTTCAAAAGCGCGGTCCCAGATCCTGATTACGAAGACAGTCAAAAATCCAAGTTTGGCCAGCTTGCGTTCCCACTTGCCAGCCTGCATTCACACTCCCGGCCAGCTTGCGTTCCCACTTGCCAGCCTGCGTTCCCACTTTCCCTATTCCTATAGAACAAGGTTATACCAATCCTTATAGGACATAGGTTTGACCAATCCTTATAGAACAAGGTTTTCCCTTTGTCTATAAAAGGGAGCCTTTGTTCAGTGTTTTAGGGGGGAGATAATTAGCTAGGGACGTTTTGGTTTTTCTGGGAAAACAGAGACCTGAGCCACAGAGTTCCGTTTTGGTTTTCTAGAGAATTAGGGACCATATATTTTCGGAGATAATCTTTCACTTAGATTATTGGACGTGGAGCTTGGAGAAGAAGGCCCTGCCGTGTCTTCTGCTGCATCTGTTCTTAACAATCTCTTATGTACCCTTATTTTCATTATTGCAATTTACTTATGGATTCAATTATACTTGTGTTTATTTCAGTTATGTGTGAGTAGTCATTAGGATTAGGGATGCTTGAAGCCCTAGCCATGTTAGCTTATTGATTGGATTTCTGGCTCTTGATTATGATTGCTATGCATGCTGAATAAGTTGGATTACTATGCTTAATGAACTTAATTTATGCCTATAAGATTAGCTACCTTGTTTGCATATAATTATAGATGTAATTGCTTGAGTGACCGTCATATCATCTTGTGATTTGGAGCATCGAAAGTATTCGTACTTGTAATCTTAACTCATGACGACCTAGGATTGCATGCCACTTTGCTAGGCTAATGTGGTGTCATTAAATTCTCTTTAAACTTCATGCATCATCTTAAAAGGTAGGTGATAGACGTTCTAGGCATATGCCCTGTTTAGAACATGCTAAGTAAGAGGGAATAAGATGTGTCTAGTGAACCAACGCCAGGTCCTAGGCACGGGCACCTAATTCAGAAAATGCATAGTAATTTGATCAAGGAAATCTGGTTAAAAGCTATAATTGGTTAGAGTGGATAGTAAGCCTTAATTCGCCTTAGTTAACAACCTTTCATTCTTGCATTGTTATTTTCTGCACTTTGATTTACTTGTCTTTAAATTTCAGTTATCACATCATAAACCCCCCCCCCCCCCCCTGTGTGTGTGTGTGTGTGTGTGTGTTTTTTATTTAAGTTAACAAATCTGAACTAAATTGGTCATAACGTTGATACAAGTCCTCGAGGGATCGACTCTTGCTGTGCTACTATACTATACTTATCGATTTGTGCACTTGCAAGGATTTTATAACTGTTAGAATTGAATTGCATATTTCTTGCTCTTTAAATCTACCAACAGGACACATCTAACTTGGTCCATATTTGGCATCAACAGTTTGGCGCCGTCTGTGGGAATCTGACACTAACTCCTACGAGCTCACTTTCCACAAAGCTGTCCCAACATCCCTAAAAAAACCATGTTGGACGATCAAGATGAAGGGGTACTAAACAACACCCCCATCACACACAGAAGCCCACGAGACAACATCCCGGACAGGCTGAGACAGACGTTGGACGACCTCCAACGTGAAGTGGCAAAGCTCAGGGCTCACAACGCCAAGATAGAGGCCAAGAACCAGGTCATATCAGAGCAATACGAGAGCACACTCGCCCTTGTGAGAATGTCCCAACGAAGAGAGTCGCGAGACAAGGGACCAGCCGACCTAGTGCACCCCAACCTGATCATAGCCAAGCGTACCTCGACCGAACAACCAGTTCTCGAGTTGGTCTCCTCGGACAAGCATAAAAGCCTACAGACTAGGATTCGGCCTAGCCCATCTGGAAGCCTACTACTAATCCAGCCACAAAACGACGATGGTCCCTCTCAACCTAGAATCTACCGGGACACTAGGCAACTGCTAGACAACCAGAAAATCGAGATGGATCCCCTCCGCCTGACCTACGCAACGTCGGACCCAAGGGCAATCGGGCAACACCCCTTACCTGTCTTGTCCACATCATTTCGGCAAAAAATGGGACGTGATTCTGGCATGGTTCGTGACCAAGAGGACCACGGGACAAGAGGCCCCGAGCCACGGTAGGAAGCACACGACCGACAAACTCAAAACGAGATAGGCTCGACTGCAGGGAGCTACTCCCAGGGCCGAAGAAGAAATCAAGATCGCCGAGTAAGAGGCGAGGGCCAATACGAGCACCAGCCTAATCCTCTTCCACCCCGACAAGGCAATGCCCTGGTAGAAAGCCTCCTACAACGGGTGAACAACCTTGAGGCCGAAAAAGAAAAGGGCAAGTCCTCCACATGGAAAAAAACTAGCACATGCCCCTTCACCAACCGGATCCTTTAGTCCAGACGAAGGACCAGGTAAAACCACTCAAGATAACTCCCTACACGGGGAAGGGGGACCCCGTCACCCATCTAAACAATTATGTATCTGCCCTGGCATACAAGAACGTGATGGACGAGGTCCAATGCCTCATCTTCAGCTCCACTCTTACCGACGCATCCCTCAACTGGTTCTACTGCTTGGCTCCCAACACCATCGACTCGTTTGAGGAATTACAGAGAACTTTCCTGAACCAATTTATGATCCAAACGGACAGGTTGGTCTCCACGGAAGATCTCTTCTCCCTTCGACAGGGGGGAAGAAGAGACGCTCCAAAAATATGCCGCCAGGTTCAACCTTGAGTACTCCCGCTGCCGAGACACTGATGATAAGGCTGCATTCAACGCTTTTCGGAGCGGCCTTAAGGAGTCACCTTTCAAATATGCCACCCACACCGAGGATTGGAAGGATTACAACGAAATCATGCGAAGGGCGGAAATCCATGCCAAGACAGAATTCTTCCATACTCATACCTAAGAGACCAAGGCACCCTCTTACCTGGCTCCCCAAGGAAACAGTAACCATGGCAGAACCGGCCATGGTAGTGGCAACTACCGCAATGAATCCCAACAATCGCATCAGGGAAAACGGAAGCTCACATATGATGGGCATCAGGGCAAGAGGGGCCGATCAAACCACAACGGTGGGGGATTCAAGCAGAACGATGGCCATCGCCAGGAGCCACGAAACTTGGTAGGTGAACACACTGGACCACGGAGCCGGTTCGAGACTTCTACTATCTTAAACTCCCATTTGGACCATGTTCTACTCAACGTGGGAGGCATGATCCCTAGGGCCAAGCCAAGAAACCCCAGCTTTCGGCCCCCCCACAACAAATAGTCCTTTTGCCAGTACCATAAGTACAACGGCCATACGATCGAGGAATGCATTGCTTTCAGATATATTATCGAGCAAATGGTCCGTGACGGCAGGCTCAACCAGTTTTTACAGAGTCCCAACCCCGCCAACGCAATCATGCAGATCAACACGATCAGTGGCGGACCCCCTTTATCCGCCCCAATGACCTCAAACCGAGCAAAAAAGGACTTCCTCCGCGCAACCCGCGGTAGCCATCAAGTCCTCATCATCGACTCAGGTCGAATGACGAAGTCGACCAAGGGAGGGTGGCAACCCATTGCCTTTTCGAAGGAGGAGGAAAGGGGCATCGTCTTCCCCCATGACGACCCCTTTATCATCTGCGCCCAGATCTCGAACTGTGACATGGGCAGAATACTCATTGACACCGGCAGCTCAGTCATTGTACTCTTTTGGGAGGCCTTCAAATAAATGGGCATTAGCGAAACCAAGCTTGACAAAAAGGTCACTCCACTCCTAGGTTTCTCTGGTGACTCGGTCTTGCCTAAGGGGGTCATCTCTCTACCAATTTCTATGGGCACCATCCCTGTTGTGACCACTGTCATCACAACCTTCCTCGTGGTCGACTGCCCCATGGCCTACAATGCCATATTAGGAAGGGGGTTGCTCAACCAGGCAAATGCCATAGTAGCAACACACTTGCTTCTGATGAAATTCCCAACTCCTGTGGGAACAGGACAGGTGAGAGGGGATCAACTCTCTGGCCGTACTTGTTACGCCACGCCCCTAACCAAGGTGAGCACACCGACTGCACCGGACCAAGCGGAGACCTTATTCGTTGCCCAAACGGCCCTGGGCAACGACCCCATCAACCCTCAGCTCCTGGATGAAATCCGAGACACTCCTCCGGAAGACCCACGGGACATCGCGAATATGCCACAGGCAGAACCTGTGGAGGAGACAGAGGCAATCCCTCTATCCAGCATACACCCAGAACGCACAGTCCGGATCAGCTCCAAGATCCAACCCCCCATCTGAGCAGCCCTCGTGGAGTTCTTGCAAGCCAATGCTGAGGTCTTTGCATGGTCTTACACGAACATGCCCGATATCTCCACGGACGTAACCTGCCACCGGCTCACCATTGACCCGTCATTCAGGCTGATAACTCATAAGCAGCGTTGCCACGATGCCGAAAGACAATTGGCCATGCAGGCCGAAATCACCAAACTAAGCATTATACACTTCATACGGAAAGCCATCTACACCGCTTGGGTGGCCAATGTAGTCCTCGTCAAGAAACCGGTGGGCTCCTAGCACATGTGCATCGACTATACCGACCTAAACAAGGCATGTCCCAAGGACAGTTTTCCCCTGCCCAAAATTGACACGCTGGTGGATGCCACCGCAGGGCACGAACTGCTCAGCTTCATGGATGCCTATTCGGGCTACAACCAGATCCTTATGCACCCAGGTGATCAAATATATGCCAGCTTTAGAACTAACCTGGGTATCTATTGCTACAATGTTATGCCCTTTGGGCTGAAGAACGCAGGAGCAACATACCAGCGACTGGTCAACTTCATGTTTGCCGACCAGATCGGCAAGACAATGGAGGTCTATGTTGACGACATGCTAGTGAAGAGCAAGACGGACGAGGGACACATCCCCAACTTGGAAAAAATGTTTGCCGTCCTCAAGACTTTCAAAATGCGCCTCAATCCCACCAAATGAGTCTTTGGCGTAGGAGCAGTAAAATTCTTGGGCTACATGATCAGCCAAAGGGGGATCAAGGCAAACCCAGAGAAGATCAAGGAAATCCTAGACATGTAGGCCCCGCAAAATCACAAGGACATACAACGCCTCACAGGCTGCGTGGCAGCTTTGACGCGCTTCATTTCCAAGGCTATGGACAAGTGCGCCCCATTCTTCAAAGCCCTCAAAGGCAAGGGCAAACTCATCAACTGGACAGACGAGTGCACTAGGGCATTCGAGGAGCTGAAGCAATACATGGGTCGGGCACCATTGCTGACCAGGCCCGACAACAGAGAGCCACTCTTCGTCTATCTGTCGGTATCTATTTTCGCTGTCAGCTCGGTTCTCGTCAGACGGAGGGACGGGGTCGAACACCCTATGTACTATGTCAGTAAAGCATTTCAGGATGCAGAAACAAGATACCCCGACCTTGAGAAGCTAGCCTTGGCCCTTATAATCACAGCCCGGAGGCTCCGGCCTTACTTCCAGGCCCATGAGATCAAGATCGTCACCAACCGACCGTTGAGGAAAGTTTTGCAAAAGCCAGACATCTCTAGCCGTCTCACCAAATTGGCAATTGAGCTAAGCGAGTTCGACTTATCCTATATACCAAGGACAGCCTAAAAAGGTCAAGCAGTGGCAGACTTCATCGTCGATTACTCATACCAACCGACACAGTGCATACCACCTGAGGCAACCCCTCCGCATGCACCCACCACAGTCGAGTCCCAGAGAGTCATCAAGACACTACCCATCGACAGACAACGCCCATGCTGGGCACTATATATGGATGGATCGGCTTGCCACAGTGGGTCCGAGGTCGGATTGGTTCTTACTTCCCCAGAACTTGTCAAGCTAGAGTACGCCCTCTGCTTCAGCTTCAAGGCATCCAACAACGAAGCCGAGTACGAGGCATTACTAGCCGGCCTACGCCTAGCTAAGGACCTCCAGACCAACCAGTTGAGAATTCATAGCGATTCGAAATTGGTGGTGAGCCAAATGAACAACGACTTTGAGGCCAAGGACCCGTCCATGTCGCTATACTTGGATTTGGCAAAACAACTTCTACAGGCCTTCTCGGCTTACGAAATACACAAGATCCCAAGGTCCGAGAACAGCCATACCGACGCCTTGGCTCGACTAGCATCCTCACTGGACGAAAAGGAAAAGTGACAGGTACTTGTGGAAGTCCAACACGTGCCTAGCACGAGGAAATCACCAGTCTACACCATCAACACCAGCCCAACCTAGATGGATCCCATCACCGCATACCTTAGGGAGGGTACTCTCCCGAATGATCGGATGAAGGCCAAAAAGGTCAGGCGATAATTAGCTCGGTACACCATCCAGCACGACCGCCTATACAAGCGGGGCTTCACAACCCCACTACTGAAATGCCTAACACCTGATATGGGCGACTACGTCCTCCGCGAAATGCACGAGGGCATTTGCGGTGATCACTCTAGCGCACGAACCTTGGCACAGAAGGCCTTCCGATAGGGATACTACTAGCCCACCATGCTATCTGATGCAGTGGAACTCACGCAAAGGTGCGACAAGTGCCAGCGACACGCACAGTTCCCTCACCTCCCAGCCGAACCCCTCACTTCTATGCTCAGTCCATGGCCATTCTCCCAATGGGGACTCGACCTAATCAGTCTGATGCCCGTGGGAAGGGGCAAGACCAACTATGCCGTGGTCACGGTCGACTACTTCACAAAATGGGTCGAGGAAAAACCTTTGGCAACCATTACAGCAGCACAGATCGAGCAGTTCGTATACCAAAACATCATCCGTCGATTTGGGATTCCCCACACAATCGTAACTGATAATGGGAGGAAATTTGATTGCAACCGTTTCTGGACCTTTTGTGAAACATACGGCATCAAGCTCCTTTTTGCCTCGCCAGCGCACCCCCAATCCAACGGCCAGGTAGAGGCTGTCAACAAATGCATCAAGTACAACTTGAAGAAGAGATTGGACGAGGACAAGGGCAAATGGGCGGACATCATCAACGACGTTCTATGGTCTCACAGGACCTCATTCAAAACTGTAACCAACGAAACGCCCTTCGCATTGGCTTTCGGCACCGAAGCCGTCGTACCAGTCGAGATCGGTGAAACTTCGTATCGGATAATCTCTTACGACCCAGAGCGCAACAATCACCAACTGGCTCTTAACTTGGATCTCCTAGAAGAACGGAAGGAAATGGCCAACATCAAACAGGTTGCCTACAAGCAGAGAGTTGCACGATACTATGACTCAAGGGTCCACCACAGAAGCTTCAGAGTAGGGGACTTAGTCCTACGAAAGGTCAGCCTTGCTACCAAATACCGATCGGCTGGCACATTCGCCACTACATGGGAAGGACCCTACACAGTCTCCCGCATATGCCGAGAGGGAACCTACGAACTAAAAGACTCGAACGATAAGACATTACCACATCCTTGGAATGTCAACCACCTAAAATTCTATTACAAGTAGGCCAACGGCCAGACAATCATGTTAGGCAATCGCCGACCATTTTGTACACGTCCATGACATTACCAGTTATTCTCAATGAACGTCTTTTTACGAGGCACTCCCTCTTCAGATTCATGTGCAGTTTGTAAATATTTGTTTAGGCGTTAGCCAACGGCCTTACTTTAAGAATTTAAACATTTGTTTAGGCGTTAGCCAACGACCTTACTTGAAGAATCGGCCTACACAAATCTATTAGGCTGACACTTGCAAACGATGAACAAAATTCATTTTTTATAAATATCTTAATCAGTACATAGCCTTTCGGCCTATCGCCCTTCGGCCTAAAGAAAATTACAAACACAAATTACAAATTCAAGGGGCACCCCCCCGGCCTTCACCAATGGCCTCACCCTCCTCCCCCTCGGCCTGCTCCTCAGCTTCATGTCTATCATCTTCATATGGCAAAGGGTTGCCGTCTTCGCCGAGGTAGTCCCCCAGGACAGGTGGATCCTTCAACCACGGAAACTGGATGGCCACGCTAGTGTTCGCCAAAAGGATCCGTCTGAAGAGTCCATCATCCAGCCGACCACCAAACCTTTGCAAGTCCAGATGATGCACTTGGGAGGACCTGTAATCCTCGGCACCCACCTTCTTAGCTAGGACCAGCTGATCGGCAAGCTTCGCATTCGCCGCCTCTGCTTCGTGGGCTCTAGCCTCGGCTTGCCAGGTGCTGGCCTCGGCTTGCTCGGCTCTAGCTGCCAGCTCGGCCACCTTCGCATCTGCAGCCTCCCGCTGAGCGGCCAACTGCTTCTCCAGCTCCTTTGACTTCAGCTCGGCATCCACCTTCATATGAAGAGACCTCTCGACCAACCTCTCCTTCTCGGCCACGGCCTCCATCTTCGTCTTCAGAGCTTGGCGCTCCTCAGCGATTTTTTCCTTGGCCTGGCTTGCATGTTGAAGAGTGGTGAAGACTTCACCAAGGAACTGAAAAGGAAGGACATGGTCAGAACCGGGTAAAAAAAAAACATTCCTAATGTACTTACATGGGCCCCATTCCGCATCGTCTTGTCACACCGATCGCCGAAGTCCCTCGCCTTCAGAGAGGCAATCTCATCCAGCTCATACTGCGACCCACGAACAATAATGTTCATGAAGTCCACCTGCGAAGGATGGAAAGCAGTCGATAGTTGCCTCCACGTTTCATCCGGCTCATGAGTCCTCACCAGATCTGGCTCCCTGTCGGTCTTCAGGAAATACGACCGAAGCGACGCATCCAGATGGGGCTTCCTCACTTTCTTGGGGAGCCGTCAGCCTTCCAAGTTAGAGCTTATGTTTGGGCAGACTATCTGGCGAACGGTCTCAAGGGCTTCAATCTGCCCTTGCCTTTTCTGCTGCAGAGCAACGTCGGCATCAGCGGGGACATCTTTCCGCCTCCTCTTCATCCTTCTCTCCTCGACCATTAGCCGACGACGCTCATCGGCCAATTTTTCTGCGCCGATAACAATGATAGGGGGGTTGACTGGCAGAAGGAGTCGACAACTCAACAGCCGGCGCCCCGGCTGAGTCCGCAGCACTTGGGAAGAGAGGCTCCAGGGCCTCCCCGGCGACCGTGTCCACGACATTGGGGGCAGATCCCTCGAACACGGGAGCCTTTACACGCAGCATGACCTTTGATGCAGCCTTAGCCCGGATAGGCTTCCGATAATCCCCCTTTCCCACAGATGCCCCGGCCTTCTCGGCCTCCGCCCTTGTATCAGCAGCCTTCTTCAGGGCCTCGGCAACCTTCTCCATCCTCTTCTTTAGTTGATCGGCCGCTAACGCGATGATATCGGGGTCGGCTGCATCACGAAACCTGGTTAGTTCCAGGCTTTTTGAGAAGTCGGCATATCTTCGATGAAGGGGCCGAGCTCACGCTTCGTCCTAAACTCAACATATACCCAACCGGTCCTGTCTCTGACGAACTTGTAGAGGTGGCATACATGACCCCAGGTTGGCTCCCATTTCCCGCACATTTTGAAGGCGGTATACACCCCGGTCAGCATGATCCAACAGTTAGGATTCAGCTAACCGAGTACAACACCAACCTCCACGCACGTACGCTGCAGCTAAGGATGAAGTGGCAACACCACCCCATTGTTGAAGTTATCAAGGTGGAACGTAGCCCAGCCAGGAGGTGGATTGCTCGGCCTCTCCCGTCTGCCTGGCAGCCTCATCTTCACCAAGTCCAGAATGTTGAACGCCCTTCGGTAAGCCAGAAAGTCGTCTTCATCCATGGTGTTCATCTGGCGGTCGATCTCGTAGACTGAGCTGGCCACTGTTACCTGGTCAAAAGCTTCATCTAAATCAATCTCCATTGGGGCGATTTCTTAGAAGTCCCATCCAGAAGTGGACACATTAGCGTTCAAGGTCTCGGCCCCATCACCAGCCGAGACATAACAAGTATCAATAAACCTGAAGGCATTATCCAACTCCTCTTCAAGTTCTTGGTCCTATACCCCTTGAGCTTCCTCAGGGATCGGCCTAGTAACATCTGGATCAACTTCTGCCTCTACCCTAGGATTTGACCTAGGGGAGCCAGAGGCCGATCCAAATGTGTTTAGCTGAGAATCAGAGTTACGGGAGCTAGCCTCCGATTCCCCGCTAAACGCAGTGAAGGACGTATCTCGAGACCCCTCGGAATCACCATCCGCACTTGACATCTACAGACACACATAAATTCTAAGAAGGGAAACATGCCTGACTCAACCATTATGAGCAACCAAGGATCTAAACTATGAAGTTCATACAGTTCATGCATAACCACAAATCTCAATCGAAAAATCGGCAAACAACGAAGTCCATACCTTGTTTATCGAGTTCCCGTCGTAGGCACCACCGTAAATCACTAACCGGAAATCGCCTTAACAGGAGTCAGGTTCTTACCGGAAATCGCCTCCTCAAGTTATAAAATTCTCTCAAAAGTAGAAGTAGGGAAAACTAGCACGCATCGACCCTCTTATGCACCACTCGGCTAGTCGAACCGTCGAAACCCCGCAACCCTAGGCACTAATCCTATGACACGTGGCGCAGGATATGAGGGCCACGTATCACACATTTATTACGCGACGCTTGGATGCCCCAACTTTTTCCATAATTAGAGTTTGACCGCGGCTGCCCTGAGAAGTGGCACTCGATCGGCCTTGACATCCTCTAAGCCGATAGGCCACGCAATCGTGCGAGGTTCCGCACAAACAGACCGACCAAGGTGACATACAATCACCCTTGGAAGTGGCACTCGATCGGCCTTGGAAATCCTCCAAGCCGATCGGCCACGTAATCGTACGAGGTTCCGCACAAGCGGGCCGGCCAAGGTGACATACAATCACCCTGGGAAGTGGCACCCAATCGGCCTTGGACATCCTCCAACCGAAGTATTGACCATTTAAACACGGCATATCGCCTCGGCTAAGGGATTGGGGGACTGGTACGGGATGAATCCCCACAGGTTGACAAAAAGGAACAAGCCCTCAACCGAGGAAATCCACCTCAGTCAATGACTTGGGGACATCTGTTTACACCTAATTTGATCAACCTGGTCAAGGCCAAACGAAGCCCCCATAACCATACTTAGCCTCAGCTCAGCAAAATGCACAGCCCTAAACAGAGAACATCCATGGCCTACACTCTCCCTCGGCCTACACCCTCCTCGACCTATCTCCTCGGCCTACACCCTCCCTCGGCCTACACCCTCCTCGACCTATCTCCTCGGCCTACACCCTCTTCGACCTATATCCTCGGCCTACACTCTCCCTCGGCCTACACCCTCCCTCGACCTACACTCCCCTCAGCCCACACTCTCCTCGGCCGACCGTATCGATACGGCCCATGGATTCATGACCATTAGGACACGTGGCAGCACTAGGAACAAGGACATTTATCCCACATTGAAATACTCCACCAACAACATTCAATGCCACTATAAATACAAGGGTGCCTCCCCTTAGTAAAGGTAATGACATATTTGCCCTTACACCGCCAAATCCCTCCAAACACTTGATTAACTTAAGCATCGGAGACTATTTGGCCGGCACCCCACCGGTGCTCCTTTACTTCTATCTTCTCTTATTGCAGGTCTCCGTTCGCCCAAGGAGTGAGTAAAGCGAGTCTGGCGGGACACATCTAAGTTGGCCCATATTTGGCATCAACAGACTGCAATATAGCAGCCCTAGTGACCTCATCCATTCCAGAAAGATAGATCGAACTCCTGGATTGGTTAGGGTAAAGGCCCGCCATAGCAGCGAAGGAGACCAGAGTACCTTTGATCACTGAGGTAGAGAGTTCATCCCCTATGGCAGAAAGCAAAGAGGTCATCAGCAAACGCTACATGTGACTGCAAAATTTTTCCACATCACCAATGATAGCGAAATAGAGGCGCCCTCTCAATATTCCTGCACAGAGATCTTGAAAATACTTCCATAACCATAACAAATATATAAGGGGAAAGAGAGTCCCTTTGGCGAAGCCCACGCTTGCCCGGGAAAAACCTGCCAGTTCACCATTGATCGCCACAGACAAGGAAGGGGATCATATACATGCCATAATCCAATTAACAAATAGAGCAGGAAAATTAAAATAAAGCAGAGTATCCCTCACGAAGCTCCAACTTATAGAGTCATATGCTTTATGAATATCAATCTTCATTGCACACCGAGGGGAGCCCTTGTTCAAGTAATACCCTCGCATTAACTCCTGGACAACAAGAACATTATCTCCAATCCGCTGGCCTCCCACAAATGCAGACTGTGAGTTCCCAATAATCAAAGGGAGAAGGCCCTTAATTTGAGCCGATAGCAACTTTGAAATGATTTTGTAGAACGTGTTACAGCAAGAGATGGGTCTGAAGTCCTTCATAGAAGTCGGATTGGGAACCTTCGGAACCAAAGCAATGATGGTGGCATTTAGCTCCGTGAGGATAAAACCAGACCTAAGGAATTCCTCCACACCTTTGCAAACTAGCCCTCCCACTATCGGCCAGGTCCGATGGAAAAAATAGCCATTAAATCCATCCGGCCCTAGAGCTTTGTTAGCCTTGATTTTGAAGCATGTGTCCGGAATAGCCTCATCCGAGAATGGCCCACAAAACCGATCAAACTGCTCATCATGCACCATATTGCCTCTTGCCTCAACTTCAAAAAGAACACACGGGCAATCACTACCCACCAATTCTGAAAGAAACCAACTGCCTCGGCCTTGATATCAATATCAGATTCTGCAGTTGTCCCATCCTCTCGCATAATAGAAGAGATACCGTTTCTATTAGTGTGCTTCTTCAATGATTTGTGGAAGAAGGTCGAGTTGTGATCTCCTGCTGCCATCCAATTCAATCTGGATTTTTGTTTGTAGAAGCTTTCTTCAATACGAAGGCACGAAACAAATTTAATAAGAAGCACTTTCTCCAACTGGACCAAGATCGCATCAGAGGGAGAAGAGGCAAGTCTGGACTGACAATCATCCAGAGCATTCTCGGCATACTGCACTTCAAGAGATACATTGGAGTTTCTGTTAATCCTTTTTAGCTCCTTCTTGACTTTTTTTAACTTGCAGGCTAGCTGATATTGGAATGAACCATGGACCACAAAATTAAAAGCATATGTTACGAGAGGAATAAAATTCTCATCATCAGCAAGGAAGTTGAGAAATTTGAAAGGGCAATGCCTCAGACGAATGGAGTCATCAACTGTCACCAAAATTGGAGAGTGGTCTGAAGCACCAGGAGCAGGAAAATTAGCAGCACTACTCGGAAACTGCGATAACCACGCCTCAGAGACCAGAGCTCTATCTAATTTCCGGCGCACTAATGGACCATTGTTACACTTGTTGGACCAGGAAAGGAGATTACTCGTAAAACGAAGATCATCCAAACCCACATTCGCAAGGCAATCACCGAAATCAGCAACATCCGAAAGCTGCAAACCATCCCCCCTTCATTTTCACTCAAGTAGCGTATCACATTGAAATCTTCTAGAACACACCCCGGAATATCACCCAAGGAACCATATTCTGCCATCAGGTTAGCCCATAACTCCCTACGATTAACCTCAAAGTTGACCCATAAACCACAGAGCAGTGGAACACAACTTGATTAGCTAAGATATTGACACGACAATGCATTACATGATCAGAGGACCCCAAAACTGAAACATGAACCACAGAAGGATTCCAAGCTACCCAAATTCGCCCATTTGTATAGTGGGGGTAATTATTTCTAACTTCCCAATCCCCAAAAACAGAGCAAGAGATGGAAGGAAAATTCTCACTATGCACTCGCGTCTGAATAAGACCCAGAAGACAAAGATTGTAAGACCTCAAGAAATTCTTTACCTCACCATGTTTAGAGGGGTCATTAAGGCCACGCACATTCCAAGCAGCGATACTAATCATTGAGATGAGGATGATTTTTTCTCCCGGGAGCCAGACCCCTACCGCCAACCTTTAGCTTGATTTTGATTATTTTCTTCTTCCCTTTCTTCGATTTCCGCATAGCAAATTCCATAGGGATAGCATCCTCAACTCCCTTCCCAGCTGCTTTGGAAGGTAGACAGACTATCAATAATAGTGTGGATCGCAGTCCCCAAATGGTTAACAGATTTAGGGTCACCATCCCCATCAAATTCTTCAAGGGCTTGGAATGAATTGGAAGTGGAGGCAGCGTGGACATGCGGCGATGGAGGGGAGATCAAATTGGGGAAGGCGGAGGAGAATCAGCAACTAGCCCTTTGGCGTTACGACGCCGTCGTTTTGTTGTTTTGACTGAAGTAATGAAGACTTCAGCCAAATTAAGCTCCAACTGCTCCATAGCAACATTGGGCTGAGCTGAACCCGATGGCCCAGAAGCATAGGATTATTTGATAGGTAAAGGATTAGAGGTATGGCCCACAGGGTTGGGGGGACAAGTCGCAGTACGCACTAGTATGGAATGAGTCAATCATCCACTTTTGTATCTTATTGAACAAAAATGGTGATATTGTTCCTCCACCTTCAGCGTGCAAAGCATTAACCGAGGCAGACTCACCCCCATGAACACACTGGGCAATAGATGGGCTCCCGGAGATGTCAATGGCGGGATGGAGGAAGATTCCATTCATCATTTTGCCATTGACAACTCGAGAACCATACTGCAGATTTCCCAGCCCAGAAGGGGGGCAGAACCACGCAGGGCAAGAAGAAGGGTGGGGTAGAAAGATTAGGTTGAGGAGGGAGGAAAGAGTTTGACCCAAAACGAATGAGAGTCTCAGGGCACAATGGTTTAACACAGTTTGGCGGGTGGGGAGATCAGTGTTAGAGGATGGAGGTTGAGAATAGTTATGGAGGGAGGTAACGTTGGACATGGAAATCGGATCTAGAAGGGGTGTAGGGAAGGGCTGAGAAGAAGACATTGAAAGCAAGGGGAAGGGGTAAGGGAGAGCGGACTGGTAATTTGTAAGTTTCATTTATGAAAATTAAGCTATATCTATTCTTTTTTTTTAATGTCATTAAAGCATCATTTTGGTGTCAATTAATTAATATATGAATTTCTATGATGAGAAGAATTTTCGTAAATGTCATTATTATAGTATCTTAATCAATCACGATTTGTTTCTATGTGTTTCTAACTATAGTAAAAGAAACGGAAACAAATTTACATATATATATATAGATCTCGTGTTGTATAGGCTAAACCTTGGGGTAAGGACGAGCTTGTGCCAATTACTTGGGGAAGAAGTTTCTAATAAGGTTAACAATGTGCTGCAATTAGGTAGGCAGATGAAAGTAGAATAACATAGAAAATGAGTAAGCTACTATCATTTCATGCAATGTATTTATATATCACTATTATCATATCAGAAGACTTGTGCTTAATCCATTCCAAAGAAAATCTTATATATATACAATCAGCAGGTGTCTTATTTGATTGATAAAATCCAAACACAGTTCATAGTAAGTTCAAAATCCAAACGTGATTCAAAAATCCAAAAGCGTACTGATTAATTTCCCAAAAGTTATGACACTGCTTTTCATATTCACAATTCACATCACGCTAAACAGTTTTACTTCACGTACACCTCATTATTCTCATAGCAGACGCATATATTTTTAAAACACACAGCAATATATATATACCAAAAGTGGCCCAGAATTTATTATAATTTCGTGTTTCATTGTTCGCTTTACCACTTGAGAAGCGTTAGTGCAGACTTCCCATCAAGCCCTTTTCTGAGGTAGGAAGCCATGAATTTGTGCAGTGTGGTTTCCTTGTATACAGGGGGATGATCTTCAGACAACAACTCCTTTGTGGGGCCGTATAGCCTTGTTGATGGGTAAAGATCGAGGCTAAAAAAGCAAGCAATTGACATCTTGCTCCTTCACGGCTGGCAATCACATGATGTTCTACGCTCTTAAATCTGTCATTCGATATGAGCTGCAACAACACAACACAACCTAAGTTTTCTATTTTTTTTATAAAAGGAAAAATTTTGTGGCTAGAGCTCTTCGAATTATTTCACGAGTTTAATTACATATGGGTGCAATGGTAATTATAAATATGTAATGTTATATCTGGATTATTGCATGCAATCGTGGCACTCCGCCCTTTCGGGGGTCCGGAAGACTCATACAAGCGTTTCAGCGCACTCCTAACTAGCTACAATCAGAAGATTTATCAGATCGAACCTAGGACGAGCCGCGAGCATACCGAACCTGATAAAACCCCAACCACTGGGCCAACCTAATATGGTTATGTATATATAGAGGACTTAATTATTACCTGCAAAAGATCTGCGATGTTCATCACTAAAGAGCTGGGCAGAGTAGGAACATCAATCCACTGGTTCTACACATAATCTGGAGTCCACCAATCTGGTTCTGAAGTAGAACTATGAGAAAATTAGGATTCGAGTGTTTGGCGGTACCCATGGTCAGTTCAGGCTCCGGGCATGGTGGATAGTAGCAGTGAGAAACAATATGATGCCCTTTTGCACAATCCAAGCCAAGTAGATGGTCAGATTTAAGCCCGAGTGCCTCAGACATCAATTCAAACAAAGTGACTCTCAATGTGTGAACTTGTTCTGAGTACTCCATAATTATGTCTCTGCAATTAAGATATGCCACTATATAGGCACATTATGTTGACAAATAGTCAATCTCACAACATAATATCCGAGAACAAGATAACATATATTTATATACTAAGACTCTGTCCGGTATTGCCTTTTTTTTTTCCTTAAAAACGGCTTTATTTTAAAGTGAAGCAGTACAAAAGTTTTGATA
Source organism: Oemleria cerasiformis (assembly GCA_037349345.1). Taxonomy (NCBI): domain Eukaryota; kingdom Viridiplantae; phylum Streptophyta; class Magnoliopsida; order Rosales; family Rosaceae; genus Oemleria; species Oemleria cerasiformis. The sequence continues at coordinate 5,256,405 of JAZGTL010000010.1, read as the reverse complement.
AAAGTGAAAAATATTATTTTTTGAAAAAGTAATGGATTTTTTATAACAACTTTCAAAAATAGCATATATTTGCTTTTGAAAGCTACTTTCAAAAAAATGTTAATGAATATTTTCATTTTTATAATTATCCAAATTAATTTCGAAATATGTTATCACTTTCATCCTTTATATTTTTCACGCATATTTTTTACTTAAAGGAATCAACCACCACCTCATGCTCAAGCCTACTCCGCCGCCACCACCTCCACCACTACCATCAACTTTTTCATCCTTACCTCCTATTCCCCCAATCTCCATCTCCTCCACCACCATCGTCGCCGGTGCCACTGCCACTGCCACCACCACCACAGTCACGGAAACCGCTACTATCACCATCGCCACCTCCACCACCACCACCCTTACCTCCATCTCTTCCACTCAAACCTCCACCTCCTTTTCCCCACAATCGCCGCCACTATAAGCACTTCCATCTCCACCACCACCACGTCCCCTTATGTCCACCACCATCGCCTTGTCCCCTACCTACACCACCATCGCCTCGTCCCTGTACCTCCTCCATCACCACCTCTTCTACCTCTACCTTCACCTTCATCGCCACAACCTCAACCACCACCTCGACATCTACCTCTACCTCCACCGTCCAATCCACCACGACCTCCTTATCCACTCTTACCTCCACCATCACAACTACTTCTTACACTTTCAATATATATCATGTCCATTTAAGTCATTATGCACGTCTGTCATAGTTTTACACTATATTTATACCAAACACTTTGACATTACTTTTAATACTCACAGCACTTACGCTTAACTGTTTTAATATACAACTATTTGTTAAGAAAGCACATCATAAGCCATTTTTCAAAAAAAACACTACAAAGGTAATTTTTCAAAAAAAACACAAAAATACCAAACCGACCCCAAGTGGAATCATACCTGCAAACCTCAGGTAGTTCTTGAGGATCAAGGGGCTCAGAGCCATGACACAAGACAAACTGTCCCTCCAATGAGCAAACTTTAACTGATATATTTCAAAGTTACTCATAAACTTCACTTCCCTTGGCAGCTCGTGGAACCCACGCGCCCCTTCCAACATCTCCTCCAGCACTCTCTCCGGTATCCCATGGTTCACCACCTGGAAGAAACCACCTGCGTTCTCTGCTCCTTCCAGGACTCCTGCAACCACATCAGCACGGCTGCTGGCAATATCAGCCAGGTCAACCACTGGGATGCTGAACTGGGTTCCCGACAGTCCAGTTGGTTTTTCACAACTTTGGTCGGTAGCTGCAGAATCTTCTGGTGGGATGACAAAAATTGGTGGGATTTTGGTGATACCGGCATCCACAATCCCTTTGACACCAGCTTTAGATTCGTCAAAGGCTTTTAGCTGTGAGAGATGGTCTTGGTTTGTTGAAATCCCCAACACCATTTTCTTGCACTTAGGTTTACACAAATCTCAGGACTTGTAAATGCAAACAAATGCTTCGGTTTATGTAGGTTCTATAATCTATCTGAGGTCACGTCAACTATCTTAGTGTTCATTTTTTTCAAATTTTAAATGACTCATTATTGAATGAGAAATGATATATGAATACTAACAGCATTGAAAGAACAAATATCCTAACTATGATTTCGCATACCATTACGCTTCAAGAATACAAGCTCGGACCTATTACAAATAATATAGTGAAAAAAAAAGTCGACGATATAGGAAACAAAGCCAATAATAAAAATCTACCGTAGAACTGAATCGTTAAACAAGTCTGCAGCCTATCAGCAGTGTGATGGAAATTATTAGAATTTTGATTACTTAGCAACCGTTTTTAGTTAAATCATGAATAAAAATATCATCATGCAGCGTATACAAGCCATATATATAATTGGTTACTTGAGGAAGAAGTTTGCAATATGGCAAATAATGTGATTGACAATGGGGGAGATGAAAGGTGAATGATATAGAAGGGCAGCAATCTGAACTCTGAAGTGGCCCACCAACAAATCCAAGGGTCAGGATTCAGTCATGTGAATAAAGAGACGGTAATTATCAGATCAGCTCAAGTATATTTATAGAGAGAGAAACTAGAATTTTATGCATTATTTTCATTAATTCCAAACCAAGTACACAGTTGCTGGGGAAAAGTAATAAAGGTCGTACTGAAATTTTGATTTCATTGTTACTTTTGGCACTTAAAATGTGTGAGTGTAACTTTCCCATCAAGTCCTCTTCCATGGTAGTAATCGTGGTACTCTGGCACTGTGGTTTCCCTGTATACCGGGGGAAGATCTTCTGCCAGCAATTCCTTTATGGGGCCGTACAACCTTGTAGATGTAGATGTAGATGGTGAATGCTGCAGGGTAAAAAAGCAAGCAATAGATACTCTTGGCACTTGTGCACGGTTGGCAAGCACCTGATGTTCTGCACTCTTAAATCTGTCATTCGAAATAAGCTGCAACAATGCCACATAACAATCATTTAAAGGAATTTAGACAAAACAATTGAAACACCACTCGGTTCTCACCTGATGATGTACATTTGGTCATGTGAAGACACGTATATATATACCATCCCAAATCAGCTATAAAAAGCTCTACCAAAATAAAACAGAAAACCAAAGCTACTGCGTGTGAGATTATTCCTCGATTCAAGTCATTTTAAGTTAAACGCTTATGTGTAATTGAATCACACAAAAAATAAAGTAACGAGATGATCGCCCGGTCAAATAAAGTAGTGGTGTGACCATTTCAGAACAATTATATACATACGAATAATGAAGAGTGCATCTCAAAACATAACGCTTTATATGATGCAAGGCCGATATACATATTATGAAAGAAATAGAGGGCTTGCCTGCAAGAGATCTCCAATGTTTACGATCAAAGCTCCGGGGACATGAGGAACATCAATCCACAGGTTTTCGTACCGAACCTGAAGCCCACCTATATTGTCCTGAAGCAGGATGGTGAGAAAATCAGGATCAGAGTGTTTAGAAGTGCCCATAGTGAGCTCAGGTTGAGGGCATGGTGGATAGTAATGACTCAGAATAAGATGACCCTTTGCACAATCCAAGCCTATAAGATGCTCAAATTTCAGCCCAAGTGCCTCAGCTAGCAATTCAAACAGAGTCGCACCCAATTTCTCAACTTTCTCAGAATACTCCATAGTTATATCTCTGCAGTATAAATTAGAATAAGAAAATTTTCACTTAGGGATCCATTTCACCGCAATCAAAATTTCAATAAAAATGTATATTGAAATTATTATAGCAACTTTTCGCGTTACAAAAGAAAAAAATTGGAACTTTTTCTTCACATACCTGCAAACCGGAGGCAATTCTTGGGGATCAAGCGGCTCAGGAGCCATGGCACAATATAAACTATCCCTCCAATTAGCAAACCTTGACTGATACAAATCAAAGTTGCTCCTGAACTTGACCCTCCTCGTCCGCTCCCTACTAAAATACTGAGCCTTCACCTCTGTTGGCTGCTCGTGGAACCCACGCGCCGCCTGCAGCATCTCCTCCAGCACTCTGTTGGGTATTCCATGGTTCACCACCTGGAAGAACCCACCAGTCTCTGCTGCCCGCCGGACCGCGGCGACGACGTCCGCACGGCTGTCGACAGTGTCGGAAAAGTCGATGACTGGGATACTGAACTGGGTTTCGGTTGGTTGGGTGGAAAGTCGATCGTCGACGGCGTAATCCTCCGGCGGACGTACGAAAATTGGTGGGATTTTGGTGATGCCTTTGTCGACGAACTCCTTGACACCAGCTTTGGATTCATCAAAGGCTTTTAGCTGCGGGAGGCGGTCTTGGTTTGCTGAGCTGCTGGACAGCATTTTGATTATTTGGTAATTATTAGTTGAAGTTGCACTTGGTCTTCTTCAAATTGTAATACAACCCCAACGCGTTTATATAATACAACTTCACATGATTATGGCGCGTTTCCAATATTGCTGCCTGCCACATCTTCTAAAGTAATTGGACTCTTGTGTCGGCGCTCTGACATATCTAAGGCCCTCGAGACCGACCGCACCGCCCTACTCTGGCTTCTCTGCCTGTTTTCTCCTGTCTGATTTTACAGTGCTTTAAATCTGAACCATTGAAAAGAGATCCAAGGGTTGTATTGGTGCCACATATTTATTAAAGCAGTGATAAATTTTCCCAAGCATCAGCTTTAATAGCCTTATGTGACTGAGTCTCAGCTTGTCTCCTCATTTTCTCCGCCTGAAGCTTACCCTCCTCCGGATGCCATGGTTGCCATCACCGACAGAAAAGTTTTATAAAATTCAATGAGAATGGATCCAAGGGTCAGGATTCAGTAAATATGAATAAAAATGGAATCAGTAACACAAATTATGGAATTAATCAGATCAGCTTCAAGTATATTTATTTATAGAGAATAGAATTTTATGCATTGTTTTCATTAATTCCAAACCAAGACACAATTGCTGGGGAAAAGTAAGATATACATGTGTTTCTTATATATCCTATCATTGGAATGACAGATCTCTACTATTACTACAGAAATTTTCATTTCATTGTTACATTTGGCACTTAAAATGTGTTAGTGTAACCTTCCCCATCAAGCCCTCTTCCATCTTAGTAATCAAGGTACCCATGCACTGTGGTTTCCCTGTATATCGGGGGAAGACCTTCTGTTCTGCCAACAATTCCTTTATGGGGCCGTACAACCTTGTTGATGGGGAACGATGCAGGGTGAAAAAGCAAGCAACAAATACTCTTGGCACTTCTGCATTGTTGGCAAGCACCTGATGTTCTGCACTCTTAAATCTATCATTGGAAATAAGCTGCAAGAATGCAACACAACAATCATTTAAAGAAATTCAGACAAAACAATTGAAACACTATCGGTTTTCACATGGTTGTGCCTTCAATCTATAACCATACATTTGGCCCTACGAAGACATATAAATATACATTCCCGAATAAAGGTTAAAACGCTCTACAAAAATTAAAAAACAGTGACACAGTGACGCAGCAAACAAAGTCATGAGATGAATGCAATATGATCACCCTATCAAAATGTGACACAAGAAAATTGGGAGCCTGAAGAACCATCAGTGGTGTGACCATTTTGAAACAATTATACAGTTAAATAATGAATAATGGTTTATACAAGGCAATGCCGATATACATATTAACAAGGAATTAGAGGGCTTGCTTGCAAGAGATCGCCAATGTTTACAATTAAAGCCCCGAGCACATGAAGAACTGTTGGTGACTAAGCTGCTTCACTGGCAGCTGACTCAAGGACATGAAGCTGCTGACTCAAGCAGGGAGGTGTCATCAACTAAGGCACGAAATTGAAGCATGTGTGTGAGCTGTGAGTGTGTGAGGCAATTAGAAATCTGCAGAGTGTGTGAGAGCAGATTAAGGAGTGTGCAAATGTGTGTGAGGGTGATGACATCATAGTGTTATCATCCCTAACCGTTTAGAAGTGTGTGTGTGTGTGTAATGATGTTATGTATTGAACAAAAAGAAAGAAATTAATAAGAAAGATATACACACGGAAGAAATCAGTCATAGACGTTCTTCCTCAATCCAGAAAACTCTCTCAAGCATATTAACAAACACCTAGGGTGCGTATGATCATCACACTGATCATCACCTAAAATCTATCAACAATATTCAATCCGATTTCACAGAATCTAATAGAGGAATTGAATGGATCACGAGCTAGTCTCGATTCAAGATTTCAGCTAGAGATTAAGGTTTAGAGATCATACCTTGTATGCGGCTATTCTTGCTCAAAGCTGAAGTCGACCTCAATCTGCAAAGAGATCATCATCCTCTTCTGCAAACCGATCGCAATCGACCATCATCCCCTGCAATTCCATTGAGTCTGGTCATCCAACATGGTATTAGAGCAGTGAGATCATATCTCTGGGGCGTTTGTCTGTGGTGAAGCCGAGCAGGAGTCGAGTAGGAGTTACCTTCACTGCCAAGTCATGGTTGGTACTGTAGGAGGTGAACCGAAGATCCCTGTATTCACAGGATTAAACTATGACTTCTGGAATATAAAGATGAAAACAGCACTGAAAGCATGCGATCTATGGATAATTATCACTCAAGGCTTACCTGATCCTGAGTTTGAAAATGACAATGAAGAGCTTGAGACAGCAGCAAGTCATGCTGATCAGATCAAGAATGCCAAGGCTTTGAATCTAATTCAGAATGCAGTTTCTGAGGAGATTTTCCCAAGAATCTCATATGAAGAGATAGCCAAAAGGGCCTGGGAGACTCTGCAGAAGGAGTATAGAGGAGATCCTAAGGTGAGAGCAGTTAAATTACAAGCTCTTAGAAGAGATTTTGAGTACACACGTATGAAGAATGACAAATCCTTTTCTACATACATGACTAGATTGTTAGTTGTGGTTAATCAAACGAAAACCAATGAGGAATACATGACTACATACACCGAGAAATTGAGGAATACAATGAAAGAAAAATTGGACAACTATTTATAATTGTGTTCTCCAATTATATAAAGATTGAAATTTTGTGTCGAAATTAGATAACTGTTTATATCTGAGCGACACAAAATTTCAATCTTTATATAACTGTTTTGTCGCAATTGGATAACTGTTTGAATGTTCCCCATTGAAGGATGCTTTCCCACTTGATGAATTCTGCCAAAATGCCGTTTTTTTCTTCTACCTCCACCTCCCATTTTTCTTCAGCAACCCACTTGACTCCTAAATTTTTCAAAATCCACTTCAAAGAACTAGTCTTTAATTAGTAGTTGAGAACAAATCTCAGAAAGCTACTCAATCAACCCAAAAACAGAGGCCAATATGAACAAATCAAAAAAAATTTAAATCGCAGTCTGAGATAAATGTGCCCCTATTCTATATAGGTGGGAGGCTAGTCACAAATCTAAGAATTTTTATTCAATTTTGGATTTCATCAGCTACCAAACAGAGCTTAAATGGGCCTAAAAAACTAAGTTTTGATGATGCTTGAAGGAGAGAAGAAGAAGGAGCGAAGAGGAGAGGTAAGGTTTTAGATAATAAAAGAAAAAAATGCCTCATAATGATGTGGATAATTTTGACCCTTTATATCTTTTTGAAGGGTGACAATTAGAAGCTATATATATAGTCAGCTAGATAAGTCAAACGCTTCAAAATCCAATGAAATTTTATTATAAAATCAAATAAAATTTATAGCATGAAATTGGGTGAAATCATATAAAATGAAGAAAAATCAATTAAAACTCATTACAATTCTAAATCATTTACACATTAAAATATGAATCGAATAGTCTTTTGTAAAAGCGACTAAATAAAATAGATCTTGAGAGCATATAACACCAACTAATGTTAATCGGATAACTGGTGTACTGTGAAGTCATAAAATTAAATCAGAGTGATTTTATTACCGCATTCCAATTTGTTACTAAACAGATAAGTCAATGACAAAAATCTACGGTCAACAAAATGTTTAAACAAGTATGCGTCTATTAGCGTTGTTGGAACTGAAATCATGAATGAAAATCCCTTCACTGCTTTGGCATGTACAAGCCATAGAACTGATTCCTTGAGGAACAAGTTTCAAATATGATATGACCAGTGGATCCATTAATTCCAAATCAAGTACTTGGCTCCAAATATACATGCGTATCTTACGTATGATACGAGACAATTGTTTTACTTGTAGTACATTTTGCAAAAAGTATACGGTAAAATCTACAACGTACCTTAAATCAGGTGCCTTTATTTGATTTGATTGTGTATACAGTAGGATAATTGGGATTGAGTAATCTAAACCCGCTTATTATGAAAGCAAGTCCATGAATCCAAGCCTTATTTGTATTGAGTACGATTCCTTAAAATAGAAAGTTCCATTTCAATGTTACCTTTCGAGCTTAAAATGTGCGACTCCAGACGTCCCATCAAGGCCTCTTTCTTCGTAGTAATCATGGTAGTTTTCCACTGTGAATTCCCGGTACACAAGGGGATGATCTTCGTCGAACAATTCCTTTATGGGGCCTTAAAACCTTGTTGATGGGGAACGATGCAGGGTAAAAAAATAAGCCATTGTTAGTCTTGCTATTTCTGCTTTGTTGGCAAGCACCCGATGTTCTACACTCTTAAATCTGTCATTCGAAATAAGCTGCAAGAATAACACGATATCGATTTTCAGGTGTCACATTCATGCCAACACAACTTAAATTCTTATCCACAAACAAAGTAATTAGATGTTTGCAATATGCTGTCAAAATTGGCGCAAAAGAACCAAATAGTGTTGTGACCATTTCGAAACTTAAATGGCTTAAAATGGTTTATTGATGGAGGAATTATAGGGCTTGCCTACAAGAGATCGCCAATGTTTACAATTAAAGCTCCACTGGTTTTCAAACCGAATTTCAAGCCCACCAATATGGTCATGAAGCATAATTGTGAGAAAATCAGGATCAGAGTGTTTGGTAATGCCCATAGTGAACTGAGGCTCAGGGCATGGTGGATAGAAGTGACTCAGAATAATATGTCCCTTTGCACATTCCAAAGTCTACAAGATGGTCAGATTTGAGGCCAAGTGCCTCAGCTAGGAATTCAAACAGAGTCACACTCAATTTCTCTATTCTCTCAGAATACTCCATAGTTATATCTCTGCAGATTAAATTTGAAAAAGTAGATTCTCATTTGGGATCCATTTCACCACAATAAAAATTCTAACTTTTTAATTAACCAAAGATAAAAATTAGAAAATTCGGACTTTTTCTTCACATACCTTCAAACCAGAGGCAATTGTCGGGGATCCAGCGGCTTAGGAGCCATGGCACAATACAAACTGTCCCTCCAATTTGCATACCTTGACTGATACAAATCAAAGTTACTCAAGAACTTGACCCTCCTCGTCTGATCTCTACTAAAATACTCAGCCTTCACCCCCATTGGCTGCTCGTGGAACCCACGCGCCGCCTCCAGCATCTCCTCCAGTACTCTATTGGGTATTCCATGATTCACCACCTAGAAGAACTCACCAGTATCTGCTGCCCGCTGGACTTCGGAATGACGTCCGCACGGCTGTCGATAGTGTCAGAAAAGTTGATGACTGGGGTACTGAACTGGGTTTCGGTTGGTTGGGCGGGAAGTTGATCGTCGACGGCGTAATCTTCCGGCGGTCATACGAAAATTGGTGGGATTTTTGGTGATGCCTTTGTCGATGAAACCCTTGACACCAGCTTTGGATTCATCAAAGGCTTTTAGCTGAGGGAGACGGTCTTGGTGTGTTGAGTTGCTGGACACCATTTTGTGTACTAATTATTTGAAGTTGCACTTGCTTTTCTTAAAAATTTCTAATTCAACGCGATTATATAATACAACTCCAATACGATTATCGTGTTTCCATTATTACCACCTGCGACATCTTTTGAAGTTGTTAATAGCCATCATAAGCCAAGCCGAATTTGTTAAACAGTTTCTAACAAGACTTAGTCGGGACTCACTAAACACAAATCCTAGGGCCCACCAGAAGGACTCGCCGCCAACCCAAGCTCACAAAGTCCACCCCAAGCTCAGGCCCAAGAAGGCTAGGAGTGTTGTCCAACACACTTGAGGTAGCGCACGCTCGCCTTCCAGGGCAGCGCTCGACCCCCTAACCGAGAGGCGCCTAGCCAACAGAGGCTAGGCCACCACAGAAAGCACATGACACCTTTTTATCCACAGTTGTAAAGTAAAAACACTTGTCATGTTCTCCATGGTGGAGAAATTCTAGCCTCGAGAATGCCCCTCACACTATATCAAGGAGCTTTGGGCAGAGATACTACAACTTCCAAGACCCTAGGAGTCAGCCTAGGATGACAGATGTCACTCATCGGATGGTTCCCCCCAAAATCAAAGGCTGGCACGGAGTCCTTGACAGGTGGGTACCCAGTTCCACGACGGGTCCCCCAGCTTAGGCACATGAGGTAGCAACCCTTATTCCTTCTTCTATATATACCCCACTACTCTTACATCACAATTTAACTTCAAGTAAGCCAACAAACTTTGCCTAAATACTTTCTCACTCTAAAAGTCCTATTTTCTCTACCTTCTCTCTAAAAACAAACTAGCTTAGGCATCGGAGATAAAGTGGTTGGAGCCACACCGGACTCCCAAGGTTGATATTCCTTTCCCTTTTCCTTTTCCTTCTCTTTGTCTTATTTTCTCTTAGGTACTTCAATATGGGGTGAAGAGGGACCTATGCACACAGAACAGCTCAAAGACTTACGGCACAAGCTATCATCCTTCATCGTGGGAAAGGATCCGACCACCTCGTTCACTGAACCTAGGAGATGTCCATTCCCCCGAGGGACTCTAGAGTTGTTTGGTCTGAACCACTCGTTAACAGTTGGCGCCGTCTGTGGGAAGTTGACGACCAACTACCACTCTTCCCTGAAGTAAAATTTAGCATGCTCACGGAAACAACATGGCCCCCCATGGCTTAGGAACCCTGGCCCCCCGCAACACTTAAAAAAGTGAGAAGAAGCGCCAACGTGAGAAAACTCAAATAGGAGACCGGGAAGGAAGGATGTCTGAACTCCTTAGTGGAATGGAGAATATCCAAACCATCAGCAACGCACTCCTAACTCAGAACATGACCTTCCAGGCCCACCACAATCATCTGATAGACCAAGTCATGCAAGCCCGATAACGCCTTGAACAGAGCTCTGCACTCACCCAAAGAGTCAAAAATCACTTCTTCGGACCCACTAGAACCTCTGGCCTACTCAATACCCCAACTCAGGGAGACCCGGGAGCATCAACTAGCCAGCCAGTAGGGATAGTCACCACTGAGCCAGCAACCCAACTAGGTGAGAATGACATTCAACACACTTTGGACCAAAGGAAAGAGCAGACAGCCAGGAAAGCCAAGGCCCTAGTAGTCGACTTAGAGGATCCTAATTCAGATGACTTGACAACGAGACTCAGAGAACTTGTGAACAGAAATATGAGAAACGTTTGGGACCGCCTTGGTAAAGTGGAGGCGGGGGGATCCTCGGGTATCCGCTTGGCATAATACCCTGAAGAAGAAATCTTGCCCTACACCCAGGACCTCCTAACAGCTCAAACCATTTGGTGATCCCAAACCACTGAAAATGTCTTCCTATGATGGCTCCACTGACCCCTTTGACCATCTCGACAGCTTCAGGTACGCGATGGAGGACTGGGATGCCAATGAGGCTAGCCGCTGTTGCATGTTCCCTACCACCCTGAGGGGACCTGCCCGCAATTGGTTCAAGTTCCTTGCCCCCGAATCAACATCTTGCTTCATTCACCTGAGGAAAGTCTTCTTAGAGCGGTACATGATCATCTCCAACTACCTATACACAGCCACCGACCTTAGCGCTATATGATAAGGACCAACCAAACCACTTAGGGAGTACATCACTCATTTCAATAACGAATATGCAAAGTGCATAGGTGTCATAGAGGGTGAATTCTTATTTTCGTTGACTAAAAACCTTCCCGAGACCTACAAAGACCTTCTCCGTGAGGCAACCAGTTATAGCCGAGCTGAACAGCTTAACGCTGCAAGGAGGGCCAAGTCTCTGCCCCCACCATCATCCAAGGCTGGCCACGGGGTAGATCACGGTCAGAACAACGGAAACTACTATAGCCAGCCAGGGCGAAAGAAGCGTTATGATCAAGAGTTTGCCAACAGAAGAAATGACTACCGCCATGGCAGGCCCTAGGGTTATTCCAGCTGCACCCCACTCACCACTACTAGCACATGAGTCTTCAACATTATTGAGAGGGAACTTCCTACCCCACGACCCCTGAACAGACCATTCCAGGACCACATATTGATGGTACCACCGCAGTTATGGCCACCACACCGACAATTGCAAGAAATTGAAAGATGAAATTGAGGCTTTGGTACGACGAGGCTGCCTAGCCAAGTTTGTGGCAAGACGAGTACCTACTCCCCTGGTAGAAGAACCGTTTTCCGCCTTACTATGGCTCATCCACCTAGGTGCTTCATAGTTACCATCTCAGGAGGACCCGCCATTTCGGGATTCTCCAAATGCAACCGTAAGAGTTATGCAAGGGCAGCGGTACATGAAAGAAAACACACCTTATCTATGGAACCCTCGTATAGCCCGGAGAAGAGAAGCAGAACTGAGCCTCACCCCATCACTTTTTCAGAAAGTGAAAGTCGAGAGACCCACCAACCACATGACGACCCACTGGTAATCACGGCCCATATAGTCAACTGTGAGGCATCCAGGGTACTGGTCGATGGTGGCAGCTCAACCAAATAGGATTAAACACCTCTTCCATGGAGGGGTCAGCATACAACCCCTAGGTCACCTACACCTAACGCTGATGGTGGGAACTTTTCCTGCATAAGCAAGCATTAATACTGATTTCGTCATAACCAATTGCGCTTTAGCCTACAACGTGATCATTGGCAGACCCACCTTGGTAGAGTTGGACGCAATCGTGAGCTACCGCATGTTGATCATAAAGTTCCCCATGCAGGTGCTAGCCATCCACACGCACTTTCTATGCATCCACTATGCGAATGCGAACACAAGAAACCATGCTAATTACCAGCACCGAAAAGGGAGGATCCAGCACACTTGCACTTTGGGTACCCGACCTTGAGCCGCAGGAATGACTCTTAAGCCTCAACCCGTGCCCCATGGAAGAAATTGAAGAGGTACCCATTTCAGATGAGTTCCCTGAGAAAGTGGTGAATATTGGGACCAACCTGCCCCCTAGTACGCGAGCTAATCTAATCTTTTTCCTACGAACCAACACAACCACCTTCGTGTGGTCCTTCCCAGACATGCTTGGAATAAACTCTAAAGTAATGATCCACCGCTTCAGTGTTAACCCCCAGAGTAGGCCTGTTAACCAAAAGAGGAGAATGTATGATGCTGAACGTTACGACGCTAAGCGAGAGGAAGTTGAGAAACTCAAGTCCATAGGGTTCATCCGTGAATCCACGTACCCAACCTGAGTATCTAATGTCGTCATGGTAAAGAAGACCAAGGACAAGGAGAGGTTGGGTGTTGACTTTATGGACCTCAATAAGGAATGCCCGAAAGACAGCTTTCCCTTGCCTCGGATCGATCTATTAGTAGACGCTACCGCTGGCTATGAGTTTCTTAGCTTCATGGCACGTATTCCAGCTACAACCAAATCCACATACACCCTGACGACCAGGAGAAGACTGCCTTCATCACTAACAAAGGTCTATACTGTTATATTGTCATGCCCTTTGGCCTAAAGAATGCAGGGGCCACCTTCCAGCGACTAGTCAACCGGATGTTCACGGATCAATTGGAAAAAACGGTTGAAGTATACGTCGACGACATGTTGGTAAAGAGCATCAAGGCAACCCAACATGTTGGAGACTTGGCCACTACCTTCGCCATCCTAAACTGGTACCACATGAAGCTGAACCCTAACAAGTGTGTTTTTGGCGTTGGATCAGGAAAGTTCTTGGGCTTCATAGTCATCCAAAGAAGGATAGAAGCCAACCCGGAAAAAATCAAAGCCCTGATTGAGATGCAACCCCCAAAACCAAGAAAGAAGTCCAGTGCCTTACGGGCCGGGTAGCTGCCCTCAACTGGTTCATATCTCGTTCCACTGACCGCTGCAACCCATTCTACAAGGCACTCAAGGGCTCACGTCGGATCATTGCCTGGAACGGTGAGTGTTCAACAGCATTCAAAAGCCTCAAGAAGCATCTAGGGAGCCACTAATCCTCTCAAAGTCATTGGAGGGAGAGACCATTTCCCTCTAATTAGATGTATCCTCCTCCGCGGTCAGTTCTATCATTACTTTCATTGTGGGCTCCAAACAGCGCCCAGTCTATTATGCCTCCAGGGCACTGATCGGGGCTAAGACTAGGTACCCGAGAATAGAAAAGCTAGCTTTGGCCTAGATCACCTCAGCCAAAAAACTCCGTCCATATTTCCAAGCCCACACAATCGAAGTCTTGAATGATGCACCCCTGCGCCAAGTGTTGCACCGACCCGAAACTTCAAGGCGCCCCATCAAGTGGTCCATCAGGCTCGGTGAATTTGATATTCAGTACAAGAGCATGTATGCCCTTAAGGCCTAAGTTATCGCTGAATTATTGTTGAGTTCACCCCCCACGAGCTAGAACACTCACCCTCATTCCAGGTTGGCCTTTCGGACCCACCTTCTCCTCTTGAACATTCACCTTGGAAGCTATATGTAGATGGTGCATCTAGCAAGGGAGGATGTAGAGTCGGATTAGCCCTCATCACCCCAGAAGGCCACGCTTTGGAATATTCCATGCGCTTCACCTTATTCACCTCCAACAAGGAAGTAGAGTATGAGGCCCTACTAGCCGGTCTGCGAATAGCCCATGACCTAGGCGCCCGATCCCTCCACTTCATCAGTGATTCACAGTCAAATCATAGAGGATTTCCAAACCAGAGACCCCTCCATGTGTGCCTATGTAGCTGCTGCTAGAAAACTTCTCAGCCAATTCGACTCTCACATGGTCCTTAAAATACCTAGAGCTGAAATGATAGAGCTGACGCTCTTGCACACCTCGCCACAGCTCTACCTTCTGACGTCAAACGCACCACTCCAATCCAATACCTTACCAAACCAAGCATTAACAAGTCAGATCCCGAAGTCCTGGTCACCACGACGGATACCTACTGGATGACCCCCATCACTGCTTACCTCACGTTGGGTACCCTACCAGCAGACCTCTAGGATGCCAAAGGAGTTACACTACAGCCAGCCCGCTATCGTATCATCGCTAGATGCATGTACAAACGAGGTTTCTCCACACCCTTGCTGCGGTACATAACACTCGAACAAGGGCAACTTGTGCTCAGAATCTTCCACGAGGGCACTTGTGGTAACCATTGTATAGGACTAAGTATGGTCTCAAGGGCAATGAGCCAAGGGTACTTCTGGCCCACCATGCACACAGACTCCCTAGCCATAGCCCGCACATGCAAACCATGCTAGTACTTTTCGCCTATCCCCCGCCAACCAACCCAGCCTCTCACCACCATGACTAGCCCATGGCCGTTTGCAAAATGGGGACTAGACTTGATTGGCACGATGCCACTGGGCCACAAAGAGAAACACTATGTTGTGGTTGCAGTGGACTATTATACCAAATGGGCTGAGGCAAAGGCACTCACAGCTATCATTGAGCAGAAAATCCGCAACTTCATCTGGTAGCACATAATATGCCACTTTGGGGTAACTAAAACCATCATCACAAAAAATGGGAGATAGTTCGACAACTTCCGCTTAAGAGAATTCTGCACAGCCTATGGCATTGACCTCCAATTTGCCTCACCCGCACATCCCTAGGCCAACAGACAAGTTGAGGCCAACAAACAGGTTGAGGAAATTAACAAAATACTGAAGCAAAGCATCAAGAAGAAGCTAGGACTAGCCAAGTAGAAGTGGACAGAACACCTCAATACAGCCTTATAGGCATATATAACCACTCACAGGACTTCAACTGGGGAGACCCCTTTTCCCTAGCCTTCAGATCAGAAACGGTGGCACCCACATATGTCGGTTTTGAAACTCACCGTATTGCCAATTTTGACCTCAACCAAAACATGAAGCTTCAAGCCATCAACCTTGACCTCCTGGAAGAAAAGCGTACCCGTGCCGAACAACACTTGGCGACCTACCAACAATGCATATCACGTTATTACTACAAGCATGTCAGCCCACACTCTTTCCAACCTAGCACCCTAGTCCTGAGGAAAGTATGCTACTCATAGGAGAGCATATAGCACTCTTGGTTCCAAATGGGAAGGACCTGGATAAAGTCTAAGAGGTGGTCTGCCCAAGAACATACCGTCTGACTACACTCCAGGAACGCCACCTTCCCCACCCTTGGAATACGGAGCACCTCCGCCAATACTATCAATAAAGCAATTAGCAGGCATATGGCTAGTAGACGGGAAGGTACCCGGTTGTGGCCTAGCTCAATTGTTGCTTACCGACGCGCCTACCCAGGTGAAACCCCTCCGCCGGCGACCTGCCCTCGCTTTGAAGGACTCACTCCCAATCTTTGGCTTAATGGCAAATCGAACGTAGTCTACACCTTTTGATTGAATGGATGATACGCTGTCCAACTTGTACATTTTGAATGGATGATACGCTCTCCAACTTGTATATTTCGACTGGATGATACCCTCTCCAACTTGTATATTTTGAATGGACGATACGCTCCCTAACTTGTATATTTTGAATGGATGATATGCTCTCTGAATTTTGTAAATTCAATGGATGACATATTCTCCATTTTTAATATGAAAAGGGATGACCAGCTTTCCCCTTACTACTAATGAATGGAGAACCAAATTCTCCAAAACACCAAGTGTTAGCGAGACGCCTCACCCTCTTCGAACAGCTCCCATGGATAGCAGCACGGTGGGTACCTGGATCCCACCCTGGACGAACAACGTTGTAGAATCTTGCACACCCATACTCGCCTGCACCATGGTGAGCTGCCCAACCTGCATGACAGATACCCTCTGGTCACCTACATGAGTGCTAGAAACGGTACCACCTACTAGGTTTTCGCATCCTAACACTTATCATTTTTTCAAGGGCATTTTGGGCCTTCCTACTTACTACTTGTTATTTCCTTTATTACCTTTTTTTTTTAGTCTGGTTGACCTAACATATACAAGGGCACACCCCAAACTTCCTTATTTGTAACTAATTTGCAACCTTCACAATATCAAATATCTAAAATCGACCAACATATGTTCCACCAAACCATCCACATGAACACATTAAGAAAAGGGCACAATAACAACCCATTTCCAATTCAGTAGTAAAACAAATATTAAAAACAACAAACTTACAAACAAGCAACCACGCTTAATTCAAATTAAAATAGCTTCAAAAGGGCAAAGCACAACATAAAAACGGTAAGTTAAAATTTGTCCCAGTCTTCTCAGCCACTTCACCGAGCGGCTGTGCCACTTGGGTACCCAACACGTCTTCCAGAACAGAGGTACCTGGATCCTCCATGGCCTGACTGTCTTCCACGGGTTCCACCGGCTGTTGCTGGCCCATCTACACAACAGCTACTGGCGCCTTAGCCCCACCCGGCTACTAGTTTACCTCAGGACCCTCTTCCTCCTCATCCTCCTCCATTATTTCAGAAATTGTCAAGTTAAACTCAGGGTGTTTCTTTACAATCCTCTGCAACGCATCAAAGCCACCATCAACCCTAGCATGGGTCAACCGATCTGCACCATCATCAGAAGCCAGCCACGTCAGAACCACCTCTTCCTTGGATGGCCCAGCCTCAGCTACCCTCCTGGCTTCCTTTGACTCGCTCAACTTGCTTTTTAGGGCTGCCCTATCATCCTTCACTTTACCAAGCTCCGACCGAAGGCTTTTCAAGTTCGACTGCGCCCTCCACACATTTCCTCCTCTCATAATCTACAATTCCCCAGGCATCCGCCAGCTCTACTTCTTTCTTCTTCAGATCGTCTTGGGCCTCCCATATAACGGTTGACCGGGTCACCTCCTGCTCACGGTGATTCACCACACGACGGGCAGCCAGAAATTGCTTAAAGGTAGCCTACACTGAAAACATCAGGCATTAAGCATTGCCTAATCAACAACATATATATATAAATAATATAATAATAAAAAAAAGGAGGTGAAAGACATGACCAGGTCCAGCGCGTACCTTTCTCAAATCTTTGTATGCTTACATACACGCCCTGACATTACCGCTCTGGCTCAAACCCTTCGGTGCCCACCAAAGAGGAACGAGCTAACACCCGCTTGCTAGTGGACAAAAACTCATCCACCAACGGGCTACCCTCCGTAGTAGAGGTAGATAGACATGGGGTACCAAGCTTTGGGGTACCAATTGCAAACTTCTTCCTCGACGAGCCACCTGACGACCCCTATTCTGACGCCAGGGGCTTCAGACCCCTTCCATCAGTAGACTTCGTAGGAGAGAACATCATGGGAGACACCTCACCTGACCACTTCTCAACAGATCGTTCACCCAATTGTGGGGTTGGTCCAATCTAGGTACCCACGGACCGGCTAGCCGACCCACTAGCTGAACTACTCCCTCACCTCTTCATCAACGCCTTCTCTACACGGGTCCGAACAGCTGGATTGTAACTCCCCAAATATTTAATTAGTGAATTTTTGTAAATAAATATGGGACATGACGAAATTATCCTTGGTCTTAAAGGGGGCTCGATAGTCAATTTTGTGTGGAGACATATTTGACAGTTTTTTGGGTACCGTTTTGTAGGTATCGGACTCATGAGTTCATAGACAGGCGGCACGAGGAAAACGAGGTCCGTGCGAGGGAGTTACAGGTCTAGATTATTTAGGGGATTTTGGTAATTTTCATGGGTATATGTATTTAAACCCAGATTGCACGAGGAGGTTCTTATTTCTTCCTTTCTCACAGACCCGTGACCGGCCGAACCCACACCGAACCGAAAACCATAAAAATCGAAGTCCAAATCAAGGCAACCTTGGCCTAGTTCGTAAAATCCATCAGCTTCTACACCTTCCCGCGAGCAAAACCATATCAACCATCAAAGGAGGTAGCCGCGGGAGACACCGAACCGAGGAAAGGAAAACTGAAGCCTTCCAATTGATTTTTCGACCAACACAGGTATCGGTATCGTGTTAAGAGTTCATTTCTGAGTTCCTGGGTTCGAGTAGATGGATTTAGACATATAATTCGTGAAAAACGGTTGAGTTTTGAGAATGTTAGGAATAATTCAAGGTCGACCGGTAATGGAGTTTTCTGGCGACGGCGGACGGCGGCGCGGTCGGCTTCTCCGACTAGTCTCCGACGAGACTCCGACGACTGAGTCGGTCAGAGGGGCTGACGTGGCATGCCACCTGGTAGCCACGTGGAGGCCACCTGGCAGACATGTGGGTGCCACCTAGCAGCTGAGTCAGCAGGCGCGTGGGACACTGTAGCAGGCGTGTAGCGGCGCATGGCAACGTGAGGCAGCGCATGGGACCTATTCTTGGGTCACAGTGGTGCTTGTCGACAAGGTCTCGAAGTTCTGGACCTGATAGCGCAGGTTTCGGGTTAATCAGACGTCATTTAGGGGTAGTTTTTTGGCATCCGAAGTGGCTACGTTTTTAGTGTGACGCGAGCAGACTTCCCGGGGCTTAGGGAGTTTAAATGTACAGTTTTTAATTATCATTAGTAATCCCGATTACTACTTTTGACAGGCGATACTGCTCCGGGAACTTCAGAGGAGCGTACGACTCGGGATTGAGCTATCGGTGAGTGGACTTTGGTTTATAAATTATAATGCATCATAAAGGTATATTTGAATTAAATATTGTTACGGTTTGTTTTGGTAAATTTCTGGAATTTAGAAATTGTGCTAATAAATTATTACTGGACACATATTTTCATTATTACAGTGGAAATGATATTTGTGGGCTGTGGTCTGGTTTATGGACTCTGTTATTAAATGGTATTGACTTGATAGATTTTGAGTCCATGGTTTTGGGGGTAAACCCGGATGTGTGATTTCTTTGGATTTGGGCATAGACCCGATTTTTCAATGATATTGGTTTAGGCCAGGAAACAAGGATTTCAAAACATGGATTTTGGTTTTCACTGATTTACTGTCCCCGAGGATCAAGGTTTTCTCCGACTAGCGTGGAGCGATTTATTTCTGTCAGATCTTTGAGGGTTCTCCGACGCTGGTGTCGAGGGGTATTTTCTCCACCGGGTCATTGAGGCTGACTATGCATAGTATATGGTTCTACCGAAGGTTTGAGTATGGACTGCGAAATGAGGTTCGAGTAGCAGTAACTGATGTGGCACATACGTCTTTGAGGGCTTTGTCAGATGCTGCAGCCCGAGTAGAGTTGAGTTTGCCAGATCAGGAGCTGTTCAGTGGTTCCAGGCGATGCCAGGATCGCTGGAGTTTCGGAGCCTCTAGTCAAGGACCATCGAAGAGAGTCAGTTCCAGTTCTGGATCTTTTGGGGGTGCAGGATCCAGAACAGGCAGTGGTAGAGTGAGTCAGGGACATCAGTCTTCAGCTCGGTCTAGTGGGACTTCAGTGCAGTCGACCGTGAGACAAAGTGGCAGACCGGTCCAGCCAGGTGACACCGATTATTACTTTTGTGGGAAGACCGGTCATTTCAAGAGAGACTTTCCACATCGTTGTCCGGGCAGTCGTTCCTTGGGCCGAGATGCTATTGAATGGAGTCAGCGAGCAGAGCAGACATCTGGTACTGCAGCAGAGAGCCAGACCCAGTCTAGTGGGGCCAGTAGGGCCAGTGGGGCCAATATGGCCAAAGGGAGACAAGGGTTCATGGTCGATCTTCTAGTACACAGGGCCGAGTGTTTGCGATGACTCAGCAGGAGGCTCGAGCACCGCCAGAGGTGATTACTGGTACATTATCTATTTTTAACCATGATGCGCATGTTTTGTTGGATCCCGGGGATACACATTCCTTTATTTCTCAGGGTTTTACACTTTTTGATGATAGAGAATTGTTCCTTATTTGTTGGGACATGGGTATTAGCACTCCTACTAGAGATATGTTAGTGGCGAACCTCGTAATTCGCAGTTGTCCGGTAGTAGTGGAAGGTCATGAGTTAGAGGCCGATCTAATTCCCTTGGACATTTATGATTTTGATGTGATTCTGGGGATGGATTGGTTAACCATGCATCATGCCTCCATTGATTATTTTGCCAAGAGGGTGGATTTTCGGTGTCCAAGTTTGCCGAAACTGACATTTCAGGGTGACCGAAGGGTACTTCCCTCGGGAGTGATCTCAGCTTTGACGGCTGAGAAGTTATTGAGGAAAGGTTGTGAGGGATATTTAGCTCATGTGATAGATTTTCGGGATACTCCGGTGATAGTAGAGGATATTCTTGTGGTGAATGAGTTTGCAGATGTATTTCCAGAGGATCTTCCGGGGTTGCGACCTCACCGGGAGATTGAGTTCAGCATAGAGCTTCTTCCAGATACTCAACCTATACCTCAAGCACCGTACAAAATGGCACCTGCAGAATTGAGGGAATTGAAGACTCAATTGCAAGACTTGGTGGATATGAGATTTATTCGACCAAGTGTATCACCTTGGGGTGCGCCAGTATTATTTGTAAGGAAGAAAGATGGTGGTTTGACGCTTTGTATCGACTACCGGTAGATAAATAGGGTTACGGTACGGAATAAGTATCATTTACCACGAATTGATGATTTGTTTGATCAATTGAAAGGGGCAAAGTATTTCTCAAAAATTGACCTTCGATCCAGGTACCATCAGTTAAGGATCATGGAAGGAGATGTTCCCAAAACGGCTTTCAGGACCCGTTATGGACATTATGAGTTCCTGGTGATGCCTTTTGGGTTAACTAATGCACCAGCAGCATTTATGGGTTTGATGAAAAGGGTGTTCCGACGGTATTTGGATCGGTTTGTGATTGTGTTAATCGATGATATCTTGGTATATTCGAAGAGTGCCAAGGAACATGAGAAGCACTTGAGGTTGGTGCTGAATATGCCGAGGAAAAAGCAATTGTTCGCCAAGTTCAGTAAATGTCAGTTTTGGTTAACTAATGTGGGATTCTTAGGGCATGTGATTTCTGCTGAGGGTATCAACGTGGATCCCCAAAAAGTCGAGGCAGTGGAAAATTGGGAACAACCGCAGATAGTGGTAGTGGTGAGGAGTTTTCTGGGTTTAGTGGGATATTATCAGCAATTCATAGAAGGATTCTCTACCATAGCTGCCTCGTTGACTCGGTTGATAAGGAAATGAGTCAAGTTTGACTGGGATGATGAGTGTGAATAGAGCTTTCAAGAGCTTAAGAGGAGGTTAACTTATGCCCCAGTGTTAACCCTTCTAGATGATAACGGAGGATTTGAGGTGTACAGTAATGCATCATTACGAGGTATAGGTTGCGTGTTCATGCAACATGGGAAGATGATAGCTTATGCTTCCAGGCAACTGAAACCCTATGAGTTGAATTCCCCTACACATGATTTAGAATTAGCAGTAGTGGTGCATGCACTGAAGATTTGGCGACATTATTTGTACGGGGAAACATGCCAGATCTTCACCGACCATCGGAGTCTGAAATACTTCTTCACCCAGAAAGATCTCAATTTGAGACAGAGAAGGTGGCTTGAACTGATAAAGGATTATGATTGTACCAAAGAGTATCACCCAGGAAAGGCCAATGTAGTGGCAGATGCACTGAGCAGGAAGTCCATGGGTTCCTTGGCCTATTTCCACACTGTTTATCTACCGTTGCTGGTGGAATTCCGAAGAGCGGGAATTATACTTGGCATGGATAGCCAGGGGGCTATGTTAGCTACCTTCCATGTGAGACCTGTCTTGATTGACCGGATTATTGAAGCTCAGCTATAGGATCCTACTTTATGTATTATTAGGATGGAGTTGGAGGTTGGGAACATGCAGGATTACGTGATTCGGGATGAAGGGGCCTTGGTTAAGGATGACCAGTTGTGTGTACGTAATGATCCAGAGTTGAATAGAGAAATTCTTGGGGAAGCTCATAGTTCTGCTTATGCTATGCATCCAGGAGGTACTAAGATGTATCGTACACTTAAGGATAATTATTGGTGGATTGAGATGAAAAGGGAAATAGTAGAGTTTGTGAGTAGGTGCCTGATATGTCAACAAGAAAAAGCAGAGAGGCAGAAACCATACGGGGCACTACAACCGTTACCTATTCCGGAATGGAAGTGGGAGCACATTACTATGGATTATAAACTTCCTAGGACTCAAAAAGGACACGATGGAATCTGGGTAATTGTTGATAGACTCACGAAGTCAGCACATTTCTTGCCAGTACAGGAAGATTACCGGATGAGCCAGTACGCAAAGTTGTTTGTGGATGAGATCATAAGGTTACATGGGACTCCAGAGTCGATTTTATCAGACAGGGATCCTAGGTTTACTTCGAGGTTTTGGCGGAGTTTGCAGAAAGCCTTTGGAACTACCTTGCATTTCAGTACAACTTTTCATCCTAAGACTGACAGTCAGTCTGAGAGGAGAATTCCAATTCTGGAGGATATGATGAGAGCTTGTGTACTACAGTTTAAAGGAAATTAGAATTCTCACCTGGCTTTGATGGAGTTTGCATACAACAATAACTACTAGTCTAGTATTAGGATGGCTCCTTTTGAAGCACTGTATGGGAGACAATGCATAACAACGATATGCTGGACTGAGGTAGGTGAGAGAAGACTGTTGACACCAGAGGTTGTAGAAATGACAGAGGAAAGATTCGGATCTTCAAGGAAAAGCTGAAGGCAGCTCAGGACCGCTAGAAAAGCAATGCAGACCAACGGATCAGAGACCTTGAATTTGAAGTAAGAGACTTGGTTTTCTTGAAATTATCCCCTTGGAAAGGAGTTGTTCGTTTTGGTAGATGAGGGAAACTGAGTCCTCGCTACATTGGACTTTATAAGATTATTGAGAGGATAGGACCAGTGGCTTACATACTTGCTTTACCTGTAGAACTATCAAAGGTTCACGATGTATTCCATGTATCCATGCTCCGGGAGTACCTATTTGATGAATCTCGTGTATTGGAGGCGCAACCAATTGATTTGAGAGATGATTTGACTTTTGAGGAGCAACCAGTGCAACTTTTAGAAAAAGTATTGCGCAGAAAGACTATTCCTCGGGTTACAGTTCTGTGGAGGAATCAGAACGTGGATGAGGCCACGTGGGAAACCGTAGCACTGATGCGGGCACAACATCCACATTTGTTCCAGTGACAGGTATGAATTTCAAAGACAAAATTTCTTTAAGAGGGGTGAGTTGTAACGACCCGAAAATTTAATTAGTGAATTTTCGTAAATTAATTTGGGAAAGGACAAAATTACCCTTGGTTTTAAAGGGGGCTCGACAGTCAATTTTGTGCGGAGACACATTTGACATTTTTTCGGGTACCAATGTGTAGGTCTCGGACTCACGAGTTCTAGACCAGAGAAGGCCGCAACCATAGCCCCATTTGAGTCCCGCAAACTACCTCCAATCCCACGCAGCCGTCCTTCATTCTGCACTGCACCATCATAATTAACTTTGAAACCCATCGGAGCAGGCTTCACCCGTCGAGTAGATCGCACAAGTCTGGCACCAGCACCATGTACCAACTGGTCCGAGAAATCCTTGTGGGCTGTCAGCGCCCTTTCAGCTATGATTCCTGCTTCTTGTACCTCAAGTTTGTGAACAAACTTATTTCTCTAGTTCTACACCTGCCAGCACAAAAAAAAAATCTATCTAGTTCACAACCAGATAGTTTGGACATTGCATACTCAAACAAACCAACAAAATGCCCTATGTTGGGGAAATTTTCCGAAGCCAGCATTGAGTCCCGCCATACACGCTGGCTCAGTTTGCAACCCAACAAAGCTTGGAAAGCATCTTCCTGTTTTTCCCCACATCTACAACACACTCCTGAAACAATCAACTTCCTCCTACACAAATTCACAGTCGTAGGTAGGATTTCCAGACTAGCTCTCCAACTGAAAATTTTCGACTTGTTTGGAATCCTGAGTTTCCAGAGATGTTTCCAGAAATACTCGGGCTGGACCTCATTAGAGCACCCATCATCCCCACCAGTGCCTTCCCTCAATAGAGCTATAGCGACATGATAGCCTGATTTCACTGAATACTTCCCGTTTTTCCCACATAATTGATCGCCAGACCAAGGAAGGGTCGGACCCCACTTCAGCCTCCATAAAATACTTGGCCCGGAAGTACCGGGCCTTCAACATTCGAGTTACCATGGAATGAGGGTTTTCAAGAAGCCGCCATGCCTGCTTAGCCACCATTGCTTGATTAAAGGCCTCAAAATGTTTGAAACCCAAACCTCCATTCTTCTTTGGACTACATAATTTGTCCCAATGCAGCTAGTGAATGCCTTTTCGCCCAACCTTGAACCACCAATATCTAGAGATCTCAGCAGACAAATCTTGACACAAACCCCGCGGGAGTTGGAAAACACTCATAGAGTAAGTGCGCAAAACTTCGGCCACTGTCTTAACCAACACCTCTTTTCCAGCGGCCGAGAGAAAACTCATATCAAGCTTAAAACACCAAGACAAATATAAATAAATAAATATTCACAATAAACATTAATATAATAGCAAAAGGCCTGCCTTCAATTTGGCTTGCTCCACTGCATGGGTGTCAATAGTAGTTGGTAGATGAATAACCTCTGCACAAAATTGAAACCAAAACATAAAAAATAAAAATAAAACAAACAAACAAACAAACCAAATTAAGCACCATAAACCCAATAGCCAAAATTTATCTCACAAATTGAAGAACTTGACAATACTGCTGCTCAAAAAGAAACTTATTATAATATAACTAAATTAAAGTGAAAAATAGGAAATAAAACATCGATGGATATACTCAATACTACTTTCAAACATATTATATAATTATCACAGCAATTAAAAACAAAAAGCCATATATTTTTTTAATACAAAGATATTATTTTGGAGTAGGCCAGAGGTTCCAGGCTTTTGGCATCGAAAGGCTTAGTCTCAACTCGCGTAACCTGGCCCGACGACATTACGGTTCGCAAGAACAAACCGCGATTCAAATCGGAGTAGGTGCTTCACAGAGACGCAAAGAAAGAGAAAGAGAAAGAGATCGAGAAGGCACCTGTTGGGGGGATGGAGGTGAGAGTGATGTATAAAGGAATGAAACGATAACATCTACATTTATCTAATAAGAAGCTTCAGGTGGATGGATGAATATGGATTAGGAAGATGAGAAAATTATCAAGGGTCCCATTCGTGTTCACTCAATGCTAGACAACAATGATCATCATGGGGTGATAATAAGAAACCCTAACATGCCTCTGATTGGAACACTTACAGTAATTTCATAACTTTAGTTAGCATCAAAACTGAAACAAAAATTTACCTCAAAAATTTGCGGAAACCCAACAGCATCTTCTCCGATCCTCGTAAAAAAATCACATAACAAATTTAATAATCATATACTATCAAAGAACCAAAATGACCTCAAATTCAGCCAAACAGAAGAAGTGAAGAAGCAATGAAACAAATTAATCAGTCCAATTTTTGTGTGCTTATTGAAAAACAGTTGAATTATGCACAAATTTAGCCAAACAAAAGTTCATATGCTAATTTTTGTGTACTTCAAGAAACTAATTGTTTGAACAATTGATCCACCAATTAAACACATCAGAAAGTTAAGTGAAATCTAGTTTCCACTTTCCGTAACAATATGGTACGAAGCAGGATGAGTTAATGGAGGTACTGGTAATTCCTCAGATGCAAAATGAACATATTTACATCGGAAATTAAAACAGAGTTGCATCTATTTGACTATATTAATTATATTATTCCTTTCTTGATCATTCATTTATCTTTTCCTCCAATTTTCAAGAATAGAGACAACATCATATAAAAAGTTGAGTAGCCAAACACCAAGTACATACCATGAAAATAATAAGAAACTCACAAGTTTAATGGCTTATAACAAACATCACTATGGAAATAAAGTGTGATGGCGATTTCAAATTCACCCCAACCACATTCTGACAATTCAAATGGCGGTGACTCGATCACCCTTGTGGGATTATTGAAACTAGAATGCAGCTGAAAAACAGCACGCTTTATCACCACACCAAGATCCTCATTTCTTGCCCCGCGAACGTTTACAGTCCACTTATGCGATTGGTACCTAATAAATTATCACAAAATCTATTCAGATATTCTATTTTTCATGCAAGAGTTTCAAGAAACCAATAAACCTAGCAACAAATAAACAATACTTACTCGTTTGCCTTCTTACCGAGCCAGAATGCAATATTGTCATGCACTATCGGAACACTAATCTCAACATCTTTGAGTTTCTTATGAAAAATCTACACAAAGTTACATGAAAAGAAAAACAATAAAGAACTACTAATTAACTAAAAAAGATGGATTCATAGTGTGTGTGTGTGTGATAGTCAACCCTTGTTTCACAATGTTCTGGGAATCAAAATGATAGGAAACAGTACTTTTCTCAATTAATGAGGAACAAAACATAACTCTCAAGCTTCATAGCAAAGCCATAGCAGTAACAAAACATAACTCTCAAGCTTCATAGCAGTAACTGGTGTGGCACATACGTCTTTAAGGGCTTTATTAGATGCTGTGGTCAGAGTAGAGATGAGTTTGCCAGCTCGGTACCAGCTTAGTGGGTCCAGGCGATGCCGGGATTGCTTGAGTTTCGGGGCCTTTAGTTAGGGACCATCTAAGAGAGGTAGTTTCAGTTCTAGATATTCTGGGAGTGCAAGATCCGGATCAAGCAGTGGCAGAGCCGATCAGGGAGGTTCCCGAGATTTTTCAGGGGGACATCAGTCATCAACTCAGTCTAGTGGGGCTTCAGTGCAGTCGACCGGGAGACAGAGTGACAGACCCACACGGATTGGTGACACCGGTTGTCATTTTTGTAGGGAGACTACTCATTTTAAGAGAGAATGTCCACATCATCTGGGCGGTAGTTCTTTGGGCCGAAATGCTGCTGAACCGAGTCAGAGAGCAGCACAGACATCTGATACTGCAGCAGAGAGCCAGAATCAGTCCAGTGGGGCCAGCAGGGCCAGTGGGACACAGAGGGGTCATGCTTCATCTTCTGGTACACATGCCCGAGTTTTTGCTATGACTCAGCAGGAGGCTCTAGCTGCACCAGAGGTGGTTACGGGTACGTTGTCTATTTTTCATCATGATGCTCGAGTTTTCATAGATCCTGGGGCTACACATTCTTTTATTTCTCGGGGTTTTACACTTTTTGCCAATAGAGAATTGTCACCGATTGGTTGGGACATGAGCATTTGCAACCCCACCAGAGATATGTTAGTGGCGAACCTAGTGATACGCAATTGTCCAGTGGTAGTGGGAGGTCATGAGTAAGAGGCATACTTAATTCCCTTGGACATTTATGATTTTAATGTGATTATGGGGATGGAATGGTTAACCACCCATCATGCCTCCATTGATTGTTTCGATAAGAGGGTGATATTCAGGAGTCCAGGTTTGCCAGAACTTACTTTTCAGAGAGACCGAAAGGTGCTTCCCTCGGGAGTGATATCATGTGATCGATTCTCGGGATACTCTGGTGAGGGTAGAGGATATTCTTATGGTGAACGAGTTTGCATATGTGTTTCCGGAGGATCTTCCAGGGTTGCCACCTCACCGGGAGATTGAGTTCACCATAGAGCTTCTTTCGGGTACTCAACCTACACTACAAGAAATCAGAGGTTGCCCGGTGAAACCATTTCGTCGAGCCACGTAAATCCTCCGTCGAGTAACGTATACAACGACGAATCTCTGTCAGGCAATAGGCGTCGGGCTATCGCGGTCGGACTTTGAGTTTACTCGACGAGTACAGTGTCCTCGTCGAGCAATTAACTAATGCCCGGCGGTAAAGTTCGTCGCTGACATCTTCGTCGAGCAAAATAAAGTCAACATTATAAGACCGTCGGGTAAGGGCTTCCTTATCCGTCGGGTAATCTATTAAATATACGTCGGGGGAGGTTTATAGACCGTCGAGTAAAGTCATATATACCCGTCGGGTAACGTTAAGAAACACCGTCGGGTAAGATTAAATATAGTCGTCGGGCACTGTTATATACACGCGTCGGGTAACATGATAAACAACCGTCGGGTAACGTTTTACACAGCCGTCGGGTAACATGTCACTCAATCGTCGGGTATAGTTTGAATATCCGTCGGGTAACATGTAACTCATTCGTCGGTAATAGTTTTAAATGTCGTCGGGTAACATGTCACCCATTTGTCGCGTGTATTGTTACAATTCGTCGGGTAACATGTACAGAATTCATGGGGCAACCACCTCTTTATATTGAAAATAAAATATTAAATTAAATAATAAACAATAAAAAATTTAATTAAAAAATTTAATATAAAGAATAAAAATAAAATAAAATTAATATTAAAAAAAATAATGTAATTTTTTGACATCATTAAGAGTATAAAAATACTTTATATATACTCTAAGAATTAGTGGAGTTGTCAATAGCCGGGATCATGAGGGGGGCGGTTGGTTGGGCGATGAGAAAATATCATCCAATCCACGATCACCCAAACGTTGAAGGATGTTGTCAAGGGCGCTCTTGATATGTTGATTTTGGGCTTGAATCTCCGCGTATTGGGCTTTGATCATAGCATTTTCGGCCTCGAGATTTCTCATACGATCCGCCGTCTCCTGGGTATTGCCTACCCGAGATGAAGACGACGATTGAGTCGAGACATCCCACACAATCCCGTCGCCCGCTCCCCGAACGACCCTCCCTAGGCGCCTCCCTAGTTGTCGCTCCAGAATAGCGATCGACATGTCGACATTAGGGAGCTGTTGATGCAAAGGCACATCTGGATGTTGTTGGGTGAGCTCAGCTTGTGTCTGCTGGACGTCTTGCACCATTGCATCCTACACATTTGAATAAATATTAATTAGAAAAATAATTATGAAATTAAGAAAAAAATGTTTAATCAGAAGGAAATAAACTTACATGAATTCGATCAGCCTCTTCATCCCCCCGTCCAGCATACACCTGCCCCCAAGCATCCACCTCTAGGAACATCGACCCGGCGATGCGCCGATCCTCCTACCGGGCCGATAAGGATCGCGACCCCCCGTGGTGGTTGAATTTCTTTGCCCCCCGGTTCGATTTGTTGGCAATCGATTTCCGCTGTTCATTCGTAAAACCAAAAATTAGATTTGAAAATGGAAAATAACATAAAAATTAAATAATTTAATTAATTAGATAGATAATACGTACCAGATAAGTGGGGGACATGAAATGGTCGCACAACCACAGCCACCCTGGCAGTTTCGGCCCGTCTAACTCCTCCGGAGGATTTGCCCGAGCTTCCTCCGGAGGAGGCCAAGTCAAGAAGTACTTGTGGAGCTCGTACTTCCAGTCGGCGTACCGTAACTGCTAGTGTTGGCACATGTACCTACTGAGCTCGACGTTCTCCAAGTCGAACTCAAAATTGATCTGCAATCAAATATTAAAGTTAAACAAATAATTAAAAAATATGAAATTAATGTTAAAATGGGAAAAAAAACATACCGATAACTCTCCTCAACAACGCGAGATCTCCTCTGCGGTTTGGGTTTGGAATGTCTCCCCCATCATCAGTGACTTGGTGCGAAGAATCGCACCAATGTCATGAACTAGGGGCTGTGAATTTTGACCGGCGCGGACCGGAGGCGTGGCACGTACACTACCAGTATCTTTGCATTTATCGTCCTACAAATGCGCTGGGATGTCAAACCTCGGTTGATCCCACGCACATTCACTTACCTACCTGCAAATTCGATGAACATTGATAAATAAAATGAGTATCAAATAAAAATGATTGGTTAAATAAACAAAATAATAAACTTACCCTTAGGGAGTGCTCCGATATTAGGCCCCATTTCGTCTGCTCTGACGTCGTCATGTGAGGGCTGGGGGTCGGTACGGGGTTCCCCCCGTTTCTTGCTATGCTGTCTACGAGCCGATTGGATACCCGATCGCTGATAGACTGACAGGGGTGCATGAACCGACGCCGCTGTTAAGGCAACTGAGTCAGGGGCTGCCTCCTCCGGCTCATGATCATCAACAGGATCCGGGCAAGGGCGAGTCCTGGATGTGATTAAGGTGCGATGCGACATCTCCAATAACACATATGAATTAATTAATATAAAATTAAAGAACATACTTTTAATTAAATAAAAAAGAAAGCAAACATTTTAATATTAAATATTAAATATTAATTTCAAAAAATAAAAACAAAATCATATTTAAAATTAACGAACATTTTATAATTCCAATAAACATAAATAAATAAAGCATCAATTTTTTTTAGTAATAATTAGTAAATTGGTATCTAAAAACTAAAACCATCACATTCTAATTTTTTTAAATAAATCCAACACAAACGAAAATTAAACTTAAGCAACTAATTAATTCAAGCGTACTAAACTCAAAATTCAAAACATTATACCTAAATTCCTAAATCCAAATTTCGGGACCAAAATCAAACTTACATATTAATCCAAACATATACTAATAATATCCAAATCCAAAAATTCACAAATTAAAAATTTATAAAACACACATTTCCAAAATCCACTTATACTACACCATATCAAAATTTCCCATAATTGTTTTTAAAATTCAAATACCCAAAATTCATACATTTCACATAAATACCATATAAAAAATCATACCATTATATCAATTTCAACATTATACCAAACATCAAAATTTCAACAAATCTTCAACTATTATATATACCTTAACAAATATATATATCCAAATATATATATATATATATATACATACATAATCATTAACAATAACAATATCCAATTTCATAAATTCATTTTTCAAATCAAAATTAACAATAAACCAATATATCCAATATAAACCAATATAAACCAATAAACAATAAACCAATAAACCAATATATCCAAATTAACAATAAACAATATATCAAAATTAACATTAACATTAACAAGGAGAGCGGCGGCGATGGCAAACCTCGGTGAGGGGAGCGGCGGTGACGGCAAGCCTCTGTGAACAAAAACAGTGTCCTTGACTGTTTGGGAGAGCGGAGCCGACAGGAAAACTAAGTGTAATAAATGGCGTCCTTGACTGCTTGAGGGAGAGGAAGATGCAAGTGCCGCTTCAAGAAAAAATGAAGAAGAACCAAAGAAGAAAGAAATCCAGAAAAGGAAGAAGAAGGATGAAGAAGAAGACTCGGTCTGATTTATGTATCTGATTGGTATTGCCTGACGGATACATCCGTCGGTTAACACTTTAATGATCCGTCGGGCATAAGAATAAGATCCTATGCGTCGGGTAACTTTTCAAAACCCGTCGGGTAACAATTAAATCACCTCATCGGGTAACGTTTAACACCCCGTCGGGCAATAGCATCATCGAAATACTGAATAATAGGTCTGACGTCTGTCAGGTAACAGCCATCCCACCCGTCGGGTAAGACTGATTGTCGAATATCCCTCGGGTTATACCTTTATACTCCCTCAGGCAACAAAACGCGGGACTCCTGAGAATCCGCGAAAATTAAGTCGGTCGGGCCCGTCGGGCAACTTTTACTCATTCGTCGGGGAAAACAAAGCGGCAAATTTGAGATTTCGTGGAAAATTAGGCGGACAATTGAAATTTTCAAAAAACTGGACGATATATTTCGGTTACCCGACGGAAATGTTAATTATTCGTCGGGTAACACTAAGAGGCAAATTTGAGATTTCGCGAAAAATTAGGCGAAAAATTGAAATTTTCAAAAACTGGACGATTTATTGAAGTTACCCGACGGAAATGTTGAAATATCCGTCGAGCATGACCTTCCTGATGCCGTTTTTGGAATTAATCTGAAAACCAAGTCCGGCGAAAGTATATGCAACATCAGGACCGTTTAAATTTTGGTTTTATATGCCTAAAACCCCATCTATCGTTATTGTGATATTTTGGGGATTTCAAAACGTCCGATCGTGAAGAAACGTTGTGTAACCGTTGAATCGTCGCACACCGTTACCTAATCCCGGGATTTCCAATTTGGGAAATGTTTCGTGCAGGGGATCTATGGGTACCTACCATAAATATGGACGGGCAGATCGGTCAGTTTTGGTTTTATGTTTTTGAAAATCGAAGAACAAGCATATTGCCCAAGGAGTTTAAACTCTTGAAGGAAACTTCAATACATTTTTTGAATTTTTGGTTCTATTGATATTCAAACGAATGAATTTGAGCGATCTAACCGTTCACTCTGTGGTTTTACGTGCTTAGATGTCGCCTGTCAAAAATCTTGATGTTTTGAGGATTTCAAGCCTTCCGATCGTGATGAAATGTTCTGTAACCGTTGAATCGTCACGCACTGTTACCTAATCCCGGGATTTCTAATTTGGGAAATTTTTCAGGCATATGATCTATAGGTACCGACCATAAATGTGGACGGTTAGATCGGTCAGTTTCAATTTTTAAGTTTTTGAAAATCGGAAAACAGGCTTATCGCCCAATGAGGTTAAACTCTTGAAGGAAACTTCAATACATTTATTGAATTTTGGTTCTATTGATATTCAAACGATTGAATTTGAGCGATCTAACCGTTCACTCTGTGGTTTTACATGCCTAGATCTCGCCCGTCAAAAATCTTGATGTTTTGAGGATTTCAAGCCTTCCGATCGTGATGAAACGTTCTGTAACTGTTGAATCGTCGCGCACCGTTACCTAATCCCAGGATTTCCAATTTGGGAAATTTTTCGCACAGATGATCTATGGGTACCGACCATAAATGTGGACGGTTAGATCGGTCAGTTTCAATTTTTAAGTTTTTGAAAATTTGTGTAAAAAAAAAAATGTAAAGTTTTTAATCTGGTAAATACATGTGTAATAAAAATTGTAAATTTAATCAACTAAATCAAACCCGACGACTCTTCATATATCTCCGTCAGGTAACAGGTTTAATAAAATTGTAAATTTAATCAACTAAATCAGACCCGACGAATCTTCTTATATCTCCGTCGGGTAACTATACTGAGTCTGTCGTCGGGTAACCCATACATTATCCGTCGGGTAACATGTCTAATAAAATTGTAAATTTAATCAACTAAATCAGACCCGACGACGATTCATATATATCCGTCGGGTCATGTTACGGATTCTGTCGTCGGGAAACCCATAAATTATCCGTCGGGTAACGTCTGTAATAAAAATGGTAAATTTAATTAGCTAAATCAGACCCTACGAATCTTCATGTATATCCGTCGGGTTATTTCAGGCTGAGGCAGTCGTCGGGTAAACCTTCTATTCCCCGTCGGGTAACATTTTACATATAGTCGTCGGGTAATATTTACGAATATGTCGGGTAACATTTGTGGCGATCCGTCGCGTAAAATAGTGAATCTGTCGGGCATAATCAATTTAAACAAATTGTTTATTAAATAAAGGTAAATTTAATCTACTAACTAATTGTTTATAAAAATATTACCAAAGAACATTTTATATGCAAAATTTTTTATAAAAAATTGTTGTATCTTATTAGGTTAATATGAAAGTTGGGTTCAATTTTTTTGACATTGCATTCAAGAGTAAAAATTGACTTATCATCGAAATATTGTACTAAATCTTTGACCTTCATTTAGTTTGAAGTTGCGTATTTTGTGGAGGGCATGTATGGTTTCCTCACTTTAAGAAAGTAAAAAAACTATTTTTTTCAATGAAATCATACAACATACAAAAAAATAAAATTTATTGATTTGAAGATGAATATTTCATATATGAATGAAATTTCGAAATTACAACGCTTCATTTGGATTCGTTTTCCCCCTCCCAATCACGCTCGTCATCCGACATGTGTACAGTACTTGAAATTTCGAAGGCAGTTTCAACATTTCGAAAGTACATTGCACAAAATGTGAGTGCCTCCTTTGCAATGTACGCCTCGGCTATGGAGCCTTCGGGACGTGTCTTATTCCGCACGTACCGCTTATACGTACCTAACATTCTACAAGGAAATTTACATTAAGATTCACAGATTATACATGATAGTAAGGAAATATTATCAAATAGCAGGGATAAGTTATACCTCTCGATTGGGTACATCCAACGATAATGCACCGGGCCTGTTAGCTTTGCCTCATCTGGCAGATGTATTAGTAGGTGCACCATTACATCAAAGAATGCAGGTGGATATATTTGCTCAAGCCGACACATGATGTACATAATATCCTCATTAATTGCTTTAAGGTCCGCCTTAACCAACGACCTGGCACATAATATCTGGAAGAATTGAGACAAATAAACTATCATCTCAACAACACCAGCCTCCAATAAGGGTCGAATACCAATCGGAAATAGTCATGGCTCTTCATACCAGAAATGGTCCCACCGTCCGTGCTAACACTCCGAGATATGTTCCCGGCGTACCCGTCGGGAAATTTCACACCCTACAACCACTTTAGGAATTTTTTCTTATTGTCCGGCGTAAATGTATAACTTGGATGAGCCATGATGTATTTGCCATTGATGACTTTTGGCCACAAATTAGGCCGAATCCCCATTTCTTTCATGCCCATACGAGTTTTTTTTGTGTCCTTTGACTTTCCTTCAATGGGTAAAGTCGTTCCCAGAACACTCTCATCAATATTCTTCTAGATGTGCATAGGATCGGCGATGTGTCTGATTTTCAATTTCGACCAATATGGCAACCGGAAGAATATGCTTTTTTTCGTCCAATTTTCCTGTTCGGCTGGTTTCGATCCTCTTATCACGAACTCATGTATACTGTTGAGTTTGGATAATATCTCATCACCACACCTCTCCCTTGGTCGACCTCTTAACTCTGATTTACCATCAAATGAGTCAGATTGCATTCGCCATCGGTGAACCCAGGGCAGAAACCTTCTCGCGCCCAAGTAGCATACCTTAGACGTGTGCCAAAAGGACATTGTGTCTGGTCCACATGTCGGGCAAGCAAGATAGCCCTTGGTGCTCCATCCCGATAACATACCATAAGCAGGAAAATCATTAATTGTCCACATTACGGCCGCTCGTAGGGTGAACATTTCTCCACTGCACTTGTCGTATGTTCGGACACCATTTTCCCACAAATCCACGAGCTCATCAATCAACGGCCGCAAATACACATCGATGGAATTACTCGGCGATTTCGGCCCCGGTATCAAAGTACTGAGGATTGTGAATTCTTTCTTCATGCATCTCCAAGGAGGCAAGTTATACGGAACCATAACAACCGGCCAAGTGCTATAGGGATTTGCAAAACTCCCAAACGGATTAAACCTGCAGTAGTGAGCCCTAATATGACATTTCTTGGCTCTGCAGCAAACTCGGGATACATATTATCAAATTCCTTCCAAGCCTCTCCATCCACCGGATGCCTCAGTACACCATCATCAATGCGTTCATCCTTGTGCCACCTCATATCACGGGTTGTGTGACACGACATGTAAAATCTTTGTAACCTTGGCTTCAGTGGAAAATAACGCAACACCTTGTTAGGAATCTTGTTCTTTTGAAACCTAGGCTCATTGCACACGGGGCATTTGTCAAGCTGCTCGAATTCACCGTAAAACAAAACACAGTTGTTCTTGCATGCATGGATCTTGATATACCCTAAACCAAACCCCTTCAACAACTTCTTCGAGCTATAATGATCTTTTGGCAGACAGTTGTCTTCAGGGAGCATTCGGATGATAATGTCCAACATGTGATCAAAATGCTTGTTCGTTTGATTATACTCAACTTTCATGTGCATCAACTCCACAACTGCCCCTAGAACCGAAAATGATTTACAACCGGGGTACAATTCGCGCTGAGCTTCTTTCAACAATCTCTCATAATGGAGATCAGAGTCTTCCGGTTGCAACCTTCGTGCATCATCTTCCATATCATCTGATGCCGGAGGAAAAGCATCGGTTAATAACTCAACGACTTGATCATTATCACATCGCCCATCCAAACTACTTTCGTCCCTACTAGTCCCGGGAACCGAAGATGTCGATGTAGAAAATATTTCTTCACCGTGATAGATCCAATTAGTGTAGTTGTGTACGATCCCATTCCATTCCAGATGAGTTTGGACCTCATTCAACGACATCCAAATGCAATTATTACATTTACGGCACGGATACCTGATACGTCTTGTATCAGTGCAATGACTACGTGCAAAGGCAATGAAGTTGTCGATCCCATCCAAATATTGATCAGAAGATCTATCAAACATTTGCATCCACCCTCTGTCCATTGTGCCTGCTTTCACAACATATAGTCAACATAAGTAATTCAGTTAACATTGCCCAGTAAATAGAACAAGTTAAAATCAAAATCAACTCTTCTCCTTATGCCTCCGGTTATTTGGCCCTATCCCATTCGAGAGTGCACGTTCTGTGCTATGTAGTTTGCGACCTACGAGGCTAAGTTCAGATCGAGGGAAATTTTGGCAGCATCTCCCTACAGTTCCCCAAATGCACGACGTAGATATTATAAACAAATATCTAGTATGCATTCGAAGAACATTGAGGGGATACAAACCGAATTTCCCACAATCGAAACCTAACCACGTAAACCGCCAACTACACAATACATAGTTGCGCACCCCCAAACTGTCCGAATATATGGACAATTCAAGAGTCAGTCAATCAATCGGATTTACTGACTCTCAAACGGGTCTAAGGTTTTTTATTGAATTTCATTATACGAAGTTAATCAACTCGATTAACTTCGCATAAACGGTTATGAAATATGAATGTATTTCACTCCGTCGGAACTGAATAAAGCGTTTTAAAAAAAATATCACTACAAATTCACAAATACAAACATATATAAATTATGCATAAAACAAAGTTTTAAATTTTATAATTTCCGTACATATTTTCTATTTCCCTATTTTCCTAACATATTTTCTAATTTCCAAACATAATATCGAATTTTAATAATTTCATTACATATTTTTTTTTCCTATTTTCCTAAAATGTTTTCTAATTTTCTAATTTCCTAACATATTTTCTATTTCCTTATTTTCCTAACATATTTTATATTTCCCTAATTTCCTAACATTTTTCTTAATTTCCAAACATATTTTCTAATTTCAATCATTTCATTACATATTTTTAATTTTCCTATTTTACAACAAAATTTCCTAATTTCCTAACATATTTTCTTTTTTCCTAATTTCATAACATATTTTCTATTTTCCTAATTTCATAACATATTTTCTATTTTCATATTTTCCTAACAAATTTTCTAATTTCTAATTTCCAAAAATTCTAAAAAATTTCTACACATTTTCCACAATAAATACAAAATTTCCCAACATAATTATATCCAACATTCTTAACAAAATTAATTTGAGAGGTAAACACACATACCTTTTCACAAGTATTCCTTCAAATTAACTACAAAATTTCTACAACACAACACATAATTAATTCCTAATCAAAAATCAAAATTTCAAAAAAATAAAATTTTCATACCTTAATATTTGATATTTGATGATTGATAGAGAAAAATGATTTGTTGGTAATGAAAATGGTGATGAGATGATAATAATAGGTATATAAAGAGAGTGAGTGAGTGAGAGGGAAAGAGAGAGAGCAGAGAGAAGGATGAGAAGCAGAGAGGAGGAAGAAGAAGAAGAAAAAAAAAACAGACTCTGGTATTTAGAGTGTTTAGAAAGTTGCCCGACGAACAGTATTCGCAGGGTAATATTAAATGATTCGTCGGGCAATAAAGAGTCAACGTCTACTATTACCCGACGACGATTGATCGTTGTTGTTGACACTGTTACCCGACGGGGAGTTCAAATCGTCGGGTAACAATGTCCAATTTTGCGCGCCAACGGCTTTTTCTTCCCGCTAACTTGTTACCCGGTGACTGTGCATATCCGTCGGGCATTATGACCTTACCCCGCGAGATATAATCTGTCGAGCAAAATATAGTCGGGCAACTGCGATTTTCTGGTAGTGCTATATCATAGGCACCGTACAGAATGACACCGGCAGAATTTAGGGAATTGAAGACTCAATTGCAGAACCTAGAGAATATGGGATTTGTTCGATCGAGTGTACCACCTTGGGGTGCGCCGATGTTATTTGTAAGGAAGAAAGATGGTAGTTTGAGGCTCTGTATCGACTACCGGCAGTTAAACAGGGTTACGGTGCGGAATAAGTATCCTTTACCACGAATTGATTATTTGTTTGACCTTAGATCCGGGTACCATCAGTTAAGGATCAGGGAAGAGGACGTTCCTAAAACGGCTTTTATGACACGCTATGGGCATTATGAGTTCCTGGTGATGCCCTTCGGTCTAACTAATGCACCAGCGGCATTTATGGATTCTATGAATAGGGTGTTCCAACGAAATTTGGATATATTTGTAATTGTGTTCATTGATGATATCTTAGTATATTCGAAGAGTGCTAAGGCACATGAGACACACTTGAG
This sequence comes from Oemleria cerasiformis, assembly GCA_037349345.1. Taxonomy (NCBI): domain Eukaryota; kingdom Viridiplantae; phylum Streptophyta; class Magnoliopsida; order Rosales; family Rosaceae; genus Oemleria; species Oemleria cerasiformis. The sequence goes on along the minus strand of JAZGTL010000010.1, from coordinate 5,217,389 downwards.
GTTGGTGCTGAATACGCTGAGGAAAAAGCAATTGTTTGCCAAGTTCAGTAAATGTCAGTTTTAGTTGACTAGTGTGGGATTCTTAGGTCATATGATTTCTGCAGAGGGTATCATCGTGGATCCCCAAAAAGTTGAGGCAGTGGCAAATTGGGAGCAACCGGGGACAGTGTCAGAGGTGAGAAGTTTTATGGGTTTAGTAGGATATTATAGGCGATTCGTAGAAGGATTCTCTACGATAGCTGCCCCGTTGACTCAGTTGATGAGGAAAGCTGAGTCCTCGCTATATTGGGCCTTATGAGATCATTGAGAAGATAAGGCCAGTGGATTACATGCTTGCTTTACCTCCAGAACTGTCAAAGGTTCACGATGTATTCCATGTATCCATGCTCCGGAAGTATATATTTGATGACTCTCTTCTATTGGAGGCGCAACCAATTGAGCTGAGAGATGATTTGAGCTTTGAGGAGCAACCAGTGCAACTTCTAGATTGTAACGACCCGGACCAGAAATTAAATTATTTTTGAGAATTGGACAATTTTACCCTCAGTTTTGGATGGGTTCGGGAGTCACTTTTTGACTGGTAATACTTTTGGGAATTTTTCTTGGGTTGTTGCGTAGGTCTCGAACTCACGAGTTCGTAGACAGACGGCACGCTGAAAACGGAGATCCGATGAGTTCGTTACGGGTCTAGAAGCTGCAGGGGCAGTTTGGTAATTTTGGAAATGTTGGAATTATATAACAGATATTTTTCTCTCTCCTCGAGAGATTGGTCGATGCAGTCTCGGCCCTATCCGATCCCTCCCCGTGCGAACACCGAAGGCCATATTCATCGGAGGGATTTCGGTCCGATTCGAACAAAACCAAGGTCGGGAGGATCTTCCCCGGGACCCCACGAACATTTTGGGGTAGTTCTTGGATCGGGAGCACCGCCGTAGGCGACGGACGGAGGAGGGAGGTGAACCGAATATTCTCGGCCGTTTTTCGGCCAAACCAGGTAAGATCTCGGAACTTTGACCTCATATTTGGATTCCTGGTGAAAAGTAGATGAATTTACATGTGTAGATCGTGAAAAACGGTTAAGAAATGAAGAAATTAGAAAACCTTGAAGTTCAGCCGGAAATGGGGGATTCCGGCGAACCAGACGGCGGCGGAGGTGGCGGTCCGGTCATCTTCTCCGGCCAGCCTCCGGCGACGGTGAGGCCATCCGGTCGTCTTCTCCGGCGAGTCACCGGTAACCGGTCGAGTCGAGTGAACCGGTCGAGTCGAGTGAACCGGTCGAGTCGAGTGAACCGGTCGAGTTGGACCGGGTCAGGTCGAGCCGGACCGGGTTGGACCGGTCCAGGCGCGTGAACACTGTAGAAGGCGTGACCGGCGCGTGGCAGCGCGTGACCGGCGCGTGGCAGCGCGTGACCGGCGCGTGGCAGCGCGTGACCGGCGCGTGGCAGCGCGTGGCAGCGTGTTTTGACTTTCCGGTGGCGCGTGGCGGCGCGTGGGACTGTTCCCGAAGTCACGGCGACGCGTGACTGAGGTTTTGGGACGTTCCGGATCAGATTTTGTTGGTTTCGAGGCCATAGGAGTTCATTTAGAGCTTGGTTGGGCAATCCCAACGGTAAGGATTGACCGTGGAGAGGGTTTTGAGTTTGGAAAGTCAAGGTAGTTGGGTCATTATGGTGTAGGTGTTCTGAGGCTAGAGCGTACATGAATTTTGGGTTGGGTGGTGATGGTAAGCGGACTTTGATTTATAAATTGTAATGTATGTATAAATATCTTCGATTTCATTATTGTTGTATATGGTTGTATTTATAAATTGTGATGCATGTATTAATATCCTCGATTTAAATATTGTTGTGTATGGGTGCAATGATTGCTGGATAATTGTTATTCCAATATTTCAGTGGAAGTGCGTTGTGAGAAACGATATGGTTGTTGGATTCGATTTTGATAGTGTTTGGACGTGGTAATTATTTGAGTACATGATTTTGAGTTGAAACCGTATTTTTGATAAATGATAAACAAAATATATATTTGATTTTGGAAACAAAACCGATTTGATGGGGCCTAGGAGCCGGGCCTTGGTTCCGTGTTGGCGGACTCCCGGTGAACCCCTAATATAAACAAAACTGATTTGATGGGGCCTAGGAGCCGGGCCTTGGTTCCGTGTTGGCGGACTCCCGGTGAACCCCTAATATAAAAGCGATTTGATGGGGCCTAGAAGCCGGGCCTTGGATCCGTGTTGGCGGACTCCCGGTGAACCCCAATATAAAAGGTGAATTTGCAGAGATTGTGGTCGAGTCCAAGTAGTACATATTCTAGCACACCCCAAGGGATACCCTGGTGGCTAGGAATATGATAGCCGAGAGATATGCCGACTGATGAGATATCATGGTACAGAGAGTTATGATACGATATGATAGCCGATGATATTTTCGGCTCTAATATGAACCAGACGACAATTGTTATGGGCCTAATCAACCTATGAAAATATGTCGTCATCCGGGTCAGTGGGTTGGTGTGGGCGGTGACCTAGATGGACGAATTATTATTGGTTCACTAGTTTGTTGTCTTGTGGTTTTCCAGTAGAGATGTCAGCAATGTCTGACTACTGACTTTTGGTATCAGAAAGTATTTCTATTTGAACCACCACTATTCCGAGGTTTTGGTTTTGACCGGTATTTTATCCTGCGTCTGACAGTAGGAGTGATCAGTAAGTACAGAGATTCTGTTGGGAACCATGTAAAGTTTAATAAAAATTATTTAAGAATAAAGGGTATTTTCTGGTAATTAAATGTTGAGGTAAAAGAGCTGTCAGACGGGATAAGGGTTCTTTCCGGGTTTCGAGGAAAAATTCGGGAAGGGTCCTTACATCTAGATTGGAAGGAAAAAGTATTACGTAGAAAGACTATTCTTCTAGTTAAAGTTCTGTGGAGGAATCATAACGTGGAGGAGGCCACGTGGAAACTCGAGGCACTGATGCGGGCACATCACCCACATTTGTTCCAGTGGCAGGTATGAATTTCGAGGATGAAATTTCTTTAAGGGGGGTGAGTTGTAACGACCCGAAAATTTAATTAGTGAATTTTTCGTAAATTAATTTGGGAAAGGATGAGTTTACTCTTGGTTTTATAAGAAGCTTGGAAGTCAATTTGTGTTTGGAGACACCTTTGGAAGTTTTTCATGGACCGCTACGTAGGTCTCGAACTCACGAGCTCGTAGACAGGAGCCACGCAAAAAATGGAGTTCTTATGAGAGAGTTGTGGGTCTAGAATGTTCAGGGGTAGTTTGGTAATTTGCACTTGGCAGATATTTTAAACTCATACCCTTTCCAGATTCTTTTCATTTTCCTCTCTCTCTTCGCAATCCTCATCCAAATCGTGCAACCGAACCCAAAAAAACCCCATACCTTAAACTTGTGATTTCAAGTAACTTAGTCCATTTTGGTTCAACCTATCGGAATCTCCTCCTCCCCGCGATCAAGGACGTACCAACCGTCAAGGGAAACAGCCACGGGAAACACCAAACGAGGAAGCCGCAAACTGAACCTTTCGATCGATTTTCTGGCCAACTCAGGTATGGGTTTCGTGTTTAGACTTCAGTTTCGAGTTCCTGGGCTTGTGTAGATAGTTTTAGGCTATTAATTCGTGAAAAATGGTTGAGATTTAAAGAATATAGAAAAATTTCAAGGTCGACCAGCCATAGCGATTTCCGGGGATGGCGGCCAGCGGCGCACGACGGCCGGCGATGCACGACGGAGCGGTCATCTTCTCCAGTGATTGGTTCGGTCAGATTACTGACATGACATGCCACCTGGTAGCCAGGTGGAGCCACGTGGAGGCCACCTGGTAGCCAGGTGGAGCCACGTGGAGGCCACCTGGCAGCCACGTGTAGCCACGTGGAGCCATGTGAGGCCCACTTGGTAGCCACGGAGTCACCTGGCGGTCCAATCAGCGAGCGTGCAGGCTCGTGGGTATTGTAGCCGGTGCGTACATGAGCCGTCGACCTTCCGCCTAAGCGTAATGACGTGTGGGGCCGGTCCTTGTGTCACGGCGGTCCATGTCAACATGTTTTTGACTTTTCGGACTTTTTGGCTTAGGTTTCGAGTTAATCGAACATCGTTTAGGGGTAGTTTTGGGCGTCCAAAGTGACTGCATTTTTAGTGGGACGTTTGTGGACTTCCCGGGGTTTAGGGAGTCTGAATGTAGGGTTTTTTTAATTACCGTTGGTAACCCCGATTATTACTTTTGACAGGCGATACTGCTCAGGAAACTTCAAAGGAGTGTACGACTCGGGATTGAGATTAATTGGACGTTCGGTGAGGGGACTTTGGTTTGTAAATTTTCATGCATGCATAAATGTATATTTTAAATGATTTCTTGTTAACTATTGTTTTTGGAAAATTTCTGGAATTTAGAATAATTATTTAAATAAATCATTACTAGACACGGGTTCTCAATAATAAATTAGAAATGACGTTTTGGGTTATGGCCAGGCTTTTTGGACTCTGCTTTTATGTAGTTTTGACTTTATAGATTTCAGGTTTCGATCGAGTCCATGATTTTTGGGTTTAGACCCAGATTTGTGACTTTGTTGGATTTGGGCATAGACCCGATTTTTCAATGAATTTGGCTTAGGCCAATAAACAAGGATTTTAAAAATGGATTTTGTATTTTTCTTTGCAAGTTTGTTTCCGCTATGTATATTGTCCCTAAGGGTCATGGTTTTCTCCGGCACGTGATGTGGGGTATTTCTCATCATGTGTTCGTCGAGGTTTCTCCGATGCTGGCATCGAAGGGTATTTCTCCTCCAGATCATTGAGGTTTCTCCTACGCTGGTGTCGAAGGTTATTTCTCCACTAGGTTATTGAGGCTTCCTACGCATAGTACAGGGTTACATCTTCACAACTCGAGGTTATCGGGTGTGTGGAGGGTCGGTTTCTGGCTCAATTAGCTTGGATATTGAGCTACGGCTTGAGATTTCATTCGGGGAACGGTGGGATATGTTAAGATATTTTGTGTCCAGGTCTGTTTACAATATTTTTAGACTCCTTTGAGGAGGTTTTTCAAAGAAGGGTTGTGGACCACGGGATGTTTTCATTATTTGGGTTTTCATGGGTCCCACCGAGTGTTTTAACAAAAGATGGATTTTCAGTAAGTTTTCGGATTATCTTTATAGATTATTTGTTTAAAAAGGGATTTTATATTATGCATGCATTGTTTTACTCATGGAGGTTAAAGGTATGTTTTCCTCATAAATTATTTTAAACGATTATTTTGTCCACTCACATTTTTCTTGTTTTAAATCCCCTCCAGGCCGTTAAGTTGACGAGGGCACATTCAGAGGCGGAGGCACTAAATTCCAGCTGCGCCTTTACCTAAGACTATCGAGTAGGATTTATAAATTTTCTGCATTTACCTTTCCTACCTAGTTGCTCTGATAAGCCTTTGGACATATTGTAAATTATGATTACGTCGATGGTTATTTAGGGATGTTGAGAATTGGTTTGTTGGGATTCGAGATGGTATTTGATCCTTCATTTGACAGGGGGAAGACGGTTTAACCAGTTTATAGGGGAGGTTCTGCCGAAATTTTGGCGGAAATTCTCGTAACTAATTGCAAGGGCTTAAGGGTATTCTAGGCAATTTATTAAGTTGTTAGGCGGGAGCAGGGCTTTTCTCTGATTTCGAGGGGAAATTCGGGAAGGGTCATGTCATAGTGGCTGGTGAGCTTAGAAGAAACCTTGCTTTTCCTCGTCTTTTATCTGAAATTTTGGCAAATGGGTATGGAATGTTTTGAAAGATCCTGAGAGGGAGGAGTAAAATGGGTTCATCAGTGGTAAAGAGCAGGTTTTTTCCGCCGGTCATGGTGGATTGGCGAGCTTTAAGGCCCTCTGGCTCGTCTCCCTTCTGTCGGAGTCGAACCTAGAGAAGAGATGAGAGAAAAGAAATGGGAAATTTCAAATTAGTCATTGGAGTGTATATATACCTTGGGCCAAAAGTTCTAATACCCAATTTCTAATTCTTGTTGTTGGTTAGAAAACGAAAAGGGGGTAACAATGGATAAATTTTTCGGAAATGGGGCATTAGCGATAATTCCCTTTCTTTTTATGTCTGGACTCGAGAAGCCCATTTTACCCCAAAAAAAAATAAACAAGTGGCTGATTAAAAAAATAATGAGTAGGTAAAAAATCACTTTCCAATTATTAAATATAATGATAAACTTGCATTAGCCAAATTACATCCAATTTCGATAAAAAAAATTACATCCCATAATGCTACAGGCTCCAACTACATTCCCAACTTTCTTACCCAAATACATGTGGGGTATGATGTGGCAATACATGTCATGTGCTATCTCATTCATTTTTTAATTACCCGAGCTTTTTAGTTAGCTTAAATATTCTCCCTAAAAACTTTAAATCATTTACATGCAAAATAATAAATAAAAATTAAAAAAAATGCCTCCCTTCTATACCATGGACTGCTGACAGAACCCCTCCCGAATTTCCCCTCAAAACTCGTGAGAAGCCCTGCTCCCGTCTAACAACCTTGGAAAAACTTAAACTCTTTCAGAAATACCCTTAATAGAATTCTACCGAAATTTTGACAGAATCTCCCCTGTAACAGGGTTAATCCGTCTTCCACCTATCAGACAAAGGATGTAAAACAAATACAACCCAAACAGACCAGAGCCCACTAGGTTAAATTACATATACAGCTCAACGCAACCCTATACCCTCTACGCAGCAGAAGGTGATGCCTCCTTCTAGTCTCGACGCCTCATCCCGCTACGGTCTAGAGGGTACAAAAACAAAACAACTGTGAATGGACAATATAACCAAATACAATAAAAGCATGGTATCCCAAATAAAATAATAATACTCATCGATATAATCTCACCTCGTTATCACCCCTTACATGCAAAAAGATCTGCATATACATGTAAATATCACATACCAAATCCATTTGATCAACCTCGGTGGAACCCAAGCAACCTTTACCTGTGTCCGCCATATCAGTAACCCGGCGAAGCCAAGATCCTCAGTCGAAGCTGATATCCTGGTCGAAATCGTCATCCCGATCATAACCGTCATCCCGAGCCATAGCTCGATATCCCAACTGTAACTGTCATCCCGAACCGTAGCTTGATATCATGATGGAATCCTCCATAGCATAGTTCACATCCTCCCGAGAGTATGATGGAATCCTTCATACCATACCTCGTACCATTCCAAGCCTATGAAGGAATCCTCCATACCATAGCTCATATTCTCCCTAGAGTATGATGGAATCCTCCATAACATACCTCATATCATCCCGACAGTATGATAGAATACTCCATAACATACGTCATATTATCTCAAGAGTATGATATAATCCTCCATAACATACCTCATATCCTCCCGAGTGTATGATGGAATCCTCCATAACATACCTCGTATCACGCTGAGTGTATGAGGGAATCCTCCCTGCCATACCTCACCGAGAGACTCCCACCAACCCTCCTACTAGGGTCAAAGCCTAACCCACCATCTTGAGCCGAAACTCCAAAACCATCAGATACCCAAGCCTAAGCCCAAATACATACCCCGGGCCTAAGCCTAAAATCCATAAACTGAAATCCATAAAATCACCCTCCAGGGCCTAAGTCCAAGTCATTACCAAAATCATTTCCCAAACCACATAACTGGACCTAATGCCCAATATCACATATCCAGGCCTAACGCCCAATATCACATATCTGGGCCTAACGCCCAAAATCATTTCAAAATTATTATTGAAATCCATAATCAAATAACAAGTCACTAGAATATTTATTCTAAATTTTTGAAATTGATAATCGATAATAATTTATTCCCTTTGACTCCCGACATTCGAACGATTATAGAAATATTTCAAACGTCACAATAGGTATACATTATAAATTAGGGAAACAAGTTCACTCATCGTAACGTCCAAACAAGTCCAATTCCAAGCTATTCGGTGCCCCGTGACTCTCGGAGCCACCAAGCCTGTCAAAAACATTACTTGGCATTACTAAACGATAATTATTAACCTAAAATTCGACCCCCTAAACCTCGGGAGTTCACACACGCCCAAAACGCTTACCAAGTAACTTTAAACACCCAAAATAGCCCCTAAACGAACTCTTATTGACCCGAAATCTGCGCCAAGAAGTCCGGAACGTTGAAAACATGAAAACACAAGTCGCTACACTATTCACTAGTACTGTTCACTCGACGTGTACTGTTCACCCGAAAACTCCATAACCACCCAACCTTCAAACTTTCATATCTCACTCATTCATCAATCAAATTGATGTTCTAATAATGGAAATCTATCTATTCGAGCCAATGAAACCAAATATGAAGTCAAAATCAAAAACTCGTACTTGTGGTGGCTGGAAATTGGACGAGAAGCTCCGGCCAATTTTTGGGCCTTTGATTCTCCTTCCAAAGTGATCCTCAAGCTTCAAGGAATGTATGGTTGAGCTCGTGGGGAGGAGAGGAAGCTTGTAATGTCCGGGTCGAAATTTGGGTGATGCTTTTTGGTGTGTGTTTTTGTGTTTCTTTGCTAGAAGAAATAGAAATTGTGAGGGAGAGAGAGAGAGAGAGAGAGGAAAGGCAGAAAAATATCTGCCACTTAGAGAATTAAGGAGATAAGATTCTAGAAAAATCTCGGGTTAAAATTACAAAAATGTCCTTGCACATTCTAGACCCATAGTTCACTCAAACGACCTCTAATTTCTGTGTGCCGCCTGTTTACGAACTTGTGAGTTCGAGACCTACGCGATGGCCCAAGAAAAACTTTCAAAAGTATTTCCAAACTAAAGGTGACTTCCGAGCTCCTACTAAAACCGATGATAAAATTGTCATTTTCTAAAATAAATTTAGAAAATTGCATAATTAAATATACGGGTCGTTACATCTGCCATGGCCTCCTGGCCACTTCTCCCTTCAACAATTGTTAAATGTATTTTCTCTTAGAGACCAAGGTTGATTTATAATGGGGGTTTGGTGTTTTTGCAGGCTGGAATACTTATGGGGTAAAAGTAGGCCATTATGCCCTCTTTCCTAGCCCCTACCAATCGTTTGTGGATGAAAAGGTAGTAAGAAAGATCATATATTCCGCCAATTGAACCATAAATTTAATGGATTTCCAATGCTGACACACGATGAACATGTATACGATATCAATCGAGGGTGTTGTCACGGTGGAGGCGAGAAATTTTAGTAGAGGAAGTAAAGGAAAAAAAAGAGATATTGTTGTTTAATTGTTAGGTATATATATTTTTTTAAATAGTTAATTTTCTTTCTCATTTTATTTTATGGGAAAAAAATTATAGTTAAATAAAAAATTATATGCCAATCCACATGACATACCACATGCATGTGTTTGTATAAAAAAATTTAAAAAATTAATTGGTGTCTATAGCATTACTCAATTACATCATTCCAGTTCTTAAGTATATGGTCTGAAATAAATGAACAAAACGTTTTTGAAAATTACAGAATTTGCCACTGGGGTTATACAAAACCACGTTCTGCTTTTTCTCCACTTTCAACAGTGGTTTCTAGCTATTTATTAACGTGGATGTGATGGCGGGCATTGACTTTTTAATCTTATTTTGTTTATTTTTGTCAAATCTAACTTCTAATATCTATTTCGTCAAAAAGAAAAAACTTCTATATCTATTATATAGTTTTATTTTGGTAAAACCACATCAAATACCACCCATGCCATTAAGCTCTTGCATTATATATAGGGAATTATCTTCTTTTTTTACTTTTTATCATACAGATGTTATTAGTTACATGTAATGCAATTGCGATTATCTTGTACATAGATAATATAATTACAATTCATTAGGTACATATTATGTAATTATAATCTATTTTTGACATATAATATATTTGTAATATTTCTTGAACGTCTGGTTATTACAGTTTATTTCGCACGTAGAGTGAATGTTTAGTTTATTTTGGATATTATGATTTATCTTACACAAATGGTGCAATTTTTGAGAAATCTTGCACATATGGTGCAATTGTAGTCGCGATCTTACACATATAATATTGTTACCATCTATTTTACATAGTGTAGTTTCAATCCCTCTTAAAGAATTACGAGCTATCTTATACATACAGTCCAATTTCAGTACTAATTTATCTTGCACATATAATACAGTTTCAGGTCCATCCTAAATAATTACGATGCATCTTTCACATATGATGTTATTTCAATACATCAAGGAGAGTTAAGATATATCATGCACATGCAGTTACAGTACTTAAAACTGAACTTTGATGATGCTTGAAGGAGAGAAGAAGAAGGAGCGAAGAGGAGACGTAAGGTTTTAGATAATATAAAAAAAAATTGCCTAATAATGATGTGAATAATTTTGACTCTTTAGATCCTTTTGAAGGGTCACGATTAAAAGTTATGTATAGTCAGCTAGATAAGTCAAACGCTTCAAAATCCAATGAAATTTAATTATAAAATCTAATAAATTTTAGCACAAAATCGGGTCAAATCATATAAAATGAAGAAAATTCAATTAAAACCCATTACAATTCTAAATCATTTAAAACACATTACCCATTAAAATCTAATCGAATAGTCTTTTGTAAAAATGACTAAATAAAAGAGATCTTGAGAGCATATAACACCAACTAATGTTAATCGGATAAGTGGTGTACTGTGCAGTCATAAAATTAAATCGGAGTGATTTTATTATCTCATTCCAGTTTGTTATTAAACAGCTAAGTCAATGATAAAAACTCTACGGTCAACATAATGTTTAAAGAAGTCTGCGTCTATCAGCGTTGTTGGAACTGAAATCATGAATGAAAATCCCTTCACTGCTTTGGCATCTACAAGCCATAGAACTGATTCCTTGAGGAAGAAATTTCAAATATGATATGACCAGTAGATCCATTAATTCCAAATCAAGTACTTGGCTCCATCTATACATGTGTATCTTACATATGATACGAGACAATTGGTTTACTTGTAGTACATTCTGCAAAAAGCATACGGTAAAATCTACAACGTACCTTAAATCATGTGCCTTTAGTTGGTTTGATTGTGTATACAGTAGGATAACTGGGATTGAGTAATCTAAACCCGCTTATTATGAAAGCAAGTCCATGAATCCAAGCCTTATTTGTATTGAGTACGATTCCATAAAATAGAAAGTTCCATTTCAATGTTACCTTTCGAGCTTAAAATGTGCGACTCCAGACTTCCCATCAAGACCTCTTTCTTCGTAGTAATCAAGGTAGTTTTCCACTGTGAATTCCCGGTACACAGGGGGATGATCTTCGTCCAACAATTCCTTTATGGGGCCATACAACCTTGTTGATGGGGAACGATGCAGGGTAAAAAAACAAGCAATTGATAGTCTTGCTACTTCTGCTTTGTTGGCAAGCACCCGATGTTCTACACTCTTAAATCTGTCATTCGAAATAAGCTGCAAGAATACACGATATCGATTTTCAGGTGTCACATTCAAGCCAACACAACTTAAATTCTTATCCACAAACAAAGTAATCAGATGATTGCAATATGCTGTCAAAATTGGCAAAAGAACCGAATAGTAACCAAATAGTGCTGTGACCATTTCAAAACATAAATGGCATAAAATGGTTTATTGATGGAGGAATTAGAGGCCTTGCCTGCAAGAAATCTCCAATGTTTACGACTAGAGCTCCGGGGACAGGAGTAACATCAATCCACTGGTTTTCGTGCCGAACCTGAAGGCCACCTATGTTGTCCTGAAGCAGGATGGTGAGAAAATCAGGGTCAGAGTGTGTGGAAGTGCCCATAGTGAGCTCAGGTTGAGGGCATGGTGGATAGTAATGATGCAGAATAAGATGCCCTTTTGCACAATCCAACCCTATGAGAAAGTCAGATTTGAGCCCAAGTGCCTCAGCTAGCAATTCAAACATAGTCACACCCAATTTCTCAACTGTCTCGGAATACTCCATAGTTATATCTCTGCAAATTAAATTCATTAGGAATCCATTTCGTCACACCAAAGATTCAAACATTCTACTTAACAAAACAAAGATTCAAACTTTCTACTTAAGAAAACAATTAAAGATTCAAACTTTCTACATAACGAAACAAAGATTCGAACTTTTCTTCACAAACCAATTTGAAATTTGAACCAAATTTGAGATTGATGATCAGATGATCGTACCTGGTTACAGGAGGCAATTCTTGAGGATCAAGCGGCTCAGGAGCCATGGCACAATACATACCGTCTCTCCAATTAGCAAACCTTGAATGATACAAATCAAAGTTACTCCCGAACTTGACCTTCTTCTCCGGGTCCCTATTATAGTACTCAGCCTTCACCTCCCAGGGCAGCTCGTGGAAGCTACGCGCCGCCTCCAGCATCTCCTCCAGCACTCTATTGGGTATTCCATGGTTCACCACCTGAAAGAACCCACCAGTCTCTGCTGCCCGCCGGACTTGGCCGACAATGTCGGCACGGCTGTTGACAGTGTCAGCAAGGTCGAAGACTGGGATACTGAACTGGGTTTGGGTTGGTTGGCCGGGAAGTTGAGCCTCGGCGGCTAAATCTTCCGGCGGACGCACGAAAATTGGCGGGATTTTAGTGATGCCTTTGTCGACGATGCCCTTGACACCTGCTTTGGTTTCATCGAAGGCTTTTAGCTGCGGGAGACGGTCTTGGTCTGTTGAGTTGCTGGACACCATTTTGTGTACTAATTTTTGCTTACAATTTTTGCACAAACAATTTGGTAATTAGTTGAAGTTGCACTGGGAATCCTAGTCCAACACGACATTATATAGCACTTCGACATGATTATTGGGTAATGATTACAAAAATATATAAGCTAAAGGTTTTTTATTGCATCCTGCACATATTCTAAACCATTGGTATAGGATTGCACATCTAGAAGGTAAGCCACACAAATTTCAAGATTTAAACATAATTAACGATAATCATTGTGACGACGATAATATAAAGTAATTATAAAGTCGTGACCATGAGTAATATTGGGTTTATTAACTGAAGTGTGGCCTAGTTTGAGTTCAAATTAATCAAAAGTTGTTTATAGTTTGTTTGTTTTTAACGTTG